>JAWXYG010000012.1:0-2500000 GCA_034222035.1 Acacia crassicarpa | reverse complement strand
TCACGAGTAAGGATTTTCTATGTTTTGAGGTTGTTATAAAATATTAGAAGATTTTTTGGTCAACTAACAGTTCACTTCCGTTGTTATTGTCAACTCTTGATAACTATTGCGCTCATGTCATTTTTTCTATAAATATAGGTACCAACGCTACAGGTGCGTGATGATCAACTGTGGGATCCTCCTTTTAGTCATGGTCTACATCCGTGTGCCAAGCCAACAGCTAAATATAAAGGTCTTCGATGCTATAACATCTAAGTAATAGCTTCTGCATTATTTTTTCTTCTTTCTCTGGCGTGCTCTCCTGATGTAGTTTTGTCTTTCTTATTAACCTGAGCATGCCTATGCTATTATAGTTTAGTGCGTGTTAACTTTCTTCCTCCCCTTTAAATCTGCTTCATTGTGTCAGGTGCCCAAGGTTTTGGTCGTTATCTATCTGTCAAAAGTAATGGTGGACTGAATCAAATGCGAACTGGTGTAAGTTGGCTTCTCTCCTGCAATGTCTTCTAGCTAAATTAATATACGTATGCCCTATAATTATGTGGGGGATGGATAATTTAAGTGATGATTTGGACATAAATATTGTGCGAGAGTTACTATATGAACTTTTTGGTACCCAATCGTATTAGGGGTACTTCTTTTGTTACCAATAACGCAATTTTTCAGATGGGTTTTTACTGATATTTTGTATGGGATGGATAATTTAAGTGATGTCTTTCTTTGGGCTAAAAAGCACCTAAGTCTAAAACTGAAATACTGTTCTGCATCATATTTTTTAATACTTAAGCACCAAATCTTTTTCCTGTAGATAGCAGACATGGTGGCTGTGGCACATATGATGAATGCAACTCTAGTCATCCCACAACTGGATAAACGTTCATTCTGGAAAGATTCTAGGTACATCTGGGTATACATCTATTAAATTTCAATGTCATGTGATGTGAACTCCTTAGAAGCCCATTGTCTCCTTTCCTAGTAGATTCTTTTTTATTTGAGTTTGTGCACAGTGTATTTTCAGATATATTTGATGAGCTTCACTTCATAGAATCCCTTAAAGGAGATGTCAGAATTGTTAAGGAACTTCCCAAGAACTTGGAAACTGTCCCCCGGGCCAGGAAACACTTCACATTGTGGTCTGGTGTGGCTTACTATGAAGAGATGAAAAGGTTATGGAATGACTATCAGGTACTGAATCTTTCATGGATAAAGTAGATGGAAACTTGGAAAATACTGATGTATTATTAAGCTAGGGAATTGGTTATGCCTCTTTGCTATAGAAAGGAAAGTGGAAAATCACAAAATAAATCAATCTCTCTGAGCTAAGGTCAATGACACCATGAATGAACATGAATATGCTGAAAATAACACATAAGGAGCAAATAAATAAAAGACTACTGAACCTGACTTTCAAGAGGTCAGGCCCTCTCCTCACGAAAGTTAGCAGTTTCCATAACCACATTACTGGCCCAGACCCTAAAAGATACTCCCTGCCCCAATCACTCTTTCTCTTCAGAAAAAGACAATGAAGTGCCCTCAGCTTGCCCTCCCATGCTGCCCTGGGTCTGGAGGCTCTAATGGGCTTCTTCCTAGTATATACTACTCTGATCCTATTTATAAGTCCACTTTGATAAAAAAATTTGGTCCTTTTTATAAGTCAATTTTGACCAAATAAATGAGATTGTGACAATTTTACTCATAGTAATAATGATTGAGAGATTAGCTAGCCATGTTGGAAAGAGAAAAAGATGAGAGAGATTTGACAATAGATTTTAAAAGGTACCTATTCATAAATGAGGGTAAAGTTGGAAATTTGTTCCATAATCATTGAGATACTTACCTTTCCTTGATATGTGAGATTTGGTCAAACTGGACTTATAAATAGGACCAGAGTGGTACCCTATTGTTCGATAATAGGGTAGTTACTACCCTATTATCGAATAAGATGGTATCATATATTTCATATTTGTTTTATCAAACAGTGATATGTAAAGATAATAAATATGCATTTAGGGACCTAAGTGTAATATAAACCTAGGGACCTAAGTGTAAACTAGATAAGTAGTTGGGTAATTAGTCATTAACCCATTAGTTAGGACTTGAGGGAGGCTATAGGTTATAAATAGCCTACTCCTCCATAATTGTAAAGAGAGATCAGTTTTACTATGAATATGAATACATTGTGAGAGAGCCATAGGAGCTCTCTTCTTCTCTTCTAATCTCTTTCTTGTGTCTTTCTACTACTATTCTTGTGTCTTTCTGTCCTAATCTCAATTCTCTATCAATTTCTATAACAAACAGAAAGAGTCCATATTAGATAATGAGGATTATTAGGTTTGTTGTATACATGCTGTGTCAGTACAATTACTTATATCTACGCATGCAAAAACTTAATGTAAGATATTTACCGTTATATTCATGTTCAGTGGGTGATTGGGTGTTTCATTTTGATATAGAAAGATAATAAATATGCATTTAGGGTATTGACTAATCACTTTACTACTTATTTAGTTTAGACTTAGGTCCCTAGGTTTATATTACACTTAGGTCCCTAGATGCATATTTATTATCTTTCTATATCACATTTCATGTCATTGTACCTGGATGCTTATAATCTATTTCATGCCAATGGAGAATGGACCCCTTTTCATGGTCTAGCAGTCTGGATAAGGCATTGAATCAATACTGCAGGTGATACATGTTGCAAAATCAGATTCTCGACTTGCAAACAATGATCTTCCCCTTGACATCCAGAGGTTGAGATGCCGTGCACTTTATCAGGCACTTCGATTTTCTCCTCCAATTGAGACTTTAGGAAAGGTTTGATTTTCTATTTTCCCCCCCTTTTTTGGGGGTGCAGTTTCTAGCATCTTAAACATATAATCTGAATATCGCCATGGGATTTAGTGACTTATTTTAAGTTGTTTTGGTATTGTTTATTGAATGTTATAATACACACACACACACACACATGTACATACATTCAATAATTCAACCCATTTGAGATGATAAACAGTTGTTAGATTGAAGCCTTGAGTTTAAAACTTCCATAATTTTCCATTACATCATACTAGAAAATGAGGCATGCAACCCCAGGGTTACCATACCCTTCACTGTTAATGCATTTAAGAGGTCTACATGGGGCTTCCTGGTAAATTAGGTTCTGAGCATGCATGACGGTGAAAAAACAGAGGTTGGTGGAGCGGCTGCGATCACGTGGGGGAAGATATATTGCTCTCCATCTGAGATATGAGAAAGATATGTTGTCTTTTACTGGTTGCACTTATGGTCTGACAGATGCAGAATCTGAAGAGCTAAGAATAATGAGGTGAGAATAGATTTTGCACCAAAGAAATATATACCTGCTGTGTACAAGACATGTATAATTCCGAAAGTCACACTTTTAATCAGTGAACACATCTTTATTTTTATATTCATTTCATTTTTTATAGAGAGAGCACAAATCATTGGAAGGTGAAAAACATAAATGCAACAGAACAGAGAACTGGAGGATTTTGTCCCCTGACTCCAAAGGAGGTCGGGATTTTTCTTCTGGCTCTTGGTTTTCCAACATCAACGCAGATATACATTGCAGCTGGAGAGATATATGGTGGTAATACTCATCTTTCAGAGCTCTCAGCCCGCTTCCCTGATCTGATTTTTAAGGTCTGTGAATATTCTTGTATGTGTTAATGAATAGTTAAATGGCCAACAATCTGCTGGTGAGGTATATCGGTGACCTAACTAATAGATTGGATAATGATCGTAGGAATCTCTTGCAACCCCTGAGGAATTGAAAGCATTTAGCAGTCATGCATCTCAGACTGCAGCATTGGATTACATAATCTCTGTGGAGAGTGATGTGTTTGTTCCATCACATTCGGGAAATATGGCAAGAGCTGTCGAGGGGCACCGTAGGTTCTTAGGTCACCGCAAGACAATCAACCCAGACAGGTATTGTTTCAAGAAATTATTATTGTAAATAAATTGATAATCAGTTTTCTTGACACTGTTGGTAAATTAATACATTCAACCACCTCTAGGCCTTTCTAGTCTTGTTTTTGCTTACCATCTCTTGTCCTCAATATAAGATCCACTTTGTTTGTACAAATTACACTACAAAGTGAACCTTATATTAAGGACCGGAGGTAGTGCTTTCTTTTAATCATCATCATTCTCTTTCCATCCCTGTTAATTCACGCTGTGCTGTTCTATTTCCTATTCCTTGCTCAACCATTTCTGCTTTATTTGGCTTTTACTGATACAATCATTTATGTACTGCCTGCCAGCAAGGCTACAATGTAAATAGACCAAGTTTACACACCTATTATCACATTTAGGATTTTATTGATTTTTGTGAGTAAATATTTCTGGAGTTCCTGACGAGCTCAACGATTCAAGAGAAAATGCTTATATAATTTAGGGGCTTGATTCTTCTTTGTCAATTTTTCATGTCTGTCCACTTAATTTTCAGGAAAGGGCTTGTTGAAATTTTTGATAAGATGGAAACTGGAGAGCTAGTGGAAGGACCGTCACTTTCAAATCTGGTGCAGCGGACGCACAAGAGCAGGTAACGCCTAAAAGATGGGGGAAACCATGAAGATAAGCAATTTAAAATAGGGAAACTTATGACATGGTCTTCCTTTGTGTTGGTTAAAGTTTTTCCTATAAACCCGCATGTCTTTTCGCCCCTTTTCCTCAATCTGACTTCATTTTGCAAGTTACTGAGATTGAAAGATCTTTCTGATGGCTTATTTTTAATCGTGTCTTTAGGCAAGGAGCTCCAAGGAAAAGACATGGTTCCCTGCCTGGAGTTAAAGGACGAGCACGTTTTAGGACTGAAGAGTCCTTTTATGAAAATCCATACCCAGAATGTATATGTGGTTCTAGAAGGAAACGAGTAATAACATGAAGACATATCATTGTGCCGTTTCACTAAGGAAATTTTGAAGGGTGTTTAATTGTAACCAGAAATTCCTGACTCGCTCGGTTCAATGTCTGATCCGATAGTTATTTGATTCCTTAATCATAAATACCCGATTTTGCCAAGATGATCCTGTGTGAGTATTTCAGCTGTTCTCTCTAGTTTTTTTTTTTTCTTTTTAAATGTAGTTCATGATTCGAAGTTAAAGATGTTTATATTTTTATTAAAATTTTCATGATTTGAATTGATTCCGAAAATTTTATAATTAAAATTTAATTTGGGACGTTAAGATTTACTCCTACTAACATAAAATTATTCAAAACAATTTTAAAATTTGGTAGTTTCAAATAATTTTTGTGACTAATAATAATGCCACCAATATATAGGATTAGAGGGAGTATAACTTTTTTCATCTGATTAAGACAGTGGTGAATGTCATAAAAATTGCACAAATCAACTTAAAATGTATGCAGTATTGGCAAAATAAATAAATAAATAATAAAATCTGAAATAAAGTGCAGGAGCAGGGTACTCTGGGATTTGTTATTACTAGTATTATTTATTCCTTGGGAAAATGCATATTAGGACCCTTTTAACAGAAAGAATCTGAAAAAATGCTTAAAGATTCTGAAAATCCAAAAAATGGTTCAAGGCCTTTTCTGATATAAATTTATTAAAATGTTAGTTGTTAACGGGGCTGATATAGTTGTTAACCGGGGCTGATTTAGTTATTAAAATATTATTGTTAATGCGATTGATTTAGTTGTTAACAGAAATTGATTTAGTTGTTAATGAGACTGAATTAGTTGTTAATGTTTTAATGAATTTATATCAGAAAAGGCTTTGAGGCTTTTTTGAGATTTTCAAAATCTTTGGCCTTTTTTAGGTTTTTTTTTTTTTTTTTCTCCTGTTTAAAAGGCCCGGATTTTCCCTTATTCCTTGCCAGTACATCAGGGGATGATTAATCTAAGTATGATATGTATTCCTCTTCGCAGTATCATTCCAATTTCCAACAACTAAATATGAAACGCAATTCTCTTCCTCGTCAAGCTTAAGCTCCTGTGTCTTCAGAAGTTGAAGGAAAACGGGGGGCCAAAAGCCAAAACAAATGTTTCACACAAAAAAGTTTCTTTGATTTCATTGTTTTGACGGAAAAAACAAGAGGCACATGTTGGACTGGGGGAAACAACAGTCCGAGAGAAAGAAATACCGGTGGAGCCCAGGGAATAAGACCATCATGATAGTATGAATGCAGAAAGAGCATTATTTTATTTCCTGTCTCATCTTTTCATGAAGAATAGTAAGAAACAGAGGATGATAACTATAACGGTATGAGAGAATCCATAACATGTTCATCCAGGAAAGAAAATATTGAATGGGAACATATTTCTGTAAATTTGCAAAGTTTGTATGCAGTATAAGGAAAAAACAGAATTAAACCCTGAAATGAAGGACACTGGGATCTATGTTCCCGGAAGCATACACTGAGCTGGGAACTTTGCGAGCCGATTAGCCATACAGATAGCTGCTTCTAAGCATGACACTTTCCTTCTCGCTGTTGCTTCTTTATCCAACAAATGAATACAAAAGTTGCAATTGTCTTCTTTTGCTAGCTTCCCAAGTTCCTCTGTTTTCAGTCTCCAGCTTCCATTTCTCAATTTGAAGCTGTACAGAGGAAGGATTCGCTGGCCATAGTCTGCTATAAACTCCATGGCAGTTAGTTTGAACTCAAAATCTTCCTGGCTCATGTAGTAAGGAAAACTAACTCTGGTCCATCCTGGTTTCACTCCAACATATCCCTGTTCATCATATCAATAAACAGTTTTCTTTACAAACAAATGATTTGCATTATATAGTTAAAAATTTTTAGTAAGGGTGAGGTTTTTTTACCTCTTCAACTGTTGATCTAATAGCAAGGGAGTGACATTTGTTGATGTTGAGCAATATGTGACCATAGAGCCCAGCACACGCACCTACCTCGACTTTGGATTCCAAACAGGTCAATCAGAAGAGTTGCAGCAAAAGCACCATTAAGAGGCTTACCTCTTTTCTTTTCTTTTTTCCTAGTCTCCGCCCACAGATTAAGCTCCCTATCTTTTTCCTTTTTGATATCATCCCCGTCATTGGTGCTTGTATATATCAGAAATGACAATATAGCTTGCCTCTTGGTGCTCAAGTTTCCCAGAACTTCAATGTTTGGATTTGGGACAAGCCTCTCAAGTGCCCTGTTTATGAACAATTGTTCCCGTTTTTCAATCTCTTCGTAGCCAATGTATTCTTTGACCGAACACGCCAATGCTGCTCTCAGCGTCTGGATTATTTGAGAGGTTCCTCCATTTTCCCTTTCCTATATGCTCTCCAATTATAATGTGTCCTGCATTAATGATCCAGAAGAATTCACCAAGTTTGTTAAATTCTAATTTCTGCGTGGAATAGTTCAGGATTTCCCTGTCAGTGAAATTAGTTGAGTTTCCCACCCATTTGCTCTTTACGGAGTTTCTGGTAATGATTTTCTCATATTTGTGAGTTACCTTTTCATTGAAGCCATTGACGTAGCTCACGGTTCCACCTCCACATGTCGATGGCGGTGAAGATCTCAATATATAAAGCGCCTTGTTCATCAAGAGTACACCAGGAGAACCAGGACCACCCAGAAACTTATGTGGACTAAGGAACACAGCATCATACCCATCACTCTGTCCCGATCTGGACACAGTTTCGGTGAGAGAGCTCGTCATGGATGAAATCTACGATCTCCAGATCTTTTTTTTTTTTTTTTAATATTTTTTGGGATAGGATATTGTTACAACCTTTTTTGTTACAACCAATGTTACTACCACTTTTCCACCGTTAGATCAGAATCTCATTTACCTATATAATTTCTCTCTCCTATTAAGATTCTGATCTAACGGTGGAAAAGTGGTAGTAACATTGGTTGTAACAAAAAAAAAAAGTTGTAACAATATCCTATCTCATATTTTTATTGAAAATAATTTTAATGGGTAGAGGATCTAAAATAAAGATAATTTCTCAACTAACATTTTTGAAAAAAATGATTTTTTCATATAGAAAAAAAAAATGATTTGGGTCGTCCAGATCTAGATCTGGAGGGCTAGGAGCTCGTCTATAGGAGGAGCTCCCCCTGCAGGGAATCCAGATCCGTCCCGATCTTATGTCAATCTCCATGTATGGCCCACTAATTTGAACTTTTCAACACACAAAACAGAAACAGTCCACCAAAAATTTTTTTTAAAAAAGGGAAAATTAGATAGGAGGACCTATAACAGATAATATTTATTAGGAATGACCATAAAATTGTAATTATTTAGAAGGACCAATTATCAAAATATAAATTTAGAAATACTAAATTGCTCTTGAAAGTGATTTAATTTTTTCCACCAAAATCACTACTGCCAAAATCATCATTTTTTAACCTTAATTAATATCTACACAATCATATCATTTAATTATTACTTGTTAGGTAGATATTGGCCTTTTAGCCCTTTTATATCATTAATTTTTTTTCCTTGATTTACAAATTTTTATATAAATCCGGAAAAAAAAGCTCTATCAAAGGAAATTTATCAACCACAATAAAAAATTAAATGCATTTCATATCTCATCATTATATAATTTAATTATTACAAGTAACATTGATATTGGCTCTTTAACCCTTTTATATTATTAAGCTTTTTTTTCTTGATTTATATGTAAATCAAAGGGGGAAAAAAAGCTCCATCAAAGAAACTTTATCAACCAAAATAGAAAATTAAACTCATTTTTTATCTTATTAAAACTAGTTGTATAAGCTCAAATAACAAAAATAAAACATTACTTTATTGTATCAAAAATTGAAATATAATAATGGGTTTAATGTCTATTGATAAAGGCACACTGGTGATGAATATGACCCTATTAATTATATATATATATATATATATATATATATATATAACATTTCTTTAATTTTTATAATAAATTATAAATTTTTTTGAGTTTTTCCTATATATTTATTATTTTTTCAAACAAATTTTGTGTCAATTTTAAAAATAAAATTATAATTTTAATAAAATTGAAGGATGTTTGTGTTATTTTTTTTATGTAAATATCTATGATGAGAGAAATTGTGTTTAATTTAATTAAATTTAGAAATTCATATCAGTTTTAAACATAGAATGTGAGAGAAAATATAAGAGATTTGATTAGGAACACTTTAGTATTTTTAAATTTTTATTTTGTTAATTGGTCCTTAAAAATAATTATAACTTTTGCGGTCCTTCTCAATAAATATTGTCTGTTATAGGTCCTTGCTACCCTGCTAATTGGTCCTTGATTTTAATTTTTCAAAAAAAAAAATTGAATTTCAAATACCCTGCTACGAAATCGAAGCATGCAAAGCCATTGTATATTTGTATTGGTGAAGAGGTGTAGCAATTCCTCGCGTATCTGAGTAGATTCCAGTGACATTGCTACAAGCTAAGAAAGATCCCAACATGGGTCGGACGGTATTCTTATATACCTCAAGTTTCAGCTTTAGCGAGTCCATATCTGGCAAGCCCTCGTTCTCAAGGCCAATCTCTATTACTTCGGCCAAGCTTTGTCGCCATGGGAGGAGGTTGGAATGGTGCTCGTGAGGTCCAACAAAGACGACCCATCTTTTTTCTGGGCTCAAGATTTTCAGAACTCTTTCCCTTAGGTTCGAAGGTACAGTAATGCCCATCACTTCTTGGAGCCTTCTAATTGCCGCGGTGGCGCCGGAGCCACAAAATATGATTGCATTGTCTGGTCTTCCGCCTAAGCATGTCTTGATGTAATCGGTTGCTTCATGCACCATTTTTCTTGTCTGACCTCCGACATAGTTGTCGCACAAATGAGTATGTTAGTTAATCTCGTATAAGCAAAGTTTATATTATGCTGATCATGTTCAATTTCTTATAAAAATATGGGATCAACAGAAAGAATGTGGACAAAAAGAAAAAATTTATTAGTACTTAATATAGAACCCCATTAACTTTTTTGAAAAGGTTAAGATAATTAAGTAAATTACTTTAAAGTATTTATATTTATTTTTCTTATATTAAACTAATTTATCTAACTTATAAATAATATGAATATGTTTCAATTCGAGGAGCTCCCTCTCCCAGTCTCGTTTTAGCCAGGGGCAACATTTGGCACGTTGTTGCCAAACGTTTGAGGCTAAAACTTTGAAGTTTAAACCTTGTAAATCCTAAAGTCTCTTTTATTTGCTTTTTTGTTTGACTGTTGGGTTTTGGGATCCTTTCTTATGTTGAAAAATGCTCAAATATATATATATATACAGAAAAGAAGGAAGGGATAGAGTGAGAGAATGAAAAAAAGGATAATTTCATGATTGATTATTTGTGAGAAAAAATATTCTCTCAGATCTTCTTAACTTGAGATGGTGTCTCACTTGTTTAATTGCAGAGAGTATATATTAAGTTTTTGGGTTGGAGGGCCCTGGAGATGTCTAATTATTCAGACATATAAGAGAAAGAAGAAAGAAAGTGGAAAACACAGCTTCACAGTCAATATTAGTAAATTGGCGTTTGCACACTTGCTCACCCATTGGATTAAGTTGAAATTTGGCCACAAATCTAGAACATATGGTTCATCTTTTTCAATTATGAGATCATCGTTTAGAGTTTTGATGTGAGAGAAAATGTGTTCGTGGTCAATAACTTTTTTTTAGTATTTTAAGCTATTTCGTTCTCTTTTATAAACTTATAGCTTTAGTTGTTTAGTTGGGTGGTTGCATATCCCTTGTACGCTATTTTAATCATAGGGAATCATATTTTTATTAGTCTGGACAACTTGTGATTTTTACCCTAAATTGAGAGGTCTTCCACCTTATTATTTTTGATATCTCTTTATGCCATTTAATTTTTATTATGTATATTTTTATTTATTTTTTCATAGACTCTTACAAATAATAAGAAGGTTTAACATCCGCAACGCCTAACATTGACCACACTGGAGTTCTGGCACTGGAAGGCCGACATGAAAGAGTTCATCACACGAAAGTGAGAGGATTTAATTAAGTAATTTGTATTAATGTTACGGCATTTAGTCTGAAATAGTCGTATAAGCAGTTTATTTTTCTTTTCGTTTTCATTTTTATGTTTGACCATGGTTTGGCAACATCCCACAATGTAATTCTGAGACTCACCTTCATATATGAATTAAAAAAATTAAATAAAGAAAGAAAATAAATCATCATTCTAGTGGAAAGATGCATTAAGAAATTACATTATTGATTGGGATTATTCTATCAGATTTTAAGTTTTATTAAAGTTAAAAAAATAGGTAATATATTTAATTGACAATGAATATAAAAGAATATCACTAGTATAGGCTTTATTGAAGTCTAGCAGTGGAACGCCTCACTAGATTTCTTTAGGTATTGAGTTTGAATGCTGGAGGAAACAATTGTGTTGGAGTGTATAACCATGAATCTTGAATCAGATGTCAAACACTACATCCATACTAAATATAGGATATAGTTTATAATGAAAAAAAAAAAAAACACACAACCCTCACACATAAACCATCCATTTGCCGGACTGAGCCCACTTCATGACGGTTATAAAGAGATCGAGCAATTTTAACTAGGCTCCGCAGAATTTTAAATATATAAGTGGCCCGCAGATTTAATGTGAATGAGATATTTTATTCGGCTCCGTATATTTAGCCAACTAATGATTAAATTTACTAAGATAACGGTTTGGATGAAATTGTTCTATTTTTTACACTTCAGAGCAAAAAAAACCTACGCTAGAGTTGCCTCGTAGCCCTACTTTATTACAGAATTCATATTGTCCCCTTCCCTTCCTTTTATGAATCCAGCTTCCTTGCCTATCATCTAGAACTTTTTTTTTTCTTAAATTCTATTTTTTAAAAAATTATTTTAATAGGTAGAGAACCTAAAATAAAGATAATTTCTTAATTAATATTTTTTATTTAAAAATCATCAAATAAAAACAATAAAATTTACACCACATAGATTTGGACAGTAGCTCCACCTGCCTAAAGGATAGGCAGAGAAACTGGGTGCTCTCCTTCCCTGTCGTGTCCACAAGTGAACAAACACGAGCATTTTAAACGGCTATCGAACTACACGAGCATTTGAAACTTTTCGAAATGGTATGTCTCACACAAGTTCCTTCTACTTGTCTTACCTGCTTCGAAGCCGCCTCTCTCACTCTGCCGTGTCGCAAGCTAAACAATGCCATGCCCAGATCCTGCTCCAAGGCTTACTTCCCAACGCCACTCTTCAAACGGATCTCTTGTTGGTATACTCTAGATGCGGGCTTCTCCGCCATGCACGCCAAGTGTTCGACGGAATGCTCCGCAAAAATATGCATTCTTGGAACATCATGATCGCTTCGCATGTCCAGAATTCTCTGTATTCTGATGCTATAGCTGTTTTCTGTAAATTTCAGCGTATGGGTCTTCGACCTGATCATTATACTTTGCCTCCGCTGTTTAAGGCTTCTATTGGAGTGGGCGATACTTGTCTTGGTAAGACATGTCATGCTTTGGTTATAAAGCTCGGATATGACGAATATGTCGTTGTTGGAAGTTGTCTGCTGGAATCTTATGCCGAATCCGGGGCTATGAGTGAAGCAAGGTGTGTGTTTTCTGATATGTCGTTTAAGGACTCTGCAGCGTGGAATTTGATGATTTCAAGATTTGCAAGGACTGGCTTGTACATGGATGCTTTGAATTGTTTGAGGGGAATGATTTTGAATAAAGTTAAGATTGATTCCATGACATTTCCCAGCGTTTTAAATGCCTGCGGAAGGGAAGGGGACTTGATAAAAGGGAAAGAAGTGCATGGTCAAATCGTTAGAGGTTTCATGTTTAGTGCAGATGCTGCCATTGGGAATGCATTAATTGATATGTATGGCAAGTGTGGAAGCCTGAATTATGCAGAAACGGTTTTCAAGACCATGACTGACGTAAATTTGGTCACTTGGACTACCATGATATCTTGTTATGGGATGCATGGAAAGGGAGAGGAATCTCTACATCTGTTCAAGAAAATGATAGATATAGGGTTCAACCCAAATCCTGTTACACTCACATCAATATTAGCTAGTTGTAGCCATTCAGGTTTGGTCGATCAAGGCATGCAAATTTTCAACTCAATCCATTCAGAATACGGATTTGAGCCAAGTGTAGAGCACTATGCTTGCATAGTGGATCTTTTGGGACGCTGTGGATATCTGGTGGAAGCACTTCAGATATTGGAAAGTATGAAATCATCAGCCACAACAAGTATTTGGGGTGCCTTGCTTGCTGGTTGTGTGATGCAAAAGAATGTTAAAATTGGAGAAATTGCAGCTAATCGCCTTTTTCAAATAGAACCATATAATGCTAGCAACTATATAGCGTTGTGTAGTATATATGAGACTCAGGGTATGCTTGAAGGCGTTTCCAGTGTAAGAGCGAAGTTGAGGGACTTGGATTTAGCTAAAGCTCCTGGTTATAGCGGGATAAACATCGCTGGTAGATTTCATAAATTCTACCAAGGGAACCTTTCCCTTCCACTAGAACACATCATTCATGAAATATCTTTTCAAATTAGTAAGCCTGAAATGACTGATGATTGTGAGCAGTGTGATTGACGCTTGGCTCTGTTCATAGCTAAATATTCTTCTTCTGTTCATCTGGTTGGGTTTTCACTCTGTCTTGAGAAGAATAGAGATCATCAAAGGAAACAGAGGCAACCAAAAGGTTATAGCAATTGATTAGTGTGACCTGAGAGGGATGATGGTGGTAGTGGTTATAAACTAGCCCTGAACAGCCTTGTCAAGATAAAGTTACTATCACATGTTTTGCAGGGGTTCACCATGACACCAACTCCAACTTTGTCAACACTTCTAATATTTTCACATTATTCCCAATTTGTATCATAACTCCAGCAATTTCATGTCTGTAAAACACAAATTATGGAAATTCAGTGCAGGGCGAAAATCCCCGGTATCTGATGATTAAAGTTTCATCTTCATTAGCAAAGCTCAGTCGAGGACTGACTACAGTCCTTGCACAAAAATGCATAAAATTCATCTATGCTCGTTGTATTGATGTTTCTTGGGTAATCGGATTGTTTGTTCCTTTTTTCGGTCAATAATTGGACAGTTCAAAGAGGAAGAGTTGAGGTAAAAAAAAATGCGGTCCCTAAAATATTTATTGATTATTGATGAGGGTTTTTTATTTGAACTTCAGGAGATTAGTATGCTAAATGTCGGTCTTCCAAATATGGGATCCATGATAGACCTGGAATCGATGCTTTAGCTATGTAACTTAGTCTTCTGTTATCTTTAATTAAAGAAATTCAAAAAGTTAACACTTAACAGCTTTAATATTGGCCCCTTTTGCATTAAAAATAGTAATCCCTTTATTCAATTATGGAATCGTAAAAGTTAGAAAGTACTAGCATATTTTCAATATATTGACACCGAAAACCAATAGCCTCAACCAGATTAGAATTGCACGTCTGGGTGAGAAGTCCGACACACACACACGTATGTATTCAGCAACTAGTTTTAATACTCATCATTGCGATGATGTAGCTCAATTATTTTTGAAAGAAGTAAAACTAAAATAATCACTTTGAACAATCCAAATTACGTCTTAAATATCTGCAAGAGAAATACTTAAGTACTGTCAAAGTACCCGCACATCTATGCTGTAACTAATGAGAATGCTCTAATCCAAATAATTTTAAACTTACATGTCAGCCAACTGTTTCTTATTATTTTATTGCTTGGCAAAGTTAATCTTCTGGTTTTTCAACTTTTTAACAACTCTCAGTGCACATCTTTGTTGAGCTAAGCACTGAAATAGAGGAATTCATTTCTATATTGTAGCGAAGGTTACAATTGACTAATTCAGAGTAACAAGTTTCATGCGACGAGCAGTATCTACTTTAGCTCAAAGGCATCTAATTGTTCTCTCCCAAGTCCATATGTCAAACAGAAGGGTCAGGACAGCACGAGAAAAGTAATTGCGATCGATCATTTCGTATTGACATTTTCCTTCTATTTTCGTGTACTGTCTAGAGTCAAGAACAAAGCCATGGGTCATGACATAGAAAAGAATTTACATTCCAGTCTTAGATTCCGTTGTGTTGTGAAGAATTGAACAAAGAATCAAAAGAAAAATTTCCCGTTACGTTTGAGAATCTGATAGGCTTAGGTATTTCAGAATAGCCCTGCAGAAGACAGAGGTCAACAATCACTAAATCAGAGATGACTCCTGTTAAATGGTGTTAGCTTAGGTTGAGATCTGGTTCAAATTGGAATTGTTCCATTTATGCTTCTAAATACAACCTCGACAAAGCTTGTCTCGCTAATCTGCAAACAAGGATTAAAATTGTGAAAAGAAAGTCTACTCTAAAAATGGCAAGAGCATTATAGAATAAGACAGCTGTTGATTGTAGGTCAAAATAACACAAATAGAATAGGTGGTGATCATATGCGTCAAGATATTACTGGGACCGAGTACGTGATTTAGCAGCTACCTTAGCTAAATACTATCTCTTTCTCTTGGTCCTTTTTAGGAACATAAACAAACATGTTTTTGCTAATAAGGAATTGTTCTCGACTCTTGGTCCTCTTTCTCTTCTCCCTTTATTTATTCCACAATCATGCCATATACTCCCACAGAGAGAGACGGAGAGAGGGAGAGAGAGAGGGACTAGAAAGAAACTGAATTTGATTTAACTCACCGTCTAGTTCAGTTTGCTGAAAAACTTATTTATGAGTAAATAGTTGGGAGAGGAGAATTTCATTCCACATATCAGGCACTCCAGGTAGGCACCAGTGGCTACAATCAGCGAACAATGGGTGGTCACTCCAGTTACCAACATGTGCATCACTCCGGAAAGCCGACATAAACGTAACATGAAGAACATTTATGGGAACTGTGACATTCTTAACCACTTCCATAACTATGTCTGAAAACAAGTTCTGGTCCCTCCCATCAGTTTCAAAAGTGGGATATTGGGTCACATTGCAAGTCCTACGGGTTTCATCACTGATTCAGACAAGAAAACTAGATCAGTGAAGTTGAAGAGAGCAGGTTTTAACCATCAAAGATTGAATCCTGTGAGACAAATCATAATGACGTGCATGAATAGAAAGTTTGATCAATCTGATCAACCATGCCGCATATAATGGCAGTGGAAAGGTTAAAACAGAGCATCATGTTTATAATAATGTTAGGATACCTCCAGTGAGATGGCTCAAAAGTCCTGAAGAAGACACGTGTTCTGCTTACGTTGATATTATTATCGACCCATGATAACCAAGTGTCAAGTGCCATTCTGAAGGCAGCAGGAATTGACATTCCAAGTTTCAGAGAGCTTCCAACCTGGAAATAACAACCCCTGTTGAATATAGATGAAAATCATTTTACTTACCTATACACAATACAAATTCAGAAACCACACTGATTCCAGCAACTAAAACTTACAAGTCATGCATCTTATAGATAAACTAATAATTCCACTGGAAAAATGTCCACCTTCCTATAGCAGTAGTATCTGTAAGTATTTATTCCCCCTAGTTTTCAACAAGGCTGACTATTAAATATATCCCGGATGATAATTATGTCACACTACTTCATTTTCCAGTAATAACTTTTTTAATTCTTCATACCATTTTAGGGCAGCAAAATCATGCATTCAATCAAGAAGCTAAAAGGTACAATGATTACTATTACAAGCCAATAAGTAATTTGATATGAAACTTCTTCTACTGGTCAACAGATTGTATAACTACTGCTAGAAGCATGTCAATATATAACATGTAGAATCAGTTGTAGCAAATATGTCCTTGACAACACAAATGAGTGGCAATCAATCATCACTATGAACATCAATGATGAATGACTATATACAAAATCCATCAGAACTCATGAATAAAGAACAATTAGGTTCATTCCAACTTACGTCTCAAAAAGCTTAGATGGAACCCACCAATGGCCGGTGTTGAAGATCAGAACATCAGAATCTATCCAATGATCACTAATATCATCTATCATGTCCAATTTCAATGTTGATTTGATCATCCCCGGTGCATGTTCAGGCCCAGGACCTTGTTGCACCAGGAAAACAGAGCGAAAGAATTCAACTGTGAAATTGAAGGAACTGAACCGAACTCCTAAAAATCTGATACGCTTTGTTATATTATTTTGATTAACTTCATAAACGCTCTTTTTATCGTCCACCCCAGCCATCAACATGCAAATCAGTGATTCCCACTGTGTTCTACTCATTGAATCTCCAACAAAAACAATTCGTTTACTTCGAAGCTTCTCCAAGATACTACGGACGTCAAACAATGGAACATCACAATTCTTTGGTTTCCACCTCCAATGAAGATAGTCATCGTCTCTCCGTCCATTAGCTAAGCAATTGAATCCTTGTTCTACGAAAGGACATTCTGAGGAATTGTACAAAGGGTAAGCTGGAACAAGGAACCGGACCCAGTTTCCGATCAAGACGTCACAATTTCTTTGTGATCCTTCGTGATTAAAGAGCCCCTGCCTTTGAAAAAATGTTTGGCTAAGGCTAGGAAGGACGTGAATGTATCCACCGCCAATGGCTCCAAAGAATGAAAAAACAAACCCAACAATAACAATCACTTGAAACCGCCGCGAGACCCATCTGAATCGATTTACGACTCTGGGGCTATTAATCATAGCCCTACGATTGGGCGATGCGGTCTTATTGAATGAAATACTCCTTTCTAGAGCACTCATTGTCTCAATTTTCAATCGTTCGTAATTTTCCAGTGCAGATATACTGACGAAGTCTGAAGTACCCAGACAATCAACCCGGAAAAAAGAAGCATCATCGCAAGAACACGTATTTAATTAGTCCAAATCAGGTTTGAGAGATCATCATGTAATATATAATGCCATGCAAATCCAAAGTAAGAGCTAAGAAGCTCAAGCTCTGGACTTATGGGATTGTAGAAGATCCAAATGGAAAATGTTTGATCCTAGAGATCCCAGATGCATGAAATAATTAATGAACTCTAAAAATAGCAGGCACCGCATAAATCAGGGAGAGAGAGAGGGACTTGGGCTAGCCAGATATAGTGAACATGCACAGTCAATCACTCAATCTTCTAGAAGAGAAGAGCTCGAGGAAATTCGTATAGTGAGGATCAATTTGGGAGGGAGCGAACTTGGGAAATCGGTGGCGGTTTGCACGTTGAAGTAGAAACTAGAAAGTAGTGCAACGGAAGAACGAAAATTTAAAATTTTTCGGAGTTCTGATATATGTGGTTCAGATGCATGGGGCCATGACCCTGGCCCAGTGAAAAACAAGGCCGCATTTTTTTTCCCCCCTGGAATATAGTTTGTACCCACTGATATAGTTTTTGGTGTTCAATAGTAAATCTATCCTAGAGGTTAACGTCTAAGAATAATATTGTTTAGAAAGTTTTTTTTTAGTCTCATAGTCGCCCGAAGTATCAAAATATAGCAATGTTACTCTCCTCATTGACGGTGTTAATTTTCCCAATAAAAAAGACACGTCACACTTTTATATGACACTCAAACCACCACCTCATCGCCACTTAGTTCTTCTACCCTTTTCCCTCCTATCCAATTAATCATCGCCCCTTCTTTCCTCCCTCTCCATCCTCCCGTATTCATCGTCACCCAGCCGAATCCATAATCAAACCCATAGGCCATCAGACTTCAATGTCTTCCCATCACATCCAGAAAAGCCATAATTAAGAAATCCAGAGTTCAACAAAAAAAATGAATTAAATCGATAATCAACAAATCCAGACTTCAATGTCTTCGCCGTGTTCATCACATCAATGTCTTTCTAGAGTTCAACAAATCCATAATCAAGAAACTAAATTTAGACTTAAAAGCTAAAATCAAACCTAGAAAAGCCATCAGACTTCATGCCTAGCGAATCCAAAAAATGATCAAACTTGACACTTTAAGAAGGTAACCAAAAATGAAATACCAAGAAAAATGAACAATGAAAAACGATATTGCGTTCATGTGCACATCATAGGCATGGTTTTCATTGTTGACTAGTAAGCATGAAGAAGTTTGATGGAAGATGAGCCAACACCGAGGGCCCGTTTGGTACGGGGAAGATTTAAAGAGGGAAAGGAATTTAAAGGAGGGAAAGGAATGGAAGGGAAGATTGCGAGGAAAATTAAAAAGTTGAGCTGTTTGGTAGACATGGGAAGATAAGTTGAAGGAAAATGAATGGTTTGGTATGAAGAATTAGGTGTTAGTTAAGTGAGAATATGAGGTGAAATACCAAAAATACCCATAAATTCAAAAAACAAATTCGCTCTGCGTCTTGTTCGACGTCGTGACCCACTACGTCGCCTCCACTCCCCCCGCCTTGGACGCCACTCCCCCCGCCTTGGACGCCACTCCCGCCACCGTCGACGCCACACCTTCCGTCGTTGACGCTACCACCGTTGTCAGCTTCAAGTGTTGTATGCGACACAATTTAATTTTTTTAAAAAAAAATCAGTCTCGACAATTCTCGAGAATTCAATGAGAATTCTCATTGAGAATTCATGGAGAATTCTCCATTAATTCTGGAGAATTTAATGAGAATTCTCATTGAATTCTCGAGAATTGTTGGGTTTGTTCTAGCTGCCTTTTTCCTACAATGGTGCTTGGCAGAAAGGAAGAAGAAGGCGAAGATGATGGAAGAGAGTCGAAACTCTCTGTTCTCCTCAGCGCTCTAGTTCTGCTTCTGACGTTGGGTCTGTCGCAATTGTGGTGGAGGGTGAGGGAAGAAAGGAATGTTGGCGGCGACGATGATGAAGAAGGTGAGAGTCGCCGGCGATGGAAATGGAGAAGGAAGGATCATATCTGAATCCATGGTGCTCTGATTTAATTTCTTCATAATCTACTCCACTGTTGTTTACAGGGCTTTTTTGTCAAAAAAATTCATTCTCCCGGGAACTTCACACTATCCCGCCAGTTTTTGAGGGATTCAATTTTCCCAGCTTTGTGGGAAGATGGGGCAGGTGGGAAATCAATATTCCGGGAGAGAGGTGCACCAAACAGTTTTTTCAGTGGGAAGATAGTTATCTTCCCATTTCCTCACGCGAATTCAGCGTACCAAACGGGCTTCGAGAGTCCAATAGGGAAAGGCAAAGACGGCGAGATCTGAGCTGAGATGACAAGATCTAAAGAAGATGAGAGCCTTGCTGCTTGAGACAAGGAGACCGAAGACCGGCGTCATCGATCAAAGCTAGCGATGGGGTTAGCAAGGGCCGACGACGTTGTCACTAGCATTCATGATAAGGGAGGAGAGGCGTCAATTGTGAGAGGGAAGGGAGTGGATGAAGGAGGAGGAGGTGTTTATATATGGAGGAGAGATGAGGGTCCGGAGGCATTCATGGAGTGTACAGTTGTTGGCACAAATCGGCGATAGGGCTATCTTCCCAGAGTTCAACCCAGGAGGAATGAGAGGGAGGAAAGAAGGGGTGAATATGAGGTGGATAAGAAGGGAGAGGGTAGAAGAAGTATGTGATGATTTGAGTGTCATATGAGAGTGTGATGTGTCTTTTTAACGGTGAAAATTAACAATGTTAATGAGGACGGAAACATTGCTACATTTTGATACTTCAAGGGTGACATTGAGACTAAAAAAACTTTTAGGACAATATTGCTTCTGGGCATGTACTTCAGCAAAGGATTTGCTACTTAACCCAAGTTTTTTTTTTCCCCCGTTCTAAACATACAAAATTACCCCTTCTATTAGTGACAATATCCTATTCAATGCACTGTCAGACACTATATGTGGGAATATCTCACAACGGGGTCCATTTATATATTGACAAAGTATTAAAGGCAATTAGAAAATCACCCCTGTAGATTTTATTTTTATTTTTATAAAAAAAACGACAATGTGCTTTAAAGAGTCAATTCTCATGTATGTGCTAATTAACTAGCCGCCCGGCATGATCATGATATCGAATATTTGCACATTTGCATTAGTTTTTAGAGAATATATAATTTTTAGGATTTACAAGGTAAGTATGTAAGATAAGTTTTGTCTCGGCTTGTAAAAAAGGACTTCTGAAACCATGGTTTTATGGTTTACCAAACATATAAGTCAGTTTGTTTTAGTCATTTAGAAGTATTTTTACATCGTTTAAAATAAGTACGTGAGATAAATTTTTTCTTAACTTACGAAAAAGCGCTCCGACACCAATGGTTTCCAAAATAGGCGCTCTTGAGGTTAAGATTATATTGAAATCTTCTGCAAAATCCATTAATATCTTATATATCATGTTTTGTATGATAGGCATCTTGCCCCTGATCTAAACTACGATTTCTCTTATATCATGAGTTTTTAAAAAAAGTTACAAGATTTGATGGGTCTCTATTAAATGTATGAACTGACACGCTATAAATGTTAACTTTCCTATTAATAAAGTTAATAAATAAACTGGAGATAGAAATGGAAAATAAAAATAAAAATAGGTTTAAAATGCGAATTAGTTAAGCGAGTTTTCATTTTTTGGGTCAAAAGTTAAACGAGTTAAAGAGATGACCATGGGCGAGAATTCGGTAATTTTATTCTATAAATAAAATAGAAGGAGTATTTAGAAATAGTAGACAAACTTATAGGGGAGAATCCTTATGAGGTATTTTCAATATCTCTTCGTCTCTATGTGATTTCGTGAAGAATGAGAGTCGACAGAATTCTTTTTTAATAAAACTAACAAAGTGATATATCTGTCCGCTTATTTTATCAAAGTCATTTTAAGAGATCCGACTTCAATATGAACAACAACCAGGTACACATATTACTTGTTTGATATATGCAATGTGAAGGTGCTTCTTTTATTTTCTTCACCGCTAAACCTAAGAAAATGGCAGATATTTTTTCGGTTTTGAATCTTAATTAATCAAGAAAACAAATCATGTTGTCAAATCTATCCTTAATTTTGGCTACCAAAAGATATCATAATGGGTGAATATGGGGCAACATCGGATATTATAACAATATTTTTTAACACTAATATCATTACAATATTCACTCTCTCATTTTAGTTTCTGTGATTAGAATTTAGAAAGTTTTTGCAAAGCAGGAATCTATTTTCACACATATTATTCCTCTATCAGATTGGATCACACTTTTCTTAATCATATTAAGATGTAATAGGAAAATAATACTCCATTCAATCCTTAAGATAAGATATATTTAAAGAGTTAATATTAGTCAGATATAGTTTTCATGTTTGTCAATATTTTTTTATTAATTTATCCTATTGATGTTCCTTTAACAATCATCGAGTAGGAGAGATAATGAAAGAATTAATAAATATAAATAGACTGTTTTATTGAATGTATCTTATATTAATTAACTCAACTATCTTCTTTAATCTATTCAACTTAGATTAATACATTCGATATTGCGTGCTGCGGAAGAATATACATATAAGGGGTCTATATATGATCGATCAAACGATTCTGTTTCAATCATTATTAACTTGCGGTTTGAGTAGTTGGCCGTTAGGGGAACTATTGATCTGAACATATGATCGTGTCATCAGCAACATTTGTACACACACCACCTTACAATTGTGAAGAAACAGTAAGTTCCCGAAAAAAAAAAGTTATATCAAAACTTATGCCTGCGCGTTCTCTAAAGATCATAGTCGATTTATCGTAGATATACAGTTTTTAAAAACATACTGCCTCCAATGTTAAATATTGACTAGTTTGTCGTGCAATTTGTATTACAAACTATGTCCTATATTTAAAATCGGAAGACTAACTTAAAATACACTCAAAATGCCCCATATATGTCATACCGATCACAATTACTGATCATGGATACATTAGAAACAGATATATCGAGCCAGAAACTATATAGATACACACACATGCAGCAGGATCATAATATATATTATTCAAATATATATATATCAAGTCAGCGAGAGTTAGCAGATGAATCTGTATTCTATATACTGCAGGAATATATATAGTAGGAATATATAATATTCACTGATCATTAATCCATGCGCAATATATAGCTAGCTGGCTACTAGATATAGTTTGGAATCAGTTATCCATCACTACTCTCTCACTATCGCCAATAATTAAATTAAAAATGCTCCTAATGAATTAAATAGATTAAGCAGTTTATTGCTTGCAATTTTAATATAGGAACTAATTTTCTATATGAATTCTCAAACAAGTTAAAACTGAATCCCGATCATATAGCAATAAAGTTCACTTGCATTTTGACCAAAAAAAAATAAAGTTCACTTGCATGATATCCAACCTCAGCAATAAGAGAGAGTGCGAGTGCGCGTGCGTTGTGTTAATTTCCTTTATGCCACTCTGAAATTCATGTACAAGTATTATTAATTGTCATTAAAGCACTGCCATGCATTATTGGGGAATATATATTTGAATAATACAAAAACATACACAACAGTTACACACACACACACACATATATATATATCTCCACATATATAGGAGCTTTAACTTTTCCTTCAGTTAGCTTTTCTGCACAGTCATTTGTAACTGTAACAATAGCATGAGGGATTTCTTCAGCTTTAAGTTACTTTTGTCAAATTACAGGTCCAGTTTTCACTTTGGCCCCTTTAGGGCTTTCTTCCGCACCATTGCTACAAATTATCATAAATAACACTCAAAACAAAAGCATATATATTCTAGTTCATTTGAAAAACACAGTTAATCTTAATTACATATGTAATCTTTGTTTTGAGCCCAGTACACTGGCTTACACACACATATATATCCTGCATACAAGCGAACAAGAGCAGAGAGAGTGAGAGAGAGATGATCACATACACATCAATTATATCTATTCATCAATAGCTTCTGATCACGTCACAAAGTTTATAATTTTTTCCCTGAGAGGGAGATCGGCCAAACAAACTTTCTGGCAAACCTCCAAAACGCATAGAAATAATTCCAATCTTAACATATCGTGTGTGTGTGTATATATATATATATATCTCACTTCACGTAATCGATGCAAGCCATGCCATTATGATTCTTTCTACGCTACAAGTCCCATCAAACTTGACCAATCCCCTTTTCCATATTATTATCAATCCACCTCCTTTCAGCTAGAGTCCAATTTATTTTTTCTTCTCTTCAAACACACACACACAAACAAATTAAATCATCATCACACATAATTAAATATGCACACCCCAGGACACATACATAATAATTAGCCAATAATTACCTCAAGATCACTCATGATTATAGCCCGAGCCGAGTCCTCGTCTGACCGGCATGCCCATGGCAGCAGCAGCGGAGGAGCTGGCGGTGGGACAGTGTAGTAAAGACGACGGTGGTGCATAAGGCCAATGATCAGTATGGATATTAGTACTAACAGTGCTGATAACACCAATATTGGCAAGTGTATTGTTATTAGTGATGCATTGTTGTAGTGGTGGTGGTGGTTGAGATCGGAGAAGCCTAATTTGTCGCTTTAAGAACTTGACATAGCGAATGGCTTCATCAAGCATGGAGGCAGTGTCCATCTTGGTGCCACCAGGGACAAGTCTTTGGAGGATTCGGATCTTCTCGCTGATCCTCTCTCGCCGGTGTCTGGCGGCGACGCTTTGTGGATCGTCGCTGATTCTGACGTTTCGTCTCTTCGGCTTTCGGATGGTGGCCGGGTCTATGTCCACCGGCTGCATAACCGCGATCTTGTACAGCATCTCCTTCACAGCTCCCAGCTCTTCTTCTTCTCCTTCTCCTTCTCCTTCTTCATCTTCTTCTTCCAAAACGACGTTGTTTAGAAACCCTGGAGAGGGTACTGCGGTAGAGGAAGAAGAAGAAGAAGGTATGATCTGATGAGGGTAATTAGGCCAAGAGGAACACATAGGGATTTGATGATGAAGAGGATGGAGATTGTGATCCACTTCCATGTTGTTCAGATTATTCCAAATGGTAGTGTTGTTAACGCTTGTGAACATTGTAGGGTTTTGGTTGATATCCATGAGAGAGATGAGATATTGGTGATTGAATCTGGATTTTGTTTGTGATAGGAAACAACACACCACTAACTGTAATTATATGTATATATATTTATGTCGAAAAAGGGTGACGAAGAAGAGGAAAAAGGGGTGGCTATGAAGACTTGAGGGTTTCTCCTTCTCAATCACATAATCTTTGGGTTTGATGGTTCAAAAGAAAAGCTACAGCTAACTAGATATCTAGCTGACCAAAAGGGCCCGGCAGAGAAAAAAGAGAGTGATACAAGAGACTGAAGAGCATTTAGATTTTGATGAGAAGGGGTTGGTTTTTACTGAAAGGAGAGCTAGCTAGAGTAACTGCAAACAGTATGATATAGATTCTAATTAATGAACTAAAAGAAAAAGGTGTATATATAGCAAAGGGATTATATTGAATGAATATGGGTTAGGTTTCAATATTTTTTACCTAGCTGCTGGGTCTGCAAAGAATATGTAAATGATGGATAAAGCTAGGGTTAAGGCAAAAGTAGTCTATATAGGTACGTGCTGTAAGAGAATTGCACCAATGGGGGGAGTTAGTCATTACATTGATTCATATTAATTTCTCTCTCTCTCTCTCTAACTTGTTTTTTTCTGGGCACTGAAATCATTGGGCTGCTTCTGTGATGTTAATGCAACCTCTCTCCCCTTTCTTGCTGTCATTCCCTGCCATTAATTCATTCCTCTTTCACTCTTTTTTCTTTCTTTTTTTTTTAATTTGCCACTTTCGTGATTTTGTTATGTGTGATTGAGAATTAATCATTCCATGGTTATCTCTTGTGTATATAATTATCTCCAATCCTATATCCTCAATTAGTAGCTAAGTATCCAAATATATAAGAGGTCATATAAGCCACTCCTTAATTGTTTTCACAACTTTCCTTTGTTTTCCTCTATAAAGCTATCTAGCTGGTCAACGGCAATTTATGCGCTTGCAGAAAAGTAATATCGATATCATATTCAGCTATATCGTAATTAATGCTTGGAGTTGGATTAGTTAATATTAACAATTGATAATTATATCCAGAAGAAAACTTTTGTTTAGGAAAAAAATGTGTTTACATTTGCACTTCAACAAAAAGTTCTATCATTCAGTGTAAGATATATAACAGTACAATATATATATGTGTGTGTGTGATGAGTGTATAATGGTAGCTATAAGTATCTTGGAGAAGCACTCAATGAGTTGCAAGATTTGTTTTGACTTTGAGGAGCTCTCAAGACCCAATTCAATTACATAGTATTTTGTCAACAATATAATATGCATTCATTAATCATTAGTAAAATCATGTTATATAGAAAGAAAAAATGCTTGTAAGTAATACACATACCATGTTTTTCCCCAAGGAAGATTCCTTTCATCAATGATGTTAGTTGATACATATATCGAGTTTCATAATGAAATTATGAAACTATAATTAATTAAATTTTTTGTTGTTTTTGGGATAATACTGAAAAAATGGAGATCATCACTATATGTGGATATAGATATACACTAACATTTCATAAGTAAATTAATTTGGTTTGTGTGTGTGTGTGTTTTGGGGGGGGGGGGGGGGGGGGGAGATATTGCGCTGATATAATCAAGATTGCCAAGCGAAATATATTGATTCATATTGAAGCCGCATGTAATTGTAAAAAATGGAAGGGAAAAAACAACAAGCCTCAAGGCGTTTGAAGAATTATACATTGAATTAAAGAGAACTGCGTATATTGAATTCTTCAACCAATCCGAAAGATATGATGAGCACCAATCAAAAGCTGTGGAAAGATTAAATTGTAAACATTCAGGCAAAACTCAGAATCTAATTTTCAGATTCCGTGAATACTATGCTAGCTGTTCCCACGACACACGCAAACACTATTTGGGTACGTACGTAACATAAGGAAATGTTTCAAGACTTTGCTGATGGATTGTTGGTTTAAGATTTCAAATCATGGATTAGAAAAAATGGCATGGATTTGGGTTTGGGCCATTATTCAAGCTAGCTATAAGTCTTGGAGATGGACCAGCTTTATTTTGAATACAAGAATAAATAAATTACACACATATGCTATATCTGCTCAACATTGATGTTAACCTCTCTTACTATTTAAGTAAATGATCGAATGTATTGCTATAGTATAGAGAACAGGTTTGGCCATCGATCTATATATCTCCCTTTTACTTGTGCTGATGGAACTAGCTAACTAGGGTACGTTCTAAACATCTGATTTAATTGCAACGACATGATTAACGTAACAAAGTCATAATCACAATTTGGCAGCATCTGTGATGCTAGCGTCATATATATATGTACGTACTTGGAATGGAATAATTAAATTCCCAATATTAATTTAAAACCATTTGAAACATCAATATCACCACCGATGATGATCAAATTGTATTTAATCTGAATTAAAATTAGGCTAACCACCATGACCATGTATTTAAGTTGGTGCCGTGCAGTTGAAATTAAACCAACTATAATCTTTAAAAAGAGGAATTGAAGCCAGTGATCTATTTTCCATATTTGGAAGGTTTTCCATACCATAAGCATTATGGAACAATTGGAAAACTTCAGGCATAAGCCTAATTATTTCATTTATATCTCGCTTTAATTTAATTTTCATTGGTGCATGTCGATTATTGTTGATGTCATTTAGGTTATCAATATAAAGATAAATCTTTGTCCAAAATATAATGACGATCAAGAATCTAAACAAGATAAGATCATTGAACATTGGCGTCAATTCCCAAATCAAATAAAACCAAAACGGAATATTTTGAATGAAAGTTCATAGTCAAGGTCTCATCTAATTTACGTATATAGTGACATTGATTGATTAATTAATCCACCTTACATGAATATTACTTAAGGCCATGAATGCTTTTCGAAAATACTATTTTCCAAAGCCTCCTGGAACAAGGACTAACACAAGTCTTAAGTGCTTGTCGTAATAGTAATGATAATCATGTTAGCAAAAGTAGTATATATGTGTGATTCACGCAAGCATCATATATACTGAGAGCCAAAAGCCAACAAAACCTGAAAAACAAAAATTTAGGAAGACTTGTGATCAGACGGTGGAGCGAGGTTTTGGGATCATTTTCTCGTCAGTTGTAAAGTACAATAATATATACACACGTACGTACGACGTATCTGCTCTCACTTTCCTATGTATTATATACCACCAGCAGGTTATAATAATTCTGTGTTGTGACTTGTGATAGATATATACCCACTTGCGCATGCCCAAAGCAATCATTCGATCTCAAGGCTAGGGTTTCATCACTTGGGTTTGGGTGATGGAAAGGACCCCGCCATCATCATCATAATCTGATGAACTAAAAACTCGATATCCCTCTGCTCTCTGCAGATTTTTTGTTTCCTTTCAGAAAATCAATTATTAGATCAGAAAGTGATAGATCAATTAATGTATTATATGAAGGGGATATAAGGTAGCCTGCTCATCATATTATGAATAAAGCTGCAAATTTTATTAAATACTCTATGTATCGTGGCTTCGCCTTTTAGAGTTTTTTAATTTCCTCGACAAAATGCAAAAAACTTTCATAGGATTTGCATGGTCAACAAGACTATAATGATATCAAAGAACTAAAGGGTACGCGTGTTTGTGAGTTCAGATTCAAAGAGTAGACGCATAAATAAGGGACATGATTGGATCATCGATCTCTCTTCTCTCATAAGTATTCTTTTATATTCAAATACTACCATAACCGAGAGGCATAATAAAATTACAAGAAAAACAAAAATTTGCCATATTTCTTATAGCAGTAGCAGATATAATTACTCGGCCACACTATCTCATATGATTTCGTATGAGAATCTGAAAAAACAAACTTTGATCGGTATTGAACAATGGAGATTTCCCCCCACCTAATACTCGTACGATCTTTCTTCAATTTATACATACGTTCTTTCGATTTTTCTTTCTTTTTGCAGTCCTTTAATTAACTGGTTCTTCTCATTTAATATATCACTAATTACTGCGCCATGAATGCCATTTATTGATCCATCCGTGTGAATGTGCATGTTCTGTTCGTATGTTGTAGCCAAGTTTTATATATACAATAATAACCAAAAACCATTAATCATGTGAACTGTGAATTAGTGGGTCGTTCATCAATCGATCTATTTTAATTTATGGGTGGCAACTAGTAAGCTTTATAGTCAGCAAGAATCATTATATCTATCTATTTTTAATTTGCATTCATATAGAGGTCAGTGCAAAAAATTTACCGAAAACCCAAAAAGTAATAAGCACAAAGCGGACCTACCACACATTTCATAATGATCCCGATGAATTGCAGTGACACAAAATTAGTACAGTAGTGTTACGAGAGACTTGAATGAAAAAGGAAAAAGGACCAAATGGTATGTGTAGAAATAGATATAAATAGCCAGCAAGCAGTGTTTCTGGTTGCATTTGAATGGTGCGTGGTTTCTTTTAAAGGAAATAACTGGAACAAGGAATGAAGCAATTAGGTGGTTTTTTTTCACTCCATGACACAAAAAGAAGGAAAGTGGAAGTTAGCTATAGTTGAATTCTACAAGGTAAAAAGAGAGAGAGATCAGCTTTAAATAAATGAGAATAAGAAAAGGGCGTAATGGGCAAATATCATAAGGGGAAGTAGGCAGCTTTTGACAAGAGTGAGTATAGATCTGACAGGCCATGCATTAATATTAGATGACTTTTTTTTTTTTTTTGGGCAGAAACATTAATTCCAAGAGAGAGGTATTGTGCCATGGAATTCAATGCTTTGGCCTCCTCAGAGTCCGGACTTCACTGACTTGATTGACTGAGGAATTTCACACTTTCCATTTTGGGAAAAAGATAACCAAAGGCTCTTTTATCATTGTTTCCTCTATTCTTGCCCTTTGGAAAGCTCTCCTTTGGAGCTGTACCCTATCTTCATCTATCTTTCCTTTAATTTCCCCTCTCAATTCTCATTGGGGTTCTAGTTGGCATGCAGTGACGATCAAAAGGAACAAACTTCTTCATCAACACCTTATGCAATTGAACTAAATTGAACTAAGATCCAATGAGATTGATGAGTGGCAAGGTACTCGTTCTTTCGTAAGTAGATCTTCAGTTAAAGCCTTGTGAATGAAGCAAGTAGCATTGGTAGCTCCAATGTTCTAAAAATGTAGAGTCTACGTAGAAACGGTAGGGGTGAGCAAAAACGTAAAATCGGAAAACGTAAACGAAACGTAAGAATTTACTACGGACTAAAAAAAAAAACATCAAACATATGTAAAACCAAAACACACTAATACATTAAAGTTCATCAGACCGTCAGAGGGTGAGTGAGTCCGTGAGTGGATGATGTCCAGCGAGCCTCCAGGCGTCCAGCACTCCAGCGAAGAAGCAGCGACAGCGAGCCTCCAGCGATGGTGAAGAAGAAGAAGAAGCAGCGAGTCTCGATGAGGAAGAAGCAGGAGGCAGGAGTGAGTGGCCGATCGATTGAGCGAAGAAGAAGAAGAAGATTGCTTTCCTTTGCCGACAACATAGACGCGCAAAGCTAGGTTTAAGGTTCCACCGTTCGAATCGATTTCGTTTTAATTGGGGATTTCCGGATTTGGGGCTCTTTTTTTTTAAAAAAAAAAAAGGGGGGGAAAATCCAACTCGGTAAACTCGCCGTTTTCACCGAGTTTACCGAGTTGAACGGCGTCTCGACTGTTCTGCCATGGAAACCGTCTTAGCCTCCGTCTCAGCTCGATTTCTGGCGGCAAGACGTAGAAACGTCCGTTTCTACGAGTCTGAACGCCGTTTTTACAACCTTGGGTAGCTATTCTCTCTTACGTGGAGACCGATCCGAGGTGAATCCGAATTAGTCAGGACTCTGATAAAATCCTCCGAGTTAAAAAGAGTAGTTCCAACACACTGGATGCTTATGCCAAAAAAAAAAACACGCACCTTATAATCACCTTATGTTGATTATAAGTCCCACATCATGAAGCCTCACAAATGAAGCGTGAATTAAAAGTTCAAAGATCTTTTCTTTTTAATAAGTTAGTCTTTTGAAATTTAGATCTCCATTTAAATTTGTTTTTACATAACAATATATAAGTGAAGAGTAACCGATAAAACCCGTTGCTTTTAAATTTTGGATCAAGGTTTAGTGTTTGAGTTCTCTTATATATATTATCTCATTTTTAATTTTATTAAGCCCAGCTGAATTCTCGCCCTTTCAAGATGCTCTTGGGACTCCAACATACTCTAGGACAAAATCGTGTTCATTATTAGATTATGAATCATTAATCATTTTTCTAACTAGTGAACAAAAGTTTACCATATACATGCAAACAAGGAAAGGGCCCTTAATTAAATCTTCGCTAGCAGAAGGAAATAAAAACAACGCACTGAGTCTTTATAATAATTGATAAATTACCAAGTCATTATTGATATTCATTATTCATACGGCAATAATCAATGTTAAACCCACGTGCATTATTCTCCAGTCGTATGCATAAAAGCACTATTGTTAAACTCATTATCCTTATAAATTCAGTTAAAGCCACAAGTTTATATACTGAATTTACTCACAAGTTTATATATTAAATTTACCATTTTTACGTTTCCAACTTACAAAACTGTATTACTTCACCCTTAAACTCATATTAACTTCTTCAATTTAATCATGTTCAACTGCTTTAAATATAAATTTTGAAGAAATTTCTTTGTTAAATGTGATAAATCATTAATGTTTATGGATTTAATTTCAATTCTTTGAATTAAAAAAAAATAAAATAAATTTTTATTTTTATATTTTAATTATTTAATTGTATAATGTTGATATCTATTTAATGATAAAAGTAAAATTTCTTACGAGTTTACAATTCGAGTTTACTTCACTATCACGAGTTTGCTTAAACTCACTAGTCAGGGCATGCCTCCAGGTTCAAAGAGTGCTTATAGAAGTACTTACAAATCGCTCACTAATAAGGTCCTTAAATCAACCAACGGGTATCGAACCACATCCCTTTTGGGGTGAAGACCGACGCCTTAGCCAACTGTGTCACTCCTTATTAGATTAAACTTACTAGTTTGACAACCTTAAATAAAAGGTTAAGGATTTACTATTTAATACCATTCGGGTCATTAATATAATTGTATTATAGACGAGATCTTATATATTAACGATCAGATATAATATTATTTATGCAATTCCAATCAATCATTCAAGAAAGTATAATAACTTAAAGATATTATAAGAGAGGAAAAGGACAAAACACATGTTTTAATTGTTATAATCAAAACATGACCATACATGGCATTTAGTTAGCGTAGTGATTTTGGACAGCCATTATATCATAGATATATGTCTGTGACTTTAAAAGAGGCGTTTAGAGGAATTAGATGGAATTAAAAAGAGAAAAACGACAAAAGCTAATTAATTAGAGAGGAAATTGATCGAAAAACTAAATTATACTAATAATAATAATAATGCAGATTCTTCTTCACACGCGCGTCCAAAAAACATGATACATATCTATGTGTGATCAGTACTATGTACCAGTCGTTGCTCAAAATATGGAACCAAATGATGAGAAGGAATTTGATTGTATTATCAAGAATTGGAAACTCATATCAAAAGTCTCGACTCCACCAATCAATGAATGAAACCTCCACGTACACTTTAATTCTTCATTATTGCTAAGGTAATTATAGGATAATCACTTGGTAACGTAATAAATGCACATTCAAACCGTGGTCTATTTAACAGAAAATAGTATCTAGTAGTAGTATAGTACTCGTAATTAATTTATATATAATGACAATTAAGATTCTCGTAATTTGTAATTAATGACGCCAGAACCATATATATATGTGTGTGTGGTTGATTTTTCTTACGCGATTGAAACAATTGTGTGATGACGACTGATGATTATGTCCCGCTGTCTTTTGGAAAACGGGGTTCTCTAGTTGAATTGTTCTTCTCTTCTCTGACGTTATCATTCACACAGCAAATTCATTGGCTTCATCTCAAATTCAACGCAATTTACCAAGACCATTTACTATAATACAAGTCTATTTTATTATATATGGACTAAATTAATAAACTTTTTCAATTTGGCCCACATTTATAAATAAGTATTTCTAACCTATTTCTTCTTTCTCTACTTTTAATAGAGAGGTAAAATTGTAACACTATCAAGTGAACTTATAATAAAGATTAATTTTTTTAAAAAAATGAATTTATAAATAGGACTAAAATAGTAAATATAAAGTTTCAAGCAACTCAGCTTTAAGCCTTCTACATAGTATCACTATTACACCAATCAATTAAATATCTCGACCAAGACCATTTAACCGTAATCGTTTTTCTATCCTTAATTTACTTTCTGTCATCTGTTATTCATACAAATCATATACTTTGACAACATTTATCATTTTATCTTATCTATGTATTTCATAGTTTCAAATAAAACACCGTTCTTATTCATTTCCATTTTTGCGGACGTGCGAAAGTAAGCCACAAAAGATCCTAACAGTTATTGAGTAGGAAAAAACAAAAAAAAAAAAACGTTAAAAGTTAACAAAGTTATGATAAAATGAGTCCCCCATTAGCCTCAAACTCAAGTGGCAACTAATGTCAAATGGCACAAGACACCAAAATTTTTTTTATCTGAATGTAAAAATAAATATTCAGTCTGACGGTGAGCAAGAGCTGTAAAGAAACTCAATTCGACCATCAAGTACAACACAGAAAAACAAAAAATCTACGAGGTACTGAGATATAGTACATAATGAAGATAATAACCCCTATCATAATGTATTAAGATAGTCTAGATGGCCAAATTCCTAAGCCTTCTGAACCTTTTCAACATATGCCTGCAACACAAGGAAACAAAAAACTCAAGTTATCACTTATCATTTAGCTTGAAACTCATGGACTTCAATAGTAGAAGAAAAATGTCTCAATCGCAAATTCAGATTCAGAAGCTGCCATAGATCTTCACTAAAATGGACTACATCGACTTCAGTTATAAGATGGCAACACGTTCAGCAAGAAAAGAAGTGATCAAACATGTAGATCAAAATAGCTTAGAGATCACAAAAGCTAGAAACCGGCAACAATTAAATAGAAGCAAAAATCTGAAAACAAATAAGATTTTGATATGATGTGCATATGCATCCTTTGAATAAGTAATTTAATAAGATAATTCGTTAAATTAACAAAATAATCAAACTATGAAATGAAGGGGGAAAGAAAATAGTTCAAGTTAATAATCGGTTCCCAGAATAACTTTTTATTTCATGAGAATGAGACTCAAAATTTTACTGTCAGATATCCAAGAGAAATATCATAAAGGTACCCAAACTTGTGCTCAGGCATTTTCTCAAGCAACTTTCCCGAAGCTCTATTAACATACAAATTAAGCCTTACATAAAACCTAATAAGTTTCCAGATCAAAATTCACATGCATCTAGAAACGCAAGTAAGATTGGGCAGACAACTCGAAATCCCTCAGAAGTATATTTACAACACGCAAGTGAACTGACCTGTACAAGTTTGTTAAGCTTTGGTTTAGAAGCTGACAGATAGTGATCAATTTTTTCTTGTGTCTGAGGGATATGAGACCCCTGCATGGCACTAGTTACTTTATCAACAACTTTCTTCACAATTGTTTTATAATGTTCTTTGTTGATGTGACCATCTTTCCACGTTGGTTTCAGAAGCTCCTTAACAAACTCAACCAGCGCAAATTTAAAAGCACGAACCCCCTTCACATCTTTCGTTTTCTTCACCTCATCAGGCCCATTTTGGTCCATATTTTCTGAAGGACCATTATCTTTTGCACTTTTATCATCTGCTTGAGGATCTTGTCTTTCCTCAGCTGCCACGTCATTGTTTCCCTTATTAGCTTCAACTTTTTGACCAGGCTGCAATGGGATCACATTTTCACTCTCGACAATTTGTTCTTCTGAAGTTTTGCAAGAATCACCAAGATTTTGTCTCCCTAGACTATCAGCAATTGTTTTATTAGGAGAAAAGGCAGGCGTAATTGCAGCTGCATCAGTCTTCTTTGGCTTCATACTATCACTCATTGGATCATACTGCTTCCGGGATCCAATAACAGGATCTGGCTTGATGTATGCACTGGAAACAGGCTCCGCAGACATTTCAGCTTTGGCTAGGGAGGATGTGTCCTTCACATCGTGAGAACTTAGGGCAGCATAAATTTGTGGAAGTTGTTGACCTGTTCCCAGCAAATGAACCAGAGAGGCTGAGAGACTGCTAAGTTGAGCAAGCTGTTCATTGCTCACCATGTTTTGAGTTGGAGTATTTATAGTACTAACATGCGGTAAGCTTGCATCTATGACATTTGGTTCAACACTGTACTTTTTTATAGAAGAAGCTTGGTTCTGTATAGCTTCAACCATCCCTCCAAGTGGAGGACCGACAGGGACTGCCCCTTGACTTTGTCCTACCACATTACTGCTAGAAGGATGCAAAGCATTTGCATTCTGTGAGTTCCGATTGAAACCTTGTCCTGACAGAATTGAAGAATTGTCTATGTGAGAACCAGGAGATTCCTGAATGTTAGTCTTATCATTACATGTCAATACAATAGCAATACCCTGCTTAAAATCTTGGTTTTCAGTGTTATAAGGTGTATTTAAAAACAAAGGATGTTAACTCCCATAAACATCAAGCAGATAATTACCTGGAGCAACTTGTAATCTGTGATGATCGGAGGTGGCTAAATATGCACCACCCTGGGCCAAACCATGTTTATTCTGCCCACTCTTGTCTTCAATATGCCCAGAAGATCCTCTCCCATAATTCCAATCAGGAGACATTTCTGCATCAACAAGCCATTTGTCAGTCCCAATTGATTGGGGAGCACCGGTGGTGGCACCAGCATTTTCTGTCTTCCATTGCTCTGCTTTCTTCCTGTCACCTAGGAATGGTGGCTCAGCATACACTTTATTGTTATCTAAATTATCGCCCCATCCGTCACCCTTGGGCCAAGTAGTGAATCCAGGTTCTGGTATACCCATATTTCCACTCTTATCTTCACCCAGCTTTGCTGTATCTGAGACAGCAACAGCATCATTCAATTTTGGACCATCCCACATTTTATCCATGTCAACCATGTTGCCATCTGGACCCCATCCATCATCTCTTAGCCTTCTACTAGGACTAACTGAGTTACTCCCTCTTGGTCTATCTAGTGCCTGATCTCCACCTGGATCGTTCCCCCACCTATCATCTCTTAATCTCCTATTTGGGCTCCTAGATGCCTGCCTATCATGAGAAAACCTGCAATATTTACCATTGCGACAATTACCTGCTGCATAAAACTTGCAGGGAGTATCACTAGAGCGGTTTGGCTCATTCCCACCACCATGCTCAAAAGAACTCTCTCTGCGCCTTGGATCAAATTCCCTCTCCCTAGTTAAATCATCTACATTTCCTTTGATCATGTCATCAGAATTGCTATGATGCACGTACTTGCAAGATGCTCCCATTCTACATTTGCCTTGTGCAAAATGGATACAAGTCTCATTTGATCTTCCACTCCTAGCAGAATAGTCCCTGCTTTCATAGGGAGCAGGATATCTAGGAGGTCCATCTTTCCTGTTTCTAGCGTCCCAGCCATCCTCATAATTACGATCGTCATGGTGAAGAAAATGGCAACGGCTGCCTCTTCTGCATTTTCCAACAGCAAAATCTCTACATGGTTGGGGCAATCCTCCAGCTCTCATTCTATTTCTGTCATTGACTCCTGATTCCCACCTAAAACCATGGGCAGGGCTCCGGCTCCGGCTTCTACTCCTAAATATGACAACATCCAAAGAAAGGATAGGCAATCAATAAAAGACACTGCCTCCACAGAAATTAGAGCTGATACATCATGATAACCCTTAAGATCATAACCAATAAATTCAAAACAGTATTGCTTAGAGAACAAAGAGTGTTTGGTTGACATGACCTTGAATCAATGACCAACTAATGTCAAAGATCCAAAATAGAGAGGAATCAAAAAGTTCAAGTATGACATGGAATGAAAGAGATACAGCTACATGTTCATGAATACACCTTATTTGCACAATTTCAAAAGTTCTTTGATATAAAACATCTTTTTGAAAAAAGCTAAATTTAGCTTTGAAGCTTTTCCTAGTCAGGCTCACTTGACAATGACGTGAGAGTTAGCACAGTAACAAACTGTTGACATCCCTAGCAAACTTCAAATCAATGGGTCATAGATAAGTCAAAAGTCTAGTAGTCAATAATTTCTTATATTTATAATTCATATTCTTGCCCAAAAAAAAAAATTATGTAATGACATCAATCTGAGGAATACATTATTAGAGCATAAATTGATTTCTAATCAACACAATTTTATGACCATAAGCTTTTAAATCAACAGTGAAATTTGAGTAAGTTTTTCTTTTGAAAAATTAGAACATTTTTTGTTTACAATAACACTGTTCATAGATGACAGATTGTTTTGGTTGGGTGTAAACAGCTCCTCAATTGAAAGGGCAGTGCTTCACGGAACAAGATGAAAGGATAAACAAATTCTTGGACTTTAGGAAATTGGCATATAATTCCATTTAATTCTTTGTTTGTAGACTTTATCCACGAAAATCCATACTTCATTAAATTGAAAAATAGATTGGTAAAGAAATGCTGGGTAGGAAATTAAACCTTACTGACCTGTCCAAACCATTTTTTGGGGAATGACTGCGCCTCTTGCGTTTCCATTCCTCCAGCCCTGGAGACATTTTCATTCCATAGCTTTCATCTGCGTCCCATGCCATTTTGGTATCCAGATCTCTATCATAGTCTGTATTAATAACATCATCCTTATTAGAAACTCTGCCTCCAGAAAAAGGTTCCTTGAATGGTAATCGCAGGTTAGGTTTTAGCTTCTCATTACCTTCCAAATAAGACCACTTTGAACTATTGCTACCAGTAACATTGGCAGAGGACCACCCAGATCGCAATTGCTTACTGTCAGGGACAAACTCAGGTTCATCCCTTAAATCCCACTTTGAGGAACGCCTTCTGCTACTTCCACTCATTCCACTTCCCAGAGCCTTATAGCTTCCTTCTGATTAATGCAGTGTGCTGGATTAAAAACACAAACGTACAAATCACCAAAAATCAGGAATCTGAACCCAATTTTTATTTCCAGTTTTTTAGGGGTTCACAAAAGCAAGAAACCATGTTACGGAAAAAACAGCTGACAACTAATTAAAGAAAAAGGCCTTATCATTACATTACAATAGAAGTAACAATGCAGGTATTCTAACAAAAGTCTGAAACTTTGTATTGATCCTAATCTATGATCACATTAATCACATGTATAGTTGACCAAATTTCTGATTAAACAAGGATATAGTAAGAGAGAGGAAGAACATAGAACAGGATGGCTGGGAATCCAAAAAAAGAAAAGAAATAGAAAAAAAGAAACAAGGAAGGAGTGGGGGGATCAACTAAAAAGAGCTGTCGCGTTTCTCTACCAAATTAACAGAAGCAAAGAGCATGTGTAGCCATCAGACCCGCAGAAAAGCTGAGAAAACTAACTAATGATCTCACGGAAGAACCAGAGGTAGAAGCTGCTGGCTGAAAATTATACTATTTTCTACTAATATAACTGATAAGTTGGAACCATGAATAATTTTCACATTCTTGAATAATCAAATTCATGACTCAGATTGCAGAGTTTATATTAAGTTTTGATTGAACATTCTCATTCTATTTCCCTCCCCATACCAGACCAATAAGGTAGGTTATTGCTATTCAACATCAAATGGAGAGCAAGCAGATCGTGTCAAGATGGACCATTTAAAGTACAGAATAAACAGAAGGAACAAACAATCTGGGTATTTTGCCAGAAGCAGATACACAAATGTAACCATTTTAAAGGCCATGTTACAGTCTTCTCAGTAGAATTTACTTCTTTTTTCATGAAATTTATTGGGAAAAATAAAGAGTAAGAGAAGTAAAAATCAAATCATTGACCAAGAGTAAACATTTAATTGGTAAGTAAACGGAGAGGAAGAAAAGATGACTGAGTGGATGCTGTTCACATTTCACCATGGACAATTTTTCATCACCTATTTCAGATGAATATAGAGTATAATTTAGAAGGAATATGTAACGTACTAGGGCCACATTTGTTAGACAAAGGATTCAATTTAAGAGTTTTTGGTATATATAAACAATGTTTGCTCTCTTATTCCCGCAGAAACCAAGAGCCATAAATCATTCCATCAAAAGCTTGAAAAAATGTTACCATACACTATGGAAACCCGTGTTAACCTCCAAAACCGAACAATGGGTCTTCAAACTCTTTTTTGATTCTTGGGTGAAGAATATTTGAGTCATTTTCACTTTATTTATTTCCAATCCTCTTTTATTCCTATTATACCAAACATCATTAAAAGAAATATTGCCTTGCTCACGCATACCAAGCACCATCCATATTCATTTCAATTCTATTCCACTCTCCATTTCCTTAAAATCATTTTAAACGTATAAAACATAACCTATGATAAACTATTTCCCTAGAAATTCAGGATGCAGGAAGGGCATGGCACACTTGATCTAATAAAACAGTCCATTTAAATATCAAAAGACCATTCGTAATTTCAGATCTATTCCACTGTCCATTTCCTCAACTTGAGTGTTGAGTCATGGGCATAGCTCCTTTTCTTATGTGTTGTACCAACAAACATTACTTACTCCTCAGCCTATGATACTCTGTAACATGCTTTCCCAACTAGGAAAGACAGGTCCCCTGAAAAAGAACTAATTGAGTCAAGATACCTAGCATACCCATAGAAAGGGTCCTTAAAATAGTCAACATTAAACATGCCATCGGTCAATCTAAGCACAGGAAACTCTATTTTATGTTCTTTGGAATCTAGAATAGGCTGATACAACTAGCTTTCAAATAAGTCCCATTTTAACCCTAAGCAAGCAGATGTCTAACATCTTGACGACAATTTTTGTTACTGATTCCTAGACCCGATGAATACACGAAAGTTTTAGCAAGCCCACCCAAACCATAAACATCAGTAATAGAAATAGCTTCTTTCACCACAAATAGGTTCAATATTTCAGAGAAGCATATCAATCCAAGTTCTCAGAAATCATTTCAACGTTATTTTAACAGCAAGGCAACAAAGGTGCTTAGAATATTTGAACAAACAAACAAAAGAATCTACCACTTCCAAACTTCCCAGTAATCTTCCAAATCTATGTTCGCATTCTCCATGAAACAAGGAAAAAAAAAACCTATACATAATGTAAATTGTACAATATCTTTACAACACTTGTACTCATGGATTGCAAAAAGCTTCCCCAATCGTAACACTCAATAATTGACCACTCAAAAGAAGATTGATCTGTCTACAATGTCTATTGCATAGGTTTCTTCAATGGCTGTTCTTGATGCACATTTGGCACTACTGTTAAAACTTTATTACATAAGGAGAAAGATCCTTTCCAGTTTGAGAACTAGCCAGTGGTTTATGCTGCTATCTCAGATTATATTGAAATAACCTCCACTCCGAAAAAATTCCCAAATAGATTGTTTAATGTGTAAAATATCCAATATCGCTCTTGTAGAGGGATCAAATTCCATTTGAAACATATTTACACCAGCTACTTGGAATGAACTTGGAAACATCTTCAGGCACTGATCACATGACATTACTGCAGAAAAATTGTATCTCATATTAGTACTTCAGAAAATGTACTCTTACTGAGATACAGAGAACTAAAGCACATAGGAGAGTGCCTAACCTACTACCTAATGTCTAATCATCTAGACAAGCAAGGTGGGAACAAAGATGAAACCCTAAAGATGTAATCATAAGGTCAAGAGGTGTGAGTGACCAAACAAATCTTCTTCCATCAATATAAGTTGAATAACCTTTGGGAAACTTTAGCATATAAAGTGACTTCACACTTGGATCAAGGCTAAACAAGGCTATATATATCCAAGAGACACTATATCCCAACTGTCAAAAGCATATGCATATAAAGATAGTTCCCAAATAAGAACTAAGGAAGAATAAAAACCAAGATCAAAGGCCATATCAAAATTTATCAGTTGTATTGCTATATAATTTTCAGAATTCTAAACTCTGCACCTGAAATCCTAGAACAGAAAAGGATTCACCAGAGTAAATCAAACAGCAAAGAAAAGGAGGAGATGAAACACTAATGGGGACTTGCTTTCTTTTATTATTAGTCGAAAGCTAGCAAATTTTATCACAATCCATAATAATTAGCGGTTCCTAATTCATAATGTCCTAGGCCAAGATACAATACTCAAAAGGGGAGATCACAACTTCAAAAGTAGCAACGGCACCCAGCCTTCCACGGGAAGACCCAGCATTAAAAACAGTAAAACTAACCAGCAACTAAAATCGCAATTCATAAGCTTCCTTATCCAAAACAAATTTTTTTGGTCGCCCAGCCGGTAACACTTTCAAATGGTACAAGGGGGTTTATCCTTGCCTCAATAATCAAATATTTAAATTCTTGAGAACAGAAGATACACACAAAAAAAACGATAACCCAGTCTTCCCCAATCCAAGATATATTCTTGAAACCGAAATTGCATCCTACACGGATAAAACCTTAAAATTTAAAGTGAAAGGGAATGCAACACTACAAACACAGTATGAGAAGTCTAAACAAAAGTTTCAACCGGGATAAAGATTAACAGACTAAAAGAAAGAATGTCGTAAACCCTAGATTACACATCGAAAGGTGGAAGCAGAGGAAGTTAAACAGAACTCACAAATCAGTTATACCAGACAGTGCAAAGAGAAACCCTATAGTTGATCACATTGACGGGAGCAAAGAGAGGCGCGTGATTTTGCCCATGCCCAAGCCTTTCGAGAGACAGAGCTTCGGAGTAACAAGAGAGGTAGTGTGGTCCTCCTCCGAGTTTTGTTTTGCCGTCTTTGTCAACATTTACAAGAGAAAATATCTTTGTTGGATCATTCTACTCCTCCCCTCCTAAACGAGCGAGGAGAGAATTGACTTTTTCTTTCAGGAATAAAAAAAGTTATATTAATTAATTAATATTATATATCAATTTATAAGTTAGATAAAATAGTTTGGATAAAAAATAAAAAATATAAATATTTTGAAATAATTTAATTAGTTTCCTTAATCTTTTTTAAAAAAATCAATTTTATCTTATATTTGAGACAAATAATTATATACAGTAGTATTGTTTTATATTTACATTTTGATGTTTTTTTTTACCTCATGTTTTTTTTATCCTTTTGTCCCAAAAAAATGCTTTTTCCCTAGTTTCCAAAATCATTAATATATCAATATAAAATTAAAAGATAGAGTTAATTCTTTTTGGAAAGATTAAGAAAGCTAAATAAGTTATTTAACCACATCATATAGTATGTATCATTAGATTCTATATCAATTTATTAGTCAGACTAATTAATTTAAGGAAAATATAAATAAAAATATTTTCAAGTAATTTAATTAGTTTCCTTAATTATTCATAAAAATTCAACTTTATCTTATATATTTATGAAAACATTTTTTTTTTTGGGTGAATATATTTAGGACAACATTATCAAAGTGTGGAATCTCAAACTCCATGCATTCGTTAAATCTTCCCTGATTAAAGCAGACGGCTTATATTGCGTCTGAATTTGATACGAGGAGCTCATTAGCCACATTATTAAATAATAACACATTTGTATATATATATATATATATAAAAAGAGGAAAAACACTTCTCATGTTGTAGGAAAAGTGTATTTTCATGTCACACATATGAAATGGTGGGACTCACACACACACACACACATATATATATATATTCCTGAACACATGTTGTGGGTCCCACCATTTCATGTGTGTAGGAATATTCTTCTTCTCATGCAATATGAGAAGTTTAAACCCCATAAAAAAATAATACAATATTTTTCTGAAAAAATGAAAATCTAAATTTTATAAGTTATTTGGTTATTACAGTAAACATTATGACATTATTTTAAAAAATTAAATACTCCCTCCGGTCCTAATTATAAGACATAGTTGACTTTTTTGAAGAAATTAAGGAAGCTAATTAAATTAACTTAGAGTGTTTTTCTTTTTCTTTTTTTCTTCAAAGTAAGTAGTTTGACTGACATACTAATATATAATCTAAAGATATACAACATATAAAATGATTAAGTAACTTATTTAGTTTCCTTAATCTCTCCAAACAAAGTCAACTATGCCTTATAATTAGGACCGGAGGTAGTATGTAATTTTCTTAGAAAAATTGTATTTTTTAAAAGGTTGGGAATAGAATGGATAAAATGAATTTAATAAGGAAGGCAATCGATGGATTGAGACCGTGGCAAATACAAGAGGTAAAAAAGGTGATGATGGAGCTGGAACAAATAGTGGGAAAATCCGAAAAAGGGTAGCCAAAAAATATGCGGAGAGACAATGGTTAGAAAAAAAAAAAAGAAGACTCAATATGGAAGCAAGAGATTAACTGTTTTTTCTTTCCTTGATTAGGGGACTAATAATTAGGGGAGGTGTTTTCTACCTCTCCTATAGCCAGGAGCGGAGGCACACTTGTTTTTATGGGGGCAAGTGAACCCATAAAAAATTTAAAAAAATATATAAAAAGTATAGGACTTATAATTCAACTTCGTTGATTAGAGTAGTTGGTTAAGATTTTTTGGAACCAGCTAAAGGTCTTGGGTTCGAACTAACATCTGACCATTCTTCTTGTTTTTTTTTTCCCAATCGCCAAATCTCTCTCTCACCCTCGTCCGTGTCCTCACTCCGTCCCAACCCGTCGACACCCTCGTCCGTGTCTTCACTCCTTCCCAACCCGTCGATCAGCCACTCCAAATCATTCCTTCCTCCAAATCCCTCCATTTCAAATCGATCCTTCATTCAAATCTCTCACCCACTCCTAATCGATCCTTCCTCCAAATCCTTCCATCCCAAATCGATCCCTCGTCCAAATCTCTCACCGGAGTAATCGATCCCCAAATCGATCTGTCTCTCACCCACGACGCTCTTGGCTCCCCCCTCCGTCGTCGGTGAACTCTGTGGCGTAAGTCGGTGAGTATTTTTCATCTTGCATCCCTTTTCTGTGGCGTAAGTCGATGAACCCTAAATTTTTCTTCTTGTTGTTTTTCGGTTTTTCCTGTTCGTGTGTCTCTCTGTTTTGCATCTCTTCACCCTCCACAAACCACTTCTTGATTGAATTTGCTGCTGCTCACCCTTTCAAAAATTGATCAATTTCTAAAATTAGGGGTGCTATTATTGGAGCTCGTTGCTGGACGACAAGCTTTGGATTGCTCACTGAAAATTTTAGTGAAGTGGGTATGTCTGCTTTGTTCTATTTCTACTGAGCTTGTTTATGTTGAAAATGTCTATGTCTGCTTAGTTTGCTGTATTCTTGGTAACCTGTCTTCATAAATTCTGGATATGTTTTGTGTTTCAGAAGTAAATCCCCATCTCTTACTCTCTCTAATTATGGAGAAAGAGAAGATGTATATTGTTGTTTAGATATGATGGCTATTGTGTAAACTTTTGTATTAAATGCCGTCGAATCAAAAGTTCATAGGATGCATCACAGATTGTTTGTTAATTATATGGTGTTATGCTTCGCTTTTTCAAATTGATAGGTGTTATCCTGTATCTGATAATCTGAACCCTTTAATCAGTTTATACTATTTCAAGCTTAGAAGCCTTGTAGCCTGCCATGGATGCATACTTCATCTTTACGTGATAATGCCAAAATTTAACTGATGAGACTTGTTGAGCTGACTGTATGGTGGTGCTGCATGTAATTGTTGAATGGTGCCCAATTGGGGGTAAAAAGTTCGTTCTTTTTTTTTTTTTGGTCTTGAGAATGATATTGCCTAGTTCTATGTTTTGGCCTTCAAAGTCTTGTAAATATTTCAATTTGATCAAGATGGTTTATGTTTTAATGTGATGTGGCCATTAACTTGATCTGACCTTCAAAATGCTGAATAAGAACTCTTCCTAACTAGAAAAACCTGTTTGTGCAGTATTTTTATAGCCATGTGAGACATTAGTGGTCTCTCTTGTTAAGTATTTGCTTATAAACTTTTACAAGGCTTTGGACTAAACTGAGACACTTTATGGGGAAAGATTGATAATGTTTATATATAAGTTTAGATCATTTCATTTGGAGAGAAGAAACCACATTTAGACAAGTCTAATAAGTACAATGATAAGAGTATGATATAGGGACTAAAAAAAACAGAGTATAAAAAAGTTTTGGTGCACCAAAAAGGAAGCTAGAAGTCACAATAATTCAAAAATCTCATACCACAAATTAATCAATTTGGCCCACATGGACTCATCTACTTCAACTTAGCATCGAAAAATACTCTTGCATCACAAAATAGATTATGAGGCCTAAACAAAGAACAGAGACCTCAGTGAATGCATTTAGTTATCCATTCGGAGCACAACCACAATCTATCCTTTCATATTTTTCTTAACTATCTCTCTGGTTCTATGTTTGAGAATTTTATTTGTTGGGTCAGAGCTTGAATTGTTTGATCCTCAATAGCATATATTGTTGGTTCTATGTCATTTAAACTTGTCAAACTTTTTTCCTTCTAGAAAATGCATTAATTTAAAACGTTCCTTAAAAAAAAATAAAAAATCGGGGGCGCTGCCCCGAACCCCCAAACCCTTACACTAATTATGCACCCATAAATTCTAAATCCTAGCTTCGCCACTGCCTATAGCCTCAACCTTTATAGGAGGAAACAATAATTACACCGATGATACTAGCAATTTCTACCAAATATCATTATTATTTATAGGTTTGGGACATCTAGCTAACCTCTATAAGACTATGACACTCATTCCAATCTTGGCATAGAATCACTTCCCAGTTCCTCTGACAGTTGAAAAATCTCATGAAATCCTAGTCTGGCCTCAAGACCCTCTTCACTAGGTAGTTTACTGCAGAATTACAAATTCAAGGCACATAAGTTATCTACGTTATCCAGTCCATCCAAAGTAGTCGTTGCACTTCGTTGATGATGCCTGAGTCTCGGTTATTAGTACCCTGTGTATGAAGAATCAACTTTATACACTCAGAAGAGTGTGTTTCCAACCACACTTTTGTACCCTTATCGCCCATGCAATTTTCAGCCCCAAAAGACATGCCTAGATTTTTGTAGAAAGCTCATCCTCATTCTCAATGAGATGTATGAATCCTTTAAGAAATCCTCCAGAAGTGTTGCAAATAATTCCCCCGCATGCATACTTACTAGTAGCTCTAGAATATGCACTGTTAACATTTACCTTTACCCACCCCTCCTTTGGTGGACGCCAACTTTCTTGAGTAAGAGTCAAAGTAACACTTTGAAGTTTTAACCCAGCTAATGGGTCATTCATAGAAATCATAGAATCCATCATTGCATAAGTACTAACGAGGATATGATTGTCAATGTACATTTCTTCTCGAACATAAACAAATTCTTGCTCTCCAAATCCACCAACACGGTATAACAAATCTGGAGGCCTACTCTTTGCTTGCTCCTTCCTGACCTCTAACATTCCACCATACCTAGTCCAACAAGATTCATATTGTAGAACGTACGCCACTGCGTCGTGGGCACCACCTTCCTCCATAATGATCTCAAGTAAGCACAATCCCTAAAAACATGAATAGTGTCCTATACTCCTGCTCCATAAAGGGGATCCATTGTCAGACCCCTTCTAGCTCAATTTGCATTTGTGAGTAAGCATTGACAAGCTACAAACCAGTGAAGCGTCTTATATCTATATGGTGTGTGGACTTTCCATAGATAACCCCAGTCCCTTCCCTGAACGATCATATGTCCTGAAAGAACCCTATAAGCAGATTTCACTGAAAATTCTCCATGCTTCTCCTATTTCCATCTTACACCGGAAGTATCATTATCAGTTATGATCCCCAACGGACTGAATCTAATACTCTTTCAATTAATTTCTATCAATTCTACCCTGTCATTGAGTAGGAAAACTTTTGCATGTTGGAGTTGTTTAGGGGGAGAGTTCAACCTCTATTTTTAACAAAGGAAGTAATATAATCTATTGAAAATAGTGCTCATTTGGGATTTTTTATTTTTTTTATTAGTGTCTACTTATTTTAGTTTTTTAAAAATAATTTTATGACAGTCAAGATAATTATGTATGATAAGACTCGAGAAAACTTTTCATACATAATTATCTTGACTGTCATAAAATTATTTTTAAAAATCTAAAATAAGTAGACACTAAAAATAAAAGGGTAAAGGTGTAAAAATACACATACGCGCTTTATTCTCAGGAGTGCCTAACACTATGTGCTTTTTTTAGGTATAAAAATACACATATGGTTATAAAAAAAGGTGTAAAAATCACATATCAGTTAAAACAAAAAATGTTGACTATTAAAAATAAACACTTTGACTACCAGATGCTGACGTGGCATATATTAAACATTAGGAAAAAAAACTCAACGCAAAAATCTGAAGGCTTGCTATGCTGATCACAATCCAATTATGTAAAGCTTTCAAGTTGATTCAAGCACTCAAAATCATCGGAGAAATACAACGAAGCATGAGATACACGATGTGCTTACCATATGCACGATAGCAGCAAGTTTTTCTAAGTTTCAAAACAAAATAGCAAAGTTTAGAAGGCTTCCTCTTTATTCATACGTGTCGTGACGTTTTTTGACAGCTAACTCCCTTCTCTCTCTCTCTCTATATATATATGATCCTGTTTCAGTTTCCCTTTCTTTTCTATTTTCTTATGTGTAACAATATATACACATTCATGACAGTGTTATGGAAACAAAGAGGAAGATAAGTTTGATACATTACCTCTGTTTTCTGAGTTAAAAACAGAGAGAGAGGGAAGCCATTCTCGTTGCTCAGAAAGTGAGCAAAAACCAGATGCTTGAGACATGATCTTCCCTGTTGCGCCTCTGTTGGACTGTGTATTCTGTTCTATGCATGACATTTGAAGAAGAACATCGCTGAACCCTAAATGTTCACAAGAAAATAATTCAATCAAGAATGTTCGTTGGTGTTTCTCAAAGAAGTATGGAATACGCTCCTACAAACAAAGCACTCCATCATCCTCTTTTGTTTTGCTACATGATCCTGTGATAGCATCCCAGCAGGCTGAACTTAGCTTCCATATTACTCCTCGCATTAATATTGTAATATGAAGCAGAACACGTAATTAGCGTAAAACACAGTGAAATTAGGTTTTTAATTAGCATTTAACTTCCAATATCCTGAATGTGTGAGGAAAATACCAACAGTCTCGACTACTAACAAAGAAAAGATTGCAAATTATAAAAATATTAGGTTGAGGATATACGCTTATAATATTCATATTCGTTGCTCAAGGCAGATATATAGATTTGCATCTGTTAGGCCTTGAGTGATGTAAGAAGGCATGTTCATCAGTACTCATCCTTAATTTATTGGCAAGAGAGAGGAGAGAGAGGCTTTGGCTTTCTCCGGAAACTGTTCTGTATGAAACATTCAAAAAATTCCAGGCGACATTTTTATCATGTTCGTTGGTGTTGACCAATCTTGCGCAACAGTCATGGGCAACGTTGGATGGAGCTCATGTCGCGCATTGTTTTGCCCAACCCCATCCTACGTTGTGAGATAGACATGCCCCCGCAATCATAACCTTAATCTCTCTTTTGTTGCTATGCTAAATAGGGCCCAACTCTAGCTTAATGGTCAATAATACAAACAACCATGAAAGCAACAACTCTGGTCTCTGAGCTCTCCCCACTAGGCCCCAAGTCTTAAAACAACGATTTTTTTCTCATGTAAGCTCACTACGTTAGTCGTCCTTCATCCATTACATTAGTGAAATGCAACCCTAAAATTCACAACTTCAATCGGATGGAATCAATTATTTAAGGCAAATTGAGTTAGCACAACAGTGTCTTCACCAACAACCTACTACGAGCACCACTCTCATTCCCTATTATATTCTGGACTAAAAATAGTACACTAGCAATTTTCCAACATTTAATGATTAAAACCACAAAACCATCGGTAGCTGACTTCTTCCTAAAGGTCTATAAATACTAGGATGCCATATTAACCGTATGGAGCTTCAAAACTCCTTTCTGCATCCAGCTCCCATCCTTTTGGATTTATTCCCACCGATTAACAAGTCTGTAACTTCCATTAAGCAAGCTTGAATGATAAATAGAATGTTATATCAAGCCCAGAAACACGAAAGAATATCGCTTTAAGATCGTATGGGGATAAGATAAGAAAAGGACCACAGTAACGAGAATGGCTTCCCTCTCTCTCTCTGTTTTTAACTCAGAAAACAGAGGCAATGTATCGAACTTATCTTCCTCTCTGTTTCCATAACACTGTCATGAATGTGTATATATTGTTACGCATAAGAAAACAGAAAAGAAAAGGAAACTGAAACAGGACCATATATATAGAGAGAGAAGGGAGTTAGCTGTCAAAAAACGTTACTTCACGTATGAATAAAAAGGAAGCCTTCTAAACTTTGCTATTTTGTTTTAAAACTCAGAAAAACTTGCTGCCATCGTACATATGGTAAGCACATCGTGTATCTCATGCTTCGTTGTATTTCTCCGATGATTTTGAGTGCTTGAATCAACTTGAAAGCTTTACATAATTGGATTGTGATTAGCATAGCGAGCCTTCAGATTTTTGCGTTGAGTTTTTTATCCCATATGGTTAATATATGTCGTGTCAGCGTTTATTAGTCAAAGTGTTTATTTTTAATAGTAAACATTTTTTGTTTTAACTGAGGTGTGACTTTTGCACCTTTTTTATAACCATATGTGTATTTTTACACCTAAAAAAACACATAGTGTTGGGCACTCCTAAGGGCAAAGCACATGTGTATTTTTACACCTTTACCCAACATAAAAATTAAAGGATATTGTCCCATTCTAGATAGTTTACATATTACTTTAATTTTTGGGAATTGGGAAACAAAGATGGCCAACACTAATCACTGCTGGAAAAAACGGTTTTTGCGACGGAAAAAATCCGTCGCAAAATCAATTTGCGATGGAATCCGTCGCAAAAAACTGGTGGCAATTGCGACGGAATCTAAAATTTCCGTCGCAAATGCCACTTTTTACGACGGATAAAAAATCCGTCACACTTACGACGGCAGTTGCGACAGATTGCTATCCGTCGCAAATTTGAATTTTGTGACGGATTCGAAATCCGTCGCAACTGCGACGGATTTATATCCGTTGCAAAACTCAAATTTGCGACTGATTAATATCCGTCGCAGTTGCGACGGATTCCGAATCCATCACAAAAATTATTTTTTAAAAAAAAATTATTAATTATTAATTAATTTATTATTTTTTTGTTTTAATTTTCTTTAAAAATTATATTCTTTTCCATTATTCTTTTAAAATTTATTTATTTAATTTTGTTTAAAAATTATATAATAAAATATTTAAAAAAAGTTATATAACATAAAAACCGAATTTTCATAACACAGAGTTTTACATAGAAAAGACAATATAAATATAGTGCTTCAACATAGATTTACTAAAAAAGTAGTCTAAACAATAGCATTGTCATCATCAGCAGGATCACCATCAGGAGCCGGCATCGGACCCTTGTCTTTCATTAGGGACCTGATTTGAAGCTGCATCTGCCTAACCATCTCGTGTGTCTTGTGGAGCTCATTGGCTGTCTCCATTTGTTGTTGCTTTGTCTGATTCAGCTCAGCTACTTGCTCCTCAACCAATGTCACCAACGACTTCATCTTCTTCAACTCATCTGCCAAAACATTAGGAAATATAATAATCTTTTTTGCACTTGATTTAAATGGACCAAAGAATGAAAATGTAACAATCAATATCAAATGTATTACGTTTACCTGCAAAAACACCTTCACTGCTGGATGTGGAGCGCTTTGTTTGCCTAAGTCGGTTGGCAGAGGAACCTAACCCGAAGACTCTACCTTTGCTGTTAAATCCACCTGCAGCCTCAAAGAATAGAGTCTCGTTATCGGACTGAGAGGATGAGGGGTCGGTTCGAATCTGCGAGTCTCTCTCCTGTGTCAGCCTCAGATAGGTGTCCTATAAACAAAAAAATACATCACAAAAAAAGCTATGTGAAATGAAATAAACATGTTGGTGTCCGAAACAAAGAATCAATGCAATATAAATGTCTCACCACCAGTTGCTCTGACCTGGCGTTAATCCAGGTCTTCTCACCTCCTTCAGTCTGCCGGGTATGGGTCCGTTCAAAGGCACGCCACTCAACATCTTCTGGAGGAACATCCCCAGACAGTGCCTGCAAACACATGAAAAATCGTTAACAAATTGTTTCAAAATACAAAACATTGAATACTTTAATAGAAAATAATGTGTACTCACAATTTTTCGTCTATGCTCACTCAGTGGAATGGAGCCGCCAGCATATGAAGGTCCTTCCTGCTTGGCCCTATTCTGCTTACTTTTCTAACTTCTATTATTAAATTTCTCATCGTTGGCCCAATTTTGAAGTAATAGGCCTGCAGTCTCAGGGTTAATCCAATCTTGCTTGCCTGTACCCTTTCTTAATTTATGACATCTCTCAGTCAACCACCGGCTTCCCTTATGGTTAAAAGCTTTTTTTAGATTTTGACGATGTTCAGGCAACGTCTTAAACTTATCCTGAAAATCAATAATGAACAATTAGTGCTCCAAATGTTAAAAATACTTAATTAGTTTGTATTTGGATAAGAAATTAATAACTATAAATCACTTAACTTACCAAAAACTCGTCGAACCATCTATCCTGAGTCAGCTTAGGAATGTCTGTCCACTTGCCCCAAGGCTCGTTGAAATTACGAAATATTTGGGTTGACATGACATTAGCCACCTGAATATAAGGCACAAATCTGTAGACAGAGGATATGATGCAAATATGAGCATACAAACTAAAGGTTAAAAATCGTAGCGTTATTAGTACCTTTATATGACTCACTCCTCGGTGCCGTCAGGACGGATCCAAAGCTTCCCTGTCGCAGGATCTTTCTCTCCCCATATTGGTGTATCAGAGGAACTACCTCCTTCGTCGACCTGGCTATGAGGCGACGGAATGTGCTGAATGAAGGAATGTGAATTTTTGAAGAGTTTGTACATAGATGGTTAAATAAAACTACACATATGTAAATCAATCAGAAATGGTAAAGTAAACCTGGTGTCCCCCTTGCTGTGGATCACTGGAGGAAGACAGAGACGATGACATATACAGCGACGGTGAAGTGGACAAATAAACCGATGGTGAAGATGACGTCTCAAATGGTGAAACCTCTGGGGAAGCGCCTCTCCCCCCATGCCTACGAAGGGAGCAGATGACGTTGCCCTACCCCCTCTGATAGGACGAGGTCGGGTTTGACCACGACCACGTCCACCATCTGAACGTCCTCCAAGATGCTCCATCTCTGAACACTTACAAACATTATGTGAAAATATACATAAAAATAAGATATTTATTACTTAATATGACAGTAGCGCAATTACGGAGTATGTAGTATAACAAATTGTCATAAACAAAGAACTAACACAAATCAATCGGATGATTCCTGTTCTTTGTCATCTGCTTGCACGCCTTCCTCTGGAGTCTCATAGTCGTCGAACTCAGATTCACCATCAGAGTAAATCACTTCTGTCTCATCATCTGATTCCTCACCGTCAACTTGGATAGGAATCAACTCTAAGTTCGCAGCAGAATCAAACAGATTACTTGGTACATCGTCGTCAGTAATGTTTATGGGCAGTAGATGTTCCACATCAGCTTGGAACGGTTCCTTCATGCCGTCAGTTGCTTTCGACTCTTTCGACTTAGGTATAATATTCCGTGCTTTGGTTTTAATAACTCCCACCCACCCTTGGCGGGATGTGGGGTATAATGTATAGTAAACTTGTTCCGCCTGTTGAGCAAGGATGAATGGGCCATAACCAACCGTATATCTCCTTGTCCAGTAGATCTCAATATTTCCATGGTTGTGTCTTAACAATTGATTTTTCCAATATAGTAGTTCCCAGAAGATGCTGTGTTTGTTCCAATGATGATCAACACCATATTCCTTGGGTTCGTTGGAAGCAGCACCCTCTTCGACACTTTAAATATACTTGACCTTGTCCCATATTTCTTGGCCACTTAAACGACGAGGTTGATCTGCTCGTTCAACCACATTTCGCGTAAAGTCTTTTCTATTTCTCCTATATGGATGGTCGAGGGTAGGAATCGTTGGTGCCTGTCAAACCAACAGACTTTGTGACTGTGTTCTAAGCTAAAACCCATGTTCTGTTCAAGACATACCGAGCATGCAAGCTTTCCCGACGTTTGCCAGCCACTCAACATCTCATATGCAGGGAAATCATTTATCGTCCACATTAAGGCAGCACGCATTATGAAATTTTGACTCAATGATATATCATACGTTAGAATCCCTTCACTCCACAACATCTTCAACTCGTCTATCAAAGGCCTGAGGTACACATCTATATTCTTTTTGGGGTTGGATGGCCCAGGGATTAACGCGTTAAGGAACAAAAACTCCCTTCTCATGCACATAGAAGGTGGGAGGTTGTACAGTGTCACAATGACAGGCCAACAGGAATAATTTCTGCCCGTTTTATCAAAAGGAGCGAACCCATTCGAGCATAGACCAAGACGGACATTACGGGGATCCATAGCAAAGAAAGGATTCGCCTCGTCAAATTTACGCCAAGCTTCGGCATCGGATGGATGCGTCACAAAATTTTCATCCCTGTGATGCTCCCGGTGCCATCTCATGTGAGCAGCTGTTTGTTCTGATGCATACAATCTCTGAAGTCTGGGCACCAGAGGAAAGTAGTGCATCTTGCTTAACACTTGACGGGTCATTTTCCTTCCTTTCCTCACAACTCTATATCTGTCATGTCCACAGAATTTACAATTGATCAGCTCAGCATCATCCTTGTAATACAACATACATCCTCTAGGGCAGCAATGGATTTTTTCACATCCAAGCCCAAGCTCTTTCACCTTTTTTTTTTGCTTGGTAAAAATCCTTCGGCAAATTATTGTCTTTGGTAACAACTTTGCTTATGATCTGCATCATTTCGTTGTAATTCCTCTCACTCATATGGTGATCAGTCTTCAAGCTTAGTGTTGCTAGGGTAGCCGAAAGCAATGAATATTCACTACTTTCAAAGTGTTCGCAACCTTCCCATAGCGGACGTTGCGCTTCTTGAAGCATTTTATAGAATCTATCGGCATCCGGATGAGGATCCTCTCCCATGTATGATGGTTGAGTATGTGTACCGGTCTCCTCTCCCATGTATGACGATTCGGCATGAGTAACGGGATCAAAATATCTGCCGATGGACGGTCCCGCGGCATCCATAACCAACTGCTCATATCGATTAATGTTTTCTCGATGACTACTGTCCCCGTAATAACCACTCAGTGTCTGTTGGACTTCGCCATGACATTCCCAACACTCATAATCCTTCATGAATCCATTTTGACATAAATGAATTTTGACCTTGCTCAGATATTTAAACCTTAAACACTTACATTTGGCACACGGACACCTGATCTCCCTACTTGAATTATTTGAATGCGTCAAAGCAAATTTGATGAACTCGTTCAAACCCGCCAAGAATGCTTGATTTAGTTCTCTTCCAGTTAGACGATTGTACATCCAACTCCTATCTTGATTGTCTTCCATACTTCCTAGCTAGTTCAGTTACTAACCTAATTAACATCTCAATTTGCCACAAATATATCTATAAGTAGCCAATACAACTAGCCACTTATGCCAACCAATTGCCACTTAATCAAGAAAGTGAAAAACAAACACATGCATTAAACAAATAACATATCCCAGCAAGCAACCAGAGAATGAGGATAGCACACCAGAACATGGGGACATGCTTGTGGAGGGGGCAAACAAAGAATAGAATACTATAAGTATTTTGGAGTTTCTAACATATAAAGATTATATAAGACTTAATCAAATTTATATAATCTGCAAAATCAACTTTATCTTTTGTATTTATAATTACCTATTTATCTAAACAATATTTATAATTTTTTTAAAAAATTATCGATCTTTATTGTATAACTTGTTAAAGATAGATTCAAATAAAAAATTGAAATGAAATTTTTTTAAAAAAATTATTGCCTTATCCCTAAATATTATTTCTCAACACTTCATTTTTCTAATTTCAACACCATACTATTTATAGATTTATGTATCATTACCAACTAATAAAATTAACAATTTACAAATTATTTTAATAAAAGAACCATTGATTTGAAATTTTAAAACGCAATTGGTATTTTTTTTTCATTTATACTTTTTTAGTTATATTTATAAGATAATTATAACCTAAATAAACAATAATCTTAAATTATAACCTATTTATTCATGAGTAATAAATATGACTAATTTTTTCAATTTTTATCTATATTAATTTCTCATAATAAATAAAGTGGTGAAAAAAAAAGAACAAAAGAAAGGGAGCTTACCGGATGGGGAGGGTAGCCGAACGGCGGAGAAGAACACCGGTGATTAGAGAACGGCGACTGTCGAGACCTATTTATTCATGAGCCAAAAAAAATGACTAAGTTATGGAATTTTTATCTATACTAATTTCTCATAATAAATAAATAAGTAATTAAAAAATAATTAAAATAAAAAACTTACTGGCGGTGGGGGAGCTGTGGGGGGTGGGGGCGCGGCTGAGGGCTTGGGGGAGGGAAGCTGTGGGGGACGGGGGAGCTGTTGGGCGGGGGAGGTGAGCTGTTGGGCGGGGGAGGTGAGCTGTCAGGGGCGGTGTAACACATGTAACACCCCAACTTTTCTAAAGCATTTTCGAAATTATTTGATCAGAGTTCAAAATAATTTAACCAGAGTTGAGCAACGAAATGATTTTAAATACAAAGTAACTGATATCCAACCACTGTAGTGTACTGGTTTGTTGATACAAAGAGTTCGAAAGACTATACATATCTACAGGACTTTCTCCAGCTAGTCCTTCTGCCTGCTGCTTACCCTTGTTTCTGTTTCTGTTCACTCCGAAAATCCTGAAGCTACAGTAAGAGCTGAGGTTCAATACCCATTGAACCTCAGGTAACGGTTAACCTCATGCTTATGTATCAAATATGTATGACAGATATCCATGGCAAAACAGCATTTATTCACATACAATATTCATATATTCACATAATAACATTACACGGCCACTGCAACATGTATGTTATTACAGTCTGCACTATCTTCCAGTGCCACGGTGTACATCCGTGTCCTCAGCGCTAGGAAAACATAACGGCATTATCACGACTATAACCCGTATTAAGATGTATGTGTATGATCAATTTTCAAATATTGAATTATTCAAAAATGCACTATGCAGTATGCAGCCTCCCTTATATCACCACCTCCCTTATACCGCTGACTGGAACCATAGGCTAACATATAGTCCAATAGAAACTCATTCATTTGACTGGATGGTTTCAAGCTCACCAAAACTTAAGATACACCCGGCCAAAGGTATAGAGCTTAAATCTGGACTATGGCTCCCCTCCTTTAAAATAACAACTATGGAGGTGTCACATGTCCCACAACTCCAATGAAATCCCGGCCAGAGGAAAACATGGAAGATGGGGCCCTGAAACAAGTACCATCCACTGTGCACCGAGTGGTGGCATAAATCATTCTTATCATTCAAATCCCTCCTTACTCCACCCATCATAATACAACCGCCATGATGAATATGTTCACTCAAAATAATGCATTATTATACCATAAAGTTTTATACATCAATATGCGTATTTATGAATAGTAAATACAGTATACGTGAATAGTAAAATGAATAGTAAATACGGTATACGTGAATAGTAAAATGAATAGTAAATACGGTATACGTGAATAGTAAAATGAATAGTAAATACGGTATACGTGAATAGTAAAAATGAATAGTAAATACGGTATACGTGAATAGTAAAATGAATAGTAAATACGGTGTGAATAGTAAATATGGTATACGTGAATAGTAAATACAGTATACGTGAATAGTAACTCCTTTAAAATAACAACTATGGAGGTGTCACATGTCCCACAACTCCAATGAAATCCCGGCCAGAGGAAAACATGGAAGATGGGGCCCTGAAACAAGTACCATCCACTGTGCACCGAGTGGTGGCATAAATCATTCTTATCATTCAAATCCCTCCTTACTCCACCCATCATAATACAACCGCCATGATGAATATGTTCACTCAAAATAATGCATTATTATACCATAAAGTTTTATACATCAATATGCGTATTTATGAATAGTAAATACAGTATACGTGAATAGTAAAATGAATAGTAAATACGGTATACGTGAATAGTAAAATGAATAGTAAATACGGTATACGTGAATAGTAAAATGAATAGTAAATACGGTATACGTGAATAGTAAAAATGAATAGTAAATACGGTATACGTGAATAGTAACGTACGTATAAATAGTACCTCTGTATGATCAATTTTCAAAACAATATCTCAGACTATCTATCACATATAAGCATACCATAAGCATCAGAGTTAGTGTTACAATACGCGTCCGTACCTTCGTTGATGATGTTTTGGTACGTTTGACGAAAACGGTACTTCTAACGGAAAACAGCGGTATAACAGCAGCAGCGGTAATGGTTCTCAGATATCCTATAATATCATTTTTATCAGAGACCATTAATTTTCAGCATTTGCGGAAACTATGTTGGATATTCACTATTCATGTGAATAGTACCAGTAAAAATATTTTTACCGTGCCGGTAAATATTTTTTTACTGTGCCAGTAAATAATATTTACTGCCCAAGGATAATTCTTTTCTGATGTGACAGATCAGACTAAGCTGCAGCCACAGAGCATACTCAGAAGAAACTCTATAGGCATTTCAGGTACAAATTACCAAAACTTAAGACTAGAGATCGAAGAACTTACCCTTGAAGTTCTTGCTCCTTCTCTTCAACTCCAAGAACTTTACTCTAAACTCTCTCTCTAACTCTAAGAAATCTCACTCTTCTCTTAAACTCAATCGTTGTACTCTGAGTTTGGTGTGAAGAAAATGAAGAAATGAAGCCTCTATTTATAGTGTTGGAAAATGGGTCCTTAAGCGTAATTTTTATCTCTGGGTCATTATACGTAATTTTCCCCGTGACAAATTTTCAAACCTCCCGTGACTCTTCCCGTGGCTTGTTGCGGAAATAATTTTTTTGTGGGTCCCACATGAATAGTAAATTATATTATAATAATATAATATTATTTTTCAAATAGTGAATTACTATTGAGTGGGTCCCGCATGCCACTTTTTTTCAAAACTCACGAGACTTCTGTAGGCAGAGGAGAAATAATTTGACGTGGGTCCCGCATGAATAGTAAATACGTATTTATGAATAGTAAATACCGTATTTTTAAATAGTAAATACGTATTTGTGAATAGTGAACACTATTCATATTTCACAAATTTCAAGTATTAAATACGTATTTGCGAATAACATATATATATATATATATATATATATATATATATATTTTTTAAAATACGTATTTGTAAATAGTAAAAACGTATACGTGAATAGTAAATACTATTCACGGGGCCCACAAAATACTGATTTCAAATTTATCACTTTCCAAAAATAGAGCCTACTAGTCTTCCCAAAATAGGTTTATGTTCAATATATTAGATTCAAAATTCAGGATGTTACATTTCTCCCCCCGTTCAATAAATTTCGTCCTCGAAATTTGACAATATAAAATCAAAAGGTTATCTAGACCTCTAGTCTATTCCTTCCTTATGCAAACTTAAATAGCACGCATCCTACTATTCAATGTCTCAATCTTATACCCAGGTATAGTACTAAATTACAGGACTTGCTGATCTATTCTCACAGTACTTGGTTACACAGGCCTCACTGCCTGATTTATTTAGCCTATCGGCTTAACACATATTGGCCTTCCGCATCTACTCATCAATTTCATCTGAGTCTTTCCCATTCAAGTTCTCGAATTACTTTCACTTACTCAACACTATAGCTGACAGCTATTAATTGACTTAACTAGTTTAGTATTCCAGACCTTTCTAATAGTTGCTGTTCCTGTACCATAATTCCCAATTACACTGCTTTTCTTTTCAACACGATAGCGTCGACAATCATGTCATTGCTACCCAAAATTATTTTCTTGTCTCATTTTCAAATTTTCAAACATGAAAAATTTTCCGTGGTTTCAGTACATTTCACAATCTGCACTATACCACAAAGTAATAGTGTTATAACATTTTTAAACTTAATCGCTGCCATCACAAATTCGTGAAAACATTTTTCACTGCCGGATCATTTTCAAAAACTTTTATTACCAGCACATATCTTTGAGGGAGCTAATTTATTTCACAAAATTTTACAATTGAGAGTACACACCATCATTTTAACCATTTGGTACAGTGAGCGCCTTACCCCAATCCTCAAATCCAGTCTCAACAGTACTATCAACAATGTGGGAGAACCTCCGCCCCTCTCTCAGGAGACCCAGTGTTCACACTGGCACATAAAGTAGCAACCCTATCTAGCGGAACTCAGTCCAGTCATAGACAGTCAGGTTGTACTAAACAAAACATATGCCCTCGGCAAAGTGTTATGGATTGGGTGCGTTCACTGTTGGTGCGATTTCCATTTTCTCAAACAAAATCCCTCCAAAAACTTTTTGTTCAAAGAGAACATTTATCAAAGGCTAGCGATTTCAAACATTTTAAAACATCTAGCAAGACCCAGCAAACTGTGTACATCTACAACAGCTTCTGTCCTTCCAGTTTTGTACTGACTTTACCACAACATAGTTAAAAACTCAGTTTCAAACTCTGGGTTCTATCAAAAACCCTTTTTTTACAAGACAATATCATTTCAAAATAATAATCGCTGTGGTCTCAAATTCATTTCATTTGAAAACTCAGCTTCAAAAAAAATCCACATGTTCGAACACATAAATTTCAAAATTTCTAATACAGCAGGTGTATTGGCAAGTTCAAAAATTCAATTTTAAAACCTTACTTAGGAATCAGACAACTAACATTAGAAGAGTGAGAATTCTTAGAGTTAGAGAGAGAGTTTAGAGTAAAGTTCTTGAAGCTGGAGAGAATGAGCAGGAACTTCAAGGGTAAGTTCTTTGGTCTCTAGTCTTAATATTTGGTAGTTTCTTTTGGTAATTATAGTAGAAATGCCAGATAGAGTTTTTCTGAGTATGCTCTGTGGCTGCAGCTTAGTCTGATCTGTCACATCAGAAAAGAATTATCCTTGGACAGTAAATATTATTTACTGGCACAGTAAAAAATATTTACCGGCACGGTAAAAATATTTTTACTGGTACTATTCACATGAATAGTGAATATCCAACATAGTTTCCGCAAATGCTGAAAATTAATGGTCACTGATAAAAATGATATTATAGGATATCCGAGGATTCCGGAGTCAGATTCAAAGGAAGTTTGGGGATACGTGAATAGTGCCGTATACGTGAATAGTGCCGTATACATGAATAGTGCCGTATACATGAATAGTAATTTACTATTCACGTGGAAGGAAGGTACGGACGCGTATTGTAACCTTAACTCTGATGCTTATGGTATGCTTATATGTGATAGATAGTCTGAAATTCTGTTTTTGAAAATTGATCATACACATACAACTTGATACGGGTTATAGTCTTGATAACGCCGTTATGTTTTCCTAGCGCTGAGGACACGGATGTACACCGTGGCACTGGTGAATAGTGCAGACTATAATAACATGCATATTGCAGTGGCTGTGTTATGTTATTATGTGAATATGAGAATAATGTATGTGATTATTGTTGTTTTGACATGAATATCTGTCATACATATTTGATACATAAGCATGAGGTTAACCGTTACCTGAGGTTCAATGGGTATTGAACCTCAGCTCTTACTGTAGCTTCAGGATTTTCGGAGTGAACAGAAACAGAAACAAGGGTAAGCAGCAGGCAGAAGGACTAGCTGGAGAAAGTCCTGTAGATATGTATAGTCAAGCTTTTCTTTTCAACATGATAGCGTCGACATTCATGTCATTGCTACCCAAAATTATTTTCTTGTCTCATTTTCAAATTTTCAAACATGAAAAATTTTCCGTGGTTTCAGTACATTTCACAATCTGCACTATACCACAAAGTAATAGTGCTATAACATTTTTAAACTTAATCGCTGCCATCACAAATTCATGAAAACATTTTTCACTGCCGGATCATTTTCAAAAACTTTGATTACCGGCACATATCTTTGAGGGAGCTAATTTATTTCACAAAATTTTACAATTGAGAGTACACACCTTCATTTTAACCATTTGGTACAGTGAGCGCCTTACCCCAATCCTCAAATCCAGTCTCAACAGTACTATCAACCATGTGGGAGAACCTCCGCCCCTCTCTCAGGAGACCCAGTGTTCACACTGGCACATAAAGTAGCAACCCTATCTAGCGGAACTCAGTCCAGTCATAGACAGTCAGGTTTTACTAATCAAAACATACGCCCTAGGCGAAATGTTATGGATTGGGTGCGTTCACTGCTGGTGCGATTTCCATTTTCTCAAACCAAAATCCCTCCAAAACTTTTTTGTTCAAAAAAGAATATTTGTGAAGCGCCGAGTAATGTACCGTAGAGTGGAGCCGCCGTGACAACGAACCATAAAGTAGAGTTACCAGTGCATCGGTTCTCAAGGTAAGTACATTATAATGAATCTCACATTGAATAGGTTCCCTAGAGAAAAGACTGTTGTAACTTAGTATATCGTCATGGTTTGCTCCAGTGCTATACAGCATATATTGTGTTTATAGGCTAGCAGAAGCCCATAGTTGTCAGACAACGAATATGAGAAGTGTTCAGAAAATTTTGTGAGATCCGAGGATAGCGAACGATGTTTGAAATAGTAGGAAGATTAAAGTAGAACAAACTAAGTATTTTATGGATAGTTTGAGTAGCCAAGGACAGAGGTTCCAATGCGTGTAATTAGTGATGACCTTCTAATGTTAGTTGTCTGATTCCTAAGTAAGGTTTTTAAATTGAATTTTTGAACTTACCAATGCACCTGCTATTTTGAAATTTTCGGAGTTTACTTTCAAATTTGTGAAATCGAGTTTTCAAATGAAATATTTTTCAACAGAATTTGAGACCACAGTGATGGTTATGATGTTGTCTTGTACAAACGGTTTTGTTAGAACCCAGAGTTCCTCTCATAGTTATCTATTAATCACACCCAAATAACATACTAATATTATAACATAAATCACCGGATTTCATACTTTCTTAATTAGACACACTATCTTAACTCAGATTGAATTCAAGTCTATTTTCAAATATTCCCAGACATTAATAGTCAAGTTCACAATTTGATTCTTATAACCTCAACATCAACTGATAATTCGTGTTTCCCCAAAAATACCCATCATACTAAGATCATGATTCACAATTCCTAATCTAATTCTTGGATTATATGAAGACTATCTACAACCTCAGCAGTATTCACAAGGTTCTAATTCTACCTCAACCTGCAATATCACAAAGGCTCATTTCGTTCTTGAGTTCTATTTCAGCTTAGATTAAATTAAAGCCTATCCTCAAAATTTACTATATTCATTCTAACATCTTACTGGCATTCCTAAGGATCACCATTTCATACCTTTCCATCGATCTTCCAACATGTTTATCCAAAAACCTTAGTCTTTGAATTATCTTTGACAAATTCATAGAGTTCTTCGGATACTCGGAGAGTGAAGAATGCTCTCGGGTTAATTGGCACAACTCATCATCATTTCAAATCTTCGGATTCTCTCCGGTTCATCTAATATTATTAGGAAGTCACCCTTCCCAAGATTACTATCACCTTAGCACGCTTACGCTTAAAATCCTATTTTCAAATGTCAATTCCGACATCTTGAGTCAGCTGCACATCCAAGACAGATTTCTTAGATAAATGCGCGTATAAACGTCCAAACTTAATTTCTTGAAAACACAGCTAGCAATAAATGCCATAGCGATTTCTGTCTGCAAAGGTCTAGGAAACTGCGACCCCTAACGGTGGCTAGGGTGCACTAGGGTGCGGTGCCATAAAATTTTCCGCATAACAACAAAATCTACATGATTCTGAGCTAACGACAGATGAGAATCCGATGCTGCTTAACAAAATATAGACGTTGCTAGCCCAGCTATAAATAGAGTAAAGAAAGAGTAAATGTTTCACGTTCTCTCAAACTTCACAAAACCTCCACATATTCATTTCCTCTCCGATCGTAACCTTCACTATAACCTTCCACATTATCCTTAAACATGGCCGGTTCAAGTAACTCTATTCCAGTCTCCGATTCATTCAACCCTTTCTTTCTTGAAGCCTTACTTCATGACTATCAGACTAACATGTTGTCTGATTTGTCAAACAATGCATCATACCCTTATTCTTCTTTACTTCCCCAAAATCCCGTAAGTATGAACGTTCATTCATCTGCCTCAACGATTAACATTCCTACTCCTCCTCCAAGGATACAAGATTCTATTTTTACCACTACTAACAGAAAGGAATCTGAAGCAGGTCCATCAAGGCGACCTGTCCAAAGGTGTCGTAATGTGGCAGAACTTATGGAGTCTACGGTACCTTCTCAACCAAGGAATCCTGCTTCTACCTTGACTGAGACTACTAATCCATTTTCATGTGGTTGCTGCCATGTTCTACGAGAGATTATTCATACCAATGGACTTCAATACCATAAACTTGAAGTTCATGGGAGGATTGGTATGATATGCCACGCTGTCTTTCACCAGGACGTACAAGGAGGTTCTTCCAGTCCTCAAGTATTTGACTTTGGTAAGAAAAATTTAGAAGATGTCAAACATTTTCTAGAAAATTATTGTTTGAATCAAAATTCTTTAGGGTATGTCCTGGTGTCAGATCCCCTATCAGCCTACTATGAGGCCCTTTGTGTTGGTTTGGAATGGACTAAAAATCAAAATGAACTCCCTAATAGTTCATTTCCAACCAATACAGAAAATATATCCAATAAAGGAAAAGAGCTCATGGTTGTAAATAATAATCCTTCACTCCCCATACCTAGTAATCCATACCGATCAAGAGCTGAACAAAATATTAGAGCTGCATCAATGTCAATTAATGATCTTAGAGACTTATTCCATTTACCTCAACAAGAAGCGGCTCAACAAGTTCGTCTATGCAAAAATGTTCTAATGAAAATATGCCATAGGGGAGGAATAAAGCATTGGCCTTATGTAAAAATTCGAAGCACTATGAAGCAAATAGCTAGATTGAGAAGAACAATGTCTCCTGATGGTCCTCTCTCAAGAGCAGCCGCTCAGGAAGAAATTAATAGACTTAAACTTGAGATAGTCGAAGCTTGCGGTGGGATTGTACCAACTGTTGTTCTTGATGCTTGAAATAATATAGTCTAGCCTTCTTGCTAATGTTTGTAATCTCTTATTCTAGGATTCATAAGGATTTTCGAGTTTTCCTGCCAAACTCAACTTTATCTTATTAAATTCAAACTTAAGCCAGTTATTCTGTATAATCAAGACTATGCCCGTATTCTGTTATGGTATTGTCATCTGTTACTCATATAAATTAGCTAGGTAAGTGAAAATCTAGCGAAAATCTCTTCATACTTTTTACAACGGCAACTAATTGAATAAACATCAAATAGGGGCTTAGTCTTTCAATCACTTTCCTAGACACCAATAAAAATATTCATCCTAGAAAGTAATTTTAGGCCTACAGAATCCAATATTCAATAAATTTTCTACTTACCAACTTCCGCTACACAGCTCTGAAATTTAATCTCAATCACATCCTCAAATCATAAATCCTCATTATCAATCACTTGAATATTTTGATTAACCCATTCTACTCCTATCATGAATGTCACAAGAAAATTGGTAAAAAGAATCCAAAGCTATAAAGGAAAATGCACATGTTATGATATTTAATTTGCCATGACCTCAAAATTTTTATTTAATACGGGTTATAGTCTTGATAATGCCGTTATGTTTTCCTAGCGCTGAGGACACGGATGTACACCGTGGCACTGGTGAATAGTGCAGACTATAATAACATGCATATTGCAGTGGCTGTGTTATGTTATTATGTGAATATGAGAATAATGTATGTGATTATTGCTGTTTTGACATGAATATCTGTCATACATATTTGATACATAAGCATGAGGTTAACCGTTACCTGAGGTTCAATGGGTAAAAACTCGGTCAAAATATTGAAAATACCTTCAAAAGAGTTCAACAATATCCAAATCCTTTTACAATGTTACCATTTCGAATAAAACCCGTAATACATAATCAGAATAAATTCCAGAAAATATTTCAGAGTTTAATACAAAACGGAAGTCTTAGGTTCATGGCAAATAAAATAACATAACATAATCTATTGGAGATCAAAAGAGCTTCCAGAGCTCACTCCATAGGTGCCTTCCCTTGCTCTCTACTAGAATAATCACCTGAAAAATGTTAATATGGGATGAGATTCCACGTCTCAGTAACTACTGAATATTTCTACCTTACACGAGCAAATTACATATGACAAAAATAAAAGGTAATATAATGTGAATTTAATATACTCAGATATTTTTTTAGATATACCGTTGTTCACATCAAATGCCTTTACAAAATACTCATCATTCTTTATTGAATAATTCAGAAATGCACTATGCAGTATGCAGCCTCCCTTATATCCCCTTCCAACCGTATACCGCTGACTGGAACCATAGGCTAACATATAGTCCAATAGAAACTCATTCATTTGACTGGATGGTTTCAAGCTCACCAAAACTTAAGATACACCCGGCCAAAGGTATAGAGCTTAAATCTGGACTATGGCTCCCCTCCTTTAAAATAACAACTAAGGAGGTGTCACATGTCCCACATCTCCAATGAAATCCCGGCCAGAGGAAAACATGGGAGATGGGGCCCTGAAAAGTACCATCCACTGTGCACCGAGTGGTGGCATAACAATTCTTATCATTCAATTCCCTCCTTACTCCACCCATCACATTACAACCGCCATGATGAATGTATTTACTCAAAAATAATGCATTATTATACCATTATATACATTGATATGCGTATTTATGAATAGTAAAATACTATGCGTATCTGTGAATAGTAAAATACGGTATACGTGAATAGTAACATGAATAGTACATACGGTATGTATACGTGAATAGTAAAAATGAATAGTAAATGTGAATAGTAAATACGGTATACGTGAATAGTAAAATGAATAGTAAATACGGTATACGTGAATAGTAAAATGAATAGTAAATACGGTATACGTGAATAGTAAAATGAATAGTAAATACAGTATACGTGAATAGTAAATGAATAGTAAATACGGTATACGTGAATAGTAAAATGAATAGTAAATACGGTATACGTGAATAGTAAAATGAATAGTAAATACAGTATACGTGAATAGTAAATGAATAGTAAATACGGTATACGTGAATAGTAAAATGAATAGTAAATACGGTATACGTGAATAGTAAAATGAATAGTAAATACGGTATACGTGAATAGTAAAATACGTATAAATAGTACCTCTACAGATTTGTAAGTCAAAGTTCCCACACCATATCTTAAAACCATAAATATTTTCTAAATATTCTTGCCAAAATAGTAAACAAACAAATTTATAATCATACATAATTCACAAGTATAAGGAAGAATATTCAGAGTTACCTGTTACTTGCTAATACCCGAATCACCAACCAGCTATTATAACTCTCAAGCAAATATCTCTCTACTCTCTCTCTCTCTCTACCTCTCTCTAAGGCTCTTAGAAGTTGTGAAGAATGAAATGAAATGGAAGGTCTATTTATAGTTGGAAAATGGGTCTTTAAGTGTAATTTTCGTCTCTGGGTCGTTTTACGTAATTTTCCCAAAATTATAAAAACAAACTTTCCCGTGACTCTTCCCGTGGCTGGTTGTGGAAATAATTTTTCGTGGGTCCCACATGAATAGTAAATAATAATATAATATTATTATTCAAATAGTAAATTACTATTACGTGGGTCCCGCTGACAAAATTTTCAAACTTCACGAGAGTTTTGTGTCGGGAGAGAATTATTTTGGTTGTGGGTCCCGCATGTTTTTTTTTTTTTTTTTTTTTTTTTTTTCCTTCCTTTCTTTTCTCTTTCCGATTCTTTCCTCCGTCACTTTTTATCTTTCTTCATTCATACTACTATATATAATATATTACTATATAATATGTTTATTATATTATTAATATATATTTAAATTCTAACCTTAAAAATTTACTCATACTAAATACCTAATAAATCAATTATCATAAATTAATCTATTATAGTTTCAGGTAAAAAAAATTCAGGATGTTACATTTCTCCCCTCCTAAAAGAAAATTTTGTCCTCAAAATTTCGCCATAATAAGAATTCTAACCTATTTAAATAATTGAGGATAGGTTTGTCGCATGCTCTCCTCCGTTTCCCAAGTAGCATCTCCGGGAACCATTCCTTTCCACTCGACCTTTACAAGTCTAATGGTCTTGTTTCTTAATTTCTTGTCCCTTGCATCAACAATCCGCTCCGGCTCGGCTTTATACGTCATGTTATCCTTGAGTTCTACCTCTTCTACTTCTATAATGTGGGAAGGATCCGGTTGGTATTTCTTCAGTTGCGATACATGAAAGACATCATGAAGGTTCGCAAGCTGTGGAGGTAATGCAATTCTGTAAGCTACCGGTCCAATTTTCTCCAAAATCTCATAAGGACCCATAAAACGAGGTGAAAGCTTCTTTGCTCGTATTGCTCTACCAATGCCAGTCATTGGTGTGACTCTTAAGAACACATGTTCGCCCACCATGAACTCCAACGGTCGTCTTCTCTTGTCAGCATAACTCTTCTGTCGACTCTGAGCAGTGAGAAGTTTCTGTTGAATCACCTTAATCTTTTGAGTCGTCTCGTCCACAAGTTCTGGACCTATTAAAATTCGCTCATTCAATTCCGTCCAGCAAATAGGAGATCTACATTTTCTTCCATACAAAGCCTCATAAGGTGCCATCTCAATGCTGGAGTGATAACTATTGTTATATGCAAACTCCGCAAGATGAAGATGATCGTCCCAACTTCCTTTTAGTTCGATTGCACAAGCCCGCAACATGTCTTCCAGAGTTTGAATAGTCCTTTCAGTCTGCCCGTCAGTTTGAGGATGATAAGCGGTACTATAACTCATCCGAGTTCCCATAGCATTCTGCAATGCTTTCCAAAATCGTGAAGTGAATCGTGGATCACGATCAGATACGATGCTATTCGGTATCCCATGCAATCTGACAATCTCCTTCATGTAGATCTTTGCTAGTCTCTCCAATGAGTATTCTGCTGCAATTGCTAGAAAATGAGCTGACTTAGTTAACCTATCGACAATTACCCAAATGGCATTATGTCCGGATGTCGTTAGAGGGAGCCCCATGATGAAATCCATAGAGATGCTGTCCCATTTCCACTCTGGGATATCCAAATTCTTTAATAATCCAGGAGGTTTCCGATGTTCGATCTTGACTTTCTGACAAGTCAAACAACAAGTGACAAAGTCAGTCACATCTTTCTTCATGCCCCGCCACCACCAATTCCGCTTGAGATCATGATACATCTTGGTTGCTCCGGGATGGATAGTGTATTTACTCCGATGTGCCTCTTCTAGTATGAGCTTTTTTTATTTCTCCATCATTAGGTATGCACACTTTTCCTTTATACCTTAATATCCCATCTCTATCGATCCCAAATTTCGATTCTTTTCCTTCTTCAATATCTTCCCTCACGTTTAATAGATACTCATCTTCGAGCTGAGCGAATTTAATCTCTTTCCAAATTGTGCTTTCAATAGTTAATGCTTCCATGGTAGCGACCAAACCTGACATTACATCAATAGATGTACTTGGTATCTCCTCGAGCAATTTATGTTCTCTGATCATCATCTGGGCTACATGGATTGTCTTTCTACTTAAGGCATCTGCTACAACGTTCGCTTTTCCTGGATGATACTTCAATTCGAAGTCGTAGTCCTTGATAAACTCCATCCATCTCCTCTGTCGCATGTTGAGCTCCTTTTGGTCGAACAGGTACTTCAGACTTTTGTGGTCACTATAAACTTCGAACTTTGAACCGTAGAGGTGGTGCCTCCAAATCTTCAGAGCAAACACTACTGCTGCCAGTTCTAAGTCGTGAGTAGGATAATTCCCTTCATGTGGCCTTAACTGTCGAGAAGCATAAGCTACTACCCTACCATTTTGCATTAATACACACCCAAGACCTTTCTTGGAAGCATCTGTGTACAAAGTAAAGGTCTGAGCAGGATCTGGAATTATAAGTACTGGTGCCGTAGTCAACTTAGTCTTCAAATTTTGAAAAGCTGCTTCACACTTTTCGTCCCATACATATGGTTGACCCTTCCTAGTTAACTTTGTCAAGGGCATAGCTATCTGCGAAAAGCCCTTGATAAATCTCCTATAATAGCCAGCTAGACCTAGAAAACTCCTGATCTCAGTCACGGACTTTGGTCGTTCCCATTGGAGAACTGCTTCAACTTTAGTATGGTCCACTGCAACACCTTCAGCCGATACGACATGGCCTAGGAATTTTACTTCCTTCAACCAAAATTCGCACTTAGACAGTTTCGCATAGAGCTTGTGCTCCTTCAACACTTGTAGCACGATTCTAAGGTGCTCTTTATGCTCTTCTTCATCCTTAGAGTAGATAAGGATGTCGTCAATGAAAACCACTACAAATTTATCTAGATATGGTCGGAAAATTCTATTCATGTAATCCATGAATACTGCTGGAGCATTTGTTAGCCCAAATGGCATAACAAGAAATTCATAATGGCCATATCTAGTTCTGAATGCAGTTTTTGAGACATCTTCAGCTTTGACTCTAAGTTGGTGATAACCTGATCTGAGGTCGATCTTGGAGAATATGGATGCTCCCTTCAACTGATCAAGTAGATCGTCGATCCTGGGTAAAGGATATTTATTCTTTATAGTCACTTTATTCAACTGGCGATAGTCAATGCATAGTCTCAGGCTCCCATCTTTCTTCTTCACAAAGAGTACGGGCGATCCCCAAGGAGATACACTGGGTCTGATAAAACCCTTTTCTAACAATTCTTCGATCTGCTTCTTCAATTCTGCTAGTTCCGATGGAGACATTCGGTAAGGAGCTTTAGATATAGGTTCTGTTCCAGGTACGAGATCAATAGAAAATTCTACTTCTCTCTCTGGGGGTAAACCTGTCATTTCTTTCGGAAATACTTCCGGAAATTCTTTCACCACTTCAATGTTCTCTATCCCTTCCTCCACTTCTGTTTGAATGGAGAAAAACACCATGTACGCAAGACAACCATGATGAACAGGCTTTTCATCTTGTACTATAGACAACAATTGTGGTCTACTATGACTCATAGAGTCATCCGCAAGAGAGATAGTCTTCCTCTTGCAGTCAAGGATGATGTCATTAGCTGACAACCAATCCATTCCTATTATTACATCGATACCCTTCGTGGGTAAACAAACAAGGTCTATATTTGAGATCCTATTATCAATCTCAATCGTACAATTTAAGCAAGCCCTAGAAGTTTTTACTGAAGCTCCCGCCGGTGTAGAAATAATCATATAATAAGGCAATTCACTCACTCTTAAATTCAATCGAGGCACACAGTCGTATGATATAAAAGAGTGTGTGGCACCAGAATCAAATAAGGCTTCTACTTCAAGACCTTGGAGTTTGAGGATACCTTTAATCAGATTTGGTGAAGCACTTGCCTCCTGATGTGATAGTGCAAACACTTTCTCTCTCATCTCCAAAATGACGTCTCGTAATTCTGCCAAAAGGGCATTGTTATCCTGAGGATGGGGACCATCTTGATGCGGAGGGAGACCTCTTTGGGATGGAGCAGGGGTTGAATTAGTTCTTCGAGTTCTTGCCATTATCTCCTCCTATGATTAATACTATAAGGACACTAAACAAATAAAAATAGCTAAATAAATTCTAAATCTAACAAAGGGAAGTGCTCATGTTATGATATTTAATTTGCCACAAACTTTTAAAAAAAAAATTTTAAGAAATCACTTTAGAAAATAAACAAAATTGCCATGGAACCTTTAGCTCTGATACCAAAAATGTAACACCTCATTTTCATCACCAAAAACTCGGTCAAAATATTGAAAATACCTTCAAAAGAGTTCAACAATATCCAAATCCTTTTACAATGTTACCATTTCGAATAAAACCCGTAATACATAATCAGAATAAATTCCAGAAAATATTTCAGAGTTTAATACAAAACGGAAGTCTTAGGTTCATGGCAAATAAAATAACATAACATAATCTATTGGAGATCAAAAGAGCTTCCAGAGCTCACTCCATAGGTGCCTTCCCTTGCTCTCTACTAGAATAATCACCTGAAAAATGTTAATATGGGATGAGATTCCACGTCTCAGTAACTACTGAATATTTCTACCTTACACGAGCAAATTACATATGACAAAAATAAAAGGTAATATAATGTGAATTTAATATACTCAGATATTTTTTTAGATATACCGTTGTTCACATCAAATGCCTTTACAAAATACTCATCATTCTTTATTGAATAATTCAGAAATGCACTATGCAGTATGCAGCCTCCCTTATATCCCCTTCCAACCGTATACCGCTGACTGGAACCATAGGCTAACATATAGTCCAATAGAAACTCATTCATTTGACTGGATGGTTTCAAGCTCACCAAAACTTAAGATACACCCGGCCAAAGGTATAGAGCTTAAATCTGGACTATGGCTCCCCTCCTTTAAAATAACAACTAAGGAGGTGTCACATGTCCCACATCTCCAATGAAATCCCGGCCAGAGGAAAACATGGGAGATGGGGCCCTGAAAAGTACCATCCACTGTGCACCGAGTGGTGGCATAACAATTCTTATCATTCAATTCCCTCCTTACTCCACCCATCACATTACAACCGCCATGATGAATGTATTTACTCAAAAATAATGCATTATTATACCATTATATACATTGATATGCGTATTTATGAATAGTAAAATACTATGCGTATCTGTGAATAGTAAAATACGGTATACGTGAATAGTAACATGAATAGTACATACGGTATGTATACGTGAATAGTAAAAATGAATAGTAAATGTGAATAGTAAATACGGTATACGTGAATAGTAAAATGAATAGTAAATACGGTATACGTGAATAGTAAAATGAATAGTAAATACGGTATACGTGAATAGTAAAATGAATAGTAAATACAGTATACGTGAATAGTAAATGAATAGTAAATACGGTATACGTGAATAGTAAAATGAATAGTAAATACGGTATACGTGAATAGTAAAATGAATAGTAAATACAGTATACGTGAATAGTAAATGAATAGTAAATACGGTATACGTGAATAGTAAAATGAATAGTAAATACGGTATACGTGAATAGTAAAATGAATAGTAAATACGGTATACGTGAATAGTAAAATACGTATAAATAGTACCTCTACAGATTTGTAAGTCAAAGTTCCCACACCATATCTTAAAACCATAAATATTTTCTAAATATTCTTGCCAAAATAGTAAACAAACAAATTTATAATCATACATAATTCACAAGTATAAGGAAGAATATTCAGAGTTACCTGTTACTTGCTAATACCCGAATCACCAACCAGCTATTATAACTCTCAAGCAAATATCTCTCTACTCTCTCTCTCTCTCTACCTCTCTCTAAGGCTCTTAGAAGTTGTGAAGAATGAAATGAAATGGAAGGTCTATTTATAGTTGGAAAATGGGTCTTTAAGTGTAATTTTCGTCTCTGGGTCGTTTTACGTAATTTTCCCAAAATTATAAAAACAAACTTTCCCGTGACTCTTCCCGTGGCTGGTTGTGGAAATAATTTTTCGTGGGTCCCACATGAATAGTAAATAATAATATAATATTATTATTCAAATAGTAAATTACTATTACGTGGGTCCCGCTGACAAAATTTTCAAACTTCACGAGAGTTTTGTGTCGGGAGAGAATTATTTTGGTTGTGGGTCCCGCATGTTTTTTTTTTTTTTTTTTTTTTTTCTTTTTCCTTCCTTTCTTTTCTCTTTCCGATTCTTTCCTCCGTCACTTTTTATCTTTCTTCATTCATACTACTATATATAATATATTACTATATAATATGTTTATTATATTATTAATATATATTTAAATTCTAACCTTAAAAATTTACTCATACTAAATACCTAATAAATCAATTATCATAAATTAATCTATTATAGTTTCAGGTAAAAAAAATTCAGGATGTTACAGGCGGGGGAGCTGTGGGCGGTGGAGGCGAGCTGTGGGTGTGGAGGGCGGGGGAGCTGTGGGGCGGAGAGGAGCTATAGGGGTGGGGCGGGGCAGCTGGGGTCGGAGGGGAGCTGTTGGCTGCAGGCGAGGGAGCGGTGGACGGCGAGCTGGGGGCAGCTAAGGGTTGGGGGAGTGAGCTGTGGGTTCGAGCAAAATGAGGAGGAAGAGGATTTTTTTGCGACCGAATATTATTTCTGTCGCAAAAAGCAAGCAGCTTTTTAGTGACGGATTTATGATCTGTCGCTAAAAAGCTGAACCTGGCAGCCTTATGGCTGCCAGTTAGCGACGGATAAGGAATCCATCGCTAGATTTAGCGACGGATTCTATATCCTACGCTAACTCGCGAAACTAGCGGCCTTTTTGGCCGCCAGTTAGCGACGGATGTTCAATCCGTCGCTAAAAGGCGGGACTGGCGGCCTTTTTGGCCGCCAATTAGCGACGGATTAGGAATCAGTCGCTAATTCTTTAATTTTGCGACGGAATTTTTTTCCCATCGCAAAATTCCGTGAATTTGCGACGAAAAATTTTCTGTCGCAAATTCTGTCACTATTTTGTATTTTTCTAGTAGTGAATAACTCGTTTGGTTCAATTTCGAGAGAAAAGATTGCAAGTAGTTCTGATGTAACATATTAGTTATAACATTTGGTTAGGTTTATGTAATGTAAAGATGATTACATTTTGTAATCATGATTACATTAAATGATGTAATCAATATTTACACAGTAATGACTGATGAATGGAGATACAAACATCTTATAATTAAATGAAAAAGATACTATTGTCATTATAATCTTTTAAATTAACTAAAGTGCCTCCCCATAAAAAGGGTTAAATATTAAATAATTATCATAATTAAAGATTAAAAAATTAATAATATAGAAATTTAAAAAATATTCCCTATTAAAAAAAAGAAGAAGAAATAATTCCATCATTATAAATATTAAAATATCCCATTAAATAATATATTTATGATTAAATATTAAAAAATTGACATGAATCCAACCTGCATAATATTTGCCCCATTAAATATTAAAAAATAATCATGAATCCAACATGTACATTATACATATATGGGTAGATAGATCACTATATTTTTCACATAGTTTGATGTGATTCAAGTAAAAGTTCTTATGTATCTGTATCATCTTTCCTCATGACAACTGACAAACCAAATAAATTTAGATAACCATCACTGCATTATATTTTATCGGAAATATATTTTTTATCATGTCATAGATATTTCGATTTTCGTGTTTGAGTTTTTTTTAATGAAAAAGATGTAGATGCCACCATCTCATATAATATTATGAGAAAGAGATAGGATATTGTTAATACCATTTTTTGTTACTACCACTTTTCCACTGTTAGATCAGAATCTTAATAGGAGAGAGAAATTATAAAGGTAGATGAAATTCTTATCTAACAGTAAAAAAATAGTAGTAACATTGATAATAATAAAAAATGATAGTAACAATATCTTATCTTTATAAAAAAAAATGTAAACCCCATATTTCATACATAATATTTGGTTCCATTGCATTAAAATAAACGGACCATAAGTGAGTGAGTCCGTTTCGCTTCTGTTATAACTTACATATCGCTCACTTCTTCACGGGTCAGGGGGACAGACACGTCACACATTCATCCCACCATATGCTTGTCCGCACCGCCAACCCACCTGGAACCATCTCTGTTTCAACTTTCAAACCTCAACACCATTACCATTCAATTTTCGGACGTCCCCATCATTCTCTCACATCCTCCATCATTCCCCAGAAAAAAAAAAAAATCCACGCCATCCCTCACCTTCATCATTTTTCTTCGTCCTACAGTTTCTACTACTCTCCACTAATAATGGCCTACTCTTCTCTTTCTTTTATCTTCCTTCTCATCTCCCTCTCCTCCATTATTGCCGGTGCCTACCCCTCTGTCCAAAGCGCCTGTGATGCCACGCGCTTCCCCCAAGAATGCCTTAACGGCCTCCCTCCCAATTCCACCACCTCTCTTCAAATCATCCAATCCGCCATCGCCGTCTCTGCCGACAACCTTAAGACCGCTCAATCCAAGATCAAGTCCATCCTCGACTCCTTGCCCCACGACGGTGGCCATCTTAACCGCACCAGGGCCGCCGAGACCTGCCTCGCCATCCTCCATGACTCCGAGTATCGCATCTCCCTCGTCAACGACGCCCTCCCGGACAGCAACAAGATCAAGGACGCACGCGCGTGGATGAGCGCTGCATTGGCCTACCAATTCGACTGCTGGTCGGGGTTGCAGTACGTATTCGGAAACGACGCCGTCTCCATCAACGACACACTGGTCTTCCTGGACACCCTCACGAGATACTCCAGCAACGCGTTGAGCATGATGGTGTCGTACGACGTGTTTGGCAGCAATACGACGTCGTGGAAGGCGCCCAGGACGGAGCGCGATGGCTTCTGGGAGCCACCGTCGAGGAAAGCGATGGGGTTTGGGTACAAGGGCGGGTTTCCGTTGGATTTGAAGGTGGACGTTACGGTTTGTAAGGAAAAAGAGTGTGATTACCAGGCGGTGCAGGAAGCCGTTAACGCTGCTCCGGATAACAGTGAAGAGAGGTTCATGATATATATAAGAAAAGGGATTTACAATGAAACGGTTAGGATTGCGATAGAGAAGAAGAACGTGATATTCTTAGGCGATGGAATGAGGAAGACCATTATCACTGGATCTGCAAACGTAGGTCAGCCTGGGATGACCACCTACAATTCCGCTACCGTCGGTGAGTTTATATGTTATATATATATATATATGCGTGTGTGTGTCCTTATTTTCGTTTTCTGAAAAATGAAAATTGTTTTCCCTCTTCTTATGCGAACTATACATAGTAGGAAATCTGACGCGAATTAATTAACAAGTACTATACATCAGTTTAGTTGATTTTCTTTTTTCCTTTTTTGGTGGTCGAGCTTCTTCGTTTCAGCGTGGTCTCGCTAATTGTCTGGTTGAGTGTTTGGTCCATATTTGCTTCATCTACCTCATGTGTTCCCGTGATCACCTTCACTAGACATGCAGTTGTTAGATAGAAATTCTATCAGCTGATACTTCACAAATTAAATACAAAACAATCGTTCATCCGTAACATGAAAAGAACACCTTTTATTAAGTTCTCGCAGATCAGGTTTTTATAATATAAGATTTTCAATAATAGATACTACTTTAGTTTTTTACTTCTTGTAATCAAAATCTCGTCGATAAAAAAAAGTCGTTTTTGAAGACTTGTCTTTACTTTCATGTAGGACATTAGACGATTGTATCTTGTAGCCTAACGCTTGAACAGATCTTGTAAGAGATGCACGAAGAGAAACAGAGGGAGATAGAAGAAAGTCTGTCTTTCTCTTGAGACAGGATCGCTTGTTTCCTTCCATGCGCAGAGACAGAACGAGAGTGCTTTGCCCAGAAAAAACGGAGAGGGAGCACAGAATGTGAGATCCGAGTGTGGATAATTAATTCCTAGAGATGAATGATTTTGCTTCCGAACGTGGTGTTGAGTCATGTGACTTTATGATCTCCGTTGAGTTATTTTATTATATTTCACGATCTTTCTGACAACAAAATTAATTACGTGGACAGGAGTTCTTGGTGATGGATTCATGGCGAAGAATCTGACAATCCAAAACACAGCGGGACCCGATGCTCACCAAGCAGTGGCCTTCAGATCAGACAGCGACCTCTCTGTTCTTGAGAACGTAGAATTCATAGGGAATCAAGACACCCTATACGCTCATTCCCTACGTCAATTCTACAAATCATGTCGCATCCAAGGCAATGTGGACATGATCTTCGGAAACGCGGCGGCGTTTTTCCAAGAGTGCGCCGTCGTACTGAGTGAAAGGCAGAGCAACCCAGAAACAGGGGAGACCAACGCCGTGACGGCGCATGGAAGAACAGACCCAGCACAATCCACAGGCTTTGTATTTTATAACTGCGTGGTGACAGGGACCGAGGATTACATGGCACAGTACAGGAAGAAGCCAGAGGTGCACAGGAACTTCTTGGGGAGGCCATGGAAGGTGTATTCAAGAACCGTGTTCATTCATTCTGTGTTTGAAGCTCTCATCTCGCCGGAGGGTTGGATGGCCTGGGACGGTGATTTGGGTCTGAACACACTTTATTATGGGGAGAGTAACAATACTGGTCCTGGTTCTGATCGGAGTCGGAGGGTGGCCTGGAGTAGTGAGATTCCCAGCCAACATGCGCCGGTGTATTCGGTGGACAACTTCATTCAGGGCAGTGATTGGATTCCATCCTATCAGCCAAGTTGTCGATAGGGTATGTCTTTAATAATTGAGGAGTGTAACGCATGGGTAGAAGTTTGAAATATAAAATACGAAACATGAAAACTCTGAGAGCTTTTACGGTGGTAGATCCATGGGGATTCGTATACCGGCAACTTTCATAATTTATTTATTTTATCTGTATTTCATACCATTGCAAGCCACACTGTAAAACTGAGCCATATGATTAGGTTAGCTAAAAGCCCGGCATTACAAATATTCCCATAATTACCACTTGTTCCACATGGACTAATGCAGGTTCAATTTGGATCCGTTCCATTATGTTGGATAGATAGAAAAAATTGATTGGATTTTGAATATAAGATTTGATTGACGATTAATGAAATTAAATAAGTTATTTAATGATATTATATATTATGTATTATGGGATTATTTATTAGTTTACTAGTCTAACAAATTAGTTTTGAAAAAAAAATCAATAGATAAATATTTGAGTAAAATAATCTAATCACCACTATCTTTTACCTTAATTATACAAACCTCCCTTCTATTTAAAAAACTCATATAGACCTCTCGTAAAATTAAAATTGTGTTAAATAAATATCCCTTATATTTTGATATTTTATTTCCATACACTCAAACCGTTAGTTTATCGTTAAGTTTGACTTTTGTTATACCAAAATGCCCCTTTTTAATATTAGAATTACATACACACATATATGTTTGGGAAAAACACTTCTCATATTGTAGAAGAAGTGTATTCTCATGTCACACACACATGAAATTATGGGACCCACACACACACACTAACATATATATATAATTAGCATCATATATATATATGGGTCCCACCATTTCATATGTGTGTAGGAATCTTCTTCTTCTTATGCAACATGAAAAGTTTAAACTCCTATATGTTTATGTGGTTATGGTTTATCATGTTACTTGATATAAGGTTATATCAAGTTACCTCAAAACTACATAGTTTTGAGGATAGAAGAATTAATGAACTCTTAAAACAACGTAGTATTGGGGTTAGGGGAATTAATAAAGGATCTTTTAATAAAATTCATATAATAAATACAACAAACAAAAATATAAAAACACCCTTTATTAATTCCCTTAACTACCAAAATGATGTAGTTTTGGGGTGACATGACATAATCTTATGTCAAGTGACATAATAAACGATAAGCCCTATGTATATATGTGTGTGCCAAAATAATTTATACCACCAAATTTTAATTTTAATATGTTTTTTTAGATTTGTTAGTTATGAGATTTTAAAAATTTATAATTTTAATTGCTCACCTCCGTAATTATTGAAATTTATTTATATTTAGTTTTTTAAGTAAATAAAAAATATATATTGAACATATTATTTTCCTATCAAATTTGTGATATTTACAAGCTATCAATAAAAATTTGAGATATAGTATTAAGGGTAAATTAGTAAATAAATTCTTAGAATATTCTTAGCAGAATTAATTATTTGGATTTTAATGTATGTTTTTAAAATAGAGGGAAAATTTATGTAACTAAAACAAAATAGAGATTCGTGTCAATGAAAATTTGAGATTTAGTATTAAGGGTAAATTAGTAAATAAAATTATTTTCTATATAAATTTTAATTAAAAGTGTAGTTTTAGAATCTTCTTAAAGGAGTTAACGGTTTAGACTTAAATAATATGTTTTTAAGATAGAAGGGATGTCTGTTTAATCAAAGGTAAAACATCGAAGGGATGATTAGAGTATTTTATTTTAAATATTTTAAAATAATTTAATTAATTTTTTTTAAAAAAATTTCTTTTAAAAAAAAAAGTCAAATGGCGCTACATTTTAGTAGCATATGAAAATCCCACGACAGTGATGGGATTCCCTGCCGCCACTTGTCAAGTTTTGAAGAGTCAACATCCGAAGTAAACTCGAGGATAACCTGGATTATCCAATTATTTTTCCCGAACTCTCTGAGAAAAAGAATTAGATCATTTTAACGCATAAAACAACGAAAGAGGAAAGGGTATCCTTCATCCCATATTCCTAACACTCAGGGATTGATTTAACAACGGACAACAAACCAGAAAACTTGACACTCACAAAAATCATAAAGCAGTAAGAGGCAGTGAGGTGATAGCACGTGGGATTGGAGTATAAGATTCATCGTCGGTCCAATTAGTCTCTCCCCAATGTCGCAACATGTTTTTTCCAAGAACACAAATTATCAATACATTTCTTCAAGCGTCCATCTTTCACCTTAATTCTCCAATGTCCATATGTGTAGTTTGCCTTCTCATCTTGCCTCAGATCCCACTCCAACCGTGCCTTCTGCTTCGACTTCAACATGCAAAACTGCTGCAACACCTCAGGCATCTCATCATGCACCTTCCACCATTCTTGTGAGCGACGTCACTCGCAAACTGATGAAATATATCAACGTTCCAGTTACAGTCATAGTCACGAAAGCACAACCATGGCTTCACACCTAAATAGTGAAGCACGTAGAGGATTGGAGGCTCTGCTCCAAATAGTCTTGTTTTAATTTGCTTCTTTTCTTCCTCATCACCAATCCAAAAATGCTTCAAGAAGTTCATGTGTCTTGGAATCCTATGCCACCACCTGAATATTTCACTCAAATATCCTTGGTCACCGCCATTGTAGGACTCAATCTCGTTGATATGATACATTAGAAGTTGGAATGTGCAGCTTGATGGCTCAATCACCATGACGCCTGGGTTAAAGAGTGTGGCATTGTTTCCGGTGGCTGTAATTTCTGGCATGCCAAATAAGAAATCTAAGTTTCTCAGAATAAGCAAATCTGCATCGAGGAATATGATCTTGTCATAATCTTTGAGCTGCCATAATCTGAACTTGCTGTAGTTCCATTCATTGTATGCATCTTTTTCAGCTTTTGGGTTTCTGATCCGTTGGATCGTTCTTACTTTCAACCCTGCTGCTTCCAAACCTCTTCCGTGGTAGCCACTAATCGTCTCGTCCACAAGGATCACGAGATCTCGAGCTGATCCCGACATGCGTATGCTTTGTGCAGCAGCAATAGCTCCAACACATAAACATGGGCTGAGTGAAGAATTGTTGCATAGGCCTCTCTGTGAACATTTCCCGCGTAAACCAGCTCTGCTTTCCAGTTAGCTCAATTAGTTCATATCAGCTTTATGATTAAAAAGAGAGATTCTTAACTCAACTTGACATAAACATATATATAAACTAAATCAATTATTTTTTGATACACAAAAGTTAAGTGAGTTAAGTCCCAGAGGCTCACTAGTGTTGGGACATACCTTCGGACATTTATAGAGGTAGTTTAAGATTCTTCACCAACAAGGTTCTCACATTGATGCAATCTTATAGTTATAGTTATGAGCCAACTAAGTCAATTATATCCATTGGACACCATGATGCGATCTAAGTGTGGCTAGAAATTACCTTTTCTTCTCATGGGAAGTGCGAGTTCACAGGTCCTATTGGGAGCTGGACTTTTTGTCTCAGAACACTTGGGTTTGGTCTGAATAACAAAGCATTCCCTTCATGTCCAACAAGTTCTTTGCAGGTAAACAGATTTGGAATTGGAAAGCAATTCGTAATGAAAAGGACATATACAGAGTAGAAAGAGGTTGCAAGACCAGCAGCTGCCAGCTGAAGGTGTAGCCTAGCAACATCTATAGACCAATTCACGCCATTTCTGCAAGGAAGCTTCACAGCTGTAAGATTAAGTCTTGTTCCGGGAGATCGAAGACTAGGTAGAGAAGGGCAAACGGGAACTTCCTTCTCTTCTTCCTCATCAATCCATTCTGGGTAAAGTGACTCCCATGTCACATTTCTAGCAGCATAGTTCAGGTGCAAAACATGGCGGGTGGCATCAGGAAATTGCTTCTCCAAGTGGTCTAGTTCAGTCTTATTGAAATTTACAAGGCCAATCCCTAGAAATTCATCTTTCTTAATCAACTTCTCAGTGATTTTCATTATGTTATCCCAGTCGATGTCCAGATTTAAAATGTACCAAGAATCCAAACCACCCCATATCCACCTGGTCACAAATTCGGCCGGTAGTATGATCAAATCTTTACAAAAGCCAATATATATAAAGAGCGACGCCGATTCAAATAAAATCTTCTTTAGATAGAAATTTTTTACAGCATCATGCATTCTTAGACCAGAGTTAACAAATAAGTGGAAGTCAAACAAAAAAATGTGCAACTTTAATATAATGGAGCACTGTGAATTATCCAGGACAGAAATGAATTGGTATAATCATACCGAGAGCTAGAGCTGGATAAGTTGTTGGCATTATAAACGTCAGGAGAGAATATGAGCGTTGCAAAAGAGCCACAAAAGATTAATAATAGGATGAGTTTCAAGAACGAGAACTTGCATCTTGAGCTCCTATCTTGGATTTGCAAGTGGAATGGCTTCTCCAGTTCATCTTTGAGTTTACTTCATACAAATCTTCGTTTGTACCAATCTTTGTTGAGAGTTGAGACTGATGTAAAGATTGCTTGGTGATTGGCTTCCTTTGAGTTTAAATAACAAATAATTTTAAAATAAAACGTCTTTGACTAGTAATGAAGCTCAGAAGAATGGTACAGATCACACTAACAGTTAACTATTTGATCGAACCTTCTTCTTTGTGCTGAGAAGGACAGGACAGTACTAAAAAATACTTGAAATCATAGCAGGTGCATGGAACTAACTTAAAATCAGATTTGGGAGCAGTATTTCTTCCACAGAAAGTTTGCATGATAACCTCGTTCTACAATTAATGTAAAATAAAAATAAATGGCTAAGGATTAATAGAAATTAGTGCCTATAACATACTATTTCATTCGCTGCTTATAAGGTTTGGCGAAGTACTCTCTGCGATAAGTCAACCATGGTGTTTATGCGTGTAGAGATGAGAAGAGAAAGGGCAGAATGTAGAGAGATATTATGGTACTGACATGGATGCAGTTACTTTCAAGTTATTTCCATGATACTTACAGAAGAGAAAGAGTTTAGAAAGATGTGGAGAGATTAATTAAGGAACTGACATGGAAGTAGACAAGCGGTGTCTAGCTTCAGTGGCATGTGGAGAAGCACCCATTATTGCACCTCTCATACCAACATCTGATCGACACAAAGAGGAACCAACTATTGTAAATTTGAAGCATTAACAACCAATTAATAACAAAGAATATTGCTCAAAGCCACCGTTCAAAAACAATCGAAATTCTCAAGAGATCATATCAAATTAGTTTTCAAGCTATGGATACGAAATCTGAGAGTTCATGAAGTAGGAAAACCAGTATATAGTACAGGGATTCAAATGGCCAGAAGCTGCTAAAATTCTGAAATCCAGAAATCAAATAAAAGCTTGTATTGCAGAGAGTAGCAGGAAAATCTGGCGGATCAGACAGGTTTTGGAGGTTTTAATGTGTGAAGAAGAGAGAGATGAGGAAGGTACTCTTAATGGCATAGTTGAGGAGTTTGAGTCAATATAGACACAATATCTGAATAACGTCTTTCAGAATATCCCTTTGTTCTTTCACTTTCATTCTTGCTTTGGCTCACCAACTCTGCCTCATTCCTAAATTTTTCCTTTCTCTATACTCCTTTTATTTTACAATTCATCACTTTGAAGACCCCCAAATAAAGGAGGGGTGAAAGGTGAAAACCATCTTACTTCATAATCATAAGTGATAGCATTATGTAACACTTGAACCAACTAATGATTTTCATTTGACCATTCAGGTTATAAGGAAAACGTGCAATACGTCTCGTAGTTATTCATTTTTCATATTTGATAGAAACATTAAACAAGTAAAAATTATCATCATACTGTTTTTTTTTTACCTGTTCTGCCGAATCCCATGTTTTGAGTTGGGAACATCTCTCTCACTCCTTTTTCTTAGTTTTCATTTACAGAATGGTGGGCAGACTCTCATCTTTACAATATACTCGCTTTTTTTAAGTAGTGTTGTTAAGGAATTTCATCATCTTTTGAGGGAATGCTGTGGCAACATCAGCATTTAATTAGCCAACAAAAGAAGAGGCATTTATTCTTAAGGGTTCACCACTTTATAGTATATATGCTTTCTATAACATCCTCAATTTTTCTTAACATAATCACTGATTAAGGGTTTGAATGTTTGATCAATAACTTAATAGTGCTTCAAGGTTTGTCAAGTTATCCAAAATATACAAAAATAAATCAGAGTATGCAAAATGAGCCCTAACGTAGCAATATACAATCATCCAACATATACCATAAGATGGAAGCACTACTGTTAGAAAAAGTAGCCTAAATTTCCGAAGTCTTCCCTGATGAACTCATACGGGAACTATCACCTGAAAAATGTGGGTAACCATCAATCTAACTCATTACCAATACTAATATGTGCTAGTGAGGTGCCATGTGAAACAATTTATATAACAAAATATTAAAAAAATAATAATTCACCAATATCCACATCACAAAATTTTATATCATAAATTATTTATCATGGTTGTCATTAACACAATTCCCAAGATGCTTCTCATCAATCAAACCGAACCGTCTTATTTCCTCCGACTAGACCCATGAGCTAGGTTACATCCATGTTACTGGTTACTAAAAAGCTCACTGGTCATATGATGAGGATCGGCCAAAATCCTCAAAACACATGTCCCAGACCATGGATCTTTTCCCCTCATTGAACTAGTGGGGTGTCGTAAGCTCTCATTGAACTAGTAGGCGGCTCCCTCATTGAATAGGTGGGACAATAGAAAGCTAACCATCATGCACCAATAGAAGCCTCACCATGTGGTGGATAACTACTCTATTTCTTCCCAATTCAACCCTTACCATAATTATCACAATAAATAAATAGCTCAATAAGGATTTTCCAAGATTTTCCATTCATATCATGTAATTAAAATCATTCTCAAACCTGAACCATTACTAAAGAGGTTGAAAGTATAACAGTTGCCATCTCTAGGGGCTCTAAATAAAGCTTTGGATTTTATATTTTCTAAAGGGAGAATATCTTTACTTACAATCAAACATTTCTCAGAATCGAAGATAACTAGGTTACCTTTATCAGTACTTTGACTTATACTGAGGAGATTGTGGCAAAATCCTTCCACAAGGTAGACATCTTTGATTTTTGGTCTTTCATTGTTGCCAATTTCACCAATTCCAGCAATCTTTCCAGATTGATTTCCACCAAATGTTACCTTGCCACCATCTTTGGGTTTGATTGAAACAAATTTGGATTGGTCTCCCGTCATATGCCTAAAGCATCCACTGTCTATGTACCATTTGTTGGATCTTGATGCTTTTAGACAAACCTGTAAGACACAGCAAATCAGGTCTTAGGTACCCATCTTTTCTTGGGTCCTTTGGGGTTAGTTTGTGTCTTAGGAACCTTGTAAGATCCCTTTGGCACCCATTGATAATTACCTATAGGCTTACTCTTTCTTTCTTTTTTATGAAAACAGGAAGAAGTAGTATGACCCTTTCTTCTAAATCATATGAAACTCAGTAACAAAGTGATTAAACATGTCTAGGAACATAGAAAAATGATGATAGGAAGTATTAAGATCAAACAAGAAGGTTTCACAAATTTGTCAAAATCGAATTTCAAACTTTACAGTGAAAACTCGAGTTTGTTCATTAAAACTCGAGTTTGTCACTGTGCACTTATATCAAAACTCGAGTTTCTATATCAAACCCCGAGTTTCCTCCATCCAGAGAGGAAAGTCGCGATTTGAGCTTTGGAACACATTTTTAGGCATGAATTCAAAACTCGAGTTTTGGACTCTTGTCATGTTAAATCAATTTTTAGTTCAAAACATCAAAACTTGAGTTTTCATCCAAAACTGACGGTTTCAAAACATTGAACAAGAGTAAAGCTTTCGGCTTGGTCAAAACTCGAGTTTCCATTTAAATATGAAAACTTTGAGGAATCTAAGTCAAGTCAAAACTGAAGGTTTTTCTGGAAACTAGCGGTTTTCAAAACTGAGTAAAACTTGAAAGTTCTCTGCCAGAGCGAAACTCGAGTTTTCACAAAAACTCAGGAAAACTTAGGAAAATCATGTTGAATTGAAAACTGGAGGTTTTCATAAGTTCAAAACTTTGGAGACTCTCTGTATGACTGAAACTCGAATTTCCAAATGCAAACTCGAGTTTTGCATTTTTCAAAAAATATTGAGAAGTCTCTGTAAAGTGAAAACTGAAGTTTTCTCTGAAAACCGGCGGTTTTGCTTAGTTCAGTGAAATTGAGAAACTCTCTATAAGGTCAAAACTCGAGTTTTGAAACCAAAACTTGAGTTTTCCTTTGACAGTAAGTTTTTCAACTTACCAAAAAAAAACTTCATACTTTGTTTACAAATGTCTATTATCATCAAAACCCATAGAGAACTAACAATATATATGTTTATGGGTTCTTGTTTCAAGATTCTTTTTTTTTTTTTTTTCTGATTTCGATTTCTTCGATTTCCCTGATTCCGATTTCAATTCTGATATATATATGTTTCTTAGTTATTGTTTCAAGATTCTTTTTTTTTTTCCCGATTTCGATTTCTTTGATTTCTCTGGTTCTGGTGGCTTCGGATTTCGATTATGATATAGGATTAAGGTGCAAAAATGCACATAAGCTTTTACCCCAGGTGCACCCAACACCATATGCTTTTAAGAGGTGCAAAAATGCACATGACCTTGTAAAACAAGAGCAAAAATCCCATCTGTGTTGAAAGATGCTAACTTCTGTTAATTGCAATTTGAAAGTACCAAAATACCCTCCCATACAAAAAACCACCAGCTCCCATTTGAAAAAAAAAAAAAAAACCACCAGCTCTCGCTCAGTTCCTCTTCTTCCCTTCCAAATTCATCACCAACAATCATCTAACTTAAATGCAACAATCATCCCCTTCAATTCATATACAGATTACACACTTTCCCGACATTTTGTTTCACCTTCATTCCTATCAAGCAAAAACCATGACCTGGTGAAAAAAGTAGAGTAGAAAGAATAAAATATGGTCTTCACAGGGGAACGGTGTGGAAGCCATGACAATGAAACAAATCAGAGAAAAAAAATAGGGCAATCGCTCTCAATCCCCAACGAGCCTCTCTTCAACAAATCGTCCCTCTTCCATCGCCTCAATATTCCGCCAACTCCGTCGCCAATTTTCAGAGGCTGATTTTGGTTCTCAACACCCTGTAACGGTGACGCTAGCGTCTCCTTTGCCGGAGAAGATTTCAAAAATTGCCATCAGTTATAAGAAGAAAAACTTGAAACATTTAAACCCAGCAAAGAATTTCTAGTATCCATAGAGAAAAAAGGGTCTTTCTCAGATAAGTATATGATTTCTACGATCACTAATTTTACCTCTCAAAGCACACGATGAATCAGAAAGTGGATCTCTTTTCGCAACAATTGCAAATCTGAAGCAAAAAATTCAATACCCAAAATGAATGCAGTAGTAGCAAGGAGGGGAAAAAAAAAAGAGTGGATGTTGATAAATTGATCATACCTTCAAGGATTTCTTAGAACATTTATTCTTGTGCGAAGTGGATGATTTCCCCATTCGAGTACTCTGCAAATCTACATCTGCTCCTCTGTTCACAACAAATCTAAGCTTCAAACCTCCTCTCAGCCATGGTTCATCTGGTAGAGGTTGTTGCCGCCGCTGTGCCTTCTGCATCTGAGAAGGAAATGGAGGAGGTGAGGTGAAGGGAAGGAGGAATCTCGAGCCAAAAAAAAAAACAAAAGGAGAAAGAAGTGAACAGATGAGCAGGGGGGCAGTGTGGGAAATAAAAAAAATCTTAACATTTTTTATTTTTTTAATATGGTGGGGCCCACCACAAAACCAACAGAGACTAACGGGGATGAGACTTTTGCTCTCCTTTTACAATCTCATGTGTATTTTCGCACCTCCAAAAAGCATATGGTGCTAGGTGCATCTTGGATAAAAGCTTACGTGTATTTTTGCTCCTTAACCCTATGATATATTTAAGTTTGAAGTTTCCCTGTTTGAATTTGTTGAAAGAAGGTGCAAATATTTACAAGTTGATTGGCCCAGTACTTGTTAAGTAGGACCCAGCTGAGGCCAATGCTCACGTACGCAAGAGAATTGAATATATCTCTACTGAATTGAAGCGTCTTGATGCTACCCTTCAGGATCTGGAAGAGAAACAAAATAGCAAGAAAGAAACATTCCTAAAATTGCAGCAAAAGATTATTTTTGCTTTGATTATCAAGTTTGTGTAAGCATCGATTGATTTTCATATTCTTCCACTGATGGTTTTGGGTTTGATTATTTGTCTCTTTGCATTTTGATTTAAGTTTATGGATGATGTGTTCGTTGAGTTTTGATTTATCTGCAAGAAGAAGGTAGTTGCAGAGGATGAAGGTTGGGAGGGAGAGGGATTTAGGGGCATTTTGGTATTTTTACAACGCACTTAACGTCAGTTTAACGTCATGTTTATTATTGCTTCAATTTTAAAAGTTTTTGTGTAGTTTTGCTCTAAAAAATATATATATATATATATGGTGCTAGGCGCTATCGGAGATAAAACACACGTATATTTTTACTCATTTACCCTTAATTGAATTTGATATGATATGAATTACAGAATCCATGAGCATACAAAACAGGGAAACTATTACTAGAGGAAAATGAGAACAAAAATACTGGGAGCTTTAATCGCCGAGCAATTTTCCATCGTCCAAAACCAAGAGACCAACGAATAAAAAAGTAAGATCTAATAATTTAAAATGAAATGCCGCAGAAAAGTGGCATCTTGCATGAATAATGAACTGGGTCGCCTAATCCAGCCAGCCAGGCTGTACCATATCATGCGCAAGTCTTCGTCGGATTATCTCTTTCTAAGTGGAGAGGGGTCTGGTCAAAACATTCACCAGCTGCATAGCTTAACGAATAAAGAAATGAACAAAAAATGACTAAGCAATAACATGTTACGATCATATATGAGGAAAAAGATAGCTAAAGACACAATTTTTATGGCAGTTGCGTATATCAAATCAGACGGCCGATACCTGCATTACCACCAATTCAAAAAGAATGAAACCCGAAAAGAAACTCAAGCCACAAAAAATGGAAAAAGAGAGAGAGAGAACAACTTGGCAACAGCTGTTTTCTTTCTATCGTGCTTTTAAGTAAGAAGCACGACTCGTGGGCTCTGAAGTGAACTGCTTCATCATCGGAGACGCAGGGTGAGCCGGAGCGAGGGAAAGACCCGACTCAGTCGATCGGATCAGCAAGAGCCGCCAACTTGTATTGGGCTTTAATTTTTGTCCATTATGTTGTTGGGTCGGGCTCAACATAATTCATTTTCAATTATTTGGGCCTTCATGCCATAGAAATATGAGTTTACGGGAGAGATAGTATTATATATTTTCTACACGCCTTACTAGATCTAAGAGAAAACACTTGTGTTGGGAGGAAAAAAGAAAGAAAGTATTATATCTTTTCTTGGGGAAAATAATGAAGGAGCACTAGTGGATAGAAAGAAGACAAGGATGACGATCGACGAGGCTGAAATCTTATCTGTCTGAATTGAGATATAGCAGAGATGTAAAACAGGACGAGGTGGCCATACCATGATAAAGGTAGAGAGGGAAAGTTTGGTGAGCGATGGGCCATTTTGATAATTGGAGAAGGAGGAAGATGGAAAGTGACATGTCTCAATCTCTCACCCATGGTTTCTCATTGCCACTTGTTTTTCCCTATTGCCACTAGTTTTCTCTTGACACTACCTCTTTCCCATTTCTATATTTGTTTCTTGTTCTTTTCCATATCCTCCTCACTCCTGTCTTTATCTTTATCCCTTGGCGTCACTTCTGGATAACATTCATGTTGACGACATTTACCTGCTGTGTTTTAAATTATTATAAAAATAAGAAGACAAGATTTTTATACCTGAAACTCCAAACTTCAATTATTGAGGCGCTTAACAAAAATCATATATATTACGACCTCCACCAGTGTTAATTATAGGATAAACTTTACACTACAAACTTTGTCCTATAATTAGAACCAGAAAGAGTAATATTTTGACGTGAACTAGCAGTATGGAATTTGTAAAGAGTAATGATGACAGTGGCTTACTGTCCCTTACTTTGGTTTATTGTGGTTCATAAAATCTTAAACAGTAAATTGGGATTATATGAAACAGAAACAAAAAAAATGGCCCAGTGAGGCTTTGTCACCACACAGTACTTGGCGTTGCCAGAAGCAGCGAAATGCTGAGAATGAGGCCCACTGCATTAAACACCAAACAGAACAGAGCATGATTCTAGAACCAGTTCCTGCATTCGTGTTTTTGTGTTCATAGTTCAATGATTTGTGTATCTGATCTACAATTAGATGAAAAGGGCAAATTGTATCAGTATCACCCAAACCAAATTCATCTAGTGTCACTTTTAAAACGTAGTGTGAAGGGGAAAGATTCTCAACAATCACCTAGTTTGTTTGGTTAGAGCTCAACAGAAACAATCAAAACATACAAGTAAAGAATAAATATTGAAATAGATACTAGAGGTGGCTTGGTTGGAGTAAGTAGAGAAGAGAAGAAGTTAAACTTCTCAAATAGTTAGATTCAACTGGCTCGATTTACAAAAGCCTGAACTGCTTAGAAAGTTAAACAGCATTCTTATCTCATAAGTAAGGAAGCAACTTATTGCGTAGAAAGTTAAACCTCAGTCTGTTTTGGTATATCTCATTTACTATTCTGTTTTCAGATTAAATATCAATTTCACTTTTTTTTTTCCCACTCTATCTCCCACATCTAGTGCCCTTTGTTTCTTCAAGAGTATTTCATGTGAAGTTGTGGAGGATTGATAAGTGGGAGTGATAGAAGGTGGATGAAGTGTTTTGCAAAGAAGTTGGGAAGATGCTCGGCAATAAGAGTACAACTTTGGGGATTCGTGCGATGTTTGAGGATGGCTAGAGACTCCAATGTTCAGAAGCTGATTATTGAGAGCAATTCTACTGCTACTGTCAATTTGCTACATAGAATACGGAATAGAAAAGAGTTTGAATCCAGTATATTAAAGCTGGTAAAATTTGACTTGTTTTGCTTTAAACCCATTAGATTTCAACAAGTATATAGAGAAGGAAATACTTGTGCTGATTGTTTAGCTAATTTGAGTCCAGATCAAAGCAAGGTGGAAGTTGTTTTTGATGCCCCACCTCTGTAGGTTAGAATTATCTGTATAATGACTCTGTGGGAGTTGTTTTCCCCCTATAGTTTTGATGAAATTAAAATGGACCTTGCCCAAAATTTTAAACACCCCCCCCCCCCCCCAAAAAAAAAAAAAAGGATCATGTTTGGTTAGTTCATTTGCACCAACACCCTTTAGCTCAATTGGCATCCCACACCTCTCTTAAATGGGAGGTTGTGGGTTCTAACCTCAAGGTGGGCATGTGATGAGTATATGTAAGCGTGAGTTTCCCTTCGCTATGGGGGAGGATTAGGTTAAGGATAAAATTTTAAAACTCTAAATATGCATTATAATATACAACAGCAGAAACTTCTTAGAAAACTTTTCCCTCCCTCGAAGTTCTCTCCAATTCAACCCAAAGTAATTAGAGTTCGATATAACTTTGAAATATCAAATGGTTTGAACTCCCCGCTGGATATAGGATCCTTACATGGTCCGGTGTTAAAATAAAAACTTAAAAAAAATCAAGGCTAGCTTCTGTTAACGAATGACAAGCCAAAATTACTACTTCCAATGATCATAGCTTAATTTCAATATAATAATGAAAAACCACAAACTCTATCAAAATTGGATAATGATCACGAAACTGAGATGCCTCTTGAGCTACCAGCAATTTATAGTCAAGTCAGAGAACTGTCTAGATAGGCCAGATGCCCCACCCATGTCTCTTTTCCTGGGTTTTACTATTGGAGGTACCCACGCGCCAATTTCATCTTCACCTTCTGCTTCTCTAGCTTCAACACCTTGTTCTTCTTTATGATGATGACGCCCAGAAAACCATTTGGATTGCATGTAACAAGTGGTTCTCCATGGAGGCACGTGCAGCCCCTTCTCTCTTAAGGACTGTTTAGCAGCAGAACAAAGAAGAGAGATTATCCTTCTCAGTTTGTTCTCTGTCCCAACGAAGATCACTGGCAGTGACTCTGTCATTTCTCTGTAGTACTGTGTTGGCCTTGCAAGTTCAAATTGAGACCTGAAATCTATGTCCACTATAAGCCTCACAGGACTAACATTCTCACCTTCTGTAATATTCACTTCAACATATTCATATTCACCTGACACATAATCCACAGAAACAGTTATGAAAGATTCGATCTTTAAGGACATGGTGGCCGGGAAGAGGAGGGGGGGAGGGGGGGAGAGACCCACCAGCAAGACATTCTAAAGAGGTGGCCCAACATGTGTGGCACCGAGAAGCATCGAGGCCTTCCATTTTCAGCTTAAGGACCAGCCACTTCCTAAGACTTGAAGTCTTCTTAGCATCCCTTTTGCCACTCATTCGCTTCAAGTTCAACACAAAATTTCGAACTGTAGCCTCGGCTCTTGTCTCACTCCTTAAGATATCCTAAACTCCATTGCACAAAATCAACAAGTAGCATATCAGGGACAAGTATATATTGTACACACTCACTCAATAACATGGAGGGAATTAAACTCAGCAAGAAGCTCCACAGAAACTTCAAACTCCTTGTGATTTGTGGAGTACCTGTAAAATATAATATTGGGTTCGATGAGTTGAAGCACGACACTTTGATGAAGAAGAATCTGTGGGGGATGGTGACTCAGATTCTATGAAGTCTCGAACCATTTGAATCAGCTGGTCGTCTTCTAAGCTACTACCCATCATGACTCTGTCCTCCATGGTCAAGCAGAAACCAGAGAGAAAGAATGATATAAAAGGGTCTTTAAGGAAGGAAGGAATGTGATTGAAGATGGTTGGAGTTGTGGAGAGATGAGTCTTTTTATATGAAAAAGGAAGGAAATTGTGGGAATGGCGGTGGAAAATCACAGCTATACCGTGAGTCGTGAGTCGTGAGTCATGACAAATGAGGCCATGATAAGGTCATTTTGATTTCTGATGTGTACATAGTAAAAGGGTTCTGGAGGTTAAACTTGAAAGCAGCAGATTTTGTCAGAGGTATATTGGGTAGAATATTCCCATCTTTTTACGTCGCCAACTTTCGAGAAGCCTATGTGTTTAAGATTTATCACATAATTAAATGACTAGTGTGGTTGGCTTATATCTCTGAGCAAAAAAAAAGTGGTTGGCTTATATCTTTATATCATATCTAGATTGTTAAAATAGTTTATAAATATTAAGTTTACTATCATATAATAAAAAGACGTTACTCATGAATAAAGTTTACCAACACATATGCACGGGTTTTTTTTTAAAAAAAAAAAGTCCCCTCCAATCTTCAATTTAAAACCCAGTTTATAGATGTAGTAATATATTTTAAATGTTTTTTCAATTAAATTAGAACAAATATGTTTTTTATTCATCTTTTTTCACATGTTTTAATTAGATAAAAAAGCATGGTAGAAGTATGAACTTAAGTACCTCAGTTTCGCTCTGTGTTTTAAGCCATTTCTTATGCGTTAAAACTGGATATAACGTGGACATTTTTATTTTTCTTACCAGCGTGAACATTTTTGATTTATTATAGTTTTAAGAAATACTAGTGTTTGAAAAAAAAAAATTTTTGATGACAGACACTTGAAAGTTGCTACTAAACATTAAACTAAAGGCAGTCCTCTCATGAGGGGTTTGAACCAATGAGTTGCGGTATTTCAAATTTTTTCAGAGAAGAATCTGGAAACGAACAAGGACCCTTAACATTGAAACTGGTTTCACACAGAAAATATACCATTTATTAATATCACATTTGATGATTTGCCTGAACCCTGGGTAAATCTTAATTACTAAGTTATGATTGCAAAAGTTAAACGCACTTGGTTCACTAAAGAACAGAACATTAAAGCAAGCCGAAACATTGAAACAAGAGTACCAAAGAATTTATTAAGTTTGTTGATGGACGATGGTGCTTGGCCATGAAAAATAGCTTAACGCAAATCAGCTTTAGGACCTTGTGTTTGGTGACACGTGCTGCTTCCTGTCACAAAAATGAATATAAAACAATTTCCAGAAGTCCAGTCCATTAGAGGTTACAGAGCAGAATGCAGAAGCAGGGGAGACCAACTGCTTCAGTCCTCTGCTTTCCTGTATAAAGAAATCCTCAACAAATTTTTCTTTAGTTTAAGTTATGAAATTTTATTTCTTAGTGTTATGGATTAATTATATTGATGTCAAGGGTAAATTCAACTCCCTCCTCTTGCTGCTCAAGATTTAATATGTAGGTTTAATTAATGTTCACTTTTTTTTTTCCTCACCTGATTCACCGGGACCTTTGAATCTAACTAATTTGGATTCACCCCGAGTTGAATTTACTATCGTCGTCGGGAAAAACCCTCAACATGATTTTTTTCATTTCCACACCTCAAATTGAAAACGTGATTATCCCTTAACTATTTGCTTCCAACGGATGTTGGTAATTAACAGTCACTTCAGGCCACTAGTCTCCACCCCTCCCCGACCATCATCCCTTGATAACCTTTTTGGGCCAACCTTCCAGTTAAGTCATCTTGGCCCAAATATTTTAAAATCTAAGCCCAAGTCAATTTTTTGAATACAAAGCCCAACTCAATTGAGTCACATATATGTGTATTTGTCTGTGTTGGGCTGATAGACTTCTAAATGATAGTCTAACCTCCAAAGCACACCACTTTTGGCTCGACCATTAGCATACCCATTGGTTAAAGAGAGATGGCTGCCCGTTACAGGCTTTTGAACCAATGAGGAGTTTCCATGTCAATTTAGCCCCACAAGCCGTATTGAAAGAAGAAAGTTTCCTGAAACCAAGTCCCCCTCTTTGGCATCTGATTCCCCTTTTCTTTTTTTTTTTTGATACATAGGCGATAGGGGAGGGGGGGATCGAACCCAGGACCAGGAGGGAAAAAACTAATCCTAATACCACTGCACTACTAGTAGTGCTGGTACATCTGATTCCCTTGATAAACTTTTTGAGCCAACCATCCACTTAACTTATCTCAGCCCAAATATTTTAAAATCTAAGCCCAAGTCAATTGAGTGATATGTATGTATACTTGTCTGTGTTGGGTTGATAGACTTCTAAATGATGGTCCAAGAACACTCCACTTTTGATGCGACCATTAGCATTCCCATTGGTTAGAGAGAGATGGCTGCCCATTGTCGGCTTCCAGAAATTTGAGGCTTGTGATTGGTACATTAACAACTGTTGTGGTTCCCAGATTCAGATTCTCATCTTGTTTGTTATATGCATTGGAGATGAAGAGATTCAGAATATGATGCTGGAGTTTGATAGAAATCAATCAAATATGGTGTCCCATCAGATAATTCCTTCGTTCTAGTGGTATAAAATGGCCTTCATATCCGGCATGTCAGGTTTTGGACCAGTGCCATAATGGTGAATCCAGATTGAAGACCAACGTACAAATAAGAAAGATCAAAAGGGAAACAGAACCAGAAAAGGAAGTTATTATTTATATGATAAAGTCTAACTAGTCTTAACTTGAAAACTAGAAGTCCCAGGGTTTGAAAATCAACAGGGAAGCTGGAAAAAAGAGAGTCAAATCCCCTGTTTACTACATGAATTAATATATTTTTTGCTATATATTGAGCACAATAATTATTTTTTGGATACTAAAAATTAATTGAAAACGCATTATAGTTGGGAGAGAGAAGAGAAAGAGAGTATATGATTGTCAAAGAAAAATGGGAGCAACATTTCAAAATGGGAAAAGTCTTTGCAAGACGTGTGTTTCAGTCAACAAGCTCTCCGAAAAGTCAATAAAGAAGCATTAATAACTATAAATTTGTTTGGTGGCAAAAAAAAATAAAACATGATACCTAACCTTTTAGACTCCTCTCTGATCTCCGCCATTCATCATGAATCCGCCGGGGTATCCCACCGGCGACAGCCCTCCTCCCCAGTCTAGAAGAGAGCTCCCGCTCCAAGGCCCTCGTCCCTCGCCGCTCAGCGTCAGCAAAGAATCTCACAAGATCCGGAAGCCTCCGCTTCCGCCGCACGCCCATCACCCGGCGGCGGGGCCTTCCCGGCAGCAGCAACCGCAGCCGGTGATAATCTATTCGGTATCTCCTAAGGTAATACACGTTCCGGTCGACGACTTCATGAAGGTCGTGCAACGTCTCACCGGTCCGTCATCCCCTGCCTCCAGATCGGGAGATGTGTCACCGGCAGCAAGGCTAGCGTCGATTGAAAAGACAAGCCCGTCAGAGAAGGAAAGGTTTCAGAATGGAGATGAGATGATGGATCTCTTGGAAGGAGTTGAAGTGAGCCAGTTCCACGGCATATTATCGCCGGCACCGGGAGCTCTGCCGGGGATATCGTCGGAGATATTCTCACCGGCGACTGATCCAGAAACGCTCTCATGGTTGCACGATTTGAGCCCGTTTTGGTCATCAAGCTTCGCGGGAAGCCCATCGGGTTTATTTTCGACATCCATAGCCTCTCCGCTTCCGTCACCGGACGTCTTCAGCATCTTCGACTAAGTTGTTTTGTTTTTAATTTTCAATTAAATTTTTGGGGTAAATAAACTTAGTCATTGGAAATTCACGAAAGGCAGCAAAGAAGCTGCCAGAGGATTTAACATTCACTGACTTTTGTCAGTGCTAGCGCCAGGTGCTTCGGTTCACCGTTATTATTAGTTATTAGTTGTTACTAACTTTTAAGTTTGTGGATTCTACATTTCTACCGATCTCTCCCTCTGTAATTTTAATTTTTCTTGTAATTTTGTAATTTGTGATTCATAAAGCATAATTTAGGAATATAAAATACATTTCAGTTTTAATTTCTTCCTTTTGTTTCCCTTTTTCCCTTCACCTTTCTATGACGACTTTGTTTCAAAGACTTAACGGAGGAACCCATTTTAAGAAAGAGAAAAAGGAACCCCCTAGTGATGAGCATTACCCCATTCTTTTTTTTTTTTTGGTCAAAAGCATTACCCCATTCGCATGATGACAAAATATTTATTAGTATCTGCCCAGCGCCTTAGTAGCATGGCATGGGAGTTTGACTTCCCTCTCCCATCTCCAGGGTTTGAACCCTACCCCCTCCCTAACTATGTGTATCAAAAAATATATATATTTATTAGTATCTACAGAATAAATCTAAAAGGGATGGCTAATGTTAATTGAACTATTCTTTTCCTTAAAAAATAAAAAGTCATTAAATATGTATCACTCTGATCTTATTTATAAGTTCAGTTTGACCAAAAAATTTGATCCTTTTTATAAGTCCAGATTGACTAGCCATGTTGAAAAGAGAAAAAGATGAGAGAGATTTGACAATAAATATTAAAAAAATACCCATTAATTAATTAGGGTAAAGTTAAAAATTTGTTCTATAATCATTGAAATACTGACCTTTCCTTGATATGTGAGATTTAGTTAAACTGAACTTATAAATAAGATTAGAGTTATAATTGGCACGAGAGTCAACACAAATAAGGAGGAGTGGCATTTTATGTTTGTTCATGATCATACAAGTGGAGTTGCCTTCCCTCCTCCTCCCGCTATCTTCCCTACCATGAATGTCAAAATCCATGATTGAAATTTAATGGAGCACATGACAAAATTATTATCAAAATGTAGTATTAAATAACAAGAAACAAGAAAATGTAATTATTTTTATTATAATTTTGAAATTTCACATGAAGTTGAAATCCAAGGTTAAGGAAGCAAAGAAGAGAAGGCGCTGTTGTTCAAGTGCTTCTATTCTAGGAAGCAACCCGCCCGCTTTGAGCCGAGATAGATTGGAATTCGGGGGTCCAAGCTGACTCGTCTATGTGAGAAAAGTCGTCCCAGAAACAAATTTCTCAAACCCCGCCAAAGGAAAGTTGAACGTAGTATTAAAAAGCAGAGAAGTTAACATATACAGCTTTTGTGGATGCTGACCATGCAATATCTCCAAAGGGGCAGATACACAAGGAAGTGACAACCTCTTCGTGTAGGACATCCTATTGTTCACTCTATATCACACAGACTAACTCGATCTCAACACCCCCCCCCCCCCCCCCAAAAAAAAAAAAGGGAAAAAACAGAGACCATCAAGAAGGAAGACGTCAACATAACAGCTCGCACAAAGGTGAGGAAGAGAGCTCTCACCACCTCGAAAAAGATTTGGAGAGGGAGAGGAAAAGCTCGCCCCAAAAGCGAGAGAAGACTACAGCCAACAAAAATCATAGGGAGGGGGCCGCTGCCAGGAGATCCAAGCTCCATTCTACCTCTCTGACGTAATCATGGTTGTGGATGATGCTCACGGCGCAAATGCCATCCTCATTCGACACCCTGTTATTGAGTCAGATGACCACCTATTCCCTTCTGCCTAAAAACGCCCCACAAATAATACTTTTCAGACCTTCCTGCAATGCAAAAATGAAGCATCAGTCTTGTAAAATACATGCGAGTGTGCGATCTTATCTATTTGTATATAACTACATGCGAGTGTGTGATCTTATCTATGAACTGCAATTACTGGAGCTTACGCCAATCATGCGTGGGAAATACTCGGGAAGAAAATATGAGGAGCTCCACATTGTGTTCGATGATTGCCCTGAGAGCCAGATCTCGCTCAATCACATCGCTCATCACCTCATCAAACACCTTCTCATCACTGATCAACCAACCACACTGCTCATATCAGTAAATTTGAAAAGCACTATGGTATGCGGAAATCAACGAGAAAACGCACCTTTTACTTTGTGGAAAAATATAAACACCAATGCTATCCATAGTAGGTGCGGACCTCTGAAAACTCGGCGGCCATGCGTCAAACCTTGATAAGAACTTTACGTCGACCACTGAGGGCAGACCACTCACAGTAGAATGCACTTTAGCGCAGGCTCTGGTTGATACATAAGCACCAACGCCCAGCTGAATCGCCTTGTTGATTCTCAATTGCCCCCTGTTCACAGTAACCACAAAAAGAACTGTTCTTTTTAAATACCCTTTCAAAACAATTTAATTAAAAAACCTCCACACAGGAAAACTCAACTGTGTCCCCTGAGAAAGACATTATTTTTTAATGCGGTTGTCATTGTCCATTCAATATTTTTTTGATTAAGCTCCTAAATCATTTAAATACTAGCAAAATTATCGTTCCATTTAACCTCCGTCCAAAATTTAATACCAAAACTGACACTATAAACTCGACCGAATACTACATGCTCACTTGGCACTTTTGACTTCCAAGTGGATACCCTTCTCCAGTCAGCAATATGCTTGGTTCTGCATTCAATTTTGGACGGAGTTATAAAAGAACGAAACCATTATGCAAGCTTCTAAATATTTAAGAGACTAAATTTGTGCCTAAATTTGTGCGTGTGTTCAGAACCAATTTATTTCATACAAGTGAAAACAATGTCACTTTTTTAAGACGGAAAACATACTTTCAGAAATTCCAAATGATGACCCGAAAAAAAAAAAAAAAAGGAAATTCCAAATGATGAACATCAGGCTGTTAAATAAAAGAACAGATTTTTTAACACTTTAACTTTCTGGTTGGATTTCAAAGCAGACCCAAACTCCAGATCAGACATCATGATAGTGGACCAGAGTCAAAGTAAACCCAGCCACAGACAAGATGAGGCCCAATCAAGCTATTGGATTAGGACGCCGAAATTAAACCCAAGTCTCACTGTCTCAACAAATCCAAAGATGCCAACATCCGTTAGAGCAAGTGGAAAGGGACTTGTTCTCCCTTAACCACGTTGTCGGTTTGAAACGTGGGAATGGGAAAAATAACGTTTGGAGCTCTTCCTCCACGACTGTGGGCTTGACTAGGGGCGAACTCAGATTAGTCAGAATCGAAGGTTCCGTTGAACCAGGTGGGCAACAAAAAAAAAATAAAAAATAAAAAATAAAAAAATCTGACTCCACCAACCCCAAACAGAACGTGGCCTTCAAGTTAAACATGACTTGTCAAGAGCACTGTAAACCAGACAAGCAACACTGTCTCAACAAAGATGCAGATTACAGATCAGATTCAAACAGTCTCAACAAAGATGCAGATTATAGATTAGATTCAAACATGTACAAACCCCTCCACAATGATTAATTTTCAAAGCAAGGGAATAATGATGAAAAAAAATTAAAGACCAACTAACTTCCATGAAATTCTATCAAAAACGACACTAAATAGTCACAACCGCAAAACTAGCAAATAGAGAAAAAAAATATACCTCCAAGCTGGAAAAGAAGTTGGTTCAGCCTGACTATAGTTGTTGCTTTCTGGATAAGGCTCGTCAATAGTTTCAGTGGTCACTGTTTTAGTGTCAACATATTTGTCACACTCCTCATGGATCAAGTTCCCGTCTTCAGAGTCCAAGCGCCTTCTCTTTTTAATTGGCAAACCTTGATTTTCATCAGAAGATTCTGCCTTGCATGACTTGCCAAAATAGGCTTCTTCATGGTTCTCCCTTTCAATTTTTACCCGGTTATATTTAGCTTCAGTGGCTTCACTTATGCATGCACTTCTCAATGGCGTCGATCTACATTTGGCATCATTTAGAGAGCATTCCTCACATGTCCAGCTGATTGTTCCATCTTCATCTTTAGGCAACTTCCCTATACAATAACTACGCACATAAACAAGTAGATAAATCAAAAAACTTTATGTTTCACAACTAACAAGATTACAGACCCAAGAGAAAAAAGAGTGTTATCAACATCTGAAGCCACAGTTTTTCTCGGGTGGCAGACACAAGGCAATAATGATGTATATCATGGTCTAATGTCCAGCATAAATTGTTAGCATCAATCTTATTAAGTCTTCATTTTTTATAAAGCCATTTTTGCTACACGATGTACCTATGCTCAGCAGAAACTAGACACTGTACACAGTATATGAGCCGCTTCAAATCTCCTTTATCACCACATGTTTGACAAATGTCTGCCTGCAAAGATCATTAAGTGAATTATACAAGCACTTTGTAACACCATGGCATGCGATGAAGAAATAATTCGGAATGTTTCTGGCATTCAAATGAAACGCTCTCTGAACCGACCCCCTAGAGAACCCACTTTAGATATTAATAGTTGCATTAATGCATAAATTTTTTCGTTCTTAATGATTAAGATTTGAGGTTGAGAAACGCCACAGACTACATTTAAATATCTCAGACAGTTAGCTAATGATGGACCAGTTAGTTTAAGGACAAAATGAATAAATTAAACGGCACAGCATCAAATTGGTGCTTGATTAGACAGAGAAAAGAAGAATATTTATATTTTTAAAAATATACTGGTGTACATGTGGCTTAAAAATATGGATCCATCATATTAACTACCAAGTCAGTAAAAGTAGCAAGGGTAAATGAAACCCCAGCCAGGAAAAAAAAATCTAAGGGTCAAAAGGAAATATAGAAGCCATGGCCCCATGAAGCATTATTGAGCGTTAAATGCTCAATGAGGAGAGAACTAATTGATTAAATACTAAAATAGCGTCAGGAACAAGAAATTGAATAAGCAGTTAGTAAAAACCAAGCAATGCATACTTCATAAAAGGAGATTTATTTCAGCATATTATGCGTGAATATTTATATATCTAATTTTTTTATTCGATATTTTTCAGCAGCAGATAAAAGACTCTTTCAACATTTTTCCTTCTAATTTGACTGTGTAGGGATTTTTGTTTAAGATGATTAAATACTTGATCATTTACATGATAGGTGTTAGCAATCGCACTGTTCCCGTGATGTGCAGATTCAGATTAAAAATAATAAAATGCGAATCCAGCAAAGGCAAACACAGGTAAAAGAACAAAGAGACGGTGGATGTGTTCGCCTTTAAGGTGCTTCCATTCGAGAATATCTGAATCTTTCTCGTAGTACGCATACATAGCCATTCTCTTACAGGAAAGAAGACCTAAATTGATGGTTGCATTCAGGGCTTCTCTTTGCCGTATTGATACTAGAACAGTAAACAAACTGAATTGTTCACCGTTCCATGGAGAAAATCTGATTCGGAGAGTCGAGCGAGTAGAAGGACAAATAAAACAGGGTTCCGTCGCTTGGGACGGTGAAAACTGAAAACTGAAAAACAGGGGGTTTGGGAAGGGAAAAAAAAAAGTGGCCAGTAGCGACAAGAGAAAGAAAGAAAGAAGAGGAGGGGTGTGTACCTTTCGACGGTGGGGTTGGAAGGAGGGAGGTTGACTTGGACTTGAAGGATTGGAACTTGAAGGAATCATCATGAGAGTGATGAAAAACATTGCTACTCACTCGTATAATGTTTGAAAAACAAGAACCCTCACCACTCACCTTGGTTCCTGAGAGTCCTTAGTCCTTACTCCTTCCAAATTCTGCGCCAACACAAGAGGCGTTTTCGATTCGCTCTTTCTGTAGCAGCCCCTTTAAATCGGCCCCCACTCTTCTGTGGGCCTTCACTTGTTCAGCCCAACAATGCAACAACTATCCCCCAAAACTCTCAACCCCGAATACCGTTACTCTTTTTCTTTTTATTTGTTTGTATGTGTACAAATTTAACATTGGGGAAAATGATAAATAAATACTATATTGTTATGAACATAACGATATATTTGAGATAAGAGATAGAGAATAAGAATAAGAGAATAGAGAAGAGAGAAAAAAGAGTGTAATTCTTATTTCAGTGTATTCCAATATGTCCCCAATACATAACATATGCCTTTGATTTATAGGCACGACTCTCACATTTATAATTAATGTGATTTCATAATCATAGTGATTAATGGGAGAGAATAGGAAACTATGGGAGAATAGGAAATAATGGGAGATATGGACATCTACAAATATAATATTCATAACACTCCCCCTTGGATGTCCATTATGAATGTGCCTCATTAAAAACTTTAACTAGGAAAACCCAGTGGGATAAAAACCTAGCCAAATAAAAGAGTACATCATCCATTGATACATTTTCCAATACTTCCTCATTAAAAACCTTTCTAGGAAAATCCAGTGGGACAAAACCTAGATAAGGGAAAAAGAGTACAGCGTATCATCTCCCCCTCTTAATTACATCAGATTTGCTCCCCTTGATGGCTACCTTACTTTCAATGACTTTTGAGCATATCTTCTTTTTGGTCATCAAACATTCTATTGTGTACCTGCAAGAATTAAATATTTTCAGCAAAATCATAATAATACTAACATGATTTTTAAGCATTCTTATAAGATATATCTAGATGCATATCAACATATATTCTTTAAAATGATTATATCATACATACTCTAACAGCTTTAAGTCATACAAAACTTATTAAGTATTGTTCTCGAGAACTTTGAATTTGATGCTTTTGGCATCTTGAGTCCTTCAGGGACTTGTGCTACTAGCACTCTTGGATCCTTTGAAGATTCTTATGCAATTTTCATAATTTAGTAAGCCATATGAATTTATAAAACTCTCAGGCCCCATTTGGTTGACAGAACTCAGGGGAAGGAAAGGGAACTTAATTAAGTTCCCACGCAGAAACAGCGTTTGGTGCACACAGCTCTAAGGAACTCGGCTTCCCACCTCTGCCTAAGCTCCCACAAACGTGGGAATTTCAGCTCCCTCCATTTGTGGTGGGGTCTTGAAAATTTGTCCAGGAGAGTGAAATATATTGACTGAAAAGCCCCTGCCAAATATAAACAAGGATCCAGCTTCGAACTGGAAGAAGGAGCAGAAGAAAGAAGGTCCGACGACAGCAAGCTTCAATCAAACGAGTTGGCAGCGAAGATCGATTCGAGGTAAGAGTTAACGATGGCTTTTCTTTGTTGATTGTTCGCTGTGGTGGGGAAAAAATGTTGACGACCTGGTTGTGGTAGCTGGGGACGCAAGCAAAAAAATGAGGGGGGGGGCGAATTTGAGTGACTTTTTGTTGGCATTCATGCGTAGTAGGCGGTGTGAGGGTTGCGTATTGTTGAGGAAGGAAATGAGGAAGCCATGAGTGTACAGTGGCAGAAAATTCTTCCTTTTCTTCTTCCATGTAAGATGTGTACATGCTTAAATCAACATGAATGTTGCTTGTGATGCTCTGTTTAGTTTAGATTCGCTTAATTTTGATGCCTATCTATGGTGAAATTTTTTTTTGTGTATATGTCGTGTATGTCTGTGGGTTGGGTAATGGTGATGAAGATCTGTGATGATTTGTTTCATTTTCAAGTAGACTGTGTTATGTTAAGGGGAACAATGACCTGTTTTTTTATTGTGGTTGACCATATGTATATGAGTTTGAACTTCCATGTTTAGTTTTTGTCCATGCGTTTTTTTAGGGGCAATCTGGGAATTTTGCATTAACTTTCCACTTAACCAACTACCAATTCTTCTAACCAAACAATTTTTCTTCCTTCAACTTACTTATATTTTCATGTTTACCAAACAGCTCAACCTTTTTAAGTTTCTTCTCAATCTTCTCTTCCCTTCCTTTCCCTCCGTTAAGTTCCTTTCTCTCATTAAATGGTCCCCGAACCAAACGGGCCGGAGTTGTTTTATAAATTCGGGAAATTTGTGAGCGTTTTTCAAATTTATATGGTATTTATTTTTCATTTTCCCTTTAATATACCTTTTTTTTCATTTTTTTCCCATCAAATTATTTATTAAATATTCCCTCATTTTTTTTTCGCTTGTACTCTCCCTCACTAATCATGTTCCCAAATAGAGTATGTTTAGGAAAAAAAAAAAATACATCTCCTAAACATTTATTTCTTTTAACTAATTCTAACTAGCATTTTAATTTAGGTTTATTGTTTCTGTTTTTGATATATTGATATAGAAATTCTTTTTTCTGCCAAACTCACATAAAAGTGTAATACCCCAGATTTTAATGATGATAATAATAATAATAATAGAAACAGAAATGATAATGATAGATTAAAATAATACAAAATAAATAAATAAATAAATTATATTAATGGTGTTGTATTGTTCCGGTGATAACCATATTATTTTGTAAATAATATTATTAGATTGATTAAGAATAGATCCTAAATTCTAGGAGTTAGTTATATCAAAATATGATTTTAATCTTTTTTGAATTCATTATCGGATTCAAAATATATCTAATAATTAAAAGGTCCAGCCCATAGTCAAAACCCTAAATTTAATTATAAATACCAGGTCTGGCCGCTTCAACCTAGAAAACACCCGATACTTTTCTCTGCGGCTAAACCCTCGTTCTTCTAGGAGATTAGCAAACACGGAGACCAGGTAATCCTAATCCCCATGAGTAGGTTAGATTTATGTAAATTTTGTAATCCTAATTCCTATGAGTTTAGGTTAATCTTGATAGGTAATCTGATTCCTAAATCATAGAAATTAATGATTGTTGGATTAATTACATAATATATGGTTCGTTTTTCCTTAATGATTTTTCTTCTTTTCCCGCCTCGACCTTGCGTAATTGCCAATCTATAGAAGTTAATCGAATTCTTCCTGTAGGTGCGTTTTATCTTCTTTGATTGATATGTTTCTTTTTTCCCTTTTCCTCGACCTCCGTGCGTCTCTTTTCATGTATATAGACCCCTGTACGTTTTCTTTTTCTTTTTGGTCGACTGTACGTTTTTTTTCTTATATATTGCATTTCAATGTCTCCTCGATTCGCGTGCGTGCTTTCTCTCCTTATATATATATCCTCTGTACGTATTGTTTTGTTTCTTTTGTTGACCATGTTATATTCTTTTTTTTCTTTTATTATTTATTCTCTTTTATATCTTTTACACAATAAGATAAGACATCAACATATTACCGATCAAAACATCTTTATATCTATATCTAATTAAAATAATATAAGAATGTATAAAAGATAAGTGAATAATGAAAATGATTTAGGAGCTTATTATGTGTGTTTGAAAACATTTTAACAGTGGGAGGATAGCTTTGGGACGGTACCCCCAAAGTGATGAACACAACCTTAGGCTTTATGCCTCGAAATATTATGTGATGAGAAAATTGAGATATCCGTTCTTCCCAAAGTGGTGTCTGGCAGGGTTTCCCGGGGCACTAGTAGCAACTTTGGGAAGAGGTGTGCACACTAGGAAGAAATACTTGATATACTTGATGGCCAATTTGATTGATTGTGACTGGCAGGGTTTCCCGGGTCACAGGGTAAACTGGCAGGGTTTCCCGGGTTTACCATGGTTCTCTTCCCACTAAACTAAATAGACTGGCAGGGTTTCCCGGGTCTAAGAAATTTTAAAAGATGATAAATAATAATATCTGAGTCAATGATAATGTATAGCTATGATGAATATGAGAAACTGATTTTGTGGATTATAAATATATATAAGGTATTTTCTCTATCATATGTGATTAACTTAACTATTTATTTGTTTATTGGTTACTATTGTTATCATTTTGTGTTATTTTTAACTATTAGGATTACCAGCGTTTGCTGATGTATGTGTGTTCATGGGCTGCGACGATCCTTCGGGGGAGCAGATTTTCAGTGAAACAGGTCTCGAAGTTGGGGCTAGCAGTGAGAAGTGAGGAAGAATCATCAGTATTCTAGCTAGTTTATTTTATTTTAATTTTGAATAAAACACATTTTGTTTAAGTTGTTTTTTTTTCTTTTAATTGTAATAAGTAGCCTTGCATTTGTCCCAGTACAAGTGCGGCGGTAACACTTCCCAAAGTTGTTTATTTCGAAATTCATTAGTTTATTTATAAAAATCATTTAAATTTTTGCTATTATAACTGTTAGAAATTGGGGGTGTTACAAAAAGTGAGTGGGGTCCTATTATGAAAAGGAAAGAGAGAAAATATAATGTGACCTAGGGATGTCCAAAAAACCCGATGGTCCAGGTAGTCTGACCCGGCCCGGTCCGACCCGACCCGGCCAGTCTGAGGAAAAAACTGGTCTGAGACAATATGTTCAGACCAGACCGGACCATTGTACTCGGGCTGGACCAGACCTCGAGCCAGGGTCTGCGACTATTTTTTTAACCCGGTCTGGCCCGATGTTTTAATATATGTTAATAATAATAAAAAAAAACTTAACCTATTATTAACATTAACCTATCTTCTTTCTTCGGTGTCTCACTCTCACTGTCTCTCAACTCTCCCGTGTCGACTGTCGAGGTTACCTCGGTTTAGCTTCAGTTAGTCACCGTCTCAGCCTCAGATCTCCATCTCCGTCACTCTCGCCGACACATCCACATCCTCGTCTTCCGTCTCCGTCTCTTGTCCATCGACCTGCAAAGTAATTTTCTTCGTTTGATTTAAATTTTAGAAACCCTAAGTCATTTTGCCTTGTGCCTTGTTTCGATTTTTTGGATTTAGTGGATGGATTTAAACTATCTGCAAGTTTGGATTTCATACTCATTCCTCATAATCTCAACTGCATTATCAGACTGTGGCACATGATTCTTGATTTCGCCTCTGACTATTTTCTCGGCTGTCCCCTGTCTTACTGTAAATGGAGATGTTGAAGGTTTGAGGATTTAGGTGTCATAGTTCTCTTTTAAATAAATTTGATTTTGTTTTGTGATTTCTCCTCCGTCATAGTTCTCGGCTGTCCCCTGTCTTACTGTTTTGTGATTTTGTTTTGTGACTATTTTGTTTTGTCACAAATTATGGTTCGCTTCAGTAGGTTTTTTTTATTTTTTTTCACCGGTAGTTGTTTTTTATCTGGTAGCCTGCACATGCCAAATGAGTATTACCTTCTTCATGAGGGGAATTTTAGTTTGGAGATTTACGTTTTGAGTTTTCAACCTTGGATGATTTATACATTATAGGGAATAAGCGATATTAGAATCCAAAAGAAAAATAAAAGGGGGATTTTTAATATTCCAATTAATATATTTTTTCGATAGAATCCAATTAATGATGCAAATTTCAAGAGTTTGTTCCAGGGTTTTTATTTGGTCTCTGTTATATGTAAACAGTTTCAGAGTGAAAGTATCTTCTATTTCTTACTCTGCTTTTTGCCATTTGAACCAACTCCGCATTTGGATGAATTCTTGTTGTCTATTCTAGTCACCAACGCAAGGGCTTAATTGTGAAGGACCAAATAAGAATATAAAGTTTTCTTATTTTTCCTAATAAGTGCACTTTTTTATTAATTGAATTTGTGTTCTCTTCCCTGTAGGCTTATTGTTATGACATAGACTATTCACTATTCCATATATATTTATGTTTAATACAAGCGCGTAGTGGATTATCTTTATTTCGTTAAGGACTTTTATTTGGTGCCTTGACCTCTTAGTCATAATTGAGTACAATTCTTTATTTAGTTTGGTCTTTAATCATAGTTCTCTTTTCATTTTGTTCTAGTCATGGAAGATGAAAAGACCTTCCTTACAAAACATTAATTAACCTTAATTAACAAATAAATAAAGAAAACCCTCCACTTACTATAGTAAGTGCAACGGAGTTCAAGACACAACATTCGCCCACAAACGCATCACAATAAAATCCGAAACTCTGGGCACAACTATTCGGCGGAAAAATGTAAGCTCACAACTTTAATAATACCAAACTCCCATCATAGAAGTGTGTACCAGAATACCCACACGCAAACCTTAATTTACAATCCACCACTTCATTATAACAAACACTAAAATAACATACCATATAAAATTAAACCTTTAGCTCAGTAGCAAACTCACAGTTATTCCAAAACAGCTAAAACAGTATTTTTAAAACATGTGGGCCCTATAATGGCAATATAGAGATCATTACAACACCATTACCCAAAAGAGGCTTACAAGGTTCTCTACAACTATGCCTCTGGTTGCTTCCCTTTGCTACTAATGGTATTAGAAACCTCGCCTGAAAAATATTAATATTAACGGGGTGAGACATTAAGTCCCAGTAACCAAAATTAATTTATAAAATATGCAGGAAAGGATTGCAAGTCAGAGAAACGGGATTGTTAACAAAATAATAACAACAACTTCAATAATCAACTAACCATCCTCACATTTACCATCCTGCTCCTCCTTATTTCCTCATGGACATGGATCAGCCCATCAGTGTTAGTAACCCGGCCAAGGTTAACTATCACCTCAAGGAAACTGTTCCCTCCCGTGTCACCACCAATATACCGTAACAGGGAGGTGTCCGCCCAAAACACTCAACTCAAATCCGGGCCAGGAATAAGAGTGAACCAATGGGCACAAATTCTCCCTCAGTCTCTTCCACACTTCCCAACAAATTTCAAAATTAATAACAATATGAAATCATAATTATCAAAACATAGTACGATATACTACCCCATACAAAACATCTTACAACAATTAACACAATAATCACCATTACAATAATTCCAATAACAAAATTCACTCACATATATTCATACAGATTAGAAAATACACTGCTTCTCTAAATTAGCAACATACTCACATAAACACACAATTTCAAAACACATGTTACTAGTATTTATGAAAATAAGATTTAGTAAACACCTTACATTCCAAAACATGCATATAAAATAAATTAACCCCGGTTACCTCAACTCCAGGCCAAACCTTATCTTGAGAAATAAAACTCGATTAATCACCGGTCACAGGTAAACTCTACATTATCACAAATATAACTTATATAACTCAAAATACACAAATAATAATAATAATAATAAATTTTTGTTATAAAACTGAAAATAACCATTTTATCCTTTAAATTTCCAAAACCAAACCGATCAAAACTTCAATAATATCTCCATTAACCCAAAATAAATTATTTATACATCTTTTAATTGGTAGAAATATAAAGTAAGATGTAAATCCTAAATCTCTTAAATAGAAAAATTAATTTAAATTCTTGCAACAACATTTCAATAAAACTAAACCGGTCAAAACTAGTTATTAAATACTATATACATATATACAGTCTTCTATTGTTAAAACTCAAAACTTTTCCAAAATCATAACCTCAAAATTTTCACTAATCAACATGATATTACTTTCATTGAAAAGAGAAAAATATTTAGAACAACTTCCATGAAGAAAGTTCATTGAAAAGAAGTTAATTTAACTACTAAAATTATCTTATAAGATAAATAACATACCTCAAATAACCAAAATATTATCTCCACCTTCTTCTCTTTCTCTCTCTCACGCACTCTCTCTCTCTGTCTCTCCTCAATCCGGCGCGTGTAACATCTCAAAAATTTACTTATCATAATAAGTAATTAAGAGTTCATTAACAACTAAGTAATGCCCATTATTGAATTAAAATATGCAAATGTAAATCAGAGTATGCAGTATGAGCCCTAACGTGGCATTATACAATCATCCCACATAAACCATAAAGACAGAAGTGCTACTTTTGGTAGAAGTAGTCTAAGCTTCTGGGGTCTTCCCTGATGGATCTGCACAAAAGCTATCACCTGAAAAATGTGGGTAACCATCAATCCAGCTTATTACGAATACTAACATGTGCTAATGAGGTGCCAAGTGGAACAATTTATATAGCAAGATATTAAAAATATAATTCATCAATATACATATCACAAAAATTTATATAATAAATTCTATATCAAAATTATATGTCACAGTTCTCATTAAAACAATTCCCAAATTGCCTCCCACCAATCCAACCGAACCGCCTTATTTCCTCCGACTAGACCCATGGGCTAAGTTACATCCATGTTACTGGTGACTCAAAAAGCTCTCTGGTCATGTGATGAGGACCGGCCAAAATCCTCAGAGCACATGTCCCAAACCATGGGCCTTTTCCCCTTATTGAACATGTGGGGTGTCGTATGCCCTTATTGAATTAGTGGGCCCGTCCCTTCCTGAACATATGGGACAATAGAAAGCCAACCATCATGCATTAATGGAGGCCTCACCACGTGGTGGAATAAAATACTCCATCTTCCCAATTCAACCCTTACCATAATTATCAGAATAAATATCATGATATTAAAATGAACCATTCTTATACATGAATAAGTAAATATGATAAATATTCACAATTCAAATCATAAAATTCCACAAGGCGATTTCTATTAAGATATTCATAATTATTTCACAAAATACTCACAAGCAACATACTAATAGCCATAACAAGTGGAAAGTGGTTACCTCTAGCCGTAGCTAACTAATATCTCGCTGCTCCTATTCCAAGAGCTCAAACATATGCCAAAAATCAATCTACCACAACCAATTTACTAACCATTAATAACTCTTCTAAAAATCTACATAATCTAAAGTGTACAAATTATTATTATTTTTTATTTATTTATTTTTAACAATAATCTATTTGGAATGCTAGAAATGGGTATGTTACGATGGGGTTGAAAAATCAAGGAGACTATCAATTCTCCTTTTGAATTAATAATTTATTTTTACTATTAATAATAATAATAATAATATATTTATTTATTTTATTATTGTTGTTGTCGTTGTTTATTTATTTAATTCATTATTATTATTATTATTTTGGACTCTCAAAAGGCTATACTAAAAGTTTTAAATTAGGATTTTATAATACTAATCATCATATATATTATGCTCTTTAGATTTTGATAAAATCATATATACTCTTTGGAAATAATACTCATACTCTTTATTTACATTACGTGCTCATACGCATATGTCTACTAGCTTTTAGTATATTATTCTCTTAAAAAGATAACTACTATTTTCATGCTTCCTGTATGGCATAATACATAATCACACATACATTAACCACTCACACGCATAACTCGATTTTCTCCCTCCTGGTCCCACGGCATTAACCACTCTCATGCTCTAATTACGAAAACGATAAGCAAAAGTAATAAATGTCTTTTATATTTTAAATTAGGTGTTTAAATAAACATTAACCACTAGAAAAATACATTTTATTATAATATATAGATATATATTGTAAAGAATGTTATAAATAAAATAATATAGGAAATAAGCTATATTAGATCCTATTATATAGGATTAAGTTGGATTAGATTTTGTCCTTTTTGATTTCATGATATTATCCCAGCAAAATAACTTCCATTATATATATATATATATATATATCTTTTATTATATACATATATAAATGCAACATGTATGTATTTATTATTATATCCAACACACAATTTCCTTTTTTATATGTACATCCGAAATGTTAACATATATATATATATATATATATATATATATATATATATATATATATATATATTATATAACAATGACAGGAAAATAGTTCAATTTCTCCTTTTCTCTCTTCTTATATATATAATACGCACACACATATGTATATAAAACAATATATATACATATATTATATATATATTCTTCATAGTAGAGTTTTATTGCAGTTTCCTATAACAGTGACGTGAAGCTTCCAGTTTCAATGTGTATAAGGCAGTAACTCTTAGTATTAATTCCTATAGCTCCATACTTGAAGGCTTGCGTTGAAAGACGATGGAAAATTAAAAGGAAAGCCATCCGATGACTTACCTCTGGATTCAAACTTGTTTCGTTCAAACTCCCTCAGCAACGACACCACTGTTTCGAAACCAAATAAAGAGAAAAATGAATGGCCGAAACACTCTCTCTCTCTCTCTCTCTCTATACCGTGGGTGTGTGTGTGGGGATTATATGTGGGGGTATTTATAATCCCCCAATTACATATATTTTATTACTATTATTATTATTATTAATTTTTTTTTTTTATCTTTTTTTTTTTATAATAGGTTGTGGGAGACATAGAATAGTGGGAGACCATGCCCCCCATCAAAAATTTCGGCAGTGGGAGTTCACGTCCCACTGCCAAAGTATAGTGGGAAGCATGGCTTCCCACTTTACTTTATTATATATATAATATATATATTTATATTTATATATATTTATATTTTATTTATTTTATTTTATTATATTATTATTTTATTATTATTTTCTTTTTTTTTTTTTTTTCATTTTCTTCTCTTTCTTCTTCAACAAAAAAAAAAAATAAATAAATAAATTTATTATATATAATTAATTTATAATCATAATTAAATTCTAAAATTAAAAATTAGTATGTTACAATTCTCCCCACCTAAAATGAATTTTGTCCCCAAAATTCTCAACATGACACTACAATAAACAATCCCCAACACAAGGTTCCAGTACAATAACAACGATGTCAAAACATCATTAACAAATATCATGGCATGCTGGCACATCAAAACAAAAGATCATCCTGTCACACAATTTCAAACATTGACATAACACAACCATAAATGTACCAATTCGATCAAGACAAGTACCGCTACAAACCTAAGCAAACAAGTTCGGAAAGTCTCGACGCATCCTTTCCTCTGTTTCCCAAGTTGCCTCTTCAGGTGTCATACCCTTCCATAAGACTTTCACAAGTCGAATGGTTTTCTTCCTCAGTTGCTTGTTCCGGACATCTAAGATTCTCTCTGGTTCTGCTATATAAGTCAAATTCTCTCTCAACTCGATTTCCTCAGGTTCAAAACTCAATTTTAAACCGGGGTTCTTCCAAACCCTTTTATGAAATATAGTTTCAATAGCGACAACGGCCTTGGTCTTAACTTCGGTTGGAAACATTTCTTTCGAAAACTCTATTACAATTTCCCCCCTACAAAAACAGCGAGTGCATTGGCAATTTCAGCATTCCAGTTTTTAAACATAATTCGGAATCAAACAATTGTTCTTAGAAGGTCATCATGTATAGCACCTCTCAGGTTCTAGCTATCATACAGTTCAGGCAAGGAACCAACTCTCATTCATAACTCTAAGGTAATATTCTATATTTAAAATTCTTTCCCTAAGTTGATACAGTAACCACAACCTCAAAATACCCCATATCGAATAGGTACTTATCCTTAAACATACCTCAAATAACATGCTGATGATACTGCATCAATCATTATTACCAAGGTTTATACTCTCAATCATTCTTTCTAAGAAAATATCATGAGAATTCAATATCATAAAATCATCCCCTAGTAGCTAGTAACCTCTAGATACCTCATATACGCTGGTGCCACATTCTACTGCCTTAAGTAATTCAATTCACTTGGTACCATATCCTAACACCTCAATTCATTCGGGTCGATTCACACATGTAAGAATCATTCTACTGTCTAATTAGATCCTTAGTTCACAATTCAATTAATGGTAATCCCTCTAAATACCCAACAGAATTTCTTAGGTTCATCAGCCTATTTCTGAAACCTTAATCATACTCAAATAACATGCTATGATCATAATTCACATAGTTTCTAACATTCTGACATTATCCTTTATTACTAGCAAAACGATGACTCTTAGATCCTCAACATCGATTAGACTGAGAAATCATATTTCCTCAACAACGCCCATATAACATACCATGATCATGATTCACAATTTACAGTCTACTCCTCAAATACCCCAAACAATAATAATTATTAGATTCACAGTTCAGAACTTTGTTTAGACCCAGAAATCATATTGCCTCAATAATACCAAGTATACACACTAGGATCACAATTCTCATTCCTAATCTAAACCTTGAAATATTCATATGTCATTCTTATAACCAAAACACAATACACGAGATTTTAATTCCTTTTTCAATCCTCCATATCACAAGGGCTTATTCTAACATTATTCTTTGCCTATCATACTCACCGCGCTTCCACTGCGCTACTCTAGTTGGTCAACCTCTTCGGTGAGCATCCTTCGTAGGTAGCCCTCATAAACATCGGCACAACATTCTAGTATTCTCATGGCATCCGTAAGGATCACTATATTTCATAAACCTGCTAACATTTCCAAGATTCATATCTTACAATATTCAGGTACTGTCCTCAAACATTCAAATAAAATTCAGCAATTTCTACGAGGTTCTACCTCTACCTCATTTCTCAATATCATCAAGACATGTTTTAAATATCATTCTTACACCTCAGAGGTAATAACCATTTATACACAAAACATTGTTGACAATGCAGCACTAATCACAAGGTTCACAAGATTTACTTTATCACACACTGACCTAAACATTGTTTCGACTCAGAACAAATTCAAACTTATCTTTAATCATACCGCATTCGTTCTTACATTTTCTTAGCATTTGAAAAATTCACCATTTTTCATACTTCAAGATATTCAGATCTTACACCGAGATATTTCAAATTCCCAATACTTCCAGAGAGTCTCCTTTCTCGAGATGGCTTTAACTGATCAGACTCCCATTTTCAAATGCCAGTCTGTCATCTCGAACCAACTACACGCTCCAAGACAAATTTCTAAGAGACACGATCTTGAAATAATCATCACGCAACGTGTATTTGTCAAACTAAATTTCTTGAAGATACAACCGGCAATAAATGCTACACTGTGTTCTGTTTGGACCGAAAGTCTATAAGACTCCGACCTATAGAGGTGGCTAGGGCGTGTCAGATTGTATTAGGGTGCGGTGCCATAAAATTTCCACATAATAACAAAGTCTGCACTATTCTGAGCCAACGATAGATGAGAATCCGATGCTGCTTAACAAAATCTAGACGTTACTAGCCCAGCTATAAATCGAGTAAAGAAAGAGTAAATGTTTCACGTTCTCTCAAGCTTCACAAAACTTCCACATATTCATTTCCTCTCCGATCGTAACCTTCACTATAACCTTTCACATTATCCTTAAACATGGCCGGTTCAAGTAACTCTATTCCAGTCTCCGATTCATTCAACCCTTTCTTTCTTGAAGCTTTACTTCATGACTATCAGACTAACATGTTGTCTGACTTGTCAAACAATGCATCATACCCTTATTCTTCTTTACTTCCCCAAAATCCCGTAAGTATGAATGTTCATTCATCTGCCTCAACGATTAACATTCCTACTCCTCCTCCAAGGATACAAGATTCTATTTTTACAACTACTAACAGAAAGGAATCTGAAGCAGGTCCATCAAGGCGACCTGTCCAAAGATGTCGTAATATGGCAGATCTTATGGAGTCCACGGTACCTTCTCAACCAAGGAATCCTGGTTCTAGCTTGACGGAGACTACTAATCCATTCTCATGTGGTTGCTGCCATGTTCTACGAGAGATCATTCATACCAATGGACTTCAATACCATAAACTTGAAGTTCATGGGAGGATTGGTATGATATGCCACGCTGTCTTTCACCAGGACGTACAAGGAGGTTCTTCCAATCCTCAAGTATTTGACTTTGGTAAGAAAAATTTAGAAGATGTCAAACATTTTCTAGAAAATTATTGTTTGAATCAAAAATCTTTAGGGTATGTCCTGGTGTCGGATCCCCTATCAGCCTACTATGAGGCCCTCTGTGTTGGTTTGGAATGGACTAAAAATCAAAATGAACTCCCTAATAGTTCATTTCCAACCAATACAGAAAATATATCCAATAAAGGAAAAGAGCTCATGGTTGTAAATAATAATCCTTCAGTCCCCATACCTAGTAATCCATACCGATCAAGAGCTGAACAAAATATTAGAGCTGCATCAATGTCAATAAATGATCTTAGAGACTTATTCCATTTACCTCAACAAGAAGCGGCTCAACAAGTTCGTCTATGCAAAAATGTTCTGATGAAAATATGCCATAGGGGAGGAATAAAGCATTGGCCTTATGTAAAAATTCGAAGCACTATGAAGCAAATAGCTAGATTGAGAAGAACAATGTCTCCTGATGGTCCTCTCTCAAGAGCAGCCGCTCAGGAAGAAATTAATAGACTTAAACTTGAGATAGTCGAAGCTTGCGGTGGGATTGTACCAACTGTTGTTCTTGATGCTTGAATTCATCTTGTCTTTTCTTCTTAGCATTCTAATTTCTGCTTGTACTTTTATACTAAGATTCATGGGAATTTTCAAGTTTGAATATTTTTCTCACCCATTTTCAATTAATCACATAAGTTCAAGCTCCAGCAGATCAATCTAACCTATTGTCAGAACTTATGTCCTAGCCGGACTTCGAAATTCTGAGTTGATAATTCTATCATCAAAATTTATATTCTAATTCCAACTTGTCACTCAAAATTATCCAAGTATCAATTTATCTGACTTCCTCAGAAATACTAAGTATTGTCCCTTTAATATCTACTGCACCCTATTTATCTAACAAACTACCCTGTCAAGAACTCAGTCAAAGACCCCCCATCCCGGAGCAGTAATGTATCTTAAAGTGATGTAAAAGAGCCTCTGTTCTATTGAGACATCAGTGTATCGGTGTAAAAGAGATTCGTTCTCTTGAGACAACGATGTGTTAGGAGCATTTGAAGGTGAATTAACGGCGGAGTGAGTTGTTTCGTCATCTTGAGACATTGGTGTATCGATGTAAAAGAGCTTCGTTTTCTTGAGACAGTAGTGTCTCAGGAGCGTCTGGAGGTGAATAAACGGCGAAATGATCCTTCGTGTATCTACCATTCTCCCCACCAAAGGATGAAACCTACCCTAATAAGTGAATAATAAAGCAACACAACAAAATAACTAAACAGGGAAGGTATGTGTGAAGATTGTATATTGCCACTATATGTAATGCATGCATATTGTTATCAGAATCATATGCTCTGATACCAAATTGTAACATCTCAAAAATTTACTTATCATAATAAGTAATTAAGAGTTCATTAACAACTAAGTAATGCCCATTATTGAATTAAAATATGCAAATGTAAATCAGAGTATGCAGTATGAGCCCTAACGTGGCATTATACAATCATCCCACATAAACCATAAAGACAGAAGTGCTACTTTTGGTAGAAGTAGTCTAAGCTTCTGGGGTCTTCCCTGATGGATCTGCACAAAAGCTATCACCTGAAAAATGTGGGTAACCATCAATCCAGCTTATTACGAATACTAACATGTGCTAATGAGGTGCCAAGTGGAACAATTTATATAGCAAGATATTAAAAATATAATTCATCAATATACATATCACAAAAATTTATATAATAAATTCTATATCAAAATTATATGTCACAGTTCTCATTAAAACAATTCCCAAATTGCCTCCCACCAATCCAACCGAACCGCCTTATTTCCTCCGACTAGACCCATGGGCTAAGTTACATCCATGTTACTGGTGACTCAAAAAGCTCTCTGGTCATGTGATGAGGACCGGCCAAAATCCTCAGAGCACATGTCCCAAACCATGGGCCTTTTCCCCTTATTGAACATGTGGGGTGTCGTATGCCCTTATTGAATTAGTGGGCCCGTCCCTTCCTGAACATATGGGACAATAGAAAGCCAACCATCATGCATTAATGGAGGCCTCACCACGTGGTGGAATAAAATACTCCATCTTCCCAATTCAACCCTTACCATAATTATCAGAATAAATATCATGATATTAAAATGAACCATTCTTATACATGAATAAGTAAATATGATAAATATTCACAATTCAAATCATAAAATTCCACAAGGCGATTTCTATTAAGATATTCATAATTATTTCACAAAATACTCACAAGCAACATACTAATAGCCATAACAAGTGGAAAGTGGTTACCTCTAGCCGTAGCTAACTAATATCTCGCTGCTCCTATTCCAAGAGCTCAAACATATGCCAAAAATCAATCTACCACAACCAATTTACTAACCATTAATAACTCTTCTAAAAATCTACATAATCTAAAGTGTACAAATTATTATTATTTTTTATTTATTTATTTTTAACAATAATCTATTTGGAATGCTAGAAATGGGTATGTTACGATGGGGTTGAAAAATCAAGGAGACTATCAATTCTCCTTTTGAATTAATAATTTATTTTTACTATTAATAATAATAATAATAATATATTTATTTATTTTATTATTGTTGTTGTCGTTGTTTATTTATTTAATTCATTATTATTATTATTATTTTGGACTCTCAAAAGGCTATACTAAAAGTTTTAAATTAGGATTTTATAATACTAATCATCATATATATTATGCTCTTTAGATTTTGATAAAATCATATATACTCTTTGGAAATAATACTCATACTCTTTATTTACATTACGTGCTCATACGCATATGTCTACTAGCTTTTAGTATATTATTCTCTTAAAAAGATAACTACTATTTTCATGCTTCCTGTATGGCATAATACATAATCACACATACATTAACCACTCACACGCATAACTCGATTTTCTCCCTCCTGGTCCCACGGCATTAACCACTCTCATGCTCTAATTACGAAAACGATAAGCAAAAGTAATAAATGTCTTTTATATTTTAAATTAGGTGTTTAAATAAACATTAACCACTAGAAAAATACATTTTATTATAATATATAGATATATATTGTAAAGAATGTTATAAATAAAATAATATAGGAAATAAGCTATATTAGATCCTATTATATAGGATTAAGTTGGATTAGATTTTGTCCTTTTTGATTTCATGATATTATCCCAGCAAAATAACTTCCATTATATATATATATATATATATATCTTTTATTATATACATATATAAATGCAACATGTATGTATTTATTATTATATCCAACACACAATTTCCTTTTTTATATGTACATCCGAAATGTTAACATATATATATATATATATATATATATATATATATATATATATATATATATATTATATAACAATGACAGGAAAATAGTTCAATTTCTCCTTTTCTCTCTTCTTATATATATAATACGCACACACATATGTATATAAAACAATATATATACATATATTATATATATATTCTTCATAGTAGAGTTTTATTGCAGTTTCCTATAACAGTGACGTGAAGCTTCCAGTTTCAATGTGTATAAGGCAGTAACTCTTAGTATTAATTCCTATAGCTCCATACTTGAAGGCTTGCGTTGAAAGACGATGGAAAATTAAAAGGAAAGCCATCCGATGACTTACCTCTGGATTCAAACTTGTTTCGTTCAAACTCCCTCAGCAACGACACCACTGTTTCGAAACCAAATAAAGAGAAAAATGAATGGCCGAAACACTCTCTCTCTCTCTCTCTCTCTATACCGTGGGTGTGTGTGTGGGGATTATATGTGGGGGTATTTATAATCCCCCAATTACATATATTTTATTACTATTATTATTATTATTAATTTTTTTTTTTTATCTTTTTTTTTTTATAATAGGTTGTGGGAGACATAGAATAGTGGGAGACCATGCCCCCCATCAAAAATTTCGGCAGTGGGAGTTCACGTCCCACTGCCAAAGTATAGTGGGAAGCATGGCTTCCCACTTTACTTTATTATATATATAATATATATATTTATATTTATATATATTTATATTTTATTTATTTTATTTTATTATATTATTATTTTATTATTATTTTCTTTTTTTTTTTTTTTTCATTTTCTTCTCTTTCTTCTTCAACAAAAAAAAAAAATAAATAAATAAATTTATTATATATAATTAATTTATAATCATAATTAAATTCTAAAATTAAAAATTAGTATGTTACAGCGCGCACACACACACTCTAATCATACATATATATAAATAAACCAAAGTTGATTTTATTAATATTATATTATATTTTTATTATTATTTTATTCACCCCACGCGTTTCACGTCTTCCTCTTTTTTTTTTTTTTTTTTTCTTCGCCTGCCTCAACTCTTATTATTATTATTATTATTATTATTTTCTAAATGGGCAAACTGCGACAAAGGCCCAAACTTTATTTAATATTACAATAATTACCTATAATTATTTTATAATTACATTTAAATCTTAGAAATAAAAATTAGGATGTTACAACTCTCCCCACCTAAATGGAATTTTGTCCCCAAAATTCTCAACAGGTTATAATGTAAACAATCCTCAACATAAGATTTCAACACAATCATCTTAGGGAGACAACAATATTACCAACTATCACACTACATCAACACATCAAAAATTACCAATATAATTACATTATTATACCTCACAAGTTTGATCACAAACAGCACAATCGTAGATACCAATACTACATAACACACAAACATAACTAAGCAAACAGACTAGGAAAGTCACGCCGCATTCGCTCTTCTGTTTCCCATGTAACATCACCAGGAGACATACCCTTCCAGAAAATTTTTAAGAGACGAATTGTTTTATTTCGCAATTGCTTGTCTTTTACATCAAGAATTCTTTCTGGCTCGGGTATGTAAGTCAAATTCTCTCTCAATTCAATGTCCTCGGGTTCAATTACATGGGAAGGATCTGGGTGATATTTCTTAAGTTGGGACACATGGAATACGTTATGCACGCTTGACAGGTGTGGTGGCAAGGCAATCCGATAAGCGACGGGTCCCACGCGCTCCAAAATCTCATATGGCCCAATGAATCGAGGAGTCAATTTCTTAGCTTTAATAGATCTACCAATGCCAGTTACTGGTGAAACTTTAAGAAACACATGGTCCCCTACTTCAAATTCCAATGGTCGACGCCTTCTATCTGCATAGCTCTTTTGCCTGCTCTGGGCAGTCAACAACTTCTGGCGTATCATTTCAATTTTCTTTGTTGTTTTGTTCACCAAGTCCGGCCCAATTACCGTTCTCTCACTTAACTCAGTCCAACAAAGAGGCGATCTACACTTCCTGCCATAAAGTGCCTCAAAAGGAGCCATTTGAATGCTCGAGTGATAACTATTATTGTAAGCAAATTCAGCCAATGGCAAGTGACGATCCCAACTACCGGGTAACTCAAGGGCGCAAGCCCTCAACATATCTTCGAGCGTTTGAATTGTCCTCTCTGTCTGTCCATCAGTTTGCGGATGATAAGCGGTACTGTAATTCAACCTTGTTCCCATAGCCTCCTGTAACGCTTTCCAAAAGTTCGATGTGAACCTTGGATCACGGTCTGACACAATATTTATAGGTATACCATGTAACCTGATAACCTCATTCACATACAATTGAGCTAGCCTTTCTAAGCTATATTCAATATGGATAGGGAGGAAATGAGCTGACTTTGTCAATCTATCCACAATAACCCATATGGCATTATGGCGTGCTGCAGTATTCGGTAATCCGACAATAAAGTCCATGGCAATGCTGTCCCACTTCCACCGGGGAACCTCTAAAGGTTGAAGTAACCCTGGAGGTTTCTGATGCTCAATCTTTACTTTCTGACAAGTCAGACATTTCATTACGAAATTTGTCACATCGCGCTTCATCTTAGGCCACCAATACCCTTGTTTCAAATTTCGATACATCTTAGTAATTCCCGGATGAATGGTATATTTGCTCTGATGAGCCTCTTCAAGAATCGTCTTTTTGATTTCCTCATTATCTGGTACACAAATCCTTTTCTTGTATCTCAGTATGCCTGTATCACTAATATCATAGTCAGTTACTTCACCATTCTCCAACCTTTCTCTAACCCTTTGCAACCGATCATCTTCCATCTGGGCCATTCTCAAGTCATTATAAAAATCAAAATTTCCTTGCACCGTACTCATAATTACCTCAGATCTTGCTTCGAGATATACTTCTGATAACCTTTCTAGAAGGTTATACTCAGTCACACACATGTGAAACATGTGTATTGACTTCCTGCTTAAGGCATCTGCAACTACATTTGCTTTCCCCGGATGATACTTCAACTCAAAATCATAATCCTTTAAGAACTCCATCCATCTTCTCTGTCGGTTGTTCAACTCCTTCTGATCCATAAGATACTTTAAGCTCTTATGGTCACTAAAAATCTCGAATTGAGTTCCGTACAGATAATGCCTCCAAATTTTCAAAGCGAATACGACCGCTGCAAGCTCCAAATCATGCGTTGGATAATTCTCTTCATGAGGCCTTAATTGTCGAGAGGCATAAGCCACGACTTTACCATCTTGCATGAGCACACATCCCAATCCTTTCAATGATGCATCCGTATATATCGTATACGGTCTATGTGGGTCAGGTATGATGAGGACAGGTGCAGTGGTTAACCGGTTCTTCAGCTCCTGAAAAGCTGCCTCACACTTTTCATCCCAAATAAACGGTTGTTCTTTCTTTGTTAATCTAGTAAGTGGTGCGGCAATTCGAGAGAATTCCTCAATAAAGCGACGATAGTAACCTGCCAACCCAACAAAACTACGCACCTCAGTCACAGACTTCGGTCGTTCCCACTTCAACACAGCGTCAACCTTGCTTGGATCTACGGCTACTCCATTAACCGAGATCACATGACCTAAGAACTTCACCTCTTTCAGCCAAAATTCACATTTACTCAGCTTCGCGTACAGCCGATTCTCTCTTAGGATCTGCAATACTGTTCGAAGGTGTTCCCGATGTTCCTCCGTACTCTTCGAATAGATAAGGATATCATCAATGAATACCACTACAAATTGATCCAAATAAGGTCTAAAAATTCGATTCATATAATCCATAAACACTGCTGGCGCATTAGTCAAACCAAAGGGCATAACAAGAAACTCATAATGACCATATCTGGTACGGAAAGCGGTCTTTGGAATGTCATCTGCCTTCACCCTCAACTGATGATATCCCGATCTCAAATCAATTTTTGAAAATACTGATGAACCAACCAGCTGATCCAGCAAATCATCTATCCTCGGCAACGGGTACTTATTCTTGATAGTGACTTTATTTAACTGCCGATAATCAATACAAAGCCTCAAGCTACCATCTTTCTTCTTCACGAACAGAACTGGTGATCCCCATGGAGATACACTTGGCCGAATAAAACCTTTCTCCAACAGATCTTCAATCTGCTTCTTCAATTCTGCTAACTCTAAAGGTGACATTCGGTAAGGAGCCTTAGAGATTGGTTCTGTCCCTGGAACTAATTCGATGGCGAACTCAACTTCTCGTTCCGGAGGTAGCCCGGTCAACTCTTCAGGGAACACATCGGGAAAATTCCTAACCACTTCGATCTGCTCTATATTTCCTTTTGATTCCTTCTGAATAGAGAAGAACACCGCAAAAACTTCACAGCCTTCCTGTAGACTTCTCTGAACTTGGGTTGCTGACAACATTATCGATTCTTGGAGAGTTTTCTTATTTACTGTGCAGTCATTAAATTGCACAGCTTTCTCCTTGCATCGCAAGGATACGTTATTGGTTGTCAACCAATCCATTCCCACAATCACATCTATACCCCGCATGGGTAGACAAATCAAATCAATGGTCGTTTCACGACCATCACATACAAACCTCAATTTCCTACATACCATAGCAGTTTTTACACGTATACCAGTGGGGGTAGATACAATCAAGTCATATAACAAATCACTCATAACAAGATTTAATCTTTTTGCACAATCATGTGAGATGAAAGAATGCGTAGCACCAGAATCATATATAACACACAAAGAATGACCCTGAAGGAGAGCATTACCTCGGATCAAATTAGGGGTATCTTTCGTTTCCTCTGATGTTAAAGCAAACACTCGTCCAGGAGCAGACGGCCTAAATGGTTGATCCTCCTTTCTTCTTTTCTGGCAAAATCTTGCAATATGTCCCTTCTCTCCACAGTTGAAGCAAGTCCAACATTCCCCTATATGCACTTTCCCACATTGAGAACAAGGAGGGCGTTGCATTACTCTGGGAGTCGACGCCACTGATTCGTACTGAGAACTCTGACTCGCTTTAGTGTTGCTTTTACGGCTCTGAGCTATGGGAAAACGTTTCTTCTGCTGGAAGCTCCCTTGATTAAAAGTCCTCTTACTTCCGGATCCAGTAAAACTTGAAGGGTAATTCTTTCTACTGTTTCCTCCAGATATTCCCATGTTACCACTAAACCGGCCTTGCGAATCCCTTCTCACAGATCTCTCAGCGTCTCTACATCTTCTACAAACCTCTCGGATCTTTGCTATCAGCTTCTCAAGAGTAGTGATGTCATAAACTCCCATTCTTGCTCTAACTTCATCATTACATCTCTCAAACATTTGTCGCGCTAACCAATTATTCTGCTCCTCATCTGTTCTGTTCAACTGCGATACATATTTGGCTAGCCCCATAAATTGAGATATGAATGTTTCCACATCCATCTCCCCCTGTCGCAAAAATAGAAACTCAGCCTCTTTTTGATGTCTCATTTCAATAGGAAAGTAATAATCAAAGAACATTCTTTTGAATTCATCCCAATCCAGTTGATGACCATCAACAGGCTTCACCGTGTTCCACCAATCTAAAGCAGCGCCTGTTAACAGTGTTTTTGCAGCTATCACCTTCTGATATTTATCGCAGTTGATTGACTCAAATAACATTTCTAGCCGATCAATCCAATTTTCAGCCTTTATTGCTGAACCTCCTCCGAAAGTCTCAGGATGGAAACGATCTAAATGTTTCCATACTGTAAGCATGTCAATAGCACCCCTTCGTGTTGCTGATTCCTCCGACTCAGAATTTGATAATTTCATATTCGATCCCCCAGAATGAGTACTATCTCCTTCCTCTGTTTTTGCATGAGCCTTCCGAGTACTCTTGCTTTCCTTGCTGGGCCCACTATTAGCTTTATCCTCCTCAAGCCTTTTCAACCGTTCCTCTGTCGCACGGGTCCACTTATAGAGTTGCCGCAACATCTCAGCCTCGGTTATGTGATCCTGAGGCCCATTTGATCCCTGTTGATCGTTGTTATCGGCGTCTACACGAGCGTTATCCGTGACTTCCTCATGCCTAATATTTTCCATCTCTCCCCACCTAAGGGTGATTGCCATCAAAGATGGGAAAAAAAAAATAAGGAGAAGAACAAAACACAACGTAAAAGGGAAGCAGGTGTGTAAAGATTATATATTGCCATTTTCTATATGCAATGCACCACAAGTTCAGGATCTAAAAATCTGATACCAAATTGAAAAGACCTTCCTTACAAAACATTAATTAACCTTAATTAACAAATAAATAAAGAAAACCCTCCACTTACTATAGTAAGTGCAACGGAGTTCAAGACACAACATTCGCCCACAAACGCATCACAATAAAATCCGAAACTCTGGGCACAACTATTCGGCGGAAAAATGTAAGCTCACAACTTTAATAATACCAAACTCCCATCATAGAAGTGTGTACCAGAATACCCACACGCAAACCTTAATTTACAATCCACCACTTCATTATAACAAACACTAAAATAACATACCATATAAAATTAAACCTTTAGCTCAGTAGCAAACTCACAGTTATTCCAAAACAGCTAAAACAGTATTTTTAAAACATGTGGGCCCTATAATGGCAATATAGAGATCATTACAACACCATTACCCAAAAGAGGCTTACAAGGTTCTCTACAACTATGCCTCTGGTTGCTTCCCTTTGCTACTAATGGTATTAGAAACCTCGCCTGAAAAATATTAATATTAACGGGGTGAGACATTAAGTCCCAGTAACCAAAATTAATTTATAAAATATGCAGGAAAGGATTGCAAGTCAGAGAAACGGGATTGTTAACAAAATAATAACAACAACTTCAATAATCAACTAACCATCCTCACATTTACCATCCTGCTCCTCCTTATTTCCTCATGGACATGGATCAGCCCATCAGTGTTAGTAACCCGGCCAAGGTTAACTATCACCTCAAGGAAACTGTTCCCTCCCGTGTCACCACCAATATACCGTAACAGGGAGGTGTCCGCCCAAAACACTCAACTCAAATCCGGGCCAGGAATAAGAGTGAACCAATGGGCACAAATTCTCCCTCAGTCTCTTCCACACTTCCCAACAAATTTCAAAATTAATAACAATATGAAATCATAATTATCAAAACATAGTACGATATACTACCCCATACAAAACATCTTACAACAATTAACACAATAATCACCATTACAATAATTCCAATAACAAAATTCACTCACATATATTCATACAGATTAGAAAATACACTGCTTCTCTAAATTAGCAACATACTCACATAAACACACAATTTCAAAACACATGTTACTAGTATTTATGAAAATAAGATTTAGTAAACACCTTACATTCCAAAACATGCATATAAAATAAATTAACCCCGGTTACCTCAACTCCAGGCCAAACCTTATCTTGAGAAATAAAACTCGATTAATCACCGGTCACAGGTAAACTCTACATTATCACAAATATAACTTATATAACTCAAAATACACAAATAATAATAATAATAATAAATTTTTGTTATAAAACTGAAAATAACCATTTTATCCTTTAAATTTCCAAAACCAAACCGATCAAAACTTCAATAATATCTCCATTAACCCAAAATAAATTATTTATACATCTTTTAATTGGTAGAAATATAAAGTAAGATGTAAATCCTAAATCTCTTAAATAGAAAAATTAATTTAAATTCTTGCAACAACATTTCAATAAAACTAAACCGGTCAAAACTAGTTATTAAATACTATATACATATATACAGTCTTCTATTGTTAAAACTCAAAACTTTTCCAAAATCATAACCTCAAAATTTTCACTAATCAACATGATATTACTTTCATTGAAAAGAGTTAAATATTTAGAACAACTTCCATGAAGAAAGTTCATTGAAAAGAAGTTAATTTAACTACTAAAATTATCTTATAAGATAAATAACATACCTCAAATAACCAAAATATTATCTCCACCTTCTTCTCTTTCTCTCTCTCACGCACTCTCTCTCTCTGTCTCTCCTCAATCCGGCGCGCACACACACACTCTAATCATACATATATATAAATAAACCAAAGTTGATTTTATTAATATTATATTATATTTTTATTATTATTTTATTCACCCCACGCGTTTCACGTCTTCCTCTTTTTTTTTCTTTTTTTTTTTTCTTCGCCTGCCTCAACTCTTATTATTATTATTATTATTATTATTTTCTAAATGGGCAAACTGCGACAAAGGCCCAAACTTTATTTAATATTACAATAATTACCTATAATTATTTTATAATTACATTTAAATCTTAGAAATAAAAATTAGGATGTTACAGAAGAAGAGCAAACTTCAAATGTTGATCTGTCTAAGTCTTCTAATATTGGTGACAATGAGAGTCGTGGTGGACCATCTTCTACCCCTTCCAATTCCAATAGTGTTGTCCAACCTCCAACCACTGTAGAATGTCCTCCTCCTAATCCTACAACTTCTACTGGAGATGAAACCACAAAAGGTAGTAAGAAGAGAAAAGCACCTGAGAACAAAAAATCAGAAGTGTGGGATCACTACATTAAGTTACCATTGGAGGATACAGATGGAGAGCTTAGAGCAAAATGCAAGTACTGCTCTAAAGATTATGCTTGTGATCCAGTTAAATGTGGTACAACTTCTTTGAAGAAACACTTCAACAAATGTCAAAGCAATCCACATAGGGCCACTACAATATCAAAGCAGTCTATGCTGAATTATGTTTCACAAAGTGGGGAAGGTGGAACTGGAAGCTTACAACCTCACATGTTCAATCAAAAGCGTTGTCAGCGAGCTCTAGCAGAGTTCATCATATGTGATGAGATGCCATTTAGACTGGTTGAGAAGCCTGGTTTCAAAGCATTTGTGAAAGAGTTAGAGCCACGGTTTCATATCCCTTCAAGACAAACTATTGCTAGGGATTGTTGGCAATTATATATTGGTGAGATGAACATATTGAAGAATCAATTGAAGCAATGTACTAGTCGTATTTGCCTTACGACAGATTGTTGGACGTCAGTTCAAAACTTCAACTACTTATGTCTCACAGCTCATTTTATTGACAAAGATTGGAATTTGCATAAAAGGATTCTAAACTTTACTTTGATTGAGAATCATAAGGGAGATACCATTGGAAAGACTATCGAGAAGTGCATATCAGAATGGGGCATACAAAATGTGTTCACCATCACGGTTGATAATGCAACATCCAATGACACGGCGTTGTCTTATTTGAAAAAAAGACTCATCAATTGGAAGGGTCTTGTTTGTGGTGGCGATTTTCTTCAACTACGTTGTTCTGCACATATTCTCAATCTGATTGTATCCGATGGCTTGAAGGAATTGAAAGATGCCTTCGATTCAATCCGGAATGCTGCAAGGTATGTCCGTTCCTCCCCAACTCGGCTCCAAAAATTTAAAGATGTATGTGCATTGGAATTCTTAGATGCCAACAATATGTGTGTCTTAGATGTTAGCACTAGATGGAATTCTACATATTTAATGTTGGATGTCGCTTTAAAATTCCAAAGTGCATTTGAAAGATTGGGGGACGAAGATAGAGATTATGTGAAATACTTAAAAAAAATGTCAAAGCGTGATAACACACATTTGGATGGTTGCTTTACCCAAGATGATGATGACAACATGGATGCTCCTAATGGCCCGCCTACCAAACAAGCTTGGAATAAGGCAAATGTGTTTCTGAGGTTCTTAAAAGTGTTTTATGATGTGACCTTATAATTTTCTAGCTCGCTCACAGTTACTGCAAACACATGTTTCCATCAAATTGCATTGATTCAAGAGTTTATAAATGAGACTATTGTGTCTGAGGACCCTCTTCTTAGGGAGATGTCATCAAGCATGAAGATGAAGTTTGATAAATATTGGGGAGCAGCAGAAAATATGAATCCTTTGTTGATTATTGCTGTGATTTTAGATCCTCGATACAAGCTTGCCTACATCAATGATGTATTTGACCAACTTTTTTCTGATTATCAAGTTTGTATGTTTATGAAAAACAAGGCAAGGAACACTTTGTATCGCATGTTTGAAGAGTATTCTGCAAAAATTGGTGTTCAAACCGGCGTGTCAAATAGTGCAAGCTCTTTGAACTCTTCTGCCAGTACCAACACTTCAAACTCTTCTGGGAATGCCATCACTTCCACCGCAAATTCTAGTAAAAAAGACCCTGGTCGTAAATGGTTGGCATCCCAAAAAGAAAAGATCTCATCAATAGATCCTCAATCTGAATTGGATAGATACCTTTCAGCAAATGCAGCTGAAGACACTCCTATTGATGATGATGATTTCGACATATTGACATGGTGGAAGGTCAATTCAACCAAATACAGAGTGCTTGCAATGATAGCACGTGATTTATTGGCTATGCCAGTATCTACAGTTGCATCTGAAGCAGCTTTTAGCACTGGAGGACGTGTTGTTGATGATTATAGGAGTAATCTATCTCCTAAAATGACTGAAGCCCTCATTTGTGCCCAAAATTGGCTACTGGCTACACAATCTATCTCAAATTTAGCTACTATGTTCACTGAATATGACAACTTTCAAGAGACTGATAATGTTGTTAATGTTTCAGGTATTTCAATTTTATGCTCATTATTGTAGTTTACATATTTCATTATTAATAATTTCTTAACAAAAACAATTTGTTTTTTTAGATGGATCGACTATCATTCAAGGTGGAGGAAAGAAATGAATGACAATGGGTGCTCAAGAAAACTGAATTGTTATTTATGTTTTCCGCATTTATGTTTTTGTTGTGAATTATATTTAAGTAACTTCAATGACAATGGATGCTCAATGTGATGGACTTGTTACTTGTTAATCGTTAATTGTTGTGGATTATATTTAAGAAACTTGAATGTTGTTATTTATGTTTTTTGCATTTATGTTTTTGTTGCTTATGTCCTCTTGTTATTTGGCAGGGGTAAAAGTTGCTTATGTTTTTTAGATGTTTTCTGTATTTATGTTTTTGTTGCTTATGGATGAAGTAGCCTTTGGACATAGTGGAAACGATTCCTTAAGATCTGGCAGTGACAACATGTCAAGGTAATTTTCTTTCTTTTGGACATATAGGAATTAATATGGTTATTTGCTGCTTAAAATATGGCTCTTTGTTGCTTTAGATTCTGTCTTGTTAAAAAAAAAAAAAGCCCTAGTCAACTGCCTGGACTGGTCCAGGCAGTCTCCTGGACCGGTCTGGTCCAGCCCGACCATTGGTCTGGGCTGGACCAGACCAGACCTCGGTCTAGATTGTCCAGCCCGAGGTCCCTCCTGGACCAGACCTCGGGTTGGCCCCCAATCCGGTCTGGCCCGGTCCATGGACAACCCTAATGTGACCCACTCACTTTTATGTGGGTGTGGCAAAAAAAAAAAAAAAAGCACTAAAAGCACAAATATTAAACCCTCAATCTAGATGATTTTGAGTAGTTGTTGCTTTTATAAATAAAAGGGAGTAATTATTAAATAATTTACAAGGTGGAAAAATACTCTCATGTTTGATTCAATACTCTTCTTACTCCTACTCTGTTTTATTTTTTATGCAAGTGCCTTCTTCAGACAAATAGATGCCATTTTTTTTAATATATATATATATATATATATATATATATATATATATATATATATTATGGGTTTACTTTTCTCATATTGTAGGAGAGAAACAAGATTCCTACACACACATAAAATGGTGGGACCCACATATATATATAGTACTAATTATATATATATGCGGGTCCCACCATTTTATGTGTATGTGGCATGAGAAAACATTTCTCCTATAACATGAGAAATGTTTTTCCCATATATATAATATAAGAGTAAGATATAACTTGAAATGAAGGGAGTGTGATGCTATTCATTGGCTTTGGTCACATGCTTAAAATTAAAGTCACGCGGCAGAACGCAGGGGAAATCAAGTTCTAACAAACGGACTAAAAATTCAGTTCACAAATTATGAATGACCCTTTTAGAGGGTCTTGTACTTCTGCTTGGAAATTAAGGGTACATGCTTGGAAATTCCTTTTTTTTTTTTTTTAAGAGTTGAACTCTGATCTCCTCTACTCAATTATATTTATACCATTAAAACAACCACCGGATCATAACTGTATAGGATTTTAAAACACTTATCAAGTAACTCAAAATTGCATTTCTTGAATATATGTACTCGTGTGTAAGGTCAAGTAATATCCACAAAAAGAGGTTCAAGAATCTTGTGGCCTGATTACTACACCTACAGAGCCACACATTGAATCAATTGGATTCATGAATTTTAAATGTACAAATTCATCTGAAGCCTAACATATTCACCAGGAAGCATAAACCAGGATAATTGGCATGATTAAAGAACAGAACCTTAAACTTATGGAATTTGCTAGAGAGCCATGACGAAGTCCTAAAGCCTAATAGGCAATCCAAAGTTATGGAATGTCTTGATAGTTCCATCCAAACCAGCCACCACAAAAGCTAGTCCCCAGGTTTCTGACCCGCTTCTTTCATCTATGAGATCATATTCATCTTCTGCAAATGGTAAATTCCAACTTGGAAGTTTCTCTTCCGGCCACGTCACTGAACCCCGGCAAGTCCCTTCCATGTTGAACCAGTTACCAAGAGAAAAACGCTCTGAATCTCTAACACTAGGACGAGCCTCTTGGACATGTGGCATTTCTGAGTTACCACATAAGCTTGTTTGTTCTGTGCTATTTACCAACCAGGGTAATGCCACAGTAACCCCTTCAGTGGAAAAGTACTCACAGCAACGCTCAGATTTTATGTGTTTGGATGATGAATTTTCCAAGTCAATACAATTCCAAAGGTACACATGGGAGTCCTCTCCAACAGAAATGATATGATTTTCTTTTGATGTAAATGAGCCACACATCTGCCTTCCCGATTTCGGAACGCCTGCCCGGGGGAAAAAGGTCAGCTTATCTAGAAGAAGCAATGTGAACTTTCAAAATTATCCTAGTATGTCACTAAAGCACCCTACCTTTAAATTTCTGGACAAGTTCAAAGCCATCAAGCACACGAATTTTAGAATCTTCTGATGTGATCATAACTCTCTGGTGTTTTTTCTGTGAAAACTGCAATAAAAAAAGGGTATTACAATGTTAGTTAATGAAGTACAGATCACAGCATACAATTGGTCAACAGTTTCAAGATTAAAAACCTGAATGCCAGTAATCTTGTTGCCAGCTGATCTCTTTTTCCCATGAACCCATATCTCTGCCTCAAGCTGGAAATGTTTGCCTAAAACCATTTGAAATTCAATTTAGACACACATAACTTCTTCCGTATGAAAGGGATTCATTTATGGCTAAATTAACCAACAAGTACACACACACCTGAAGCGATATAAAAACGACAAGCACCAGTGATGGATCCAACTACAAACCCCTGGGTACAGTAGACAGAAAAAGGTTGATCAGTCACATCACATTTATACGGTTCTGAATTTTCAACTGGAATAATAAGAGAAAAGCCGCCTGAAAGAAATCAGAAAATATTGAGTGATATACCTTCCCATCTGGCTGGTAACTCACAGCCGTAATCACATCCCTTACATCTGCCCAATCAACAACACGCTCTTCCCATAACCCCCATATTCGGACTTTGCCATCTATGGACCCACTGATGAAGTAGCTTTTATCTACTGGGTTTACTTGGATGCATGTCACTGTTCCATTTATAGAAAAGACAGGATTAATATTCCATTTATAGGTCAAACCCATAGATTATAACAAAAATATAGACTGGTGCAAATTTTTGAACTATTTCCAAAAGAGGAATGCCAAAGGTAAGGAAGGAAAGGTCTGGCTTTAAACATACTACTTACCATAGTCATTGTGATGGAAGACTCCCATGCATTGATCACAACCAATTTGCCACAAACGAACCGTTTTGTCCATTGAGGACGACAAAAGAATCTGCAAACAAGAGTTTTAGATCACCACTCTTAAAAATTGCTTAAACAATATGTGCTACCTAGGATACCTTTGCAAGAACAGAACAAGGAAAGTGAGGAATCTGTGTTGAACTCACATTGGAATCAGACCAAGCCAAATCCAAGACATCGCTGGTATGACCAAAGAATTCTTGCAGGGGTGATTCCTCAATTTGGAGAACCTTGTCTGGAAGAGCCATGAATGATATATTTGACTTGCTTCTCCAAGAACAAGAGATTTCTTGTTTCACTTTACTAGCAGTAGTGTCTTCTGCATTGAAGCAAAGGCTTGATGTATCCATTGATATAACACGCCATACACGTACAACCCCATCTTCACCACCACTTGCTAGAAACTGGCCATTAGGACTAAACTTCATAGTCCAGATTATGCCTTCATGAGCTCTAATCTCTTGTCCTAAATACAAGGCACTCAATTCCATCCACTTCTTCTTGTTCTGCTTTACATTTATTCTGCGACTTTTACTCATCTCTTTTTTTAATTTTGATCTCACTTTCCCTCCAATTGTTTTCCTGCCCTTCACAAAGAGCTTCCACAAGCCCTTCATTTTCTTTTTGCTCATATCAAAGGGACCATATTGACATTCTTCTGATACCTCAGCTTCTCTGAGTCTGTCATCTTCACCTGAAGAAGAAGATGACTCACACACCTTCCTTTCAAAGTTTACATCTCCGTTACGTTCATCGAGCAAGACATTTGCTTCAGGAGAAGAACTGAAGGCACTTGATATTGCCCCTTCGCTCTCCGTTGTCCTTTCAAGTTCCAAGTCGTTAACGTTAATCTCTTGAGAGCAAACGTTTGAGGAAAAATCAGCAAAACCCATTTCCCGGAAAAAACGTTGCCGTCGTTCCCTCACACTTTGAGGACTATTCACCCAAACTTCATACCCAAACTTGTTACTGCTTAACTCTTCGTCTAAAACAGAGTTTTGAGGTGGCAGAAAATCTGCTGAGTCGAAGAATATTTCAATATCTGCTTCATTGGAGTTAAGCATATCTTGTCCTCAGAGACAAAGCCTCCTGTCCCACATGAAATTATCAATTCTAAAACTTTTTTCCCCTAACTATCAATCAACACCTTATAATCTCTTAAATACCAAAAACCAGCCCACAGTCCAATTTTTGTCCGGAAGTTTCTCGCTGATTACGCGAAACTAGCTCAATATAAAAAAATGTTACAAAAGCAGAGAGGGCTAAGTACGAGGAACCAACCAAAAGCTCAACAAGACAACCAATGACAAGCATTTTTCGCATGTTCTAAACCACAAGAAGGACCCCAATAGTAAAGCAAAAGAAGAAGAAAAATACTATTAATTAACTATTTCCCAAACCTCGATACACTATTGAATTGAATAATGAAAATAGTAGTAGTGAACGCTGGCTGACCTTTTAGGTAGGAGGGCTTCAACGCTGAGCAATAACAAAATCAAACATTATCACCGACCCTCCCCGTTTTAGCGGCTATTGCAATAAGTGAAGAGGTCAAGTTGGCACCCAATATTTAAAACAAAGCCCGAAAGTCTTCAAAGTGCTCTGTACCGAACCCAAAACAGTTAAATGAGTGCCACGAGTAGAGATGAAGAGAAATTGGCGGAGGAAGGAAAGTTGAAGGAGAAGGAAGAGGATGAGTCCCTCAGAAATAAGACCAGTATTCAGGTAACATATATGTCGGCCAGAGGACAACTTTAGACTTTAGAGTTTTTGTCTCGAGATCTGAATTTTGGGATTTGAGGATTGTGAAGCGCACGAGCGACAAACACGAGCGGCGCGGCCCGGGAAACAAGACGCTATATGCTGCTGTTTCTGCCTCCGCAACCACCCTACGGCCTTTAGCTTTTCATGTTCTGTAATGTTCCGCAGTCTCCCCCGCCTATATATATCAACACAACACAAATGAGACAACTAATCAGGAGGAGGGATTCAGAGTGAGAGGGAGGCGAGCCTAATTAATTATTTAATTATTACTATATGCCAGTAGGACTATCATTTCGATTCAGCGAATCAAATCTGCTTTACATCAAATTCAGAGACGCGAGAAAGTGTAAAAAAGAATAAATAAATAAAAATAAATCTTGGTTTTTTGTAAAGGACGAATTAAAAGCGGCATTGATGGTAATGATTCTAAAACCACACGGGTTCTGTGAGATCTGAGATGTTTGTAAAAAGAGTCGATAGACTCAGCATGAATGGTGAAAACTGAAGGAAATAATGAGATGAAATGAAAACCAGAGAGAGGGTAGGCAAAAAAAAGCAGGGGATAATACTCAAAAGCACAAGTAGCGAAGATTACAGCTAACAGAGGTGGTAGTAGTAGGAGGGAGAGAAGTAGATGTGGTAGGGAAAGCAATGGCTCGAAACTCTAGAAGGGCCTATGAATGGCAGGTGTCCACTGGGAACAACACATAGGGTTTCTTAATCCAGCAATATACCAACTAACTCTTGCTCTGTATTCAGTCCAGATTTTAATTTGGTTGGGTTTCGCGCTTCAGTGTTATGTCTTGGTTGGGGTTTTCTGAGCATATTACCTCGGTCTTGTATTTCCTTTTCAGAATGTAAAAATGCTGCTCTGGGTTACATTTTTCTGGAGCTTTTGGCTTGTGGTTGCCGTTTAATCTGAGAGGGAAATTAAAAGGAGGAAAATTGTAGTAGGGTCTCTGGAGGGTGTCATGAACATGCATATACCTCAGCTTCCCATTTTTTATGATACGGAAAGAACCTTTCTCTCTTACCACTTTCTATCACCCAGAGCTATCAGACTCTCTCTCTCCCTCTAAAAAGCAGGTGTCAAGTTTCCCCCTTTCTGCAAAATATGTTTCAGAAAAAAGGAAGTTTTCTTTAAATCGGTGTTTGTCCTTTTGAGTGGATTTTTTTTAGCAAGAAGCTACGAGTGGAAACTCACGTGGCCGTGGAACTGAAACTAAAGAGTACCCATTACGAGAGAACTCCCTCTCGTCTCATATCTCTGCCATTGGATCCTCACACTCTCTGAGTTATCAAACTCGGTGCTGAGTGAGAGAGAGAGACTCAATCACTGGCAATAGCCTAATAGAGAGATAGAAAGTGTAAAAGTTGAGTGATGGGATTCGATTTAAGATAGAGTAATTAGGAGAAATGTGGATTAATTAATGCAAATGTGAACAAAAGAGAGATTGCAGGTCAGGAGGGAAGACAGGGGATATCGTTATCAGGAGGAAGAGTTCGTGGAAGGAAGGAAGGTTCCAAATCATTCCGACAGTGTCACCGATTTGAACCGTTGATCTTATGTCTGGAATGGGCGAGACTTGATTCTTTTTCATCTATATCCAAAAAGATGATGAATCAATATTTAATGATTTATATTTAATATTATTAATATTTTTTTTCTTTTTATAAAAAAGAACAAAGAAAGATGAGAAAGAAATATTAAATGTGGATCATTAAATCTTGATTTAATAATTATAAAAGAGATAAAAAATGAAAACGGACAATAAAAAGAAAGAACAAAAGCCAAGTCCATGCCTCGGCAGCAATTAAAAGAAAAATTAAATCAAGAAAAATTAAATCAATTTTCTGACAAGAATATTTGTAAGGTGGCGCACGGTACAGCTTAAAATATAGTACCATTTTTAAACACGTAGCCGGGGAATGTATAAATGATAAGATTCTCCATGATTGCCCAAGTCTCCCCGATTGAGTTTTTACCTTCTCGATGATATTAATTGAATATTAGCTCTGAGTAGAAAAAAAAAAAAGAATATTAGTTAAATTAGGCGGATAGTATATCCTCGAAATATTGCAAATCACACTAGCACAATCTGTAATGGATATGATAGAATCTTCATTACCAAAAAAAAAAAAAAAACGCATGTACCCAATTGCATCTAAGCACCCAACTTTTAATTTATACCCTTTTGTCATAATTATAACTATAGAATCTTAAAAGGTACAAACATTTAAAATAAAAGATCAGCATCTGATATTTTAGGGAAAAAAATTCTTTTAATATTAAATAAATCATCATTATACTTTTAACAAATTAATATTGAATCTTTTGTGGCTATTAATAACCAATTAATCCAATTCGTGAAATTGTAGGCTCACAATGAAAGAATATTCTTTTCCCTCCAAGTAATTGTACCAACTACTAAGCCAATACTATCCTACTCACTAAAATCCTGAGAAAATCTTATTTTTATTTTGAATGAGTATAGGATGCTCATCCCTTTAATTTTGGAGTAGAGATATTTTTGTTTTTTTTTTTAATGTGTTTTCATTTATTCTAGATTAAATTGTATGATACACCTTGAAATATTTTTTATACTGAATATCTCAAATTAATTAATTTCTACTCCTACATTTAGAAATATTCTTCCAATAATATTAATATCCTAAAACATTTTTCCACTAGCATTTAATATCTGCAATATTTTTTCAATACCCAATATTTTAAGTTAGTCAATTTTTGGTGTGTAGAGTATTTTTCAATAAATAAATAAAACTTCTTTTGTTTAGTGATGAACATCCATGATTATTTTTTGGATGAACATATAGAATGTGGATTCCAATACACATGGGTTGAATTTGAATAGGGGATTGAATGGCAGAACCAGGATCAATAATGGGATATGCAACTGTACCATTCCTAAATAATTAGAGGTTTGGTGTAACCTACTGATTTTTCTACTATGCTTTTGGTCGCACTCACTTCTCTTATTCTCTCTGCTTTCCCAACAATTCCTCACAGGAAAAAGATGAGAACGAAAATGTTGCCTTGTCATCCCAAAATAATTTAATTTAAACTTTCTGGAGATTTCATTTTCGTCTCTCATCTATAAACAGTGATTTCATTTCATTTTCTCCCCCAACATAACATGAACATGAACATGAGCGGCACATCAGTAACAGACACAGCAACACATCCTTATGTACAATGACTGCCCAACTGTAAACCATTTTTTTTTTCTTTTAAAACAACGACTTCCACTGAATCCAACACCTTAACATTAGCTTTTATTCATTATGACTAAAGTAAGGGGAAAAAGAAATCACAGAGTGAGATCAGACGTCATTAACAATTCAGAATAAAATATAAAACTTTGAAAGCTAACCTTAAAGCTGAACAATCTTCAAGTCCATGAAAATAACACAGAGATTTGGAGCACCATGACTGATGTGTACTTGTTCGCTATATAGAGAAGACAACCAGCTTCTGGTCTGCCCATGAATTAAATATAGGGATAGGATATAATTACTATCAATTTCTGTTACTACCACTTTTCCACCGTTAGATCAAAATCTTAATAGGAGAGAGAAATTATAAAGGTAGATGAGATTCTGATCTAATGGTGAAATAATGGTAGTAACAATATCCTATCCCATAAATATATGGAGAGTGGTAATAATAATAATAATAACGAAGATTATGCGGTATACAATTTGTAAATTTAGCCTAAACATATGGAGTCCAAGGTGCCGTGATAGGATTGCCATCTCACCTTTGCAAATACTGATGTATATTCAGCTAATCAATGTTTTGGAAATTTAATGCTTGCTGTTCTTACGTGTCAATACTTCGACACAGTTGTTACTAAAAAAAAAAAAAGGATAATGACGTTATTGTACTGGTCCCTTTTGCATTCATATGCTTTTAGTCGTCGAAGTTTTAATCTTGTTGCTCTTCATAAAACTTGTGTGAATTTACCATCTCGGGCAATAATCTTACGAAAGTACAAAACAATCCCAAAAATTTGTTTCAGCCGGCAATATTTTGTTGCTCTGCGGTGGTTGATACTACGTATGTTGCCACAAGAACAAGGACTATGAGGTTGGCTTAATGAGTTTCATGGTGTGATTACGCTCTATTAAAAACATGGATTATTAATTAAAATATCTCTTCTATAACCTCACTGTTGAGTGTTGGCTTCAATCATCTTTTATCTCTTCCTAGAGAACTCCACGTTGCATGCTTGATGGACCATAATCATCTGCATATCCAATTGGATTTTTTTCTTATAAATCATTTCAAACAAATTTGTATCATTTTTTTAAAAAAAATAAATGTCACTCCAATTCATTCACGTATATAATTATTATGCTCTTATGTTTTTTTTGTATGCACATATAACCATCTAAGCATTATCATCTCACTTACTTGTCTTTATGTTTATGTTGTCATTTTAAAGTTTAACATTCACTATTATATGAGATTGCTGATTTTATCGCACTGTGATAAAACTTTTTTTAATCATATTAGGCACTTTTTTTATCTCAAATAATTCTGATGGTTTTTCTCCATTTATACCACTTAACTTAAACTTGGCTATTTGTTGGATGACTTGGCCTCTTAATTTAACTTTTAAATTACTTTTAAGTTGTCTTTTATCAAAATTATATATATATATATATATTTGTTTTGCTCATGCCCAAACGAAAACTCCTAGACTCTAGAGTCCTTGTCCATATCTTGTAGTGGATGGTGATTTTTTTTTTCAACATTTCTCAAAAAAAAAAATAGAATTTTCATTTAGAAAGTTTCCTCGTATAGCTATATTAACGAGTTCTCGTTAAAAGAAAATAGAAAACCGTATATTCTAAAAATGGAGAATTATAATAAAGGACTTAAAAAAATAATATTTATTAAGAAGTACCATAAAAATACTACCTCCGGTCCTAATTATAAGAGCTAGTTGACTTTCTTTGGAAAGATTAAAGAAGCTAAATAAGTTACTTAATCATTTCTTATGTTGTATATCCTTGGATTGTATATTAGTTTATTAGTTAAATTAATTAATTTGAAGAAAAAAATAAAAATAAAAATACTCTAAAGTAATTTAGTTAGCTTCCTTAATCTTTTCAAAAAAGTCAACTAGCTCTTATAATTAGGACCGGAGGGAGTAGTAATTATTTTGAAGGACCAAAAATTAAAACATTAATATAAAGAGACTAAATTGTCATTGGTTCTATAATTTTTAGATAAAGGTGAGAAATGAAAAAAAAAACATTTTTGAACAATAATATATGGCAACATTTTTTTGGAATGAATATCTAATTAACAAAAAAAAAACCTACAATAAAATATCTAATTAACTAAAAATATTAAAAATATTTACAGGTCAATGTTTACGAAACTTTTTTTTTATTTGAATAATAATATATGGCAACCTTCCCTTTTACATAAAAAAAGAAAAGTGCGGACCATACAAATTGGCTTCGGTGATTCAAAACAAAATTTTGAAAAATATACAATACTAAAGGGACAAGGATTAATCAGATTTAAATTATTATAACAAAAACCGAACTAACGGAAAACGAGATAAAAAATTATCAGGAAGAAGAAGTTGAAGATCATAGAACAGAGGGGAAGACGCCTGAGAGATCTTTGTGGATGAAAGAACCTACAATTTCTTCTTCAGTCTTCATAGAGATAAAAAGTTACCAATAGAGACTTTAACTTGCATATTCCAGATTCTGATTTGATCTCTATTTATTATTTTCAATCAATCACTTTAGATTCTGATTTAATTAGAGATAATATAGGAAATTTATGCAAGGGCAATTTAGTCTCTTTATATTAATGTTTTACTTTTTGGTCTTTCAAAATAATTACCATTTTTATGGTCCTTCTAAATAAATATTATTTGTCTTAGGTCCTTTATTATAATTTTCCCTTCTAAAAACCTTCCACAACTACTTTTCTACGGAAATAGTTAAATCAACGTGGATAAAGCGTTCAGGACGGTCTCACAAGAAAAAAAAAAAAAAAAGAATATTCGTTGGATTAAATTGCTTGTTTGAGTCTTTGAGATGATGTTTAAGGCTGTTAAAAGTGTTTATTTACATATATTTAAATAAAACTTATTTCACATATTTACCTTTTATATTTTAAATCATGATTAAGAAATTGTTTTTAAAAGTTCTAATCACTTTTTTAAATAAGTGCTAAGAGTTAAAATTTCAACCAATCTTCCAAACACACATGAATCATGCTCCGAAAAGAGAATTCAGTAAGCTTTGGATCCAATATTATAATGAGAAAAGTGCACCTAATCACCATTAATCAAACATATTTTGTAAATAATTAATCTCAGGATTCACAAACAGATATTGCGGGTCTGGCCATATATATTAAAATAAGTAGCCAACCTAATTGCCGTATATATATTAGCATTGGATAACTTCAAATTGCACATGCAATATTATTTCTAGTACGGTGCTCGATCCTTCCGTTCCACATATAGGCCATACGTGTGGCCCACAAAAATAGCATCTTTCTGCATATATAACTCTTAAAAAGTTCTGATGGGCATGATTATTCCACCTGGACCTGTCTGCTGAGTAGTGTTAGTGTGTTTGAGAGAAAATTGTTGAAGTGGGTGGATTTGGTGTATGATGCCAGGTGTTTTGTTGTTTCTGTGCAAAAAATGAATGGGAAACTGTAATAAGTTAAGGGAGCTGTATATTCACGCACACATGGCTGCTTGGAGAATAGTATAGAAGAGAAGGCAGTGCCAAATGATCGATAACAGATTCTGATCCATAAAGACTGATTTAAAAATGAGATATTGGTCAAAAAAGGAAATCACATGGGGATGGGGATGAAGGTGATGTTAAATATGCAAAAGGTAGATAAGTTCACGTCTTCTCAAGAGTGTGTATCAAACTTGCCTTTATTGGAGCCAATTGTATTGGAGGATTTAACATTTTAAGACATTATTGATCCTTCTTTCACTGAAGTGGGTGATGGGCACTGTTTGTACAGACTTGGAGGAATTTGGAACGAGAGGCTAAGATATAATATAAAATAAAGGAGTGGAAACAATGTCCTCATAAAAAGGAAAAATGTCAGAGGGGGAACAAGCCACAACGTAATAGGGTGCTAAATAAAGAGCGTGGCAAAATATGGTCCCTTGGTGTGTTCTCACAGAAAATTCCACACACAATAAGTTTGGCTGCTACCGCAAAGTCTTCAAGTGCTTTTCGGTAAAGCCAATTTCTGGGTCCAATCAAGGACTGTTTTACTTTTATGGGGCAATGACTGAAAACACTTGTTTTCAAAAGTGCGTTTACTACTCCATTAGAATAGCTATTGAGTTGATTTTGCTATAAGGAACTGGTGTGTAGAAGTTCTTCACCAAACAGAATAAGAAGATAATATGGGGATTCAACAATGTTTGAGGCGTGGTGGGATCAGCTTTGTACGGTGAATCGTGTGAAAATAGGAATTGAACTTGGGACTTGGAGACTCATATGTGTACGTTCTCGATAACCTTTTTTTTTTTTTTTTTTTTTTGGATACAACCAGTTGGGGGAGGGGGAGGAAGAGGCAGGGCTCGAACCCTGGACAAGAAAGAAGGCCAGCTCCTAAGGCTGGCACTGGTGCCATCGCGATACGAGGCGCTTGGCTTCTCGATAACCTTTATATATATATATAAATTTTAGGAAAGGGGTTGGACTCACCCACAGTCCAAGGGCAGGAGAGCACTTGGAGCCCAATCCACAGAGCATACTGGCCGGAAAGTACATAAGCCTCCACCTCCACCAGCGTTTCTACTGCTTCATAAACCTCTAGGATGCTTCCCCAAATGTCTTGACCAACTCCATAATCGAACTTCCTCCCTTTGGATGAGGAAATCTGACTCCTTCGCCAGTTGAATCCAAGGATGAGGGGTTGTACGTTCTCCATAACTAGAGACTGATATGTTTTTTTTTTATAAGAAAAATTTTTGGATGGGTTCGGCATCAGTCCCCCACCAAGGCTAGGGCACGGCTCCAGGCTCTATGAGCACTTATTGGGGACTTACGAGATTGCCTACCAAAAGAGTCCTAGCGACGGCAGAGGGGATCGAACCCACGACTCAAGGGCCTAGTCCTGGATCCCTTACCATCTATGCCAACTCACATTGGCTAGAGACTGATATGTTGGTTTATCCAAAGAGCAACAGAGGCCAGCCTGATCACAGAAAAGCCCAATGGTCAGCCTATCCATTTGATCCCCAGCCCAAGGACCTTGGGTTGGTGGGAGGACTAGAATTGGTTTTACCCTTCAAGCTGACACAAAAGAATACATTGGGTCATGGACCAGGCCCATCCCAAAATAATAAGGTTTAGTTTGTTGTGAGAATATTAAATATCGTTATGCCGAAACAAAAGAGAAGATTATATGAAGGAATGGTATGAGTTAAATAGAAGAGTAGAGTAAAGGGAAATAATGAAGAAGATAGGAGTGGATGCGGTTGTGCTCACACCCACTCACACCCACCACATAAAATCCATTAATTCGAGTCTAAAGTAAAGTGTACACTACCACACAAATATCAAGGGTTAGTTTTAATGTCTATTTGGATTGTCGATAAAAACTACTTTTCTAACATAATTTACGGTATAAGAGGTAAATCTGTGAGAGGAGTTTTATCTCGACTTTCTCATTTCTTGCTTCTTACATGCTTATTTCTCTAATTAGAAGGATGTGACATATTATATATATATTTATTTAGATTAAATTATATGCTGCATACTGAAATATTTTTTACACACAGTATTTTAAATTAATTAGTTTTCAGATTAGGATGCAACATATAATTTAATCTTAATAAATAAGATATATAAAAATAAAAAATGGCATATCTCTGTAATTAAAGAGATAAACATATAAAAAACAATTATAAGAAGCACGTAGGAAAAAACATGTAATGAGAATTCTGCATCTCACTATCTTCTACTCCTTCCTCGTTTCCCTCACACGGGCCACATAATTGAGTAGCATTATTATGCCCCTCTCTATACTCACTTCAATACATGTACCGTACACTTTATTGTTTAAAAGTTTATGCTACTAACGAGAAATCAAATGCAAATACTGAGCAGGCGACAGATTATTTAGACACACGCACACGTACGTATGTAGGTAGATGCACACGAGCGCTTGGCATTAATTAGGCTTTTTGTGGAATGAATGAGTGCGGAGGAGTGAGAAAGTAACCTTTAATTTGCCCAATGAGTATATCAGTATTATAACACCCCACGCTCCTTCGCTTTTGTACGTCCTCCATCCCGCATAATCCTCATAATATGCCCCACGATGGAATTGAACAAACATTCATATGTTAGTTAAAGAAATGGCCTATTGCTTGTTTTCTGAATTATTTATGTTACTTGATTGATGCACAGTCAAATCATAATAATTCCCCCTCTCTGTCTCTTATTGTCCTTCCCATCCCCTAAAATCCAAACCCCCGACATACATCTCCATCTCCATCTCCATCTCCATCACCTTTTCCTTTTTTTGGTTTTTCTTGTTTGTTACTCAGTCTCTGTATCATATTCTCCATCCCCACATACACATAATTAAACAAGTGAGGTAAATGAAGAATCATTTTATCATTAAAGTTCATTACTCAATGGAGTCAATAAACACAATAATATTCATGATAACGACTTATATATGGTATACCTTTTGTGTACATCAACGTGACCCCTTATATTAATGGAAGTTGAAATATATGATGGGAGGTGCAAATACAGCTTCAGCAAATGAGAAGGGTGCATGAATGGGGGAGGGTGGCACACGTGTGGATCATGAAAACGTACCAAAGAGAAAGTATATATATGTCCAACGTCAGTCTCAACCACAATGAGCTGTCATGTTTTCAAATCCGGTCAAGCTGATCGATGGCGATCATCATCATCACCATCTTCAATTCATAGTCACATATATTGACTTCATGTTCATTATTTTATATATATGAATAATAAAATGTTTTTTTTTTTTTGCTCGAAGAATAATAAAATGCTTCAATAAGCTTGTTTTGTAATAAATGGGTTCCTCCTGGTAACGTGAATTCTCTCCATATCACAGTCATGCACGCACGCAGACGCCTCTTCTATTATCTCTCCCACCTTCCTCCACACGCAACCTTTAGATCTCTTTGGATCACTTATTACCTACTGTATTATTACCACCCACACAAACTTACTCTCTCCATGAATGCTCCAACCAAATCACCCGAAATTATGCCCCAATAGACAAAAATATAATAGATCATGCCTGGTGCCCCCAAACATCTAACCTTTTCATTTCATTTTATGGCTCTCTCCTTGTTGTAGCAACCAAAAATTAAATAAATATTTTATATACTAGCATTTCTTTTGTACAAGCTAAGTATGCCGCATTGAAAGGCCACTTATGCAATTAAGTAAGATGTGAAATTAAAAAAATAGAGGGTGGGCATTGTGGAGGGCCTAGACTCTTTTGGCAGAGTGCATGGAAGCCATAGGGATTGGAGTGGTTAAACGTAGAATGGAACTGACCCACTCACCTTTTGTTTTAACTTTTAACCCAATTTCTTTTTCCATTGGGATTCCCATCCTTTTCACGCCTTTCCCTGCAAACAGCAAAAAGCTCACTAGACTCCTCTTTCCCTCGGATCCAGTTTCCCGACTCATCTTGGGATGGGCGGGGAGAGCTTGTCTTGATCTAGACCATCTAGATCAAATTTGGACGGTTTAGATTTAATTTTTTTAAACAGTTAATTTTTAAATGAAAAGATTATTTTTTAAAAATATGTTAGTTAAAAAATTATCTTTATTTTAGATTCTGGACCCATTAAAATAATTTTTTTCAACAAATAGAAAGTAAAAATCAAGACAAGCTCTCCCTACCCATCCCAGGGTAGGGAAACTGGTTCCTCTTTCCCTCTCAATTCAGCTCCCCGGCCTCTCTTCGTTCCCAGTTAACTCCGGAATATCATCCTTCATTCATTTATGTCTTCTTGCAGCTCCGCTTCAACTTCAACGTACTGTATTCCTTGACTTGTTGAGCATCAATTGCTTTTTTAAAGGCATTTCCAAATAAATTGCACGTGAACAAACAGCCCTTCAAACACAGTCCAAGTTGAATGTATCCCACCATTGCATTTGCGGACCATATCAAATCAGAACGTTCTCTGTTTTTCATGGGCTTTGGAGCTGTGATGGTGTCATTTCTTACAAGGAACCGTAACCGCTTAGATGTCAGGAATTTCTCATGGCTTTTTGTCCCGAGGAAACAAAAATGAACATCTTTATCTTTCTATTCAAATTCCGCTGTGATATAGGATATATCGACAACACACACATTTACGGGGTGGAACAGGGTTATAAAGCAGGCAAATAAAGAGAAATCTAATCTGGGGGCAGAGGACAACGAGCTAATTAAACATGAATTTCACTTTGACTATTCACTAACAAATTTTCGTATGATTTACATTTTATCAGTGTTTCTTCTCGAATTAGAAGAGATGTAAAAGAGAATATTGATCAAAAGGGCATGATGTGGGTGGTCTTGGTGTGGTAGCAAGAGAGGCATGACTTGGAGTTAACCCGGAAAATCTTGAGCAGATCGGCGCACATTTGACGAACTCCCGGCGAACAATTACTCTGCATCAGAAGCAGAATCTTGGTCAAACCGTTCGCCTTCGTCACCGCTTCTTGCGCCTTCTGATCACGAAATAGATAACACACGCTCCAAAGTATAGTCACTGCGTACTCCGTTGCGACATTAGATACTTTCAGGACCTTCTGCAATATCGACGCCACGCAATTTGGGTCCTCACAGATCTGCAACCTTCCTTCCTTAGTCGTTGATGCCGTTTCTAGAAGCTTCAGTGCATTCTCGGTGATGGAAACGCTCCACTTGGACTGCGAAAGCAATTCCGATAATTGTTTCACAGCACCAAGATGGATCAATTTCGCCTTGTTTCCTTTCGGCGTTGAGATTGCCACCAAGCAGGATAAGCCGTTCTCGATTAGCATCGCATCTTTGCCTGATGTCGTCATTTTAAGCAATTCATGAATTATTCCTTCCTTTCCAGCGATCCGGATTTTCGATTCAACATCCGCAGCCGCGAATTTCAAAATCTTCACCGACGCAATTTTCGAATCAGTGCTACCTCGCTGCAGAACAAGAAGTAGAGAAGCTAAACAATTACCTTGTTCGCTCTTGACAATCCAATGCTTCAATGTCTCATCATCTTTTGCTTTATTGAGTACCAATTCCAAGGCCTTGACAACTTTCTCAAGAAATTCAACGCTCCGAGTGATCCCACCGTCGACATTGTCGAGGAAACCAACGAGCAAAGGTACTAATCCCTCCATGTTGGCGAGGAATTCCCGGTTCTCTTTGGATTCTTCGGCAAATGATAGAATTCCAGCGAGGGAGAACAAACGGTTCTCGCTTTTGCTCTCCAAATCTCGGATAGCGTCAATGACTTGATCCCGGGCCGGGACCGATTTAGCAGCTGGGGAATCGGCAGATTCGATTCGGTGTCGAACAGAGTCAGTCCAGATCTGGATAAGCCTTTGGAGGGTAAGGTTAGGGACGAATTCCTTGGATTGAAGTACCTGCATGGTGGCGGGGCAGGTGTTGTTGCCGTCGTCGAGCCAGCGTTGGATGCTGGAACGGTCGTATGTGACGCCGGTGCAGAGGCTGACGGGAGATTTCATGACGTCAAGCGATATAGGGCACCTGAAGAAGCTAGGAATTGTGACGCATAGATCATCCCTCCCCATAGTGAGACGGGCCGTTTGGATTCAGAGAAACTGTGAGAAAATCTAGCAAACAGGAGGCAGTGGAGGAGACAAAGAAAATAACTTGGGGGTGGGGTGGGGGTGAGTTTACACTTTAAAGAGAAGAGAGAGAGACTGAAGGAGGAGAGAGAAAAGTAAGTCAAAGGTACGGTGACGTCATATCCACCCTTGTCTTTTTATTCCTAGTTAATTGTTAATTAATTAATTGTTAATAAATCAAGGGTGAATGGTCAAAAATACACATGATCTTTTCATTCAGGATCGTCCAATACTATGACTTTTCAACTAGATTAAAAATACACACGACGTTATGTTTTTGGGTCGCCCAACACCACGGTCGTTAGTCAACCATTAATTACCGTTAGTTGACCGTGGTGCTGGGTGACCAAAAAACATAACATCGTATGTATTTTTGATCTAGTTGAAAGATCGTGGTGCTGAGCGATCCTGAGGAAATAGGTCATGTGTATTTTTAACCATTTACCCATAAATCAAATTTATGTATGAGGTTCTTTTTTTTTTTTTTGGTCAAAAGTGCATGAGGTTCATGTACTAGTGGGATGGGGTTGAATTTCTTAGCTTTCAAGATATTTAACAAAATTTGTGTTACTTAAATTTTTGGATCTATTTGAATTCGCGTTTGAAAAGTATTTTTATATAAGTGAGGATATTTTTTTTTTCCATACATTTATGTTAGGTTAGAAAAGTATTTCCCGATCTTAATTATAGGAATATATTTTAGAGTTGGTTTTGATCTTAATTATGAGATCAAATTTTAACTTTTATCAATTTTTTTTTCTAAAATGCCCCTATTGATGCTTTCTCAATAATAATTAAAGATAATAATAATTTAATAACACACATATATATAAAGTAAATAATGTTTGTCACTCATTATGTCATATGCACCTCAATTATTTTTTTTTTAATAAAATAATTTTGAACAATTTTTGTCATATTTTTCTATATTACCCCTACTAATACTTTCATGTAATAATTAATTTAACAACACGCTTTATATTCTATTAAATGAGAGATGGTACTTTATTTTTTATTTTTAAATAAAATAATTTTAATATTCCTTTAAATTAGCTCCTTTGCAAAAGAAATTAAGGTGAAATCAGGGCTGAGATCTATTGAAATTGAACCCCACCTCTCTTGTTTCTAGCTACCTTGCCAACTCTCTCTCTCACCACCATTAGATTTTATTTTTTCACTCCAAAAATTGAAGTCGATCGATCAGCTTCAAGTACACGAAGGGGGGGGGGGGGGGGGGGGGAATCCATCTACCATCAAAACTTTAACTCCGTAAAAAAAAAAAGTATAATTATGAGCTAATTAACAGAGCCACAGAGAAATCCATCTATCATCAGAGAAATCGTGGCGAGTCAGAGTGCCAAATGCGTGGGACTATCAATTTTAATTGATTTTGTCTTGACGTAATTTTGAATTTTAAGTAAAGGTATTTTCAGAAAATAATTATAATTAACTAATAGACACTTTAAAAGTAAAAATGACATTTATATAATTAACATTTTAGAAAAATAAGATCCTTTCAAAGATGGGAACGTAATAAACAATTATATAATTTGTTAAAATAGTAGTAGGAATCTAATTCGAATTGACGTACTAATTCATGTAAATGACTTGTAAACTAATTGTTGTTTGACCTTTGAATAAAAATGGATTAGGACGGTGGGGCAGGGAATTATTATTATTATTATTTTTTGGTTGGTTTTTGGAGCGGGGTTAAAAGTGAAAAGAGGGAGTGGGGGCACACGTGGTAGACTGGATAGAAATGAGAGGGTATGATGGGAAAGGATGAAAACGTGGGGGTGGTGGGCCCCCAAAAGCAACAACCTCTTGCTTGTGTACTGTCCCCACCGCCCCCCGTATTTCATCTTTCCTCACTTTTAGGCGGTCCTACACAATTTCCTTCTGCTCGCTGTTGTACCCGATCCTTTCCCCCATCTCTCTACTCCTATTTATTTATTTTTATTCTATTTATAATGGGTAAAGTATTTCTCCAGTCACTGGAGATAAAGTTATCTGCAGTTACCCCAAAACTACGTCCTTTTGGATTAATGAAGGGTGTTTTCGTAATTTTATTTATTTTTTTATTATATAAATTTTACCGAAACACCCTTCATTAATTTACCTAAAATTACAAACACACCCTTCATTAATCTAAAACGACGTAGTTTTAGGGTCACTGAAGATAACTTTATCTCCTGTGACTAGAGAAATACTTTTCCCATTTATAATTCATATCATTAAATAATACCCTATTTGGTCCCTGAAAAAAACACGGACCCTATTTTGGTCCTTCAAACAAGGAAACCCCTTTTTAGTCTCTGAAAATGATGAATTTTCAAAAAAAGAACCTCATTTTGGTCCCTCAAAAATTTTCAAAAACCTCTTTTTAGTCCATAAAAATGTTTCGTTTTAGTCCCTGGGAATGAAAAAGGGGTTCGTGTTTTTTTTTTCAGGGACCAAATAGGATATTTACTCTTAAATTTATCATACAAATATATCAATTCACCCCTTATTTATTATTATGTGCACTTTTTTCTTCTGTGTTAGGTTAAAAAAAATCTAATGCATATTAAATAAGGATAGAATTAAAAATGTATTAGAATTTTAAGGCAGGATAAATAAAGTTTAGGGAAAATACCAAATGAAGTTACAAAATCCCCAGAAGTCCGTCGAATTTGCAAAAAGACTGAGAGGTGACAAGGACTTTTGGGGGATATGCAAATTCGCGCGAAATGACCATTTTGCCCTTAGTTGTAAATAATTTATAAAAAAAGAAATACCCCCCCCGGGCGGCCACCACCCCTCCAGCTGCCGGCGACTGCCGGCCGGCAGTGGTCACCAGTCGCCGATGGCAGCCGACCGCCGGCGGGTGGTGGTCGGCGACGGCGGGGCCCACTGCAGGGGTATTTTTTATAAATTATTTACAACTAAGGGCAAAATGGTCATTTCACGTGAATTTGTATATCCCCCAAAAGTCCTTGTCACCTCTCAGTCTTTTTACAAATTCGACAGATTTCTGGGGATTTTGCAAATTTAATTGGTATTTCCCCTAAAGTATACGAATTTTTGTATTCTAGTAAAACATGTTGTAGTAACATGAGCACAAAAAAGTGCATCATCCTCTTTTTTTCTCCTGAGTTGATATTCACTTTTATCAATTAAAAATATTTAACATCTAATAATAAAAACCCTGAACTTGTGAATGGTATTATTTAAATATAGGGTAGAGCACGCCAAGTAATAAGATTGGAGTGATGAATTTAACCGAAAAATAAATCAGATAATGCTGGATACTGTTAAGCAAAATGCTACATACCATTAAACCAAATGAGTACATTTTGTGCTTGCCAATGGTATGTAACTTGATCTCATTTCCATGTGGTTTTTTTTTTAAAACAAAAAAACTGCAAAATTGCGGTTGGAAAAGGGAGTTTGGTAGGTTGTGACTATTAAATGTTAAGAGCAAAGTAGCATCGTATACCTAAACGAAGGTAGAGTTGAAGAGGCCACAAAAAAAAGAGAGTGATGATATGGAAAGAGGAGAGGGAATAAGGGGCATATAACAATATAATAGCACCGAAAGCAAAAGAAGAAGAAATAAAGAGCGAGTCAGAGGGGTTGGCATGATGAAAAGTGAAAACTCAATTTACCCTCTGCGTGTGGCTCCCTTAATTATTATTAATAAAGCTAATCAATCACAAACACCCAAGTTTCACGCATCAAAATGGGGAGGGAGGGAGAGACACCATGCTGCTCTGCCCCTCTTTTCCACTTATATATCAAACACCCTCCAGTCCACACATTATAGTATCCTTGAAATTAGGACTTCATTTCAGAATAAACAAGCAAAAGAAGGCAGAAAGCAAAAGAAAGCAAAGTAGTCATTAATAAATGGAAAGAAAATTTGACCACCTTTTTTATTTTTTGGGTTCATCAAACCACAACTCCCCCTTTTTAATTTGGTGCTTCTCCACCACCCTCCCCTTCCTACCCTCTCCACCACACCCAACCCATTTCGGCTTTTCATTATTTCCTGCTCTTTCAATTCAATTATACACCCTGTTTTTTTCAATGTAACTGTCATTTCTATATATTCAGATTTATGCCTCTGTCCACTTTAATAAACTCATGTACCAAACCATCTTTTTGAGGTTTTGAGGAGCTGTTGGCCGAAGAGTTTTCGTTTTCCGTACTTAAAAGAGATGGCATTTCACTAGAATGAAGCTGCGGCGTCGCTATATTCTACGATCTAAATTCAGATATGAAGTAGTAGATCGAAAGAAAAAGTGGGACAAGTTGGGGCGGGGAAGCAACCCTTTTGACCCTGCTGATTTAAATAACAGGGCAAGTTGGAATACGCGGTGCTGCTTCTATATTCAAATATGCTGCTGCATACTGCATCCAATCTATCATTCAACCCCATTTCTCTTTCGTTTTATTCGCTTCTTTATCAACTGCCCAACTATTTATAAATACAAAAAAGCAAAACCAACATGAGTCAATAGGCCTTTCTTAAAAACAACGCGACAGGCCATCCAGCCACGTCCCACAAATATAACAACGATTGTGGTTGTGGTGTTAGACCCACAAATAGAGTCAGTCACTCATAACACAATTTAACGTTGAAACCGACTAGACACTGTAGAGAGTGGTTGTGGTATTAGACCCACCAAGTCAATATCACTGTAGCAGTGGCACTCCCCCCTATTGCTCTCACTTCTCATGCTCTCTTTTCTTTCTTTTTTTTTTTGAAGAGTACAGGCAAGTGAAGCTTGAAATGATAAAGGAAGGACTAGATCATGAAAATATAGTCCTTAATACATCAAAAGCCAAAAGAAGAACTAGCAAAACAGACCAACCGGTCTCTAAGAAAATTATCTTGACATCCCCAGGGGACAGATGGGACAAAAACTACATCAGTGTCATTAGGGGCGTCGTGGCCCAGTCTGGCCATGTAGTCTGCACAAGAAATATTTCCTCTCGAGGTGTAATGAAGCTCGACACTCCAATCTCCAAAAAGCAGGTCTCTAGTATCCCAAATAATTTCTCGAAGGGGGTGATCAGTATGAAAATCCCTCATGAGAATGTTGATTGCATCCATCGAATCCGAGTAAAGGGCCACTTTCTGGAAGCCCATCTGACGACCCATCTTCAACCCTAACAAGATGGCGTGTATTTCTGCTTCAACAACAGTGTGGAGGCCAAGAAATTTGTGGAATCCCATCAGCCAGCGACCATGAGAATCCCTTATCACGCCTCCGCAAGTTGCTTGATACTGGGAACGCACAGAGCCATCAACGTCAATACGGACCACGTTCTCCGGGGGAGGAGTCCAGGCTTTTTCCACATCCCTGCCAAGATTGAAAATTTGGTGCGTTAGCGTCTGATTAGCTGTACTCTCCATGAGAAGATAGTTACAAGTGTGAAGTAACTCCCTGGTATCCGTGTCCTCGCCTTGAAAAAGAAACTTGCATCTGGACGTCCAAAGAACCCAGCATGCCAAGCTAAAGGTTCGTTGCCAAGAGAAGTTTTGGAAGCGCCCCTTCCCAGGGTTGTGAGTGGTGTTCCAATTAAGCCATACCTGCAAATTTCCTGTAAAAAACTGAGAAAAAAGGTTAGGCATCAAAATATGTTTCCACAAGTTTTTTGCTCTTTCACAATCTCTGATAACATATATCACATTTTCTTTCTGCTCTTCGTTTTTACTCCCTTACTTGACCCACGTTAATTGGTCTACTTTACCCCAATTATAAAGAGTTTTAAAACAACAATTTAATGCTGAATAAACTCATATATACACATTTTGAAACAAATACATCATTACTCAATCAAGAAAATATGACAAACGGAACCTCGCCTGCTGTTAATATAGATTTTAGTCCCCAATGACACTTCAAATCACACTATGCATTAAACAAAAAAACAACACTTCCTGAGATATCTCAACTAATTTGACTAAGAGTGGCTAACAAACTCCTCATTCATTTTCGCTAATAAATGACTACGAATCTGCTCAATAATCTAAGAAAACAAAAGCAATCTTTGACCGGTTGAGGGAACCCACTCTATTTTGTCTTGGTGACATGCTCTATCATCACCATACCACCCAAACTTGATTCCCCTGTTTTAACTCTTAATTATTTATCTCTCTACAGTTAATTACCAGAAACAAACCACCGATGCCCTTATTTCCAACACAGTGCATCCATCGTGATTTGAGCCCGCCGATAGTTTAGATTTAAGAAAGAGTGCAACGAGAATCACCTAATTTTATTTACACTCGTTTTCATTTGTTCTCGGGATTTCGTTCTTAAAAAAGGTATTATATAATCATTAAAATGTTTCCCCAATTTCCTAATCTGATAAACACATGCATGAGATCCCAAAACCAAGTGAGACTTGATGTTTGATTAGGTGTATCCCGTATTTTCAGAGGTACCCCAGTTGGATTAATAAACTCAATAATATTACAAGAATGCCAGCTTACATTATTAGAGGCAGAGCAGTGATTATTGAGTGCACGTGTCACTGTTCTTACATGATATCTAATGTCCATTTGTGTAACAACATTATATATGTTATAATTCAAGGGATAACCGCACGCTCCCATGATTTTGTTTGAGCCACCAATTCCATAAGAACCCAAAATCCTACCCACGCACCTTGCTGCGTACACTGAAACTGGCTCTGTATTTTGACTACATTATTTTCATCTCTCTCTGTTGTTTTTTTTCCATGAAGAAAACCAATAATGTTATTTAGATAAAATCTGAAAGAGTCAATGATTGTAGGCTTTTCTCAAGTCTGGGAAAATTACATACCACACGAAAGTGAAGTACCATTACTATAGACACTAGACCTTTCTAGTCTCTACGAACTAAAATCATATGCATGTACGCACCCAAAACACAGGGACCTTGTCTCCGCAAAAATCTAAACAAGGTTCCTTCTGAATCTCAAATATTTGGTTTGAGAGCTTGACACTCTACGACTTGCGTAGGCACACAAACCCAACCAAAAGCTGAATCTATGGTAAATCAGAGAGAAAAAGGTTTCTCCGTCACTTCATCCACTGGCAACCACACGCTTCTTCACAGTGAATCCTATCACTTTCTTGATAATCTCACCCTCTTTGGCACGGCTCTCTTGTCACGGTGGGTGGACGATTCTCAGTTGAAAAAGATTATTGTACCAGTTCATGAAAATCATTAGACCTCAAACGGCTAAACAAAGATAAAGCATGTGAAGGCACCAGGTTGTGATATTTGTTAGGTGGCTTCTCGACGTGTATAGTGGGGTCCTCCTCTTAGCCTACCTTCAAATCAATTGAACACTTCTTTAACAACTCAACAGATCTTTTTTTCTAATTCATTGATGCCCCGATTGTCCATACTTGCTTTGGATGTTCACTCACAGCTTTCAAACTTTCAAGTAGGACCACCATAGTTCTCTGTTTTATCGCTTTGGTACTATGATTGTTGGATTGGATATATCTACTAGTCTATTCATTAAAACTGCATTTCATCTACAATGCTCGTGTGAATCATGGAGCCTTTAGCTTTCTAATTTATTATTTTTGGGCGATGTATTGCGTTCTGTGTATGCGTAGCATGCAAGGCCATGACTATATCAAATTCAAAGTCGACACTCTTTTTGACGTCATAGGAAGATGAGTCTTAAATCATCTTCTATCGAAAGCTTCACCAAAGGAAGAAAAGGCAGGGGAGACTGAAAGGCAATGCATCGGTGAGACAGGAATTCTAAGTCCCATGCCCATGCAGAGACTGAGCCAAAGGCCATGGGGCCCATCTATATCCCTAATTGCTAATCAATGAACCAAGCACAGTACTGAGCTATTAGATATGGAGAGAAGCTTGGGTCCACCTCAATACTCTGACATTTCATTTAATTGTCCTCTGCTTCAAGTTGGAGCATGCTGTCACGCACGATTTGGGAACGCTGGATATCTTGCGTGTACATGGCATTCTCTCGTGTTCGAGGTTCGAACTTGGACATGCGGGCAGCACGAAGACGCAGACGGGGGCGTTACGGAGTGCGCGGGAGTGCTCACATGCCTAAGTTTATATGTGTTGTAAATATGTAGAGTGTTCTAGAATTGTAGGGAGAATTCTAGAGAAGCGCTGATGTAAGCGCTTACACAGGCGTAGGTAGATATTTGTAGGGAAGGTTCTGGAGAGCCATTCCCAACCGTCGGATTAATTAGATCATAGCCATTCATTGAGGAGGTGTTAGGCTATATATAGGGGTTGCCTCCTCCATTTGTAATCATCCTCGGCAATGGAATTCATTTGAGTTCTAAGAGCTTCTCTCTCTAGACTCTTTCTCTCTCTAGAAGTTCTCTTGTGTTCTTTGCCTTTCCTTGGCTACCCGAGGGGATTCGGCTGACTTAGCGAGATCAGGATGGGGTGATCGAGCTAAGGCCGACACGGAGCTTGGTGTTTTGGGCGATCAACTCCAAGGCCGTGACAAAGTGGTATCAGAGCTTTGGTTCGAGGCAGCTAGGTGCAAAGCTGAGAACTTGGTTCGTGGTAGCCATTTGGTAAGCAAGGATGATAGGCAAGAACCGAGGACGTTGTGGTGGCTAGAGGAGAAAGGTAGAGAGGGAGAACTTCGGGAGGACCCGAGGATCAAAGAAGTCCTGCCGAGATGGGGATGCTGCTACCGTGATGCTGAAGGTAGGAGCCTTGGAGGGACGAGTCTTGTGGAAGAGCAATGAAGCTACCTTCGTGAGCCTAGTACCAAGGCCGAGTCGCTTAGTCAGGTGGATGACTCCCTCAAGGGGTGGGAGTGTACCAGGCACTAAGGCGAGGATCCTGGGAAGTGCAGAACGAAGGTGGGTTGGTGCTTATCCTGGACGTATCTCGTAGGAGTAGTGAAGATACTCAAGGCTTTCGACACGGACTCTGTGGTCGTGGGTTCGATCAAGCAGGAGGGTCGATCCCTGGGGAGGACCTCGGGAGAGGGTGTGTTTGCCAAGAGGAGGTGGAGGTGGCACTACTGAAGACATGTCCTGGGCAAGGCAGGGGATGCTTCGACACAAGATGTTGTATCAGAGGAATTGCTTGACTCTATGTTCGGTGAATGACTCCTGAGTGAGGTGGAGTGGATCATGTCATGGAGGCACAGGTGTTGCACAGGCAGGGGGCCTGGATTCACGTCCCAAGGGGAAGGGAGTGGATCGTGTCGTTGAGACACAAGAGGGAACCTGGCTCCATGTTCGGTGAAGGACTCCCAAGTGGAAAGGAGTGGATCATGTCGTGGAGGTACAAGCATTGCACAGGCAGGGGCCTGGAGCCACGTTCGGTGGAGGACTCCCGAGTGTAGGGGGTGGACCATGTCGTGGAGGCGTAGGGACGCCAGAGTTTCTGGATCCATGTTCGGTGGAGGACTCTCAAGTGGGGGAGGGTGGACCATGTCATGGAGGCGCAGGAGACTCAACTTGAGGATACCTTAAGTAGAGGTCGAGTGGAACACCTTACTTAAGGGTGACACCAGTGCGGGGCTGCTAGTTCGGTGGAGGACTGAGCAGAAGTGCTGGGAAGAGTGGACACCAGTGCAGGGCTGCTAGTTCGGTGGAGGACTCCTAGGTGATGGGGTGGACCATGGACTAAGTAGAAGTGCTGGGAAGATTGGGCGGTTGCGGATTCCGTCCTAACCTTCGAGAACCGATGGGACATAGTTGCGCGTGGAGGAGCAAGTCGTGGTTCAAGGCTCGAGTACGGACTCAGTGGTTGCAAGGGTCGAGTTGGGGAACTTCGCCCGTAGATGGAGAACCACTGGACGTTGGGGAAAGAGCTAGATGACGGGGAGACGAGCTTCTTCAGTGGAGGAACCAACATGTTCCAAGGAGGTGCAAGAGGGGCCTCATCAGCGGGATGCAGGCCTATTCAAGATCAGGGGTGATCTTGGTCAAGCACAGTGACGAGGACGTCACTGGATTAGGTGGGGGAGAATGTCACGCACGATTTGGGAACGCTGGATATCTTGCGTGTACATGGCATTCTCTCGTGTTCGAGGTTCGAACTTGGACATGCGGGCAGCACGAAGACGCAGACGGGGGCGTTACGGAGTGCGCGGGAGTGCTCACATGCCTAAGTTTATATGTGTTGTAAATATGTAGAGTGTTCTAGAATTGTAGGGAGAATTCTAGAGAAGCGCTGATGTAAGCGCTTACACAGGCGTAGGTAGATATTTGTAGGGAAGGTTCTGGAGAGCCATTCCCAACCGTCGGATTAATTAGATCATAGCCATTCATTGAGGAGGTGTTAGGCTATATATAGGGGTTGCCTCCTCCATTTGTAATCATCCTCGGCAATGGAATTCATTTGAGTTCTAAGAGCTTCTCTCTCTAGACTCTTTCTCTCTCTAGAAGTTCTCTTGTGTTCTTTGCCTTTCCTTGGCTACCCGAGGGGATTCGGCTGACTTAGCGAGATCAGGATGGGGTGATCGAGCTAAGGCCGGCACGGAGCTTGGTGTTTTGGGCGATCAACTCCAAGGCCGTGACAATGCGCTTTCCTGTTTTTTCCCCTCCTTTTCTTTTATTTATATGGGTAGAGTCTTCCCGAAAAGCTTTGCACCCGGGAAAAAACAATCACCAAAATAAAACGTAACTCGAGTTATTTTGAGTTTAACTCTGGATAATTCACAGAACACCCGAACACCGCCCCCGGGGGGGGGGGGGTAGGTTTTCTCTTGTAGTCGTTTTGGCCCTATATATATATATATATAAGTGAATGTTTGAAAGAGGAACGTTAGGTATTACAAAAAGTTAAAGGTGCAAATCTGTCCAATGAGCATTCAAAAAATCTCAACGTTATTTTAGAAGGATTTTCGGTCTCAAGGTTACATGAAAGTTTTAAAGTACAGTAATGTTAGAACACTTGGAACAAAAAATGATGAGTTGGTGTAATGATTAATGAGTGTCAGGTAAGAGCACCATGTGTATTATTTCAGTCAAACTAAAAAGTTGGCGATTAAAATTGACTTTGTTATAGGTATGGGCAACATTGTTAAGTTTTTAATCTTTCAGAGCGAGATTAAGATTGAAAAAACTTCTAGACAATATTAACATTATCTAAGTACTTGCACATATTTGAACCTTAACCTGGAATAAGCAAAGGATTAATATATCAACTTATGTTATTGCCAAGAGTACACAGAGAAAGAGATTGAGGCTAGAGTGTAGAGTATGGCGACTTGGAGATGGTAGTTGGTTTACTAACTGTGGGTGGTGCAGCAGTACGAAGTAGCTGCTGCATCAAGTCTTGAAGTAGGGGAATGGGTGAAGAGGGAGAAAGAGAGAGAGGGGCTTTGATTGAGGCTACAAAAAGGTTTTGTGGCAAAGGAACAAGCTTTGCCTTAATGGAAGGGTCTCATTCTTCTCCACTATACTTCCTTGTTTACTGGGCCATCAATGCAGAGTGGGTCCAAACATTCACCTAACAAAAAAAAAAAAAAAAGACATGACACACACAAACCGTCTTTGCTTCACCTCTTTCTCTTCCATCCCTTTGCTTTTCTTGGCATTCCAGATAGCGCCCTACACTATATAACGAATCACCCCCCTCTTTTTTCTTTTTCTTCTAAATACAATCTCATCTGTTCATTCTTTTGTCCTCTTACAATTATCACTCCATCCCATATAAACCCACCCCAAAAAAGCTTTCTTCAGGCTTCTCAGCTTTCTGCTCCCAGCGTCATCTCTACTTGGAGAAGCATCCGAATTCCTTTTGAGTTTTGACTCTCCAGTCTCAATCTCCTTTCTCTCTTCTTCTCCCAAATTCGATGCAACCGATCCTGCATTGAATTGCCCATGTTTCTTGGTGTTCCCACTTCATTTCTCTCAGAAGCTAGTTATTCATCTCAACTTCATCCTCTTCTTCACTCCCTAGTCTCTGTACGCTCATCAGAGACTCTTACATAATGGGTTTATCCAGGAGACACCTAGTGATTGTTCTATGTCTGCTCTTGTTCATCGGCATATTTGGTCATTGCCATGGCTCAAGAAACACAAACGTCTTCAAGGTCAAGCCAAAGCCTGAACACTCTGGTCACTTTCTTGGGTTCTTGCCGAGAAGGCTGCCCGTACCTTACTCTTCCCCTTCAAGGAAACACAATGACATTGGCTTAAGAAGCTGGAGATCACCGTAAACTTTAACTTGCCGAGAAGAAAAGTTTTTTGGCATATGGCGACTTCAGTGATTTTACTTTTCTTTCCTCAAGAAAAACATGAGAATTAACCGAGGTATATGGAGCTAGCTAGCAACAAAAGGTTAATTCAGTGTTGGTAGTGTGTTTGTTATTGATCCTGATCTTTCATAGCAGGGGATGTAGTAATGGGTATGATCGATCTGTTAGCTTTCTTTCTCTTTTTTTACTGAGGATGAAATGGATATGTTAAATCTGTAATTTTTGTTTTTTTCTTTTCCTTTTTGGGGAGTGTGAATCCATGAATATAGACAATGTTAATAGCCTGACAGAATCGCAAGTTACATGTTCTAAACATGCTTCTCATGTATATGAGATGACAAGAAATTCCAGTTATGCATAAAGCAGCACGCATGCTCGTTCAGTATCTGTATTTCTTCAAACAGCCAAGTGAACAATGCATCCAAGGCAAAATCTGAATATCTTTAATATCCTTTTCAATTGAAACTCTTTCTAATGATACTGACTTAGTTAGGAAGATAATTCATTTTAAGGATTAACCATGAGAGTAGTAAGTGGTCAACTGGAAGGCACCTGTTAAAGTGGAAAGAGCAGAGAAGATGGGGATATATCATGAGTAAAAAGCGGCAGTAAATCAGGAAACCTACTTCCTTTGAAATTGCTTGCATAGAAGAAAGAGTCATGCGCCGTTGAATTCGTAAGCTGATCTCATTCTCTTTGTGAGAGGTTGCGTGTTGTACTACCTTCTTCATCTAAATAAATAACAATAAAATAATATACAACTTTTACGTTTGGCTTACTGAATTGAATCTGACTTCTCCCATTCAAATCTTTGGAGACGATGATCTGAGATAACAGTAACTCAAGTCTAACTTTTATCTTCAGTCCCAAAGGGATTTTACTAAAAGGAGTTTGGAGTTTGGACATATGGCTACTATTAATATAATCACAGGGTTTAAATATAATGTATAGTGACGTGTTGCAATGGCCTTCAAACAATCTAAGTGTCTGCGGGAAACAGAGGAAAAGGAAAAAAAAAAGAATATTTCAGTCACTGATTTTGGTGTGACAAGAAAAGCGAGACAGTGTCGGAAAAAAATATTATTCTCACAGTTGTCCACCATTTTCGTTCCTCCAAACATGGCGTCTCTGTGCATGACATTTTAAGGACAAGATGAATATTTAATGGTTCCTTAGTCAAAACCATGATATAAAATCGAAGATATATACATTACAATTACAATAAGCAGCTTCCAGCTCTGCCCCACTCAGAATTGATAATCAAAGAGTGCTATCAGCAATGTGGTTGGACGATACCTTTTTCCTTTTAAAAATTTCAAAGCGAACTCAGCCTAATTACTTTATGTATGATACAGAAATAATGTCTACGGAATCTTCGAAATCCAGTTCTGAAGAATGAAAATACTCTGAACATGTTCTGATTTGTGCTCTAATATTTTAGTACTGTATGAATCATTGTCGTTCAAATTTCTTTGAAAAGAAAGCTTTGTTGACGACGGAGGACCAGGAAGAAGATTCCCCCAAGTTCCCTGTTTCATGGCCAAAAAGTTTATAGAGACTTTATGAGGGAATTAAGAAATGAAGTTGCTGTTTGGGTTTGGAGGGTTGAAGAACTGCATAACTTTAACTCTGGTTTTATTTAAAATGATGGCAATCATGGCTTCCCAAAGCCAAGACGCATGCTTTCCCCACGTTTGTCGTTTAAAGAAGGTGAATAAATGTGCATTCAATTGCCTTTTATATTATTACTTCAATTGAGTATCTTTAATCTTTTTTTCTTAAAAAGGGGATGATGTTATATTCTTATCTCACTCGCCCATAATTATCATTAGGAAAATGAATATTTTTCTATAATTTTTGTTTTCCGAATAAGATGACAAGTCTCCAATTCATGAATGACAAGTAGGGGTGGAAACAGGCCAGGTCAGGTCAGGCCTCACCCTTAACAGACCAGGCCTGTTATGCAAGAAAGTGGTCTGAGCTTGGCCTGTGGCCTGTTACAGGCTAAAATTTTGTCCTGAGCCTGGCCTGTTAAGAAGCCTGTATTTTTTACAGGCCGAAAACATGTCAAATGTAAACAGGCCTAAAACAGACCAAATGTAAACAGGCCGAAAACAGACCTACAGTATACAGGCCGAAAACAGGCCAACAGGCCAAATATAGGCCTAACGTAATCAGGCCAAAAACAGGCCTAATGTAAACAGGCCAAAAACAGGCCCAAGTGAGGAAAATTGATTTAGGGATTTAGGGTTCTTGATTTGAAAGGGTGAACGATAGGTTTTGAGTGAGGAAGAGGGGAGAGATATTAATTAATCTTTTTTTATAAAAAAATAAATTATTCTTAACAGGCCGGTCTGTCAGGCCTATTTAGAGGCCTAGGCCTGGCCCTTTAAGCCAAACAGGCCTTAAAATAGGCCTTGGCCTGGCCTTTTAGCCCGACCAGGCTTTTAACAGGCCAGGCCACAGACCCCTGACCTATTTCCACCCCTAACGGCAGGGAATTTTATGTGGGATTTTTATACCTCAGTCTGAGATTTTATTTATATCAAATTGAAATTTTGGTGACATAAAACTGGGTTGTTTCCCAGTTAGGCATGTTGTGAGGATGTAACTTCTTTCGTCAAACTCAACCAATAAATTTGAGTAACGTGTCTCCTTTTTTTTTTTCTTTGGTTGAAACGGTAGACACCGGTATCCCATCAAGGCCAGGGTATACCTTCAAACTCAAAGAACGCTTGCAGAGATACTTATAGATCGCCCATTAATGAGATTCTGACATTGACCGACGAATATTGAAGCTCCTCTCTTACAGTCTCGCCCACTAATAAGACCCTGACATCGACCGGCGGATATTGAAGCTTCTCTCTTTTGAAGTGAAGGCTGACGCCTTAACTAACTGTACCAATTCTCATTCACATAACAGTAACTTTTTTTTTTGTTACAAAAATGGTGACAAGTGTGCAACAACTCCGAGTTCTGCAGTGGTAAGGATGACCCTCCCAACAGTGGTAGCTCCATACAAGGCGGATTACGAGTGGTTTAACCGCAGCTCAAACCCTAAACCTCTTAAAGGAATCCAACGCCACATTCCGCTGGACCAATCACATGTTGGTACATGACAGTAACCTGTTTCTCATACTCATGATTTTGGGCTAAGAATGAGGAGTTAACTGTTGTAGGCCCATCAACGGATAGAGAGGACATTTTGGGGAAGCATATGTTTTCGAGATGGTAAAAAGGTTTCAATAATGAGAATGATTACACTTTGGATGAGTGAATCGGTGACTCCCCACGTAAAGAACCATTTGTTGAGAGAATCATAATATATTTGACACTGATCCAATGATTTCAAACACTTTATTGGGTTATAATCTTTGCAGCATTTTAACTGGCTCTTTTCACCGTTTTCACCCCACCCTGCAAATCTCAGGCCAAATCATCACTCATCTATCCCTATACGTACAAAAGCGAAAAGCCAATTGATTTGTTTGGCTGCTATACGATTAATACGTTACAACTACCGCAATCATGCAGGATTTCCTAATAATTAGAGAGGAAATTCTTGTTTTTTTTTTTTTTTCATACAACTTGTGTTTTAACAAGCCATCACATTTCTAAATTGTATCCATGAAAAATTTCTTGTCATTTTGCCTAATGATATGGTGTTTCTATAGATGCTCTTTTGACCCCACTAATATCTCTCTCTCTCTCTCTATATATATATATATATTTATTTATTTATTTAAATATGTATATGGTGTGTGTAAATATATGTATGTATATATGCTGCCTTGAAAATACTGTAATCATACATATACATAACCAGGGTTGACCAACCTACGTGTTACTAACTACTATCTCTCGGTCCTTCTTAATATAAAGTCTAGTTTGTGACTTTATATTAAGGAAAAGAGGTAGAATTATGCATGAATGTTTAGCTCAAGCACCTGGGCATTACTTACAAGATACAATTGACATTTGCCATGCAAAAAGATCCATGTAAGTGTCTCCAACAATTTGTCATGGAAGTAAGACCTCCATTCTGCAAACCAAAAAAATGAGCAGACGAAATCAATACTTCTTGCAGCATGGTTTCAATCTGCAGCACCTATTATCCTTCGTTGAGAAATGAATAATGTGCTCTGTGATGTGCTTCTGGCTTGAACCGGCTCGTAATGTTGATGACCAAGAACTATAGAGTGTTTCGCCAGCTTCACTGGAGAAACTATTATCACTAATGTCAAGCAACTGCAAGTGCTTTGCCGTAGCAATAGCAGTTGAAAGTTGTTGGATAAATTTGCACTCAGATGAAGAACTCCTTTGATGATGCGAATCAGCACAACTGTCATCAATTCCAGGAGGAACTTCGACTCCAGCTTGTCCATCTTCACTGTCGGCAACTTCAAGCTGATGATAGTCAGTGTTAAAAACACAAACGGGCTCTTCACCATCATCCACCATCATGGGTAAATCCTCCTTGCGAGTCTCAACTTGTAGGCGTACTTCAGCTGAGAAGTCGACTTGTAGAGTGTGAAGTTCATTTGGAACGGCATTACCAGAGAGATTAAGCTCCTCCAGGTAGTTGTTCTCTGATAAACAACATAAGCGTCAAACAAAAATAGTTCCACAAGAATGAACTAACACCCAGATAAGTTTTGTTGGCGTATTGCCTACCTGCTAGTGCCTCAGTTACGTGAAGAATTCCAGCAAGCCCAAGTTGACACTTTGTAAGGACCAAAACTTTCAGGCAGCACTGTGGACTCACGAGAAGAGAGGATAGACAATTGCTTCCCTGTGTTTATTATAGATATCAGAACTCACTACGTTTGCATGCCAATAAAATATACAGTAACTAGTAAAGAAATTGCGAAAGAAGCTACATTCTAGCGTACGGAATGCCAAAGTGATCAAAGTGCATTCTATGAATATTAGCAAAAAGTCCATAGTTATGGTCAACAAACCTTGGGCGTAATAGGATTTCCTTCCAGATTAAGCTCAAGCAAGGAACAGAACAAATTAAAACTGGTGTTTAAAACAGAATTGGGTGTGAGCTGACAATATGAAAGATCAAGTTTCACAAGCTCTCGAGTCCCTTTGGACAATGATTCTGCTAACTGCATTGCCCCTACCTGAAAAAAATATCCCTCTCCAGTCAGAGGAGCCAATGAGATACGCATGCTAGAATTTGCAGGTATTCAAGTATATCAACAACCGACAATCATATGAACACGTAGCAAGAAATCAATTCCACTCACAGTTCCAATGCCAGTGCTTCCGAGCATCAATCCTGATAAATTTGTATTTCCAGCAAGCTTGCACAGGGAGTCAACAACAGGTTTGCCTAGTTTTAGACCGCTTAAGTTCAGCTCAGAAAACCTTCAATAAACAAATGCAACTTCATGTAACTTAATTTCTGTCTATCCAAATAATGCAATTTAAATAAAATGCTCCCAAGGTACCATACATCTATATCTAATTAGACCTACCTCTTCATTGTAGAAAGCTTGGCGAGGAGATTAACAATAGCATTTCCAGCTACAGGACTGTTGTATCCTGTCAAAGATAGACTTGCTATTAAATAAAATAACTTGTACAGGTGATTCGAGGATACATGTTAGATTCATGATACCTATACAAAGCTGAGCAAGCACAGTGTCAGAGTCCAATGCATCAGCAATCTTTTGGATAGTTCTGGTTGTGATATGACAGTTCTCCACGTTCAAGCTACAGAGAGCTACAAAAGTAACAAAGCAGAACACATGTAAACAGAAGTAAAAGTATTTGTATCACTTGCACAATTGAGACCGTGAGAGCACTTGTCAGAAGCATATGCTCGACGTAGACTTTTCCATAGTTCATAATGAATTGACCATAAAATCAGAAAGTGTCCAACGGAAGGAAATGTTTCCGAGGATTTTGAGAGACGACGAAAAACCATATTCAAATGGATAGAGAAGGTCATCCCGCCAACCTGTACATTTTGCTAAGACAGTTGAGAGGTAGGACCCACATGCATCAGTAAGACGGTTCCCAGAAATGTTCAGTACTTCCAGTCGAGCAAATAGCGCCGGGCATTCACAAATCTGATAGAACAAAGGTATGAGATTGGAGACGTCCGTATTCAAATTCTTTCATACAGATCAAAAATCTCAAGCGTGTGCTTATCTACTGGATCAAACATAAAGCCATTTGTTGTTTAGACCTTCATATCTCAAATCTCACTAGAGTCCATGCTAGACACAAAGCAGCGACGAGCCAGACAAACATGAAAAGGTCGAAACGGTTGCAAGTTACCTGAAATAAGGCAGTAGGGCCGAACTTGTTGCAATGCAAATCTAGAGTCAAGCCCCCATAGGTTTGTCCTGATTCAGTGAACACCTTCTGAAGTTTCTCCATCGTCCCATTTCCTAAGATGTAGCAATCCAATGTAAAGCAAAAAACAGTTCAATGAATTGCACTCATTATAATGTTTTCTTTTTTCCCCTTTTGTCAACTTGAAGTATAACATTTATGCACAAAATACAATTGGGAACTATAGAGCAGTAAATAACGAAAAAAGGCTACAATTCGGCAAGAAGTACCTAAGAAATTATGAGAGAAGTCAAGCATTGCAAATGTTTTGTGCGAATGCAGCGCATTTAACAACGGTCTCACTGACAAATCTTGCAAGTCACAATCAGACACAATGATCTCATCATCTGACACCTGATTGACAAAACAATAAGAAGCCACGATTCATTAAAGGGATAAAAAATCCAATCCATCATCTGAAGTAGAAAATGAATATCTGTTCCTGTGAATGGGAATGTTAATACAGCCGAGTTCTTCGTTACCTCTAAATTGTAAAGCTTCTTGAGTACCTTCATGTTTGCTACCTCGGACAACTCCTTGCAGCTATCCATGTACATTTTTATAAGACGATTTTGAACCCACCCTGTGAATAACAAAAATTAACTGTTTCTCTCACCTGAAGATATACGGTTATTACAGTGAGGAAATGGCATTCAATGTCAATACAGATCCTAGAAAAGAATAGACACCTGATTTATCTGAGGATTCGTTCTCTCTTATACAAATGCTTACATAAGGTGCAAGATCAATGTATGCTAAATGAAAATGAGCTAGATAAAATTTGATCCACTGATAGTTATAGTATTTCAATCCGCGTCATGATTCAAGAATCTGCGTGCATCACATTTGTGGCAAACTTTAGGAGAGAATAACCTATGGCAGTGCTGAACGATTTTTTTTTTCTCCCCCTTTTTAATTTCTCCTTTGTGTGTGTGTGTGAAGTTGAGGATATGGTAGAATGATTCCATAGTGACATCGTCGAATGAACATGAAGCAGTTGTATCACATACCGACAATAGAAGCTTCAACAACGTCCTTTCCCAGATGTTCCCTGAAATTTTTTTCTGTTTCCGGGGATTCTATAAATCCTCCAGCACATTTCAAGCATTCAACAACGGGCAACAAACCTACTCATATAAATTTTTATGTTAGTACAAGACGATCGATCAAACTGAAAGAAAAGTTGGAAACAGCAATGACAAAAAATGAAAAAGCTAAAAAAAAAAAAAAGAACGAATAAGGAAAAGAAAAGGCTGAGGAGATAAATTCAAGCGCACTTGAATTTAAAGATTCCCAAATTCACATGTTTTTTCAATTCACACCAACTCAATTTTTAAGCAAGATCAGTACGTTCTTATCTGAGTTTGACAACTATCACTGAGACAAATAGCCTTGAAAATTGGAAAATTCTACCTTCTGATTTTTTCTCTATGGGAAGTTGCAGATAGTATAAGCATGCAACTTCAGCCTTCAAAGACTCAATATTCAACAGAGCATCAACAATACATGAAGATGCTTGCACGTGAATAAAGTCATTTTCAATCTTAAATGTAATATATTGCTGCAAGTAGAAAAAAGAAATATAGGGAGAAGAATTTAGAAAATATCATTAGCGACAAAATGAACACTACAGTTTGGTGAAAGCAAGAATCTCAAATACGGAGTATATTCTAATTCAAGCCATATCTCAGTAAAACTTACGAGATTTTCAGAATCAAGTAAAACAGGACGGGCAACATCATGTTGCAATAGTCTCCCAGAAATATTCGTATCACTTTTAGAACTACCAGCAAAATCAGGCTCTGCAATCATATCTTTGCTCAAAGATCTGGAACACCTGCCAGCTATGCTACCTCTACGAGGACTCATGCATTTGAAAGAACTAATGCTGTCCTCAACATTAAGTGCACATTTGGATCCACAAAGCGAGTCAACCTGCCAACTCAAAAAGGCACGCTGAGCAAAATTATAGTTAAGTAGCACTAATTCAAAAGGGAAGTCAGGATAATTATATTTACCTGAAGCTTATCAGCAGGACTGGCACTTCTCGTACTCTTAGCTGCTGCAATCAGACAAGTCAATCTATACTCAGTATGTTATAAGTTAAAGGTTCAACACACCTAATGATCATACTCACTTGCACCACGACTGGCGGCATCCTCTGATAGGCCATGATGATCCTTTCTGTTTAAGCACCCCAACTCATCGTCGTTGTCATCATTATCAGAAAGGATTATGCGGATGCGTTTACGACCAACAACCGTCTGATGATTACTGGTAAGACTTGGAAAGCTTTCAGGTGACTGCTCAGCTTGTGTGGGAGAGTTGCTTGGACTTTCCATATGACCTGTTCTTTTTTTAGATGAACTTCTAATGCACTGAAAGAGAGATATCAGAGGCAAATCCTCATTCAACTCTTCTTCGGAACATGTATTTTTTGATCTATATGATGTCTTGGGTGAGCAGAAGCAATCAGACCCACTATCTGACAAATAACTATTTGCTTCTGTGTCAGTCTCAGAGCAGTAGTCCTCTGGCATATTTTTTGTTTCCGGCTCTTTCTCTATTGACTTTTTCAGCTTATCAATTAGGTTTTTCAACCGCCTATAAAGGATCAGAGTTGATCAATGATAATTGTAGAGAAGCAGCAAAAATTCCGATGATAGTAGAAAAAACATAAAATCAACTACGCAAGCACATTGCTAGATGTAGGGCTGCAAATTTTGCAGTGTTAAAATGATTCCATGACTCCATGAATAAATTTATGTGCAAGTCCAATGGTGTATATAAGGATCATGGGCGTCTGTGAATTTGATACCTGGTCTCATTCTCATCATCAAATCTTATCATGTTGCTATAGTGCATATTCTCCAGAGCAGAAAGCTGCACTGAATGAAGGTTAGCTTCGACAGCAATCCTGCAATATCATGTAAGCAAAGGAACACATGTCAGAAAAATCATGAAAAGCTAGCCAACAAGGATACGCATTTGTAAACAACTCTACAGCACCCATTTTATCGTACCAAAACAAGATTGCATGAGCAAGGGTAAATCTATGCGTTGAACTCTCAAGTGTACCTCAACATTCTCACTTTAATAGTTCATCGATTTAATTATAAATTAGAAAAGCGTGCATCTAAGAGTGAGAAACAGGAAGTTCCTCTATTCTTGTGAGGTTGAAATTTCCATGGAATCACTACATCTGATAGCAGAGTTTATCAGATAGTAACTACTGGGATTTTGAATTAGAGGTGGACGGAGGAGACCAGGTTACAGTCATGGGACGAAGATTATTCAATACAATCTGTACTCTGCTAAGCCATTTAAACAAGGAGAAAAAAATAAGAACATTCTTTAGCACCTCTCAAGAGAACAAACAAACAGCAAGATCTCTCAAATAATACACTGAAAATACGTAGGTCATGGTTTACATGATTTATGCATTCGTAGATTTAACAAAAGAAGTGGGGCAAACCAGCGTATTTAACATAAACTTGACTCCATAGAGATATATTTATAAATCAGTTTCTCACTCAATACACTGTATTCCTTTAGTTTAAAAAATTTTGAAGTTTAGATATCATTACCTGTGGCTCTCTTGAAATGCATCTAATGCTCCTCTCCAATTGCGAGCAGAATCAAAAACATTACCAATATCAATCTTCACTAGTGCTTGCCCCTATCATCATTAGCAGCAAAGCGTATAAATCAACAAATCAGCATGCGCATAATGAACAATGGCATTATGCATATTCTGCCATACCACTTTTATCTCAATAGTGAATAAAAAGAATCCTATCAAAAGATAGTAAATACAAAGAATAAAAATCGGGATATTACTAATTACTTATTGGATCAAATATACATAGGCTGGAGGTTCTAATTCACATTTGTTTCACTTTCAGATGAAAACTTGAAACCAAAAAAAAAAAATGATGACAACATATTCAATGATTATGTAACAATATCAAGCTTACCTCTAAGTTACCAATAATTCTGTACGTTTCTAAACTTTTTGTGTACCATTTAATTGCTTTATTGAATTCCCTGAGCTTCTGGTATGATTCTCCCACAGCCATATATGAATCGGCCAGCTTTTCCTTGTCACAAAGTTCACAGGCTATTTTCTTCTTCTTCTTTGCGTATTTGCAATGCTAAGCATTTCACATAAAAAATGCAAATTTAGTACCAGTTTAATCGTAGCTTCAAAAGGCCTCTGCATTCCTCACATAGTACTAATTTGCAGTCAAGTTATTTAAATGGAGAGGAAATAACATATCTAAGAGTTGGAGATCGGCACAGGTTCATGATATGAACATTTACGAAAACTGATGAGGCTAGGACTACCGCTTCACTAATTACAAATATTAGTGCATTGCCAAATAATTTTCCACTCATTCTTGACAGTAAACTTAAGCATATGCATTCCAATTTTAGCATGACGATGCTTTAACTAATCGAGAACGGCAAGAACCAAAGGTATCCCTAGTTATTCATGAGCAAGCTGGAAGCACCACCTCCTGAGAGAAACATAAGGAAAGAAAAACCAATGGAACTTTATTCTTAGGCATGATGAAAGGGAGTACTAAGAGGTTCAATGGAAAACCTGCCAAGAAAGAACAGAATCATGCAGCTTAATCATGTCTTTTAAAAATGATGACTGAACGTATTACAAAGATAAAAACCTTTTTATTTAAACTGAAACGTTAATTGGTTTAGTGAAGATAAGCGTTTAAAGAGAGGTTTAAAACATGAATGGCCTCATCAACATTTCGATGTTGAACAAATTTTAGGGAACAATCATTTCAAGGCAAACATATATGTAATATTGATCTAAAAAAAATGATGGCACATGCACAAACATATTTATAATTGCTACCTTCTCCCACGCAAAAATTATGCCTGATTTCTCGAGGAGGCGATCAATGGATTTATTTAGCAGTAGCAGATGTTTCCGCTCATGTGGTGTGCCTCTTGCAGCGGCCACATCTCTTTCAAGCTTTTTGAGGTTCTGCTCTTCTTTCTTTAATTCATCCATTACCTTAATAGCTTCATTTATGATTTTGATATTTTGATGAATTTGCCTGACCAAAGCATCCTCATCTTCCAGGGACTTTGCCCGAAGAAGAGCCTTTTTGTAACACAAAAGGGCATCTTCATACTTCTGAGTCCTGTAATTCACTTCACCAAGATTAATATAGCCCTTTGCTTCCCCTTGACAATGTCCAATTCGGTTACAAATCTGAATGTCCTTCTCAACATTATTTCTAGCTTTATTCCAATTTCTCAGTTCCATATACACATTTCCAAGGTTATGATGCAGCCTGCTGCGCCCATCATCATCTCTGCTGACCTCTTCTTCATCGCAAATCTGAAGTCCTCGGCTTAGGATTTTCTTAGCCTCTTCCAAATTATCAAGTTCCATTTCAAGCATACCCCTATTGTTGTGTGCATCAATATATTCCTTCACATGGGAAGAGTAATTAGTTGGTGGGTTGTCCTTAATAATCTGTGCCAGTTCCATAGCAGACTCAAAATACTTTTTGGCATTTCGTATCGAGTTGTGGTCATGCTCTGATCTTGAAAATAGTTCATAATAAGTACGACCAAGTTGGGTGCTGGCTCTTTGCTGCTCAACAAGGTCATTAGCATCCCTGGCAAGCTCCAAATGCTTTTCCTACAAGAGAAGCAAAGTGGGAAAGATGAAATTGATTATCTAAAGAAATAATTGTGTTTGATTGTCAATGCTTTCAATGAAATTCAAGTCTTTTTTTTATTCAGTAAAACACCCATAAGGATACTCGAGTACAGAAGAGAGAAAATAAGATATCTTACAGTGTAGAGACTGATAAACTTTTGGAGTGAATTAAAGAGCCTGATTGAGTAAGGCTTTATGCCACAAGATAAATTATAGGAGTTCAGTTAATTTTACTTCTGCGTAATAAGTCCATACCCCATTTGTTATCTAGATAGGCTGAACCTAAAATTTCAGGGGGAAGAAACTTCGTCATCTAGATAGACTGAACCTAAAATTTCAAAGAGAAGAAAATTCGTCATACTGATTTGAGAAACTAACCCCTAGGCTAAATTCAAATAACAGTCATTGACGTCAGGACCGAAATTGTGATATGCGAGCAACCCACAAGCCAAACCGAGCTTGATCATACCTGATAAGCAAGAGCATCAGTGAAATGCTCAAGTCGAAGGTAAATCTCTCCAAGAGACTGACAAGTGGGGAGTAAATGCTTCTCGGGCAAATACTTGAGGGAAATATCATAATCTATACGAAGCCATTTGAGGGCCTCAACGTACTCTCCTCTGTTCTTCAACAAATCCCCGATCACGTTCGCCCACCGCGCCTCCTCCCGCCGATTCCCCTCAGCCTTGGCATTCCGGTAAGCTGTCTTCGCCGCCTTTATGTGACCATCCTCTCCCGCCATATTTTGAGTTTTGAGATTACTAAACTGAGAATAAACACTGGGGTATGCGACTCTACTCTAAAATTTGAATCTTTCTACAGTTCCAATTCCAAATCTGAAACTTGCTTCTGGCGTTCCGCTCCATCCGTCAATTCCAGATTGGAAAATGAATTCCCGCCAAAAAAAACTGGTTCTTTTCCTTCTTTATTTCTTTTTGATACAAAGGAAAAGATGTGCCTTTTTACTTCTTATATCTATTTCAGGGATATATTTTTTATTTTTAAGCTTCGGCTAGACTGCTAAAGCAATACTATCCAGGAAAAGGGAAGGAAATAAAATACGTTACATATTCAGAAGGTAAATAAGAGTCATAACTATCATATGGTTATCATTTTCTATAATATATACACTTTTTCTTACCAACTAATAATGTATAAACTTTAACTTTAATAGCATAAAGTTTACTGGCAAAAAATAGCATAAAGTTTTAAAAACATATACTTGTTATGAATATATCAGTTATGTGGATGCCCATTGACTCTTGAACTTTCACATTCTGTAACCATTCACTTATATCATTACTAGTGGGCAACTGAAGAGCCACCGATTAATGCTTGAATGGATGAAACTGTCCCCCACCCCAATAATGTATTATATTTGTTGGGTTATAAATACCCATATACAGACTCAACATGGACACACAGATCATATGAATGAGAATATGAATGCTCTCCTTTTTCTCTGATGTTTCTCTTCTCATGTTCTCTGCTTTATTATCATCAGATTTTCTTCAGTTTTATAACACGTTATCAGCACGAGCCTCTAACTAACTGAGCCTCCTTCCTTCTTCCTTCCGGCAATGGGAACCCCCCCATCCAATCCCCATCGACGACAACAACAATAACCACCATCCGGACACAGCGTCAAACGGCAATAGAGGGGAGAAGCCGAGAACAGGAAATAGTCCAACCTTCCACCACCATGCTTCAACGTCACTTACGATCTGAGAGAAGGACAGAGTATCAGCGAAAATAGATTTGAACCAGAGCTTGAGAGAGCTTGAGTTTTAGATTGAACCTTCAGACCGTCTTCTCCTCCTTCGCCATAACCTTCTTCCATCTCTGCCGGAGGAGCTTCACCATTAGACCTCCGTCATTTCCGCTCGGGGGTGGAGATTTTTCAGCAAAGCTTCTCATGATATTTGCCCATCTGAATCCACATCCTGGCGAAGACGCCATTAGAATGCCGACTCAGTTGAATGCTGATGAACCGAATGAAGAAAGTGCAGATCTGCTGCACTAATTTTCATTGGTGGCGGTGGATTTTTTCGTTTTGTCCTTAACACCGCGTGGTGATAAGTTGCAGCCTCAGGTACGCTTCTGTCATTGCTATGTGAATGATTTTATCGGTATTCTAGCTTGATTTAAAAAAAAAAAGAAAAGAAAAGGTGCCAGCACATGGAAGTCATATTCAAAAGTAGCAAAAATATTTGACTTAGATAAGATTTCAATGATGAATACCGTACGCACATGCTGCCATGCGTTACTGCTGCCATGCGTTATTTACTTGATTGGCTGCCATGCGTTATTTAATTGATTGATTTGGTTGCCATTTGATTCGTTTGCAATGCGTTATTTAATTGGTATTTATGTGATGGGCCCCGATTATATAAATATTTATTTACATGGGGCAGTGATAATAGCACATAAAAGAATTAGCTGGAAATATCATACCCATAATTCATGCCATTTATAGTCTAAGTTTGGAGATATTATACCCCTCAACAAAAAATTGTTGGTTTCTCTCATATATATATATATATATATATGTGCTTTTATTTTATGTCTTGTACTATATTATGATCATATGCTGAAAGAAAATGGATAGAAGGTATATAGATTTAATGTCCTGAAGCCATGAGACAAAAATGGCCTGAAGCCACGAGCAGGAGATAAATTTGGCCTGAAGCCGCAAGGAAAATTATATTGGAGTAAAGCCAGATATATGAAATTGAATATTTGGCATTATAAGATCCCCTTGTTAAATAAGGGATTGTATAACTATCAAAAGATTGTTGTTCTTCTAAAGATTTATTATAAATTGGTATATCTAATTTGCCCCTGTAGTAACAATATTGTGAAAGAGGTTTTAAGAAATAATTTTGAATTAGTCCCATCAACCTCATGTAGCCAATAACTCCATTCCCAAAAGTGAATGAATTTAATTATAGTTACGAACATGTATGTAAATATGACTAGATATGGTCATTGTCTTGATCATACTTGATTTAAATTTTTGTTATGAAGTACGAACGAATATTAGAGGAACAGATCCTATCCTTGTTTGGTCTTTTTATTTGGTTAGAGATTAAAATGTTTAATTGAACTCCATGATTATTTAGAAAACATGTTGAATAGTTACCGACTAACATGTGATGTTTGAAAAATTTTCTATGGGTCCCACATATTTCATATTATTATTTGCATAGTTACCGACTAACAGAAACGTGTTGGAATTTTTGAAATAAATACATGTGGGCCCCACGTGTTTATTACTATATTATTACTATTGAATCTGGTGTTGTTTATGAATATGGTACTGTTCATGGATACCTTTATCCGGTGTAGGAAACTTTATGAGATATTTGGTCTTTAGCCTGAAGTATAAGAATTTTTCACTCCTAAATGTGAAAGATGGATAAGAGAATGAAATTTGTTTGTTATTAATATTAAGGCCTTGATTTTAGTAGTATTGGAAAAGCATTGTCCAGAAGACAATAACTTGCAGAGATTTATGTTGTAATAAGAGTAAAAGGCTAATAGTCCTGCGGATTAATTAGCATATTTTGCCTAACTTTATACGAGAAACTAATGTTCAGACTATATATGTGGTAGTATGACTGAAGGCTCCGGAAGAGACCATATTGTTACTTGAAGCAACAAATATTTTACTTTATGAAAGAAACTTATTGAGTTTTAAAGATATTTGTAAAAATGAGTATCATACTATTGTAAACCAAAAGTTTACAAATAGTAATGCAAATTTTTGTTGTAAACTTCTAATCAAGGAATTGTAATTGTAAACCAGAAGTTTACAAATATAGCAAATCAAATGTTTGCTAATGCAACCAATGATATATTAAAGAGGCAAAGAGATGCAGCGCAATGTCTAAATTTATTTTGAAGTCAAGGCTCAAGAGAAATAAATAAACCCAGAAGGTAAGATAATGGTTACTTTTCGTTGTTTTTGTTATTTAAATTTATTGTGATTACATATCATAAATTTGTGGCCATGAAAATTTTACTGTGTGATTCTAAGTTATTTTGATTATGAATATATTTTGCATATATAAGCAAATTGAAGTATAGTGAGTAAAAAGATTATCTTGTAATGCAATATTATATGATTGGTCTTGAAGAATCCACATAGCTTTTACTTCCGAGGTTTAAAGAGTTTGAAAATGATTTTTCAACACAAATATAAAGAAAGTAAGTTTATACAACTCACACTTGAGGGGGAGATTGTTAGAAAACAAGTGTGAGTTGAATTATAGTACAATACAAGTGTGAACTAATTTTTGTGAAAAGTTGAAAAGCTATATACTTCTCACACAAAGTCTAATAGATCTCTCAAGATGAATGTCAGATAATTTATGGAAATTGAAAAGTTTATGATTGGTTGAGTTATGTTACAGTAAACCAGAAGTTTACTGATTTAAATAAATTTATTGTTGGCATGACTTGTTTGATCATCCGAGTCATATATATATATATATATATATATATATATATATATATATATATATAATGCAAATAAGATTATGTATTAACATACATTGAAGAACCAGAAGATTTTTCATAAATAACCAACATATTGTTTATGTATTATGTATTGTTTGTTCTCAAATAGATTTGACTATGAGAATATCATTGGTCATGATTAATAATGGATCTCTGGAAATATATCAAACATTATTATATGGGCCCATTGAAATGACATGTAAACCATACAAATTTGAAAGATGCATCTGGTTACATGTGAGATTATTAGCTTACAACCAGAAGTTTGTAAGAATGCAACCTGAAGTTTGTAAAATTAATGATTGCAACATGGAGTTTGCAATAATGTTTGATGTTTGAATAAATGAAGCGCGCAATTTCCAGATTATACAATCCAGAAATCATGTATCCAATGCTTATGAGAACAAAGATTTCTATGTTGGTATATTTGATTATTGTAGCTGTAACGCCTCATTTTCAATACCAAAATCTTGGCCAAAATAATGGTAACACCTCCAAATATAGGATATTCAACACTCAAACACATATTTACAATATGGCCAAAGGTAGAAATCCATTTATACAGGGCCAAAATAAATCCAATAAATAAGAGTTATTTTAAAATGCGGAAGTCTTTTAGGTTCATGGCAAATAAAATAACACAACATAAACTAAAGGAGTACAGAAGAGCCTACAAAGCTCACTCCATGGGTGCATTCCCTTGATCTCTACTAAGTTATTCACCTGAAAAATGTTAATATGGGGTGAGATTACACATCTCAGTAACTACTAAATATTTCTACCGTACACGAGCAAATAATATATGACAAAAAGATATGGGCTGATTTCAAATATATATATAGATTCCATAATTTATCATACAAAATAATTTATACTAATAGTCATCAATATAGAAGGTGTTAAAACATATATATCTCAAAAGTTCTCATCTCATGTCTTTACAGAATATTCATCATCATATCAAATTCTTGAACTGTTCAGAAATGCACTATGCAGTATGCAGCCTCCCTTATATCACCACCTCCCTTATACCGCAGACTGGAGCCATAGGCTAACACATAGTCCAATAGAAACTTATTCATTTGACTGAATTGTTCCAAGCTCACCAAAACTTAAGATACACCCGGCCAAAGGTATATAGCTTAAATCTGGACTATGGCTCCCCTCCTTTAAAATAACTAAGGAGGTGTCACATGTCCCACAACTCCAATGAAATCCCGGCCAGAGGAAAACATGGAAGATGGGGCCCTGAAACAAGTACCATCCACTGTGCACCGAGTGGTGGCATAAATCATTCTTATCATTCAAATCCCTCCTTACTCCACCCATCATAATACAACCGCCATGATGAATATGTTCACTCAAAATAATGCATTATTATACCATAAAGTTTTATACATCAATATGCGTATTTATGAATAGTGAATACTATGCGTATATGTGAATAGTAAAATACGATATATATACATGAATAGTAAAAATGAAGAGTACATACGGTATGTATACGTGAATAGTAAATACGGTATGTATACGTGAATAGTATTATGAATAGTAAATACGGTATACGTGAATAGTAAAATGAATAGTAAATACGGTATACGTGAATAGTAAAATGAATAGTAAATACGGTGTGAATAGTAAATATGGTATACGTGAATAGTAAATACAGTATACGTGAATAGTAACATGAATAGTAAAAATGAATAGTAAATACGGTATACGTGAATAGTAACGTACGTATAAATAGTACCTCTGCAGATTTGCAAATCAAAGTTCCCACACCAGATCTTAAAACCATAAATATTTTCTAAATATTCTTGCCAAAATAGTAAACAAACAAATTTATAATCATACATAATTCACAAGTATAAGGAAGAATATTCAGAGTTACCTGTTACTTGCTAATACCCGAATCACCAACCAGCTATTATAACTCTCAAGCAAATATCTCTCTACTCTCTCTCTCTCTCTACCTCTCTCTATAGCTCTTAGAAGTTGTGAAGAATGAAATGAAATGGAAGGTCTATTTATAGTTGGAAAATGGGTCCTTAAGTGTAATTTTCGTCTCTGGGTCGTTCTACGTAATTTTCCCCGTGACAAATTTTCAAACCTCCCGTGACTCTTCCCGTGGCTGGTTGTGGAAATAATTTTTCGTGGGTCCCACATGAATAGTAAATAATATTATATTATTATTCAAATAGTAAATTACTATTACGTGGGTCCCGCTGACAAAATTTTCAAACTTCACGAGAGTTTCTGTCGGCAGAGGAGAAATAATTTGACGTGGGTCCCACATGAATAGTAAATACGTATTTTGGAATAGTAAATACCGTATTTTTAAATAGTAAATACGTATTTGTGAATAGTGAACACTATTCATATTTCACAAATTTCAAGTATTAAATACGTATTTGCGAATAACATATATATATATATATATTTTTAAATACGTATTTGTAAATAGTAAAAACGTATACGTGAATAGTAAATACTATTCACGGGGCCCACAAAATACTGATTTCAAATTTATTACTTTCCAAAAATAGAGCCTACTAGTCTTCCCAAAATAGGTTTATGTTCAAGATATTAGATTCAAAATTCAGGATGTTACATTTCTCCCCTCCTAAAAGAAAATTTTGTCCTCAAAATTTCGCTATAATAAGAATTCTAACCTATTTAAATAAATGAGGATAGGTTTGTCGCATGCTCTCCTCCATTTCCCAAGTAGCATCTCCGGGAGCCATTCCTTTACACACAACCTTTACAAGCTAATAGCCTTGTTCCTCAATTGCTTATCCCCCGCATCAACAATCCGCTCCGACTCAGCTTTATATATCATATTATCCCTAAGTCCTATCTCTTTCCCAAACATGCTCACCAAGCACACAACACAATTTTCGTTCATCCTGTACCCAAAGTAATATTCAGACACAGGATCCACTAGTTCCTTATTTGAGCGCTTGGTTACACTGGCCTCACAGGCCAGTTCATTCTTCCTTTCTGCTTATTTCATTGTATTACCACGACACTGGATATTCAGATCTTACAGCTTAAGAAGTTACCCTCAGGCCATAATAACCACAATATGATATAATCTGATTATTTTGCCAACCTTAAGATAAACTTTAGACATACAGGTCTAATGTTACCATGATAGGCAACAAACACAATACTAGGCACATAAGTCTTATAGCCTAGAGATACCACCATATGCAAACTAGCTCAACGGGTCTTACCGCTTCAAGCCTCTGCTCGTCTATCCTATACCCGTGCTTCCTCAATTCAAGTTTAAGAAAACACTTACTTACTAAATCTAGCTTTCACCAATGGCAAGTAATTCAAAAACAAGTACATTTGGCAAGATTCCGCAAACTAAGTATATCCACAACAGTTTCCAACCTCTTCTAGCTTGTACACCTTCCACCACAATCATAATGTAAAAGTCAATTCTTGTTCTGATTTCGCAAGGATTCATTCCATGAGACATCATAGTTTATAAATGTCGATTACAAACTGGTCTTAAATCCTGTTGTAAATATTGCGTAAAAATTTCCAAACACAGCAAGTGCATTGGTAAGTTCAAAATTCAAATACTCAGGGACTTAGCAACTATTTTAAATAGTCACCAGCTCCGAATACATTCCAGGTTCCAACTTATTCTACTCAACTCATCCATGAAACACTCAATTCATTATTTCTAAAGAAAGATTCTATTATCAAGATCATTTCCTATGCTAGTTAAACAGTTGGCAATCTCTGAACACCTTATACATGTTGGTATCACATTTTGTTCCCTATTTCTCTCAAATCAATTAATACCATATTCTAATATCTCAATTTATTCAATCAATTCAGTCTCCTAAAGAATCAATACAACTGTTAAGTTGAACTGTTATATTACATTTATACTAGTAGCAACCCTTTAGATCCCCTACCAACTTTCAGATTCATCATCCTATTTCTAAAACCCCGATTATTCATACTAGATTCATCATACTCCATAGCTTATATCATTTAAGAACTATCCTCAAACTTTCCCCAAAAATGATAATTGTCAAATTACAAATCAACTCTTAGAACTTCAATATCAGCAAGACAGAGATATCATGTGTCCTCAATAATATCCATAGAACATTCATGTTTCACAATTCCTAGACTAAGATTTAAAACATTCAAATATTATTCTCACAACCTCAGCATTGTTCACATGATTCGAATTCAATCCTTAGTATCTCAAAGACATATACTAAATATCATCTGTTCCTCTCATAGTTATCTATTAATCACACCCAAATAACATACTAATATTATAACATAAATCACCGGATTTCATACTTTCTTAATTAGACACACTATCTTAACTCAGATTGAATTCAAGTCTATTTTCAAATATTCCCAGACATTAATAGTCAAGTTTACAATTTGATTCTTATAACCTCAACATCAACTGATAATTCGTGTTTCCCCAAAAATACCCATCATACTAAGATCATGATTCACAATTCCTAATCTAATTCTTGGATTATATGAAGACTATCTACAACCTCAGCAGTATTCACAAGGTTCTAATTCTACCTCAACCTGCAATATCACAAAGGCTCATTTCGTTCTTGAGTTCTATTTCAGCTTAGATTAAATTAAAGCCTATCCTCAAAATTTACTATATTCATTCTAACATCTTACTGGCATTCCTAAGGATCACCATTTCATACCTTTCCATCGATCTTCCAACATGTTTATCCAAAAACCTTAGTCTTTGAATTATCTTTGACAAATTCATAGAGTTCTTCGGATACTCGGAGAGTGAAGAATGCTCTCGGGTTAATTGGCACAACTCATCATCATTTCAAATCTTCGGATTCTCTCCGGTTCATCTAATATTATTAGGAAGTCACCCTTCCCAAGATTACTATCACCTTAGCACGCTTACGCTTAAAATCCTATTTTCAAATGTCAATTCCGACATCTTGAGTCAGCTGCACATCCAAGACAGATTTCTTAGATAAATGCGCGTATAAACGTCCAAACTTAATTTCTTGAAAACACAGCTAGCAATAAATGCCATAGCGATTTCTGTCTGCAAAGGTCTAGGAAACTGCGACCCCTAACGGTGGCTAGGGTGCACTAGGGTGCGGTGCCATAAAATTTTCCGCATAACAACAAAATCTACATGATTCTGAGCTAACGACAGATGAGAATCCGATGCTGCTTAACAAAATATAGACGTTGCTAGCCCAGCTATAAATAGAGTAAAGAAAGAGTAAATGTTTCACGTTCTCTCAAACTTCACAAAACCTCCACATATTCATTTCCTCTCCGATCGTAACCTTCACTATAACCTTCCACATTATCCTTAAACATGGCCGGTTCAAGTAACTCTATTCCAGTCTCCGATTCATTCAACCCTTTCTTTCTTGAAGCCTTACTTCATGACTATCAGACTAACATGTTGTCTGATTTGTCAAACAATGCATCATACCCTTATTCTTCTTTACTTCCCCAAAATCCCGTAAGTATGAACGTTCATTCATCTGCCTCAACGATTAACATTCCTACTCCTCCTCCAAGGATACAAGATTCTATTTTTACCACTACTAACAGAAAGGAATCTGAAGCAGGTCCATCAAGGCGACCTGTCCAAAGGTGTCGTAATGTGGCAGAACTTATGGAGTCTACGGTACCTTCTCAACCAAGGAATCCTGCTTCTACCTTGACTGAGACTACTAATCCATTTTCATGTGGTTGCTGCCATGTTCTACGAGAGATTATTCATACCAATGGACTTCAATACCATAAACTTGAAGTTCATGGGAGGATTGGTATGATATGCCACGCTGTCTTTCACCAGGACGTACAAGGAGGTTCTTCCAGTCCTCAAGTATTTGACTTTGGTAAGAAAAATTTAGAAGATGTCAAACATTTTCTAGAAAATTATTGTTTGAATCAAAATTCTTTAGGGTATGTCCTGGTGTCAGATCCCCTATCAGCCTACTATGAGGCCCTTTGTGTTGGTTTGGAATGGACTAAAAATCAAAATGAACTCCCTAATAGTTCATTTCCAACCAATACAGAAAATATATCCAATAAAGGAAAAGAGCTCATGGTTGTAAATAATAATCCTTCACTCCCCATACCTAGTAATCCATACCGATCAAGAGCTGAACAAAATATTAGAGCTGCATCAATGTCAATTAATGATCTTAGAGACTTATTCCATTTACCTCAACAAGAAGCGGCTCAACAAGTTCGTCTATGCAAAAATGTTCTAATGAAAATATGCCATAGGGGAGGAATAAAGCATTGGCCTTATGTAAAAATTCGAAGCACTATGAAGCAAATAGCTAGATTGAGAAGAACAATGTCTCCTGATGGTCCTCTCTCAAGAGCAGCCGCTCAGGAAGAAATTAATAGACTTAAACTTGAGATAGTCGAAGCTTGCGGTGGGATTGTACCAACTGTTGTTCTTGATGCTTGAAATAATATAGTCTAGCCTTCTTGCTAATGTTTGTAATCTCTTATTCTAGGATTCATAAGGATTTTCGAGTTTTCCTGCCAAACTCAACTTTATCTTATTAAATTCAAACTTAAGCCAGTTATTCTGTATAATCAAGACTATGCCCGTATTCTGTTATGGTATTGTCATCTGTTACTCATATAAATTAGCTAGGTAAGTGAAAATCTAGCGAAAATCTCTTCATACTTTTTACAACGGCAACTAATTGAATAAACATCAAATAGGGGCTTAGTCTTTCAATCACTTTCCTAGACACCAATAAAAATATTCATCCTAGAAAGTAATTTTAGGCCTACAGAATCCAATATTCAATAAATTTTCTACTTACCAACTTCCGCTACGCAGCTCTGAAATTTAATCTCAATCACATCCTCAAATCATAAATCCTCATTATCAATCACTTGAATATTTTGATTAACCCATTCTTCTCCTATCATGAATGTCACAAGAAAATTGGTAAAAAGAATCCAAAGCTATAAAGGAAAATGCACATGTTATGATATTTAATTTGCCATGACCTCAAAATTTTTATTTAGAAAACTGATAGGAAATTTACAGATTGGCCAGAACCTTTGCTCTGATACCAAAAATGTAACGCCTCATTTTCAATACCAAAATCTTGGCCAAAATAATGGTAACACCTCCAAATATAGGATATTCAACACTCAAACACATATTTACAATATGGCCAAAGGTAGAAATCCATTTATACAGGGCCAAAATAAATCCAATAAATAAGAGTTATTTTAAAATGCGGAAGTCTTTTAGGTTCATGGCAAATAAAATAACACAACATAAACTAAAGGAGTACAGAAGAGCCTACAAAGCTCACTCCATGGGTGCATTCCCTTGATCTCTACTAAGTTATTCACCTGAAAAATGTTAATATGGGGTGAGATTACACATCTCAGTAACTACTAAATATTTCTACCGTACACGAGCAAATAATATATGACAAAAAGATATGGGCTGATTTCAAATATATATATAGATTCCATAATTTATCATACAAAATAATTTATACTAATAGTCATCAATATAGAAGGTGTTAAAACATATATATCTCAAAAGTTCTCATCTCATGTCTTTACAGAATATTCATCATCATATCAAATTCTTGAACTGTTCAGAAATGCACTATGCAGTATGCAGCCTCCCTTATATCACCACCTCCCTTATACCGCAGACTGGAGCCATAGGCTAACACATAGTCCAATAGAAACTTATTCATTTGACTGAATTGTTCCAAGCTCACCAAAACTTAAGATACACCCGGCCAAAGGTATATAGCTTAAATCTGGACTATGGCTCCCCTCCTTTAAAATAACTAAGGAGGTGTCACATGTCCCACAACTCCAATGAAATCCCGGCCAGAGGAAAACATGGAAGATGGGGCCCTGAAACAAGTACCATCCACTGTGCACCGAGTGGTGGCATAAATCATTCTTATCATTCAAATCCCTCCTTACTCCACCCATCATAATACAACCGCCATGATGAATATGTTCACTCAAAATAATGCATTATTATACCATAAAGTTTTATACATCAATATGCGTATTTATGAATAGTGAATACTATGCGTATATGTGAATAGTAAAATACGATATATATACATGAATAGTAAAAATGAAGAGTACATACGGTATGTATACGTGAATAGTAAATACGGTATGTATACGTGAATAGTATTATGAATAGTAAATACGGTATACGTGAATAGTAAAATGAATAGTAAATACGGTATACGTGAATAGTAAAATGAATAGTAAATACGGTGTGAATAGTAAATATGGTATACGTGAATAGTAAATACAGTATACGTGAATAGTAACATGAATAGTAAAAATGAATAGTAAATACGGTATACGTGAATAGTAACGTACGTATAAATAGTACCTCTGCAGATTTGCAAATCAAAGTTCCCACACCAGATCTTAAAACCATAAATATTTTCTAAATATTCTTGCCAAAATAGTAAACAAACAAATTTATAATCATACATAATTCACAAGTATAAGGAAGAATATTCAGAGTTACCTGTTACTTGCTAATACCCGAATCACCAACCAGCTATTATAACTCTCAAGCAAATATCTCTCTACTCTCTCTCTCTCTCTACCTCTCTCTATAGCTCTTAGAAGTTGTGAAGAATGAAATGAAATGGAAGGTCTATTTATAGTTGGAAAATGGGTCCTTAAGTGTAATTTTCGTCTCTGGGTCGTTCTACGTAATTTTCCCCGTGACAAATTTTCAAACCTCCCGTGACTCTTCCCGTGGCTGGTTGTGGAAATAATTTTTCGTGGGTCCCACATGAATAGTAAATAATATTATATTATTATTCAAATAGTAAATTACTATTACGTGGGTCCCGCTGACAAAATTTTCAAACTTCACGAGAGTTTCTGTCGGCAGAGGAGAAATAATTTGACGTGGGTCCCACATGAATAGTAAATACGTATTTTGGAATAGTAAATACCGTATTTTTAAATAGTAAATACGTATTTGTGAATAGTGAACACTATTCATATTTCACAAATTTCAAGTATTAAATACGTATTTGCGAATAACATATATATATATATATATTTTTAAATACGTATTTGTAAATAGTAAAAACGTATACGTGAATAGTAAATACTATTCACGGGGCCCACAAAATACTGATTTCAAATTTATTACTTTCCAAAAATAGAGCCTACTAGTCTTCCCAAAATAGGTTTATGTTCAAGATATTAGATTCAAAATTCAGGATGTTACAGTAGCATTTATATAAGCCAACGAAATTCTCCCCGCAAAATTGGTTTTTGGTCAAGAACCAGACAATTACATCTGGAAAGTTTTTGAATGTGCAATGCTTATAAATCCACTACAATGCACATAGATGGATATAGAAAGAAAGTTGGGATAAATGCTGTGTAAGGACATCCTTCTTTTTGTTTGTCTCTAAATGAAACATAATGATGTTTCTAATTGTAACAAATGGATTTAGGAGACTTATACTGCATGATTAGTCAATTGTGATTTGACATTGTTTTCCCAACATAAGGAGGAGAAAATAAGCAGTTGGGTAAAGAGATTAGCTGGAATGAATTATCATTGGCTTATTTTGATCCTCATATAAAGTAATGTGAACTGGAAGTTCAAAAGATGACTTATTTGCAGAATTTTTGCTAATCAAATGCCAGAAGCATTTATTGACCCAAAGAAAGTGACAGTGTCACATGTCCCAACTGTTAATGCTCCTATCAGAATTGATGTCCCTGAAGGACAACCTATTATAAATGAAAAAGCACGCCTGAAGCGTGGTAGGTCCATCGGTTCAAAAGAGAAATCCTCAAAAGGAAAAAGGAGCTAAGAATATAGATGATCGAGTTGAGAATAATTAAGAAAATTTTTGTTGCTCCAGAAGAGCCATCCCCTGAAGAGTTATTATCTCTAGTAGAGATATCTCTAGAAGAGAATGTTGTAGTCCCAGAAGAGACCCAGGTACCTGTAAGATGTGAAAAATAATGAGATCTCAACAGAATCCGATGGGACCGAAATAAAGTCAACGTTGACGACATCTTTGCTTATAATATAGCATATGATGTGATGAATGATAATGAGGATCATGAACCAAAATCCATTAGTGAGTGCCAACAGTGAAAGGATTGGCCCCTATGGAAAGATGTTATTAATGCAAAATGAAAATTACTAGCAAAACGAGAAATATTTTGGACCTGTAGTCCATACACCTAAAGATGTAAAGCCAGTTGGATACAAATGAGTATTTGTATTGAAAAGAAATGAAAATGGTGAAATTATATAACGCAAGCCTTGTAGTCCAAAGTTTCAAATAAAGGCATTGCATTGGTTTTGAAGAAATATATTCCCAGTAGTGGATAAACTATTTTTCATTATTTGATTACCCTAGCAGTAAATGTAAGGCTTGATCTATGTCTAATGGATACCGTAACTGCCTATTTGTATGGTTCAATTGATAGTGATACTTATATGAAAGTCCTGAAGGACTTAATGTGCTAGAAGCATGTCCCTGAAGAAATTAATGTGCCAGAAGTACAAGTACCTGAAAGGACTCAAAATGTTTGAGGCATTTAATTCAAGTTTTCAAGAACAATACTCAATTAAGTTAAATAAGTCCCTTGGCCTGAAGCTATTAGGGTGCATGTGGTATAATCATTTCAAGAAATATTTGTTGAAAGAAGGGTACAAAAACTAACCCAATATGCTCATGCATCTTTATGAAAGAGTATAGAAATGAGTTTGATATAATTGTTGTTTATGTAGATAATATCAACATCATTAGAACTCCTGAAGAGCTTGAAAAGGCAATTAATCATTGAAGAACTACTTGGTCCAGAAGTACCATATCTTACTACTATTGGAATACTAATATATCATGCTGCATAGAAGTTAAAGAATGGTACTAATGTATCATGATTATTACCAAGAGATATAGTTCGTCACCAACACAAAGACATTGGAAGTAATGTAGTCATCAGGGGGAGAAATACTGATATTGTTAAAAGAGGAAGTTGATACACGCTGTACTCTTTTTCCCTTATCTAGGTTTTGTCCCACTGGGTTTTCCTAGAGAGGTTTTTAATGAGGCAGCATTGCACAGTGTATCAATGAATGATGTACTCTTTTCTTTGGCTAGGTTTTTATCCCACTGGGTTTTTCCTAGTTAAAGTTTTTAATGAGGCACATTCATGATGGACATCCAAGGGGGAGTGTTATGAATATATCAGTTATGTGGATGCCCATTGACTCTTGAACTTTCACATTCTGTAACCATTCACTTATATCATTACTAGTGGGCAACTGAAGAGCCACCGATTAATGCTTGAATGGATGAAACTGTCCCCCACCCCAATAATGTATTATATTTGTTGGGTTATAAATACCCATATACAGACTCAACATGGACACACAGATCATATGAATGAGAATATGAATGCTCTCCTTTTTCTCTGATGTTTCTCTTCTCATGTTCTCTGCTTTATTATCATCAGATTTTCTTCAGTTTTATAACAATACTAAGTTACTTTAATTTTTTATTATTTACTAGTAAAGAAAGTCTCTGGACAAAACAAATCCGTACTCAATTTAACTTTAGTATAAGAATTAATTACTATATAAGTCATGAATAACCAAAAAAATATACATTTTGACTTAATTGAAAAATATATCTTAATTTTTGCCCAAAAGGATATATCCTAATCATATAAATTTAAGTACATATTCTCCCCACAAAAAGATTAATAGTATAGGATTAAGGGAATATTTTACCCCAAAAGTTGTCATGGTGGATCAATTTTGCCATGAATGTTTTTCAGTTAAGTACATATACATACATATATGTGTGTGTATATTTTGCCCAGACGTTTATTCCTGTTAAGTTTGTGCGTTAGTTAACCAAACTAAGCTGGTAGCTTACGTGTCATCCACGTCATTTTTGTTATGAGTTTAGATGCTAATTTACCTTAAAAGTTTTCACTCATAAACAATGTTACTTTGCAAATTTTCAAATTGTAGCAATTCCATCCTGACTGTTTATTTAGATTAAATTTACTCGTCAATTGACTAAATATACTTATTTGATAGGTTCATATGTTATCCGCTTCATTTTTTTAAGTTAGATTTAAAAATAAATACAAATACCTTTTTTTATATATAAAAAAAATGCATTCCATCTAAAGAATTAGAAACAATAAAGAAGGTGAAAACATCTTGTGTAATTACGATAAAATCAAAGAGGTGTTTGCCTATCTTAGTCGGTAAGGTACGACTGCAAAAAGTCTTCAACAGCCTTGTTCTCGGCAATTATCTTTAGTGTGTTGTGTATATAGTAATTAAATATTTTTCTTAATTACTTTATGGCAAATGTGAGCTCCTCCTTGATGCATAACTTCTGCTTCTTCAATGTTGTTTAAACTGTCAGCTTAAAATATTTGATTAACTAACAATCAAATTTAACTTGGATAATTGTTTGGTGACATTATTATGATTTGGAAACTTTTGAGACAACATTGCTTATAAGTGAAAACTTTCAAGACAAATTTGTATATTAACAAAAATAACGTGGATAAAACATAGACTTTCAACTTCGCATATTTGATCAATAAACAGTAAAACTTAATTTAGATAACAATTAAGAAAAAATTGTTATGATTTTAAAACTTTTGAAGTGATAGTACACCAAAAAAAACTTTTATGATAAAATTACTCCATCTTGATAACTTCCACAGCAACAAAAAAAAACCTTTAACCCAATTGTGTAACATAATCTAAAGAAACACCTTTTTATAATTTAAAAATAAGTTATTGAATCACTGGCCAAAAAGTAAATAAATTGTTTAAACATGGATATTTTGCTGAAACAAAATTTCAAGTCCCGTGAGAGTAGAAGCTTCACGGGAGATGAGTTACACTAATAGTGATGATTAAATGCAAATTGCTCACAGTTCAACTCATGAACTGTACGATAATGTTACAATTATTCTTAAAAAAGGAGTACCATTATTTTTTTAAGGAAAAATATAAGAAAATATCACTTAAATTTTAAAATTTTATATCAGTAATTTTCTATTAGAATGAATAATTAATTACTACACTCTTGTAGTTAACACCAAAACTTTTATAGTCAACACGAGTGATTTGAGATTTTAAAATTTAAATAGTATTTTCTTATCTTTTTCCCTTTCCTAGAGGATTACAAATTTAACAATCTATTAAACTTCCAAATACATTCTTATTAAATCTTCTTATGATATTTTGAACAAATATAGACATATAATGAGTAATTAATTACCATACTCTTAAAGTCAACACCAATACTTTTATTGGCAAGATGACTGACTTGATATTTTAAAATTTAAATGGTATATGTCTTCTTATCTTTTTTCCTGTACTAAAGGATTACAAATTTAACAATCCACTAAACTTCCAAATATATGCTTATTAAATCTTCTTATGATATTTTGAACAAATATAGGCATATTCATAAAAAATAGGGTTAAATAACAAATTTGTCCTGAAAGTATACCCCGAGGAGCAATTTTACCCCAGAAGTTTTTTTGGGGAGCAAATTTGCCCCGAAAAGTTTTTTTTAGAGCAATTTTGCCCCTCCGTTAACGGTCAACGGTCATTGACCGTTAACAGAGGGGCAAAATTGCTCAAAAAAAACTTTTTAGGGCAAATTTGCTCCCCAAAAAAACTTCTGGGGCAAAATTGTTGCTTAACTCAAAAAAATGTTAAAACTGTTATCTATGACATCATATATTTTTTAATTCTTATTTATATAATATCTAGGGGTGGAAACAGGCCAGGCCAACCCAGACTTCACCCTTAACAAGTCAAGCCTGTTCGGTGACAAAGTGGCCAAAGCCTGGCTTGTAGCCTGTTACAGGCCATTTTTTTAGCTGAAGCATGGCCTGTGTCCTGCTAAGGTGGCCTATATTTTTAAAAATTTTATAATTAGGCTAACATGCTACAGGCCTCATTGCAAAACAGGTCTACTTCAAACAGGCTAAAAATAAGCCTACTTCAAATAGGCCAAATTATATAAATCAGTGAAGGTAGAGATAAAAAAGACCTAATTAATCAATTTCAAAAAAGTAAGGAAATTGATTAAATGATTTATTTGTGTGAGAAAAGTATATGTCACTCTTTCAGAAATATTTATATTAGATTCAAAATAAATATAGTTATAAGTAGCATATAAATGTAAATTTTTATCAACCTTACTACTGTAGCTAAGTCAGACTATTTTGGACAGTTGGCAAAAAAATAGATCATCATTTTTTTTCTTAATTTTTTATGAGTTATATAAATTTTTTTAGGGTTGAGTAGCAAATTTGCCCCAGAAGTATACTCTGGGGAGCAATTTTGCCCTAAAAGTTTTTTTTTGAACAATGTTGTCCTGGGAGTTTTTGTTTAGAGCAATTTTGTCCTTCGTTAACGGTCAACAGTCAACTAACGATTGACCGTTAGGGTTATTAATGGAGGGGTAAAATTGCTCTAAAAAAAACTTTCAGGGGTAACATTGCTCCAAAAACAACTTCCAAGGCAAAATTGCTCCTCGGGTATACTTCTAGGGCAAACTTACTACTTAACCCTAAAAAATATTATAGGCACAATAGGTGAATACACCTTGTTCTGTCCTAAGAACACAGAGATTGGACTTGACTAGGTTGTCAAGCCTAGAGCCTACGTACCATTTGAAGGGATCAAAGTCCACGTAGTTCATGATATACTGGAAGGCACGTAACCAGGGGAGTGGGGTGTGTGCTCAATGTAACAAAAGGTAAATAGAGCATAAGATAGAACATGTGCACCTGTTTAGGGTTCCATTCTATTTATAGAGGAGTCTGGTGCGAGAATCCTTGCCTTAATGAGCGATATCCGTGATTGAGATATAGGGGGCTGATTTGTTGGGATCATGATTGGAGGGGAATCTCCATTAATGAAATCCTAGATCAGTGGGATCCTATATCCCTGCCCATTATAGCGCAGATTCTGTCCCAGGCGCGGTTGGGCCGAGGTCCGAATATGGGCCTATTAGGCCGGTCCGTAACACACCTATTCATTTGGAATGGATGCTCTCAAAAATGCATTCCTCAGTGTCTCTCAGTAGTTTTTCATCTTATCCATCCAAAAATTGATTCAAATGTTCAAAAAGAGACATATCATCTATTTTAAAAGGCCACAAGCGGTAAAAATTATTATATGCGGTAAATATAAAAATTTTACGAGTAGATAATATGTCTCTCTTTAGATGTTTAGATCAAAAATTAAACTCGTAAGATAAAAAGATGCTGAGATACGCGGACATAATCTGTCTCCTATTCATTTTCCCGCAACAATAATACAATTATACCTGCGGTTCTGAAATTCGATAAAATTAAGGGATAGGATATTCTTACTACCATTTTTTCTTACTACCAATGTTACTATCACTTTTTCACCGTTAGATCAAAATTTCATTCACCTTTATAATTTCTCTCTCCTATTAAGATTCTAATCTAACGTTGGAAAAGTAGTAGTAACATTGGTAGTAAGAATATCTTATCTCTAAAATTAATGCAATGTAATACTTCCACCTCTCAACACTTCACTTTTATGACTCGTTATAAAAAAATTTAAACATTGTAATTTATTATTTATGAAGTAATCACAATCTTATACACCATACCCGGGTCATAATTTTAAAACTATTTTATCTCATCATAAAATTATAAAATTATCACGTGGCCTCCCCTCTCAAGTCACGCACGAGAATAAAAAACTGGTTTGTGAGGATCCCATGAAAGCAATCAGTCACTTTCCCATACCACTTTCTCTGATTGGATCACAATTTTACGAGGGGAAGATTTTTTTTTTTTCCCCTTTTCTCACGAGACGAATTATTATACAACTATTTCATTCCAATTTTCAAAACAAAACAAAACCAGAGCTGTTTAAAATCATTTGTGGCCTATCAATTCCCAGTTCCGACCTCTTTTCCTCTTGCATGTTTTGATCAACAATCATAAACAAATTGACTTGATGGATTGTCTGTATCATGACTAAGCACCATGCTGCTTTGAATCTCTACTTACTCTTCAGCTCATAACTCCTTTCAATTCTTGGATTACTGTTAAGACCCCAGGACTTATCTGAGAAACCTATGCCCATAAAATTCATCAAACGATAGACGCTCCTCTGCAACATTTTGGAAATATTTCAGCACTAAATAGATCTCCATGAGAGTTTCAGCTTATTGATATTAATGCTGATGAAAATTTGTTATACTAAAAGCAATGTGCGTGACCTGGATTTAAGCACAGTAGCCTAGAACACATATCAAGACAGTCAGGGTCTACTGCTGAAAGGATTCGCTGAGAAAATGGAAGACATGTGCAGGATCTGATATTCTTCAACAGCTGAACTAGGCAATATAAGTTAACCGTAACCAAAGAGAACAAATTTTGATATGCACTATCTAAAAGTTAGTGTGTTACCTGGACATTATTCCTTCCATTGAAGGGTGGATAGCCATTCACAAGCTCAAAAAGAATGGCTCCAACACTCCACATGTCTGCCTTTAGTTATTATTTAAACTCTTCAGTCTGCTTATTTTGTAATCAATCACACACGCACGCACACGAACAGCTCATACCTTATCATCATATTTCTGGAATTGAAGAACTTCAGGAGCCATGTATAATGGAGACCCACAAACGGTCTCGGCACATTCCCCTGGATGCAATGTTCTATTCGTATAGGTAAGGAAATGAGTTATCAAGTAAGCCAGAGCAACAAAATGGAAAAAGGAAAATAAAAAAACTGTCTTCTAATTCAAATCAAATTCACTCCCCTAAACCAATAACTACCTTGATAGACCAAAATCAGCAATCTTAAGCACTGACTCATCCCCTTGGCTCGACAACAAAATGTTCTGGTCCAACAATGGCCCAAAGCAAGCAAATTTGTTTCTAGTCTCAGAAGTACATTCACCATAACTAAGCATGACAACAAATGTAGACATGCTGATGCAAAAATCACTTGTAACTAAGCTGACGTAAACCACATTAGAATTTCTTTTCTTTTCCTTTTTCTGAATGTTCATTAACACGTCAGTAGAGATAAGTTTTACCTCTGGTTTCAGGTCCCTGTGAATGATACCCCGATAGTGCATTATTTTTAAAGCGGAACCTGCATCACAACAGTCAACAGTAATAATCCAAAGCTCTAATGAACTACCACAAAAGAAGAGTTCAACATTATAAAATTGCAGATCGGTTACCAATATGCTGCATGAATTTTCTAGCAATTTGTGGTTGAACCCTTCCATGGCGCTGAATGTAAGAAGCCAAATTTCCTCCAGCACAAAACTCCAGGACCAGGTATACAAATCCATCTTCCTATTCTCAAAGACAATAAGCTCGAATTAAGCTGGGTAAAGCAAACCATGTAATGATTAGACTTATTATCGTTTTACTACAGTTCCATAATACATGTCTTAACGCCTACCAATACTGCATCCTAAGGATCAGTACAGAAAAGAGATGAACCCATCCATTTAGGCCCTTGACATGTAGGGATTACTTAAACTTAGTAAGAAAAACTAGTTCATGCCACGAGTATATGTCAAGTTCTGCGCCAAGTGAAGTTGCGAGAAACAAAAATATGGGAACAGAAAGGAGCAAGGGAGGCAACCCATTATCTCTAACCCAATGGTAAGGTTCGCATGGCATCTCAGATTTCGTAGCGTTGAAAATTTTGAAAATTAATAGAATGGGGAGGCTGATGAACCTGGAAGACGTCGAGAAGGCGAATTATATTAGGGTGGTTGACAGAGGATAAGAAATCGATTTCGCAGTCGAAGCAGCTCTTGAGGCGTCGATTGAGTCTGGAAAGGCAGACTTGTTTCACTGCCACTTCATCGCCGCTGAACACGTGCTCGGCTCCCCACACTGTGGAGAAAGAACCTTCCCTGATTTTCGTCTTCAGAATATAGTCTCCTACCCTAACGTTTTTGGCTTTGGATTCCATGTTTGATGCAACTAAGCCAGCCATCTATGGCACCGTACTACAAATTTCTGAGAATGGTGCCGAATGTTCAGTGATCTCTTCGCCCACTGCTATCATACACGTGGCATCTCCCATTTTTCTCTTTCTGTGAAATCATCAAGGGAAAATTCGTTTGAGGGCCCCTATTGGACAATTAATTCCAAAAAAGGCCCACAAAATCTGAAAATACGAAAAAAGGCCTTGAAATTCTGACAATACCCAAAAAGGCCCAAAGATTCTAACGTGGGGCTGATATAGTTGTTAATGGGGTTGATATAGTTGTTAACGGAGGGCAGATATAGTTGTTAAAAATTTTTTTTTTAACAACTAAATCAGCCCGATTAACAACTATATCAGCCCCCACTAACAACTATATCAGCCTAATTAACAACTCCGTCAGAATCTTTGGGCCTTTTTGGGTATCGTCAGAATTTCAGAGCCTTTTTCCGTATTTTCAGATTTTGTGGGCCTTTTTTGGAATTAATTGCCCAATAGGGGCCCTCAAACGAATTTTCCCAATCATCAACCCCCATAATAGAATGCAAATTACTCTGTTTTTTTTTTTTCCGGGTCAGCAGCAAATTATTACTCCGGCCCATCATATATCAACAATTTTTGGGACAACATTCAGCAAGTTTCTTTGTCTACTCAAGGCTTGCTACCCAAACATCTTTTGGGCCCAACTTACATATGACCCGAGGATGAACAAACCTTAATAACCTATTGGCTAAAGCCCAATGGATTTTTTTTGGAAAATTACACCTAAGTCCCAAGTAAAAGAAAAATTCCAGATCTCGAGATATTCAAATTTGCAGTAAAGCCTTATGGAAGATTTGGGTAATATAATCTAATTATAAAAAGACCGAAATACCCTTAATCATAGCCACAACACGACCACAGTCATTTAGATATCTTAAAGTATATTTTTAATACCGGTTAATACCCTGAAATATTTTTTCAAAATCATAAAATATTTTTTCAGCACCCGTCAATATTCTAAAGTATTATTTTAGTACCAGTCAAAACCCATAATTATTTTTTAAGGATCCTAAAATAATTTTTCAAGATCATGCATTCTTTTTTCAATACCGTTCAATATTCTAAACTATCTTTTTAGTATTAGTCAATATCCTGAAATATTTTTTTAAAAAAGGCACAGCTTTAGTGAAGTTTGTTGTGCCAAAATGATGATGTTTTAACGTTAAGAAGGGCAACAGACGGTAATAGTAAAGGAGGAAAAGGGTTCCTTTTTCTTTTTTTATACAAGAAATTTTAGGAAAAGGGTTGGGTTCACCCACGATCCAAAGGTAGGGCGAAATCTCCTTTCCTCCTAAGTGATACCGATGTTAGACAAGGCGAGTCGTCTATTAACCTCAAGCGTTAACCTAGGCACCTAGGAGCTAGGATTCTCCCCCAGCGCCTTGACCAACTTTCTTTCTTAGACATAAATATCTTAAAAGGTATGGGCCGAGGAAGTGAAAAGGATACATATATTCACCTTTCAGAAAGGGGTTGAGTTTCTCTCTTAATCATTTTCTCATTATCCCTCATCATCTTTAAATCATATCCGTTCAATCAATCACAGTACTACTTTGACCTCTCTCTCATCTTCTCAATCAATGGCCCAGATACGCTAATGAGAGAAAATGAGAAAAAAGATAATGAGAAGATCCTCTTCCCTAAAAAAAATACTAACCCACGTCTTTATTAAATCCTTTGATGCGAGTGGAAGAGAAGATTCAACAACCTGAAAGATAATCAATTCAATGCTTGCATCAATTATATAGGGAGAGAGAAGGTGAGAAAGAGAGAAAGTTCCTAGTTTTACTCATGGGTAATTGAGTCTTTTTTGGATTATAATCATCAAAATGTTTTACGAGACTTACCTATAAATTGGAGATTTTAAAATACCTTTGTATTATATTTTGTCTAGTTTGAGACTTCAATACAAACCTCTCCTTTTTTTTTAACAAAAAAATTTAGGCGAGTTGGATCTCAAGACTCATCAGAACTTAAGTATGTCTTCGAACTCAAAGAACACTTACAGATCAATCATCAACAAAATCCTTATATTATTGAGATCCGAACACACAACTTTATAATTATGAGCTAATACCCTTTATCAACTGAACTAACCTTTGTTTATTGGTAAAGCTTAATAGATATTGGCCCGGTGAAAGGAACTTTGACAGTTTAAACATGAGTCTCAAGTTTGACTTTTGAACATGATGAAATTTGGGTCCTTTAGATGCAAATTGGGCCACCGTTAAAAGATCTTGGTGTGAAAAGAGAAGATGGTCGTTTTGCTCTGTAGCTCCAGTTTTTCGATCTTATCTCGTGTAATGTTGTTGTTATATCTCATGAAGACAAACTAGTATATAGCGAATGAGGCAGCAAAAGTCATCATTCTCTTTCCATTTTCATGGCGCCAAAAAACTTTGTCATTTGCATTTACCAAAACAGTATATATATTTATAAACAAAATAGGGCAGGAAGAACATACAACGTTAATTATATTTACTGCTTCAACTGGTAATTCCGTACAGTTTCAAGATCTATCGATCCTTGTCATTACACGTTAAATCAGATAACAGCCCAAAAATATATTGCCCCAACAAGATCCAGGCGTTTTGGGGCCTGTCACTTGGACACCTTAACTTCTTGTCGGAACCCAAACTGAAGCCGCTGTTAGAGGCCTAGACTTCCAACACAGAGACAATCTGCCCTTAACATGTTGCACCCAGTACCCGCCACCGAAGAGGCTCACCAACAACTTGGCTTGAGAAATATTGCAGTTACTCACAGGAACTCGTTTAAACCCTTTCAAGGAGTTCAATCCTTCTTCCCACAAAGTTCTCTCCTCCCCTTCACAAGGAAACTGCCTCACAGTTTCTATAATCCTAATCCCCAGAACTTCTTTTTCTATCAACTTCATCTTGTAGTCATCACAGAAACTACTTGCAAGTGAATCAGAAATTGCTGTATAATGGTGCAAAGCCTCATGGAAGAACTCTACAAAGGACATAGATTGGAGCCTAGAAAAATTGAACAGTTCATCTTCTACTAAAACAACAAGCTTAGATGACAATTTGCTTACACCATCCAGGAAAGTTTTGATCATTGAGAAACTCCTGTTGGTCGTCCACTGGTGTATCATACAATTGACTACAAGTGCAGGACCCAATGTGATTCTTCTAAAATCATCGTCCCCAGTAATCATTATTTGATCAAACGTGAATGAGAAATTGATAGAGTCAGCAAACTCTTGTAACCTTCTTCCTGTTTGTTGGACGCCGGCGACACTTTGATGGTCCAATGTGATGGCTGTCACTCTAAGGTTAGTGTTCTTCCTCATTGCCAGGTCAACCATCAATGGCGGCCACTGGATCCCATCCATGATGTCAAAATCAATGACATGGACCTCTTGATCACCTTCAGTTGCTTCAAATATTGCTTGGTTTGCAGTGAAATGGGCAAATTTCACATAGGGAGAGAGCTCTTGGAGGCTCTGAAAAGCGAAGAAAGTGTCTTTCTGAGAAGAAATGGGTTCATAGTTCACTGCAAGGGCATTTATGGTTTTATAATGCAAACCTTGATTAAAGAAAAAAGCCAACCCGTTCAACAAATTATCTCCTTCATTTTCTACACATAAGTCGTGGTTAATCTTTTTAATGATGTCTGAGGCTAGAGCCCAATTCTGTGCTTCAACAGCTTCAGCTCCTGTCAGCAAGAGATCAGCTAAACTGCTTTCTTCCATTAGAGCCGCTTGAATACCCATTAAACAAGGATCTCCATTTTCCTGGCACCTCGGAGTGGTAACTTCTTGGCTCAATTCTGTTTCTATCCCCACTGAGACATTAGGATCCATGAAATCAAAGTCCAGAAGCTCTGTACATGGCTGCTGCAGTAATCCTTCAATGAACTCTTGGTCGAGCATTGCATCTTGTGAGGTATTTGGAGATAAGAGATCATATTCTGTTTGGAATGGAAATGCATTTTCTAAGCTATATTCATGGAGTTGATGGTAGAAGGAGTGATCAACTAGCTCATAATCCATCTCACTCATGGCTGATGATAAAATGGGAAGGGCTGTAAACAGTCTATGCGCTGGAGATTTAAGACAAGTATTTAAGAAAAATGGAGAGGAACTCGTGTATTGAATGACAAAATTGTAACTGTAGATAGACGTAGCACAAAGTAAAGAATAGTGCGAGATGTGGACGTTTCAAGATTTAGTTATTGTGAATCAAGAGGAAAATTTTGGAGAAGCTAAGCAAGATTGTTATTCTGATCTACTGAAGCAGATTGATGAATAAATGTACTGGAGACATTGCTTTATATATATACTTAATTTTATGCACCAGAGCCACCAGCCCATGACCCGGGACATCATTGACATAGGGAAAATTTTTATAGAACTGGAACAGTAATCACTAAAATGAATCCAATGCATGAACCTGAGTTCCTTTGCAATGTGTCACATCCCTGCTGATCTAATAAATTAAACAAGATTATAAATGTAGATTGCAGAAAAGAACAGTAATCCAATGAACCTTATCATATGCAACCTGAACTTATTTATGCCGGGACAGCTGTCAAATAATTAAAGTGTTAGCTTTTACTATTTTATTTCAGGTTCTGTACTTGTATTATGCACATATGATTTGCAGGGGCTGTTGGTGTCACTGAGAGCAATATAGGCCAAGAGAAAATAAAACTGTTCGGATCCTGGTGCAGACTTGAATATGATTTAAGTTTGGTGAAGGAACATGACGAGTGATGGACACGTGGAGGGTGAGCTATGGTCAGAGCATATCAAAATTCTGCAAAACTATAACAAGGAGCTTTATATTAATAGTTTGGGCAGCCGAAAGGAAACAAAAGTTGATGAAGTGATCCATAAAGGTTAGAAGCATTTAACAACCCTATCTGTGTACCTTCCAAAACTTTGTTAAACTGGAAAAACTGAAGATATTGAGGATATTCTTCGGCTATTGATTGTTAAAGGAATAATTTATGTTGTGATGTTGTCTCTTGCAACTTGCAAGTTGTTTTTCCCTCAGAGGAGAAAGTGATGTAAGCAGACAGAAGCAAGTCCATGATTAAGGACGAAAGTTGTAAAATACAGAAAGCAACGTTTGGGAGTTTCCGCTGAGGTGGAAATAAACAGGTCAAAGTCTAGATCCTGCTAACAAACATTGTATAAGTGTACCTCATGCGTTGATGTGAAGATAATGTCAGTATTGAATCAAGTTTAGTATATGCATAAATCTGCTTGATATGATATGATGGGGAAGAATTTGATGATTCGAGTTGATCTCTGCCTTTGTTGTTACTCCCCATCGATCAGGTCATGGATAATCTCCTATCATCTTAAAACAACAACAAAAATGTCAATAATATGCATTGGCAAACCAGCTAAGCACATTAACAGGGATTGATTTCGTTCTTAGGATTTTGATTTTGCGAGTTATTGACTCCAAAAGAAATGGAGTAATGTTCTTACAGCAGAGCATGATTCTGGGTTTCAATCTCTGCACCATTGTGTGGATGGATGACGATGGACGAAGCAACTAGTAAATTTTCTTTTTTCTTTTTGGGTATAGAAAAGTTTAGGTGGTGTTAACAGAGATAATTTCAGCCTACGCCTCCAAATTCAAAAAGTACTTACAGAGGTAATTATAGATTGTTTACTAACGAGGCCCTCACACACTAGTGCAAAAAAGGGTTTTAAGACCGCCTCAGATTGGAGTAGCGACGCCCTGGTCTTAAAGGAATGACCGGTGGCAGTTCTATAAATATAAAGAACATTTTAAACCGGATCATTTTTTCATAGGTCTTAGATATATTATTCAGACCGGACTAAAAAACAACCGGTCTTTTAAATGTTATTAAGAAAATTGAAATATCAATTACTTTATCAACAAATCTTATATAGCCGGACTAATATTTTCTGCGGTCCAAAAATAATAAGGAAAAATTTAGATATTAAGATATTAACGTTTTAAGACTAAACATGTTTAATAGCCGGTCTTAACATTTATTCTTTTAAGACCAGACGTAAAATGCGGCCAGTACAAAATATAGAAAATGATTAAATAAAAAATTAATTAATTTTAAGACTTGATTTGTATATGGACCGGTCTTAAAAGTTAACATTTAACACTGGATACTAATTTATCTGGTCTTAAAGTTAAATAGTTTAAGACCAGGCTTAAATTTTGGCCGGTACAACAATATTGAAGAAAATCAAACAAATAATTAATTAGTTTCGTTTAATTTACTAAAAATTTATCTAGACTTTTAGGATCATATGTATGTTAAACGTGCGGTCTTAAAAGTTTTGAGACTTTTAGGACCATATATATTAATTGTCTGCTCCTAAAAGTTTTGACTACTTAAACTTTAGGACCGTGTAGTTGTAAATATCCAGTCTTAATAGTCTTCCTTTAAATATCTGGCAAACTATTAATTCAAGACAATCGAGGTTCTGGCATTCTCCCCAAACTAAGACCTTCAATGTCATCGTTTTTACCTCTCCTGATTTTGAGCAGCATTATCTGTTTGCCTTTTCTTTGTCTTTTTTCTTTGTCGGAAAAAAAATGAAGATAATAAAAAGAACACTGAAAATATTCAAATCAGGACGAGGTAAAACCGACGACAACAACTGTCCAACCTTGAGAAGAATTGTCACTCTGTTTGTTTTTATTTAAATAAAGTAGACAATGTTTTTTTTAAAATGTTCTTAAGTCTTAACTGTATTCTGGGACTTTTTAATGTTAATCACACAAGGACAATGTTTTGGTTGTTTCCTTTTTTTCGGAAAGAAAAAGAACAGAATGAAAAGGATAAGGCGAGTGATATCGTTTCTTTGCCTTCGAGAGATGCATCAATATTATTTGTGAATTTCCTTTTTTTTTGTTTCTTTAGAAAAATTATATTAACGTTCGTGGGCGTCGAATACCGCGATCTGTAACATCCTGATTTTTGAGTCTACAGACTAGAAAATTAGCCTATTTTTAGAGAAATATTAGACCCTATTTTTTTGAAAATGAATTTAGAATCAGTATTTTATTGGACATGAATAGTGTTTACTATTCACAAATACGTACATGAATAGTATTCACTATTCACAAATACGTATTCACTTTTTTATAAATACGGTATTTAATCGATATTTTGAGAAGTATGAAAAGTATTTACTATTTATAAATACGTATTTACTATTTGAATAATAATATTATATTATAATAATATAATGATATTATATTATAATAATATAATAATATATATTATATTATATTAATAAAATATTTAAAAAAATATAATATTAAGGGTGGGCAGCACGCTGGACGTGCTACCCACGAGGAAGGGGTAATTAATATCCCTTCCCCTTCCCATATATATATATATAGGCGTGTGTGTGTGTGTTTTAGTTAGTGTGTGTGTGTGTTTTAGTTAGTGTGTGTGTGTCCGAAAGTGAGAGAGAACGTGGGAGAGTGAGAATAAGAAAGAGAGGAGGTGTGGAGAATGATGATTTGATTTGAGGTTAAATTATTTGGTGATAGCAAATTGAGAGTATTGAAGTATTGGTAAAATAAGCTTGGAATTGAGGTAACCTTGGTTATTCTTTTATATACTTGTCAAATATTTATATGTGTATATATATTAACTGTTTTGGGATTTATTGTGCCTATAGAAGGCTTGATTTGGAATCTGATAATGTTGTTTTGATGAGAGTGGATATTCTTGGAGCCCTTGGTATCACTTTTCTTTTAACCGGGTCAAATATGACACCTCCTTGGTTGTGGTTTTACCAGGAGGGGAGCCATGTTGAAGTTATGAGTATTGGATATGTTATGATGAGAGATGAGTTATGTGTTAGATTGCTCCAGTCAACGGTTATAAGAGGTGGTCAGGGTAATAAGGGTGATCTATTCATCATTGACATATTTTATATTGTGAGATCTCTTGTGGATTATTGGAAAATAAATTATGATGTTTTTTTGAACCCTTTTTGGGAGGGAGTTTTGGTAACCGAGTCGAGAACTATTTTGTGAAAGGTTTTTATATAAAGGCATATATTTTAATTATTGTGAATTTATAAATATGTTCTCGTTCTTGGTTAGCATGTATATTTCTGAATAACCAATGGTTACGGGGATCTTTGGATCTTACGGTTACTTTGTTCATTTTTTTCAGGTAAATGATTTAGTAGGGAAATCAGGGAAGGCACATATGGAAAGCTCATGCTATGTTATTTTATTTGCCATGACCATAAGACTTCCGCATTTTGAAAACTCTGATATTATTTTGGATTTATTTTGGCCCTGTATAAATGAATTTGTATCTTTGGCCATGTTTTTGGGTGATAAAATTGAGGCGTTACATTTTTGGTATCAGAGCTAGTTAAAGGTAACCATGATCGGGGGTTCTCACAGTGTGATCTGTGGCGAAGCATTGGCTCTTACCCCGACATGGCCAGGGAGTCTGGTTGCACTGGGACGTATGGGCGTACCCTGAGCCGTGAGGCGGTGCGTAAAACTAGCGGCTGAGGTACGTTATGTTGCCACGGTGTATGGGCACCACGGAGACATTTTTGGTATCAGAGCCTGGTTAAAGGTAACCATGATCGGGGGTTCTCACAGTGTGATCTGTGGTGAAGCATTGGCTCTTACCCCGACATGGCCAGGGAGTCTGGTTGCACTGGGACGTATGGGCGTACCCAGCTTCCCCTTCCCATATATATATATATATAGGCGTGTGTGTGTGAATTAATATGTGGTGTGTGTGTGTGTGTCCGAAAGTGAGAGAGAACGTGGGAGAGTGAGAATAAGAGAAAGAGAAGAGGTGTGGAGAATGATGGTTTGATTTGAGGTTAAATTATTTGGTGATAGTAAATTGAGAATATTGAAGTATTGGTAAAATAAGCTTGGAATTGAGGTAACCTTGGTTATTCTTTTATATACTTGTCAAATATTTATATGTGTATATTTATTTACTGTTTTGGGATTTATTGTGCCTATAGAAGGCTTGATTTGGAATCTGATAATGTTGTTTTGATGAGAGTGGATATTCTTGGAGCCCTTGGTATCACTTTTCTTTTAACCGGGTCAAATATGACACCTCCTTGGTTGTGATTTTACCAGGAGGGGAGCCATGTTGAAGTTATGAGTATTGGATATGTTATGATGAGAGATGAGTTATGTGTTAGATTGCTCCAGTCAACGGTTATAAGAGGTGGTCAGGGTAATAAGGGTGATCTATTCATCATTGACATATTTTATATTGTGAGATCTCTTGTGAATTATTGGAAAATAAATTATGATGTTTTTGGAACCCTTTTTGGGAGGGAGTTTTGGTAACCGAGTCGAGAACTGTTTTGTGAAAGGTTTTTATATAAAGGCATATATTTTAATTATTGTGAATTTATAAATATGTTCTCGTTCTTGGTTAGCATGTATATTTCTGAATAACCAATGGTTACGGGGATCTTTGGATCTTACGGTTACTTTGTTTATTTTTTTCAGGTAAATGATTTAGTAGGGAAATCAGGGAAGGCACATATGGAAAGCTCATGCTATGTTATTTTATTTGCCATGACCATAAGACTTCCGCATTTTGAAAACTCTGATATTATTTTGGATTTATTTTGGCCCTGTATAAATGAATTTGTATCTTTGGCCATGTTTTTGGGATTTACTGTTTTGGGATTTATTGTGCCTATAGAAGGCTTGATTTGGGTGTTTTTGGGTGTTTTTGGCCATGTTTTTGGCCATATTGTAAATATGTTTTTGAGTGTTGAATATCCTATATTTGGAGGTGTTACTGATATTTTGGCCAAGATTTTGGTATTGAAATTGAGGCGTTACAATTTTTGGTATCAGAGCTAGTTAAAGGTAACCATGATCGGGGGTTCTCACAGTGTGATCTGTGGCGAAGCATTGGCTCTTACCCCGACATGGCCAGGGAGTCTGGTTGCACTGGGACGTATGGGCGTACCCTGAGCCGTGAGGCGGTGCGTAAAACTAGCGGCTGAGGTACGTTATGTTGCCACGGTGTATGGGCACCACGGAGACATTTTTGGTATCAGAGCAAAGGTTCTGGCTAATTTGTTGATTTCCTAACAGTTTTCTAAAAATTGAGGTCGTGGCAAATTAAATATCATAACATTTGCACTTCCCTGTTAGATTTAGAATTTATTTAGCTATTTTCTTATTTAGTGTCCTTGTGATATCTATAATTGTTATTGAGGATTTATAGTTTGAGATTATGATTAAGGTTAGATTGTGAATAAGGTTTGATATTTTATCAGAGTGGCGCAGCGGAAGATGATGAATTTTGAGGACAAAATTTTTTTTTAGGAGGGGAGAAATGTAACATCCTGATTTTTGAGTCTACAGACTAGAAAATTAGCCTATTTTTAGAGAAATATTAGACCCTATTTTTTTGAAAATGAATTTAGAATCAGTATTTTATTGGACATGAATAGTGTTTACTATTCACAAATACGTACATGAATAGTATTCACTATTCACAAATACGTATTCACTTTTTTATAAATACGGTATTTAATCGATATTTTGAGAAGTATGAAAAGTATTTACTATTTATAAATACGTATTTACTATTTGAATAATAATATTATATTATAATAATATAATGATATTATATTATAATAATATAATAATATATATTATATTATATTAATAAAATATTTAAAAAAATATAATATTAAGGGTGGGCAGCACGCTGGACGTGCTACCCACGAGGAAGGGGTAATTAATATCCCTTCCCCTTCCCATATATATATATATAGGCGTGTGTGTGTGTGTTTTAGTTAGTGTGTGTGTGTGTTTTAGTTAGTGTGTGTGTGTCCGAAAGTGAGAGAGAACGTGGGAGAGTGAGAATAAGAAAGAGAGGAGGTGTGGAGAATGATGATTTGATTTGAGGTTAAATTATTTGGTGATAGCAAATTGAGAGTATTGAAGTATTGGTAAAATAAGCTTGGAATTGAGGTAACCTTGGTTATTCTTTTATATACTTGTCAAATATTTATATGTGTATATATATTAACTGTTTTGGGATTTATTGTGCCTATAGAAGGCTTGATTTGGAATCTGATAATGTTGTTTTGATGAGAGTGGATATTCTTGGAGCCCTTGGTATCACTTTTCTTTTAACCGGGTCAAATATGACACCTCCTTGGTTGTGGTTTTACCAGGAGGGGAGCCATGTTGAAGTTATGAGTATTGGATATGTTATGATGAGAGATGAGTTATGTGTTAGATTGCTCCAGTCAACGGTTATAAGAGGTGGTCAGGGTAATAAGGGTGATCTATTCATCATTGACATATTTTATATTGTGAGATCTCTTGTGGATTATTGGAAAATAAATTATGATGTTTTTTTGAACCCTTTTTGGGAGGGAGTTTTGGTAACCGAGTCGAGAACTATTTTGTGAAAGGTTTTTATATAAAGGCATATATTTTAATTATTGTGAATTTATAAATATGTTCTCGTTCTTGGTTAGCATGTATATTTCTGAATAACCAATGGTTACGGGGATCTTTGGATCTTACGGTTACTTTGTTCATTTTTTTCAGGTAAATGATTTAGTAGGGAAATCAGGGAAGGCACATATGGAAAGCTCATGCTATGTTATTTTATTTGCCATGACTATAAGACTTCCGCATTTTGAAAACTCTGATATTATTTTGGATTTATTTTGGCCCTGTATAAATGAATTTGTATCTTTGGCCATGTTTTTGGGTGTTAAAATTGAGGCGTTACACGATCAGCTTCTTGTTGAAATTGAAACAGAAATAGAAAAACATGTATAGAAATTGAAATAAAAATTTTACTTAATAATATATTTTTATTTTAATAAAAAAACATAAAAATATCTAATCCTCCCCATCGTTGTCGGAGGGGAGGGAGTCGTCGGAGAGGTCGGACACGTTATCATCAGAAAGACGATACTCAACGTCATGGGCGTCGAGTACCGTCGTCACCTTGTTGTTGACTGCGTGATAGACCTAAAAAAGTTGGCCCATGCGTCAGTCTATATGACTGACGCGGGCCAGGAGGTGCTGCATCATCTGGTAGAATGACGGGTTTGGAGGCAGCGGAGGAGAGTACGGATTGTAAAGACCGATAGGACGAGGAGGACCTAGTGGTGGTGGAGGTTGTTGAAGTGATAGAGAAGAATGTGAAGAAAGTAAAGTAACAACGGGTTTAAATAGAGAACCCATCCCGAACAATGTGAAACGCTGGAAACTTTAACGAGGAGCCGCATAGTTCCTCAGAATACGAGGAATTGCCTAGTTGGGAAGTTTATCTGAAAGCCAAAGAGACTCTGAATCTATTCATTGTAGATACAACTTTTAATACCGGATATTTTAAAAGATCCATTCTTAAAAGTAATATTTTTAATTGATTAAAAAAATAAAAGAACTTTAGTACCGGATATAAGATAAAACTTCGGTCTTAAAAGTAATTGAATTGACTAAAAAAATAAATAATAGAAGTTTAGGACCAGATATATTATAAAAGGTAGATCTTAAAAGTATTTTAGGACCAGATATTTATAAAAGGTAGATCTTAAAAGTATTTGAATTCAAAAACGACTTTTAGAACCAGATATTTATAAAATACGCTCTTAAAGTAGAAAATCATCAATTGTATTTCTCCTGCTCTCTGCCCTTATATTAACTCCTCACACTACCTCTCTGTCCTTATTAACTCCTCAATGCCTCCTAACTCCTCACCAGTAATTAAAGAAGCTTATTAATTCTCCAATTTTCCTTTATTTTATTCATTCAGTTGCTGCTGCGCTCGCCAAAGCCAATCCTCTTTTTTTCGGTTTGGTTAATAAATAGACCGTTAGGACCGGATACGTTATAAGTAACTGGTCTAAAAAGTATTTGACTTTTAGAACCGTATGTTGTATAAATCTTCGGTCTAAACATTAATAAAAATTTAGGACCGGAGTCTTCTAAACCTTCGGGCTTAAAAATTAAATTAATAAAAATCTTTAGGACCGGATGCATTATAATTAATCGGTCTTAATAAAATTGAAAATACTAAAAGATTTCTTTGTCACGCATAAAATTAAATTTTCCTCTCTAAACTTTTCTTGTCGCGCCGAAAGTGATTTCTCAGGTTCTGTTTTCAGTGTTTGTGTGTTGCTTTGTCAATGCTTCGCGTCGCTCTCTCGATAATAGCTTTCTGGTTCCTTAGTTAAACGTCTATATATCAAGCTATAAGAGGTGTTTCGGTTATATAACTTTATCATTTTCCTACTTATCATTCTGGGTATTTCATGGGTTTAATGAAATCGATGAAATGTTATTGTGGATTCCTCTGTTGTTAATAAATATTGTATTTTGATTATTATATTTGCACTTTAGACCAACTCAACTGACCAACAAGTGTTTTTAGGTTACTCTTGCTATCTGCAACATGAACGTTCGTGGCCAGAGAAAAAAGACTCAGCAAACTCATTTGAATTAATATGCTATAGGTGAGTCCACAAAACCTTCATGCGATGCATTTAATTTCTTCGTCATGCATTTATTTTGCTTCTTGGATTCACTGTGATACATTTATGACCAAAAGTGATTCTTCGTTATGCATTTAATGGGCAAGTTTCTCCGTTAAAAAAAAAAGGAAAAAAAAAACAAAAGAAGACCTAACCGACATTGAGCATAAATATGCATTTTGAGTTGGCTTATTTTATATTCAAGTTTCAAATTTCTCGAATTATGTATGTTAAACAAAATGGGGCGAGGGAATTTATAGAATTTGAAAAACAAAATGTCCATGATGATAGTGGGAAGTTTTATTGCCCTTGTGTAAAATGTTTGAATGAGAGGCGACTAAGTCCAGAAGTTATACACACACATTTAATTTGTGAAGGATTTTGTAAGACCTATACAATATGGGTATGGCATGGTGAAAAAATCCCAAGTGGGTCTCAACATGGGGAAGTGGCCTTTGATGATAATGACACGGATATTGATCGCATATAGGACATTATTCATGATGTAGGAGAAGAGGCTTTTTATCAATCACATGCATATGGTAATATGTACAGTGATGCAAAGACCCCGCTATAGCCTGGATGTAAAAAATACCAATTGTTGAACGCTATATTGAAATTGGTAAGCTTAAAGGCATAGCGACAATAGTTTTTCTAAAATGCTTGAGGCTTTTAAGGACATGCTTCCAGATAATAATGTGTTGTCGCATCGATATATATATACACTATGATATTCTTTCTATATATGTTATTAAACAATGTCACTGACTATGAAGTTTGTTCTTGTTTTATTTTTGTGGCAGGATCCGATCCAAAGGAGCATATTATAAAAGGATGTGTTTACGTTGTTGGGTGGAAATCAGATGAAGGCATGATGAATAAATTATATTGGGCATGTATGTTGATTTACGTGCTGTATTTGTAACTCAGCTCATTGTATTTGTAAGTAAGTTATCTTATTGTATAAATTAATTTAGGTATTGTAGTCATAGTATAATCATTAATTAAGAAGCAACATAACTCATGGTGAATAATATTTGTATTCTTTATCCCAATTCAATTTATTCATAATTGTTCATAGCTTGTAGCTTAAAGTATCGACTTTTATGTGCTGAATTGGGTGGTGGATTTGTGTATATATATTGATCAGGAAGAACAGGGAAAATATTCAGGAAAATTTAGATTGGAATAAATACGCCAGTCTTAAATGTTTAACTGTTAAGACCGGATTTATTTTTGTCCGGTCTTAAAATTCCGATCCTTTTAAGACCGGCCAAGTTTTTGTCCGGTCTTAAAAGTTGGGTTTTATGACTGAACAAAAAATATTTCAGGTTCATTTAATACGATTTTTAAGACCTAATGTTTTTAAATGTCCAGTCTAAAAGATTTTTTTTAAGATCGGTTCGTGTCCGATCTTAAATGTTAGACTTTTAATACCGCCTGAAACAAGAACGGCCGCGAGTCCGATCTTACAGTGCCTCTTTTGTCTGATCTTAGCCTTTTTTGCACTAGTGACATTAACTAATGGTATAGACTCTCATTCCTTTTGGGATGAAGGACGACGCCTTAACCAACTGTGTCATGTTGGTGGGCAACTAGTATTTTGTGTAAACTATTGGGGGGAGGATTGAAACTACTCAATTAGGAATTAACAATGCGTGGTTTTAAAAAAATCAAAATTAAGATGAGTGAATTTTTTAAGGTGTGAATGATATATGCTTAATGAAGCTAATATATATAAAGCTAATCATTTAAGCGTAATTTTTTTTTTTTTTTTAAAGAGAAAGAAAGAAAGAAAGATTCGTTGGCTGTCAGTGGTAACCTTTTACTTAATTCTTCTATGTTGAGGGGAAGGAAACCTCCCAAACTCTGGTAGAAGGACAAAACTGCATTGTTAAGGTGGGGACATTGCAAATAAATTTTTGGGAAAATTCGTTTGAGGGCCTCTATTGGGCAATTAATTCCAGAAAAGGCCCACAAAATCTGAAAATACGGAAAAAGGCCCTGAAATTCTGACAATACCTAAAAAGGCCCAAAGATTCTGACGGAGTTGTTAATGAGGCTGATATAGTTGTTAGTGGGAGGCTGATATAGTTGTTAACCGGGCTGATTTAGTTGTTAAAAAAAAATTAACAACTATATCAGCCCGGTTAACAACTATATCAGCCCCCCGTTAACAACTATATCAGCCCCATTAACAACTATATCAGCCCCCCGTCAGAATCTTTGGGCTTTTTTGGATATTGTCAGAATTTCAGGGTTTTTTTTTCCGTATTTTCAGATTTTGTGAGCCTTTTCTAAAATTAATTTTCTAATAAGGACCCTCAAACGAATTTTCCCTAAATTTTTCCTCACTTGTCAGATCAAATAATAGAGTGAATATAATATATAGGAACTGTTGTTGATATCTTTATCACTGGCTTGAAAAGGTGTGAAGGAGGGAGGGGAATATTCTTTGCCTTGGTTCTTGAGAGTAATAGTGGGGAGGTTTTAAATTGCAGTCAATTCAGAAGTCGAAGTTTTATATGAGATTATGAATGAAGAACTTGGGTATTATTGGGTAATTGAGGTTTTCCTATTCATAAAAGGGTAACCTGTCGTAGTTGGGGGTTAGAGATGAGTTGCATTTGACATATAATACAAGCTTTAATCATTATTATAAAATATAGATAACTAATTTATGGATATTGAGAAAATTAGTTACATTAGTTATTTATAATAAATAAGCATTAATTTCCTTAAAACACCCCATTTAATCGTATGTATTGGAACTAGCTTTTGAAAAAAATACCCTTAATAGATGCAATCAACTGTGATACTTTGATTATTCACCAAAAAAAAAAATTGTGACACATTGAAGCAAAAATTATAAATATGATAGATAAAATATATTGATGTCTTATATTTATAACTTGCAAGTTGTTTAGTACAAGCAATTGAGGGAGAAGAGGAAAGAAAATTTTTATGAGTTGAATTTTAATTAACTTTATACTCTTTCATATTACATCTTCTTGTTAAAATTTTATAAACTTACTTCTCCAATTTTTAAGAATTTAACTTATAAATTTTTTCCTTCCCTTTCAAATCTTTCATACCAAATAACCCCTACAATATTTAGCTCTTATATAGAGCATGGCATAAGAGGGAGTATTAACTTAATTGGATTTTTCTCATAAATGTCTAATCGATATGAAATGTTATAATATTACTTTGACTTTTCTATCATCATTTCAATTAACAGCCCAAACAAGCTAACGAGAGATGATAATTAAAAAAAAACGATGAGGAGATCATCTGCCTCCGTATTAATATTGATATGAGGTATCTAGCCAATGGAATGAGGCAGAGTCTGCTTGCGAATTTGATATTTGTGTCCCAATCGTCCACTTGAACTATATATACCAATTTCATTCATTCATTGTTGGAATTGGCTCCAAGTTCTGCATCCTGCTGACATAGCTCTGTCTAGATTCGGCAACTACTCAATTTTGAAGATAAAACTAGAAGATATTTGATAATAAAAACCTATATGATAATCTATACACGACATTATTAAAAATTTTGATGTGCCATCATATTCATAAGACATAGACTTTCAAATTCTATAAAACACAGTTTATGATTAAACAGAATGCATCCAAGAAGCAAGAGTTAATGGGCTACTTTTGTGTGCTGTGTGGTGATGGCGATAACTGTGGAATAACAAACCAAAATTGCCTACCAAAACAAATTAGGGCAAATCAACTCTGGTTGTTGGCCGCTTTCCTGGTCCCCATCTATTTATCTTTCCCTCTTTGTTTTACTTTTTTAACTTTTTAATTACACTTAACTTTAGAAGCAGCCAAAACTTTGGTTACTGTCTAGCCTACTGCCTCTACTACCAATAATTTGGCATTCTCAATTATTAATCAACGTCATCTTGAACCTTCCTAACATTTCGGCTTTGTGTAAATTATCCATTTTTCTTTTCAAAAACAAATTTTTAAGATTCTCTTCAGCAAACTACCCAACAAATGATCCCACGTTTTGTCATGCACCTCATCGTTTTTGTTCCTCTGCAAGAATGTAGATGCTGATCTTCAATTTTCATCACTCACAAATCCTTATATTATGTAGTTTTCAAGTCAGAAATAATCATTCTTTTCTTCAATTATTTCCTTAAGATGTTAACTTGTCTGATTACTCAAAGTTCAAACCATACTTTTGAATTCAGTTAAGGCAAAAAAAAAAAAAAAAATCTATACTTTTGAACTATGATATGAGCTTCTGTATCGTGATCTTAGACTCTTGGCGAGCTGGAAGTCTTCAAGACATGAGAAACAGTTTACTTGAGTCTTTATCACCATTGGTGATGTTGGTTTACACCTAATCTTAGAGTTTAGGTGACGTTGCTTTCCCCCTTGATTTTGTTTTTAGTTCTCAGGATTAATTTTGGCGCAAGATATTTTTAACATTTTCGAAATATTATATATACTCATTTTTAAAATATTATCAATATATTATAAGGCATATGACCAATACTGTTCACATAAAAGAATATTCGTGTCTTCTACTTGTCTTGTTCCAATCATTTTTGAAATAGCTGCACCGGAGTCAAAACATGCAAGTGTTGGAATTACCAACTAATTTGTTTCGGGCATTTGCACAAGACATGTCACAGTTTGAGACATTCAATCACAATATCATTTCTTAAACTTCATATTAATGGAACTTATCTCCCTCAATAGTGAATTTTCCATACTAGTTCCCGCCCCTGGCTTGGCCGGATGACTTTACTCAGTTCAAGCACAGAAAACAGAACCTGTAGTGACCAGTATGGATTGTAAAGGAAGCTTCCAGTGTTGAAAATCACCTTTCGTATTCATGAAGCTAGAATTTGCATGACTTCACTTATGGACTCCATAGGGGACTTTAAGATAGATCTAACTGAATTAGATTACTCAGTTTCCGTCAGTGCTTCTCAATATTTTGTTTCTAGTTGCATAATGGAACTCTCAAACTCGCCACGCCCCACTACTTTAACGGGCACATTATACAAGCGTACCTCCTAACCAATAAACATCCATCTCATGACATTTGAATACCAAACCCTTCGGATCATAAAAATAGATTGTGATTTACGAGCGGCAAACAAGACCTAACGTCCTAACAGCACAAGCAAAAGCATTTATATGGGAAACGTGGGGGGCTCAGCAGTGCTTAGATTAATCTATTCTGCCTTCTTATATACAATGAGTAGCCATTCACAGAATGGATTTATTTACAAAATAATAGTCAACACCAGACAAGCTAAACCTGGTCATTCCACCAAAACCTTAAAGAGTCATGGACCTAGTCACATTTATTTACAAAAGGAATGACAGATCCTTCAGCTGGTGTTCACAGCTCTGGGCCAAAAAAAAAAAAAAAGTCCACATCTTACAGATTCAATATCAACAAAAATTTAGAAAAGTATTGTGCTTCTGCCAGAATCTCACTCTGCAGAAGTATAATTTAACTACAGGGCTTGCTGCCAGGCATAAGCAATGAGTTTTTCATCTCTTTATAACCTTGGAACTCTTCCAATGCCTCGGCTGTTGTTCTCCTAGTTAAGAACCCAGAAGATGTCATGCTCGATAAAATTGGAGACTCTTGGATCTGAGTGTCCTCTCTAGTGTTTATGCTATAAGTTTGAGGCGTAGCACCTTCAGAGAACTCTTCTGAAGTGCAGGAGTCTTGCCGTAGAGGTGGCGCTTTTTTCAGCATATGCACAAGGGCACCAACAGCAGCATCTTGAGACAGCCTTATAGGATATAATCCTCCAGTTTCAAGCATCTCACCCATGTGAACATGATCCAAAGCTCCTGGCCTAGCATATGATCAAGAAGCTGGATAAATATTGATGCATAACAGATAAAAGGGGGGAAATTATTGCCATAGCCAACTGAACAAAATCTAGCAACCATGCACAGATTTTATGTAAATGTATCAACAGGAACAATCTCTCGAAGTTGGCTAATCACCAAGAACAACAACTATTTGAAATGTCAATTAACTGGGAAAATATGTTCACTGAGGGCCCCACCCGCATGATTTACATCCTAGCACCTTTTCTCAAAAATGGAATGCTTTTATCGCCCTTTACATACTGTATCAGGTCAATAGAGCAATTACAAGTTACAAGTTACAACAGTAAAAATAATGACACACAATCAAGATACTTCCTTTACTCTCACGCTAGATGTCTGTTGCTTTCAATAATCTCTGATACCAAAGTTCAGCTATTTTGTACCTTAATGAGAATTCTTATTTATCAGTAACATAATGACCAAGCAAGCCACAAGCCACTGAATTTTTTTTCCAAATACGCAACTCCTAAGTACATATGATAGATAAGAAGACGGGGCTCTGAAAAGTAATAAAACTGCTCCTTCTAATTAAATCATAAAATATCATGTTCTACCAGTAGGTATCACCTTTCACCAGCCTTCCTCATTTTTCAGCCACTAATTGGGGGGAGATCTCCAAGGACATCATCTACTAAAAGGGACTACTTAGATTTCACATTTGGTCAGCTAGGACCCTTCCTGATAAGATCCTGAGGCTCCTACTCCACATAGTCTAGGTGGTAGATACAAGTTCATTTGATAGGGATACAAATCATTTGCTCAAATCCAATGATGTGGGTGGTGCTTGAATTTATTTCCTCAAACCTAACACATTACACAACAATGAAGTATGAGTATAATCACAAAACAACGGTCCCCCTCCCCTCATATTGATTATCTTCTTTTACAAACTGGTTTTATTAAGCAACCAGAAGGAAGTTGAACTTGATTATTAGTGGCATATCTCATATAGCATAGAGATAGTGATGAACTACAAAAACTCGCAAATAATGTGCCACCCAAGTCCCCAAAACTCAACACACTAGCCCTGCCTTGAGCAGAAACAAACCGTGACCTTCCAGCTAGAACCTAAAATTATAAGATGCGTATCTCTTATAGCAAAGGAGTTTATTACTTACATATATTATGCCCCCATTCCACCCAAACCTAATCTTGTAGACTCAATCCAACCAGAAGCAAGCCTGTGAGTCTGTGACCCTCCAGCAGGACATAAGTACTATTAGTCAAACTTACTCTACGAAAAACATATTAAACAGAGGAAGGGTAATACTTATAGTAAATTTTCATTTTCAAACAGTTACTTTATTTTTCTTTAGTTCTGAAAACTATCAAAGGAAGCATCAACTATCAAAGCAGAAACTTGATTCATAAGATCAGCATATACAAAGTAGAAAGTGAAAAGTTTTCATCCCAAACAAATTTCTGTCAAGACATACCTGCTGCTTGGATCTATCATATCAACATCATCCACATCAAAAGGACAAGTGAAATCATGGTCCTCACTATCATCCTGATAAGACCTACTGGAACACCTGGAAAAGGAAATCTGCGGCAAGGCGTGGGATGCTGTCAGCCCAGAAGACCTTTTAGATTCATCTCTTCCAAGAGAAGAAAGCTAGAAAAATCAAAATACACCATGGACGAATCAAATATGTTTAAACAAAAAACAAAAACTAAATAAAAATTTCTTTACAGTTAGTGCAGTAAATACCTTCTCAGCTGTTGCTCCATATTGTATCATGTTCAAACCTCTATCTGTCCTAGACGGAGACGGAAGCAAGTCATGTCTATGGGCATTTTTGGGGCAATTGGCAACATTAGCAGTGGGAATATTGACTGGAGCACTTTCAGAACGTTTTAGTGCTCTTGAAAGTAAAAATCCATGACTATAGATTGGAGGTGATGGGGAGGGAGATGGGGACATGATTGGCGAGGGATAATACTCATCAAAAGTTTTATTTTTCTGACCAATAGACATCTCAGGTGGATGAGGAGGCAAACTAGAGGGTGGAAAACGGCGAGAACCTACATTAGAAACAGACGTGCGTGGTTCTGAATGTGTCGGGGAAGGTGAAGAAACTATTGAAGGTGGTGAGGCTCTACAACGGTCAAAACTCCAACTATGCCTCCTTGAGAATGGCAATGAAGATGGAGAGCCATGTGATGGCAATCCTGAAGATGGATACCTCCTCAACGGTTCAGTCAATGGACTCCCAATGTAGTCAGTTATAAGTCGGGGAGATATGGGAGTTGATGATTCAGAGCTTACATCTGAGACAGATGGGCGATACTTAACTGATAAACAGAGCCGACCACAAGAAGTATCAACAGGAGTGAATCCAAATTTCAACATTTCTGCATCTTCTTTACGATTGAAAGGCTCGGCAAAAGAAGATACTCGATGAAAAAGGGTAAAAGTGAGAACTTGTCCAGAAGAATTAAGGTCTCGGAAAATCTTATGAGCAGGAAGAAGTCTAACACTGGCATACAAAGACCTCAATAGTAATATCAATTTCTTATACAAGCTGCATGAATTGTTACTTGACCTCCTACTGCTTGAATTTGAATCCTTGGCCTTTCTGCTCTCATACTGAAGCACCCATCTCTCTACAATCTTTTCACTCTTTGCCTCAACTCCCATTTCTTCCTCATCAGCGTTCCATCTTCCAAAATCCTTTATTGGGGAAAGACTAGCAGGGCCCTGCCTCTTCATTAAAATCACATCCACCACTATAGGATCTAGATTGCTCTGGCGCCAGAGGTCAGTGTTCTCCAACGCCGCCGGGCATTCGCGGAGCGCCAAATTGAACCATTTATTCCTCGATCGAATACTCGGCGATGATGACGACGACGAAGATGGAGATGTCACAGTTGGATCACAACTGGAGTTGCGCGATGACACATAAAGTGACCTTGATTCGAGAATTATGTGAAGGCTTTTGGCGAAGAACTCATTGATTATTTGCTCCATCTTTGCCGGTTCCGGGTGAGCATTATTTTGAAGTGATGCCATCTTTAGGATATCTACTGCAATGGCAGAAAAAGAACCATTTTTTAAATTTAAAATACTGAGGTCCAACAACTACCGTTAAAACTCCCAATGGAGCGTTTCAAGTATTATACGTATGATTGAAACCTTTGATGCAAAAGGATGGCGTACACACCCCCGATGACTGTCAAGACCCAACCCAGCTAAAAACCAGCAGCACAGTGCACACTTTACAAACAGTCCATGGGCGTATTTCTTTCCAGGCTATAATATCAATCAATCGGCAGCGGTAGTACAGTTTAGTACAGAACTCCCTAGAGTTTATTCAACCAAAAAATCTAAATTTTGTACACTATCAGATATATCACCCAGAAAGGATTAACGCATACATAGTAAATATTCTTCACAACCGAAATTTAAACGGAGACGGCGAGAAATAAAGGAGGAAGAAATTACCGGATGAAAGATAGAGGAGACGGGTGGAGTCATTAACTGAGGATGAAGGGAAGACACGTCATAAATGAAGCAAAGTCTTATCCCTCTGTTAATTCATAAATCACACGAAATCCGGAGAAGATCGAAGCAACTAAGAAACCGTGGAGCCAGATGACACGGTCGGTGTCTCCTGAAAGCGGACGTATAAACGAACTATCCACCCCATTCGATCGCTGTATTTGTTGCGTCTTTATTCTAATTCTCAATTAAGGTGTAAAATAAGTTGTGTGATGTTTAGGAATTAAAATACCCGTGTTTTTAATAATAAAAAACTACAGTACTTATACAACATATGAATATTAATATATATAATAAAATGATACTCAGATTATATTATTATTGATTAGTTGTAGATTGTGCGGCTCATTCTTTAAATTTTATAATATCAATATGGGAAAAGTATTTCTCCTGTCACTAGAGATAGAGTTATCTCCCGTGATCCTAAAACTACATCGTTTTGAATTAATGAAGGGTGTGTTTGTAATTTCAGGTGAATTAATGAAGAGTGTTTCTGTATTTGCACTCTTCATTAATTCATCTGAAATTACAAATACACCCTTCATTAATTCACCTGAAATTACAAATACACCCTTCATTAATTCAAAACGACATAGTTTTAGCGTTACTGGAGATAACTCTATCTCCAGTGATAGGAGAAATCATTTACCCTATTAATATATGGGAAAAAGATTTCTCTTATCACTGGAAATAGAGTTATCTCCAGTGACCCCAAAACTACGTCGTTTTGGATTAATGAAGGGTTTGTTAGTAATTTCAGGTGAATTAATGAAGAGTGTTTTGGTAAAATGTATATGATTAAAAAATAAACAGAATTACAGAAACACCCTTCATTAATTCACCTGAAATTACTAACAAACCCTTCATTAATATAAAACGACGTAGTTTTAGGGTCACTGGAGATAGAGTTATCTCCAGTGACAGGAGAAATCCTTTACCCTTAATATATATATAATAAAATGATACTCAGATTATATTATTATTGATTAGTTGTAGATTGTGCGGCTTATTGTTTAAAGTTTATATAGAATATGTAGAATAAAAAAGGTAACGTGATTTATAAATGGGAAAAAGATTTCTTCTGTCACTGGAGATAGAGTTATCTCCAGTGACCCCAAAACTACGTCGTTTTGAGTTAATGAAGAGTTTGTTAGTAATTTCAGGTGAATTAATGAAGGGTGTTTTGGTAAAATGAATATGATTAAAAAATAAACAGAATTACAGAAACATCTTTCATTAATTCACCTGAAATTACTAACAAACCCTTCATTAATCCAAAACGACGTAGTTTTGGGGTCACTGGAGACAACTCTATCTCCAGTGACAGGAGAAATCCTTTACCCTTTATAAATACTGAGATTCATTGAGGTTATAGATATTAGAGAAAATTTTATATAAAGCCACTTAAAATAAAAAATTTCTAAATCAGGTTGGAAAATTTCATACTTATTGATTTCATATGCAAAAAAAAAAAAAAACCAGCATATGGCGAAGGATATGCTAAGTTTAATAATAAGTATCTTCATAGGGAAGAAGGATATGGGAACAGTGAAAATTTAAGCTTGAAAGTTAGGGAAGCATTAATTTAAGGGTTAAGGTGCGATTTGGCCAACAAACTATTGGCCTAGGAGCGTCCAGCACAATTAACTATTACCTGGACCATAAATACCAATAAACTATTTAAAAGGTTAAAAGAACACAATTCCGTTAAAACAAAATTAACTCCGTTAGTATTGCAAGCGAGCTGGATCCAAGTGGCTGGGCCGAGCTACTCACTATATTTCTCAGCAATGTTCTTCTCTTCCTAGTGCGTGTATTCAACCCTTTAATCCACACCCCTAAATATATTTCTCAGCAGCGTTTTTCTATTTATACTTCATTGTGAATGAAGTATCAATGAAAAAACAAAGTTAGCTTGTTGTCACTGGTTAGTGAAGAAATGAAGGTAAACCGCAATCCTCTAAAACCATAATGGGCACTAAAAGAAATTGAAGTTGAACCAGAATTTGTCGATTTTTTGTGAGAGATGAGATTGAGGGAGACGAAAGAGTGGGTGCATAATAGCTTCCTCATCCCCAGAGACTGCAGTAAATTACTTGGGCTTAATTCCTAGAAGTCGTATTTTCATTACTGTTGGTATTTGACCTTCGTCGTGGATCAGAGTGCAGACGATGGATCTTGACTAGAGAAGGGAAAATCACCTTTTGTGTCGTGTATCTCTCGTCGCCCGTTCTCAAGGTGTGTTTCAGCAGAGAACGCAAGGTCTTGGTGGCCTTTTGTGCATCTGGCCGTTCATCGAAGTGGTAGGGACGTCGATCTTGAACGAGTGGATCAGTTGCTCCGTCCGGCGCCGTCATTCTCAACAAATAGGGGACAATCGTCGATCTCGGCTCTGTCCCTGTCCGGCGGCCTTCGATCTTGATTGTCGTGCTCGACCTGGACTGGCGGATCGTGGCTGATGATCAATCTCGACCTCGAGTGGAAGATCTGTGCCGTCGGGCGTCGATCTTGGCGAAGATGGGGAGTGGATGGAGCTGTGGAAAAAATGCTCAGATGTAAATCTTGGGAAACCACCGAAGTCCAGCGGTCAAATGGTCATTGTGATGAGGAAGATGATTATCACTAGCTTCTATCTTCATTGATAAAGCTTAGCCAGACCAAAATCCTCCAATCTACCTCTCATTTTCAGAATCCAACAATATGTTGCTTCGAAGATGACTTTAAAAAAATATATATATATCTATTGAAGGTGGATGAGGAACTCATTGATTATTTGCTCCATCTTTTTGTAATTATACATCTAAAGGTGCTTTTAATAAATAAAATCCAAATATAATAAAAATGCTCAAAATGACTTGTCAAAATAATATCTAAATAGAAACCATGATTAACCCACACTACTTTTAAAATGAACACTTTGTTGTACGTTTTTCTCTTACTTTTATAGCTAAGGTCAAAGTGTAACATCCTAATTTTAATTTTTAGGATTTAATTGTAATTGGGAGAGGGGAAAAAATATGTAATATTATTATTAAAATAGATTTGGGGCTTTTTAGTAATTTGTTTTTAAAAAAAAAAAAAAAAAGACAGAAGCTACGTAAGGAATTAAAGAAGAAAAGAAAATAATAATAATAATATACCGTGCTGCCCAATATGTGGAAATTGAGGGGAGGGGTATTCATTACCCCCTCCCCCTTTCTTTCTATATATATGAGTGTGGTGTGTGTATGTTGGCGAGAGTGAGAGAGTGAGGGAAAGAGAAAGAGAAGAAGGTGGAGTAATATTTGGGTTTTTTAAGGTATGTTATTTATTTTATAAGATAATTTTGATAGTTAAATTGACTTCTTTTTAATAAACTTCCTTCATGAAAGTTGTTTCAAATATTTTTCTCTTTTCAATTAAGGTAATATCATGTTGATTAGTGAAAATTTTGAAGTTAAGATTTTGGAAAAATTGAGTTTTGACAATAGAAGACTGTATATATATATAGAGCAATTAATAACAAGTTTTCATCAATTTAGTTTTACTCAATTGTTGTTTCAAAAATTTAAATTAATTTTTCTATTTAAGGAATTTAGGATTTACATCTCACCTTATATTCTACTAATTAAAAGTTGTATAAATAATTTATTTTGGATTAATGGAGATATTATTAAAGTTTTAATCGGTCTAGTTTTGAAAATTTAAAGGATAAAATTGTTATTTTTCTGTTTTATAACAATAATTTATTATTATTATTATTTGTGTATTTTGAGTTATATAAGTTATACTTGCGATAATGTAGAGTTTACATGTGACCGGTGACTAATCGTGTTTTACTCTTCAAGATAAGGTTCAGCTTAGAGCTGAGGTAACTGTGGTTAATTTATTTCATATGCTTGTTTTGGATTGTAAGGTGTTTACTAAACCTTATTTTCATATATATTACTACTGACATGTGTCTTGAAAATTATGTGAATATTTGAATATGTAGTTATTTCAGTGAAGCAGTGTATTTTCTATTCTATATGTATGTATGAATGAATCTTGATATTGAAATTGCTATTGTGATGGCTGTTGTAATTGTTGTGAGTTGTTGTATGTGGAGTAATATATTGTACTATGTTTTTGAAAATTACAGTAGCATACTGTTTATCTGTTTGAAAAATGTGGGATTGTGTGGAAGAGATTTAGGATGAAATTGTACCCATCAGTTCTCTCATTCCTGGCCCAGAATTTGAGTTAAGTGTTTTGAGCGAACACCTCCCTGTTACGTTGTATTGGTGGTAGAGCTGTCAAAACGGGCCTGGCCCATCGGGCCGCCTCGTTTAAGCCCTAGCCCTGTAAGGGCCAGGCTTGGAAATTGGAGGAGTGAGGTGATGTTTGGCCTTGGAGAGCCAAGGACTTACACGGGCCGGCCCTGTAGGGCTATGGGCCAGCCCATCGGGCCCTTCAATTTTTTTGTTTTTTATTTTTAAAAATTGGATACTTATTGAAGTTAGATCCTTCAATAATTTATATGTATTTTTTATTTGTTATAGAGTTATTTATTCATTTAAATACAAATACATAATAACTATACTCTAATTTTATGATTTGATTTATTATTTGTTGTAGATAAAGATTATAGATGTATTCATGAAGCCAGAAAAGAAATTTATGATATTCTTACTCATGAATCAGAGCTTACTACTCAAAGTGAATAACAATCAAATGTCGTTGAAATTAATGATAGTGGCGAAGATGACGACAATAATAGTCATTATACTAATGTCGCCTAATAGTTAGTAGTATGCTTCTTATGCTTTATATGAGTTATTTGTGAACATAGTTTGTTTTTTATTATGAATTAGTGACTGTGTTTATTTGTTAGATAACTATGTTGTAATTTACTAATTATATTTCTTTGAAAAAAACGGAGGAAAAATAATTAAAATTTGGAATAGTAATTTTCGGGTAGCCCTGGCCAGGTGCTCTCAGGCCGGACTTTGAAAAACAGGTGTTTTTCTTATTCCGGGCCCTGGAGGGCAGGCCCTGATTGACACCTCTAATTGGTGGTGACATGGAAGGGGACAGTATTCTTGAAGTGACTAGCTAACCTTGGCCGGGTATACTAGCACTGATAGGCTATACCACGTCCAGAAGATATAAAGAAGAATAAGATGGATAAGTGGGGATGATTTTAATTGTTGTTAATTATTATGTATTATTTAATTATTGTTGGTATTTTAATTTTGACAATAAACCTGCTTCTCTGACTTGCAATCATTTCATGCATATTTGATAAATTAATTTTGGTTACTGGGACTGTAACACCGCCAATTTCTAACAGATTTCATAGCATAAAATTCCAATAAAATTATTGAATTTCAAAATAAACAACTCGGGGAAGTGTTACCGCCGCACTTGTACTGGGACAAGTGCAAGGCTACTTATTACACTAATATGAATAAAAACTTAAATAAAAATGTCTTATCCAAAACGTAAAATAAAATAGGAAAACTAGCTATAACTTTTTATTATTCTTCCTCACTTCTCCCAGCTAGCCCCAGCTTTGAGACCTGTTTCACTGAAAATCTGCTCCCCCGAAGGATCGTCGCAGCCCATGAATACACACATACATCAGCAAAAGCTGGTAATCCTAATAAACAAAGATAATACAAAATAATAATAATAATAATAACAAATAAACAAATAAATAATTAAATTAATTACATAATGATAGGGAAAATACCATATATATATTTATAATCCACAATATCAATTTCTCATACTCATCATAACTATATATTATCATTGACTCAAATATTATTATTCATCATCTTTTAAAATTTCTTTAGACCCGGGAAACCCTGCCAGTCTATTTAGTTTAGTGGGAAGAGAACCATGGTAAACCTTGCCAGTTTACCCTGTGACCCGGGAAACCCTGCCAGTCACAATCAATCAAATTTGGCCATCAAGTATTTCTTCCTAGTGTGCACACCTCTCCCCAGAGTTGCTACTAGTGTCCCGGGAAACCCTGCCAGACACCACTTTGGGAAGAACGGATATCATCAGTTCACATCAAATAATTTTTCGAGGTCATAAAGACTAACTGTGTTCATCACTTCGGGAGGTACTATCCCAAAGCTATCCTCCCACTGTTAAAATGTTTTAAAACACACACATAATAAACTCTTAAATTATTTTTATTATTCACTTATCCTTTATATATTCTTATATTATTTTAATTAGATATAGATATAAAGATGTTTTGATCTGTAATATGTTGGTGTCTTGTCTTATTGTGTAGGAAATATAAAAAGAATAAATAATAAAAGAAAAAATATAACATGGTCAACTATCCATACGAGTTATTAATTATACTATTGTAAGGAGTATAGTATATTGCAAATTTATTGTACAGGGTATAGTATATATATTGCAATCACAAGACAAACAAGGGGAAAACAAAACAAAACAAACAAAAAGGACGCACAGGATCATGCTAAAATGTACAGGATATATATACATGAAGAGAAAGAACGCACGCGGACTGAGGAGTTATTGGAATGCAATACATAAGAAGATGTACAGGGATATATATACATGAAAAAAAGAACGCACGGAGGTCGAGGAAAAAGAAAAAAAAACATATCATTCAAAGAAAAAAAAAACGCACCTACAGGAAGCAATTCGATTAACAATTGGCACTTACGCACGGAGGTCGAGGCGAGAAAAAGAAGAAAAAAATCATTCAAAGGAAAAACGCATCATATATTATGTAATTAATCAAACAACCATTAATTTCTATAACCTAGGGATCAGATTACCTATCAAGATTTAAAATTAACCTAAACTCATAGGAATTAGGATTACCCGGTCTCCGTGTTTGCTAACCTCCTAGAAGAACGAGAGTATAGCGGCAGAGAAAGATATCGGGTGTTTTCTAGGTTTAAGCGGTCAGACCTAAATTTATAATTAAAATATAGGGTTTTAGCTATGGGCTGGACCTTTTAATTATTCCTAATAAATGAATTAAAACAAATTGTAGAGTTTTAATTATTAGATATGTTTTGAGTCTGATGATAAATTCAAAAATTGAAAATATAACCTGATCTAACTACTCCTAGATTTTTGGATCTAATTTTGACTAATCTAATAATACTTTTTTTAAATTAATACAAAATAATATGATTACCACAGAAACAATACAACACTATTAATTTATTTTATTTTTTTCTATTATTATTTTAATATACTATTATTATTATTATTTTCTATTATTAATTATTATTATTCTGTTAGTGTTATTTTAATCTATTATTGTCCTTACTATTTCTATTATTATCAGGAGTATTACAATCTACCCTCCTAAAAAGAAGTTTCGTCCTCGAAACTTAAATGTGTACCTTCTTCGAATAAGAACGGATATTTATTGCGCATATCATCTTCTGCCTCTCATGTTGCTTCTTCTATCTTTTGACTCCTCCACAAAACTTTAACTAGTTTGACTGACTTGTTTCTCAATATTCTTTCACTTCTATCAAAGATCTTTATGGGACGTTCTTCATAGGTGAGATTCCGATCTATCTTGATAGATTCGGGCTGAAGCTTGTGTGAAGGGTCTGGTATATATTTCCGGAGCTGAGATATGTAAAAACGTCGTGTACATGCTCTAATTCCATTGGAAGAGCTAGTCTGTATGACACTTCACCAATTCGTTTAATAATACATGTGATTAAAATAATTGGTACTTTGGGAATCCCATCTAAATCTTTAGGAGCTTTATCATGAGAATTAGAATTACCTATCAAAGTTTTCATAAATCTAACCTAAGACTCATTAGGATTATAATTACCTTCTAGGGATTAGGGTTACCTATCAAAATTTACATAAAACTACTCATGGGGATTAGAATTACCTGGTTTCCGTGTTTGCTAACCTCCTAAAAGAACGAGAGTATAGCGGCAGAGAAAGGTATCTGGTGTTTTCTATGTTTAAGCGGTCAGACCTAAATTTATAATTAAAATCTAGGGTTTTAGCTATGGGCTAGACCTTTTAATTATTCCTAATAAATGAATTTAAACAAATTGTAGAGTTTTAATTATTAGATATGTTTTGAGTCTGATAATAAATTCAAAAATTGAAAATATAATCTGATCTAACTACTCCTAGATTTTTGGATCTAATCTTGACTAATCTAATAATACTTTTCTTTTCTTTTCTTTTTTTATTAATACAAAATAATATGATTACCACAGAAACAATACAACACTATTAATTTAATTTATTTTTTGTCTATTATTATTTTAATATACTATTATTATTATTATTATTATTATTTTCTATTATTAATTATTATTATTCTGTTAGTGTTATTTTAATCTATTATTATCCTTACTATTTCTATTATTATCAGGGGTATTACAGGGACTTTATGTCTCACCCCGTCATTATCAATGTTTTTCAGGCGAGGTCTCTAATTCCACTAGTAGCAAAGGGAAGCAACCAGAGGCATAATCATTGAGAATCTTGTAGGCTTCTTTTGGTATTGGTGTTGTAATGATTTCTATATTGCCACTCTAAAGCCCATGTGTTTTGAGAATACTATTTTAACCGTTTTGGGATGACTATGTATTTATTGTTGAACCAAAGGTTTAATTTTACACGTTATGATATTTTAGTGTTCGTTATAATATTTTGGTGGATCCACAATTAAAACTTGTGTGGGAATGTTCTGATACACACCCCTTTGATGTGAATTTGATGTTGTAAAACTCGTGGGCTTGTATTCTTCCGTTCAACAATTATGCCCAGAGTTTTGAATTTTGTTATGATGAGTCTGTGGGCGAAATTTGTGTCCTGAACTTCGCTGTGCTTACTATCATAAGAAAAGAGTTTTCCTTAACCTCTTGTTAATCCGGTTTAATGATTATATTATGGTTAATTATTGTTTAGTAAGGAAAGGTCTTTTCATAAAGTATACCTTTGATTTTTCATATTTGCCTCTGGTATTATTTTAGTCCCTTAAGTTTGTAAAGTGCACGTTTTGTCCCTTAATGTTACCACCGTTAGTTTGACTTAACAGAAAATACTGACTCAACAATTTTAAGCGATGATCATATAATTAAATACTAACCAAGTAAGCTTATATATTAGTATTTTAATAAATTAATATTTCAAATCCTATTAATTGAAAAAATATTTAATCTTCGTAGACTATTTTAGATTTTTCACAGTTTTTGAAGATTAAATATATATTTTTATGTCAAATAAGATTAAATATTTTCCCTTTAAGTCAGACTAATGGTGTTAACATTAAGGTACCAAACGTATACTTTACAAACTCAAGGGACTAAAATGATACTAGAGGCAAACATAAAAGGTTAAATGTATATTTTAGCCTATAGTTAATATATTTAAACTATGGGTAAAGGATTTCTCTAGTGACCCCTAAAATTATGTCATTTTAGATTAATAAAGTGTGTTTCCATAATTTTGCATTCTTCATTAATTCACCTAAAATTATAAATACACCCTTTATTAATTCAAAATGACATAGTTTCAGGGGTCACTGAAAATAACTTATCTTTAGTTACTAGAGAAATGCTTTTCTTATATAGAGAAATCATATTTTATTTTATTAATTATTAATGTTTATATATATAATAGATACATACATACATATACATATATATATATATATAGGGGTTTACTTTTCTCATGTTGCATGAGAGAAACAAGATTCCTACACACACATAAAATGGTGGGACCCACATATATATATAGTGCTAATTATATATATATGCGGGTCCCACTATTTTATGTGTGTGTGGCATGAGAAAACATTTCTCCTACAACATGAGAAATGTTTTTCCCATATATATATATATATATATATATATATATGCGTGTGTATATATATTGAAGAATATAAGTTACAAATTGAATGAAACTCTTAATGAGAGGATAGAAGAGAGGGCATTAAATTCATTTTACCCACATCGCCAACCACCGTCGGGCTGGTTGGCGGCGGCCACCGACGGCCGGTTGCCGCATTCTCGAGAATTGGTTCCATTGGCCACCGATGGGGCGGCTCTCCAGCCGTCGCCATTGGTGGCGGCGGCCGGCCGGCTGGCGGTGAAGGTTTTTGGTAAAAGAGTAATTTCACCCGAATGTGCATATCCCTTATAGGTCTTTGGTACCTCTCAGTCTTTTTATAAATTTGGGTGACTTCTAGGGGTTTTACAAATTTAAATGATTTTTAATTAGAATTTTCTCTATTAAATATTATCTTATATATGTTGAGTTAATAGCACGTGAATGGTGAGTATGAGATATGAATGCCAGTAAATATAATATGGATCATAAATGGAAGAGGTTTAGGAGTTTATAGGAAAGGAACCGTGTGTAGGAAAATAACTGAATATGACGTCAGAGAGATTCCCTCACTTACTCTGGTCTTTATTATAAGCCACTAACTAACAAGTGTATTTAATCTTTTTTATAAGGTATTTGCCTGTTTTCAATAAACATTAATTATTTTTTTCATGTATGCCCATATTTAATAATGTTAGTAAATAAAAGTAATAATTAATATAATATTAGAGTTTAGTGGAACTAGTAGGGATAATATTAGAAATTATGTAATTTTAAGACAATTTTATTAACTTTAACTAGTATTTTTTTTTATTTATAAAAATTGTTAGTTAGTACTTTATAATAAGAATTAGAGAAGGTACTTCAACACCGTTTGATGCAGAATCTTCTTCTATCAAGAATACAATAAACGAGGATGATTGATTGTGCTGAGATTAATTTGTTATAGCAGAGGTTGTCTGTGATGGGCTGATGGCTCTAAAAATGCCACGCATGACCAACACGGGTAAGCAGCTGGCTCCTTTTACTGAACTTATTAAGCATGGGCCAACCAAAACAAATATAGCTGGCCTATAAAAAAAAAAAACATATATAGCTGGGCTTCCCCTTTAGGATTAAACATCCCACGCGTCAAGCCATGCCTCATCTCATTCATCTTACAGTCTTTGGGCTTAAAGCCCATCATGTTACTTAAAATTGCTGTTAAGGCTGTGGGCTCCAAGGCTTCAATTCTCCATAATCATGTCGATGACGCTATGAACTTGTGCTCATCTAAAGCTAGATGTGGGGGTGTTTTGAGAGACGGTAAAGGAACTTGGATTGCTGGCTTCGCAAAGTCAATTGGGATTTGTGAGGCTAGTGTTGCCGATAAATGGGCCATGTATGAGGGCTTGAACTTTGCTTGGGATATAGGTTTCACAAAAGTAGTAGTGGAATCTGATGCCTTGGACCTTGTGAGTAGATTGCTTGATGTCAACTTGCTTTCCGATAGCCTCCTTGTTCAGCGTATTAAAGATTTGATTGCTAGGGATTGGATGATTTCTGTCAATTATATTCCTATAGAGCTTAATAGAGTTGCTGACACCCTGGCAAAGTGGGGGCTTTCCAAGTCGGTCATCCTTAGTAAGTACCCTTTAGCTTTAAGGGCTCTAGTAGATCAAGAATATTTGGGATTTATTCCCCTTGCTGTGTAATCTTTTTTTAGTTTTGTTGTTGGCTTTAGCCTCCTCTTTAATATCAAAAAAAAAAAAATGGAGACTTTCATCGCGGGGTTGCACTTAGTAGTGCAATGATTTCCATGCCAGCTCCTAGAGCTGGCCTTCCCCATGTATGCGGGTTCGATCCCGATCTCGCCCCCCTTTCCCCTTCCCCTTCCCTTTCCCCTCACATGTATCAAAATAAATGGAGACTTTCATTGCTCAAAAACAAAGGACATATCAACACAAATTAGATAAGAGTTAATGGGCGTCCACATAATTTAATATATTCATAACACTTATATAAATAGCTTGTTTTCTTCCTAATTTGTGTTGATATGTCCTTTGTTTTCAACCTCGAGTAATTAGTGTATAGCTTCTAGCCATACATAAGAATAATGTTAATAATATAAAAGAACTCGTACATAATACAAATTATCCTACTTTATTTATTGGAAATTAAACGTGCTAAAGAATAACAAAAGAAATGAATTAAGAAAAGAGGAAGTCCCCACCAGGACTTAGTTCATTAGTAGGAGAAGAGTATAAAGAATAACAAAAGAAATGAACTAAAAACGGAAGTAGTCCTCACTAGAACTTAGTTCATCAGTAGCTGAAAAATATAAAGAATAATAAAAGAAATGAACTAAAAATGGAGGTAGTCCTGTCCAGGACTTAATTCATCAGTATGAGAAGAATATGATAATGCAAGACATAAATAAAACACTGCAACCAATATAGATTATAAATAACAACATAATATAAAAGGAATAATAATAATCTCCGATCTTAACCATGGAATCCGATATTTAAAGATCCATTTTGACCTCGAGTAATTAGTGATGATGGTGAAGAAGAATTACTTGGTCTAGAAGTACCATACCTCATTGCTATTGGAGCACTAATATATCTTGCTAATCACATACGACTTGATATATCATTTGCCATCAATTTATTAGCAAGATATAGTTCTTCACCAACACAGAGGCATTGGAATGGAATAAAACACATTCTTCGTTACCTCAGAGGCACTATGGATATGGGGGTTATATTATTCAAATGTATCCAAGCATGAACTGACTGGTTATGCAGATGTTAGATTTTTGTCAGATCCCCACGATGGTAAATCACAAACAGGCTATCTGTTTATATGCGGAGGTGCAGCTATTTCATAGCCATCTATGAAGCAGACTATATCAGCCACATCATCTAACCATGCATAAATTCTAGCAATGCATGAAGCAAGTCGAGAATGTGTATGGTTGAGGTCAATAATACATCACATACGAACAACTTGTCATTTATTTTAAACTAAAATGGTTCCAACAGTTCTATATGAGGATAATGCTGCATGTATTGGCCAATTTAAGGAAGGTTATATCAAGGGCGACAAAACGAAGCATATTTCTTCTTCACTCGTGACCTTCTAAAGAATGGTGAGATAAATATCCAGCAGATCAGTTCAAGTGAAAATCTAGCAGATTTACTCACCAAGTCACTTCCAGGTATAATCTTTGAAAAGCTTATCCAGGGTATTGGTCTATGAAGACTTAAAGATCTCAAACTAATATTGTCAAGAGGGGGAGTCGATACATGTTATACTCTTTTTTCCTTATCTAAGTTTTATCCTACTAGGTTTTTCTAGAAAGGTTTTTAATGAGGCAGCACTGGGAAGTGTATTATTAAATGATGTACTCTTTTCTTTAGCTAGGTTTTTATTCCACTGGGTTTTTCCTACTTAAAGTTTTTAATGAGGTACATTCCTAATAGACATCCAAGGGGAGTGTTATAAATATATTAAATTATGTGGATGTCCATTGACTCTTATTTTTCCATTGTCTGTCACAATTCATGAAGATCATTTTAGGTATATTATATATGTATATAGAGAGAGAGGCATGTAGGCTGCCATCCACTAGCCCACAATTAGGAAAGCAAATTGTATTGTGTTAGTGAGCTGGATATGCATATCCTTTGCATCCATTTAATGCCTGGGTGTTTGCACTGCTTGGCATTCAATTTGTATTGTAAATAATAAACGTGGTGTGTGCTTTCTCAGGCTATAAATAGCTATACACCCAAAACTCATACGAACTGATTGTATAAGAGAAGTGAGTGAATATTATTCTAAGATTTTATCTCTAAATTCTTGCATCTTCTATTTTAGGATTAAATAACAATTTTGCCCCAAAGGTATACCCCAGAGCAATTTTGTTCTAGAGAGTTTTTTTGGGTTCAATTTTATCTCGGATGTGTAAAAACATAGCAATTTTTCCCTCCACTAACGGTAGATATTGACAGCGTTAGCTCACACTCAAGTTTGTACGGACCTTTTTTTGTTTTTTTGCACACACTTCAGTGTGCACACTGAATGTGCACTTGGTGTTGGGGAAAAAAAATCCGTACACACTCGAGTGTGAGGGGGTCACACTCGAGTGTGCCAACCCCATTAGGCATTATCATTAAGGAGGACAACATTGCTATGTTTTAATATTTACTCAAAAAAACCTTCTAGGGCAATATTGCTTTTGGAGATGTACTTCCAGGGTAAAATTGCCACATAACCCTTTACCTTATAATTATTCTAGTTTTATAACAAGGAGGACCTTGTTATTATATGATATCTAAGCATCTATTTTATAGCCTGAACCCATTTCACTTGAAATTTTTAATATAAAAAATAAAATAAAAACATTTATTATGAAATCATTTTTACAAAAAAACAAAGATATAAATTGACTAATGGGAATTGGATTTCAGAAAACCACCTAAATCCTTACAAGATAGTAAATCACTCAGATGCCAGCCAAAAAAGGTTCCAAGATTGAGTCTCTCTCTCTCTCTCTATATAATCGCAATCCAATCACGGAAAGTATTATAAATATCTCGTAGGAGCCGCTGATTGGTCTTTTAATTATTAATTAATTAATTATGTGATTGTGACATCGCTGCTCATTCATATACGGGAAAATCTTCGCAAAACACATGAATGTGCATATTTGATGTCGGAATAATGTTATTTGTTGAATGGGATACACCTTTTTCTTTTTCTTTTTTCAAAAGGTATTTATATTATTACAGCAAATTGGTGTAATATATTAAAACAAATTGAAGATAAAATATAAATAAAGTCAAATAAAATACAACAAAATAAGTCAAATACAAGAACAGTCAATCACTGTACATTAAAGATTTAACAGTAGAAGTAGAAACATAGACAAAACCGACTTCCTCGATATCCAAGCTTAGAAGTAACGTGAAAGAAAGTGTTGGTTGTAAAACTCATCCTAATGGGTGAATCCACATTCCATGCCCATTGTTACATGCTTCTATGTGTAAGCACCATTTCCAAGAAAGAGAGAAATCTTGGATAATAAGAAGCTTACAAGTAGAAGCATGTAAATATGAGTATGGAATGTGGACTCCCTAACAGGCACACCTCTTTATCAGCATCAGCTGCAATTAGAGCAGCAGCATAAATGCCCCAACTTGGAGTAACGATAAAAAAAAAATTCAACCTCAGAATGAAGAAAATCCATAATATTCTGAAGAACACTTCTAATCCTCCGTTCAAGTAAAAATGGTGACCTCGACCACACACTGAACAACACCTCTTGAAATCTTTCCTAAGAACGCAAATCTGAGCCACCAGGTGATAGTCGAATCTAATAACGTTCAAACAACCATCTAACCAAGAGGATTTATACTTAGATTTTATACATTTGTTTATTTCTTAAGAAAACAAGAATACACCACAAAACGCAGTACTACCAAAAAAAAAAAAACAGATAGCTCTTACCGCCGCAAAATAGATATGAAGAAGGAGAGGAAAAAACTCACTACAAGGATGAGAGAAGTCCACGTACACCCGCCAGAAATTAGAGAGAGAAGGCTACAGATCAAAGATCTAGGAACCGATCTACTACTTTGACGCAGTTGTGGTATAAAATGATACTCGTTGACAGCTTGTAATACTGTCACAAGCTGCTAACGAGAAAGAGATGAAGGAGGGTCAAGAGACAAAGAAGAGGGAATTCAAATTTTAGAGCTGCTAGAGAAAATGCATTTCTCTTGAATGGGATAAGCCTGATTGCATTTCTGATCTTGAATGGGATAAACCTGATTGTTACGTTGTTGAATTAAAAAAAAAAGTGTTATACTCGATGTGGGAAGAATTTTAAGTTTGTTGAACGGTCATATGTTATTAGTGTTCAAAAAAAAAAAAAAACGGTCATATGTTATTTGGTGCAGACAAATCCAAGGTACGTCATTTAATTTTTGAAGTCCAGTTGGAACTCTTGCGATCATCAACTAAATCCAAGACATATGGGGCATGATATTAGTTTAACATTATCCAAAACAAACACTACAGCACGTTTTCTTTTATTTCTGAGACACCAAAGGGTCAAGCTCAAACATTAAAATACCTCACAACTCAATTAGTTGTCTCTTTCTGGTGTGTAGCCCTCAAATTAAAGTCCCCCCCAAAAAAAAAACCATAGTGGATATCCAACCCAACAAGATATGGATGAAAAGGGTAGAATTCTTCTCTGCTATGAAAGCCAAAAAAAAAAAAAAGAGGAGAAGAAGAAGATGAGGAAATGGCTATATCCTGGATCTCTAGGACAGCTGCTAGTTGCTGCCTTCCACTTCCTTCGTCAAATATTCAACGATTTAGAAAGATCCTCTTGTCTCTTTCCTTCTCTTTAAGCTTGTATATAATATCTGCCTACTCAGTTATTAAAGCAAAATTAAAAAGGTGCTTTTGTATACAATGACAGAATCAGATTGCGGATCAAATTTAACCTAAACATTTTGCAGTTGGATTTATATCAATGATCAATCCTTGTCGTATATATGTATGTTCAGCGATCACGCTTTGGTTGGTAGCCACAACTTGCAAAGAACAGATCTGTGAGATTGTGATCTACTTTCTCAATTCTAAATATAAGAGAAAGTTGGTTTTTCTTAGAGCGATCAAAAAATCTAAATAAGTTATATAATCATGTCATATATATTATATTATATATCAATTTATAAGTTAACCAAAATAATTAGAAAAAAAATTAATAAAATTAATAAAATAAATATTTTAAAATAATTTAATTAATTTTTTAAATATATCGCCAGAATAGCCAACTACTCTTGCCATAGTGGAGGGAGTATCTTCTACTACCTTCATGGTAAAATCCCAAAGCAGGACTTGGGGACCGTTCTCCATCCCCCACCACACACACATATATAGTCAAATCAAATTAATTACTTCACCGGTAGGCATATGAATATGATGAATCAGAATCATAGTATAGCACAATCAAATTAATTAATGAAGCTTGTATATATCAAAAGGGAACAAATTAAAAAGATTCCAATGAAAGCACCGGTTTTTGAGCTGAAATAATGCTCTAACGTGATAATTAACTCACTGTTTCCTCCTTTCAAGTTTGTTGGTTATTTGGGATTGGTATATATGGGAGGCACCACCACTGGTCGTAAATGCATGGAGACCCGTTTCAGGAACGGAGATCAACTGAAAAAGAAAACTACTACTTAAGAAAAGTTATCTTTTTTTTGTTTTTGTTGGTTTATGAAAATGGACTCTGATCTAGCGGTGGGCAAAGGACAGACAATCCAAGTTGGCTCTGGCGTTTCATTGGGACTTGAAAAGATGAATCAACCTGGAAAAGCATATTTTATGAGTGTTGCCAGTAGTCTAGTAATCTTCATCACGATCATGAGGAAGCTTCCCTGCGGCTTCATGGGGTCCCACCAAAGAAGCCACGAGGTCCATCCTGCTGCGTGTAAAGTGGCCATTGACAATATAGTGGACCCCTCATCATCGTTCTTTGGTCACACAAGTCCAATTATTAGAAAAGCCCCGCTCAGTGGATCATCCATTTGCTTGCAAATCTATCTCTCACCAACAACAACAACAAAACCAAAGGTACAGTTGGTTGGTGTTAAGCATTACTTAAAAGGAGGAGGTTTGATACCGTTAATGTGGCTACAAACAATCAAACGTTATTATACCAATCCAACAACAGTTTGTTTATCACCCCTCTATATAATCCCCTCAACGAACCACCCACAATGAAAGCTGCGACTAACTAACTCATCAAACCTCTTCAACATATATGAGTACCATGTATGCTTCTTCTACTTCCTCTAGCTCCCTGCTTCTCCAGGATCTTCTTGGGGATTTCCATTCCAGAAGGTTGCTCCTTTTCCACAACCCACTAATTAACTCACAGGCCAATCCTCCGGCCTCCTTAAACACCCACAATTCGACGGGCAACTACCTAGGAAATGTCAATTTCGATGCGAATGTTGTCATGGTGCTCTCTGTGTTGTTGTGTGCTCTTATTTGCTCGCTTGGCTTGAACTCCATCATAAGATGTGCCTTGAGGTGTTCCAATCTGGTGGTCACCGTCGAGCCCGCCGCCGCCGGGAACAATCCTCCGGCTAGATTGGCCAACACCGGAGTGAAGAAGAAGGCTCTCAAGACTTTCCCCACTGTAAACTACTCCGCCGAGCTGAAGCTACCAGGTTTGGACACAGAGTGTGTGATATGCTTGTCAGAGTTCAGCAATGGCGAACGTGTCAGAATTTTGCCAAAGTGCAACCATGGCTTCCATGTGAAGTGCATTGACAAGTGGCTGAGCTCACACTCGTCTTGTCCTAAGTGCAGGCAGTGCCTAATTCAAACTTGCCAGAAGATTGTTGGATGCACCACCCAGGCTAGCTCCTCCCAGCCACCTGAAACCATTGTTAGGATTCCGTCTCTTGAACCAGAAGGTTTGGTCCGTAACTACAGGGAATTAAGCACTTAATTATTTAGTGGTAACTGGTCAATATGTGTGCATATAGTGTTAGAGTACTTCAGAGTCTGTTCTCCTTTTTTCTATTTTCGTTTTGATTATCCCTAAATGTACAAAGCTAGTCACAAATGTAGCTGCATTCTTTTTCAATATAGTGATCAATTTACCTGGAACAAAAAATCTAGTGCTATCTGTTTATTATTTAATAAGTTATATAGGTCAACGGAGTACAGTCCAAGAAACTATAATGATGCTGAACAGACACTCAAATACTCAATATAATAAAGAGTATAATTTCCACATATAAGAACCAATTAATGAATTGAAGTTGATTGGCCATGCCTCCGTTATTGACATTATAATATAGAAGGTTGAAAGGAGTACTCATACGGAACTGGGAATAAGAGGCGATGCATGACCACAAAAGTTGTAGGGCAGACCATTTTAAACACATAAAAAAATCAGAACCATACAAATTAAAGAATCAAAATATTAATAAGGTGGGGAAAAATAAGATTAGTCAGGGAGGGTTGGGGTTACGTTAGTTGGTGCTCATCATACCAATTAATATCATGACTGACCCACCCTAGATTGCCAACAACGTGAGAGAAACGCGATGAAAAGATAAATTATAAAGTGGCAATCTCTATCTTGTGAATGGAGCTAGCATATATAAATGGATCATGGAAGCTGAGACTGAAAACCACTAATCACTTTCAAGGTTCAAATCAGAGAAGAGAAATGTAGCAACGTAACGTAGTTCACCCACAGGTTGTCTCATTGGAAGCACTCAACGATCCCATATCGGCTGCTGAAGAGATCAAAGATTCAAAGCACCAACATATGCATATGGCTACTGTATGTGCGTGGGACAGTGAAGCAGAGCATTAACATTAAAAAGCAAATTGTGAGGATGTTATTTAAACAGCCGCTAAAGCGAATCAGAGGGATAGACTAGTATTAAAGTATGTCTATAAAGAGATGTGGGAGGAAAAAGAGATATCTTATTAAATTGAGGGCTCAAATGAATTTTGTTTTGGCCGCGGGGGGTAAATTAAAATATGAATGTTCCATTATTCGAACATATCCTACAAATACAATATGCAGCGTGTAGTAATGGCGGCTCCAACTAACTTGTAGTTGATACTTCTCGTAACAACCACACGTACAGGGATGAGGATAAATATTACTTATCCTGGATTTGCATTCCTTTTCATTTTCCCACTTTCCATTTAGTGGATTCCGAATCACGAATTGTTTAATCAACGGTCCGCTTATAGGAGTAATAAATTAGGATCTATTTGGATTTTAGTTTTTTTCCCCCTCTTTAAGCATGTCCAATTAAAAGTAATCCTATTTGAGACACAGTCGACACTAAAAATGAACACTTTTTCTAATAGAGATACAAATACATTGTGAAAAACTAACCCCTTCTATTAGATTTATGTTGTCGAAAAGCAGAACAGAACAAATTATAAATTTCGGCTTGCACTGTGAATCATATCTTACATCTAGGAGAGGAGGTAGTATAAGAGTGTACGGATGTGGGAGCAAAATATAGTATGGATCATTTGGGTAAAAGGTAATACTATAGAGTTGATCTTATGGATTTGTGTGTATTTAAAAAATAGTTAAAGTAGTTAATTGTAACAAATGTATATATGTTTAGGGGTAAGGTGTAAAAATAACCATTCACTCATACAAAAAATGCTAAAGTAATCACAAACTTGTTTAAAATGTAAAAGTAATTATAAATAGTATAAAATAGTGCAAAAGTGAAAATATTATCAAAAATTTGAAAAAAAAAAGAAAAAAAAATATTATCAAAATTATATATGTTGTTTGCTTGAAGTAAACTTAACGTTGATGTCATTTATGCTCTTTTTTTAAAAAAATATAAATTTGTAGTTATTTTTGTATAAGTTAATGACTATTTTTATACCTTAACCCTATTTATTTACCTAAATATACCACCTCATTGATGAAAACCCATTTAATTTGTGTGGTAAGTGTGGAGAGTTTGAGAAACGAATTAAAGATTTGAGATACAAAAATGAATTAATTTATTATATTTAGAACAATATCATCAACTAATATTATCGAAAGGGAATAGTGAAGGGACCAGAAAAGTCAACAGACAAAAAACTACGGGTAAGTTGAAGCGAAATGATAGAGAATGGGTGTGTTTGAGATAGCTGTGAGAGAAGTGGCTTTTGTTTTTTATGGACTTTTTTTAATGGATTTTTTTTTTATGGATTTTTTTCTGATGTAATTTGTGTTTATGATAGAAGTAGCAGAAACGGCTTTTGTTTGTAATGGGAACTTATTTGGCATAGCTTTTAAAAAGATAGATAAGATGGAAAATAACTGAAAATGGTATGAATCAAATTCTCACACACACACATATATGTTGTATAAAATGTGATAATTTGAGACAAAAATTAAAAATAAATATAAATTTACCAAATAAAATAGTAAAATTCCATTAAATAAATTACAACACAATAAAGTACTTAAATAAATCTAGTCTTTACAAGGATATCTAAGAAACAAGAGTTTAAAATACTGCATGAAAATGGTTTCTGCTGAAAAAATAGCATCTTAAACCTCTAAAACGTTTATTGCTTTTCTGGAAGCTACTCGTCAGTAAATAAAGATTAAAAACTAATATGGAAAAAGTAAGATAGCATGACAAGATTATTAACGCTACACCATTTTTTTTAACACCTTAATGTTTGACGAAAATTTCATTGAGCTTAACTACATTGGAGAATATATAGTGTTAGTCCAGCTGAATCATGTTAGCTGAATAATGAATGGAAGAGAGAGCCAAGAGGGTGAGATGGTAATTTAACAAATGAGTCCACATAAAAATTGATGGAGAAGCAAGTAAATGGGATCATAAGCCACAAATGGGAGCTTTAAAAAAAAAACCCCATTGTCCATTGAAATCCATCAATTTTTGAGTGTTCCCAAACACTCTAAATTTTTCCGATGGACTTATTATCCCATTAAATGGGATAATAAGTCCATTTAGGGTGTTCCCAAACAGGCCCAATGAAGTTAGGAATTTGGGAAAATCCATTTAAGGGCCTTTTTTTGAGAAAAAAAATCCTAAAAAAGACCCTAACATTCTGAAAATTTTAAAAGTGGCCCTTGGACCCTTTCTGGGATAAATTTATTAAAATTTAATAATTAAATCAGTCAAATTAACAACAAAATCAATACCCGTTTACAATTAAATCAGTCACGTTTACAACAATTTTCTTACAATTAAATCAGTCCCATTTACAACAATATCAGCTCCAGTTAACAACTATATTAACCTCATTCACAACTCACCAAGATTCTAAAAATCCAAAAAAGGACCCTAAAATGGATTTTCCCCAGTAATTTGGATGCATTAAGATTCCTAACAACCCTATTAGCACAGTATTTTTGAAAACATACGTAGTTTTAATATAGGAAACTTTTTTGAGAAGGTAAATATGATGGTTTGAAAAAAAGAGAAAAAAGACAACAACAAAAAATAACACTTAAACTTAAAAATCTTAAGTGAATGATTTTTTTTAAAATTAAAATGAGTTGTGAATTGCTATATTTGATTAATTTAAGATTTTAAATTATAAATGATATTTTTTTTCCTATCAAAAAAGTGGGACGCTCTTGGTTGGATGGCGCTCTGTGGGGGGCTCGAAAGAGAAAGGTTGCGATCCGTGTGCCCCCCTCGTAATCGAATCTTGACCGTCTATCTATTCATAATCAGTGGCTCGTCTTCAAAGCTCCAAAACCCTACGATTCTATGCCGCCAAATTTTCAATTTCAACTCTTTCCTCCAGTCTCAACCATAAAAACCCCAGACTCACCCCATAATTCTCACTATCGATCGTTACCAGCATCTCTGTATATCATCAACAACCACCTATCTCCTTTTCAACAATGGCCCGAACCAAGCAAACTGCCCGCAAGTCTACTGGTGGCAAAGCCCCTCGCAAGCAGCTGGCCACCAAAGCCGCTCGGAAATCTGCTCCCGCCACCGGTGGCGTCAAGAAACCTCACCGATTCAGGCCTGGGACCGTGGCCCTGAGGGAGATCCGAAAGTACCAAAAGAGCACTGAGCTCTTGATTCGTAAACTCCCATTTCAGCGTTTGGTTCGAGAAATTGCTCAGGACTTTAAGACCGATCTCAGGTTCCAGAGCAGTGCCGTGGCCGCGCTTCAGGAGGCTGCTGAGGCCTACCTCGTTGGATTGTTTGAAGACACCAATTTGTGCGCAATCCATGCCAAGAGGGTGACCATCATGCCTAAAGACATTCAACTTGCTCGTAGAATTAGAGGCGAACGGGCTTAGAGGACGCCGCACGATCTGTCTTTCTATTTTTGTCTTTGTATATTTTTCCGTATTTGAGCCTTATTATCCTTTGTAGTTATCAGATTTTCTGTTTGACCAAAAAAATCAGATTTTCTGAATCAAATATTTCAGTATTCTAGTTTGATATCCCTGTTTCATCGTTAAAGAATCCCTGACACTGATAAGATTGAGTGCCGATTCCAAAGGATTGTTATTGGATGTTTGATGCTATTATTTGATTATGCGATTTATTCCTTGGTTTTACTGCTATATAAAATGTAAATTTTAGAAGACTGCCCTGATTACGGAATGAACTAGGAGTATAATTTGGGGGAGGGAGGGTTTCCTTTCTGTAATCTTCAATCTTTGATGATGTTGACATTAATGCCATTTTTTGGGAGATTAGCTCACTTATTTGAGAATCATTTTATAAACTCTCAATTCTTTGGTGAATGATGATGAGGTCTCAGTGGCAAAAGTAACAGCAGAAATGTCTCCAAGTTCATTGCTGATAACGGAGCCAAGTTCTTAAAAACAAGTTTTTACTTGAAAACGAAAGTATAATGAAAAATCGTAAAACGTAAAATCGTAACGTAGTAAAATCGTAAAAAAATTGTAAAAACTTAGAAGCGTTTGGAAAATTAATAAAATCGTTTTAATAAAAAAAAATCATAAAAACGTAAAATCACAGTGATAAAACAAGTTTTTAAGAATCATGACGGAGCCTATATGACTTTTTCATTGTAGTTTCAAATGTTGGTATAAGATTCGTGGTTCCAAAATGAGAAGCGACAACCAGCAAGTTTAGTATCAGCATGACGATTAAATTATCGAAAAGCCAACAAGAGGGATTGAGGGTAGATTTAAGATGGTTCATTGGAGTGTTTTTTTTTTTATAATTGGTTCATTGGAGTTAAAATCTCATAGTCGCCATAGTCGCTTTCTTTTGTCAAGCAGGCTTGTACTTCTACCTTATGGAATGTTTCACAAGTCAACGTATTTCTGAAGTTGGGCTGACGGCCCATAAATTTGGTCACTTTATGAGGTATGACCAGATCCAAATGTTGCAAGGCCCGTATCCAGTTTTTGGGCATTCCCTCATATGTTTGAGAGCGTGTTTGCTTGTATGCACGCTGTGTGGCTTTCCAAACCAGTTAGGAGTATGTGATGCTTTTGTTGCTGAAGGGTGGGCTTTCTATGAAGGTTTATTGCTTGTTTGGGATCTTGGTTTGAGGAATATCATTCTTGAATCTGATGCTTTGGAGCTGATCAAGTGGCTGCTGGACGAGAATTTCAACGGTCACAGTCTTTTGATAGTGAGAATTAGGGCCTTGCTGGAAAGAGATTGGCAAGTTAATCTATGTCATATTTTGAGGTAGGCAAATAGTGTAGCTGATTTTTTAGCTAAACAGGGTATTAATCACTCTAATGTGTAAGAGGAATGCCCGGTTTCACTAAGGTCTTTGGTAGACTGGGAGTGTTTGGGAATTGTTTCCCCTATTTTTTAGTTTCTGTCCTATCTAGTTGTAAATCATCTTCGTTTATTAATTTTTTTTAAAAAAACTATTTTGTTGAGTACCCCTCGTTTTTTGGCTCAACTGGCAAAGGGGTCGGACACTTTCACCAAAAGAAGAGGATTCGATCTTGGAGTTGGTCAAAACGCTAAGGAAGGCATCGTAGCTCCTAGGTGCCTAGGTAAACGCCTGAGGGTAATAGACGGCTCGTCTGGCTCAACATTGGTATGATCTAGGAAGAAGGGAGATTTTGCCCTGTCCAAGCAAATCTGAATTGTTTTCAATTTACTATTTTTACCTTAAATATTAAATTTTTATGAATTAATTGTCATAAAACAAACATTATACTCCATATCTTACAGTTTACGATATTTAATATAAACAATATTACAAAAATTCAATAAAAAAAGACGAGCATAAGATCCATTTGCGATGAAAAAGCCTATTTCTAGAACCCGTTGTTGAACAAATCTTTGAATAGAGAAGTTAACCCCGGAAATCAACACATAGGTAGGGATGGAACAAGGGCCTTGCTTGTATAACAAATTAACACTTGGAATATTTATGGGAACCACCCCTCTAGCAACCAAGTCAAGTAAGAGGAATCTGGAACACACGTATATATATTCCGAAGAAACAGGAAACTAGATGTTGAATAGCCGATTTTTCAAATGAAGAATATTGAATAACTCAAAACTAGTTTCAGTTATAGCATGCGATTTTATGCATTGAAAGACCTGTAAAAATAATAAAATTTGAAATGGATGAATGTGAAATAAAATTAGAAGTAGACTGCAGAAATTTCTTTAAAGTGAAGCTTAGCAGGCTGCAAGGTTTCACGTTTGGAAAGAGCGTGTCACTTTCAAACTGGTCCAACTAATCGGCGTGCGTGTGGCGTCCTCTTGAATCCAATCTTGGATCGGCTGGAAACTCTTCATTTTTAACTGGGGAAAACGACTTCCATAATTTATGTCTACCACTGTGACAGGAACGTAAACCTTTTTTTTTTTTTAACACCTGTTATTGCGCCTCCTTCTGTCCTTCACTCTCGTCCTTTTCCTTACCACGCCCCTCTTTCATCTCTTATTCTTAACTTGATTTTTTCCCCTTCTTTCCGCCCGTTGGAATCCACTTGTCGCTTTATCATAACAGTGACTACTTAAAAAAATCAAATTGACTTCAAATTCTCAGTTTTTTTTTTTAAAAAAATTTTGGCATTGAAAGAAAAGTCAAATTATGACCATGCCTCGCGCCTGTGGCTGGCTGCCCAACTTAACCATCGTTTGTATTTTGTTAATCAGGGTGACGTCCATGTTGCCATAATTTGCGCAATAAAATTACCCACACCTAAGGATAATATTTTAATACAATTATATATCATTGGGGTTGGAGACACGTGTCTTAATCGCGCTAGGGTGGCACAACTTGCTGTCACTAAACGGCAAGGGCGGTGAAGAATGTGGGCTCTGTGGGGCTGCCACTTAACTTTTTCATTCCCCTCCAAAAATGCTCATCTCCTTATCTTTCACGCCACTCTTCTTTTATCCCTACCATTTATTTATTCATTGTAAATATTCTGACCAAATACAATTTTATTCGAGATCATGAATTTTTTTAAAATATGCACAATTTATCCTAAATATTCGAGATTCGCCATTTTTGTCCCCCTTCTTAATCCCCACCATGCCGTGAAAGCCCACTAAGATTGACGCAAAGTCAAATCTGTTCATTCATGCTTTGCCTCCATTCTCGCTTGAAGGTCAAAAAAATGAGCGAGCTTGTGTTAAATCCCCACGGTTCAATCACATGCCGCCATCTGCACAGATGGGGGTCGATAAGATCATTCTTTTAAGAATATTATGGTTTTTTCAACCACAATTCACCTCTCTTTTCACATTATTGTTAACTTGCTCGCTTACCTTCATATATTCCCACTAATAATTGAAGAATAGAGATCCATCGATTTTACCAGGCTCCTTCCCTTTTTTACATAGTTCACCGCTCTTCTTGTGCCCCCACCCCCATGCTGGAAACCTCGAACTTATCAGAAAATACCCCAGCTCCGGTCCAGGACCGCCCCGTGGAGGACGGAGGTGGCAGTGGGCCTGACTCCGATGGCCTCCAAGAGCAACGGGGCCTCGCCGACCAGGAACTTGACCGGAATTCCGCCGGTCACCGCTGGCCCCGAGAAGAGACATTGGCTTTGCTCAAAATAAGGTCTGAGATGGACATTGCTTTCAGGGATATCAGCCCCAAAGGTCCTCTCTGGCAACAGGTTTCGAGGTCAGTTCATTCTCTCAGTGATGCCAAATTAATTTCTGGCATCTCTTTTCTTTCCCCGCCAACAACCTTAACACATTTTTTTGGAGTGCCATTTTATTTACATGATTCCAAAGCAAAACTTCCCCTTTTTTGGTCTTCTTGTCCACTAAAAAGCGTGGTCCAATTCGGGTAAAAGTGGGAGGGGTGGGTATATTTGGTTAGTACTGGCTAGTCTTATCACATACCAACAACTGATAATCATATACATATATATAGTCCTTCTCTTGTGGAACAATTGAGGAGTTATATGATTGAATTTGCAAACTGTGCAGGAGATTGGCTGAGCTAGGATACAATAGGAGTGCAAAAAAATGTAAGGAGAAGTTCGAAAACATTTACAAGTACCATAGAAGGACCAAGGAAGGCCGTTATGGCCGACCTAACGGAAAGACTTACCGTTTCTTTGAGCAACTAGAAGCTCTTGACGCCAACCTCCTCCTCCCACCACCTCCAACTTCAGCCGAAAAAGATCACACACCAACCTCACCTGATGTTGTTCATCATGCCATGCCCTGCTCTGCTCGATTCCCTAGTAGTGCAAATAGTGATTCTACTACTTCTTTATCCTATGAAGAGATACCCAAAAAGAAGAGTAAGCTGAATAAGTTTTTCCAGGGCTTGATGAAGCAAGTAATAGAGAAGCAAGAGGCTTTACAGAAGAATTTTGTGGAGGTGTTGGAAAAATGTGAGCAAGATCGAATAGCGAGGGAGGAAGCATGGAGGACTCAAGAATTAGCTCGGCTTAACAAGGAGCGTGAGCTCTTGGCTCAAGAAAGATCTGCCGCTGCAGCTAAAGATGCTGCGTTGATTGCCTTTCTGAAGAAGATGACAGAACAACCACCATGGCCGGTGCAGCTGCCGGAGAATATTCCGGTTGACCAGAACATGATTCCAGATGATATAGATAAGAACAATCAAGAAAAAGTCAATGGAGGTTGTACCGTTAGCGTTACGGATAAGCAAGAATGTGGAAATAATGTTGGGAATTTTATCCAGATGAGTTCATCCCGTTGGCCTAAAGAAGAAGTGGAAGCTCTGATTGTATTGAGGACAAACATGGATGCAGAATATGAAGGAGGAAATAATGGGACTAAGGGACCTCTGTGGGAAGAAATATCTTCGGCAATGAAAAAGATTGGGTACGATCGCAGTGCAAAGAGATGCAAAGAGAAATGGGAGAACATAAACAAGTACTTTAAGAGGATGAAGCAGAAAAACAAGAGAAAGCCTGAGGATTCAAAGACGTGCCCATATTTTCACCAGCTAGATGAACTATACAGTAAGAAACCCAGGAAGGTACAAGAATCAGGTGCTTCTGGGAACGAGTTGAAGGCGGAGGAGCTATTAATGCACATAATGAGCGGTCAAGAAGAGCGACAATCATCCGAAGATACCGGCAGAGAGAAGACGAACCAGATTGAAGGAGATAAGGAAGATGTGGATCAGACGGTAGACAATAGTAATTCACCAGCAATCATGGGGTGAAAAAGGCCCTACATTTTTTTGAACAAAAGGAATCCTCTTGTCAGGGCCATCGTGGGTTTTCTTGAAGTTTTCAAATGATTATCAAACGTGGGTCATGATCATGAACTCGCTAGGCGAACTGGCCCTGAAGAGTTTGGTTATATATTCTAGCTTCAGATATACGTCGTCTTGGTAGAATATATTCGGTGCTGCCAAGGCACATGGCTTTTTCTTGGTTGGTTATACGATATTACGATGCACATAACACATGCATGCAGAAAGAGAGTTTTGTCTATGTGCGAGATAAAGTCATTGAGCTTGTTAATTTAGTATAGTTTAAAGTTTTTGTCCTTTGAAGTTTATGAACCCTTTTTGTGCTAAAGTGGGAAAATGGTCGGATCTGCTCGTTCTTGAAAATAAACAAAGACAGAGGGAACTGTAATGATAATGATGATAGTGTATTTTTTTTTGAAGAAGTATTGAAATCGATGATCGAATCACGCGTTTTTCTATCAATTTTCCCGCATGTAATCAGTAGAGAGGGCATTGTTACTTATAGGCATAGAAATACGAAGAAGCTATCTTTACTGGTTCAAAGCTTAAATGACGTGGATGATGATACGCCAATAGCGGAACTAATCATTCCAAACCCAATCAAAAGCTAAGAAAAGTCAAGGTTCAGGTGTTTTCAAATGATTTTGAGTCAACAGTAAGCTTCTCTGAATTTCTTGCTCCAATAATGTCTGCATTAAAGCCTCCAAAAGCTATCAAATAAGAAAAAATTGTTAGTTTTATAAGCTTGCTGTTGATACTCGGATCAAAACATTTGTTTTGCCGTTGATCTGTTTAGTGTATTGCTTTTGGATGCAACTTGTAAAATTTGAGTCTGATATACTATAATATGATGTATAATATAGCTTGACTGGTAAACTGGATCGTAGAATATGATGTATCATGTGTGTATGATATGAGAGCTTCTACTACTTATATCAATCTGAGTTAGTTTATGAGTAATTTTTTGGTCAACTAGTTTATAAGTAATTACTCTGTAGTCTTTTGCAATGCATATATGTTTGTCTTTAATTTTCATTCCATCTGATATATAAGTGTTATTCAATATATATTCCTTGTATTAAATATTCTTTCGACCAGTTTAACTTCATAAACCCTTGCCTTTGGATTGGATCAGTATCTAGTTAACAGAAAACACCTTCGATCCTCAACTCAGTGGAAGCTTGTGCTAGATAACCACAAGATTCTGGCCAAATGGTTAGGACTTAGGAGGGCTTTCTCCAAAGAAACCAAGGCACATCAGGAGTTTTGACGTGTTAAATGGTAAGGTTGACTTGAAGTAGCATGTCGTATTAATTAAATAATAAATATTCGAATTGCACTGTAGCCCCTGAGGTTATCACCTCATGCCATGTTCCTAATGATGTGACTCTGTAATTTGAAATTGGGGAAAAAAACAGAGAAAGTAAAAGTAAAAGCAATAAGGTTTGGATTCAATTATTGTATACTTGTTTAGAATCTGAATCGATTAACCTGGGAAAATAAGATGGTTTGGTGGCCAATTATTTTAGGATCTAGAATTGTTTAATAGGCCCCCCCATTCATCGTGAGTCAATAATTAAATCATGTGAGTCGATGAGGACAAACAAGGTCCAGTCACCTGCCTCCAAATAATATCTAACTCGCTCTACTTTGCTTCGTCTTTGTTTTTGTATGAGTTTTCTACCTCAGAAGATTTTAGATCTGAACTTACTTTTGTCTCGTCCCCGTGTCTATATTCAGTTAGTTGAGGCATCATTTTACTCAACATATTAACTTTAACTTTTTTTTTTTTTGTATAAAAATAATCGGATATATTTTCTCGCATGTTATAGCAGATTTGGGATAATCGTATTATTTTTGAATTTTGAATATAATTACCTCTCATCCTAAATATAAAACAAAATTTATAGTGTGAATTACAATATAAACTTTATTCTATATTTAGAATCGGAGGGAGTATAATTTATTATAAATATTATGTTTAACTTGGTTATAAGTCTCATGTACACCATTTGCTAGATTCTAAAAATAAGCATGATAGTCGACAAATCGGGCCGAGCCCGTCGAGTTGGCCAGTTTAAGCCCTGACTTAGATGAGCTAAATGAAATTGGTCCAGGAGGGCCTCGAGCCGGCCCATTAGGCTCTTTTAAATTGTTTTCTTTTAAAATTATCTAGGCTGTCTAGACCTGAGGGTTGAGAAGTGAGAATTCTAAAAATTTCAATCTCAGTCTCTCTTTCCTTTTTTTTTCTTCGGAAATCTCACTCACAGACTTGACGTACAATTAAATGTCTTTGAAATTGATGATAGTGGCGAAGAAAATGACAATGATAATGATCGTACTAATGTTACTTAATGGTATGCTTTTTATATTTTATGTGAGTTATTTGTAAACAATAATTTGCTCTTGATTATGAATTAGCGAATGTGTTTATTTGTTGGATGATTCATGTTGTTTAGATATTAATATTGACAATATTTATTTGATAAATTAGAATTTTAATTGTTATAATTTATTAATTATATTTCTTTGAAAAAAAACAAAGGAAAAATAATAAAAATTTAGAATAATATTTTTCAGGCCTTATAGGGCCGGCCTTAGTCTTAGTGCTTTCGGGCCGGACTTTGAAAAACAAATACTTTTCTTATCCTGGTCCTTATAGGCCGGCCCTGTTGGGCCCTGGCTCTTTAAGGTCAGGCGCTATATGGTTAGGCTGGCCCTAATGCCTAACTCTAGATATAGTTAAGGAAATTATAAAAGAAATCGTCTCTGTTTTTTTTTTAAAACCTCACTTGTGATATCTTTTGGCTTATTATGAAGCTATATTAAATGTACCGGTTGAGAGAGACGAAAATATTAGGGCCTAAGTGCCTAACCGTTGTCAAGTTTTTCTCAAGGAAAAGGAAAGTTTCACTTTTTATAAAAAAGAATGGCAGTATGAGATGAGTTACATACTGACTACTATAATACATTGAATTAAATGATGTTTAAAAGGCATGCCACAAGCTGAGTTTCTTTTGTCCTTTCCTTGCTCCAGTGGCGGAGCCACGTTGTTGCAACTGTACGCAAGTGCAGACATAAATCTTTTACAATTTTTCGCTTTAGATCAGTGGCAGAGCAGTGAGTGTTCGATCTGCAGTTGCCGGCTAGAGGAGTTTTGAGGGATGACGCTGGGCTGTGGCTGGCTGGTTTTACCAAGGCTATCGGTATATCTGATGTTTTGACTGCGGACTTATGGGCGGTGGCAAAAGGACATGCCTTATACTCGGATATGGGCGGTAGGAAATTAATTCTCGCCGATGCTGCCACATTGTGAATATTCTACAGGGAGTGGGGTTTAACGATGGTAATTTATTAGTCTTCATAATTAAGGAGATGGTGGGGTGGAATTGGGGAGTGGTTATTTCATTTATTTCCCCTTCTTTGTAATTCAGTTTGTTTATTTTTTGGCTTTTTAAAGCCTTCTCTAATATCCCAAAAAAAAAAAAAGCTACTCAAAGTGCAATTGTATCTCTTTCTTTCTTTGGTTTTCTTGCGGCTTTGGAAATCTGTTTATTAAAAACTTCTTTACTTCCTTTCATGGGGTTGTGACTGATGGGGTGCTACCCGTCTCTCCAGAATTTTAAAGAAGCCCTACTCTTAAAACATAATGCTGATTTTAACTCTTTTGCATGGTCCTCAACTTCTCATTCGATATACCTTTTGCTTGTTTGATTCTTGGATGATCTCTACCTCTACGAATTCTTCTGATAACTAACTGAAAAATTTGTCGCCGGTCAAGATTAGACAATTTCTCCACCATTACATATTCTTCTCATTTTATATACCTTTTGCTAACTTATGTTGAATGTGATATGTTTGATAAGATTGATAATAAAAGATATAATACAATATTTTCAAGGAATGAAGAATCGAACAATGCTTTTATAATCGTTCTGTATTAATAGCTAAGTTGACTCTTGATTATTATTTTTCTATTTAAGTTGAAGTTTTTTTCCTTTTCTTTTTTATATTCTTTTGTTTTTTAATGCATTTAAAATTATCCCTCTAAAAAAAAAAGGGAGTGCTGCTCCTAAACCCCCAAATCCTCCTACTAATTGTGTAGACATAAACACAAAATCCTAGCTCCGCCACTGCCTTACTCACTCGCATTTCATTAGAATCCAAGAATGGGAAGGTATCTTTATTTAGTTTCAAACGAGTGAAAGCTCCGCGTTGAATGATTGTGATCAAGTCCAGGTTAATTTGGTTGGCGTTAGCTCTTCATAGCCTTAACGAAATTGCCCAGAAAAGAAATGGGACTAAAAGGAATGGGTGGTGTGTGTGGGTTGTGCAATTGTACTTAATATCAGTACAATTTGTGTTTTTAATAAAAAAATTTAGGTAGGAATAGATACTGGTACCTCACCAAGACTAAGACCAGATCTCATTCCTTTTAGTTGCTGTTGTTGGATGACAAAGCGAAGTGAACTCATGGAGATACAACAACTAAAAGGAATGGGATCTGGTCTTAGTTTTTGAGGTACCAGTATCTATCCCAACCTAAATTTTTTTTATTAAAAACACAAACAACTAAAGCATACGGGTCGGGTCAGATGTCAATGTCATTGTGTGCAGTCTTAAATATCTTGCTTCAACTTTAAATTTCAGTTTAGAACTAGATATTAAGTACAATTGCACATCCCACACACACCACCCATCTCAGTCATCAATATTGGATTTAATGATTCATCATCTGTTTTTATTCCTTGGCCGTTAATTGCTTTGGCTCTGCTAATGCCTTACTAATCACCAGTCTCTGTCCTCTCTCGTACTTGATTTGTAGCATACACTACATGCCACTTATAAATAGTAAAACTGTAACAGTATGTATTTTATTTTTCGCTACTACTATTTCAATGCCCCCAGAGAGATTGGTAGAAATAACAGAGTAAGGTTCTTTCTTGTGGTTGGGAGGAGCAGAGTAGCAGTGTGCATCCATGGCGGGCTTTGACACTCGGCAGCAACAGCGTCAGCACCAATCAGGAGGACCAGGCGTCTCTAAAGAGACGGCTGTGCAAGCACTGAACACCATAATACAGCTCCATTTCGAGAAGACTCTCGAGAAGAAGCGAGCCATAGACCTTCAAAAGAAGCAGCTTCACAAACTGTTTCAGATTCTGTTCATCTTCTTGACTCTGGTGCTCTTGGCCCAAACTACCTCGCCTCGTCTCCAATGCCGCCATTGCTGGATCCCCATCACCCTCCTTTCCCTCGCTCACCTCATCTTCTACGTCTCTGTGGCCCAGACCTTGAGATGCATCAATGGCTTCAAGTACCAGAGGCGTTGCCACAAGCTCACTCTCGGACTGGCTACCAACAAGCTCAGGGAGATCAAGACCAAGAATGTGGACGCTGATGAGTACGAAGATGAGCTTGAGATCCAGTACCAGGAACCACCTGAAAGCTACTTTGTTAAGTTCAAGAGGAACTGGGCTCTTCATTTTGGTTTCTTAATCTTTACCTACGCCTTCATGGTCTCCTCCTCTGTTGTTCTTCTCTGTTTTTGAGTATTCTGTGCTCATGTTTCATTTCATAGGGTATAAAGCATCTAATCCTGTTGTTAGATTGAAAAAATATACTGTAAGATTTCACAATTGAATTTTCTAGCCAAGATCAACTCTGGCATCAATTCTCCACTGCCATTATCAATCATCAGTCACCCCTTAAACTCTGTAGTAAAAATTATTCCTGGTTCTTATTGGTGCCCCCTCTCATGGGAGGAACTATATCTGTCACTGATTTTTCAAGCAGCTAAAAGTATAAGCAACACTAGTAATTATGGGAGTGCATGTTCCCACACCGATCATTTTATCAAGGGCACGTTAATCTGTTGTTGCCTTGACTTCTAATTAGACACCTTTTCCTTGTAAGTGAAAAATCACTATGGATTACACGAAATAATTAGGTTTATGTTCGTGCAGTGAACAAGCATTTTCAAGACATGGTCATGTGAAGTGAGAATGCCATGACGCCTTCCTACCCAATTGTAAGTACCACAACTGTGAAATAACAAAAACCATTACCCGTGAGTGAGTCAGGGGTACAAATGGTCAATAATCTGCAGTAACTAGAATGACTATTAACCCTCTTAATGAAAATAAGTAAATAGCAGTTAAAAAAAAGGGTAAATAACTATGTCTCTCTTCGTTTTTTCCCGTAATAGTAATACAGCTTAGACACACCCAACTCTTGGGTCAACAACGCGGATTTAAAATCTTAATACAAAGCAGTGTAACCTAGGAGTCCGGATCTTCTTATTATCAGCTCTTTCCCTATCTCTCATTATTAGCAAATCCTGACCGTCGAAATTCTAATCCAAAGGCTTAGAACAATTTTTTTAAAAACCGCATATAGTAATTTTTACCGCATGCGGTTTTTTTTTAATTTATTCTGAACCCTTAGATCAAGATTTCAACGATCAGGATCAAGATTTCAACGATCAGGATGAGACTGGGAGAGATAATGAAAAAGTTGCTCATGAGAGAATCCTCCTCCATAACCTAGTGGCATAGATATTTACTTGCAAATGAGAGGTCCTGTGTTATAAACTTGGACCATTAGTGTCTGGCACTTTAAATTTAAAAAAATCTCGAGACAAAATATATGATGGTCCCCCTCGGGCCACCTCTGACGGACATCATTATTGAATTGGAAACAGCCAGTTTCAGAACCAGAACGTGCCCAACTGCCACCTAAGCTGGGGAAAGAGCACTGCATAATGATTTGTATGCGTCAAGACACATTTTGAATTTTTCTTCCGCCACTGCCTGCAATCATAACAAGTTAATGTGCCAAAATGTGATCAGATGCCGCAGGTTTCCAAAACGAAGAAACAAATGAACAAAAAAAAAGGCTTGAACAGAAAAACATTCATATGGGTGAGCAACAATTCCGCAATCATGACGTAAGGGATGGCTTCTAGTTCATCCTTCTAACACTAAAATAAAATATATATGATCCCTCCTGTCTATAATGTGGTAATATCTAATTAACTAATTTGATTAGATTAAGAAAATTAATTAATAAGATATTATTTTTTTCCCTAAAACACTTCAATCATCTTTCTTAATTCACTCAATCACTCTCTTACTTAATTAGTTGAGGGAGGATCAATTGAGATAAATTAGGGGAAAAAATGACAAATATGAAAAATAGATTTTATATAGATTTTTTTTTTTTTTTTAGGAAAAAAAAAGATCAACTCCTAAATGATGTCCTATATTAAGGACAAGAGGGAGTAACAGGTTAACTCACAGTAGACTTTATACTAAGACATGAAATCTACTGTATTATTTTAAAAGAAAAACACACAACCTACTCTCTACAATTAGGTGATCTAACACTAGCAAAATTAACAACCTAATATGTCACCGTATGTTAGCGTTGTAACTCAGCACACACTGTTATCAGGTACAACGAGCGTATTGAAGAGTCAGAAATATTAAACAGAGATACTTCAAACTCACCTGAGAAGGGCCTTGATGCTTATCAGGATGCCATTTTAAAGCCGATAGCCGGAAGCTACAAGGCCAACAAATGATATCAGATGTTTGTAGCACTTGTATCTGTGTTCCATGACTTTTCGTCTATTTTAATTTCAGTGGTACAAAACATTAGACAACTTACGCATTTTTAACATCCTCAAGCTTTAGAGGACCTGTTGAAGGCAGGCCAAGAACATTTCTCTCTGACTGTGACCCTACATAGCATGAATAGTCGCAGTCATCATCGGACTCAGCATCACTTGCGCTTTTCCATTTCCTAGTTTTGCTGTTTGACTTTGTCCAATTTGAATGTTCCCTCCATTCAAAGCCAGAGGTTGAATGCTCACTGAACGACTCCTGCCAGTTTCTAAAGGACCAGGTGTAGCATCTGTTACCAAATGTAGCTTGGAAAGTTGTCTCAGAATCAAAATCAAAGTCTTCAGAGAAAGTCTCTCTTTTGCTTTTTCCTGAATATGTTATGGATATCAACTGTTAAGAAAGTATACATAAATCTTATGAACAAAACATCCGTTTGAGCTGTTTAGGGCCCCGAATGCTCGAATTTAATCTTGTAGTAGTACTAAATATCAATATTTTATTTATTTATTTATTTTTAAAAATATCCTGCTGAGGTCACATTGTTTACTCGTGTGTAATGTACTTGTTATTTGTTTGCAGTAATTACGTACCAAAAGTTCAGAAAAATTGCAGCTATGCCGACTAATCTCTGAGTGGACACAAAAGAACTCACGCTTTACTTTCTTTCTTGATTTTCCAGGCTGCTGATGAGACTTTGCTTGGCATTTATTGCAACAGCTTTCTGAATCATAATTTTGATCTGCATGGAAATTGCGGTCCCCAAATTTCCATGTTTCTTGGCTCTTGGTTAAAGTGCAAAACGAGACATTTAAAAGATAGTTACAGTTTCTAGTACATATAAATGTGAAGACATGTAAGGCAACAAGCTCCAGTGTAAAACAATATTCAAAAGCATGAAAAAAGAAGACGTACATGTTTCAACTTTCAGCATCAGAGAACGGAGAGATCACTAACATCCATATGCCGTCAGATAAAAAATTAGATGATTTCACAGCAACTGCCCATGACTTACCAGGAAGAAAGGTTGTACTTTAATGGTAAATCAGATCTATTTTGACTAATGAGCTTTACTCAACATGTTATTATACAGAGCAATTATCAATAGTAAATTTTAGTCTCACAATCTACTCTAGGCAAAATGATTCATTCTATAATCCAAGCAACACATTTATATTCCTATCTTCTCGCATTTTCCTCCTATGAGCCACTAGTTATGGGTAAGAAATTAAGATTCAAAGTTCCACCAAATATAAAACGTTTTCTTAAAAATCAGCTCTTTCTAGCATTTTACTCCCTTCTTCTTCAGTGGAGGATGCCATAACAGAAGCGAACAATATAACAGAAGGTTTTCTGAACATTGAATTGCAAGGGTTCTATTCATGACTAGATAAATATAGCATACCTCAAATGAAAATTTAGAAGACCCACTTCTATAAAGAAGGTCCTTCAGAGCTTTCTTTGCATCAGCCCGCTTTTGGCGCATGACATATTTGGCATAACTCTGAAGTCAACATTGGAAGCATCAGAAATAGTTGACATATCTATGTATCACCGTCAAAAACTTTAAAGAGCCACAAACTTATGCATGTGGATCCATTAGTGACAATATGAAACGGAACCTATATCCAATCATTACTGCACTCATTAGTGAGTAATGCCAGAACTCAACAATCACAGAGGAGTCAAAAAGAAAAAATAAAGTCGTTCCCAATAGACAGATGCATGGGAGACAACACCATATCAACACATAGAGACTGGAAGAAATATACAATGACTAAAGTAGAAGATTTTTTTTTTTTTTTTCTATTAAGTGTTGACTCTACATGATCACAAGAAAAAGCAAACAAGGAGAAATTAGAGATTGGAACCCGTCAACTACAGATGCTGCGCTCTGTCCACTCATCCATACTCACAGATGAAAAAAGTCATATACTTTCACTAATTTTCTACAAAAATCCTAATGAGAACTGAAGGGATTTTATGAACGATGGACAAAGGGAAGCTAGAAAAGTAGAAGTACGGGGCTAGAGTAACTACCATAACCATCATATTTGGAATGAGGTAAGAAATATACATACTATTGGTCAGATCTGATTTAGTACTAAGAACTGTGAATTGGTTTGCATAATTTTGTGTGTTTCATAATTGCAGGAATCGTGCCAAGGTATACCTTTTAGAATGGCATTTCATGGTAGATGATATATCCGAAAAGTTAATCATAACCTATCATACAATCCATGACTTAGTGTGACAAGGTTTGTTCAAGTAATTGTTGATAAAGATAAAATAATTAAGCAAGGACAGCTCCAATAAAAGACACATAAAACAACAGCTCGCATCATGATATGTTAGACGAATAAAGAATCATGAGGATTTCCAAAGGTATATGCTGAAAGTGAAAAGCATACCTTGGATGGTAGCTGTCCCCCTCTTATTGCCTGCAGAAAGATTGTAATTGTCAAACTTTCACATGACTGGTAAAGGGTTAAGGTTATTCATAAGCAATTTCAAACAACATAATTACAAGAAGAGGACAAAGAAGAAAACAATGAAGCCAATGGGTTCGATTACAGAAGCCAACCATTGCAGCAAGGCGTCATCCAAGAATATATGAGCAGCTGACAGACGATCATATTCAAAGTTGCAATTAAGTTTTAGCTTTTTGAGAACTCAAATGTTGCATTCTAAAGCGAAAGTCAATACCTGGCGGCTTATAAATTAGTTTACTCTAGCTCATACAAAGGACTTCAGCCTACTTCAAGTTCAATACACAACATAATCAGGGAAATTGGGAATACGTTTTTATAAGAAAGTACTCCCATTTTTAGCATTTTGAATGAGATAATCTACATCAACTCCAACTCCCCTTTTTTGAGGAGTTTTCCCATTTGGCTCCCGGTAGAGCAGCAAAAATATGAATCTCAGACAAGAGGACAGGACATCAGCACAATATCAAGAATAAAGAGTACTGGGTCTAAACAAATATAAGCAAAGCAAGTTCCCTTGTAAAAGAAAGATCCAAAATACAGAGACTCGAGAGAAAGATTCCCTTTCCAATGGGAAAGAGATAGAAACTCACGGAGTTCCATTTATTCTTCCACTTCTCACAGGAATAAGGGGTGGAGTGGAATGAAGCGAAATGGGTAGATGTAGTGATTGACGGTACCGCGTATGCCTTCAGGGATAAGACATCTCGCCAACGGAAGATTTGCATATCGAGGGAGATGCAAGGCCTTTCCCCGACGGGAACCTTCTTGTGGACACGTCTGTCCAAGGATGTGTCGTCTATGGAAATACGTAGTTTTCGGTTTAATGAAAAAACTTTTGCCCCCCCCCCCCCCCCCCTCTCCCCCCCCCAATATAAGTCATTTTCATAACTCAATGAGCCTCTTTAATCAAGATTTTTTAATTGAAAAATAAATAATCTTACAATATTTTTTAAGCTTCCAAAAATAATTTAAATACTGAAAAAAGTAAATCTAAAATTAGATGCCAATCTATAAATTTATATTTTATTTTAAAATTTCACACACACAAAATTAGATGCCAATCATGCCAAAAAATTTATTTAAAAAAATGACAGATACACATAAATATTATAAGAATAAACAATAATTTTCATAAATAAAATACAGGGAGAATTCGAGTAAAATACATTGAAAATTTAAAAAATCAAATCATTAGTTTTCTATTAAAATAAATTGTGAATTATTAAATAAGTCTAGTAAATTTGTAAGTTATTGTAAACAATAAAACTAATTTTAGATTTTTATATTTTAAAAATATTTTATTAGAATCTCTAAAATATACATAAAGATATTATGAAATTTGAAATGTTGATAACATTATTTTATTTTTACATCGAATGCAAAATAATCTTTTTTTAAAAAATATTTACTCAATAAGTCATTTTTCACCAAAAAAAAAAACACCTAAAAATAACTTATTTAATGGCATTGATATGGTACTATACTTTTTTTTTTTTTTTGTCAAAGATATGGTACTATACCACATTACCACATATGGGGTATATATATAAAGTTAAGAAATACGTAGCTAGCCGTCTATGTTATGTAGAAATTGGGCCAACGACTTACGAAAACGGGCTTTTTATGGATCAACTGGGTCGTTCTCTGTTCAATCGATAGTGTTTAAAAAAACAAAAAAAGATAGTTTGTTTTTTGTGTGGTATAAATTGAATAGAGCTTCTTTTTTTTTTTTTAACAGAAATTTTATGAAAGAGTTTGGAGTTCACCCACGATCCAAGTGTAGGACGAAATTTTCCTTTCTCTTAAGTGATACTTAATTACTTATGTTGGGCAAGGCAAACAAATTAAGTTGGTTAAAGCGAGCCGTTTATTATTTTCAGGTGTTAATCTAGGCACCTAAGAGCTAGGATGTCTCCCCCAGCGCCTTGACCAACTCTAGGATCGAACTCCCTCCATTTGGTGAGAATATCCAATCACTTTGTTAATTGAACTAAAGGACGAGAGGTAAATCGAATAGAGTTTTGGTTGAGATGTATGGAGCACGCGTGAAAATCCGTTACCGAGACCGAGATTCGCTTCGTTTTTCTTGGGTAAAAAAATTCGTTTCGTTTCGTCATCTTTCCTGCCAACCTTGTAACATTGTTTTCCATAGTTTAATACTCTCTTCGGTCATAAAACTAGTTGTAGGGCCGAAAAATCAAGCCGATCCGTTGGACAGGCTCATTTAAACCTTGGCCCTTTATAAAATTGAGCCTTCAAATAAAGTCAGGTCTAAAAAGGCTAACCCTGTAGGGCCAATGGCTTAAAAGGGTCGGCCTCTTAGGCCAGTTATTTTATTTTTTATTTTTTAAGTTGAGTGTTTTGTAATGATATAAGATTATCATGATATTTATGCGAGTATGTATCATTTTTCCATTAACAAGTCTGAAATTGGAAAGAATTGGATGTCTTGAACTGGTGGAAGAACAATCAACAAATATTTTTTATTCTTTCAAAGATGGCAAATGATACTAATAGCTAGTGAATCAGCTTTCAGTATTGGTGCACGTGTTTTAACAAAATATAAAAGTTTCATTCTTTTATATAATGTTCAAGCTCTTATTTGTACTCGTAACTGAATGCATATATTTACATATGATATTAATTTACTAATTTATATATATATATTTTTATTTTATTTTTGTTATAGAGTTATTTATCCATTTAATTACAAATGCATAATAACTATATTCTGATTTTATGATTTGATTTATTATTTGTTGCATATAAAGGTTTTGGATGTATTCATGATGCAGAAGAATAAATTCTTTATATTTTTATCCATGAAGTAGAGCTTATTATTCAAAGTAAGAAACAATCAAATATCTTCAAAATTGATGACGGTGGTGAAGAAGATAAAAATGATAGTCATTATACTTATATTGTTAATTGGTAAGCTTCTTATACTTTATGTGAGCTGTTAGAAGGCAATAATTTACTTTTAATTATGAATTAATAGATGTGTTTATTTGTTGCATGATGTACGCTATTTTTTGTATGGTTGAAACATGATAAATGTTATTTAGACCTTAATGTCGATAACATTTATTTAATAAATTAGAACTTTAATTGTTGTAATTTACTAATTATATTTCTTTGAAAAAAAACGCAGGAAAAATAATTAAAATTTAATTAAATAGCTTTCAACCTAGTAGGACCGGGCCTTGAAAACATATATTTTTCTTACCCTGAGCTAAAACGATGGCCCTTCAAGGGCCTGTCCTAATTCGTTGCTCCACCTAGTTAACTTAATTAGAAATATTAAGAACATTAAATAAATTGTCCAATCATCATATTATGTGTTGTGTATAATTGAATTATATATTATTTTATAAACCAAAATAATTAATTTGAAGAAAAATTAATTAATTTAAAGAAAAATAATAAACATTAAGGATTTAATGTTTCTGCTTTTGATATATGAATATTTTTTCTATTTCACTCACACAAAAGTAAATAGGTTCCCATTATAATGAGAAGAAATAGAAAATATTAGTGGACCTCACTCACTTTTATGTGAGTGTGATAGAGAAAATATTTCTACAGCAAAAGCAAAAATATTAAATCAAAATATTAATACTTTAAAATCATTTATTTAGTTTATTAATCTCTCTGCAAAATTAATTGAGTCTTATATTAAAAACAAGAGACAATCATATACAATTTTACATGCATCTAAAAATAAAAATAAGCTTTGTTTTGTTTTGTTCGCGTGGAATATAGTTGGAGCACCTAACTCGTACCCACCACACAGATAGGTAGACGGCCTACTCTCCTCGGCATGAGGTCCATACAATGGTTAATTTCTTTATTTGTGAGGGGTTATATGTATATATATGTATAAATGCTCTAATACTCTTGTGTACATGTGTATATATATATATATATATATTTTTTAAAAAAAATATATATATATATATAAAACGCCGTTTGGCTCTGGAACTGATGAGAATGAAATGGAGGAGAAGGGTTATGGAAAAAATACGGTGCAGAAATGGTTCAACGATGTATATGATCGAGGACTGGTCATCGATAACTTGGTTCATGAGATTATGAGTTATGAGTCCTGAGGTTGTAAAAGTTGTGGACTCGTGGTCATCCTCACATGCTATTTTTATCCTATGGGAAATTGGAAAAAGTTTCCATTATATAACTTTATCAGAGAGGATGAATCAAACTATAGTCAAGATTTTATTGGCTACTAAACCGATCGAGATATTAGGTTTAGGGTCATTAAATAAAATCAAGGCTAATCCGAGACAAAATTGGAGAAATTGAAGATTCTAAAAGTTATGAATATAAAATTCTAAAGAGTTTGTTTAAAAAAAAAATTGTGAATTCGGTTGATGCCCAGACAAAACCGCTTTATTGAGCAGTTCATCAGTTTTCGGGTTAAATCAACTGATTCGCCCCGGATTTTAAAACCATCATCATACTATCGGTGAGAAATTAAAATTTTTAATGACATTTTCTCTCTCCTGATTTTCTTTTATTTTTTTTTTCTATGTGAAGAATTCCACCATGCACTAGGTATGGAAATAGGTCAGGCTTTAACTAAACAGGCCTGAGTTTGTAATGTAGTTAAGAGGTCTGAGCCTAGACCTAAGCTTGAATGTAGGCTTTTTTAGGCTTAGACCTGAGCATTCATAAGATCTGATCAGGCCTGAAGCCTGTTTAAAGGCCTACTTACAATGTAGGTCTTTAAAAATGTCTCATATTGCAGGCCTTGAAGGCCATAAGTAGGCTTCAAGCACTTTGAGCCTATCAAAATTCATATAAATATAAGAATGAAAAAATAAATATTTTATTATTATATGATATAAATATAAATATATTTATTTAATGTGTAACTAGGCCAGGCCCGAAGGTTTACAGGTCAGACCTTAACAAAATAGGTCTGGCTTATTTACACATAAACCTTTAAATATGTTTATGGGATGACCTTTTTAACAAATAGGCCAGACTTGACCAGGTTCTAAATAGATCAGGCTGTAGGTCGTCTGATAGGGGCCGGTCTATTCCCACTCTACCATGCACGAAGACAATAATAGAGATCTCAGCTTAAAGCTTACACGGTGACACTACACCCCAACAAACTCAGACTACACTACTTTATGACACCAAATTTCATAATATCATGCAAAATTTAAAGAAAAAATATGGTGGACATGCATTTATATTGTTAACAACTTAATATGAAATTATATAGTTTTCTAGGTTGATGTGAGATAAATAAGAACTTTAAATATTGTTCGATGGACATTAAATGTGACTAAAGATGAATAAAATATAAAAATCAAATTTATCGAGATGGATTAAAATTGAATAGATAGAAAACAAAAGGAAAGGAAGGGAGAGAATAGGAAGAGTGACGGGGAACACGATGCAAATCGAAGGACAGCACAACTAAGCAGGCGCAGATTGATTGTTTGCTGGCCTTCACTCATCCTTAAGTCATAAGACAAGTCGTCGCATCAATATCATGAAGCCATGCTCTCCACCTCTATCCCAAATATTCTATCACCCCTCCCCTTTTTTTTTTGGTTCGTTGGTTTTATTATTATAGCTTTTGATTTAGCCATTTAGTCCCGGAAAACCCGTAATTTGCGGTTATGAACCTCTCAAGTCAATCATATTCCTTTTTGGGGGCCAGCCCACACAACTATCACATTCCCATTCCCTACCTAATCTATCATCACAATTTGTCAGAGGATGAGGGGTAGAAATAGGTTAGATCAGGTCAGGTTTTACCTTTAACAAGTCAAACTTTTATCATAAGGTGGGTTGAGCCTCATCTATGGTTTGTTATAGACTTTTTTTTTTTTTTTTCCCTAGCTTGAGCTTGACCTGTATGAAGGCTTGGCTAGACCTATGACTTATTAAGGTTTGTATTTTTCAATAGCAGACTATCAGCATGGCTTAGGGATTCACTTCCACGATAGAACTAAAAGGTCAGGGACTTAGGTATGTTAAGCAACGTGTCACAATTAGGGAGGGCAGAGAATGATTAATTACGAATTTAGAATTATACCACTATAATAGGTCAGCCTGACAGGTCTAGCAGGCTTATAGAGAGGCCTAGGCCTCGCTTTTTAACCTGACAAGCTTGGCCACAAGCTCTTGATCTGTTTCCACCCTTATCAAAGATAAGGAAGATATCCCCACCTTTAAAAAAACAGAAAAGTAAACATGGTGTTCATCTACTAACAGAGTTGGTTTAGCAGTATAAACTTACTAGATTGTTTTAAGTTTCGAGCAAAAATTTTAAAAGAGATACTTATATTGGGAGAGCCAACCATAAACTCCAAGTCAGATACTGAATTATAATATGAAAAAATACGGTGTCCTTGTCAGATAAATACACATTTTAGATTTAAAAATGATGATTATAACGGGATGAATAGAAGATGGAAGATCCGGGGGAGGCGTATTTTTGGCCGTAGCAATTAAGGAGGAAGCCGTCTTGGCTTCCTAGTTCCAATTGGATGGATGTGATGGAATCATCGAATTAAAATGGCTAAAATTCTTTCCTATTTTTCAGACTTCGGTAGTTACGAAAACACTCCCTCGAGCAATATATTTTGGGGCTGGTCTTATACTATCTAACTAACCATCTGGCTTATCCTATATTAAAATGGCTAAAATAAAAAAGTTGTTAAATTTTAAGGCAGATATAATTAGGTTTGGAGTTGGGAAAATTGCACTAGTTCCCAAATAAGAAAAATATGATAAAATGGTTCCTTAAAATACTAAAATTGCAGTGAAGTCATGTGATTTTTTTATTTTTGGTAATATTTCATATACTTGAAAAGACGCAAATGCTCTCATGGATTTGTCACAACATGTTCATTTGTCAACATAAGTGCATAGACTTTTCAAAACATGCATATGAATTTATCAAAACAGATACATAGGGAGATTTGTGTCTTTTCATGTATGAAAAATATTATGAAAAAATTATAGGAGATTTCACTGTAATTTTAAGATTTCAATGGATCATTTTATCGTAGATTCTTTTATTTGGGAGCTAGGTGCTATTTTCCCTTTACAGTTTTTGTATTTTTTTCAAGAAAATGTTTCGAGACATAAATAGGATGAAGATATAATAGATAGTGTGTGTTTGGGATAGTATGAGATGGGGAAAAAAATCCATTAGATGGGAAACAAAGTCCAAAAAGAGTGAAAACTTGATAATTGAGTGTTTGAGATAACATCACTGTTTGATGGCCTTCTGGGTTTGACGTGGATTTTTTTGTTGAAGCTCATTGTTGAAGCTTCTACTGCTCCACAGTGACTTCATGATCAAATCAGAAACCAACTTATAGGGGATAGCTTTATTTAAACACTCCATTGTGTTGTAATTTTTTTAATAGCAATTTTACTATTTTGTTTAGTAAATTTATATTTATATTTAATTTTTTATCCTAGATTATTTATATATGTGTGTATGATTTATGTCATTTTCAGTCATTTTTTATCTCATCTATTTTTTTAAAAATTAGGCTAAATAAATTCCTATAAAAAAAAAAAGAAGTCACTTCTACAACTACTATTTCAAATACAAACTATACTAGAAAAAATCCATTAAAAAAAAAAACCACTTTTTCTCAAACGGGACTATAGACAGCAGGGAGAGTGAGTGGCACGCACACTGTCACAGCAGGGACAAGCTGTACAAGAACTCAAGAAGTCAGAACGAAAACGGAGAGCACATTGATTGATTAATTAATTAGTACGTAATTATTAAAGAGAAGGCTGTGTTTTGTTCGCCCCACAAACAAGACCCGGGGGGTCGGAGGAGCCATCAGCTTAAACTGTACTGGTAGCTATAAATTCCAACCATAATTCTCCCAAACCCCTGCTCTTCTCTTTCCTCTCTTCCCAAATTTCAACAATCCAGATGGGAGGTTGCGCCACCAAGCCCAAAGTGTTGACAGGGGACGACGCCGCCGCCGCCAAAGCCCCGTTACCTCTCCACGACGACGATAAGCAGCTTCAACAACCTCATAAGCCCCAGCTTCCCCTCTTTGTAGACGATGACTCCTCCAACAGACGCAATTCTCTCAGCTCCTTATTCACCCAGGTCTCTATCTTTCTTCCTCTCTCTCACAATAATTACTTACTATTCTGTTTTCTTCTTCGTTTTCTCTTTCACCCTGCAATTTTGACACACCATCGAGCCACAGGGATCCAAATCCCTTCCCCATCAACAAAAATTTTCTCCATGAATCCAAAAGCTAATCAAAACATTCTCTAGTTGCACTGTGTTTAGGTATTTCAAATCTTTTTCTAGGAAAAGAGATTTGCAATACCATCCCCCACCACCCCTGAGTAAAGTAAATTCCTCACCTTTTTTTCCCCCTCAAACAAAAGAAAAGAAATTGAATACTCCGAGGCACAATTAGGCGTGCGTATAGTGTAGGTCATTAACCCAGAGATCTTAAGTTGAAAAGGTTACTGACTTACTGCATTATGTGTGATTTTTAAGTCAAAAGATTTACTGTGTGTATGCGGATTTCATTCTTCTTCTGTTGGGATGCGAATAAAGCTGTGAGAGCTTGCGTGAGACAGTACGAGAAGATTCCGTGGGCGTGGCAGGCATCATAAAACATTACGTTAAAGGCGAAACACACCATTGATGAAAAATCAAAGCCTGTGATTATTCGAAGGGCCCCCTGCTTTTATCACATCCACTTTAATTGCCCCCTTTTCTAATTCTCATGCGCATGGGCTTCATGAATGAGCTTTTTCGCGCAATTTCTCATAATCAGTGAGTCGTTCCGTAGAGTTAGCGTAGCATCCATGATGATGGCACCCAAAAAAAGGTCCTAACAGGAAGGTTTCACAACACGACACCATGTCCAGTATTTTATTGCTTTGTTACATCAAAGTTAATTGTGGAACCACGCTTACGAGGTTGATCCGTCTCGATTTCTGATTTTTTTTTCTTTTTGTTTGTTTGGTGTTTTATGTGTCAGAATGAAGATGGGAAGGTTACTCCAGAAAATGAGAAGGTCGTCGTCACGGCGGAGGAGACGGCAACACAGGAAAAGCCAGAAGCCGGGAAGCCTTCAGAAAACGGTAAATGCCGCGGCACCGTAACACAGGAGGTTGCAGAGAAAACTTCAGAGGAAATTAAAAGCAAAGAACTGATCGAAGAGGAGTCTCGAGAGGTGAAGGAGGTGGAGGACAAACCTTCAGGAGAAAGTCAAAGTCAAAGCAACGAGGTGATCAAAGAAGAATCTACAGACGTGGTGGTGGAGAAACCTTCACGGGGCACTGAAAGCAGTGATGTAATTAAAGGAGATTCAGGGGAAACAGAAAGCAAAAAGGTGGTCAGAGCAGAATCCGAAGACGTGGTGGTGGAGAAAATTTCAGGGGAAACAGAAACTGAAAGCAATGAGGTAATTAAACGAGAATCTGCCGAGGTGAAGGTGGGGAAAATTTCAAGGGAGACTGAAACCGAAAACAACGGAGTGACGAAAGGAGACTCCGAAGAGGTGTTGGTGGAGAAAAATTCATGGGAAAATGAAAGCAAAGAAGTAAAGAAAGGAGAATGCACAGAGGAGGTGGTGGTGGAGAAAATTTCAAGGGAGACTGAAAGCAGTGAGGTAGCGAAGGCGGAATGTTCAGAGGAAAATCAAAACAAGGAGACAGCAGAGGAGAAAAAACAAGAAATATTAGAAGCTGAGAAACCAGAGGAGGAGGATCAAAAGAAGGGTGAAGCAGAGGAAGGCAAAGAGAAGAGTTCAGGGGAAGGTGGGAGAAGCAACAGTGTTAAACAAGAAAGTTCAGAGACTGAAGTGGAAGAAATCCCAGAGAAGGTAATTCAAGTTGTGGAGGAAGCGACAATGGCCAAGGGCAAGGCCGAGGAGAAAAGTCAGAATGCGGAGGAGGAATCCAAGTGAGGCCATTACTTTCAGTAAGGCCCACCATACACAATAGCTACAGAATCCTAAGCTTTGTGGGCCGCCCTTGGCCCATCCACCCTTTTTTCCCAAATTGCTTTTGTTTAAATTACTCTCCTTTAAATAACGTTGGCCGTGTTTTTGCGTCTCGAGTGTTAGGTCTTGGGTTCGATTCTCTTCCCCATCGCCTTGTATAAAAAAAAAATGTTGGCCGTGTTTTTGCGTCTTGAGTGTTAAGTCAAAACTCTATATCCATATTTATTTTATAGGGCCTCGTTACGTACATATGTCCATGTTTTTGGTTTCTTCTTTGCTGTTGGGGTTGGCCTACGTGTATTCACTATTTTATTGTAGCATTAATGAAATTATATGGCGAAAATCATTAAGGAATGAGGACTATAATGCAAATGGTGAAATGGGTATCAAGTTCGCAGGGTTATGCTTTTTTTTTTTTTTTGCTCGGGGTAAAATACACACATATATGGGGATTTTGACCAAAATAAGAACAAAAAGAAAATATTTACCAGATTAAAGCAAATGGGAAATATTTTACCAAAGTAATGCAGTTTGTGGCGCTAGGGCAGGGTACGCTGTCAGTGGCTTGAACCTAACATATATATATATATATATTTTATAAATATTGAATCAGAGCTTATGATTGGTCCACGCCATCTGGTAACGTGGACCTGTTTCACGCCACTGACGTGGCGTGGGATCCCCCTGTGCCACCGGTGGCATGAACCCTAGTTTGGAAAATAGTTTGGGATGTGTTTTAATCTGGTAAATATATATATATATATTTTTAATTTTGGTCAAAATCCCCACATATATGCGAACGCCCCAAATCTGCAACCATGCAAAAGACGGCGTCCTATTGAAAAAACAAGGATGTAGAAGAAAAAGTTGGAATGGACTGTTTACTTAATATATAATAGTTGGAGCTGTATCTATTCATTAATATTATCTCCCATCTTAAATATAAGATATAATTTATATTTTAAAAACTATGTTATATATTAAGGACCAGAATATATAAGATAAAACCAAGCTGACAACTCGTGAGCACACAAGGTTGTGGCTGTAATCTACGAATGAAGGGTTTGAGTCCAAAATTTCTTTGTCGACCTTAGGGGGCATACAAATATATTCCAAGAAATATGCTTGAAATACCTAATTAATGATATAGGTGTATTACTGTTTGCTTATCTGTCACCTAACGGTATAAGACTATGCTAGATCTCTTTGGCTCTTGAATTCAAATTCTAAATGAGACACTTGATTGTATTGGAAAGAATAATCACAAACCCCAAACCGTTTAAAGATGACAATATCCGAAAAAGGAAAAAAAAAATTACTATTTGCATCTTGATGAGAAACTTGACCTGTTAATATGCGTTGAATTTCATATCATCTATTAAATTTGTCATTGCTTAGCTTTTCAGTCTTCCCACATCCTCAACATGCAAACATTAGAATCTTTGTATCACATATCCCATACTTGGTTCATGGACAAATTTCGATATCTTTCCCAATTCTGGCTTTTTATTTTTCTGATTAGATAAATTGTAATACCTTTATTTTTAATGTGTATATATATAGTCAATATGTACAGCTCATAATTATACGACGCGGACCAATCTGATAACTAACCCTTCATTATATTCATCAATTACACCTGTGTGTGTATATATTTTGCAAGCTGACCATATCTAATCACACGTAAGCATATGTTATATAAATATATGATGCTTAGAGTCAGATTAACTAACTATTAGAATCCAAATACAACCAGAATCAAACATTTAAAAAAAAAAAAGATAAATCAAACGACCAATTAACTAACTAAAGTATTACACAAAATTAAAGAGGAGAATATTGAAAGGCGGCTTCTGATCTGAGCATGGAATTATTTGAAATCTGGACTGCTTAGAGATCTGATGGCGAGCTCCCAAACTGGGTTCTTCCGAAACACAAATGAAGTACAGAATTAACGTCCCCTTGCCGGCACATATACACATCCTCAAGCTTATTCAAGCATGATGGCGTAGAGCATATATGCACCGATAGAACATCGCCATAATATTCCAAATTCGCCCCGTTACGTACGTTGAGAGAAACCACATACATTTTCTTTCTGCCAAACAAGCTAGGGTGTGTATACATATATATAGATATATATTAATTATAAGCATGCAGGTCCGGCGGACCCACCGTTAGCGTGTGATCACACTCCCGATCGAAGCCACCTCTACGTCAAGCGATGAGGCTTTGGGCATTTGCTCTCTGCTCTTTCCCCACAGCACACTGTATAGTCCTATTGCCAGTATCAACCCTCCTAATAGGCTGCAACACAAATTAAAACCGACCAGCCATTAATAGACAAACATACATTTTATGGAACAAAATATAACACCAAAAACATTGCTGGACCCATTAATGAATTGGTTAATTAATTACCTTCCTAAACTTATGATCTCGCCTAACAGAAATGCTGATGAGAAAATGGTCATGATGAGAGCCAGTGGAGTGGACATGGCCAAAAACACGGGTCCTTTCTTCTCTATAATCCAGGCTTGCAAGTAAAATGTCACCCCCGTTACCATTATTCCCTATCATATTCACGTCCAGATGTTAATCAATATATATATATATATGGAAATCATCAGTCACAAGAAAAGTGATAAGAGTTTAATTATACTAGCTGGAGGACACTTACACAGTAAGCTACGGCAAGAAGCCTGACATTCCAACCTAGCTTCCATTGTTCAATGTCCCTTTCCACGGCAAAGGCAATAGCAAAAGACTGAATTGAGCTTAAGAAACACTGTAGGGTTGTGAGAAGCAACTTTGAAGGATACTCTTTAATAACAAAGGCCTGCTTTTACCACCAAAAAAAAAAAAAAAACCCATTACTAAAGGTGTTGAAATATGAGAAGATCATATATATATATATATAAAGTTAGATATTAAAGGAAAATAAAGATGACCTGCAGTACGAGCCACATCCCCCAGCAGGTGTTGGAGAGGAGCATGAGGAAGCAACCCTTTATCCAGGTGCCAGATTGAACACTATTATGAGCTTTTGCATTGGAATTACTATGAGTATATCCCAAAAGGTGATGATTCCCCAAAAGTTGCCAGTGAGGTCCTTTGTAAAAGGCAAGTGTTGCTGCACCACCCAAACATACCACTACACCTACTAACTTTGCAATCCCAGGTGCTGTTTTCACTTTCAGACTTTCAATCCTGTGAAAAAATGAAACACAAGGAAAATTACCAATCAAGCATTTCTCTTCACTCAAAAGACCAAACACCTCATTTCATACAATGTGTTCTGTTTTCAAGCAATTTTATGTTCCAGACACGTGCATGACCATAATTAACGTACATGTGGTGCCTGACTAGTGCTTCTTTTGGAAGAAAAGATCTTTTGCCTAGTTTTATTGAGGATGCCCAATAATATAATGTTCACGTGAGGAGCACGGCGCGGGATTTTTTTAGATCTTGTCGTGTAATTTATTGTCCAAACTCCAAAAGTTGCACTACCGTATGACTACTGTAAATTTCCAACAACATATATGTAACCGGAAATGATCTAGGTTTTTGTTTTATTCAGACATATACATGAACCATATTGGAGCCTGTCGTACCTCTGGTTCAATCAGCAGGAACTTAATGGACAAGAGATAAAATAAATGGTCTTGCGCTATAGAGAGAAAAACTTTGACCTTGTCAGAATCAACACGCCAGGATTATGTTATAGTGATGATCTCCCTCTGAGAACCCAGGCTAGCTTAGCTTATTAACATGAAATCTAGATCGATTTACTTGCTTTAAAAGATTATTTTCCAAATTTGTTGAAAAGGGGCATGCCTTTTTTTTTTTAAAAAATGAATGGTCATGAAATTTCATGGCTAGCAAGCTAGTACGCGGAGTTGTTTTATGTTTTTTTACTTAAAAATGAAGTATTGATAATTAAAATAGTAGTTTGGATGAATTTTTACATAGAAATTATTGTTGCATTATAGGCATCCAAAAGCATATAAGCTTCTCAATCTGTTAGTGAGAGACTAAAAGATAGACTTGTCTAACTTCAAAGAGTAAAGAGACAAGCTAAGTATCCTCATATTGATAACAGATCTAAATCTATCGAGACATTCTTACTTATGAGAGAACTTATTGTTGATACATATATGGAACATAAATTTGTGCAATTAACGAGCGTGTTTTAATTCCATCCCAACCTGGCTAAGTATTTAGAAATTCTATTTCATAGTGATTTACGTACGTAGTGGCAGCTATATAAGTATATATGCGCGCCAGCTTATTAATTATTATATCACTGTGCTTTCAAATTTCGGCGTTTCAAATCCTGGTAGGACTCATATTACGAGCTCACGACCGTTTATTTACGATCCCTTGTAAATTGATCGGCGGATCGAGATATAAAAGGTCCTCGATCAAGTCGAATATGTTAGGAACATGGATTTGTGAATTAATGAAAATAAATTCTTATATAAGATTAACCGAATATAATATGCCTATATATGGAAGATTAAGTGTTAGTATGCGATCAAGTGTGAGGTGATCGATATATATATATAGATACCTGAGTAGAAGGGCCAAGAAAAAAGTGATGACGGGAAGGCAGTTAGTCGTGGCAGCAGCTAAAGTCGCAGAGGTGTAAACAAGGGCAATCCCATAGATGTCCAAGCTCATGGTTATCCTGAAATTTAGGGTCACCGACACAAATTTGAAAACAAAGGAAAAACTCAGAATAATAGCAATCACACTTGATATATAATAACAGTCACGTAAAACTTTGAAACCCATTTTCAACCATATATATGTTATGAATATTCCTGCTTGATTAATTAGTAGCTTGAACACGATCTGACAGGGAAAGCATTAATTCATGACAACAAGAATTAACATGCACTGAAACATTACCCCAAGAAGGAAAGAAAGAATATCTTGCAGAAGGTCACGAACGACAAAGGCGGTGCAGTTTTGCTGCAACCAAAGAAATGAAGTAATTAACTTGGATTATATTATATAGGGAGACGTGATGAAGTGGTGGAGATAGATGGAGAAATACCGTTGGAAGAAGAAAGCGAAAGGGGCGAGGAAAATAGTGGCAGCGGCTTGTCTGTAAAAGACGAAGATGAAATTGTTCATGCCATGGTCGAAGGCAGCTTTAGAGAGAAGGAACATGCCGGCATAAATTGCCTGAACTATGAGCACAACCACATAGGGCTTGTTTCCTTCCATTTTGGAGGTTCGAGTAATAGAGAGATGATCGAATGGTTCGAGTGTGTGTGAGAGAGAGAGCACACACAAGTTCCGGCTTTTATGGACAATCAAAGGGACAAGTTGGAGAAGGACATACACAGGCGTATGTGGGGTGTGTGGTCAAGGAAGATGATGACCTGCTTTTCATGTCGGGGACCACCATATGCATCACCCTCCTCCTCTTCATTCTATTATCCGCAAACTCTTCTTTTTTCCAGCTACGACTTTTCTCTATACTCACCAATATCATGATCCCACTCATAATTTCTGTAACTGGATGGTTACGTTGGTTTTTTATTATAATTTTGTGTGTGCGATATGACTATGATATGATTTCTACCCATTTTTTTTATGTTTGCTCTTCTAACCAGGACTTCTCACACATTTCGTATTTAATTCTAAAGCAATCTTTAGAAAGAAGCCCAAATCGTTGTACGTTACTATTTTTTTTTGGGGTTGTTACTATTAGTTATTAGTATTACTATACCTTCTACACTCTAGAGGCTGCGCGTGTGTGTGTGAGTATATCTTGTCTCCTTCTCCTGCTTCCTCTAACTAATTAATTTCTATTGCCCACGTTGTTTTTTACTTTCCATCACGTGCCCAACCTTTTGTTCCAATTATTAGTCCTTGGCTACACGTCAAAGGGCCAAAAAGAAGCTTTTATTTTATTTATAGCTAACATTAACATATGCGCCACTGCATAGTCTAATTTATATTCCTTTTTAATACATTTTAATTTTCTTCATAAAATACTTTTTTTAACCATGAGATAAAATCCTTTTAAACACTTTTAGTTCAAGTTCTTTGTTAATTTTGTTTCAAATTTTTAAATTTTACCTCTCAAGTTTATGATGACCTCAAATTTTATTTTTCATCTGGTTAGGCTTATTAATTTTATCTCATGTTATAATTTTCTTTCACTCTATGAATTCTATTTTCAGTATTACTCCTTCAATTTATTTTAGATCTTATTTAACCAAGGAAAACACACACATACCTATAACATTTCAAATAGAAATTAAAGTATAGGGAATTTTACTTCGTATCCTTTCATCAGAGCGCAACAAAATCTCAGCATTTGCGCGTTCTATTCAGTGAGGTGGCTAGTATATGATTATATTAGTATACATGTAACGTGATAGTGGCAAGCTGGAAGCAGGGTGAATTCAATCGATCTAATTAACAAGTATTCATTGAAAGGTACAAAATTTTTTGGTCAACATTGAAAGGTACAAAATGAAGAAAACTGGTAAAGAATGAAGAGTACATATATAGGTAATATAATATTAAGTACATGCCCTTGGTAGAGAGTTTAATATATTAATGACCGTGAAGCCGCAAAACGTACAGCGCAATATACTACATAATATATCACCTTTTTGGGTTATCCTTATTGGGTGAATTTAAAATAGGGTTAAACGCATTTTTGATTATTTTCTCAATCACGCTACAGAGGGCGTAGGTGGATGCAAGGTAACATTGCTCTCAAACAATTAAAATTGGTACAATGTTATTGTCCCTCTCATTAACTTAAGTTTGACCGTAAAATAATGCCTCAAGATGTACACATGGCGTGCGTCAAGCTTACCCTCCCAATCTCCCATTGCTCTCGCGCTCTGATCTTATTCTGTGCAAAAATTTAAACCCTTCTTGTTTACGATTTGTGAACCCTTTCATATAAATCGTGAAAGCAGCAAGAACCATGTGTACTTGTATCAACATAGAACAAACATTGCACCACAATATCATACTACCTCTTAGGCATATTCAAGGACCGCGGGCCAAATCAAGTTGAAGGTCAACTTGAAGTCTAGTCCGATAGCATTTTGGGTAGGAAAAGTTAGCTCGAGGTCACGTACGGTTTGGTACCAGCCCAAAGTCGGGCTGGATTGGACCAGACTGGCGGACTGCGTCCAATTTTTTTTTTTTTAAACCTTCTTAAGAGGGAATATTATAGCTCTGGCTTGGTTTCACCTGACTTCCAAGATAATGAAAAGTGACTAAGTGAAAAGTGATTTCTATAAATTAAAAAACATCTTAAAATGTTCAAACTCCAGTTAGTAGCTGAATGCAGTGGTGATTTACAAAAAATAAAATTGGGTCAAACTATGCCAGTCCAAAGGGTCTAAGCTCTTGGACCAAAGTCTAGTCCAACCTGAGCAGTCCGGTCCAGTGAAATTGTCTTCGACCAAATTTTTTTTGCCTGGACCGGGTTAGATCAGACAAACAAACCACCGGGTTTTTTGGACACCTTTACTACCTCTATTTACACTACAAACTATGTCTTATATTTAAGACCAGATGAGTAGTTTAAGAAGCTCAATGTCCTAAGCGAATATTTATCTATTGTCGTCTTACACACATCCCGCGCGTGTGTGTGTTCACTACACGTCTACACTCTATTTGAACAATGGATATAACGTTTTCCGACCAGTTCCTGATTAAAATCATGTAGTTTTTTAAAGGCTTCGTTCATTTAATTTGTTGACCAAGAACCTTAATTTGAATCGGCTCTCATGCATGTCTTTTTCATGATATTACTGTGATAAATTTCTTTTGTTCTGGCCTCTCCTCTACTTACACAGGTGATTGACATTGTATCTTTATATTATTTGTACTCAGTGTATACATAAAGAGATGTTGAAATTGAACGAAATATGCCATGTGTTATTAACTTATTATAAATAAAATGTTTTTAAATCTCGCAGCACCCTTATATATATCTACGGCCGACGACAACTTCCCATGCATCCATCAATAAAAATGAATCAATTTAGGAAAAAGAATGTTTTTCAAACGTGCTTTAACTATGATTCAAAAGAAATTAACGTATATCATTCACATTACTTTTTGGTTTCTCATCAGGATGGGATCCCCTTTGGTTTCGTTGAGCTTTATCATTTTTTAAAATATTAAGGAATTACGTAATTGCTATGGGTTGGGTTTGCTAGCTTTAACTTTATGCCTCCATTCTGTTTACTAGTATATATAAAGAAGGGGCCCAGAAACACACACCTTTAAACGCGCAATGTGGATCAGTCAGCAGCGAGTCATTCTTTTTAGGTAAGCATTCTTAATCTTTATATCAAACACGTCCCCGTCCCTAAAACTTGCGATAAATCATCATCATTTGCTTAGCAATCATGCATGAACACATATTTACCTTTATCTTTCATGGTGAAAAGGTTTTTAATTTGCCCTCAACACTGATCCTTATGGACCCCAAAAAAAAAAAAAAAAGATGGATCCTTCAGCTTCTCCGTCCAAGTGCCAACCTTTGTGTAGGGGATCAAATACATCGTGCTGAAAAATAATTAATGTTGTGATTGCCCCAGTCTAAATTGGAGTGCTCCAGCTAAGTCATTTTCTGATGATTGTGATATGGCCTTTGCACATGAAAACAAAACCCCAAAGAGAAGAGCCATATATATATATAGTTGTATCAGAAAAAAAAGTAATGACCAGTTGCTTTCCTTGCAGATTAGCCTGAAAGATTGATTTCCCATTCCTTCAATCCCTTTACGACATTTCAAGGCACTATGACCGTCAACCAAATCGCTGCCCCCTGGACCATTCTTGATTTAATTTCTCTCTTTCCACGAGTTCGATACGATCGAGAGCCTTATTATATTTCACTGGGAAAATTATTATGAAATCCTAGCTAAGTAAAGAACTTATCTACTAAAAACTCCAAATGACAAATAAAGTATTATCATTTCATACTTTGAAACTTGTCATTATACGCTCTTTAGTCGATATTGGGACTTCTTAGTAATAATTAAGACATAATAATTCCCCTATTCCTCCTAAAGCTAACTCCATCCAATATGCATATATATGCGCATATTGATTGCATGGGGAGGCCACTCTCTAATTTCAAATTTAAAAATCAATCAAAAGGTTCCAGTTCGGTTCATAGCATCCCATGATATTTAATAAAGACAGGCTATCCATTCATAATTATTTCCTATTGAAAACCAGAACAAGGAATCCTTAACACTCGTACTTGACTTTTTCACTTTTTTTTTTTTAAATATGGATTGTGAAGGCAGCCACGCATTTTGTATTCTAAAAAAGGATCAGAGTGCACAAACTGCACATTCAGCACATGACAGATTGTGTGTCCGAATTTGGAAGAAACCACCTTAAAATCTTTATTGTTTATATTCTTCTAGGGAAGAGCCTCTTACGTACACCATTGTTTTACAAGAATTGTTCACTGTTGCTGTATGAATCTGTCAACATCTACATTAACCAAAGCATGAAAAAAAGTAAACAGCAGGGAGTGACAGGGGAAGCTGCAATAATGAAGTGGCCTGGCCACTGGCCAGTCACGTGTTGGATCATATTGCAAGAATCTCCCTAATCTTTGAGCAAACACAAAGCGCGTGATTAGAAAGTAAGAAATCCGATTTGAGGCATGCTGTTAATGGATTATGCCCACTAACTAAAACCTGATTATTTAATGCAAAGTTCATCCACCCTTCTCTGCTTATCCCTTTCACAAAAGCAGAGACATAACCCATGTACGATACCACATTTTCGTCTTAAAGTTTACTTTTTTCTATTTCCATGTGCAAATAAAAAAAAAATAATTATGTGGTGGTTCTGATTTCTGAATCTGGAGCTTTCAGAGACGTACAAGACTGAGGGACCCTGCTTTCGTAATGGACCCCAAACTTAACTCGCTCCAATGATACTTAGCTAATCCAGACAAATAGGTAATTCCATGCTCACTCCAAAGGTAACGATCATTGAATTTGAATCCAATCATGCAAATAATTTATTTCTTTCTGAAAAAAAGGACGAGGCAAGTGAGAATTATACATTTGCATAGTTCATTATCTGCATAGCTCTCACTACGTAGAATGTTGATATCTAAGGTTGAGGTTTTCCGTAGTTCCATTTATGGAAAAAGTACGAGAAATTCTCAAGTTGCCTTCTTTAATCATTCCATGTAGAGATACGTATACATTTTGGTAAATACCGAAAACTCTCTGTTTTGAGAACGGATCAGATTAACCTCTTCTGTATCAAAAGCTTTTCTCTCTCTTCCTTGTTTTTTAGTGCTAAAGTTGCTCTGCTGATTGATACAATTTCTATGGCTCCACCAAGTAATTGGTGGTGTTGGTAGAATCCAAAGAAAGAAAAATCAGCAATCGGAATTAAAAAGAAAATAAAAGGATAGAACTTTAGTTAGAGGTGTACGAGAAATGGTGGTTCACTAAGGCTTGCCCATGCTTCTTTCACTTTGATCTGCACATTCTTTCTGTGCTTGAACTGGTAAACAAACGTCATCACTACTTATCCCTTCTTTGCTCTTTGCCCACAGAACACTGTACAGACTTAGAACCAACAGAATCCCACCAAGAAAGCTGTAAAATTAATTAAAAAAGAAGAAAAAGGTAGCTCAGCAAAATAAGTAGCAGACAGAGATCTTATCCTATGCCTTTAATGATGAGCCAACACTAATAATGAAAAACAATGAATCATTCAACAAGTTGGAGGTTTAGGTGCAAATTTATGTTTTAGGTCCTAATCAGTAGGGTTTCCTAAAGAATTAGTTTATTAGAACAAGATAGCCCTAACCTCCTCCTTGGTCTCTAAGGTTTGGCTAAATGTAACCCAATTCATATTTTATTTCGAAAATAGGCTCTCTGATTCTTTGAACATTGCAAAAGTCTCTTCTAAATGTACTATGTCTCAATAATTTAAGCTTTAAATAAAATTTAATAATCTCCAACTTGACCTTTGAGTTAACTATAGCAACATACCTGCCTAAATTGATGGACTCATTGAGCAAAAACATGGAACCAATAATGGTAATCATAAAATTGAGTGGGTTCCACATTGCAGGGAATAGTGGCCCTTTCTTCTGAATTACCCAAGCTTGTAAGTAGTAGGTAATCCCAGTCACCATTATTCCCTGTTACATCATCATATACACTCATCAACTTATTTCATTACTGTACCAAATACATAGCCTATTGAGAATTTTTGTTGTTAATTTCTCAAAATCAAAGCTTGAGTAATGGTTAAAAAACATTGCTTTGATACTTACACAGTAAAGAATAGCAAGTAGTCCCATGTTCCAACCTAGCTTCCACTCTTTCATATCTCTTTCCGAAGCAATAGCAATACAAAATGACTGAATTGCACTCAAAAGGCACTGAAGGCTTGTGAATTTTAGTTTTGAAGGGTAGCTTTTGAGAAACCGGGCCTGTTTAATAGACCATTAACTTCATCATCATAGTGACGGCTTTTTGACCAAAATAAGAACCAAAAAAAAAAAAAAATTTATCAGATTAAAGCACATCCCAAACTATTTTCCAGACTAATGCTCACGCCACTAGTGGCGCAGGGGGGCCCACACCACGTGTTAGTGGCGTGAACCTTGTTCACGCCACTGACACTTCTGACACCCTCTTTCACGCCACTAGTGGCGTGCCCTGTCCTTACGTTACCAACTGCATTACTTTGGTAAAATGTTTCACATCTGCTTTAATCTGGTTTTGTTTTTTGTTTTTTTTTTGTTCTTATTTTGGTCAAAAAGCCTCATAGTCACAGTCATATGTAATGAGGAAAAAAATCTAGAATGTATACAGTTTCAGTGTGCTAGATGATTCTACATGTCATGTCATCAGCTCAACTTGGAATAACACAATAATGTAACATAGATAAAAGTGGATTTACCTGAAGAACAAGCCACATGCTCCAGGTGATGATGGCACAGAACAAGAGTAAAGAACCCAAATACCATCTTTTGCAATAGGAAGAATGATCATGTTGAAGATGTTGAGCGTTGTGATTTGCAGACAGAATAGGATGAAGGGGCCATATCTGGGGTCCCTTGTAAAACGCAAGGGCGGCTACCCCACACAAACACACTACAAGACCTGATATCTTTATAACTCCAGGTTTTGTCCTTATCTTCACCTTCTCCATCCTGCAGTGTTACTAGTCTCAGATGTCCTTCATTCTTAGACACACAAGTGGGCAATTCAAGTTTAAATTTTTCGAGTGGGTATGGCAAGTGAACGGTTGATGATGAACTGGGTAAACAGCAGGTTTTTATTTTTCTCTTTCCAAAATGCTCCATTTCAAGTTTTAGTGTAGTGATGTTGAAGAATGACAGTAGTTTTGCATTTAAGTACCTGAACAGGACCGCGAAGAAGAAAGTGAAAACCGGTAGGCTACTAACAGTTGCAGCACCCAATGTGGCAGATGTATAAACAAGTGCAATGGCATACACATTCAGAGACACAGTAACCCTGAAAATCAGAATGCTTAATTCAGTAAGAATTTTGTAGAGTTATTTGTTGAACAGTGACACCCAAAAAAAAAATACATACCCTAAAAATGAGAGCAAGAAGATCTTGCAGAAGATCGAAAACGAGAGTGGCACTGAACTTTTTCTGTAACCCCACAATATAATATGTTTCAATTCAGTTCAATTACATAATTAAAGACAAACAAAGAAGATTAAGCTAAAGAGGTGAAGGAAGAAAAGAGGGTAGATATGTCATTACCGTTCAAATATGAAGGCTAAAGGGACCAAAATAATAGTTCCAACCAGTTGCCTATAAAAGATAAACACACTGCAGTTCATCCCTTCATTGAATGCTGCCTTAGATAACAATATCATCCCTGAATATATGACTTGTATCAGAACCATTCCCAAATATGGCTTATACTCACCCATTTTCAATGAAGGTGATAAACGGGTGATTAAACCTTTTGATTATGAGTAACTATGAAGTTAAGCTCTCTCTCTATATATAGAGATCAATGTCTTGTCCAGTATGGAGAAGGATTTTTAACAGAAAATGAAGCGTGGTAAACGAGGGGGAAGTCTTGATGCAAATGCCTTCCTTAGTGAACACTCCTAGAGAGTTGGATTATTAGTGTCAGTGGTGTATTTATTCTGTAAGCACTTGTATTTTTTTAAATGAAGCATAATTAATAGCATCTCGTCTTTAAGCCTTTCTTCACAATAAATTATGATATTTTAGCAACAGCTAGTATCTCTGCCTTAGCAACAGCATGTTGAACATTTAACTGCTAACATATTTTTAAATGTTATGCACTTGATTCCTTTAGAATCTAATTAACTGCTAACATATTTCTCTATCCTATATGGACTTGACTCCTTTAGAAGCTAATTAATGTTCACAAGTTCAATGAATTTGAACAAATTTTATAGATTTCTAGATGCAGGTATATAAATATTGATATTGGCCAAAAACAGATATATAAATATTGATGGATAGTATTTCATTTGATTTATTATATTTGCATGACTAGGCACAGGATTATTGCGGGCATGCATAATTTTAGAAGCTGAACGCATGGTTTAAATTTTTTTTTGAATATTTGTATTGGAGATATGCTTTGTCACATCTACCCATTACTTCATGTTTAAACGATGAATATAACATTGAATAATCTGGCTTTATACTTTGGACACAAAGTTTACCTTATTCATGACTCAATCTCATATTAGGATGCAAACATAAGATGAAGATAAACTTTAGATTTAAACCTTCTTGGCGTACTCTCTCTGGTTTTAAATATAAGACAGAATTGACATTTTTTATAAAAGATTAAGGAAGCTAACGAGTTACTTAATCATATCATATACTAGTATTATGTATCTTTAAATTATATATTAGTTTATTAGTCAGATTAAATAATTTGGAGAGAAAAATTAAAATACTGTAGAGTACTTTAATTAGTTTTTTAATCTTTCCAAAAAAGCCAACTTTGTCTTACATTTAGGATTGGAGTAATAATATTTTTTTACTAAAGAAAAAATTAGATACTCTTTTATTTTAAATTTATTTATTTATGAATATCATGTTCAAATCAAAGTTGAGATACATATCAGTAATCCCTCCCCTTTCAACCACCGGAAAAAATATCAACAATCCCTGATAAAACGTTGATATGTGCGTGTGATAAATTATACGATTATAAAATATATTCATAAACTTTGAGTAAGAATGTCAGATGATCTCTCTCTCGAATTTTTAATAATATAAAATTTACCTAATTATTTATAATTAGTGACGATCAGAGTCATTGGTTTACCCAATTGTTGTCCAAAATCTTTGATCAATCTTATGTTCTTATCAGTTTAAACTGACTACACTTTTCTGACAATAATAAAAATTTATGTGAAAATTATCGATTTTAATATAAGATCTATTTTATTGAGAATTTTTTTCTTAAGGTGGGTATTATATCGATGATAGTCCATGGAGTAAAATTGTTTTGGCAAGGGATGTTTTTCTTACTCAAAGAGCTTGTTTGGTATGGAGAAAATTTGAAAAGGGAAAGAAACTTAGGCCCCGTTTGGTAGAGAGAAAGTATGGGGAGGGAAAGGGAAGATTGAGATCTTCCCATGGATTTGAGATGTTTGTTACAGAGAAAGTCCAGTCAGCATCTTCCAGTGAGGTCCAATCTTCCCTCATTTGAGGGAAGATGCTTTCCATCCAAAAATGGAAGGAAAGCTCCATCTTCCCAGGAAAGTTGGGAAATTGACAGATTTACCCCTGAAATTCAAATTTGGCGGGAAGTTCAAATTTTGGTGGGAAGCTTGAATTTAGCGAATTTTTTTTTTCACAAGTTCAAACTTAACAAGAATATATTTTTTTAAAATATATTTTAGCAAAAAAATATTTTTCTTTTTTATTTTGAATTATTTTCTTTTGAGGGTAAAATAGACATTTCCTAATTCCTTACCAACTACCACCTCTTCATTTTCTTCCTACCAAACAACTTAAATCATCTTCCCTCATCTTTCAAATCTTCCTTTCCTTTCCTTTCCATTCCTTCCCTTTCCTTTCTTCCTCCAAACTTTCTTTGTAACAAACGGGGCCTTAGGGCCGTTTGATACGCGGAAGATTTAAGGAGAGAAAGGAATGGAAAGGATGTTTGATAGGGAACTTAAAAAGTTGAGCTGTTGGGTAGACATGGGAAGTGAACTTAAGTTGAGGGAAAATTATATGAGGAATTGGGTGTTGGTTAAGTGAGAAGGTGGGGTGAAATTTCTAAAATGCCCCTCTGTCCATTCGGACGTTCGAACAAAAAGTTACGTTTGAACGTAATAGGCACCCAATCGCTTGTGTTCGAACGTAAAATCTGATAGTGGCTTGAGGCTTCCATCAACAATTTCACAACTCTATAGATAGAAAATTAGACCACCAAAACACAGAAACTAAAGAACAGAAACAGAGAAAGCCAATGATGGTTGTCTAGTCTTTCCTCTCCGACAACGGTGCTTGGTAGAGAGGAAGAAGAAGACGAAGATGATGGAAAAGAGTCAAAGCTCTCTGTTCTCCTTGGCGCTCTGGTTCTGCTTCTGACATCGGGTTTGTCACAGCTGTGGTAGAGGGTGAGGGAAGAAAGGAATGTTGTCGGCGATGATGATGAAGAAGGTCAAAGTCGCTGGCGACGAAAATGGAGAAGGAAGGCAGAAGAAGGAAGGATTAGATCTGAATCCGCATTGCTTTGGTTTAATCTCTTCATAAACTGTTTACAGGGCTTTTTTGTCAACAAAATTCACTCGCTCAGGAATTTCACACTATCCCGCCAGTTTTTGAGGAATTCAATTTTCCCACCTTTGTAGGAAGATGGCGCAGGCTGGAAATCAGCATTCCGGGAGAGAGGCACACCAAACTGTTTTCTTCAATGGGAAAATATTCATCTTTCTATTCCCTCACACGAATTCAGCATACCAAACGGCCCCTTAGTGGAAGGTAAGGGAAGATTTTGGAAGATGAGAGAAGATGAATTGTTTGGTAGGAAGAAAATGAAGGGGTAATAGTTGGTAAAGAATCAAGAAATGTCTATTTTACTCTCAAAAGTGATTAATTCAAAATAAAAAAGAAAAATAATTTTGTTGCTAAAATATTTTTTAAAAACATGCTCTTATTAAATTTGAACTTGTGTAAAAAATATTTTCCACAAGTTCGAACTTAAATTTGAACATTCCCCCAAGTTTGAATGTTCCAGCCAAATTCAAATTTGAGAGGTAAATTTGTCAAAAATGTGAACAGTGACGTGAGAACTTGAGATTCCACCAATTTTAATAGGATTTTATCTTCCTACATATGAGGGAAGATTGGTGGGCCCAAGGTAAGCCCGGAAAGATTTGTCTAAAACATATACCAAACAGAAAAACTTACTAATTTTTCTTTTCTTTTCCACCCGATTCGTGTACCAAATGGGCCCCCTAAGATTGAGTGGCTGGAGGCTTTTCCAATAACCACTATTGCCAGAATAAAATCTCCATTGTTTATGGACAATTATTAGGGTCTATAAGACTATAACTTTTTTTTTTTTGCCATTGGGTCTATAACTTTTTTTGTAGAGTGAAGAAACAGAAAGCGGGCGCGTGCTTTAAAGAGAGAAGGTCCAATTTCTCTCTTCTTCTCTGCCGCGTCTCTTCGTGATCTTCTTCCCCTCGCCGGCGGCTTGTGATACAGGTCGCCGGCGAGCACCCTTCTCATTCCTGGGGCGAGTTTCTCCCTCTCCTTCTTCAGATCTGATCTGCCGAGGTGAGAATTTTCTGGTTTTCTGTGTTTTTGTTTCTTTTTTTGTAGTATGGGGTTTTGTGGTAGTGTTCTTGTCTCTAGAAATAAACAGATCTGTCAGATCTGAGATCAAATCCTTTTGGTTGGATGGCTGTTTGGACGTTATAAGGTCCGACTACCTCTTGGTAGCCCGGATCTGCGTTCTTGGGGGAAGATCTAAAGAGATGTGGTCTGGTTTATGGTCGATGTCACCGGATCTGTTTAGTCAGAGGAGCAGAAGTGTTCTTCAAGACATCAAGTGTCTTCTTTCTTCTAAGATTGGGTTTTCTGGTTTCTTTACCCCAATATGGGGTACCCAGTTAGCTGATTTAATTGCAGCTATTACTTTTAAGATTGTGTGCCCTTTAAGGTGGGTTTTTCAACCAACGCTCTCTTGTTCGTCACTTCTAACCTTGGGTTTCGAGGAGGTCGATGAGGTTCATGATTCTATTTCTACTCTTATATTTTTAATGTACGGTGCTTGGCTAATATTGTATCCAGTGTTTTTTATTGTTGTTGTTGTTATATTGGTTGTATTTCTTTTAGACCTGTTTGTGGTTACTTTTATATATTGTATCGTTTTGGAGTATTAATATATATATCCGTAGTGTTGTTAAAACAAAAAAGAGAAACAGAAAGCGAATTAGTTAAATGGTCTTGTCCCATCAATAAATATATATATATATATATATATATATATATATATATATATATATATATATATATATATTAAAGAATTGCCATCCACATTGATGTATATGCACATACCATTTAACATCTAAATGCATACATGCACTTAGTGCAAATATGAGACTTTATCCGCTCTTGGTCAAATTTTTTTAACAAAAGCTAGTAATTCTTATTTTATATGGGTATTTTACCAAGTTTGATTTAAGTATTGTGGAACCTGATTGAGTACAACTATTTTAAAAGTGTTTTATGTATTGATACGAATCTCAACTCGAAACTTTATGTTTAAGCATCTAAAACTTTCTATTAAAGTCAATGCATATAACATATTTATAGTTATTCTCTTTTTCCTTCCTTTTAATACGATTTTGGTGATGATATATTAATAAATATATTATATTATATTATATTAAAAAGACAATAAATCAAATGAAAATCAAAATTATATATTTATTTCTTTAAAAACAATATTAACTAGAATAAAAATAATAGGGTTAAATACCATTTTGCCTATAGAAGTATTGGTAAGGGGGCACTTAGCACCCAGAAGTTTTTTTGATATCATTTTTGCCTTAGAAGTTTACAAAGAGGAGTAAATATGCCCCAGAAGTTTTTTTTAGGATCAAATTTACCCTGGAAGTTTTTTTAGAAGCAAATTTGTCCTTGAAGTTTACAAAGAGAGCAACGATCAAGATCAACCAATCGGCCAGATTACAAGTTTTTAAACTTTCAGGGCAAAAATAATATCAAAAAAACTTTAAGGTGCTGAGTGCCCCCTTACCAATACTTTTATAGGAAAATTGATATTTAACCTAAAAATAATAACACTTTTATGCTGTTTTTTCTCATCATTTCCATTTTCCATTATTCTCCCTTCCCTTCAAGACATATTATGATGGAAATGATTTATTTTTATTTAAAGTATAAGTCATACAACATTTTTAATTAAAAATCATACATCTTACTTAAGATGTATAATTAAATTTTATTTAGAAAATTATTCTTATGCTATTTTATTTTAATCGAGAATCACACCACAACCTGAGACAAATTCCTTTACAGTTTAAAGTAATACCATGAAATATATATTATTATCTTGAAAGTGATCTTGGTTCCCCAATAACAATTTAATATTATTACTTTAATGTCATTAAAACAAAAATCATCGATCACTTTAACATTTTCTTTTCTTTCTTTCTTTCTTTCTTTCTTTTTTTTTTTTGCATTGACGTTTCAGTCAACTACGCAGAGTACCGAATATTAATTATTTGTGTGTTTTTTTATTTAAAAAAAAAATCATTACACACCCTCGAATTTGAGGATAAGAATAAATTAGATCCAAATCTCACTTGACGGAAAGAACCAACATTCGTTATTAATGTCTAGGGAATAAGTCTCAACTTTTGTTTTGTTTTGTTTTTTTTTAAAAAAGGACTCGTATCTCTAATTTCTTTTTCCTTTATCTGGGACATCTTTTTGGTCGGTTTTTTTACCTGTGTTTTAAATCACATATTATACTGTACTAGGTGGATCCAAAATAGACGAAAAAATAAATTATTTTAATTCTAAATAGAAGACTTTAATATATTTTTGTCCTTAAAATATCCTTATCAATTATATATAAGAAGGGGTTTCCAACAAGGTAATTTACAATGCATATGATTAGAAAAGGTATTATCGACAAACCAACACATATTTATTTAAAATAACTAACTTAACTATTTTTCTTCATATTTACGTGCTAACCATCTAGCTCTTATGTTAAAGAATTATGATAGTCTTATTTTTTTAAGAAATGGATAAATTATTTAAATCAATATATTCGGCCAAGAACCTTGGAGTGACACAACGACAACACAAGAAATGTCCTTCGGGCTACGAGAAATAAAGAAGGTTCTTACCTTTTTTTTTTCTTCCTCTAATTTTCTGAAATTTTCTTACTTCTGTAAAAGGTGCGGAGAATATTTTTAAAACATTCTGATCATTATGCAAAATATTGCCAGATATGTTAACATAAAGTGTGTGTGTGTTTATATTTTCAAATTTTTCGAACTCGAAAACATAACAACTTTTCAGAATAATTTGATTTCGTCGATATGTAACTTTAGATTATAAATTTAAGATTCAGTCACGTGTTTAATCATTTTATACGGTTCTACGAAGTTTTGAATTAAGATTTTTTGCTTTGCTTTTTATAAGGTAAGTTCTAACTTTTTTGTTTTTGTTTTTGGCAAATTGTAATAGTTTGGTTCATCTTCGTCTGATCTTATGCATTTGGAGGTCGATAGCATGCAGCCACATGAGAAAATGTGGTTATATATGAAACTACATGTGTTATAATTACACTAATGCATTTTTTTCTGTTTATTTTATTCTCCTTTAATAACGCAATATGTCAACATTCTTCATGTTAGTAATGATAAGAAATCCAAATGATAGCAATCTCATTAATAAAATATCAACGTTTACAAGAAAAATAATCAATTTCCTTCTTCTTGGCGGAGGGTGATGACCATGATCAAACCCGCCCCAAGAATTTCTCTTCTGGACAAGGTGACGAAGTGATACTCCTCCAGACATTAATATATATATTGGATCTAATAGAAAAGTTGATCTTAGTTATAGGCGTAGAACCTATTTTTATAATATTTATTTATCAAATTTACCTTTACTGACGACACATCAACAATAATTAAAGTAAGATGGAGATGAAGGAAATTGAGGAAAATGATAAAGGTTTGTTCTAAATATTATGTCATAAATTAACTGACTTAATTAACTTTTTTAATCTAATTATATTAGGTAAATATGTCTTATATTAAAAACAATGAGGGTATTTCACAATAACCTCTTTTAACAATTAACTAAAGACGCAAACCTCTTAACATAGAATTTTAAAACGATTAACAGATAGATTTTAACTAGGAAAACATATCATCATATTTCCAACTTTGTCAGCATCAATAATATAATACACCACATATCATTAGAATGATCACTGCCATTAGGCTGCATAAAACTTGAAATGAGTGTTATAATTATATTCACAGTTGTAAACAACACACCTTCCCTATACCTCTTAAGAATGCATATATTATATAAACAACCTACATGGTAAAAAGGTAATACTCGTTTGAGCACTTATTATAAGGGCTTCATATCGATCGGTTTCATAACGTAACATGCTTTATACGGAATATTATTTGTTCTATTTAATTAACTATTAAAATTTTGAATGAAATTAAATAACGGAGGACTCTTGTTTTTCAATAACTATTATTGAGGATAATTTTAATAGTTTATAATAAATAATTAATTTTTAACTTGCGTAAAGATACAGTGAATAACCAAAAGTAAGCGAGAAAGACGTTTGACCATATACAAGAATATGTTCGCCATGGAAGAGGAAAGATAGAAAAGAAACAGTAGCTAGGAATAACTCCCTGAAGTCCTAATTATAAAATTAAGTTTGTTTTTTAGGAGAGATTAGAAAACTAAGGTCGTATCCTGTATTTATTACAATGACTCTTCTATGCTCTTGATATAAGAATTTTTATGTATGTCATCCATCCATTCTTTTCTTTAAATATCCCTTGTTTTTCTATATATTTTTATTCCCTCGAATCTTTATTATAAGTTAGGTTCTGAAAACCGGATGAGGGTATGTCACATTCTCAAGACGCCGGTGGTTGGATGAAACCAACCACCGGTTCGCCATGAATCTGTTAGCTTGGAACTGTCAAGGCTTGGGGGTTGCCTTGACAGCCAGAAACTTGAAGCAAGAGTGCTTCCAGAAAAAACCCCACTTAGTCTTCTTGATGGAGACTAAGCAAAAAGCTGCTTATGTTAGGAAGGTGAAACGTAGATGTGGATTTGAGGAAGAATGGTTGGTTAATCCGGTGGGTAGAAGCGGTGGCCTGGCTTTATGGTGGTCTGATGTGCTTACTGTTAATATCCTATTCTCGTCACCGAATATTATACATACTAGTGTAATGGCGGCTACTTTATCTACCCCATCATATATCACCTTTATTTATGGCCCGACTGATGATGAGGAAAGAAGGTTATGCTGGCAAGAGGTTCGGAAAATTAGCAACAATATCAGAACATCCTGGTTATGTGTGGGGGATTTCAATGACATCCTGTCTCAGAATGAAAAATGTGGGGGGCTTCCGAGAGCTTGGAGCAAGATCCTTAATTTCAAGAATTTTGTGGCTGATTGCGAGTTGGAGGATTTGGGTTATAATGGTCCTATTTTTACCTGGTGCAACAATCGGGATAGCCCGGATACAATTAGTGAACGTATTGATAGGGCTTTGGGCAACGTATGGTTGAGGGAGGAGTTTCCGACCCTTCAGGTTTTCAATATTGATCCGGCGAGGTCATCTGATCATCATCTCTTATTTATTCAATGCCAATATGAGAACCATAAGAGAAAGCAACCTTTCCGTTTTGAGTCTGCTTAGGCTTCCCATGACAAATTCCTTCAAGTTATCAATGAGAGCTGGCGTACTTCTTCTGATCAGGATTGCTCTCGGTTGGACTCTTTCCTAAGCAAGCTGGGGAGATGTAGATCGAATATGATTTCGTGGAGTAGGAAGGAATTCCCTAATAGTGCTAAGCAGATTGAACTTCTGAAGGCCCACATGGCTGATTTGGCTCGTCAGGACCGAACACCAAACATTTCTAAAGTGATGCTAGAAGCAAAGAGTGAAATGGATAGGTTACTGCAGCTAGAAGAACAATACTGGTGGCAACGGTCTCGGATCAATTGGTTAACTGTTGGTGACAGAAATTCTCGATTTTTCCATGTATCCACTATCAAGAGGAGGCAAAGGAACCGAATTTCGTGCATTAAAGATGATATGAGTAACTGGCTTATGGAAAAGGAAGCGATCTCTCAAAACATCGCCAACTTCTTTCAGAATCTATTTGATTCCTCGGGTTCTCATTCAATGAATGCTGCATTGAGCTATATCGACCCGAAAATATCCAACGAGATGAATCAAGCACTTATGTCGCCTGTCTTGAGGGAGGAAATTAAGGATGCAGCATTTAGTCTGGGGAGTACAAAGGCACCGGGTCCTGACGGTTTTTCTGGTAAATTTTATCATTCTGCATGGGGTGAGATAGCTGAATCTGTGTGCTCTATGGTAAGTGAATTTTTTACAGGTAACTCTGTCTTAGACGGGATTAATATGACTAACATCACGTTAATCCCCAAGGTTCTTAAACCGGATCATGTGTGTCATTTTCGTCCGATTGGTCTATGCAACTTTTCTTATAAAATCATTTCTAAGATAATGGCCAATAGGATGCGCCCTTTCCTTAATGCTTGTATCTCCCACAATCAAAGTGCTTTTGTTCCTGGCCGGTGTATTCATGATAACATTATCATTGCGCACGAAGTTTATCATTATCTTCGCCGTAAGAGGACCGGAGGTAAGTATGAATTCTCCCTTAAGATGGATATGAGTAAGGCGTATGACCGGATTGAGTGGGATTTCGTTGAGAATGTCTTATTAAGATTTGGCTTTTGTTCTCAGTGGGTTTCTCTGATTATGAAATGTGTGCGGTCTGTGAGTTTAAATATCTGTTTATCTGGGGAAATTATCAAATCATTTTCTCCGAGTAGAGGTATTAGACAGGGAGACCCGCTCTCGCCTTATCTTTTTATTTTGGTTGCCGAGGTTTTATCCATTATGATTAATAAAAGTCAGATTGATAAGCGTCTTAAAGGAGTTAAACTGAGTAATGGGTGTCCTATTCTTACTCATAGTTTTTTTGCTGATGATGCCCTCTTATATATGCATGCTAGTCGCCATAACTGTGCTTATCTAGCTAATATTTTGGATTTGTATTGTGCAGCCTCAGGTCAGGTTATAAACTTAGATAAATCCAGTATTTTCTTCTCCGCTAACACTCCTCTTGCAATGAAAAATATGGCGAGCGGTTTGTTAAAAATCCCGGCGACAGAGGATCCGGGGACATATCTAGGCATTCCTAGCATTTGGGGAAAGACGAAACACCAGGCGACGGCGTATATAAGGGAACGTGTCGCGAGTAAGATCAAGGGGTGGAGTCAATCCCTGCTATCCTTTGCTGGCAGGGAAGTTATGATCAAGGCGGTGATCCAGGCAATCCCAATCTACCCGATGAACTGTTTCAAATTCCCGGTTAGAACATGTAAAGAGATCAACAGCCTCATTGCAGATTTCTGGTGGAGTGGTGGTACTGCTGGTGGCAAGACGCACTGGAGAGCTTGGGATGTTATGACTAGAAGCAAGAGTGATGGAGGCATGGGTTTTCGGGACATCCTCACGATGAATGATGCCCTCTTGGCGAAGACGGCGTGGCGGATCTTGATGAGACCGGATGATCTTTGGGCCAGGGTGCTTAAAAGTGTGTATTATCCCAAAGACCACTTCCTTGAGGTGGTGAAAGGATATAAGGCATCTTGGTGCTGGTCTAGTATTCTTGAGGGTAGAGATTTTCTCAGGAAAGATCTTCATTGGGACGTTGGTGATGCTACTGCTATCAGAATTTGGGGTGATCCTTGGGTGCCTGGAGATGTTTTCCTGGCGAGACCTCGTACAACTGACGTTCCGATTATTGCTGAGGGCAAAGTATGCGATTTGATTGATGATGGACATTGGAATTTGATTCCTATAGACCAGTATGTATCTGCTGATGTTAAAGAGGCCATACATAAAATCTCCATCCCTTCCAATGGGATAGAGGATAAGTTAGTGTGGACTGGCGCCAGGGATGGAATTTATAAGGTGAAGCTTGGCTACCACTCTCGAAAATTCGGTGTGTCCGCTAAGGTGAATAGGGCTAGCTCGTCGACTGTCGTCCACTCCTCATGCTGGAAATCAATCTGGAAGCTTAAAGTGATCCCTCGTGTCCAACAGTTCATATGGCGGCTCTTGAGTAGAGCAATTGCTACAAATGCGGCATTGGTGAGACGGAGAAGATCCAAAGATAGTCTATGCCCAGTTTGTGCTAATATTGAGGAATCTATTGAACATGTTTTCTTCCACTGCCCTTGGACTCGATGTGTTTGGTTTGGTTGCTCACTTGGAGCCAGAGTCGATGTTGCCAGCATTACAAACTTCAATGCTTGGTGGATTTCGGTGACAAGCTCTCCCCATATGAATAAGAATGATATTTCCTTAATTTGTTGGCTTCTGTGGTTCATCTGGAAAGCTAGGAATGAAATGACCTTTGACCAGAGGGAACCAGATCTGACCTTCGTTATCGAAATGGCACGTAAGAGTAATTTTGATTGTTGGGTTCACAATGCCAAGGTCGGGAGAGATCACTTAGGGTCGAGGGGCTGTGATAGTCCTGGCACTAAGTGGTCTCCCCCTGATCATGGTAGCCTTAAGATCAACTGTAATGGTGCCTTTTCGTCTTATCTGAATGATGCTGCTATTGGGGTCATTTGTCGTGATTGTGCTGGATCTTTTAGATGGGGTTTTGTAGATAAAGTCAAGTCTATCTCTGCCTTCATGACGGAAGCCTTAGCACTGAAGAGGGCCTTGCTGTTGGCCATTGATCTTGGACATGATAAAGTAATTTTTGAATCTAATTGTCTCTCCTTGCTTTTGTGTGTTCAAGCTAAGATGCCAGATAAGTATGATTGGAAATGTAGAGGGATTATCAAGGATATTATTCGTCTTTTATCCTCTAGGGTTGGGTTCTCCTTGTTCTTTTCCCCGAGAGGGGGTAATCGTGCTGCTGATCTCCTCGCAGCTGATGCCTATAAAGGGGTGTGCCCGATTGGGTGGGTTCAGCAACCAACACCCGCTTTACTTTCTCTTCTAGCTCTAGAGGCTCCTCCGACTGGTAATGGGATTGGTGATTCCTCGGTTTCCGATTTAGCCTTTGATGGTGGCTAGCTCTGTTTTATGTTGTATCTTTCTTTTTCCTTTTGTTTTCTAGGGTTATTGTTTCCTGGTGGTGTTGTAGCACCTTTGAGTTTGTTTGGTTTACCTCATTGTAATTGTTTCCTCTGAGACGTTAATTTAATGAATTCTCTTTGACAAAAAAAAAAGGTATTGAAGAATGAGGATCTCTCTCTTCCACAGTTTTCACAGGCATTTCACTCTCTCTCCCTTCTTCGTCTTCTCCTCCCTCAAACCCGTCAACAATGGCTTCCTTCTCCATTAAACCCACCTCTGCTCTGTCTCATGCTCGCAGACGAGAGGACCCTGAAGAGGACCAACAAGCAGACAAGAAGGAAGCCACATCGTAGCAAGAGGAAGAATCCATGGCAGTCGTTGAGGCTATTGGTGACTCTTCAGATCTCTCTCTCACCTCCTTCTCCTTCTCTTAGCTTTCTCGTTCTAAAAAAGTTGGAAAGATTGGTGGATCTTCAGATCTTGCTTGACGGTTTCAGGCGAGATTTTTTTTTTTTAAAAAAAAAGAACCCAGCGAATCTGTGACTCGGCCAACTCGGCCGGGTTAGGCCGGGTTGACCGAGTTGACCCCGGTTTAACTCGGAACCCGGGGTCACGCCTCAAACCGGACCGGTTGTCCATCCGGTTCGCCGGTTTCCAGTCTGAACCGGCCGGTCTGGTCCGGTTTTCAGAACATATTAAGGCATCAACTAATAATTATATTTGGTATTTTTTATAAAACACTTACTTATTTCCAAAACGTATTAATTATTTTTTCTATGTATGCTCATAATTAATAAAGGTAGTGGTGAAATTAATAATTTATATAATATTATAGCTTAGTGTAATTAGTACGGGTGATATTGAAAGTTACTTAAGTTATAGGACGATTTTAACTATTTTTATTGGTTTGTGAAAATTGTTAGTTGGTGCCTTACAATGAAGATCAGAGGGAGTACAATATATAATATGATTAAATAACTTTTTTTTTGTCAAAAATATGATTAAGTAACTTATTCAACTACTTTAATTTCTTTTTTAAAAAAGTAAATTCAATCTTATAATTAAGACCAGAAATAATACATGACTATATAAGCATGCGAAACCAATGTGTGTTGGCTGCGGTGGAAGAGTTTCAGGCTGAAGCATGAATGATCAAAGTTGCGTATAAAAAAGTTAAAAACCATGCTAGAGTTACTTTTAATTGGGTGCAATAATATTTAAATGTAAGGATAATGAAGGAGCCATGAAAAAGAAAGTATATATGCATGTAGATCGTGGAGTGGCGGATATGAGATTACTTAAAAAATTGTGAAAGAAAGCAACGTGGCCAGGTGGGGTTCTTAATTTGACAGGCCACATCACATTTCACTTTCTTCTTTCGCTTCTGGCCCCACCCCCCAATCTTGCCTGGCATATACCCCTTTCACATCATATCTTTTTTTTTTAAAAAAAAAAAACTTTATACTTTCCACATTTGTTTAATATATATATTTTTTTAATAGTATTTCGAATATTGTGAATTAATTGTCTTAATCCTGGCTATCACTCAACAACCTACATGATAATCTCTCTAATATTTATTTCTTGATTATTAGTGATCAAACCATGGTAATGTTAATTGATGAATCAAGGGGGTGGACGTAAACGGTTTGTATCATTGTTGTTTTTTAAATGTGTAGTATGCCTTAAACAATCTCTAAAGTCTAATCTTTATTGACTGTGGTTTCTTTATCCATCAGTTTAGTTTTTTTGTCTATTCCTCTTTGTCTTTAAATTTAACTGTTAAAATTTTAGTCTAAGGGTCGAGAAATATAATCTTGACCCTTAAATCAAAATTTCGATGGTCAAATTTAAGGATGAGGAATGATGGACAAAAAATTAATAGGGAGAGCATCTCCTTCCAATTTTTATTAAGGCAGAGCAAGTGAAATGTCTAAGGATCGAACAGAAATAGGATAATTCGCTGCTGACCTTGACCTCTAAAGAGACACGTGCTTTTCTTGGCGTGGGACCCACACATGCACTCGGATTTTAGGAACTCGCTTACTCTAGTCCTATATATTATAAGGATGTATAAGTAATTCTACATAAATTTAAAGAATCCACTTAAAATTACTTTTTTTGCCACAGTTAAAATTACTTAAAACCTTATAATTATCCTCAAAAAAATAATTAAACATAGGATTTTGTATGTTAGGAAAGGTTGTTTGGATAATAAAAAAATATACAAAAACAAGGGATATTAAAGGAAAAGAATGGATGCATGACATAAAAATTCTTATATCAAGGGCATAGAAGAGTCCTTGAAATAAATACAGGATACGACCTTACTTGAATCGGATCTGTTCTGTTCTATAGGCTCCTACCTCTGGAGTTGGCTTGTCTCCGCTACCCAATTCCCTCTGTTGCTGTCCTTTGCCACAAAGTAGCGTCATTTTATGGTAAAAAACTGGAGTTGTTGCTTTTTTTATTTTTTAAAAAATTGTAGTGTATTGATGATACTAAAAGGATACTTTATAATATTGATTGGTACTGAAAAATACTTCATCATTTTGAAAAAATATTTTAAAGATGATGAAGTATTTTTCAGTACCAATCAATATTATAAAGTATCCTTTCAGTATCATTAATACACTACATTTTTTTTTTAAAAAAAAAAAGCAACAACTTCAATTTTTTACTATAAAACGACGCCACTTTGTGGCAAAGGACAGCAGCGGAGGAATTGGGCAGTGGAAACAAGCCAACTCCCGTACCTCTATGTCCTTGAGGTTCAAGGAGACAAGAATAAATACCGGACGGAATAGTCATGTTTTTTCAAGAAGTAATGGTTTGGTTAGTTTGACTTTTCTTTATGACGGTCAATTGAACTTTTTAAGGATAGGGTATTGGTTGGCGGCTTGCTGACTTGTATTGTGTGCACAGATTGGCCAACCAGATCATCATGCATACTCTTTATGGCCTAAAGGCTCATAAAATACATGTATATCCCCCCGTCAACGCTGCCTTTCCACTAATCAGCAAGCATTGCCTTCCTCGACAGTGATGTACTATTGTGATTTCATTTATGAATCCACTTTCATTCTCTGTAAAATTAAATTTATAGATAAGATCAAAGTGGGAAAGGGAGGTAAGCAATCAATCATTAATGATTGTATAAATTTTTTGGAAGTCAACAATTTACAAATGTTTATAGGATTTTATTAATTATATTTATTCGTTCAAATTAGTTTTTCAAACGATTTTTTATAAATAATTATAATTTATCATGGCAATAGCTCTCATGCATATTCATTTGTTTCAGCAGGCCTCATCTTTTTTTGGGACCCGGGTGTCAACGTCCTAGTTAAAATTATGATTGTTGACTGTACGGATACTAAAAAAATCCTAGCTCCAAAGCGAAACTAACAAATTTTTGGATTTGGCTCCCCCCCCCCCTCCCTATCCTTTTTCTTCTTTTTTCCTCTTTTACTGTTAGGTTAAAATCTCAACAGTGAAAGAGGAAGAAGGCCAAATCCCAAATTTCTGCCCAAAAAAAACTAATACTACTAATGTTTTCTACAGAATTCAAAACTTATCATAAAATAAAATAAATCAAATTATTATTCATGTATTTTTTGTTATAATTTATCTTACAGACATAATAGATGTATCTTGTATGCATATATAAAATTAATATTTAAAAAGTAATAGTACTACATATAATCTTAATAAAATAAGGAAGCGTCAGGGTTATTTCAAACATCAGCGCAAAACCCTCCCAGCCTGAACAAAATTTTAGTTTGCATAATTTCTTTTATATTTGCATTTTAATTATTTCTAAAAAATTTCTAATTTGAATATAATTGGGCCAACCATGCGATTGAGAAAAGCTCAGCCCATGATAAGTGCAACAGAAATGAGGTCAGGCCGAAGACTGACAGTATGTGCGTTCAACCCAACAGACCAGGAAAGTAAAACAGGATTCCTCATTTGTTGGGAAAAATGCATTCCTTGGCGCGCGCACGGCCAACAATAAATAACAGCCTTACCCTTTTAATTCATTTCGCCCCATGCCTCCGGGCCCTGACCCATACTTTCAGGGCTCCTATTTCCTTGCCGCCAACGCAGCTATCGTCATTTTACCCCCAAAATATTTTATGGGATACATCTCAAATGAGACCTCCCTTCAAGTGAAATGTGGTGCTCCCAGACTTCATGTCTAGTTTCTATGATGTTTTTTGTTATTAATTGAATAGAAATCATACGAAAAGTTTTTGGCGACAAGATGAAAGGGGTTCGGCCGGTTTGGCATTTTCCGGCGTCACCCACGAAGCTGTTTACACGTAGTCTGTCAACTGCATATATCACCAGTGCCTTCCCTGAGAACCGCCGCCGCCTTTGTTCTTGGCAAAGAAGGCGTTCTTGGCTTTTGGTTTCGGTAGCTCGTGGATGTCCATCACCTGAATGGTTCTTTGCTTTTTGGCTAAGTGCCACAGCACAAACACACAAAATTCACCCGGTCAGAATATAATTTACCAAAACACATCCTACTGAGCTAGCAAGATGAACAAAAAGTGAAGTATTCAAACGGTAATTCCACCATTTTCCGCTTCCTTGTAGTTCTCTTGAAGCCGCCTTCTTGCCGAAGCAAGTCTCTCCGCGTCAAAATTGCTTTCCCTCTGTTCTCTCTGCCTCTGCAAACATTCAAGCACCCTTGTCAGGACCACTTACCCTAGGCAGCTTCCACTACAAGATCATGTTACTATTCCACTTCGACTTCTGCGTTTCCGAAAACTGATAATGAATAAATAAGGTCCACTCAACTGAGGTAAGTTCAACAGCTGGGCCATTTTTGTTCTTAAAAGTTACTATATTTTGAGTGCATAACCTCCAAATTTCTATTTTTCATCCTCCGTACTTTTTGAAGCCACATTTAGAGTCATGCACCAAAATGGTTAAATATAATTTACATTCGTACGTTTTGAGGCGGAGCAGAAGTAGACATGAAGGCAGATGGCGCTGGTTTTGGTGGAGCTTCTTTCCGGGGAATAGGTTTTGGTTTTAACTCAGCCTCTGAATTGTTCCGATCCGACCCAGAACTACCATCTGTATGAGTAAGAAACATATCAACCCAACGGAATTAACGGAGCACATAAGAAAAATCAGAGAAACTTTGAGTCAGATACTATACTCACTATGTGGATTTGGTGAGTAGGCAAAATCAGGAATCTGCAAAAGGAATGGAATATTAAAAAGCCAAAGAAAGCATAATTTTTTATCGTCGGTCTTTCCCAGGTAAAGGCCTGGATAGGACCAAGAAAAAAAATAATTTCACCTGATGATAGCCGTTCAGGGCGGTGGTTTTGGGCGGAGGCGAGTCCCCATCAGCTGCCAACAACATGTCATCAATTGCCAATTTAATTTAGCCAAAGCTCTCTAATTTCCAGTAACTACAGTCAGAAATTCTTTTGAAAGAAGCTTAAGATTACCCATGAGCGAGGCGTGCTCAGCTGGTGGATTCAACCTCACCCATTCATCCACAATGTCTTTCCATTTCCTGGAAACAAGCAGCGTTGACAAACTTAAGTTATGCGAAAAACAGATATAACATATGTACATAGTCTGTTTCAATTTTTTCCCCTCTTCCACAACCTGACAAGGAGCTTCACCAATCTCCGAACATCATTGGACGAGTGCTTTCGCAAACGATTCACGTGCCTACCAATGTCAGTGTCCTGCAGAATTAGTAAAACCATCGGTGAACTTTAAATTACACCAGAGGAAACTTCCTGGCAATTAGAAATTACCTTCAGCGCTTGGAATGTGATATCCATGTCTGCAAGACTTTGTAGCAAGTCCACCAATGATTCTTCAGACTGATAAAACAAGGCCAAAAAAAAGACGGAATAAGAAAGGTTAGAGAATTATCCTGCAAAAAACAATGAATCTCTGAGAGTGTCAATGGGGCAAGAAAACAGATTAAAGAAGACCTGGTTAGGGTCTTCAAGTAGCTCTTTAATCTCCAGAATCTTCTTCTGCTCATCATCGAACAAACCTCCGTAAGGATCTATCTCCTCGTCGTCTTCGTTGTCGTCTTTACCCAAGGACTGCGGCGTTGCAGGCGAGGCACGACTTTTGTCGGGCAGAGGACTGCTACGCTCCTTGATTGGAACGCCGATTCCGAGGCCGTTAGACCTGAGGTGATTGGGCTCGCAATTCCGACAGGAAGCAGGAGCGGAAGTAGCCGCATAGAGGCGTTCAACGATTCCATCCCGGCGATACTTCAAGTCATTGCCGAAATCCAAGGAAGCGACTGTGATAGCGGTGTCGATGAAAGTCCACACGTCAACGCCCGCAGTCTCCAAAATGGATCGGAAATCGTCCAAGTCCATGTCCAATAAAAAATTTCGCACCACAGATACTGAAACCTGGCGCGTGGAGGACCAAGATCAAAAATCCGAGAGGAGCTCGTCCTCAGAAACCGCAAGGACGGGAACGATGATGCCGACAAACATCAGAGACCAAATAAAAAAGAATCGAGATGGGAACAGGAGATAGATCTGAGATAAGGGGGCGAAGGTAGGAAAACAGGGGCACTGATGAGATTGACAAGCGCAGGGGGCATAAAAATTCACCGGAAAACCGCCGGGAAAGAAAGGTGAGAGGAGGAGTAGGTTGGTGGAGGATAAGAACGGAGGTGAAAAAAAATGGGGAAAAGAAAAAAGGAAAATCAAATAAGGTGGGGAATGTTGAGATAGATTAGAGTTAAAAGGGATGACGCGTGGTGAGGGGTTAGCAGAAGAGAGATAGAGACGACCCAGCGATCTGTGTATCTAAGCATCTATGTGTCGCAGCGAGTGGGGTTTGATCTTTTGATGGTTTTGACGAAGGATTGCTGTGGGCAAAGCAAAGCAAAGAGAAGAGACGAATGGGAAAATAGGAGGAGAGGACAAAGGAGGCATATCCAGCTAGGATTTGGGTTTTTGTACAATGACGGAATGACCCATAAAATAAGTCATTAAACCCATTCTTTTTAAATATAACGCAAAATATTCGTTTGGGAAAATTCATATGGCCCTTTTAAGTTTAAAAAAAAAAACCTAAAACAAAGTCTCACATTCTGAAAATCTCAAAAGTTCCAGGGTCCTTTTTTGTTCTAAATTGGCCTTATCCAGTCGATGGATAAGCCCCAATTTCAAAAAGTTGTTACTGACAAATTTATTCGTCGACTGATAAACTCTAATTCAGATGTCCAAAAAAACCCTGAGACCTTTTCTGAATTTTTCAGAATGTGGAGGCCCTTTTTGAGCTTTTTTTTTTTTTTTTTTAAACTTAAAAGGGCTCTCATATAGTTTTCACTATTGGTTTTATTTAAAATTAGAATCCCACCTCCACCTTCTTCCACCTTTCCCTCCGCCTCCCCGGCCCTTCTACTTCTGCCGCCATATTCTCTCTCCTATCCATGTATTTTGCCTCCTATCTCGCCTACAAATTATCATTTCTATACACATTATGAGACCTTAAAAAAAAAAACACTCCTATTGGGCTGGATTGTGAAAAACAACTTGCACACACACCTGATGGCAATCATAATGGAAGCAATGCTATGGTTTTACACATGGGCTCAAAAAAATCCGTGGACAAGAAGAGCAAAATCAAAAACCAGCGTACACACGTAATTGTTCAAGGCAATATCAACACAGTGGCAAAGCATGGCTCTTCTTCTAAGATTTCCAACGGCAAACACAATGAAGAACCCAGCCATGATGATACTAGTATGAAGCAGATTGATCAGTCAGATGAACAATGGGATCCAATGAAGATATTGCACCTGAATTTTTGGAAGACAACCAAATGATTGTGCCTGAGACCCAACTTCATCGGATATATGACGGCGGTAGTGAGCAGGCCAGGTAAGTTTTCCTCCTTTTTAGCTCATTTAATTATTTTAATGATTATTGCCACTTGGAATTGTAGGGGGCCGGTAGCCGGTCCTTCCATCTAACAGTTAAAGATATTGTTCATAAGTATCATGTTAATATTCTCTGTCTCTTGGAAACCCGCGTTAGTGGGGAGAAAGCTGATAGGGTTTGTCGCAGACTGGGCTTTAGTAATTGGATCCGGGTCGAGTCAACTGGGTTTTCGGGAGGTATCTGGATTCTATGGGATAGTGATGCTTTTAATATTAGTTACCTTTCCTCCACAACCCAACTCTTACATTGTCAAATCAGAGACCTCAGTAATAACTCCTTAAGCCTGATGACTATTGTTTACGGCGAAACGACCCTGGCTGGCAGGACTTCCTTATGGAGCTCTCTTCGGTCGCTAAATAATTCTGATATTCCTTGGCTTGTCATGGGCGATTTTAATACTTATCTTTCTCCAACGAATAAACTTGGTGGAGCTGAGCCCCCTTGGGCTTCAATGCAGCAATTCAAGAAATGTATTGACGATACTGATCTCATTGAGGCGACGATCAACGGGGAAAAATTTACTTGGGAGCGAAAGGGATTGAAAGAGCGACTGGATTGGGTTTTCACTAATTTTAATTGGCTCAACTTGTTCCCTAACTTCATTGTGAGACATGAGCTTAGCTTCAAATCTGATCATAGGATTGTGGTGATGGAATCGAATTCATGTCTCCAAAGAAGATTATTGCATAAATCCTTTTCATATCAGGTAGCGTGGTCCTTGGAAAATGATTTTAAAGATATCACTAGGGAAGCATGGCAGAACAAAAATTGGACTCAGGGTTTGGAAAACTTTCAAGCCTCGGCTATGGATTGGAATGACAACAGGGTTGGAAACTTCGCAAAAAATAAAAAAGAGCTGATTCGCCGTTTGGAGGGTATTGACAAGAGTAGGAGAATGAACTTGCAGACGGGGTTATTCAGATTGGAGAGAAAATTATGGGATGAGTATCATAAGGTGGCTACCCAAGAGGAACTCACCTGGTTTCAGAAATCTAGATGTAAATGGTTACAGGGAGGTGATAGAAATACAAGATTTTTTCACGCTTCTACTATGATCAAGAGGAAGAAGCAGAAAATTGGGGCCATTCAGAGCGATACTGGAGATTGGGTGGAGGACCATGACACGGCAAAAAAAATGGCCCATGACTTCTTTCTCAATTTATACACTCGCGATACCTCTGTGAAGGATCCTGCCGGGCTATGCTCCAATTTCCCTCCGATAGATACTAATAAGATGCATATGTTGTCAGAGAAAGTCACCAGGGTTGAAATAAAAAATGCAACGTTTGCTATGGGGGCTTTTAAGGCCCCAGGACCGGACGGTCTTAGTGCTCACTTCTTTCAGACTCAGTGGAATATTGTGGGGGATAAAGTTTGCGAGTCTATAGAGGATTGTTTCCAGAATCCATCCTTGTTGGCCACTATTAATAAATCCAAGATTATCCTTATACCTAAGGTTGACAGTCCTTCGTCGTTAAAAGAATTTCGTCCCATATCTCTATGTAACGTAAGCTTCAAGATCATTACCAAAATTCTGGCAAATAGGTTCAGAGGCATAATGGATCATCTCATAGGTCAGGAGCAATGCAGTTTTATTGCAAATAGATCCACTACTGATAATATAATAATAATACAGGAGATCATTCACTCCATGAGAATGAAAGGGAGGAAAAAAGGTTTCGTTGCTATCAAGATTGATATGGAAAAGGCTTTCGACAGGCTTGATTGGGGTTTCATTAGAGACACTCTGGTGTGTTTGGAATTGGATAATAACCTTATCAACCTCATTATGGCTTGTTTAACCAGCGCCTCTATGTCCATTCGCTGGAATGGTGATGAAACTTCAAGCTTCACTCCCACAAGAGGGGTTAGACAGGGAGATCCATTAAGCCCATACATCTTTGTCCTTTGTATGGAACGTCTTGGGCATTTTATTAAAGTGGAATGTCAAGCCAGGCGCTGGAAACCCTTCACCTTCAAAAGAAGAGGACCCCAGATATCCCACTTGTTCTTTGCTGATGATCTCATTCTCTTTATGGAGGCTTCCGCCGCTCAAATGGCAGTAGTTCGTAGAGTGATGAAAATGTTCTGTGAAGTCTCTGGTCATAGAATTAACTTGGAAAAATCAAGAATGTTCTGTTCTTCTAATGTTAACTTCACCAGAGCTCTTGAATTAAGCGGGTTGCTGGGAATTGGAATTGCTCCTGACCTTGGAAAATATCTTGGCGTGCCGATTATTCATAAAAGAGTTACGAAAGGCACCTATCACCCAATTGTGCAAAAAGCTCAAAAAAGACTGTCCATGTGGAAAAGCAAATTTTTGACTATGGCTGGGCGCTCTATTCTTATAAAATCGGTGTTATCATCCTTGCCAAGTTACTATATGCAATCAACCCTCCTCCCCATTTGCACTATCAATGAGATCGAAAAGATCTCAAGAACTTTTCTCTGGTCCCAGAACGAGGATGTGAGGAAAATGTACCTTGTTGCGTGGGATAAAATCACTCAGGCAAAGAAGGATGGGGGGTTAGGTTACAAAAATCTTCGGCATCAAAATATGGCCTTCATTATGAAACTTTGCTGGAATCTCCTAACCAAAAAGCGAGCTCTTTGGGTCCAATGTCTTTGGGCAAAGTATAATTGTGGTAATTCATCTGTTCCTAACGTCTCAAGGAAACGAAACTCTTCATCTGTCTGGAAAGCGATTGCTCAAGTCTGGGAAAAATTCCTTAATGGAGTTGGTAAGAAAGTTAACGATGGGGCTGGAACCAAATTTTGGACAGACCTTTGGCTTCCTCTGGATCGTCCTTTAATCACATTTGTTGTCGACCCATCCTTAATTAATGAGGATGAGACGGTGAAGAGTCATCTTTTGGCGGATGGGAGCTGGGACATTAACAGGTTGCGGGGAATTCTCCCTCCTTATATCATTAAGGGTATTTTGCGAATGCGGCAGCCGTTCAATAATCTCCCTGATAGCTTCACTTGGAGGAAGGCTAAAGACGGATGTTTTTCGGTTAGATCTGCGTACCAATATATCTCTAACCAAACTACAGATAGTAGAAGCAACTTCTGGTCCAAGATGTGGAAATGGCAGCTTCCTGAGAAAATCAAATATTTCATGTGGCAGGTTGGTCATGAAAGGCTTGTTACCAATGCCTTCAGAGTAAAGAGGGGTCTCACAAATGAGAGCCAATGCCCGTTCTGCTGCAATTGTGAGGAGAGTGTTCTGCACATCGTCAGGGACTGTGAAAGGGCGAGAAAGTTGTGGAAAGAAATTCTAAAACCTAATTACTTTTCCCAGTTCTTTGCAGGAAATTTGCAGGTGTGGCTCAATTGGAATACGAACCGTAGCCCAGGAAAAGGAAGGTTCAGTAATTTCTCATGGCCGCGAGTTTTCAGCCTCGGATGCTGGGTACTATGGACTTCCAGATGTAGTTCTCTATTCTGGGCCGAAAACAAAGATATCAGGGAGTTGCTTCACTTGTGTAATTATTTACTTATGGAAACTTGTGTTAATCATAAGTTGTCTCACCAAAATTTTCAAATTGACAGGTGTGAGGAGAGAGCGTGGACACCCCCTCCTGCAGATGCGTCCGGATCGATGTGGATGGGTCTGTACGTCAACAATTTCAAGCAGCTTGCGGAGGTGTGATCAGGAATTCTGAAGGACAATGGATGATGGGATTTTGTAAGCAGCTAGGATTCCATATTGTTATCGAGGCTGAACTTCACGCAATCAAGCTGGGATTAAAGATGGGCCGTCACATGGGATTCAGTAAAATCCTTCTTTATTCAGACTCTCTTGATGCTATCAATGTGCTTATGAGAGATTGCTGTCACTCTGAACATCCACTAAGAGACATCATCAGCGAGACCAGGGATCTTCTGTTCCAGGATTGGGACGTGACTCTTCACTATACTTCGAGAAACAATATTGCTTGCGCTGATTTTTTGGCCAGGGAAGGCCACAATGTGGGTGCCGATACAGATGTGTTACTAGTTCCGACAACCCCCCCGGGATGTCTGGATACGGTCCGGGAAGGCCAATTGATGGGCCATGTCTAGTTTATTTGTTGATTGATGTAGTTTCAGGCTAGTCTTTCATAGGCTAGCCTTAACTCGTATCTTCAAGCCATGGCTCGCCTCTTTCGTAAAAAAAAAAAAAACAAACAAACAAAGGATGTAGTGATGTACTATGCATGAGAAATGTTAATTTTTACACACTCCCTCCAGTCCATGGCATATGTCGCCTTTCAGGGGGGGGGAAAAATTGATTCTAAATACAAGTTATTGTGCACAAAATGTAACATCAAGTGTTTTATCTCTCAATTTTTAATGAAGGGATAAAATGCAAAACATATTTAAGAGGTCGATATTGATTCCAAATATAAAATATAACTGTTATATTTATCAATTTTTTCCTCATTTACTTTTGTTGAAAACTCCCTCAACAATAATAAAATAAAGGGAAAATTATAATGAAAGACCTACGAAAAATAATATTTATTAAGAAGGATCATAAAAAGTAGTAATTATTTTAAAGGACCAAAAATTAAAATAAAAGGACTAAATTACCCTTAATAAGATTTCCTATCTTTTCATTAACTAAATCTGGAATGATTTTTTTTTACATGAGAATCTAGAGTAATTGATGGATAATAATAAATAGATATCAATTTAAATAATTCTTTTTCTATTGTAGAATCATTCAAGATTATTATGTTAGAGAAAAGATAGGAAAGATGGAGCTTTTTATGGTTATAGCGAAAGGAAAGAGAGATTTAGTTTCTTTAACCACGTTCTTTTGTTTTGATGGGGTTTTTCTGAGTTAAGAGCCTTTTACTTTATTTTCTGTTTATCTGGGAATGGAACAACTGGTAATATTGAATGAATATCAGGTACTTTTGGTTGCCTCAACACAAAAAATCTCAAGTCTAACACTGCAGACGGTTGCACAACGCACGAGGCTTCTTCTGCCACAACCATAAAAAGCTCAATCTTTCCTATCTTTTCTCTAGCATAATAATTTGGAGTGATTATGCGATGGGAAAAGAATTATTTAAATTAATATCTATTTATTATTATATATTAATTATTTTAGATTCTCATGTAAGAAAAAATCATTCCATATTCAGTTAATAAGAAAATAGGAAGAAAAAATCATTTCAGATTTAGTTAATGAGAAGATAGGGAATCTGATTAAGGGTAATTTAGTCTTTTTATTTTAATATTTTAATTTTTGGTCATTTAAAATAATTACCACTTTTTATGGTCCTTCTTAATAAATATTATTTTTCTTAGGTCCTTCATTTTAATTTTCCTAAAATGAAATAAGAAAATTAAAGAAGATAACTATAATATTCTAGATAATACATATCATATTAATTAGTTTTAACTAATTTATATAGTCTAATAAAATTTAGTTATAATATTTATTATTATAAATAAATATGAAAATCAATATAGTTTTAACGATATAAAAAAACTTTTCTGTTTCCGTCCAAAGGGGTGCCTCTGGATTTGTTCTTGGGCTTGGAGTGATTGTAAACTCAATCAAGCGCAAACTTAACATGAGATCATCAGTAACTGTCTACATGTGAGAGTTGTACTCGTGCATGTGGGCGTGCGTGCAAGTCTCTCGTCATCATAGATGGGTTAGTATTATGGTTTCAAGCTATCACTCTCTTATTAGTGTCTCAACTCTCAACTCTCCGTCTCAGTCTCTCACTCACTCACGATTCACAAATTACTGGTATCATGACTCACGTTTCCAAGGCGAGGCTAACAAACTGTTTTGATTGGCTCTCAATCATACTCATATTGCTTAGTGCCTTGCTTTTTATATTTTTTATGAGTTATTTATGGATAATAATTTATTTTTAATTATGAATTAGTAACTATGTTTGTTTGTTGTATGATTTTTGTTGTTTGAATATTAAGGTCGATAATATTTACTTGATAAATTAAAACTTTAATTATTATAATTTATTAATTATATTTCCTCAAAAAAAAAAACAGAAAATAAATAGTTAAAATTTAGTTTACATTTCTTATATTTTATGTGAATTATTTATAGACAATATTAATGTTCCCGAAAGACAGATATTTTTCTTTCATCGGTGTAAAAAAACTGGCCATGAAGGCCAGGCTAACCTGATTCCCCACTCCAACGCTAGGAGTCAGCATTTTGTATCATGGGCATCCAAACAATTGATTGTGCCATTAAATTCCTCGCCAGCCGTTGGGGGAAATAAATGCCCTTCCTTTTCCATGGTCATTGCCATTCGCTCCGTACTCGTTGACCATGGGACTGTTCTATATAAATTAATAAAATAGGGATTAAAAGGAGTCATAAAGCAGAGTGTAGAGAAGAGTGACGAGTATGGCGAGATCACCTGAATGTGAGCATCCACAGAAGGCTTTTGGCTGGGCTGCCAGGGATACTTCTGGCCATCTTTCTCCTTTTCCCTTCTCGAGAAGGTTCATCACCCCCCTGATCTTTCATTTTACCGTGTTCTCTTTTCGATTGTTTGGTTTAGAGATAGCAATCGGGAAATTCAGCACCTATCTCTTAGCAAAGAATCTCTATCATTCAGTTTATTTTTTTGGATGTTTAGATGAAAACGGTGTTTCCCATTTGCGCGTAGCAGTTTTACAAAACTGTTTTGCCTTAGCACGCCATTGGCGATTTGATCAATCGTTGATGAGCAATATATGTTTTAGCTCAACAACATCTTATCTCAGCGTCTTGCTTCCCGCGGGATTTTGAGCATTTTGATTATTCTATAGGCAGATACCACTGCAGCCGACTTGAAGCGCACACAGTATTTTCTGTGTTCTACTGGGTGCTGGCTTCTTCACTGTAACCTTATAATTTCATTTTTATTGTCGGCGTAGCAAGCGCGATGGCCGGGGTTGGTAACTTGAGATGATCGAAACTCCGATCGAGTGCTCTCGTTGGATTCCTCCTCTACTGTGTTACTCGAGCAATCTTTAACATAATTGCATTTGTAATTTGGCAGGGAAGTTGGGGCTGACGACGTTGCTTTGAAAATTCTGTTTTGTGGGGTTTGCCATTCGGATCTGCATACTGTTAAGAACGATTGGGGTTTCACAACTTACCCTGTTGTTCCCGGGTATGGTCCCTTTTCTTTTACTTTGTCATTGATTTTCCTGCTCTGGGCAATAAGGGAAGGCTTGCAATCTAGCAATTGACATTATTGAATGGGCGGGACGTAATGACATCGTCTCCGACTTTTCACGCAGATGTATTAAAACTATATTAACTCCATAACTAAATTTAAGATTTAGTTTATTTAAAAAAAAAAAAATCTGAAAAGCTAAAATATCGGTTTTTCTTCAAACTAAAAAATCGTTTTATGAGGGAGTAATATGTTCCAAGTTATGTGCTGAACAAAGGGTTTACTATTTTTAATGCAGAAGGTGACAATATTGGAGCTGTTAAGTGTTAATTTTTGAATTTGCTTAATTAAAGACAACAGAAGACTAGGTCACAAAGTCAAAACATCCATAGCAGGTCTCTATCACGGACCCCCTTTTTTTTTTTGCTCAATACGGACCCCATATTTGGAGGACCGATATTTAGCATATTAATCTCTTGAAGTTTTTCGACTAAAAAAAAAAATCTCTTGGAGTTCAAATCAAACTTTAAAAGAATTCTTTTTTTTTTTTTTTCATACATCATAGTAGGGGAGGGGGCAGGGTTTAAACTCTGGACATGAGAAAGAGAGGCCAGTTAATACTAGTTCCTATGTTACTCCCCTATTAAGGCGCTGACTTTAAAAGAATTCCTTTAACCCTTACCAATAATTAATAAATGTTTTAGTGACCGCATTTTTTCTCTTGCAACTCTTCCCCTTTGAACAGTCCATTATTGACCCACAAAAGGAATAAACAATCCGATTGCCCAAGAAACATCAATACAATGAGCATAGATGAAGGGACCCTTTTAACTATAAATTGTCTATCAATAGGATCCAAGGAAACCGTCGTTCTTGTAAATACTTCCTCCGTTGAAAGTCAATTACATTCAAAATTTCTGGTGCATGAGGTCTCTCTTTCAGGATAAAATAATTATTCCTAGAGAACCAAGCAATATCGGTTAAAATGACGAAAACCACAATATGGACAAATAGACACGGTCCACTTGTCAACATCTTGTCTTTGGGAGTATATTTTACAATTCTAGAGTTACTAACTAATATATTCCGAACAAGTTGGAGTTCCTGGTCCGTGTTTACTAGTGAATTTTGATCACCATATGGAAGCTCTCATGTCTTTAGATGAAATCTGTGGCTTCCTATTGAACCTCGATTTTTGGTAATTTTTTTTCTTCTGATGCACCATATATTTCCCAGGACTCGAGTTCTACAGCATATTAGTTTTACTATGTGATATGGTCCGTAGAAATACACTGTGAAGTACTGTACATTGATTAACTTTAAGTGACAGCTGAACCTTGTTTTTCTGGTTTGTGGTTGCAATTTGTGTTACATGATACCCATCTCTGGCTGTCTCGATTGTAATAACCTTTTGGCTTCAAAAAAAATGTGTGAATTGAGGGTATAGGACCATGAAATAGTTAGTATGTGTTTTAAGGCTTGCTTTTGCATTTAACACAAACTGTAAGGTTGAGATGGGGACTTAGGATATTCTGGCGTTTAAAATACCACCTGGATTCAAGAAACTAGGACAACATGAGCTTGATTGTTTATGTAGGTTTTGCTAGGATATACCGTGAAACTATTTTGTTGTTGTTGTTGTTGTTTTTTTTTTTTTTTTTGCCATTCTGCTGGTCCAGAACCTTAGAAGTCTGTGTTTCTGTAATCCTTGCTCACTAAAATCGCACAAATGATTTGGATTCTGGCCTTTCTGCTGGTACAGAACCTTAATTCTGTGTTTCTGTAATCCTTGCTCACTAACTTGAATTGCCCAAATGATTTGGATTCTAGCCCTTCATGATTCCTTACTTACTAGTATTGGAAATTTGTATGTTGCTAGTTGGTCCATCTTTGTCTATATATGTCACCTTCAAAGTGTGATCTTTCACTTTCAACGGCAAAGGGGTTTCTATTTGAAATGAGTCCTGGCTTTTATATTACTTGTTGTACTTTTCTTGTCCTGGGTCAGTCTTTAATCACTGATTTTTGCTTCATATTTGTTCCGGAAACAGATCAATTAGCTTAAATTTATTAATGATCTCTCATCCCTGATATATCATAAATAGCTTCTTTTTTCTTTTCTTTTTTTTATGCATTTTGTGCAAGGACTGTAGTCAGTCAGTACCGAACTGAGCTTTAATTTGCTAATGGAGATGAAACTTTAATAATCAGGAGTTCAGGACGCCATGGATTTTTTCCCTGCACTGATTTTCTATAATATGTGTTTTACAGACATGAAATTGCTGGCGTTGTTACACAAATTGGGAATAATGTGAAAACATTCAAAGTGGGTGACAGAGTTGGAGTTGGTGTCATGGCGGATTCCTGCAAAACATGTGATGCTTGCGAGCAGGACCTGGAGAATTACTGTCCTAAAAAAGTATTTACCTATAACAGCCCTGGCTATGACGGGACGAGAACCTATGGAGGATATTCTGATTTTGTGGTTGTTCACAAGCGGTTTGTGCTCAGATTTCCTGAGAACTTACCCCTTGATGCTGGTGCTCCACTTCTCTGTGCTGGAATTACTGTGTACAGTCCAATGAAATATTATGGAATGACAGAGCCAGGTGGACATTTGGGAGTGGCAGGGCTTGGTGGGCTAGGTCATGTTGCTGTGAAAATTGCTAAGGCCTTTGGGCTGAAAGTTACTGTCATTAGCACCTCTCAAAAAAAGGAAGTTGAGGCTATCAACAGGCTTGGGGCCGATTCCTTTCTTGTTTCCACGGACTCTGGAAAAATGAAGGTACGATGTAACCCTACAAAGTTCAAGTGAAATTGATTCGTCTTGGTTCTTCTGGTTTTGACTGATTAACTTTTGCTCCTCTATGTATTTTTTTTTTTCGGATTTTTTCTATTAATGGATAATGGCACAGGAGTTTGAACCTAAAACCTTCAGCAATCATTTCAAATTTCTCGCCATTAGAGCACACCTAGGGACTTGTTCCATGTTGCACTTGACAGGGGAGTGAGTAAACTAGAGGGGAAAGACGGCTAGAATATCTAGGGGAGAGACTGCAGCTATAGATAAAATACTGCTCATAGAATGCGTCTCAGCATGATAGAGGTTACTTCCTCTATCAGCCAATCTGCACAGTGGGTTGGGTTGCTATATGGCAACACTACGGAGTATGAGAGACCAATTACGTTCTCCACGATAATCAGAAGGGCAATAATGCATTCCGTGGCCTCTGGATTATTTCTTTCTAACTCCTTTGAATGTTTGGGTATAATGTTATGCAGGCAGCTATGAAAAGCATGGACTTCATCATTGACACAATTTCTGGAGTTCATTCCCTCCTTCCTCTTCTTGGTCTGCTGAAATTAAACGGGAAGCTGATCACCGTGGGGTTGCCTGAGAAACCCTTAGAGCTACCTATCTTTCCTCTAGTTGCAGGTAAGCCGCCTTGATATCTTGATATTTCGGAGACTTTTTTGTTCAGGTCAGATCTATTCAAACTGGATAATTTTTTCCTTCATATCTTATTTTCATCGTGATGAAGGGGATGTAAAGGCCGGTGCTCTTGTGAGTGTTTTAAAAGCTAAAAAAGACTGCAAAATGCTGCAGACAAGTAAATGAAGCTGATGAACAATCAAAATATTGTCAGTTCGGATAGAAGAATTTAAAATTTGACTTCACATAACATGCATGCAAAAACACACGTGTGATGAACACGCAAGTTAGAACATATAGATTTGTATATAAGTAAATGTTGAATAAAAATAAGAGATTGTGTCATGTAATATGCATCATGCATGTGCAGAACGGAAGCTTGTGGGAGGAAGTGACTTCGGAGGAATAAAAGAGACGCAGGAGATGCTGGAGTTTTGTGGGAAGCACAACATCAGTGCAGATATAGAGCTGATTAGGTTGGACGAAATCAATACTGCCATGGAAAGGCTGGCCAAGTCTGACGTCAAGTATCGCTTTGTGATCGACGTGGCCAACTCCTTAAGAGGGTAGCTCCAGTAAATGCTAATATGCATGCTAGCTTCAATGTTGTGGTCTTTAATAATTCGAGGGCTTGATGTCCAGTGTTTTGGGTCTGAGATGTGAACTTCTATGCCAAAGATGGCAGAACAATTAGTTTTATGGAACTGTTATTGCATTGGTGATTTGACTGAGCATGTGGGTGTGTTTGTTTCGTAATGTTTTGATGCCTACCGCCATGCGACACTTATCTCAATCTTATCGTCATTGGTGACGATGACGCTCCAATTAAAATATAGTGGTTGAGGGGCTTTTCTGAGAAATTACAAGTCTTTGGGTATCATTAATGTTGGGGTTAATCAGCGACCAAATAGATATTTTTTTATTAAAAAAACAAAATTAATGGACCAGATATGGAAGCATTATACATGCCCTGTTTCACGCGATTTAGTGAATATATATTTTTTTGGTCGAAGATTTAGTGAATATATATTACTCGTGTTATCTTTCGATGATTCCCTGAGTTCCTGAACCGCGTCTGTCTTTTCTTGCCTGCCCGAATCAATCGGGTCGTTTTGAAACATTCCAAATAGTCAAAGTGCTGATAGTGATGGGATATATTTGGAAGGGATTTTAACCAAAATAATAACAAAAAAAAAATATTTACCAGATTAATGCACAGTCAAAACTATTTACCAAAATAAGGCTCACGCCACTGGTGGCGTAGGGGGGCCCCGCGCCACATCAGTGGCGTGGAGCTGTTTCACGCCACTGACGTGGCGTCCGCGGGGTCCACGCCATCAGATGGCGTGGACCAATCACAGTTTGATGATTCAATATTTAAAAAAAAAATGACACGGTGGCGTTAGAAAGTATGACGCCACTAGTCGTGGCAGAAGGTACGACGCCACTAGTGGCGTCGTACTTTCTGACGCCATTGTCACATCAGCCTTATTTTGGTAAATAGTTTGAACAGTGCTTCAGATTGGTAAATATTTTTTTTTTTTGTTATTATTTTGGTTAAAATCCCATATTTGGAATCTTTGCTTTTTTGTTATTAAGCATCTGCATGGGTACCATTGGAGATCTGATTTTCTTTATTAGTATAAATAGTACACGGGTAATTGGTAGTTACTTGTTTTCCTTTTTATCAAATAGTTGGTGCAGAAACTACAAGAACTCATACCGAGTCCAACATTAACAATCACATAACCCTTTTGGTAGATGTAATATACAAGGATAGTAAGTAACTCTTTGGAATGAACGGTTTCTGTTCCCACGCACTATGGGGCAACAACAAACTTGGAACTACCAATGCCTCTAGCAAGAGCCTGTCAAGATGAAGGCTTGGTGCCGCGTCAATTGACGGTTAAATGGGCTCGTTTGGGCCCATCCACTTCGTACCCGATATCCTCCCAGCCCATATGGAAATACCTTATGACTATTTTCCATGGTACAAGGTGATGCTAATTCTTTACCGCCCAAAAAAAAAAAAAAAAATAGGCAGTTACTGTTTTTTATTGGGTATAGGAATCTATTGGCGATTTTGCAAACTCTTTGGGCCAAGCGTGGAGTCATAAGTTTTGATTAATGTGGGCAATGGTTTTTTTGTAGTCAAGTTGACTAACAGGGAGGACTACATGAATGCTCTCACCGGAGGACCATGGATGCTATTTGATCATTATTTAACGGTGAGACCTTGGGAGCCATTATTTCATCCTTGGAGAGCCACCATTGACAAAGTAGCAGTTTGGGTTAGAATGCCTAAATTGCCTCTGGAATTTTATGATAAGGAGGCTCTTAAATGGATTGGAAATAGGATTGGAGAAACATTGAAGATTGATTTTAATACTTCTTGTCAACTTAGAGGACATTATGCTAGGATTTGTGTTCTTATTGACTTGAGTAAACAATTGATGCCTGGGTTCACGCTTGCTGGGGAGGTTTATTATGTGGAGTATGAAGGTCTTCATGGTTTTTGTGCAAATTGTGGTGTTTATGGGCATAAAATGGAGCAATGCAAAGCTGGGGGGTGCGCTGGTTCTTCATGATCGATGGTGAATCAGGAAGAAAAGAACAAGGAAGATGTGGAGCCAGAGGCGGTTGTACAATGCGATCAGGATGTATGGAAAGTAGTGAAGAAGTCTCATCGGAAGAAGAAAGAGGCAAAAGATAATTTGAACAGTAAACAAACTATTCAAGGGAAGGGCTCTAGGTTTGGGGTCCTTGCTGATGATGTGGAGGAAAGAGAGTACACTGAAAGGGAAAATAGGCAGCAAGTGGCGGTTTTTGTTGGAGACGTTGTGGGGTTTTCGGTTGGAGGCAATGATGGTGTGAAAAATACGAGGAATGATGTCAGGAGTAAGGGAAGTGGAGGAAGTAAGAAGCAGGGCAAGGCTAAAAAGGTGGTAGGTGATAATGTCACCTCAAAGGTTGACCAATGTGAAAATAGGAGTGAGAAAAGACAAAGGGATTAGGGGGGCGAAAATGAAATTTTGAGGCTAACTTGGGGTGAAAATTCAGGGGGTGAGGTCAACATGGTGGGCCCAGCGGAATTTTCCATTGTGAATAATTCAGTGGAGGTAATTACTAGCAACAATGGGCCGACGCATTTGGTGCACATGGTGGGCCCAGCTGAATTCTCCAATGGGAATGGGGAAATGGTAATTGAAACCCCTTTGGACCCTGGAGACGCAAAACAGGACCTTGGGCCGAGAGGAAAATTTTGGGCGGACGCATTTGATGCCCAGTTGGAAAACAATATAGAGGAGGAAAATGATCAGGCGCCCTTTAATGCTGATGCTGGGCCAAGCAGATATTTAGCTTGATCTTTTGGTGGCTCTGTGATTTATTTGTTGTGTTTTCTTTTTATATTAAAAAAAAAGAATTTGGTTTTTTTTTTGTGTGTTCCCTTTTCTGTTTGGGTGCTAAAAAAAAAAAATTCAATTTTTGGATGGTGCGCTTGGTATTTTGGAATGTTAGAGGAGCATGTGGCAGGGGTTTTGCAAAGAATATTAGGCTTTTATGTAGAAGGAAATGCCCTGATATTTTATTTCTTGCAGAGACTAAAAGTGAAACTGATGAGCACTTCCATTGTTTGATGAATATGGGCTTTGATGGCATGTCTTATGTTCCTAGTGTGGGGAGGTCAGGTGGCATAGTTGCGGTCTGGTCTAAAACTAAGGTGGACGTTGCTGTTATGAATCTTAATAGGCAGTTTATCCACCTCAGATGTTCTACTGTGGGGGTTCGGTCTTTGTATGTGACGGCAGTGTATGCGTTACCTTGTAATTCTCAGAAGCAAATCTTATGGACTGAGTTGGAGAATATGGCGTCGACAACGGTTGAACCCTGGACCCTTGTTGGAGATTTCAATGATGTGGCATCTGCTTTAGAGCGTTCCGGGGGGTCCGACATAAATCCTAGTCGCATGGCCTTATTCTCGGATCGTATTCAGCAATGTCGCCTATTAGATCTTGGGGCCATTGGTCCTAAATTTACATGGAGGGGCCCACGGCTAAGAGGAGGGAGACGTTTATTTGAACGCTTGGATCGTGGCTTGGCTAATGAGCCCTTCCTATCCGCTTTTCCTGAGTGCACTGTCCAGGTATTATCTAGAACTAAATTTTCTGATTATAATCCTATCTGTTTGGAATATTGTGTTAATGCTAATCCTGTATATCGGAATCGGTGTTTCCAATTTGAAGCAATGTGGATCAAGCATGCTAGTTATAATGATTTTTTGAGCAGAAGTTGGGACAATGGATTAGATCTCCAGTCCTCGCTATATCGGCTACAGGTGTCTCTTCTACATTGGAATAAAGAGGTTTTTGGTTTTATTGAAAAGCAAGACATTTTGAATAGGCTCTATGGTATCCAAAGAGCCGCTGCTTATCCTCATTCTTCCTATTTATGTAACCTTGAGTTTGAGTTGCAGGAGGAATTGGAACGGCTGTTGAAGCTTGAGGAAATCAAATGGTTTCAAAAGGTGAGAGGGGAGTGGGTTACTATAGAAACACTCGTTACTATCACTTGAAAGCCAAAATGCGAAGGAGGAGAAATAGAATTGTGATGCTTAAGAATTGTAATGGGGAATGGGTGGAGAGAGAAGAAGATCTGAGGTTGATGATTCTCAATCATTTTAAGTCATTGTTTTCTTCTGATTCTCGAGATTCGTTTTGGCAGGAGACAAGAGTGACTTTTCCGTCGATTGAGCATTCGAGATTATTGTCGCTTTCTTCTATTCCTAATGATGAGGAGATAAGGAGAGCTTTATTTTCTATGGGGTGTTATAAGTCTCCGAGGGTTGATGGGTACCCTCCAATTTTTTACAAGGCTAACTAGAACATTGTCGGTCTGTAACATCCTAATTTTTCTTTTTAGGATTTAAGTATGATTATAAAAGAATTATATATTATAAGTGTATAAAAAAAAAAACAAAAGAAAAGAAGTTAATTAAGGAAGAAAATCCTTACAAAGCATCAAGGATGCATTTCTAACAGTTAATTGGTAATTGCGCAATATTAAAGAGTGAGCAAAATGGAATACTCTTTAATCAATTCTCCAGCCTTAATTAATGCAATACATCTGTTATTCACTTGATCCCTTAGCCTGACACGTGATGACAATAGAACCCCTCCAACCCATTATTCTCTTCACTCTTGGGCCAAGAATAAAGTTAAGACCCAACCCATTTTTATATGTATTCAATTGCCAACCATTAAAGTTGCCTCAGCCATCCTATCAAACATTAGTTCCTCTTTTTCCATTCGACCCAACATGCAACAACAAATGAGAAAACCCAGTCCATATTTATTTATCCTTCAACCAAGACACCCAACACGTAAGGAGCACATTGTTTGCGTATAACCAATCCCATCGCCGAAACACAGCAGGATCCGTCAGTGTATCTCACTTTCGGCTCACAATTGTACACGCAACAGCAAGATCCATCAGAAAATCCAGATCTTCCCATACCTCCCTCGAGCCCAGCGTCTCTTTCCCTTTCGGACTGGACCATTTGTTCTCTATTTAATCATGACTCATTATCTTATATTCATCCCCATCCACCTTAACACAAAATAGAGCCAAGTCTGAAACTAAGAAGGACGAGAAGAAGAGAAAGCCGATAAAGGGAGAGAAGGAAAGAGTTGTAGCCATCTCACTTTCCTCTGCATAGCGTCTCTAAAACAGGGGTGCTTGATGTCCATTAGAGATTACGTCTTGCGAGTTAGAACTGAAAGTAAGTATTTGGATACCTTCCTTCTATTTGCCTTGTTTGACCAATGCAAGTCTTTAGTGATAGGATGTAGGAACTTATATCACAAATGCTCTGCTTTATACAAATGAAACAGGGGTTGCATTGAATAAAAGTATAGATTTTGATTCCATTTATATAAATATCTATGTGTGTGTGTGTATATATATATATATATATATAAATTTATGTTGGGATCTATATATTTGTAACCACATTTAAGAAAACCTTACTGTGTGTGTATAAGTTGATTGTGAAAACCCAAATGCTTACTGTATGTATGTATATATTTAATGCTATGTGAGAGGCATGGAAAGAAAACAAAGAAAAGGAGAAGTGTGTTATTAGAGGTATTTGTACGTGAAGCATATGATTATGGCGTGGGGCACATGTTAGAAACCAAAAGTTTGTTGTTCTTAATATATATATATATGGAAACAATAAGCTTTTCTTTGGGCTTACACATATCAGTAGCTTTGAGTTTAAGAATAGCAGTTTTGGTTTCATGAGGCATTTATATATATATATATATATAAAGGTATGAGATACAAGAAATGAAGCTTGGCTGATTGGTTTAGATATAATATATATTAAACACCCTGAGAGCATGATTTAAACGTAGCCCCATTCACATAGAACCCAACATTTTGTTAGATATATAAAAGCATACAAGTCACTGTACGTGGAAAACGTGAGGGAGAAAAATTGCTTTCATAAAAATACATATATATGTATATATATTGTCACTGGTAGGAATTTTTATTGGTTTAGTTTTTGTATGTGAAGGATAAAATGGTTATTTAAAATAATAATAATAAAATAAATAAATAAAAATGAAATAAATAAATTAATGAATAAAAAAAATTAATTAATTAATTAAACCCCAAATTGTCATTTTCAATTTTTGTTATAATAATATATTATTTTTAGTAAAATTTGTATTTTTAGTTATAGGAAATTATAAGTTTTAATTGTGATAATGTAGAGCCTTCTTGTAAGCGGTGATTGCGCGAGTTGTGCACCTCACGCTAAGGTTAAGCTTGGAATTGAGGTAACCGGGGTTAATTTATTTTATATGCTTGTTTTGGGCTGTGGGGTATTTTCTAAGTCTTACTTTCATATATGCTACTTGTATGTGTTTTGAAAAATTATGTGTATGTTTGAATATGAAATTAATTTAGTGAAACAGTGTATTTTCAATCTATGTATTTAAGTGATTATTATTATTGGAATTGTTATTATTGCGATGGTTAAAATGTTTGTTGTGAGGTGATGTGTATGGAATAGTAATTTAATAAATTGTAGTTGAAAATTTTAAGTATTACATTATTTCTTTTGTTGTGGGACATGTTGGGTTGTGCGGAAGAGATTGAGGGTGAAATTGTGCCCATCGGCTCTCTCATTCCTGGCCCGGAATTGGAGTTGAGTGTTTTGGGCGGACACCTCCCTGTTACGGTATATGGGTGGTGACATGGGAGGGGACAGTATTCTTGAAGTGACTAGCTAACCTTGGCCGGGTATACTAGCACCGATAGGCTGATCCACGTCCACAAGGAGATAAGGGGGAGCAGGATGGATGAGTGGGGATGGTTAATTGTTATGGTTATTATGTATCAATTGTTTTATTTGTGGATATTTAATTATTGAAATTATTAATATTACTCTATTATTACAAACCTGCTTCTCTGACTTGCAATCCTTTCTTGCATATTTGATAAATTAATTTCGGTTACGGGGACTTTATGTCTCACCCCGTCATTATCAAATTTTTCAGGCGAGACCTCTAATCTTAGTAGAGGACAGGGGAAGCAACTAGAGGCATAGACGTCGTGGAACTCGTAGGCCTCCTTTTGGTATTAGTGCTGTATTGATCTATATTGCCACCTTAGGGCCCTCATATTGTTTTGAAATACTACATCAATTATTTTTGGATGACTGTTTATTATCCGAAGGCCTTAGCTATACACTATCATATCATTGTGGATCCACCATTATATCTATGTGACCACTGTTTTGTGTAGACCCTTTCTTGTGGGTTTTTATTGTATGACTCATGGGCTATAAATCTCGTGTTCAATAATTGTGCCTTGAGTTATGGATTTTTCTGTTATGGGTTTGTGGGCGAAGTTTTGTGCCCTGGACTCGAGGTGTGTATTCTTGAGAGGGAAGGTTTTCCTATAATTACCTACTAATCCGGTTCTGAGAAAACCTTATGGTTAAATGTTATCTTGTGAGTAGGGTCTTTTCACGGTCCGTCCTTATGTAGCTTTGTGAAGAAGGTTTTTACAGGGGAGGTGTCTCTTACGAAGGCGAATAGAACGATGATCTCTTTGATTCCTAAGAGTGATCATGTGGAGCTGGTTTCTCATTTTAGACCTATCTCTTTATGCACGGTTCATTACAAGTGTGTTGCCAAAGTTATAGCCTTGAGATTGAGGGGGGTGATGAATGATCTGATATCTCCCTTTCAGTCCAGCTTTATCAAGGGTCGTTGTATTCAAGATAACATTATCGTGGGCCAGGAGATCCTTCATATTATGAGTAAGAACAGAAGCAGAAAGGGTCTTATGGCGATTAAAATAGACCTTAAGAAAGCTTATGATCGTATAGATTGGGGATTCTTGAATAGAGTTCTGCTTGAGGTGGGACTTGAGGAACATTTTGTTAACTTTATTATGCAATGTGTTTCCTCGATCTCATATAATGTCTTATGGAATGGCTCGCCTACGGAATTCTTTAACCCTAAGAGGGGGCTTAGGCAAGGAGATCCATTATCTCCCTTGTTGTTTGTCTTGTGTATGAATAAGTTATCTCACCTGATATGTGATGCGGTAGAGGGGGGTAGCTGGAAGCCGATCCTTATTCCTAGGGGGGCCCATGTATTTCACACTTGATGTTTGCGGACGACCTTCTTTTATTTGGTGTGGCTACGGAAGCTCAAACAATTAATATGATGAAGTGTGTGGACGACTTTATGAGAGCTTCTGGTGGGAGGGTCAACGTTGCTAAGTCCTCCATTTATTTCTCTCTGAGGGTGCCTTTGCATACTAAGCTGAGAATAAAGGAAATTACTCAGATGAGGATTTCTAGTGAAATTGGAAGATATTTGGGTTTTCCTCTAACGCATAATAGAAGTGCCAAGGCGAGATTCCAGTACATTATTGATAGGGTGAAATCAAAGTTGAGTGTCTGGAAGGCGAATAGCTTATCCATGGCGGGAAGGATCACTCTTGCAAAGTCGGTGGTCAGTGCTATACCTTTGTATCACATGCAAGTGGCCAAGATTCCTCTGAGTGTGTGTCATGAAGTGGAAAGACTTCAAAGGAATTTTATTTGGGGCCATGATGGAGATTCTAGAGGCTTCCATCCAATTGGGTGGGATCATATCACTCGGCCCAAGGAGTACGGGGGCCTTGGTTTTAGAAGACTGAAGGCTGTGAATCAGGCTTGTGGCGTTAAACTCACGTGGAAACTTACTATTGGTTCTAAGGGCCTTTGGGCAGAGATTCTTCTTCATCGTTATATGCTTAGAGATGAAGATTCACTGTTTCCTACAAGGCAGGTGATTCTAACTTATGGCGCTTTATCTGTTCGCAGAAGGAAGTGGTTGACAAAGGAATGAAGTGGCAGGTTAAAAATGGTAGTGCTGTCAGCTTCTTTCATGATAGTTGGATTGGGGAGGGATTGAAGATGAGAAATTTCTCCATGAGACCATTGTTGGAAGAGGAAGAAGCTTCTGTTGTGGCAGATTGGGTTTCGGGGGGTTGTTGGAATATTGAAAAACTCTCCTCAGTCATTAATGAAGAAGGACTTCAAAGAGTTGCCGCTATTCTTCCTCCCAGATTGGATGGTAACAGTGATTGTGTTATTTGGGGAGCTTCTAGAGATGGAGAATTCTCTCTTAGAAGTGCTTATTTTCTTATTCAACCCAACCCCTCTCATCTAAGGGATAGGGTTTTTCAAGAAATCTGGAAATGGAAAGGTGTGGAGAGAGTGCATGTATTTTTGTGGAAAGCTTTACTTGATAAGCTACCCACTAATGTATGGCGTAGCTCTTGGTCATCTACATCTGCTTTATGTGGGTTTTGTTCTGCTGGACGCGAGGATACATTGCATATTCTGAGAGATTGTTGGTATGCTAGAAGCAGTGACGGACCCAGGATTTTAAGTTTGTGGGTGCATAATTAGTGGTGGGATTTAGGGGCTGCCCCCGAAAAAAATTTTTAAGAAAAGTTTTAAATGCATTAAAAAACAAAAGAATATATACAATAAAAAAAAAAGAAAAATTCAACTTAACATAGAAAAATAATAATTAAGAGTCAATTAACCATTACATCAGAATGATTACAAAAGAATTCTTTTTGAAATATGTTGCAACCTATAAGCTAACTCATCTCAATACTTCTTTTATCGAAACCTATAAGATTGTATCTTTTTTCATACAGGGACACTAAGAAACTGAAGTTATGATTTTCAATTCCAAATCAACTAAATAATTCGCACTCTATGTTAATTTAGTAAGTAATCAGCAAGTAATCTAAAATAAGATAAATTAACATGTAAAGGATGAAAAGATAGTATTTGTAATTAATAAACTATGTAAACTAAATGAAAGATGTCTTTTTATAATTTTTTTGTGTTTCTTTTTCCCATTTAAATGCATTGCACAATTGGCAGAAGGAATCCTCTTAAGGTGCAGCGCACCCCCATGTTATGTGTTCGAAACCTCGTGGGTGCAATTTTGTGTTTTAAAAGCTTTCACTGTTTTAAAAAAAAAATAATGAAAGAAGTGCGCCTTCAAGAATCGAACAGGGGTCCAGGGGTCACTGTGATATCATCAATTTTCTAGACTTACAACCAAGTAGGCCACCTTGGCAAAATTGATATGAGGTTCCTTCAAAATATATAGATATTATCAAAACTTTAGTGTCTGCGCTTGCCCACACTTGCAACAATGTGGGTCCGCCACTGGCTAGAAGAATGTGGACCAGTTTAATTAAACGAAGGTATGTCAATTCCTTCTTTTCGTCTAATTTTTGTGATTGGCTGATCCTCAATTGTAGGCATTGTGTTGGTAAAAATTGGGGGGAGTATTGGAAACTGTTTTTTGGGGCAGCTATTTGGAAATTATGGGATTGGAGGAATCAATGTAATTTTGATAGCAATTTTGTTAAGCCTTCTAACCCTGCTTCTGTTTTGTCTATGATTTGGACGAGATTTGTATCTGTTGATGGGCTTGAGAGACGGTCTGATCAGCTAGCAGCAGGTCGGGCATTGATCTGGGAAAAACCTCCCAACGGCTGGGTCAAATTGAACGTCGATGGGGCCATGGAGGTTCGATCTTCCAACGCAGGATGTGGAGGTGTAATCAGAGATTTCTTGGGCAACTGGATCGCCTGATTCAGTAGGAAGATTGGTATTTGCCAGGCGAGTGTTGCGGAAGAATGGGCTGTGGCGGAAGGGCTCCAGTTGGCTTGGGATCTAGGTTTCAAAAAGATAATTTTGGAATCTGACACGGAAGAGGTCATTAAGTTGATACTAGATGACTTTTATTTTCTTGGGAGTAATTTGGTTGTAAAAATTAAAGATATGCTGAGATGGGATTGGCAGGTGGATGTTAGGATCATCCCTCGCGAGTGCAATCGTGTTGCCGATGCCTTAACTAAGTCGGGCATTGCAAAGTCTTCTCTTTTATATGTGTGCCCTATTCACCTGATGTCATGGGTAGGTCAGGAGAGTTTGGGATTAAATTCCCCTTATGTGTAACCTTGTCATTGTAATGTAGGCGTTTCGCCATCTTTCATATCAAAAGGAAAAAAAAAAAAAACTCTACCCCTCCTCACCAATAGGTAGGTGATTGGTTTAGCAGAATGCGGTGCCAGATTCTTTTAAAAAGTTTAGGACTCGAGCTGCGGCCACTATAGAACTTGAATCTAGATTAGTCAGGACCAAAGATTCTGATAAATCGGGTGAGATACCCAAAAAACTCTACGCCTCTTTCACTAATGGGGTTGATATAAGTAGTAAGCTCTCAAGTTCGAGTCTTATAAATACCAAAAAACCTAATTGGGGGATTTATCCACTATAGCCAAGTGTGTGACGTGGGTTGAATTCGGATCAGTGAGGACGAGGTTCTAGACACCAAACGAGGGGGAAAAGGGGAAAAAAAAAAAAAAAACTATGTACCTCTTCCCGCATGGAAGCAAACTTGTAGGGGCTGTTTTAGGTGTTTGCTTTTACGATCCACGTGTGAATTACTATCACATTCACATCAACATGGCCTGTTTCATCGCCCTTCGTCTTTGTTCTTGCGCTTTCTAATGCTCCCAATACTCAGAGACGCTGCTACTATTTGAGGAATAGATGAACTAGCCAGACGTGTCTTTCCAATCCACGTTGGACGACGTCGTATTTATCCACAAACCAACAAACTGTGAAACACAACCTCGTTAATCAGTTTCGTGCCTTGATATGATTTCATTAAACTGCCGCACTCTGTCCACCAAGAAAAGCAACCCAGATTTTTGTTTAATATATATATATATATATATATATATAAAGGTGTTTATGCATAAGTGGATATCTAAGTATTGTTTTTGGGGTTGCTTTATATCGTCAAAATAGAGGTGCTATGAATATAGGTGGTGATTATGATTACTTAAGCGAGGCAGCCTCACTTTTGGGCCCAAAAGTTGGGTCTCCTTTGTCCAGATGGGCTCCAATGATAAAATATAATAACAATAATAGTGGTTGTAGTTGTCATAATCATCTTCGTCATGATTGTATCTTGTGAAAATTATAAAGTCACGAATCATAATCTTGGTTAGCAGTAGATGAATAATGTTAATGCCACCTACCAAGTGTCGGTATGTTGTTGCAGGCGTATGTGGTACTGGTACATACATACCAGTACCTACTCCCCCACACATAACTTTGCGTAGCTCTGAAGAAGCAGACGCCTCATCATGGATGGTATTTCGTGTCCCCAAGTATTTTTTTGTTGGCTTTAAATTTCAGTCCAATATACGTATAGAAAAATAAATGGAAATAATAAAAACTAAAAAAGGTGACTTGGGGGAGAAGTGGGGAGGGAAGGATGTCTGCCTTCACATTATTGTGGGCCACAGCCCACAAGCAAGGTATTAAAAGATTAAAAATAAAAGGAAAGAGCAATAAATAGTTCAAGAGGACCCCACATGACCTAAAAAGAAAAGCAAGGCAACCCAAAATCACATATTTCGTGAAACATGAAAAAGACAAAAAAACATTGGAGACGCGAAGCCACCGACACTTTCTTTTACCTTTTAAACTGAACCACCTGCACCAAATAAATAAATAAAATAAAAGTATAAAATATTTTTACTTATATAATTGTATTTCCTTATAAAAAAATATCATTTAAGTTTTAAAATTTTAAATCAATCTTATTATTTATAAAAGTATTGATATTGACTACAAGAGTGTATAAATTAATTACTTATTTTAATAGGAAGTTACTAATTTTTAATCTTATTCCTCCATTATATTAATTCATTCATTCAACAGTTCTTTGACCCGCAAGCATTCCGTGAAATATGTACATGTGCGCGTATTTTCTCCGGGATGAATCTTTATATGGTGGATGCTAAGGTAAAAGATCTGACCTTTTTAATTGACATTATCAGCGAAATTCAATCAAGTAAAATAATATAGTCTATTACCGACAACCATGGAAATACAGTTAATTAGTTTAAAATTAATTGTAAATAATTTCTATTTTGTGTGTGTGTATATATATACACCTTCAAGTGCAAAAATATTCAGGAAAAAAAACAGTGCACAGAATATGTAGGGCGATGTGTATATGGTATTTTGTTCTATATTTAGAAATCAGATGAAGCAAGCATGACCTGTTTGAGATTTTTTTTTTGTTTGTTTTTTTAAAAAAAGGAGTAAATGGAAATAATGAGTGCGTAAAAAAAGGAGGGAGTGAACTGGCAAAAGCTGGAAGGGAAGTGGGGGTGGTCCTTGACATCCAACTCTGTCTTTTTGTCAACCATCACATCAAATCGCTTCGTTTCCCTCTCTCTCCATCGTTAAGCTACCACGATTAATTAATTAATTAATTAAATGCCTCTTTCTTTTATTAATTAATTTTTAAAGGATTTTACGATCATACTAATCATTTCACCATGTTAACTATACATATAGTATACACCCCTTCTATGTCCAGGGTTCAAATCATGTCTCCTCCCCTACTATATGTATAAAAAAAAATAAAAAATAAAGAAGAGAGGCAAAAAAAGAAACAATTTTGGGTTGAAATAAATACCTCGTGCTTTAATTCGCAGGGGGAATCTGGAATGGAGTTGACTGAGAATGGAAGAAGATGGCATTGTCGTCATTCCCTTGCTTCCCGCGACAGCTGGATGGTCCCATGGGAATATGAAATTACCCCCTCCATCTAAAATATTAGGGAAATCACACGCAAGTCTCAAATATCAGAAAAAATAACAAAAATGTCGATTTCCTTTTAAAGAAAGTTCCTACGAACTTTGAATGTGAAATTACTTTTTTTTTCTCTTCTCTTCTCTTCTCTTGTTAATTAATATTTACATGTTCTATGATATTAAGTTCTATGATTTTGTGAATCGCCACGCTATGACTTGTCAATGGGAGCCGTTTCAGTTAATGTAGACGAACTTGTTAATGGTCACTCTATAACTTATCAGTATAGAGTGACAAGTCCACTTTTACCCATTCTTATGTTTACATAAATCATATTATAAATAAGTTACTTTTTTCACTACTATCGAAAACTCACACCATGACAAGTGGACGTGGTTACATTAACAAGTCATAGAGTGACTATTAATAAGTTTATCCATGTCAACTAAAACAACTTTGATTGATAAGTGGATGTAGCTATATTGACAAGTTATAGAGTGACGATTGACAAGTACCTCAACCTAATTATGTAACTTAATATTATATAATATTCAAATATCAACTACTAAGGGTAAGAATGTAATTTCACATCCGGAATTTATATTACTAAATCCCAAGGACTTTTTTTGATGGGGAAATCCACAATTTTTTGGTTATTTTTATTTTTCAATCCTTGAGACCTAAGTGTGATTTTTCCAAAATATTACCCCTTATCACAAAATTAACAATACTTAATATTCCCTTCGGTCCTAGATATAATACAATGTTGATTTATTTTTTAGAGACTAAAGAAGCTAAATAAATAACTTAATCATATTATATGTTATGCATCTTTATATTATATATATTAATTTATTAGTCAAACCAATTAATTTAAAGAAAAAAAATATTGTAAAGAAATTTAATTAGTTTCATTGATATTTTTAGAATTAAGATGGATGGAATATTTATTGTATTTGTTTACATTTTTACATTTGGCCATACAGGAACTGACCGACACAATGACCTAAACTTAACAAGGCCTTTCACAGTCGCGTGCCAGATGGCATCACTATAGGGTCCAACTTTGGAGCTTCTCTTCTGCCCCAATCAATCCCCATCATGCTCCCAAAGAGCCCACTTTCACATACTTAGCCCTTAATCCATTACAGCCTCTCTTCTCCTTCCCTTTTTCCTTTTGCTTTCACCTATTCGTCAAAACACCCCCTCTCAGACTCATCCACTGTAATTATCATGTTTTAGTAAGACACCACCACATGTTCAAAACCTACTATATCTTCTCACCCGATCTCTGCCAAAAAAAAAAAAAAAACTGGTTTTTTATAAATCTTTTTTATTTAATAGAGCACGCGATAAACAAATTCATGTACAATTAATTATAGTAGTACCCGAATAGAGGATGCATGCTACTATTTTAATTGGAAATAAATCTTGGTAATTATTGGATAATTATTGGTTGCAATCACAGGCATATCACAATGACAGTTGTTGCCTGAGTGTAATTGACAACTTTCATAAAATCACGAAAACGACCTCCTTCGTCCCCCCCCCCCCCAAAAAAAATAAAATAAAAAGGTTGAATTATACATTGCCACCGACAGTTGGAGGCTCACGTGGCACGAAAGTCACAAGTATTATTCCATTATTCTATCATTTTTTTATATATAAAAAAAAAAAAGCAGAAATCTATGGTCCACCAAAAGTAGCGGCACCTTCATTATTGGGGCTGCCAACTGTGATTTATTAATTAATCATAAAACATTTTTAGTCCAAGCCACAGTACTCAGAATATCCTCTCTCTTTATATTTTTATTTTCATCATCTCCACTCTTCACTCCATAGAAACAGAGATTTTTATCTTCAATAATTAAAAAAAGAAACTGAGACCAGAACTGCGTTTTTTTTTTTTTTTTGCCAGAATAGAAGTCAGAATGGATGATGGTAGAAAGTAGAAACAATAATATAATGGAGAGGTTGGCCAGCTCTCTAGCGTTTGGTTAAGCATGATAAGAGTAAGATAACTGAGTTCACAACCTAACGAAAAGTGGGCCCCGTCTTTTTCAATTACTCTTCTGAATCTAACCATTCGACTTATTATATATTTTCCCACTTCTTTTTTTAATATAATCAGGGAGGGGGAGACAGGACTTAAACCCTGGACAAAGAAGAATATCAGCTCCTAAGACTAATCCTAGTGTCATCACTCTACGAAGCGCTTGGCTATATTTTCCCACTTTCTAAATACGATTGTTTTGCCCTGCTTATTAAACTAACCCCCGAGAACAAAACCGCTAGCATTAAATTAAATTGTGTGACTCCGCTTATTTATTCCATTTATAAATGCGTTGAAAGTTTTTTTTAAAAAAAATAAAAATAAAAAGTTTTTGAGGGTTCGGCATCAGTCCCTCTATTAAGGAGGAGGCACGGCCCCGGGCTCTATAAGTACTTACTGGGGACTTACGAGATCGCCTACCAAAGGAGTCCCAGCGATAGCAGAGGGGATCGAACCCACGACCCAAGGACCTAGTCCTGAATCCCTTACCATCTATGCCAACTCACATTGACAAATACGTTGAAAGTTGATTAAATTTTTTAGCGTCGTATTCTGGTGGTTGAAGCATTTACATCACCTTACGCATAGTACTATTCAACATTTATGTTCCATTTTTCCTAACGTCCAGGTTTGAGTTTCGTCCTACCAGTAACTCATTTGGGCCGTATTTAAGCTTTTTTTTTTTTTACTTGCCCAAAAACAGGGCCGTATTTAAGTTGAGATAATGCTTTTTTTAAAAAATATTTATTTCGTATATGATAAATTATATTAAAAAAGCACATCCTATCACCAATGTAGACGTTTGTGGTGTATCTGATTTGAGGGAAGAAAAAATTCTGATCAAATTGCCTATAATTTGTTTCCTCTGAAATTATACTCCATAGTTTTACATAGTTTTTTGTATTATTGTTCACATATTATCTTATGGAATAATTTTTAAGTATTTCATATTATGATCATATTTAACTTTTCACACTAAAAAAAGTTTATCTCCCCCTCAAATTAAACACAGCCTTGTCTAGTATGCCTCACCTACCCTTTTATTCCCAATTCATAAATCATGATAAAATCTTACCACTTGTTTTTTTTGAAGTTTTCTTTGCTTGTTCGTTCAAATGAAATGTTGACTTACACATGATGCTCAACATTTAAGATATATTTTTTTGGTCAAAAATTTGATAATATTTTTTTGTTGGCCTACAAGATAATATTCATAATCACACGGTAAAGAATAACAGGCAACATCAAGGTTTTAAGACCAGACAATTTGGTTGGATAATTGCATAAAATATATGTATATGCATCATAATTTATAAAGTTTTCAATAAAAGAAAATGGCCACAAATTGTCTGAAAATTAATTGAACATTTCAAAAAATCAAATTTTTGAAAATAGTTTTCAAACCTCTTTCTTACTAAGCCAAAAGTTCATTTAGTTTTTTGAAGATTGAGTATGGACACAATAGCGACTCAAGTTTAGTCCAACTACTAAAATTGTTTTTAATTTATTTAGAACATTAGGTAACATGCATCTGCTTAGAATTTCATAACTAAATATAAAATATAAAATGGCAGATCCTTAATGGCTACTCCACCACAAAACTAGATAGAGTAAATTCACAAAGTGTGAAAATGCACTCTTTTTTTTTGGTCAAAGTGAAAATGCACTCAATTTCTCCTTTCTTAATAAAAATTCCTTCGAAAGGAAAAAACTAAAAACTAATTAATGAATTTCATTTGATGGCGGTAAAAAAATCGGTGCGTAGACCTGACAAGGGAATAAATGGTATAATACCGCCAAATACTCACCACATGGCTTTTCATTCAGTACAGCTTGGAGAGAGAAAATAGTGGAAAAAATTTAAAGAATAATCTTCCCCGCCCGAGCAGATCCAAATCCAAGTATCCAACTCTTACCCAATTCCTATATTCCCTCCCTGTTGTCTCCCTCCAATTCGCCGGAGTTTTAGTTTCTCTGCGAGACACTGCTGGAGGGAGTGAGAGAGTTTCTTGATTTTCAAACACTACCACAATACGATGTAAACGCTACCATCTGGATCATGCCGACGAAAGCTCAAATTTTCCAGCCTTAGAAAAATACCCCCAATTTCAAGATTTAATACCCAAGCGGACTAAGTTTTACTGGTTCTTTTCACCAGCACCGGTGGGTGCACAGCTGACCGCCACCGCCATCTTCTGGGTCCCACCACCCCAATTAAGAAATTTGCTGAATTTTTTAATATTCTTGGCCCCCTTTTTCCCTTTTTTTAAATCCCTCTCATTATTTCTCGATCTCTGTGTCATTGTCCCCTCCTTTCTTTGTATCTTCTTCCCTCTTACGCGTCTTCATTTCCACACACCCCTCAACCCTCGCCTCTCTGTCCTTACTGTCCCCTTCCCCCTTCTTCTGTTCTCTCTCAATTTCGCCATAGCTTTAGGACCAGCCTGGTCACAGTGGAGACTTGGCTTGTGAAAGAATCGAAATAGCAGCACGCCCCCGGTCTTCTTTTCTGCTAGCTCTTCTTTGTCAAAGGCATTTTCGATCCTGTTGCTTTTCTTTATGAGAACATTGGCTTTCTTGTGATGCTTGCTGTCCTGTGCCTTCTTCCCCAATGCGAAAGCGGATCTGAGCGACTGGAGGGATTTGTCTCATAAGAACATTGGTTTTTGAGTTGGGGCTTCTTGATTTGAGGACTTTGGACTTGTTGACTCTGAGTCGTCAGTGATGCATACAGGAGGACGACTCATCGCTGGTTCTCACAACAGGAATGAGTTCGTCCTGATCAATGCTGATGAGAATGGACGGGTAAGCTGTCTTGGAGCCCTTCATTATGATTTCTTTACTGATCTTGGGATGTCCCTTTGCATCAAAGTCTTGTGCTTTTAGTCTGATGCAAAGCATAATCTTAGGGTTGAAGGGTCCCCCGGGGTTTGTTTTCTATTTTTTCGTCTGGTGTCTTTACCAACGGAAATTTTTGACATTTTGATTTTTTATTTCTTTGTTCATTACTGGCCATGGTCATCTTGGCTTCTATTTGGTACCTTTATGTCTGTTATTACTTTTTAATTAAAACGTCATCCCCAGTAATAATTGTCTTTTGATCAAGTTTTCTGCTTACCCTGTTCATGTTATAGTTGACGCGGGTTGCCTCTTTTTAATGTGTAGGAGCCACCCATTTCAAGTCAATTTTGTATTTGAAATTTTGTTAATGGCTCATTGTGGGTATCTTGAGGCCATCTTTTAACTGACTGTAGTTCGGGTTTGATCCATCTGGATTATGTGGTTGAGAATGATGAAACATTTCTTTCATATATAAAAGATTAATTGATTGATAAGCTTGAAGAATTGCTGTTTTGCCACGATTTGGGGAGATTTGATGGTCACGTATGGCATGATTTCTATTTTCATAGAAATTTCTACTGAGTATGAAGTTGGTTTTCTCTTCCTGTCTTCTTCCTACCATGCTCATCTATGCAGACAAGCATTTAGATTCATAAATTTTATGAAGGCTATATATTGCTTTTAATGTAGTATCCCTTTGGCGTGTTATTCATTGAACTTAATTGAATTTGTGCTTTTGAATATCAGGTGCCTGTTATGTTGACCTTTTTTTCCTTTTTTTTGGCAGACTAAGTCTGTCCAAGAATTAAGTGGACAAATATGTCAGATTTGTGGGGATGAGATTGAGATTACGGTAGACAGGGAGCCGTTTGTTGCTTGCAATGAATGTGCTTTCCCTGTTTGTCGGCCTTGCTATGAGTATGAGAGAAGGGAGGGAAATCAGGCATGTCCACAGTGTAAAACCAGATACAAGCGCATCAAAGGTGAGATTGTTTTTGTCGTATTTTGCATTGACTTTTATAATTACTTCTGTTATGAATGTTCTTCAACTGATGAATACACTGCAGGTAGTCCAAGGGTTGAGGGTGATGACGATGAGGATGACATTGATGACTTGGACAACGAATTTGATTATGGAGACCCTGATGCTTTGGGCCCACACCCAATGTCAGATGGACGCCTTCACACTGGTCGTGGGTCCTCTGGAATCCCAGCAAATTTGGATCATGAATCCTCTCTCAATTCTGAAATTCCTCTCTTGACATATGGGGAAGAGGTAAATCTGCAAGTTTAATATTGTGTTTTTCCTTTTGTGTACTAATGCACGCTGGTGATGACAAATGCTAATTGGCACTTTTTCTTGGGGTCTTGATAGGACTCTGAGATATCTTCTGATCGGCATGCTCTAATTGTTCCACCATATATGAATCATGGAAATAGAGTGCATCCCATGCCCTATAATGATCCATCTATTCCTTGTAAGTCTTAAAGATTATTTTATTTTGCATATCTACACTTCATGCTATCTTTTTTTGTGATGGGTTTCTGACCCTAATGTTCCTGTTCCAGTGCAACCCAGGCCTTTGGCTCCAAACAAAGACCTCGCAGTGTATGGTTATGGAAGTGTACGTTGGAAAGACCGGATGGAAGATTGGAAGAAAAGGCAGGGTGAGAAACTTCAGGTGGTGAAGCACGAAGGGCATGACGGAGGAAACTTTGGTGGAGATGACTTGGATGACTCTGATTTGCCTATGTATGGTTCTGAATCAACATACTGTTTTCCTCAACTTTATTTTTATACATATACTCCATTATTGGATTTGAAACTGAAGGTTGCCTCTCTAAAGTTGAAAAGCCTAACCATTTTGCTGTCAACATATCTTGTATGTATTGAATATCTATTTACATCCAATCTTTAGTTGTTCCTTCTAAACCAGTGTGTTAGCTCTCTAACTTCTTGTTATATTTGTTAGTGGTTAGGTAATGTAGGATTGTTTAAATGTCATCAGAATTAGAATTATGTTATTTTTCTAATTCTCTGCCGCCTGTTCTTGTAATTTAATTTATTTGTCTGTTGATAAGATTTTTCACAATGTATTTTATCAGGATGGATGAAGGCAGGCAGCCACTTTCACGGAAGTGTCCAATTCCTTCAAGCAAGATAAATCCTTACAGAATGATCATAATAATGCGCCTTGTAATTCTTGGGCTTTTTTTCCATTATAGAATTCTGCATCCAGTTCATGATGCATATGCCCTGTGGTTGACTTCAGTCATTTGTGAAATATGGTTTGCTGTATCATGGATAATGGATCAGTTCCCAAAATGGTATCCAATAGAGCGTGAAACATACCTTGATCGCCTGTCACTTAGGTATATAAGCTGTCACATACATCTACCTATTTTGTTTTACACATGTCAATCCATTTTCTTTATGCTCAATTATAGAATGTTTTCTCAGTATTGGCTTCTGAAATGGCTGCAGGTATGAAAAAGAAGGAAAGCCATCTGAATTGTCTAGTGTAGACATCTTTGTCAGTACTGTTGATCCCATGAAAGAACCTCCGCTGATAACTGCAAACACTGTGCTTTCCATCCTTGCTGTTGATTATCCCGTGGATAAAGTTGCTTGCTATGTCTCTGATGATGGCGCTGCCATGCTCACTTTTGAAGCACTTTCTGAGACATCTGAATTCGCTAGAAAATGGGTCCCATTTTGTAAGAAATACAATATTGAACCTCGGGCTCCAGAATGGTATTTTAATCTGAAAATTGATTATCTGAAAAATAAAGTACATCAAGCATTTGTCAGGGAAAGGAGAGCAATGAAGGTATTAAATTCTACTCTTCTGTTTCTTGAATAAGTTGCCCCTTGTATTAAATTCTACTCTTCTTTTTCTTGAATAAGTTGCTCCTTGTGCATAATTTTTCACAATCATTTGGCACTCATGACTTGTGTTTTTCCATGTGTTGCAGAGGGAGTATGAAGAATTCAAGGTAAGGATAAACAGTTTGGTGGCAACGGCACAGAAGGTTCCTGAGGATGGATGGACCATGCAGGATGGGACTCCATGGCCTGGAAATATTGTTAGAGACCATCCTGGCATGATTCAGGTAATGTGGGGGTATCATTTGAACTGATGCAATCTGGTTTATTTAATATATTGGTTTGCTAAAATTATTGGCTGGCCATTTGTCGGTTGCTCTTCTGTTTCATGGATTATGTTGCATCATGTGTAGTTATTGTCGTTTTTGTCTTCATGTGTGTTGTAAGAGAGTTTTGGTAATTGGTGGGGCCCCTTATTTGCTAATGAAATCCCTTGCTTAGTAGTTCCAACTCACTTCCAATTTTCCATTCAGCAAAGATGGTTTGCAATTAGACTTGCTTGTAAAATCTTTGGAGTATTTGAATTCTTGTTTTCTTGCTGTATCAGAAGCTGGGTGTGAAACTAATGTTCTATTTTTTTTTTAATTGTTTTTTTCAACAGGTATTCCTTGGTCAGGACGGTGTTCCTGATGTTGAAGGAAATGAGTTGCCTCGATTAATATATGTATCTCGAGAGAAGAGGCCAGGATTTGATCACCACAAAAAGGCTGGGGCTATGAATTCTTTGGTAAGTATCAACTTATTTTTATTTTTGATCAGGTGCAGCTGAGATCAAGTACTTTGGATGACATGCTTTTGTTATTACATTATGTGAAGGTACGAGTGTCAGCAATTCTCTCAAATGCACCTTATCTTCTGAATGTCGATTGTGATCACTACATTAATAATAGCAAGGCGCTTAGAGAGGCGATGTGTTTTATGATGGACCCTCAATCTGGGAAAAAAGTATGCTATGTGCAATTCCCTCAGAGATTTGATGGAATCGATCGTCATGATAGATACTCAAATAGAAATGTTGTATTTTTTGATGTAAGTTCTTTAGTTCCTCTTGGATTGCTTGTTATCGTATTTTTTCTTTACCTATTTATTTTGGAAATCCCTAATTTTTCAATTGAAAACAGATCAACATGAAAGGACTGGATGGTTTGCAAGGACCAATTTATGTTGGAACTGGATGTGTTTTCAGAAGGCAAGCGCTTTATGGTTATGATGCACCTGCCAAGAAGAAGCGTCCTAGTAAAACATGCAACTGCTGGCCAAAATGGTGCTGCTGCCTTTGGTGCTGTGGCAATAGAAAGAAAAACAATGGAAAGTCCAAAACGAAGACAAAGAAGAAGGTGAAGCTTGGGGATGCATCAAAGCAGATTCATGCACTTGAAAATATTGAGGGAACTGAAGGTTAATATTTACCATCATGATGTCTGTCCTTGCAATCAAAACATGTATACGATACAAAAGTCTGATATACTAGTGGATTTTCTTTTGCAGGGGTTAAGGAGGAGAGCTCACCTGATCTCAATCAAATGAAGTTGGAGAAGAGATTCGGGCAGTCTCCTGTATTTGTTGCTTCCACACTTTTGGAAAATGGTGGACTTCCACCAAATGTGAGTCATCTATCTCTTTTAAAAGAAGCTATCCAAGTCATCAGCTGCGGTTATGAAGACAAAACTGAATGGGGAAAAGAGGTATGCTCACAGAATGAATAAAAAAACATATATGCATTTTTAACTAACCAACTATCTAGTTCTTAAAATTTTTTTGATGCATCATCAGGTTGGTTGGATATATGGTTCTGTTACGGAAGATATCTTGACTGGATTTAAAATGCATTGCCATGGCTGGAGATCTGTTTATTGCATCCCTAAGCGGCCTGCATTTAAGGGATCAGCGCCCATTAACCTTTCAGACCGTCTAAACCAGGTTCTTCGGTGGGCCCTTGGTTCAGTTGAGATTTTCTTGAGCAGACATTGCCCTATCTGGTATGGCTATGGTGGGGGCTTAAACTGGTTGGAGCGATTTTCCTATATTAATTCTGTCATATACCCTTGGACTTCCCTTCCGTTGCTTGTTTACTGTACTCTACCAGCTATATGCCTCTTGACCGGAAAATTTATAGTGCCTGAGGTATTGCTTTTTATTCATTATTTACTAATTACTAATTCTGTTGTTAAAAACAAGAAATGCTTTCAAGCTGTTTGGTGTTGAAATAAGAAGTTAAAGGGGTAATGTGGTTTACTAACGAGCAGTTTTTATCTATCTGAACTTGCAGATTAGCAATTATGCAAGTGTGATCTTCATGGCCCTCTTCATATCCATTGCCGCAACTAGTATTCTGGAGATGCAGTGGGGTAGAGTTGGTATCGACGACTGGTGGAGAAACGAACAGTTTTGGGTTATTGGAGGTGTATCTTCCCATCTTTTTGCCCTCTTCCAGGGTTTACTCAAGGTTTTGGCTGGTGTGGACACAAACTTCACTGTTACCTCAAAAGCAGCTGATGATGGAGAATTTTCGGAGCTCTATGTCTTCAAGTGGACATCACTATTGATCCCTCCAACTACATTGTTGATCATAAATATTGTTGGGGTCGTGGTTGGTGTCTCAGATGCAATAAACAATGGGTACGACTCATGGGGTCCTCTCTTTGGAAGGTTATTCTTTGCCCTGTGGGTCATCATCCATCTTTACCCGTTCCTGAAGGGGTTGCTGGGAAAGCAAGATCGGATGCCGACTATTGTGTTGGTGTGGTCCATTCTTTTGGCTTCCATCTTAACTCTCATGTGGGTTCGAATCAACCCATTTGTTTCGAGAGACGGACCAGTGTTAGAAATTTGTGGTTTGAACTGTGAAGAGTCATGAATAAAAAGGCTGAAGTTGTGATCTTCAGCCAAGACTACGCCTGTTTGTTGCGGTGCGTGGAGGAAGAAGCAAATTTCACTTGGATACAACACGCGTGGTGATATTGCACGAATTTTTGGATGCAAAGTTGTACTTTTGGGGTTTGTAGATAAAGGGGAAGGGGGAATGAAGGCTGACATATTGTTACCTACAATAGTGGTTTTTCCCATTTATTCTTTGATTACATTTCGGGGGGTTGTTAAGTGTCATTCTTTTTTCTTTGGTTCCAGTTTATTTGTATTTTTATGAGAGCATTGAATGATAAATACTTCCCTCGTCAATGTGAGGGATGTTCAGAGTCTCAATTGAGTTGTGCTTTGTTAAAGTATGGTTCTTGTCTAATACCGTGGTGGACTTGGAGTATTCATCGTCCTCGTTTGTAATACCAACATGTATGGAGACACTGGTTCCACATGCGGATTCTACTTGGTGTTCCTGGTAGGGGAATCTCGTGGCCGCATCATGAAATTCCTAGATTTATAAATCAGAATAAAAGACATGGGCAGATTAACAATACAGCTGGCGCACGAAAGAGGAGTTTGTCGTTTCTTCAACTTGTAATTCCTGCACTTTTCCGTCACGGGAATAAAAAAGTTCATGAAGGATATCACGGAGTCGATGTGGGACGGTGGTAGGGTCCCTTCCCTCACATGTGTTCAGCGTGTCATGTTCCCATTCCTCCTTTACCATCTCTATCTTTATAATTTGGAGTGATAATGATAACAAAAGGCCTCTCCTCCTGAGAAAAAAAAAGAAAGATTCTCTCTCGTCTCTGTTTTCTAGAACTCACAAGCCTGGAGGGGTCTTCCCAAAATGTCAGCATTATACTTCCATCCATGTGCTTCATTCGTACAAAATTACTGTTTTAACAACCAATATTTTTGGGGACTGGTTATTGTTAACAATATAAATGAAAGTCTTCTACCGTGTTAGATTTGACATACAGGTTTTATACTGCTCTCCCTTTGGGAAAATAAACTTATATTCAAAATGTTGAATTGTGTTCTGCCACCGACAAAGGTAGCATTTTCACATGCAACTACACTACTTCCCGTCACAGAGGTATCGCTAATATTCTATGAAAAGTTTTCCAAACGATGATTTGATATATGTGGCATCATAATATTAATTATAAAAAATCTTGGCTTGTCCATATGGAAGAAAGGAATTCTGAGTTTTAGCATTTATGATCTCTCCATGGAGACATTTATTCCTTCAATGTAAACATCTTGAAGTCTTATATCCATGATAGCAGTACAAAAATATTCATGGAATTCACGTATACTATGACTGTTTCATTAGAAGCTATTTATCTTGCTAGATATTGCATAAAGACCGAATTTCCCCCTATACTCCTTTTTAGCATTTTTATGTTATCATTTTGCTGATTGTTACTTGATTGGGTGGCTTGTCTTAAAACAGGCAAGAAATGTTGGAATATTTTTAATTCAGTATTTAATATTCCGTTTTTCTATTTATGACCCATATTATTGCCGTTTTCGTAACTGCTCATTAATATTGTAACGGCCCAATTAATACACAGTTAATACGCAATAAGTGCGTATTCAAATTGTTTCCCTTTTTGTAACTCTGTGATGGCCAGAGTGGAAACGACGCGCAAAATCTCTGTCTGGTCCCCTGAACCTGCTCTGACCTTTGGGAAGCACACCATCTGTAGATTCAGAGAAAAGGGTCAGAAGGAAAAGACTCCGTGATTGTTCCTGATTGCTGGCGAGGACTGTTCGTGTCTGGAGACTTGAAGTTCGTCCCTATTTGCTTCAGGAGACAAATCAATGGCGAGAGGTATTTGTGATCTCTACCGTTTTTCCACATTGATCTTATGCTATTCGGTTGTTCAGCATGTTAAGATTGCCTAAATTTCTTACATTTGGTATCAGAGCAGTTGTTATGCCTCTGCCTTGATTTTTCACCGATAAAATTTTGTTCATTTATCGGTTGTATTTAAAAAAAATAAAATAAAATTTGATGCCTATATGGATTTTCTCTGGATGATTTTAATTTCTTTATTCATCAATGGGTTTTTCATGAGTGTAATCCATGATATTTTGTATCATTGAGATCTTTCAAACTCATTTATATATGCAATTTCGATAACCCTTAATCGATGAAATTATTTTTCCAGATAGATTACATTCCAATTATACGGTTGAATCATTGATCAATTTTATTTGTGCCTTGAGTATGATTTGGGATCGGGAGGATTGAGAATTTTAGTTTGTCTCAATTGTTTGTGCCTCTGATCCATTTCAATTTGAGATTTGATTGTTCTTGATCTGGGTTTTATAGTTTTAATGCTTTCAAACTGGAGATAGAAATCAAACTATTGTTTTGATGAGATCTTTGAATATTGTGCTGGAGTTCATTTTTGGAATGATTACCGCCAGAAGAAAAACGATGTTGCTGTTGATCCTTCATTGGAAACAAAACTCAGATTTGATTTTGATTTTAAATTCTTGTTTGGGTTTCGGATTTACGTTGGATTGAGTCAAGATTTGGCTCATAATCTTTTTCCCTTGATCATGCCGATGAAACCACCGCTAAAACCGTCTGATTTAAGCCCTAAAAGTCGCCGGAAAAGTCACCTGAGCATCGCGGCTCGCGGCAGCAGTACCGGGTTGGAAACCGGGTCACGGGTCGGGTAGGGCTACACAGAAACGGGCGAAGCAGAAGCCAGGAACGACGACGTTTTTGGTTCTAAGTGAAGCGCTGCGTTTCACTTATGAGGAAGTTGGGCCAGACGCATTTCGGGTTGGGCCGTGGTCCTTTCGGTTTTGGGCCAGGCGTTTTCGGTTTACAAAAAAAAAAAAAAAAGGAAAGGAGCATCAGAATTAATTAAAACGTGCAGGCGGTCTCATGTGGATTCGAACACGGGACCTCTTGGCACGTGAGCGCCTTAAGTGCTGGCGCTCTACACGCCATGTTGTCTCCAGTGTTCAATTTTCAGCGTCTATTTTATTTAAATATTTCTCCAGTGAAAATCAATTTTGAAAAACGCAAAGGTGGTCTTAGCAGGATTCGAGGCCAGGACCAGAAGGTGCGTTGGCGCCTTAATAGCTAGCGTTCTACCAGCTGAGCCATGGGCTCCTATGTGATTTTTGCTGAGCATTTATTTTATTTAAATAATTCTTTTTCAGCAAAAACCAAAAATTTTAAAGTGTTACCAAAGGGATTTGAACCCACTTCCCTTAGGTCCAAAATCTTACTTAGGGTTACTGGACCATCCAGCAAAGGTGACACTAGATGATATGTTTAAAATTTTATTTTTTTACATATTATGCCCTTTTTGGATTTTATTTTAAATTGGATATTCATGTGATCTTGAATTACATATTGTGTTACTTGCATGATTTATTTATTATTCATGCAATGTTGGGTTAAATAATATGTAAAAATCCAATTTTATTTTAATATTGCTTATAGTTTCTTGCAATATTACATAGTAATGTTAAGTGATCCTTATGTTTTTAATTAATTAGAGAGTAGCCACAGCATCTTTAATTAATTGAAAATGTAAATAGAGTTGTATGATCACATAGTAACATTAGTTGTAATAGATCATATGTAATATAATAAAATTTTATCCCACAGGAAATTTTTATTATATGTTTTTGTATGATTAATTAGGATAAAATATCAAATTATATTCTTAATTTACCCACAGGTATTAAGAATAAGGAAATAATTTGATAGTTTTATCATACAGTTATGTATAAATCTAATTGGATACCTTAGGCCATTGGGCCAATTGTTCGAATGTATTGAACATTTATTCTGGGTCTTTAAATCCTTTTTTATTTCCTTCTTGGAAAATTATTAGACCGTATTGCAATTTTTAATCACCTTGGCCATACTTAATTATTTTCTTGGCAACCTGTTTTATGTAAAATGTATTTTACATTAAATTGATTGTTTAAATTGAGAAAAGTTAATTTTGGCAACTTTCACATTTTGGAAACTTTTTGAAAAAATTATTATCATTAATTTGAGTTGTTTAATTGTCTAAATATTTGGAAAAATTAACTTTAGACATTTACATATCTATCTCTTCCAAATTGTTGAAACCAAATTTGAGGTGAATTATGCCAAAATTAATTCTTTAAACAATATTTAGATATATAAAACAGTGGGAGGATTCTTCTTTTAATTTGATTAATTAGTTAATCAATTAATCCCTCCATTAAGATGTGCATATATTGGATTTATTTTGAATGCACAAAATAGTGGGAGAATTTATCTAAGATGATTATTTAATCACATTTTGTTGATTAAATTAATCAATTAAATTCTCATTAATGATTTGTGCATCTTTGGGATCCACATGCACAAGATTAATTTTGGTGATTAATATTGGTAATATTAATTTAATCAAAGTGGGAGGATTGCATTTAGTCATTTATGTTGATTAAATTAATTGGTTAAGTCCTCCATAAAACTGTGCATATACAGATTTTAAGTGCACATTATTGAAGGTGAGTAAATATTTTTTATTCACATTAATGATTTAGTTGATTAAATTAATTCAATCCAGATTTCTATTGACATTGTGTGTATGGTATTTAGATTGTACATATTTGATATTAGTGATTAGCATACATATTTTGCTTAAGGAATAGCTACAATATCCTTATGCACATGTTGTATGCATATTTAGTTATATAAGGTTATACCATATCAAAATTAATGTCATATGTACAATTATTATACACAGTGGTGTGATGTCTTTGTGATGAGTATGTAGAACCAAGGAGCATCTAAAACATCCTTACTAGGGACATACACTCTATTTTGTTCTGATGAATAAAATACATCACATTAGGGTGGAACGGAACGGCTTTATATCTTCTAAGTAGCCCACAGGTATTAGGGGATATAATTGCATTCTAGTTTCATCAATTCGAGATAAATTCATGATATGCTAATGTCTTTGCCCACAGGTAGACTTTAGTGATACGAATTTATATGTATATGGTTAATTGGAATAGAACATCAAATTATAAAATAATTTGATGGTTTTATCATAAAGTTATATATGGATTTAATTGAATTATAACTTTAGCCTACAGGCAAGTTGTATGTTAGTAGATTCATGTTTTTTAAGCATGATTTACATTGGTAAATCATAATATGATTTGTTAATCTCAAATTTTAGTTATAAGCATGTATGTTTAATACTTTGCAGTCATACAATCTGCAAATCATTAATATTATTTACATGCTTAAGTACAAACGAATCAACAACTTGGAAGCGACTGGTTATCATGATTCAGGTTATGCTGGCTGCATTGACTTAAGAAAATCCGCTTTAGGATATATTTTATGCTAGCCAATAGAACTGTATCATGGAGTAGTAAAAAGCAATCTTTAATTGCTACTTCCATTATGTAAGTTGAGTTTGTATCTTGTTTTGAGGCTACCTCACATGGTGTATGAATAAAGAGTTTCATTTTTAGGCTTAGAATTATGGATCCAATTTCTAGGCCATTGAGGTTATATTATGACAATTCAGTTGCTGTTTTTATGGCTAAGAACAATAAAGGTAGTAGTCGAATCAAGTATATCGACATTGAGTGTCTAGCCATAAAAGTGCGTGTTTAAAATAAAACAGTGGTTATTGAGCACATGAGCACTGAATTATCATTGCTGATCCTTTAACTAAAGGCATGCCTACATTGAAATTTCAGGATCATGCAGAAAGAATGGGACTTGGTTCCTTTATGTGATTTTCGTTGTAAGAATGATGTTATTTATGAAACTCTATATGCGATATTTTCTCATTTTGTATTGTGCGCATATTCATTTTGAGAAATATCATTAAAGTTTGGACCTAGAATAAATATGGGGTTTATTCATTAAGTTGCTTGGGCTTGGAAAACATGATGCACTGTGATACATGGGAGATATTACTCGCTTTAAGAGGACCTATCGTCATGATCCATGCATTTTGTTTTTCATTGGTATATACTGAAGTATGTGGGCCAAGTGGGAGAATGTTGGAATATTTTTAATTCAGTATTTAATATTCCGTTTTTCTATTTATGACCCACATTATTGCCGTTTTCGTAACCGCTCATTAATATTGTAACGGCCCAATTAATACACAGTTAATACGCAATAAGTGCGTATTCAAATTGTTTCCCTTTTTGTAACTCTGTGATGGCCAGAGTGGAAACGACGCGCAAAATCTCTGTCTGGTCCCCTGAACCTGCTCTGACCTTTGGGAAGCACACCATCTGTAGATTCAGAGAAAAGGGTCAGAAGGAAAAGACTCCGTGATTGTTCCTGGTTGCTGGCGAGGACTGTTCGTGTCTGGAGACTTGAAGTTCGTCCCTATTTGCTTTAGGAGACAAATCAATGGCGAGAGGTATTTGTGATCTCTACTATTTTTCCGCATTGATCTTATGCTATTCGGTTGTTCAGCATGTTAAGATCGCCTAAATTTCTTACAAGAATATCCCTTGAAAGAAAGAAGTTTCTTGAAAATGCAGAACAACGGCAGGTAATATGGTCAAATTTGGTTCATGAATGACTGCTGAATTTCGCAGCCTATGTGCTGAAGAGGTTTAGTAATTATGGAAATCTTGCAGAATAAGGCTTTATTGCGCCCTTTTATCGCCTCTCTAGGAGTATGTTCCTATACATTTATCTTTTATACAACCGCAATGTAAAACCTGGATTCAGGCTCATTTGCAGCTAGAGCTGGACAAACTACATAACTTGAGGAAGAAAGTGAAGTTAGAAGGAGAACTGTGGGATGAGCTTGTATCCACCTCCAGTCAAAATTCTCATTTAGTTTCAGAGGCAACTTACCTATTGGAATCTATATTAGCTTGTAGAAGTAAGTGTGAAAGTCAAGGTTGCCTTGTTTTTAGCATTATTCTAGCAGTTCGTGCCAATTTAGTGCCTTCATATTTAACCGCATAATTGCACAAGATGTTCTGAAAACGCATGGAATTTGAGCTTCAGGGAAAACACGTCAATTCCCTTGGTTTGTAAAATTCGTTGTTAAAAAAATGTTTGAATATGGAATTTAATTACAAAATTTTATGAAACATTATCTTCAATAATACTACGTTCGGTTCTAATTATAGGAACACTTTTGTAGTGCAATTTGTACTATAAAAGTGTTCCTATAATTAAGACAGGAGGGAATATGATTTTGCATAGATTAAAAGAAGTCAATAGTGTATATAAAATCATAAATCCAGAAATACTGCTACCAAATGAAAAAGCCACATAAGTCTCCTTTGGCTTTTGTTTTTTATATCATATAAAATTGCTAGCACTGTACACCAGAAACAGAAAAATATGACGTGCTTGATCTTGTGAACATATGATAGCATGGTCCCAAGCAAAGAAGAATCTATGCATACAAAATGCATGTGTTTGGTTAACAGCAGGCAACTATTATGTTTCCCCTCTCTATTTTAATTGAGAAAACAAGACTGGCTAAGGTTGATTCAAACTTCTGTTCATATAAATGTTAAGATCAACATGAAGTCCTTGCATCTGGCCCTATTGAGGACTTGATAACTCACCGTGAGCATAGGTAATGTGGTGATTTAACTTGCCTTGGTTTCTAAATATCTGTTGACCTGGTTGTACTGACTGACCTTGTAATGCATACTTCCCAGCTATCGAATCTCTGGTCTTGAGGAGAAGCAGAAGGCTAGTAGAAAATATGTTGTCACCCTTCTAGAAATGAAAATAATTTAGGAGTATATATATATATATATATATATATATATATTTATCTATAACAGAAACGGGTAGAAGTAAATACCCAGTGTTAGATAATAAGAAAGTAGACAGTCAGAATAGTGATAAAGGTTTCAAATAGAGCCTGATCGGAATCACAAAACCTTGAGATATTTTCTATTAAGGGTTTTCCTTTAATCCATCAATAGTAAGATCATCTATATTACGTCCGTCGTTCCTTCCTCTGTTTTTCGCCAAAGTTCTATATCACATGCTAATCGTAATGGTCCAAAAATATTTTCTCATTTTACATAAATTGATGTTCGTGGAATCTACACAAATGAAGGACATCAAACCTGCCGATATAGGCGGAAAAGTGCAGGAAAAGTCTTCTTCTTAGCAAGGTCACCAGAAGCACCTAGCACAACAATGGGGAGACACCCAGTTTCAGCAAAATCTTCTTCCTCCCCTGATAAGGACACGCTTTGAAGGCTAGATCCTTTTTCAGAGTGCCATTTACTTGATCCCATGTTATAGCAGTGTCAGAAGGCTAGAGTTGCTTTGTAATATATTGGTGTGATCTACAGCAACTTTTATCTGTATCAAATTATGTGAGAAGTAAATATATCCTCCCTTGTTTTATGTCTTTTGGGCACAGGAATCAAATTGGATCATGACATTAGTTCTCTATAACAGAAAATCACCAGAATTCGGCGACTGACAGAAGATAAGTTCCTAGAGTAATATAGCACTTTCTGATATTGAATCAAAGGAAATTCTTTGAGATTATCAGGATAAAAAAAAAGACACGGCCGATGACTATGATGTAAAATCAATAAGTGCTTTCACTTACTTTCTTAAAAAGATGAACTGCTTGTTGGCTGCATAATATTTATCTCACGTATTTCTTAACATTAAGATATTCGAAGTAGTAAAAATGCTAGCGAATATAGAGTTTAATTTCGGGAGGAAAGCCATCATTTTGATATCGTACACAAGAAGGGTTACACTAGGCTAGAGAGGGAAGCAACATCACGTATAGTCAAAATCGGGTAAGAAATATACATTGATATATGCATCTGAATGCTTCTTCTTCTTCTTATCAAAATTACCTATGCATACAGCAAAGTAGTCTGTTTTGTTTGATCTAATTAAACAGCAAATCTGTCTTCCATTTTAGTTCATGTTTGAGAACTCTGTTTTGGATTTGTTTAGTGTGGAATTATATATATAAATATAAATATAGGTTGAAATTGCCTTTTTATCAAAATAACTTAAGCCAATTGATAGAACATACCTGACCTTAATTATTTTAATTACAATTGAGATGTACTCGATTTAACTAAGGTTAGATTATTGCCTCTTAATTAAATCACTGTCTCAACCAGTTCATTAAATAATCGATCATATTTTTAATACCTTGGTATTGAGCATGTGTTTGGGGTAATGTTGTGACATTGTGCTATAATTTTGTTTTACAAATTCAATTAAAGCCTTGAAAGGAGCCCTTTCAATTTTAATGATGATCATGCTTTCAATAAAGTATGTAATTTGGTTATGCAAATTCAATTAAGGCCTTACCCTATAAAGAGGAGAACACAAATTCAAATACAGAGAAGTATACTTATTGGGAGAGGCGAAAACTTTTTACGCTATAAATATCAAGAGAGGAAGCCCTTGTTTTCTACCAAAGAAAATATATCTCTTTTTAATGAAATCATTTTGTAATATACCAAACATAATAGAATAATTTCCCTCACCCTTTTCACCTTTTTCCATATGCATGTACCATTAGAAGGAACCCCACAAACAATTTTTTCAAAAGCAAGAGAACTTAAAGAAGATATGTTGTTGACGAGAGCAGAAAGTCTAGAATATTAATTCCTTTTCCAATTTCTCTTTCTCTCTGCTGGGTTGTTTATCTTGATTTTCCAATAAGAACATGAGATAGTAAATGAATTTTTCGGATCAGTTTGGACTTCTCTCTCTCCTGTGCCGTACATCCCATTCCCTCACTTTCAATGGTAAGGACCCAACTAGGATACCAAACGTGCCCAAGGATTTCATATTACAAGATACTCCTCCGGGATTTAATTTAAGCCTTAATTAATTAATTTGATTAGATTAAGCGTAGATGCTACTTAAATTAATTAATATGATATGTCTTTCTAAAATATTTTAGTTATCTTTTTTAATTTCCTCCCTCCCTCTTTTTCTTGATTATTGTTGAAGGAATATTAATAGGTTAATTTGAGGAAAAAATGATAAATATATGAAAAAAATCCTACATTTTGTTGGCGTTGGGGGTGATCTGGAAGAACAAAGAAGAGGATGATCTGAGTCGTGTTCGAGAACACTGTTCTATAGAGTTATTTCGTAACCACCGGTAAAGAAGAAGCGGTACTCCCCAGGATTAAACAGATCCTTCTTGATTAAATCAAGGCAGCAGAACTGGCGAAAGATAAGATAACTCAGCAAGAGATTACCGATGTTTTCTAATTTTCTCTTTTTAATGGTGCCACAAATTGGGGTATTATAAATAATGAATCAATGTCTTAAAAAAAGGTGACTCTTGAACATTACACCTCTTCAGAAAAGTCATGATTATCTGTTTAATTCATGAACCATGTTGCTTCATGAACTGACACGAATCCCTTAATTTATAAGAACATGACTTCTCAAAACACATCTCTTCATTTAAGCATATTCCATAATATTGGAAAGACTCTTTCTTTGAGACACCCATATGCAATATTTACAACAATCCCCCACATGTGTCAAAGAAAACACCATTAGCTAAGTTATACCCATGGACATAACCATTATATTTGGTGGTCCGTAGAACTATGAACCAGACCTAGACCAATAACACTTAATACACAGAGATGTTAGTGAAGCATGCTTCTATGAACTAACAAATCTTGGTGTGTATTAGAGGCATTAATGATCAGATTATATCCTAACATTTCCGCTGTTAATCAACGGTTTTGCGCGTTATGACGGCCATGCACATGCCTGGTGCGTAACGAATGCTCTAGAGATTTCGCCACAATCTCATAGGAGTGGCCACACTCCACATTCGTAGAGGTGATTTCATGTAAGTGTACCTGCATTGAACACACCGTCTTGTATGACTATGAAATCATTAAGAGCTTTACTCAACCTCAAAAACATGCATTCTAGCACTCTCCCATTGTCATAGAAAGGGACAAATGTTATTTTTGTGCTAGTCAGAATTGACGAACGACTTGTTCTTACCCATTGAACCTTCTTCATGGGATCACCAATCACAAAGGTTGGGTTGCCATCGCTGTCAATTACGAGTTGGCTTTAGTCACATTCCCCTCGACCAATTTATATCATCCTGCAGGGTTTTGTTAACGGCCGATAGGTCTATTATTGACCTCACCAAATCGATTGAGATAACTCCATCACAATTCTTAAGCTAGCTTATCACAATCTATCTCAAACGATCTTTATTTCATCATTGTACTTTTACAATGGCTATTGCCATCTGGCAATCACATATCGTCGACTTTAAGTGTCAGTTTCTTATCAAAATATTTGCTAAGAGATTTTGGACATTCTCAGCACTCTATCCATTTCTAGAGTAATCAACTCTGACTCACATAATACTTTAATTTGTCACCACTAAAGGTCAATGATAACCAATGGATTTTCACACATAGACTAGATCTTAGTTAACATCCGTGTATATACCTCAATACAACGGGAATCCATTACATGATGCCAATATTATCTATGGCATTATCCCTTAACTATTCCTTTCTCTTCATGAGAGTTTACATATGCTTAATCTCCACATATCATCTGCTATGTCATGAGATTAACATTTATCAGTGCTACAAATTCCCAACAATTTGTGCATATCAGATTGAGCTTTAGAATCATCTCAAATAGTATCATAAAAAATATTCACATAATGGTTCTTGAAACCAATATTCAGAAACATTTCTTATTTGTCATCAATATTCTTTTATGATCTTTAACACCAAAAATCACATTCAATTCTCTCATGCTTTCAAGCACAAAACATGATACTTTTGACCATAGAAATCATCCATATTAAATTAAATATTTCATGATATCATGCATGCTTATACCAAGAGAAATTAATAATACTATGAAAATTAAGCGCATTTATCTCTACAATAGATAAATGATTAAAATTCCATACCATTGTCATATGTTGTTTCAAATCACAAAATATTTGATAACTCACAAAATTTGCTTTCAGTAGCAAATAACAGAGCCTTTGTTAAATAATCATAACACATGGCAATTTTATAATTTCCAACGTATTTTCTTGCACCAAAATAATAATTTTTAAGGTATCCCATATCTTAGATACCCCCACACTTTCAAATATTTTATAATCAATAAAATTCTAATTAAATTAGAATCCCACTAGTACATTTATAAAGATCCACACTTTATAAAACTACATAATCATATGACTGTATACTTCAACAATCATTAAAACTACATTTATAAAATTCTAATTAAATTTGCTTTTCACAGAAAAAGCCTCAACTTAATTAATTTCCTTTTGTCAAAATAATATATATTTTATATATTAATATTATGTCCTCACATAGAATTTTCCACATAAATTTATAAATCTTTAATTATTTTAAATACCAATATTTAATAATATTCACACTATTTAAATATGTGTGAAACCAATGCTACAAATTCTCTTTGAAAAATTCAAAGCACCAGATTATATAAATCACCGAAATATAAACATAAATTGCAGCATTAAAAATCTAAGATTTTTAATATTCAAATTAATTTATATGGTATATCAAAATAAATCACACATCATGTAATTTATTATTTTTATTCATTGATCATAGTAATAAATCCTTTTGGCAAATTGAATAGTGGCCGAAATATTCACAAATATATCACTAGATATATTAAAACAAAAATTTATTTCAACTTTCAACTATTATCATGTTGAACACAACAAATCCCCACTTTTATTCAATCATATTAATTTAAAAATATTCACAATATTATAAGAGAGATTATAGGAGATTATAAATTATCAAATAAATTAGTATCTCCATTGACAATATAGTCTTATACAAGAATAAATTCTCTTTTCATTCTAATTAATTAAATTAGAGTTTTTCAAATATATAACATCCTACAATTTAGGACTCCTAATAAAGCTCATCATTTAACTTTTAAATATATTTACTTTTTGCAAATCGAAAACAAGCGTGAACATAATAATAATCTCATTATCATCGGAATTTAATTTCCATACGATAACTTACGTAATTCAAGATATTTACTAATAAAAAACAATAAAATCTCCCGATGAATATCTTCTCTTTATTAATTTAATATTCATCGAATCTTCAATAAAATAAGGAGATATAGTAGGAGATTTATTAACTATTATATCAATCAAATCTGATATATTTATTATTTAAAGATATTCAAAACTTCAATGAAAATAAATTCTCCGGTTAAGTAATCAATAATTAAATAAAATATTGATTTCTATGACACACTCATACTGAAAATTTAGAACATCAAATATTAAAAAGAAAATAATAATAACTGCATTATTAAATTTTTAATATATGCCCACAAATATTTTATATATATATATATATATATATATAATATTCCAATCAATCAATCACGCGTACCTCATTGCGGTTTGATCACGATAAAGAGATATGACTCTTTCTTCATCTGCGAATCTGCCGTTACCAACCGACTCACGCCTTTACACCTCCGTCATCAAAACATTGTAAAGGAAGCATATGCGCGAGGAAACTACTCGAGCGAATCAACAATCGGGGACTATTAATGGCTTTTCTTTATTTGGTGTTATTCGAGTCGGACTCAAGAAGCAGCGTGTTAATTGTTGAATTTCTTCGATTCACACGTTTATTGTCGGGCTTAAGGTTTTCAGCACCGAGGCCGTTCCCCTGGCATTTAACATCTCTTTGGCTTCTCTGTCAAATGCAGAGTTCTTTTCTACCTCTTGCCTTTGTTTGCAAGGATCACAAAACCTTCAAAATCTCTTTATCATAGAGATTAAAATGAGTCCGGATGAAGGGAAATCTAGTATTTGTCCATCACGGTAGTAACCATGGCTCTTCTTGATCGTATCAGATACAAGACCCAATTCTCACTCCCTCCATTCTCAATATCATCGGACCAACTTCTCTTTGGTTATGAAAAACCCATGACAGAGACGCTTCTACGGGACACTTTTCCCTTGAGTTTTCAAAGCGATTTAAATGGCAGAACTTAACAGATTAAAGCTCTTCATGATGTAATCTCGACATAAGAATCATGGGCCACATCACCATAAGGGCGCAAAAGTGAGCGTGCAATACGCTTTCTTTCCTTATCCGATATGATACTCTCTACACCCAACTGTACTCTTTTTCTCGGTGAAACTCTTATAAAGAACATTGGCGTAGTACACTATATGGATTCAGATAAATCACACAGGCCAAACACAAAACAATTAAGCAATTTCTTTAACGGCCTGATGATGACTTCCAACAAGGCCGTCTTTTCATATTGATTTATCCGTGAGAACGAACAAACAAAAGGTAACTTTTAAATCAAAACTTGATCGCAACTCATGAGTATTTTCCACGTACAAGTGAGAAATTGAATAAAAGGTGTTAGACATTTGAATGAAAACTTATCTCATTTCTTTTGTAATTAACCAAATGAATTTCATAACACCTCTGATGCGCTCCAAAGATCAACGACGAATAACTCCATAGATTGTTGGCGTTGGGGGTGATTTGGAAGAACAAAGAAGAGGATGATCTGAGTCGTGTTCGAGAACACTGTTCTATAGAGTTATTCCGCAACCACCGGTACAGAAGAAGCGGTACTCCTCAGGATTAAACAGATCCTTCTTGATTAAATCAAGGCAGCAGAACTGGCGGAAGATAAGATAACTCAGCAAGAGATTTCCGATGTTTTCTAATTCTCTCTTTTTAATGGTGCCACAAATTGGGGTATTATAAATAATGAATCAATGTCTTAAAAAGATGACTCTTGAACATTACACCTCTTCAGAAAGTCATGACTATCTGTTTAATTCATGAACCATGTTGCTTTATGAACTGACACGAATCCCTTAATTTATAAGAACATGACTTCTCAAAACACATTTCTTCATTTAAGCATATTCCATAATATTGGAAAGACTCTTTCTTTGACACACCCATATGCAATATTTACAACACATTTAAGGCCGACATTAACTCTAGGTCATACATTAAGAACAAGAAACAATAGGAGAAATAAAATACGTACTGCTGTTGTACTTGTACTAATGGGTGCTCTATATATATTACGTAGTACTATTCACAGATTAGATTAATAGTTAATATGACAAATGTGCAAATTTAATAATGAAATTTTTACCTATGAGCACTTATCATCACAATTATGTCTTATTGGGTGCAAAAAGTAGGCATTATCATTTGAAAAAGTGTAAAAGTAGACATAATCGTTTTACCCGTAAACCAAAATATTGATTTCGGTTTTTTACGTTTTGATATGAAAGCGATACTGGAAATGTTGCTGTGCGTGTCTCTCTTCATAGATCTGTGCATATCAGATACAGGAACTCGTAAGTAAGAGCTCATTGAAGGTAAAAAATTTCAGAGATCATGACGAACTTTTGGCTAAAATCTCAAAATATAGCTATGCTTTATACACAACATAAGCTCATCCAAGCGACCTCCTGCAGCGTCAACAAATGTCTACAACCAACAGTTTAGAACCCGGGTAACTCATCAACATACATAGAGTTTTAAGTCCTCTTGATCTTTGAAAAAGTTCTGGTTTCAGAAAAGTAAGTGCTTTTAGTTCCGCTACCAAGTTTGTGTGCATGAGCCTGTGGATTTGTAAGCTTGATACCCTGCACAAGAAGAAAAGCTAGTTATTTCATCCATGGGTGACATGCATGTATACTTGTAAAAAGTCGCCAATGTAGCCACATGATGAAATAATAATAATTCAGCTTGATCACGTAATTTCAAGATGAGAGTTATAGGGCAGTACAAAAACAAAAAAGCCGTTTAAAAGCTAGAGCTACAGCTGAGCTACACTTGACAGGCAGACACACTTGTAAGGTGAGATGGTAGAGTGATACGGACCTGCAGTCCTGCATCGGTGTAAATGCTAGACTTGAAGTAAAATCAGACGCGGCACCGCTACTACCATAACTATTTTCCTTGAATCTGAAAATTGAGATAGATCACAAATCACATTTACAATCTCATTTTATCCTATCTTATTTTTGCAAAAATCAGATAAAAAATAAGTTACTTTTTCGACCCCAAAACTGAATCACTTGATGTATTTTAAAACTACTGCAGCAATCTGGCCCAGCCTATCACTCGATGGCGGATAGACATGGAAAATTTGACCAAATATTTAAAAATGGAATCACAGGCCCATAAAAAAGGTTGGTCAAAACGTTGGGGAGTTATCCTAACTTTTAGGTAAACGCCTGAGGCTAATAGACAATTCGTCCTACTTTGAGTCATCTCAAAATTTTTATACCAAAAACAAAAAAATCCACAAGCTCACAGCTAAGAATCGCCGTTATATAAAAAAAAATTTAAGAATGATTTTTTGTTGGCCAGATTCAAAATTAAGAATCTGCCACTCCATCTGAAAGAGTGAATGCTTTGTAACATACGTTTTTGCTCTTTCTTGGGAACTGTGTCTACTACTTTCTGATGACTGATTCTGGGCAAATCAAGCTCCCGCCGGATCGTCCGCCGGCTGAAGGCCAGGATGACCGGAAAAAGAAGACAAAGTTTGAAGAAACTCCTCAAGCCATTATGGATGACACCATGTCTGAAAACGATGCAGAGGGGAACAAGGATGCAGAAGGGATGAACGAAAAAACCACTCCTAAATTTCCATCATACCGCGCCTCTCTAATGGGCTTCAATGGTGTTGCACACAGCAGCCATATTATGGAAGAAGATGACCTTTTCTCAGATGACAAAGAAATCACATGGAAATTACCTGAGGAATCTGATGAGATGAAGAAACTCATGGAAATCTACCCTGTTGCTCCCTGCACTCAAGAGGAGTATAATGATTGGTGTGAGCCTTGGAATTATGCCTTGATTCTCACAGTTCTTGGTATGAAATTTAACCTCTATGTTTTAAAAGATCTGTTGAAAAATATGTGGGGCTTTTCTAGCTTCGAACTTATAGATTTGCCAAACAACTATTTTGCTGTCCGATTTCATGACCAAGAACTTTGGAGATCACATTATAAGAGAGTGCTATATGAGGGTCCTTGGATTATTAAAAAGCATTGTGTCCTTATTCAGAGATGGACTCCCTATTTTGATCCTTACAATAACCCTCTGGGCAGAGTCGCTACATGGGTCAGGATTCCAGATGTCCCTATACACTTCTATAACAAGCATTGTATTTCCAGATTAGGAGACAGAATTGGGCGAACCCTAAAGGTAGACATGAACACACTCAATGATTTCCAGGCCACAAATCCAAAAATTGAAAGGGGCAAATTTGTGAGATTGTGTGTAGAATTAAATTTGCAAAGGAAATTAGTTCCTAAAGTAATTGCGGCGAGCATGATCTTCAATGTTGAGTATGAGGGTCTTCACCTCATTTGCTTTTCATGCGGTCGTTTTGGCCATCGAAAGGAGCAGTGTCCGTATAAATGCCACGCGACTGAGCCTCACGATGGAGCTTCCTCCTCGCAGCAGGTGATTCGCCCAGCAGCGCCGATGAAGCAACAGATGAAGACCGTCGGAGAAGACAATGCTTTTGGCCCTTGGATGATCAGCCGAAGGACCCTCAAACCGCGTGTACAGAAACGGCCGGATGTCAGAGATAGTCATCATTGCGCCTTGGGGTCTGGAAATAAAATGGGCAAATCGAAGGATTTTGGGCAAAAATCACGGTTCGATGTGATTGCCGACGTGGATGAGGAAGCTGTTTTATTGCTGAATGACGGTGTGGTGAAGGGTGTAGGGATAGAGAAATCTGAGCTCAACAAAATGGATCCGAGGAAGTTGCTGCCAGCTGGAAATTCCCATAGCCAAAAAAGGTCTTTGGGATTAAATTTGGGCCAAAAAATCAAGACCCACTATAGGCCCAAAGTCCCTAATGATTCCAACTCCAATTCGCACGCCCAGGAGCCCAAATTCTCCAGCACATCTAATCCGCCAAGCAAGGATCTGATTTGTATTGATGGGCCAATTCTTAATGAACCATGTGTGGGCTTGGAAGCTAATAAAGCTGTGGTCCCTGTTGGGCTAACTATTGACCAGCGACCTTCTCTTGAAGCACAGCCAGCATCAAAATCAATTATGTCCCAGATAAATGCTATTAATTTGAGAACTAAGGGCCAGCGGTCCCACTGTGTGATTCAAGGAAGCACCTCAACTGTGAAAAACAATGGGAAAAAAGAAACAGCAAAGCATCAATCTATTTCCCAAAAAAAAGACCAGGACCAGCCTGATGTAACAAAATCCGCCTCAAACAAATTTTCAAATCCAAGACCACCTGAACAGTTGGGTTTATCTGTCGACTGTAGTGCAATGGATCTTATGGATGGTAATCAATCCTCCGTGGCTGAGACCCAGCAAACTCCCCTTGAGTTGTCACGTGTAAGTGAGGATCACCACTCCAGGTAAGTATGTCTATCCCTACCTTGAGTGTTTTTTTTTTCCTTATCTGTTTATTTTATGATTATTGCATCTTGGAATTGTAGGGGGGCTGGTCGCCGGTCCTTCCCTTTAACTATCAAGGATATTGTTAATAAATATTCTATTAATATTCTCTGTCTCTTGGAGCCTCGTATCAGTGGAGATAGGGCGGATAGAGTTTGTCAGAGGCTTGGATTTAGCCATTGGATCCGGGTGGAAGCTAGTGGTTTCTCCGGGGGTATCTGGGTTCTTTGGGATAATGAATTCTTTGATATTACTTATTTATCTTCTTCTACCCAGACGCTTCACTGCCAGGTTTATGATCGAAATGATAATTCTATTACCCTTGTGACCATGGTTTACGGTGAAACTACGCTGTCTGGCAGGAGCCCTCTTTGGAACTCTCTCCATTCGCTTGCTATAAATTCTACTCTTCCCTGGCTTGTATTGGGTGACTTCAATACCTTTATGTCTCCAACTGACAAGTCTGGTGGAGCCAACCCCTCATCGGCGTCAATGCAACAATTCAGAGACTGCATCGATGAAACCGGGCTTCTTGAGCCCATACCTCAGGGTGACAGATACACCTGGGAGAAGGAAGGTTTAAAAGAGAGACTAGACTGGGTTTTCAACAACCTCAACTGGCTCAACTGTCATCCTAGCTTCACGGTCCGACACAAGCTTAAATTCAAATCTGACCATAGGATCGTGGTTGTGAACTCTTCCCCCTCATTGCAAAAAAGGACCTTTCGAAAGACGTTCTCTTATAAGGCTGCTTGGATTCTTGAAAATGACTTCAAGGATCTCACTACCGAAGCTTGGCAGGGAAAAATTGGCTGGACGGCTTGCAAAACTTCCATACAGCTGCTTTGGAGTGGAATGACAATCGGGTTGGTAACTTCACTAGCAGGAAGAATAAGATCATTCGTCGCCTGGAAGGAATTGACAGAAGCCGGTCCACCAATCTGCATTCTGGTCTCTATCGTCTGGAGAAGAATCTTTGGGACGAATACCACAAAGTTGCAGCCCAGGAAGAAATCACTTGGTTCCAGAAATCCAGAAGTAAATGGCTTCAATGCGGTGATAGAAATACTAGGTTCTTCCATGCTTCGACCGTGGTTAAAAGAAAGAAACAACGTGTCGGGGCTGTTATGAATGATACGGGCGAGTGGGTTGAGGATCATGATTCTGCTAAACTTTTGGCCCACGATTTCTTTCATAATCTGTATACTCGTGATGTTAGCATTAAAAACCCTGAAGGATGGATCTCTAATTTTCCTTCCTTGGATGCTAATCAACTTCGCACTCTTTCAAGCAACGTCAGCAGAGTTGAAATCAAGAATGCTACCTTTGCTATGGGGGCTTTCAAAGCCCCGGGGCCTGACGGTCTCCATGCTCACTTTTTCCAATCTCAGTGGAATGTAGTGGGTGACAAAGTCTGTGACTTCGTTGAAGAATGTTTTAGCAACCCTCTTGCTCTATCTGGTATAAACAAATCAAAGGTTGTTCTCATTCCTAAGGTTGATAACCCGGCTACGCTAAAAGATTTTCACCCTATCTCCTTATGCAATGTAAGTTTCAAAATTATCACTAAGATTTTGGCGAACAGGTTCAGGGGAGTCATGCCTCATCTTATTAATCAAGAGCAATGTAGTTTTATTCCTGGAAGATCAAGCTGTGATAATATCCTTATCGCCCAGGAAATTATCCATTCCATGAGAGTGTGTGGCAGGAAACAAGGTTTTGTGGCTATCAAGGTTGATATGGAGAAAGCTTTTGACAGATTAGATTGGGGTTTCATAAAAAAATACTCTTCAACATTTGAATATTTCGGAGAGTCTGGTTAACCTTATTATGACTTGTCTTTCCACCGCCTCTATGTCTATCCTTTGGAATGGGGATGAGGGCCCAGCTTTCACACCTTCTAGAGGTGTTAGACAAGGGGATCCTCTTAGCCCGTATATTTTTGTTCTCTGCATGGAGAGGTTGAGCCACCTTATTAAAGCTGAATGTGAGGCCCGGCGATGGAAGCCATTCACTTTCAAGAGAGGAAGCCCTCCTATCTCCCATCTTTTCTTCGCAGATGACCTCATTCTATTCACTGAAGCGTCCAATGTTCAAATGGAAGAGGTTCGGAAAGTGATGAATAGCTTCTGTGAAGTTTCGGGTCATAGAATCAATGTGAATAAATCTCGCATGTTCTGTTCTAATAAGGTAAACTTTAACAGAGCTCTAGAACTTAGCCAACTTCTCGGGATTGGCCTCACTTCTGACCTTGGAAAATATTTGGGAGTTCCTATTATTCATAAAAAAATCTCTAAAGCCACATATTTCCCTATAATCCAAGGTGCTAGGAGAAAATTGTCCATGTGGAAATCAAAATTTCTGACTGCTGCAGGAAGATCGGTCCTTATCAAATCTGTGATATCAGCCTTTCCTAGTTACTGCATGCAGTCAACTCTTCTTCCAATTGGCATAATTAGTGAGCTTGATAAGATATCCAGGAACTTCCTCTGGTCGCAAGATGATGATGTAAGGAAAATGCACCTCATTGCCTGGGACCGAATCACCCAAGCAAAGAAACAGGGAGGGTTGGGCATTAAAAATCTTCGTCGTCAAAATGAAGCATTCATCATGAAACTTTGTTGGAGCCTCCTATCTAGATAAGATGCGCTTTGGGTTAAATGCTTACGGTATAAATATAACTGTGGTAACCATCAGATGCCTAAGGTTACTAAGAAAAAGATTTCCTCATCTGCTTGGAAAGCGATTACTATTGTTTGGGATAAATTTATTGATGGTGTTGGGAGGAAGGTTAACAATGGGACTGGAACTAAATTTTGTTCGGATCGTTGGCTCCCCCTTGATCAGCCAATCATAGCTTATGTTCAAAATCCAACTAACGTTAATGTCGATGAAACTGTTCGGGACCACCTTTCGTCTAGTGGAGGTTGGGACATCTGCAGATGGCAAGGGGTTGTACCGCCGGGTATTATTAGGATTATCACTAAAATGCACCCTCCTCATACTGCTTCCTCTGACTGTTATATCTGGAGGCCTGCAAAAGATGGTGCCTTCTCTGTTAAATCTGCCTATCATTACCTTTCCGATGGTGGGGGAAGTGGTGTTAGCGCTTTTTGGTCTCAATTGTGGAAATGGCAGCTGCCGGAAAAAATAAAATTTTTTATGTGGTAGGTTGGCCATGACCGTCTTGCCACTAATTCGCTCAGGGCCAGGAGAGGTCTCACGAATGTCAGCAGTTGCCCCTTCCAGTGTAACCGTGAAGAGAATGTGATCCACATTCTCAGGGATTGCGAGTGTGCAACAGACTTATGGAAACAAATGTTGAAACCTAATTATCTCTCTCACTTTTTTGCAGGTAACTTGCAGAGCTGGCTTACTTGGAACAGCAACAATAAGCCTGGAAAAGGAAGACTCCAGAATTTCTCCTGGCCGCAAGTCTTCAGCCTGGGATGCTGGATTCTTTGGACAACTAGGTGCAAATCTGTTTTCCAGGGAACAAGCACGGAAACCAGGGAGATGTTGCACCTGTGCAAGTACCTCCTGATGGAAACTACCACAAATCATCGCCTCAATCACCAGATTTTCCAGCTTGACAAAATGGAAGAGGAGTCTTGGACACCCCCACCCCCTGACTCAGTTCGAATTGATGTTGACGGCTCGATTCGTCATCAACACCAGGCAGCTTGTGGAGGTGTGATTCGGAATGCCCAAGGTGAGTGGATAACGGGATTTTGCAAATCCCTTGGCCTACACAGTGTCATTGAAGCAGAGATCCAAGCCATCATGCTCGGACTCAAGATTGGTCACCAGATGGGGCTGCAGAAAGTTCTCATCTATTCTGATTCACTCGATGCTATTAGCATTCTTATGCGGGACTGCCCCATGGATCATCCGCTTAGAAATATTATTGGGGAGACCAGGGACCTTCTTTTCAACGATTGGAATGTTGAGCTTCATCATACGTCAAGGGAGAATATCTTGTGCGCTGACTATATGGCAAAAGAAGGACATAATGTTGCCGTTGAGGAAGGGGTGGTTATGACCTCGACAATTCCACAAGGTTGCCTTCATTTGGCTTTGAGGGATCAAGGGCCCATTTATGGGTAGTTTTTTGATATTTTGTTGTACTTTGGATCTAGTCCTATAACTTTACTCAAGCTTCGGCTTGCCTCTCTTATTCAAAAAAAAAAAAAAGAATCTGCCACTCCTTTTTCAAATTCTCATCCATTTTGTAATAAGAAGCTAGTGTTGGCATCCGTGTCTCCAAACCACGATGGAATGAACAAAAATACAAAGAGTGATATACCTGGATCAGAGTGAAGAATTAAGCAACATATAAGGGAAGAGGAAGAAGAAGAAACTTGTTTCATAGTCTAACACACACAAAAAAGCGAGTTTGAGGTTTGGTTACGATGGACGTAGAGAGCAAGAGAGAGATAGAGCTAGAAAGTGCGGAGAGAAAAACTACTCTACTCTCTTCCTTACTTCCATGGTAGGATAATTTAGGGTTTTTTTTTTCTTTCTTGACGAAGCAGAGGTAGTTTTTTTTTTTTTTTTGATAAGAAAGAAATTTTAGAAGAGGGGTTGAGCTCACCCACAGTCTAAGTATAAGGCACTTGAAGCCCACTCCATAAAAAATTCAAGACTAAAAGTACATATGCCTTTGCCTGAACTTGATTATAGAGGGAGTTTTTTAATTGCAACAAAATAGTTCTATTATCTCAATGGGCTTGCTATCGTATTAGTCTGGTAAATCCCTTCCATTTTAACTACTCTCATGTGGGCTCGAATCAAGCCATTTGTCGAGAGCGAGAGAGAGAGAAGGAGCTGTGCTAGAAATTGGTTTCGGATCTTTTTTCTAAGAGTTTAAAATTTAAATTGTCTTGATCTTTTTATATAAGATTTCAATAAACATCTACTGATTTTTCTTCATTTGTGCCCTTCATTAATTATATATATATATATACATTCATTAAAGAGTTAATGACACTTATGTTTACACTATTTCTCTCTCTTAATTATCTTTTTATAAATAAGGACATACTTAACAAAAAAAATTATTTCAGGACATATACTTATTATTATTAACCACTTTTTTAAGCTACATAATTTGTTTATTGGGCTTTTATAAAAAAGATGGGAAGGAGTATATAATAGGAGGTTTTTCCATTTATTCTTTGATTTCATTTTTGTGGTTTTTTCGGGCATCATTCTTTATCCATGTGTTTTTATGAGCATGGTAGTCAAAATCGCGTTTTAAACGCAAAAAATGCCATTTTTACGTTTTATTTTGGGTTAAACGTATTTCGTTGTGGAAAAAACAGTTTCAAAGTAAAAACGTAAAAAACGCCGCGATAAAACGTAAAAACGCTGCGTTTTTGCAAAAAATGCAGAGTTTACTAAGGGACTAAAGTAAAAGTTTTAAAAGTTCTGGAGAGGGACTAAAGTGAGAATTTTCAAACTATTTTGGAGCGAACTGAAATTTCAAAAACATATGGATCCTTTTATGTTATTAATAAATAAAGATCATTTTACCCCTTAATTACACTTAATTCAATACAAATGTTCCTAACTCAACTTAGTATTTAATCATACAATAATGTCCCAGAAAATGTATTAAAAATCCCAATTTAATCATGTAAAATCATATAAAAAATATGGTTTGATCAATGACAATGTTGGACATTTTGATTGATATTACATTGATCAATATATGTGTATATGATGGCAGGTACCTTACTTTTCTCAATTTTTTTTTTATATATATAACAGGTAAAAACTTCGTTTTATTTTACGATTTTACGTTTTACGATTTTTCATTCTCCTTCCGTTTTTAGGTAAAAACTACATTTTCACTGCCATGCTTATGACAAGCTATGCAAATGCAATGAGGAGAGAGCGATAGTGTGTTCAATGATTGTGGGCTATTAACATGAAACAAGCTATGGGAAATTGCGAATGAAGTCCCTGGTTGACATTATTTTGTCTTTTTGTGGCATCATTCAAGTCATCAGTTCAAGGCATCCACTTTGAGACTAACGAGGGAGATGCATGAATTATTGGATTGACCGGTCAAAGTCTCCGGTGCTTTATTTTATGTGTGGTCTGTGGAACGCGTTAAAATTTGAGTACCACTTCCATATATAGATGTAAGAAAAGCCTTGAATGTTCACAACTTATTTTGTGAAATTAACTACTAAGGACTCCCATATGTGCGAATAATAACTTTTTGGGATTTTTTTTTTATATATCTCAATTTTCCTTAAGACTTTTTTGACATTTTCTTAATCTTTTAGGATCTGGAAGAAATTTTTCCATTGAAATACTCCCTTGCCTTCATAATATAGGTGTTTTTAGAAAGGAAATATGGTTCAGGATATAAGTCACATTTAGTTTAATAAATATATTTTTCCTGTTTTGTCCTTATAATTAATATTCACTTTTCAACTTTGCTCATTCATTATTTTCCTCTTTCTAAAATAACATTTTCAATACAATTAATTACATTTCTCATGAAGGGTAAAAGTGAAAAATTTTATATTTTAAGGCTTATTAAATGACTTAACAGTCATTTCTTGCTTCCCATAATATAGTTTAAGTATCTTGTAGATTATGGACCAGAGGGAACACTACTTTTTATAGAATTAGATAAAAGATTAATTTCTGTGAAAATTGGCTCCAAGAATTAAAATAAAGGAAAAATTCTAAATAAATACCAAATGAATTTGTAAAACCTCCAGAAGTCCATCGAATTTGTAAAAAGACTGAGAGGTGATAAGAACTTTTGAGGGAAAAATACATTAGAGAAGCCGAGTTATAACCAAACATCCTAAATTATTTCAGGGTGAACTTGCATGGATTTAAGTATCTTGTAGATTATGGATCAGAGGGAACACTACTTTTCATAGAATTAGATAAAAGATTAATTTCTGTGAAAATTGGCTCCAATAATATATATATATACACACACACACACTCAACCTTGCCCAAAATAGTAAGAACCCACCCTACTTGTCTCTGTATGGTTGTTTGATTTTTAAAAATGCGTTTATCAGAAGTTCATTTGTCAAACGAAAATTTGATAAAGTTTGTTATTGTAACAGGACTTATATTTGAAATTTGAATACGTTTATTAAAAAAAAAAAATGACTTGTTTAACTCAAAAGTTGTTTACATTAAGTACTCAAACTTCCAAATTTCTCAAGCTAAAATTAACTTAAACCAACTTCTGTACCAAGTAGATTTTTCAAAAATACTTCAATTATTTTTTTAAAAAATAAGAGATATGAACCGAATAATTGTATGCAAAAAACTAGTTTCCTAGCTAAAAATACATTGGAGAAGCCGAGTTATAACCAAACATCCTAAATTATTTCGTGGTGAACTTGCATGGATTTGAGGCCACCTAACCTAATTATAATTCATTATTGTTTCTTAGACAAATCTGGAGTCAAGATTTTGCCCATTATAGGAAAAGGCCTTTACACTTCTTATTTCCAATGAAAAGAATCTAAAAACATTGTTGGTTGCATGGCGGTCCTAGCCTCCTTGCTTATTTTACCATTCCCGTTTCCCACGACCCCAAACACTAGAACACTAAAACGCCTTATTTTTATTTTCAACATCTCACTTTTTTTTCCCATGAATTTATTCTTTGACAGGGTAATATATATATATATATATATATATATATATATATATATATATATATATATATATACCAATATAATTAGACAAGAATACAAAATAGATTTGCAATTTTATTTTGCTGTGCATCAATTTTTCCCCCATAAAAGGCCATTGCCATTTTTATATATGCAATGGTATTAAGGTCACGAGCCTCCTTTTCGTCAAAATTCCATTCAATTCAATGTTCAAAATTTTTTTAAATGACGTCAGACATTTAATAAATTTAAGACAGAGGAAACATAATTACATGAAATTTCTTAGCTAGGTTTACTTTGTCAATTTCTTCAATCACATTAGTCATGTTTCATATATATATTTTTTTATATGGGTTCGAAACTAAATAATAATATTTTTAAAATTGGAGACATCATAACCTTATAAATTAAAAAAACTCGACAAATTGGATATAATTAATTTTTTAATATTCATTGTTCTAATAATGTGCTATTGTTCTAATAATGCTGTTGTTGTGTAGTATTTTGGGGCTCTTAGCATACAAAAAGCGAAGATATCGTAATGGATTAAATAGGATCCGGAATCAAATGGGACCCAGAGTCGAAGGAGATCAATCCAACGGATGAACGAAATAAAATAAAGAAAGTACAAAAAAAAAGGATAAACAGAAACATCAAGTCACGCAGCCTTCGGGTCAGGTTCATAGAACCAACGGAGCAGTTTCTCATCCACCCCTCCCTCAACTTCAAAACGCGCTTTACGTGCCGCAAGAAGCACAGAAGAGAAAAGGCTCAAGACTCAAGAGAGATCGAGCAACAATGGCGGAAGAGTCCAACCTTGGACTCGTGAGATCATCAGAATTTTCCCAACACCTGAAACCTGAAATTGTAGCCGCCCAACAACTTATTCAGCTCAGCGATGAAGATAACAGCATTGGCAATGGCAATAACAGCGAGAGAAACACAAAGGACCGACATGAACAAGAGGTTGAACAAACACTTAATATTAGCGATACAACCTTGGCCAAAATCCAAGAGATATTCGGCAAAGACGAGGTTTATGGGCCGAGGAAGAAGAAGCAGCGCAAATATCTGTCTCTCGCCCACATCTACAAGGTCACGTCACCTATTTACCAAGAAGGAGCCTTCAACAATAAAGATAATCTTTAGATATAAAACCCTAAATAGGATTACTATCTGTCCATTGAGGCGTAGCTAGAGGCTGGATGGTTTGAGTTTGCTGTTTATGTAGAAGAATCTTCTTCAAATTTCAAGATGGCGTAAAAATCATGTCGTTAACTCTCCTAATTAAGTCCTAATCGTAGCATGTCTGTATATAGTGAGTGAAATTGTGAAGCTTTCAGTTTTCAAATCGACGCGTTGATGAGTGGTTCGTGAATCATATGATTGCTCTCTTTAATTTAATCAGGTCATTCTCCAACTTCTTCTAGTTTTGAGGATTGTGTTCTTAATTAATGAACAAGTGAATTTCACAACGGTAAATGATTATGCAATCCTGAGCAAGTACTCTCTACTGTGTGTGTATATATGGTGCTTTACTTATTAATATACAGAAGTTGAGAGTGTTGACGCAGGAGGAAGGTTGTTGCAGTACGTACATATCTATTCCTCCCTCCTCAGCCTTGTACACTATGCTGCCATTTTTAATTACTTATCAATATACAATATACGCAGATGTATCTAGACTCCACCTGGCTGTCTTATTCATGTGTGAATCCAGTAATCATATGTATGAAGACTCCCTGATTGTAGGAACAATTAATACTCATGCAATCTCAAGTTAGCCAATTATCGACCAAAGGAGAGACATGTTATAATACAGAACTAGTGTGGTTTGAAATTGAATGCTTATTATTACGTACTAATATGAGCAATAGATATCAACAGCAGTATAATGCGGAACAGTACTGACTACACTGGGGCAACTGAAAACTGAAAACCGTCTGACTTACGTATACTGCTTGGAGAGGTTTCAGAATTCATAAAATAAATAAACAAGCCATTTCATTTGGTAGCTAGCAAAGGGTAATTATGTCGAAATATCTGTGAAGCAAGGAAGCGATGAACATATATGTAAGAGAAGAAGCTCTCACGAGTCTTCTCGTGTTTTCTTTTTAATTTCATTATTTCTTTCAGCCGCTTTAAGGAGGCTTAATTATATTAAACCCTAGCTCCAAATGATTTCTGGTACCTTAAGAGACGAATATTGCGAATACCAGCAGTTCACAAATGTAAACATGAATTTTAGCACTAGTGAATTGCATAAATATCCGGCAAATTAAGGAAAGATATATAGAGGACTAATAAAAGGAAAAAAGAACTTTAAACTTGGATTTCGAAAGCACAGCTTATGATTCTGTTTTCGCAGAAAAGTATAACACGAACGATCTCTCCTTCCTGCAATGCTCATATTGTAGGTATCTCTATTTCTTTCCGTTTCTAGTTAATTATATTGTAGCAATCACAGTCACATACCTCTGTTTGAATTACAAGCTATATATATATATATACTAGTGTTTGTTTAATTAAACAGCTTATTTTAGATGGTTGGAGAAGAATGAATTGAATGGGAGTTAAAAAGATCAGCATGATATCGCTCTTTATTACCTAAGAAAATAACCAATAGTCTTCAAGCATGATTATTTTTCTTTGATCAGTATAAGTGTATAGCAAGCGAAAGGACTAGCACGGCTGAGGAAAAGGAACGAAAAAGAATTTGTTCATGAAGGGAAGAAAAATGTGCTGGACTCTCCCTTGAACAAGTCTTTGGCCAAAAATCTGACGGGTGGAATATAATATAATGCAGTCTAACAAAAAACATGGACCCTCCGATTGATCAGTCATACAAGGCAAGAAAGAGAGAAATTAAGGCATCTCTGATTCTTGATTTCAACCAGACTCGTGTCAACTTATTAGCTTGGCCCATTATTTCTGATTTGTCTCATAGCCTCATATTCAACGTCTCTTACTCAAAAAAGCAACGGTGGCAATAGAAATGAAATCACCAGAGCCGTCGGATCATCCCAATGGTTCACACTTATTCTGGAATAGACGCAATAAGATATAAATAATAGAATAACAAAATAATAAAAATCAATCGGCCCGTCATCTTCATAGAAATATCCTTCCACTTTCCCTCCCTCGTCTCTCTCTCCCTCTCATCAATCAAATACGCAAGAGCCAAAACCTTGTCAAAGAACGATTCGAATGGCAGAATCGGAAGCATGTTGTTCATCACGTGATAATAACAGCCACAATGACCTGACGGAGTCGGACATGGCTGCAGCTTACCAGCTTATGCTTCTCAGCGACGAAGATAACAATCACAGCATTATGGGCAAGAGGAACAGAAGCTTTGTTGATGAAGAAGAAGACGAAGAAGAGGTTGATCAGAGGAACCGAAGCTTTGATGATGGAGAAGAAGATGAGATTGATCAAGTCCTACGCCATCTAATCCCCACGAAAATCAACAAGATATTTTGGAAAGATGAGGTTCTTGTGACCAAGAAGCAGCGGAGATATCGATCTCTCCAGCACATATATATGGTGACGACACCCATTCATGCTTGAAACCAGATCCAAGAGGAAGAAAAATTAATCATCGAAACTAGGTCAGTGTCTAATTTTGATGAATCTTCGGATATATCCACATGATACTTTTGTTAATTAGTTAAGGTGATGATCGGTTCCTTTGACGCAGGCTTGAAAGTTGGAACGTTTGCAAAATAATAGTTGTACTTTTGTGGTCTAATGAAATATTATTATCTGAATATAATTTAGCTCCTTAAACAACTCAACATTCTGATACTTATATATATATATATATATGGTGACCCTATGGAATGGCATTATAAGAGCTTATTGATGCATTTTCATAAAATGGACGGTATGTTATGTGTCAGTCTCATCAAATGGGAATCATAATAAACACGGCAATTGACTTCTGAACCATAAAACAGTTCTGAAGCTGTTTCATATTTTGAAATGCGCGTTCAGATGCTATTAAAGTTACCATTAATTCAATGGTCAGGAGTGTTAAATTTGACCTGCTGTGTGCTAAAGATAGAAATTCACTTTTAGCAGTAGCAGCACTCCTAATAAGGGTTAACTCATTGTTCAATTCCAAAAGTTTGTTTTGGATAATAAATTCTCAGCATTTCGATGAAGTCTTTTATCACATACAGCCAGTTTACTCGCACTAAAACTTCTGTTTGTTAAATTTGATGGAGTGATTCAAGTGCATTGGTTTTACTTTGCGAACTCAGAATCTGTTCCTCGATCGATCCTTCCAACGAAAGTTGAAACGAAATCGAAGAGATGAATTTTTTCAGTGGTAGAATGATTAGAAGGAAAAGTAATTAATGTTAGTGTGTTCAGCCAATCTATTAAATCACGTAATGCTCATTCACTTCTGTTATTTAAAGGTTAATGACACCAAAAAAAAAAAAAAAACACAAAAAGAAGGGGGTTGGGGGACAATTTTTTATGCCAAAAAAATTAGTTAGATTGAATATGAGAAGCTCAATAGGTACACGCTCCAAAATTCGAAGATGTCTGTAAAGATGATTACTGACAATTCTATACCTTCGTGCTTCCGATAGATGAAACTTTTATGGTTCACTAGATGTCATTAAGACACATTATTCATGATTTATGAAAAGTAGTGTAGCATGCAATATATGTTACATTGCCTCATGGAGTACTTTATATTGATTGATAATAAAATACAATTATTGGGTCCCAGATAATTAAGAAAATAACTGCCGTAATTTGAAAGAACGATCACCTACAACTTTCTAAGTTAGCAAGCTAAAGTTTTTTATTATTATTTTTTTGAATAATAGTCAATATATTAGGTAAAACGACATTAATAATAAAGTTTGCTCTTCTAAATTGTAAATTTAGAGGACCAACACTGATTTAACAACATATACAACGAAGGAGGGATAGGGGAAGCACTAATTGACTCAATAGAAGAGAAAGACTTCCGCATAAAATTAATGTCTTCCTGCACCACATCTATATGAGAATCGTTAGCAATGGCGGTTCATGTTGGGATCTTTTTCTGATAGAAAATTGTAAGCTTCTGTGATAAAACACAGGATTGTTGTTGATCCAGAATCGGCAAGCTCTGAAGCATCTCTTGATGAAAATTTTCTTACCACCAGATGAGTTGGACCACTCAAACTTCTGAATCGGTTGATGTTGATAACAAATCCAAGAAGTGATACTAAGCTATGAAGCACCAATTCCGACACAGCATTTCTGATATGTTACTTCAAATACTATTGGCTTGATTTTAACACTGCGTTTCCGATATGTTCTTGATACACATGTCTGATACCTTATATATATATATTTTTTAAAGAGTATTGGTGCTTCATAGATACTAAGTTCCTTTCGCTTGCTGAATTTTGAGAAGAAAATAATCCAGTCTTCCTGATCAATTGATGGAGACACTTACTCTGGAGGAGAAATCAGATCAGATGAAACATTGCAAAAAGTGTACTCATTCGATTCCACGCGGAAAGACATATCTGAAAGAGAGAGAGACTGCATGACGAATGCTATCAATTACTTGCTCAGGTCTAACTTTGAAACCTTTATGAAGAACATTATTTCTAGTTCTCCATATTACATTGAGCAAGATGATGATCCCATGAACAGATTGGATATGACCATCATTTAAAGATGCATTAAAACAAGTTTCAACCACGAGCAAAAGGACTCAAAATTAGCATGTTCAGCCATAATTGACAAGCATCCAAACCATATTGCCCTAGTAAAAGGACATTCCCAGAAAAGATGGGAGTAGTCTCATCACAAGAACAGCCAAAGAGACATAATCCAGACACATTCAAATGATGATTTTTAAGGATATCACTAGAGGGGATTGCACTGTTGAGGAATTTCCAAACAAAAAGCAGGTATTTATAAGGCAGTGCAATATAGACCACAGGAATTTCCAAAACTCATCAGATTGCCAAGATTCAGAAACATTCAGTAGCAGGAATCCCTTCTTAGCTGAATATTGACCTGAAGAGGTACCTTTCCAGACTAATCTGTCTCTAGATCCTGCTCAAGTTTTTGACGCCAAGGGAATCCCGAGTTGGAGCTCAAATTCTAACTGACCACAACTTTCCAAGGCCTTGTGGAGGATTTTTTTTTTTTTTTTTCACATAAATACAGTATAAAATTTTCAAATTAAATGTACAATTGTCAGTGTTGTTCCTAAGAAAAAAAAGTATAATTATTATCAAAATGCAAAATCAGATGAACATTTTAAAAAACTTTCTGCGGTTTTACGTTCTGAAATCAGACAATATTGGTATAACAAAATTATAAGAAGTTATGCTTCAGACAAAATTGAGCGGAAAATTAAAGATAAGTTGCTTCGTTATTGGCCTCTGCCTCCTACATCTCTGGTAACTTAGCAAACGAGGAAAAAGAAATAAACAACAGAAAGACTAGACTTGGACAAAGTCTAAAGTGCGCTCCTTTGATGTCAATTGAAACGTTAAAGTCTGACTGGGAATAGTTACAAATGTCGATGTATAACGGCTAGATTCATGGTGCTATACTTCACACGTGTTTTTCATCCTTCCATGTTTAACATGGCAGATATTTAATTACCAGAGCTCAATCCACGATTTAAACGCAAACAGACTCTGGGAAGCGATTCGACCCGAGACTGAGTCATCACATACGGTCTCCGTCCAACTCGGCAAAGTACAGCGATCAACATCCGTTGAACCACTTATATAAAGAATTCACTACTATACTCTCTATTGATTGAGGGAAAAAAAATACAATACAATTTTGATATGAAAAAATTGCTAACATAACGCAGGAATTATACCTGACCACAGCCTACAGAACTTAGTCACCACTAAACCTGAGAGACATTACAGAAGATAAGGAAACTAAGACGACAAAACTGCAAGGACCAGGTACGATGGCTGCAACACTTGACATTCCAAATTATATGAAAAATATAAGTAGATCTCAAGAGGAACAAAGCAAAGAGACCACCCAACCATCTTCTAACTGAACATATACATAATGACAACCCAACTTAGCTTAATTAAGCTGCTGCCCCCCGCCAGCTCCATCTGATCTAAACACACGACCACGTCCACGTCCACGTCCACGGCCCCTTCTTCCACGGCCACGACCTGAAAAACCTCAAAAAGAATCACTACCATTTTCAAACCAATTAAATAGAGATAAAATAATATACAAGTAAAAACAGTTGAGTAAATTAAAATACGGAAAGTTTGTTTCTATTCCTTCTGTAACTTGACTAAACACTACTATGAAGTGTGAAATGACAAAACACTGCAACATAGATAAATCTAGCTCAACAAACTTGAAACAACACTTCATTATGCCACAGTTCATACCTCATATGGTACGAACCAAAATTAAAAGCAATAAGGGCATAACAATTTATCATTATTTACTAGAAAATTATTTTTTCCCCCTTGTATACGAGACTAGAGGGACAACTTTGAGACTATATTATTTGCTAGATGAATATATTTTAGGGACAAGGCTTACCACGTTGGGGAGGCAGCGCATCATATTCACCATAATCATAATAACCAACAGACTGTCCACCGTAGCCCCGTCCTCTGCCCCTGAAAGTGCGACCCCTTGCATGACCTCGCCCTCTACCACCATATCCACGTCCACCATCCCAACCATCTCCATTATAGTCCATACCCCCATTATAACTTCCTAAGCATGTGAAGCAGATTGTTTGCTTAAAAGCAGTTTTAACTTTTAACTGCTCAAACATTATATGACCAAGCAAATATGTACACTCATACTACATCTAATTCCAATCAAACAAATGAACAATATTTTAATTAGAAATACCTCTACCCCTGCCCCTGCCCCTTCCATGACCATGACCACGAACACGTCCACGTCCTCGCATCACTGGTGTGCCCTCTGTTGGAGACCAAATTTTAGCAACTCATGTCATATAAGCCACACAAGCCTACTAAAATGAAAAAAAGTATTAATCAAGTCACCTCCTTCCTCTTCATATTCAATTAAAGGTTTTACTTGATCTGCCGAGAGAGGAGGCTGGTATCTGCATGAGAGAAAACACTTAAAATAACAACAATTGGAACATCATTGAGAAGTTCACAAGTAAGAAGTATGGATCTTAAAAACTATTCAAGTAAAAAACAACTGATAATATTTGTCAAGTAGACGATCAAATAAAAGCCTTTTCAATTATCAATTTAAGAGACCAAGGTCTGCATGACAATAAAAAACTATTATATTTTCCTTGACACGTATGAGGTATGGGAGTTACATTCAAACACCAAGCTATTAGTTCAAAACACAAGTAATGTCAAGGCAGTAAAGAAATATCTGCTGTATTGTCTTCCTGCTGCCAGCAAACATAGCGAGAAAAGGCTAACCATCTAAAGTAAACTGATGAAACTTCCCTTACACAAGTGCTTTTCAAGCTGAGTTGCAATAGTGTCTATCCAGAGAGTGATAAATCAGGTACAGTGAAACATAAGCTTGCATATCAGTAAACTAATTCTCACCCTGTAGAGGACTTGTCCAGTTCATCCTTTGACAAAGTAATAGTGATCATTGAAACATGTCGAGTAGTCTCCAAACTGAGGATGCAATAGTAAACAGAAAGTTGATCCCATGGAAACAAAGCAATCGTTTATTAGTTAGGCTACAATGAAAAGTTTTAGTAGTTCCATACGGAAGAAGGCCTTCTTCTAGTGGCTCCCACATATCCGTTATGCCAGTTGATCCAATAGCAGTATTTTGATGCAGGCCAACAACCCTTCTCTGAAGCAAAGAAACAGATTGCTCACAAAGAAAGAAAAACACATGTAACAGTAACACGCAAAACACAGTGACACAGAAACTAGCCCTCTCACCTTGATCAGTTCAGTGATCATTACTGTCTTGTTGATAGCTCTGCCCATTGCTTTAATAACAATTTCCACTGACCCTTTCTCCTATAAACATACTACCAAAGTAAGATCCATGTGACTGAAAAATATATCAGGAGCATTTAAATATTAGCCCATTGAAAAAGCAATCCATGCAAGTGTGGACCCTATCAAAATTGCAAATTAGTTAAAACATAGCACTAACCAAGAATCGATGAAAACAGATAAAGTATCTGAAGTAAATATCAAAATACACAGAAATAGGTTAAAGCAAGAAGGAAAAAAAATGATTGCCAAGCTAACTATTGGGAAATCAATATCAATAAATCTATAACGAGTTGTAGAAAGCCATACTGTTAACAGTCATGAATATTGAGGTTAGTCCCAGACTCCATGAAATTGGCGGGACCCACTCTAGTCGTACCTATTTTTTCCTCACTTAGAAAATGAAGCTAAAATATTAATAAAGTTTCAATTCCAAATTGCAAATTAAAGACACAATGAAAAGAAAGGAAAACAAAGCATTTTCATCTATTCCTAAAATGGCATGTATCAAGAGAGACATAGCTATGCAGGTAGTCAGGTAGTGTACTCATTATTGATAAAGTAGTGTAACTAAAACATAAGAACAGCAAGGTAGTAATATTCACAAAAGATACAAGCCCTAGTTAAAAAAGTCAAACAGAAGAAAGATTGCATCTTATCAATTTTCTAGAGTTTAGACGACATCAACCAAGACTTGTGCACAGATTAATCTCACTCCAACAAAATTTTCGTGAAAAAGAAGGGCAAGTGCAAAAATCTGACAGTAAATGGGTCGGTAAAGTTAGTTAAATGCCAGGACGCCATTCAGCCTCCAAACTGATTAAGATTTCACTGATCTTTCACCCACTTCTTGATAAGGAAGTTAATGAGATCCTTATGAACAAATGACTCGCAAGGTTAAGTATATGAAGTACAATAAGCCTAAATGGTAGAGACAGAGAGACGCAACGGCATTCTGCAAATCAATCATTCAAGAGAGCTGTAATTTCCCCTTAGGAAGTAACTTTTACATCAAGTTCAGCACTTAACATGTGAAATTCAAAATTTCCATATTCATTCCCGTGTTTAGAATTTTCAAAATATCTAACAAAGTCTCAGGCCCGCGTGAGAGGAGGGGACGAGAAACACAGGCGTTAAATAATACCTGGAGGAGAGTGGTGGCATAGGTAATATAATTCCTCATCCTGCCTTGAGCAGTAATGCGTATCTCGTTCTCATTTATGGGAGTCTCTGCCTTTGGCTTCTCCACCCTTTGATACCTATCCATCTATTATTGCCAACGCAAAAAAGGAACCAAAATACACTCATAAATAAAGCATCAAGAAGCTGTTCAATATGTAAGAAACATGAGAAAACCAAAATTCATGCCATAGTAGAAATAGCAGAGTGAGGGAGGGAGGTAAAATGGAAGATGCTAGGGTTAAGAGACGTCACTCACGATTGTTAATGAGAGTGAGCACCGGAGATGGGAGCGAATCTATGAAGTTTGGGTGAAGGGTACCACTCACTCTCTCTGATTTATGTCCCAATGGTAAGCTCTGGGGATATAGCTTTTGATTTGAATTTAGGCCCCAGAAGACTCGCATGTTGTATTGCTCCCTTATATAGGCGAACCAGTGCAACCTGCCTGAAGAGTAGGGCTATGAGCTCGCGGTCTTTTCGCCGCCGAGACCGCCAAACACACTGAAAGCCCCGCCTTATGTATGGGCCTTTCCTCCCAACCAACCTACGGGCCTCATTTCTTTCTTTTCTTTTCTTTTTTCTCGCCTGAAAATGTATTTCTCTCTCTTTTGCCCTCATTGTCTAAAAATGGTTTATTTATTAAAAGGGTAACTGTGACTCCGTATTGTTCATAAAAAAAATTACAATTTTTCTTCTTTCTTACTCCGTATGTTTTACTTGTTGATTGTCCATAAATATGATATATTTAATTTCTCCGAGAAAGCAACAAAAAATAATGATTTCTCTTCAACACAGACTTATGATTATACTACCTCTCGTTCTAATTATAAGAACTAATTGACTTTCTTTAGAGAGATTAAGGAAGCTAAATAAGTTACTTAATCATTTCATATATTAAATATTTTTAAATTATATATTAGTTTATTAATCAAACTAATAAGTTTGAAGAAAAAAATTAAAAAAAATATTTTAAAGTAATTTAATTAGCTTTCTTAATCTTTCCAAAAAAAATTAACTAGCTCTTATAATTAGGACAGGAGGGAGGGAGTATCTTCTTTCAGCTTTTTTTTTTTAAAAAAAAAACTAACAAACACGTGTCATCTCCAAAAATAAGATTTTGCATGACGCTGGCAGAATAATTTTTTATTAGATATTTTCTTTCGACACATAAGTATAATATTCTACCTTCGACAGGATTATGAAAGACATTAAGAAGCCAGAGTTGAAAAGTTTTACTCTTAAAAGGAAATTTCAGTAGCCACTAACATATTAATTTTTCTGACCCAAATAATAATAATAATTATTATTATTATTATTTCAGCCAACCTCTAAAATTATCTGAAATCACCCTCACAATCAAAATGAAACTAATTTTTGTGGATGTAAAGACAATGACTCTATTTATCTTGTAAATTCTCTTCTTCTTTTTTTTGTAAATGGACAAAATGTTTTTAGCTTATTATATTCTTTTGAATCCTCTTATTTCTCTGGTAAATATCTTTATTTATCTTGTTAATGTTCATATTTGTCTTGTGAATTTTCCTATTTATCTTGTAAATAGCCAAAATATTTTCAGTTCCCTAAGTTCTTTCGAATCTCTTTATTTATCTAGTAAATCTATTTATTTGTCTCGTAAATATCCTTATTTGTCTTGTAAATGCTTTTTTGAAAAATAAATGAAAGAAAGGCATCATTGTATTTTCACTTACAAAAATTAATTTCATTATTTTGACCATGAGGTGCAATGAAATTCCAAAAAATTTTGGGGTTGACTGAAAATAATTTGTTATAAAGAGGACTAACTGAAATTTTCCCAAAAGATTATTTGTTCATGTAGACTGTGAAATAAATATGAAACATGGTTGAGCTGTATTTTCCCTCAAGATTTATTATTGGAATCCTCTTTACTTTGTATCACTTTAAGTTCCAAAAAAGGAATAATCATTTTTAAAACAATCTTAAACATCAATAAATGAAACTTATTTTAGACATTATAATTAGAGCAGCAAAATATTTCCCACCGAAAGAGTAGCAAAATACTATTATATTCTATCTAATTTGAATAAACAAAAAGAAAAATTAATAAATTACTTACATGTAATATCATATTGTATATCAATCTATAAGTTTAACATATTAGTTTAAAAAAGGAAAAACAAGAGGAAATAAAAAAATTATATTTAGAACTAAATTTTACTCCCAAATTAAGTGCTACATTTAACACGGAGCGTTTTATTATAATTTACGGTATTAGCAATATAGTTAGAACGCCCCTCGACAAGTAAATGAATGTATTGGCTGTCAAGGAAAATTTTTCTCAACATATTAAAACACTTCAGCGTTAGATCTAAACCAAGAATATAAACATTTATACACGGAGATGCAAGATGGTACAATAAAATCATAAACAATAACATCTGGACATGGTAATTTCTCTTACCATACATCTGATATCATTCAAGGATCAAAATCTATAAAACTAGATCTCAATTGTATGAACAAATTATGAGAGACTGATGACATCAGAAGCAGCAAGTCCTGTCTTCAAGCTTCCACTTTAAATTTGGCTTCATATAACTGGGGTTCCTGCAACACAGACCATTTCTTTAAATATTCTGGATTACTACAGCATGAATGGGCGTCTCTAATTAAACACGATTTACTTCTACCGTCTAAGTTAGCCCAATCGTTTTTAATATTCTAATTTGTTACTGGCTAGCTGCTATATAACAAAAAGAAACAGTAGAAGTACAAAAAACTGAAGATAAGTGGTTAACAAGACTATCGAAGTCTGCAGAGGATGACTGCAAATATAGTCAAAGAAACGGTAGAAGTACAACTATTGGTAAACAATAACAAGACTATCCAAGTCCGCAGAGGATGACTGCAATATAGACAATCTCGTTAATCAGCCTGTCCAACGGATTCCTCAATCCTTAGTAGAAAGACACCAAACATCACAACATATTAATTCAGCAAATCCAAATATGAAAGAAAGACCAAGGGAACTAGAGACATGAAATAAATTACCATGAAAACGGCTGAAATCAACCTGCGTGCAAACCATCTCATGTGCATAGCTCGTTGAGCAGCACTTGCTGCTTCCTCTGATTCAAAACGCAAATACACAAATCCTGCACTTCTGTATGGGAAACAAAAAAATCAAGCAATTGCACCTCCTACACAATATGTAAAAGCCAATAAAATAGAAAACTCAGGAACATTTATAGATGACTCTTGCACATATTCATTAACTTACTTATCTACATAAATATGCTTCACCCGGCCAAATCTAGAACATTCCTCTTCTACATCCTCCTTAATGTCAATATCAAAATCTGGTTCCGTCTGCGTTGAAATTTAATACCAGTACTTCAGAAAATGAAACATCAGTGGGAAAAAAATTAATCAGTTGGTCACACCTCAGTGGTAGGATCAAACATATTCTTCAACAATAGACACTCGCTTGGGCTTCCTACAGGTTCTACCACAGGGGAAGGCATGATTTGTGTTGGGGGGGCTGATGTGGGCATTAAACCTGGAGCACTAGGCAAACTAACAGACTGTTGAGTAGGAACTGACCCATTCCCAATGGGCACACCAACAGACCCTGCAATGCTGCAAAATGGACTATCTGTCAAGCAAATGAAGATGTCACACGAGCACACCCCCCCCCCCCCCCACCCCCCCCAAAAAAAAAAGGAGGAAAGTTTTCTAGTAAACCTTGTGGCAATGCCAGATCGATCCAGCTTCTGCATAAGCAATGCTCTAGATTGAGCATTTAAGGCCTGCACAGAAGATACATAATTCATGAGCAGGGATGCGTTATTGAAAAGAGGTTACAGTATCGTTTCAGGACACAAAGTTCACCAACATCACGTCACTACAAAAGATGGAAAATGACAAGCACCACTCCCCACCAAACCCCAAAGAGAACAAAAGTGAGGTTTTCAGATAGAAGAGAGATGCCTTTCAGATGGAAGACAAAGGCCAACAAGGGGACGGAAACAGAAGATGCATAAAAGATGAAGTCTGATTTGAACCAGACTAATGAAGAAATGCTGGAGTTACCCAATATTAACCTAATTATATAGAATCTTGTAAAACATGTCATTAATCAAGATTTCCAGCTCAGAATATTTGTTTACATCTCTATTTGTGGTGTCGCAACAAAGAACTAATGTTTCCTTCTGCATTTATTGACTCTATTTAAAAGAGAGTAAGAGTGCTCAAAAGCACTAATACATCAATGCACCTATCTATCAGAGTAATGATCTTGTCATCAGCCTGCAATATATATAGCTAGAATTGTTATAGTTATTGATGAACTATGAAACAAACGAAACTGCCGGCCAATCATGCCTCTAACAACCTGAAAAAATAACCAATCAGGCTAAATTTTTAGTAACTTCATATTAAATATAAGTACTATATATATGATGAGATGAAGAATTCAATAACCCATCTTTCAGAAACAAACTTTTCCTTATCTCAACTTACCAATCCACCTTCATCATCATCAAAGTCTGCAGATTTTGCAGTTATGTCTTGGCTCCCGATGTGATCTGTCACACATGAAACCTGAGCACAATAAAAAGCATTAGTCAAGAACAGTAGGAGTAGCAAAGTGATTGCCAATAAAAGCAAACATACAGGAGCCAGAAATATATATAACCATGGAATCAAACATATCTACCTTGATAGTCCTACCAGCAATCTCCAGTTTTCCATTTAAACTCTGAGCTGCTTTGGCATGTTCAAGATGGGCAAACTGTTCAAGAATCAATACAATCATAATAAATAACAGTATTACAGTGAACCATCATTCTCAAGGTAACCCATGCAGGGTAACTAACTTGAATAAAGCCAAAACCCTTGCAATGTCCTGTCTCCAGGTCAGTAGGCAGTTGTACAAGCTCCACTGAACCAAACGGCTCAAAGATCTGAACCAACAATTAAAAATATCAAGATTTTAATCAAGGTATTAAAAACCAGGCCAGTAATTGAACCCATCAAGGAATTTTTAGCAGTTCGATGGTCATGTTGAAAGGGAGGACAAAAATAGAACCACATACTTCCCTCAACTGACTCTCTGTCATGTTGAAATGAAGGTTTCCCACATAAAGTTTCCTGTCTGCTGCTCCATATGGTCCTGCTACACCTGCAGCTCCGGTGGAAGCATTAGACTGAACAAGGTTCTTTTCAGCTTCAGAAGGTTTGACCATTACGGGTTGTCCAAGAAGCAATTGACCAGAGAGAGCAATTGCCATTGGCACTGGCATTGCATCATAAAATTCAATATACCTGCGGCCTCATCAAGAACTTGCATCAAATTTTCATAACTACAAAGTATAAATGGTTGCAATCAAAACTTACAATGCATACAGCAAAGAGATGTAGAGAAACAAAAACTCTAGTGCAGACAGCTCAAGCTGAGTTTCTTTTGATGTATCTGACTCATGTAAAGAAAAGGTTAGCATGTCATAATTAAAAAATAAAACTAAATCATACACAATTAATTTAGAGAATAAATGAAGGCCATAAGAGAATAACGTGTGAGGAACCACTGAGTCATGGAGGACTGGGTAATAAGGTAACCAGGTACTCATTTACTTCACTTGAACACGTGCAACTGTGCAAATTTTCCCATGAAAAAACCCCACTAAAAGCTAGCCTGGTATGGAAAATCACCCATCAACTAATACCAAAAATCAGATGACATCAAATCCATATGACCATATGCATCTCTTCTAGACACTCACCATCCATCAACTTCCTCCAAAATGAAAAGGGAAATGGAAGACTAAAAAATCCCCTATACATAAATGAGCCTCAACCATATTAAGGAATAACCCAACGGCTTGCACAAGAGACTTTGAATTCATAGAGAGAGGAAATACAATGGACAGTCTCATCAACATAAGAATAAAACCCTCACTGTAAGGCATATGTAGAGGAAGAAAACTAGGAAAAGGACCAAAAAGAAAACCAGGATTATGTCATCTACCTTGAGTACGTAGCATGAATTGATTAAACATGAGTGCATGTTATTCCCATCATCCCTCATTATTATCGCAATGCTAGTCCATTTAAGAATACAGTTAAACATAATTCTTGGAATTTGATATCTTAATTCGACAATAGCACATGCATATAAATAAGAAAGTATTTGGTAATCAAGAACATACCCAACTCCTTTAGACCGTCTTGAATTCCTATCCATGATCAGACGGACATCCCTCACCTGAAAATAAGGAATATCAGAATTAGAATTACAAACAAATCAGGAATTATCATATGATGGTGGAAAATGTAAGAAATACACCCGAAGCATGCAAACTCCTTAATGTGTTTAAGGTACTATCATCAAAAGTGAGGAAAATTTAATATCAACTGACCTTCCCAGCTTTTGAGAAAAATTCATAAACATCTCTCTCTGTGGCCTTTAAGGGTATCTGCAATCATCACATGGTAAAATGACAATCATCAGAAACAAATTAACAAGATCCAAAACAATCCCACATCAAATTAAAATTCAAACAAAGACATATAAACCTGGTATGCAAAAACAGTTCTCTGATCCCTTTCTGGATCTGCCTCAGGCTCGACGGCCTCTTTCTTGTCTCTGATTCTCCTACAACCCAGATGAAAAATTCAGCTATAAGAAAAAAAAAATACAGAAAAGTTCACTTCAGTTTAATTTGACATCCTTATTGAATAATGTATAGCCATGATTTCCAAATTCACATTCCTAATATTAGAACCCAAAAGGAGACTGGATATTCCAGGGGGTTTCAAATTATCACTGGCGCAGCCATTCTAAATGTTCCCTGTTGATATTAGAATCCAAAACATCAATTAATCCCACAATGTCTACACATCATATTTGGCTCGAAAAGTAACACTAACTCAATCACAATGGATTTTCACATTATATCTCCACCATGAATACTGTGAAATCTGGAAATACTTCACGTCAACTAATTTGTGATTGAGCACAAACACTTTACACTAAAAATGCTATGTATGAGATATACAATCAACTCAGTTACCAGGGAGAAGGCTTCTATTCTATATTTCAGACATGTAAATATCATAATTGGAATATTACTATAGCAAGCTTAAATGCAGAAATTTTGTCTTTAAAGCACAAGGGTCACAAAAAGTATAGGATTGCCATTAAAAAGGGAGGATAAGCAGACACAAACTAGGCTCATAAAGGATATGCTTTAATTAACAAGCCCTCACAATTTAGCTTATGTGAAAAATACATTTATGATTTTTCTAAACAAGTTCAACACACGCTTACTTAGCACAACCACATATCAAACCGTGGGAAAAATAAATTTCAGGAACCGCAACATATGGTTTAACGCAGGTCCTTAGCTCAGCAGGTCAATGGCGAGTAATGTTCACAATGCATATCGAGTACTCGCCCTAGAATGAAGTAACAATAACAAAATCAACAAAAAAAAAAAAAAAACACAGACATGTCAAGGAAGGCAAATGCAGTAAAGACCAGTACCGGCTATCTCTAATTTGAGTAATTTCCAGTTCTCGTTCTCTTTCTCTATCTCTATCAGAACGACTTCTGCTTCTCGTGGACCTCTCCCTCTCCTCCCTCTCCCTTCTCTCCCTCTCTTTATCCCTCTCTCTCTTCTCCCTCTCACTTTCTCTATCCCTCTCCCTCTCTCTGCCTCTTCTTTCTCTATCCCTCTCCCTATCCTTATCCCTATCTCGGTCTCTCTCCTTCTCCCTATCCTTCCCTCTATTACTCCTCTCTTGCTCTCTCTCCCCATCTCTATCCCCGTCCCTTTCCTTGCCGCTCCTATGGCGCTCCTTTTCGCGGCTAGACCGTTCTCTGTCGCGGTCATCACGATCCTTCTTAGACCCATTCTCCTCGTCGCCTCTGATCTTCTTGCTCTTCTTTTCTTCACCATCCAGATTCCCGTCTACCTCGCGCTTCCTGTAACTCCTTTCACCCTTCTCGCTACTCTCCTTCTTCTTCTTCGAATCTCGATCTTCCGGCTCCTCCACTGTCTTCTCCAAGTAATCGTATTCGTCAAAGTCCATTGGTTATTCCAAATTCTCTCCCTGCGAAGCAAATTTGGATTGAGGAATAGACCGTTTAAATGATATAAAGTCCGGTGTGGTAAGAACTGGAAATGCTTCAAAGCCCAATTTCTAGGGTTTTGGGGTTTTCTCCAGTTTGGATAGGCAGAATAGGTTTGGCTGGTCGCCCCGGGCTCTGCGAATTTTGACCTGTATGTATCAATTCAGCTCGACACAGACACCAGTCCCTTGCTAGTAGCGGGACATTAATCCTCGGCTTCGGCTATTAGATATAAGGCTAATTTAATTTCTGACTCTTGACCAAAAATTTTTTTTTTAAATTTCTGACTTAAAAAATAATCTAAAATTTGATGGCACATAATAGGGAAAAGCACCAAAATAATAATTTTTAAAATTTTTTTTTATCTAATTAGAGCAATTTGAAAAGAATGTATCAAACTAATGTAGTCAAACGCGTTGACTGATAGCGTGCCACTAGTTACGTCAAAAAAACCTAACACCACTAGTAGTCACCGAAGGGAGTCCCACGCCACCAGAGGCGTATTGATTCACGCCACTCAAGTGGTGTGAATGTAATTCACATCACTGGTGGTTATCAGTGGTGTGACAGGTCCGTACATGACTACCCAGTAGCATTAGGTTTTTTGACGTGATTAGTGGTGCCCTGTCAGTCAACGTGTTTGACTGTATTAGTTCGATAAATCCTTTCCAAACTGCTATAATTAGGTAATTTTTTAAAAAAAAATTATTATTTTGGTGCTTTTCTCTAGATAATATATTTTATAACTAAATAAATAACTTATTCACCAATATCTTTTTTAATATCTTAAAAAAATCAACTATATTTTATTTTTAGAACACAAGGTAGTATATTTATTAAAAAAAAATGTCTCGGGTATAATTATGGTTGCCTAAGTTGCAAATTTTTCTTCTTCTTCTTTTTTCCTTCTTTTGCCATCAACTAGCTTGCTAATTTACGAGAAGCATCACCACTTGAATTTATTCTATCTCTGTAATTGATGTATCATACTCTAATGAGATGCCAGTAAAAAAAGATCATGCAATTGTAAGCTTTTTGGTATAAGGTGATGTAAATTTAATTATGACACTTTGGCCCCAAAATTCAATTTTGAATTGCATGAAGAATAATAATGAAAATACTTTTCTAATTTTACAATAAAAAGTGAAAGAATACGGTGAAATTGGAGTTTCCAACTGTTGAGATTAAAGAAGAAAGGCTTGAGGGAAAAAAAATGAGGGGTGAAACCCACCAAATTTTCCCACCAACTTCTCTAAAATTATTCTTTCAGTGCTTATTTCACCACGCCTACCACAAACATAAAAAATAATTTTTAATTCAATTTATTTTTAAGCATACACAATTAAGAAAAATCTTATATTTTAAATATGTAAAATTATTTTGATTTTAAAGTATATACATATAATGAATGATGACATGAAATATAGTAAGAAAAAAAATTGCCAACATAGTAATAATGAATTAGGATATAAGGTTGAGCAAAAAAATAAATAAATTAGGATATAAAAAATTATTGTCATGTTGGGGCCTAGGCGGTGGAGGCTAAAGAGGCTAAAAAAGCACGGTAGAAAAGGAAAAGGTATGGTGGGAGCAAAATGAGATTTTTGAGCTGACATTTTTTTCAAATAAGCTTTTATGCTAAAAGAAGAAGTTACTAAAACCTGTTTTTAAAGGTGCAGATGAGCTTTTATCACCATCAATATAAATATAAATCACATTTATAATCTAGTTTTTATCCTATCTTAAATTTGTACAAGGTAATTGAAAAAAAAAGTCACGTCTACCACTATTAATCCAAACAAGCCGTTAAGTGGTAAATTCACATAGTTCCTTTCCTTAGTTAAAAAGAAGAGGTCCTCTCCAGTTTTTTCTCCACCCAAGTTTTTTCCCTCCATCCAAATTCCCATTTTTTGACTCCATCCAAATGGAGCGTTAAGGAGACGTGGGACAAACAAACCTACGTCACAAACCCGCTCTTTTTCCAAACCAATCGTAATCAACATCGAGAAGAAAAACCGCAAAATCAGAAAGTAGCGTTGACAAAATTATGGTAGAAGTTTTCTAACACAACATTAGATAGAACCCCAACTACTGGAGAACAAGTCGTGCTCAATCACAAATTGATCGTAGGAAGAAGAGAGTCACTTCATGATGACCATTACAATGGAGCCTTTAATAAAATTATCATAGTCCGTTCATCTGTCCAATTTTGGAGCGAGGATGGATGAATGAGGAAAAACGAGTCAATACGCACCAAGAAGATTCAAGCTCCAATATCACTCCCATTTGAACATAAAATGTAACATCAGACAAAACTACGCTCATTTACAGCATTTATATATCTTTGAAGACGTTTATCCTAATCTGTTCATGGGGATTCTGTCATTTGCTCGACCAACCCTTTGCATTGGAGAGATCGTTTGCGGCATAGTCATTCCCCCCGAAACAATTATTTCTGTATCAGCATCAACAAAATTGTTAATGCACACAATTAAAATAGGGGGTCAGTGATGAATGAGACGAGCAATATGTTTAATTCCTAAAAGCTTCAGAAACATTATTTCCGAAGTTTGACTTTATAACATCACAAAACAATTCTTCGTTCAAGAATAAAAGATCAAATGGGGTGGGAGGTCTTGCATATATCACGCTATATAAAACATACATACCTATGCCTTCTCGAATGGAAAGATTTGGTCTTGTTATATCTTTGGAGTTAACCAGATATATATCGCCAATATACAGATGGTTTGTAGGGACAAAAACACTGCATAGCTCTTCATCTTCATTATCTTTCTGAAAAGGATGGGAAAAAATAGATAAATACAAAGGTTCGATATACAAAACAGGAACTCAAATGTCCAGTATAGATATGATCGGGCCTGGCATATAAATTGAGATAGAGTGAGAGTATTAGGAGTACCTGTAGGGTGACAGTTGACGTAATAAAGCCAAAAGCATACTCGCCAACTCGTGGATGACGAATAATCGCTACCTCTTTAAATGCTGTTGTGTTTTGATCTGTAAGGATAATACAACATAACAAATAGTTGCAGGCTCATCACCAATATTCAGTAATGGTCACTCTATCAACATTTTAGACTAGTAACGACTCAAATATAGGTGAGAGAAAGAGGTGTAAATTCCAACTGCACTGTGTATGATTGAGCATACCTGGAGATATGGCAGCACTAATCTGCTTGGAGGCTGAGTATATATGTCTGACAAAAGGCATTCGCTTAATGACCCATTCTCCAACCCAGATGACAGTTGCACCCATCCATGATGAAACAAAAACACCAACAAGAAATACAAAAAGCAAAGATGTAACGAAACCAAGTCCTGCACCGCAAATTGAAAACCTTCAAATTATAACACAGCATTCAGAAGAGTAAGGACAAAGAGCAATTCCTAGACCCCCAATATGAACGGAAAAAAGAAAAGTAGCAAACAATGACAAGTTGTTGCACATAACCTATCTCAAGTGTGAATAAAAATATATTTTTTAATAGATGCATCCTTTAGGTGTTGGTATACTTCCTTGGACTCCAACCATACCATTAATGACCAAAATCAATTTTCTAATTAAAAAACAAGGAAATAGAACAAACCGTGCAAATAAGTAATTAGTGGTTAGTAAACTTAATTCTTTCCTAGACTCCAACAAACAGCAAAAGTAACTCGCATAGAATTTTCAGTCTAGCAACAAGGAACAGTCATCGTTAAATCCAATGTTACAATTCGACTGTTATCACACATAGAATAACAGGAAAAAAAAATTTAAATTCTTCATCTTCTCATCCTGTCATTAAGATAGAATTTGATAATGTATCTCAGATTGGAACTCAGCTCTGAGAATAAACGATAATGCCTACCTGTCCTTGTATGGAATCACGAGTTCATGCATTATTCTAAATTAACATGCTATGTTTTAACATATAGGGGGAAAAAAAAAGTTCCTTTCAGTTATGCCAAAAAATAAACAAAAAATAAAAAATCAGAATTGCAATTACATTATTTAGAGCCATTGTTAATGAAAGGAAAAATGAACAACCCACCAAATATGTCAAAGCCAAGCCTGGAGTATAATGGGCTGAAGAAGCCATCAACAAACTGAATAAACCACCATGTTATGAAAAAAGTAACCGCAACCGGAAAAAGAACTACACTGCAAATTCAAAATTCAGAATGATCGTCAGGCCTATGATACTGATAACAATGAGTCTTCTCAGTAAGTCTATTCCGTTACCATCCAGTCATAAATTTCTTTGAGACCCAGCTTTGCAGAACGAAGCAGCATGCCTGAAACAAGAACACAGAAACAGTTAATTTAATGGCAAGAGAACAATGATCGATAATCCATCAGCCAATGAACACTGCGAATTTTACTCTGGCAGAAAAGAGTGGGCAAGTAGAAAACAAAGGACAGGTTCTCAGCAGCTATTCTTCAACAGAAGAAAGTCTTCTATTATGAACGCAAGTTCAAAGAGAGAACCTAATCCAAAAGAATAGCCTATTATGAGGGGGAGCCTTTGAAGATATAAACCCCACCGCCTCCCAATGTGGGACTCATAACATCATTCTCCAACACCTTCAGATAAGTTACAGAAACGTTGTCTTGAAAGTTTCCAACGAATGACATTGGCCAACAGAATGCACTGAGCATCTGATATATTTGCCTGTTATGGTATGCTCACCCACCCAATCCGCCAAAGTTAGACTAACTAGAATGGGAATGATGTTGGGCTGGGGGTGGGGGGAGAAAGAAGCAAAAAACATGCATCCCAAATTTTCAGAGTTCAATCATATAAAGCGTTAATCTCCGGTCAGAGAATCAGGACGTAATAAGATCATGAGTTTTCATTAGACTGCCTCCGATGCTGCAAGTGGTTTGGACATTCTAGAAGGCACAAGCACGCCTTTGAAGTTCAATAGGAAGCCCCAATTTTTGTTAATTCAATCTACTGCTTATCGAAATAGAGAAAATGCATATCTCTTTCAATTTTCGGTGCTACTGGTCTGAACTCATCGTAGCCGCGACAAAATTGCGGATTCGGGGAACAAGCATATGATCTGGGCCGTGGATGCCCTAGTGTATTTCGAACCAATTAGTGAGCCCAGATAAAGATGATTCCAAATATAAACGACACTGTTAGGTCCTCAAGTTTTCAACAGTTTTAAGATACAGGCAATGAGCAAGTCAACAGGGAAATAAGAAAAAAGAGAGAGGAAATCTGAGGAGGGAAAAGCGGGGAAATTGAACAAACCTTGCGAGTGGATGAGTTGGGAGATGAAGGGGGGGATTTGGCTGGATCTTCGGGATCCTCAATAGCCGCATTATCAGCTTGACTGAGAGGTACTGAAGTTGGATCTTTTTCTTCGGCCATCTCCGGTTCTTCTCTGCTTCCTCTTCAGCTGCGGACGGCAATTTCCAGGAGAAGCGCAGCGACTTGAGAGAATGATTAAACTTGGAAGGTTGACGATAGTGACGCAAATTGATTAGACTCTGATTTACATGTTGGATTGGATTGCAAGCAAGCCTCCCGTTTGCATCGCTAAGCAATATCGAAACTCACGTGGCAGGCCAGGAAATGAGATCCGCCACCTCCCCAACCCCAATGGTTCCTTCAGGCTTCAACCACACTATTTCTCCTACAGAAGTTAGCGAAAACAAATACTTTTGCCGCCGCGTTGACTTGCAGATCTAAACTAAAATGGGCGAAGGAGTGGTGGGATAATATGATGCAGATGATTTAGATAATTTACATGTTGATAAATACATTTATTGCCAACTTTTCCGTGTAGAAACTCGAGAGACATGTATCTGAGTATTCACCTTAAAATGCCCAGACAATAGTGTTCCCACGAGTTACTTTGATCAATAATTGAGGAAGGGCTTTTGCCCCGTTTTTTACCCCAAAAAATAAAGGCCCAGACAATATACTTATTTTATTGACTACCTTGTTAAAAACATATTTATAAATTTTCTACGAGGGCCTCAATATAAAATATATTTGATAAATTGGTCTTGATTTTAATTATAAAACAAAATTTAGTTCTAATTATGAGACAAGATTTTTATATTGGTCAATATTTTTTAAAATTTAACCAACTTTCTTAATCTAATTGATTGGGATGTTTTAAAAAATATATATCATAATATTAACTAACTTAACCAATTTTTTTAATCTAATTAAATTAGATAAATATATTATATATTAAAAATTGGGTGGGGAGTATCATTTTCCAATTTGCCGCGAGATTTTTCCTCCAACAAAAGAATGGCCACGAAATTCAATCCCATGCATAGCTACAAATCACACGCTTCGAGTTTTTCTTTATTTCGTCTTTTATTGTTAAAGTTTTATATTTACTAGTACTATATATGATAGTTTATTTGATAATGTATAATATACAAATGATTAGAAGTATTATAATCACTGCTATTTCTCCTTTTTTTGGGGATAAATTTCTCCGTTGAATTCAACGTTCAAAACTGATGTCTTAGATGTGTTTGGATTATATTTTAAAGAATATATATTTTAGGGAAAAAAATAAGAATAGTATATTTAAAAGGCTTAAAGGAGTGACTTCTGTTGGTTGTGGCCCAATAACTAAATTTTAATTTTTTTTTATATATAAAAATTTTAGGAAAAGGGTTGGCTCATTCCGTCCAAGGATAAGGCGCTTGAAACCCAATCCGCAGGGTATACTGAGTTAGAGAGTACACATGCCTCTACCTTTTCCCAGCGTTTCCATTATTTCGTAGATCCCTAGGATACCTCCCCCGACGCCTTGACCAATTCCAGGATCGAACCCCCTCCATTTAGGTGAGAAAGTCTGACTCTTTTACTAGTTGAACCCAAAGATGAAGGTTCAATTGGATTTTCAAAAGATGAGGGACCCTCCAAATTTTATGGCATACCCTGTCACTAATCTCTTAGTGTCTTGGCAAGTTGCAGAATCAGGATCTACAAATCACTCCAACTTGACTCTTGTTGTGTAGATGCCAAAATAATCCCCAATCCGGGTGCTCCTTTGAGGTATCTTACAACCCGTGTAGCAGCCTCAATTTGTGACTTACTTAAAGTACTCATAAATTGGCTCAAAGTTTGCAAAACAAAAGAGATACCAAGCCTTGTAATAGTTAGATATGATAACCTACCTATTAGTCTTTGATATGGTGATGAATCATGTAACAAGGAGTTTAATTGGTCATAACAGCCTCCCATGTGCATGCTTCTCACCACTAACAAGTTTCATGCTTGTGCCCCTTTCGATGGCAATGAGAACACACATGTTGAGAATATCCAAATTCCACAACCTCTGCCCCTGCCTTGATGACTACTTCTATTAAAAGTTGCAACGGCTTCAATTGGATTACTTGAGGCTTGAACAGAGATGGTACGCTGGTCCTCTTCTTAGTTATCATAGAATACGCATGAGTGATGCTCGAAAGCGGCAACATGAGCAAAATATGATATCTAACTTATTGGTAGGACTCACTGAAACCCATCAAAGACTACAAAAGTCGTTGCTGGCTTGTTGCTCTACAATTTTAACATACCCAATAAAATACAAGTCATTACATATGCTAACTCAGAACTACGTAAGACCCACGAGAAGGAAAGAGAGACCTACAGCCAAAGCACCGCCCATTTCAATTATCGCCACTTGTTTGCTTTGACGCCGTTGCTCTTCCTTGCGAGTCAAACACCCACGTTGCAAACAAAACGCTATTCAGAATATTAAAACGTGGATATGTTCAACAGCAACTTCTAATGACATTCGGATCAAATTCTTACTCTATAAATAAACAATGCTCCACGTGAATCAGATTCTGTTTGTCGCCCCCGCCCCCAAAAGATCAGTCAGACTTTTGACAACTTTTTTAATAATATATCCTTTATACATGATGATCCTTGCACTTAAAAATTGGTGCATGAATATTGAATTTGTATGTTCAAAAAAGTGTACATGGTATTAATATGGGCACGTATGAAAAGATATTTAGTACAAATATTATTTGAACCTTAAGGCACCTTATAGTAAAAGATAAGAGGGTATAGGGGTGGGCAAAAACTCAACCCCAGCTTGTCCAATTCTGTATGGTCTAGACCAAATAAGCAATATCATAAAGTCAAACCAAACTGGACTAGACTAATTGGTTAGGCTGGACCGGGTTCCAGACTAGGGGATTAGACCATTTGGACTGGTCTGGTCAGCCAATGTCAATTTTTAAAAATGCTTTTATAATTTAGATGTTACTTTTTATTTTTTTTATTTAATGTTGTTGGAATTTTTTTAAGGATATATAATTAAGTTTTACTTTTTATGATGATTTTTATGTGATTATAGGTATTTTTATTATCTTAATTGTATTTATCATGCTAAATCAGTCTAAGGAGTCTATGAAACCTGATCTGGTTCAACCCAACCTCAAATTAGTACAGGATCAAACTAGACTCTAAGGCTGACTTGTACGGCTCTAGGTCCGCTCCATGAGAGCATGCTGAACATTTTCCAAGGGAATTTTGTCTGCCTTTCTTTTGTGGTTTTAATTTCCACGTGTATTATTTGCTCTGGCTATAGTCTTCAATTATGTATCCGGACTACATAATGGAGTCCTGATGAAGCTGTATCTACCACTTTGCCCGACGCACACTTCACCGTCTCATTCTCATCCTTTGTTGCTTTTCGGCGAGGTTGACTGACAGGACCAAAATGGGCTGTGCTGCTGTGGCCCATTCTTGTAGATGAATTCTTGAACAATTTCATTCAGCGTGGAGGAATTTCAGCCTCTAAAATGTATCCAAAAAAAATCAGCCTCTAAACAAAAAAGTAAAAAACTGAGTTTTTCCGCAACAAAATTCCCTTGTCATTATAAAGCTGATCATGTTATGAACCCATCTAACTGGTTCATATGATCGTTGATATATCAGTAATTGTTAATTTTTTCGGTACTAAATATAAAGATTACATAAGAAATTTGATTTGATTCTAAATACAAAAGCTTATTCTATTTTATTACTTGTTTTTATTATTATTATTATACATATCTGGGTGGGTGGGTGTGTATAATTATTTTTATTGATTGCATTTATTAATTGGAGTAAACAAGTAACAACTAATTTTTTTAATTTATAAAAATTATTTATTTATCTCTTGCGTTGTTGTTTATAGGATAAGGTTGGTTATTATTGTATCTCTCGCGTTTATTATCTTTTTTATTTTACTCAATCATGTTTATGATTGGAGGAAGTATTATTTAATTTTGTGATTCAAAGTGTTCATGAATGAATGAGAATAAAATCCAAGTGTATAATCTAAATATTGAAAAAATAAAGATCATATAATATAAAAGCCTTTGAAAATGTGATGTCGACACAGCAGAAGTCAGAATCATCCGGGCGGGCCCAGAAGAAGATGAACAAGAGAACTCGGAAGCATCAGCCAATTAAGAAACCCATCTTTGACTGACTCAAGGGCAAAAGAAAATAGTGAGAGAAGCACTGAAAAATAAAAGCCACATCCAACCATATCCAATCCAAGCATCATTATAGATACAGGGTGGGCCACTTTGACTTAGACCCCCTTTTATCGACCAACTAATTATCACACGTTTGAATATCCGAAATAAAATTCCTCTTACATATTTATATCTTATACAATAAATCATAGTGTAAAAACAGTTTATACCATTAACCCTAAACAAACACTAATTATCTACTTGTCAAGTTGTGACTTGTGACTAAAATTAATCAGACTTAAAATGGCGTGTATCTCAACTAACTGGGTTGATCCAAAACAATATTTCTGGTTATTAGGAAAGCGCAGAGCAACCCCCGAGTTCACATTCACATTCCTGACTCCAAAAGAAATAAAATTCGATTCGCATTTGTCATGTTCTCCAAAAGCTACTGATAAAAAGACGGTATCAGTACCCTCACAAAGCGGTTTTGGATAATAATTAGATAATGAAAGTTGGCCTGGCCCCAAGTGGATCATTCCCCTACCTTGCTGCCTGGATCATTCACCATATTTTATAATATTGCAATTAGCGACGTACATTATTATTATCGATCAAATATTAGTATAAACTGTACCCCTACGGTATTTATTTATTTTGAATGCCCCGTGCGGTGGATCTAATATGAAAGCCACTACTTTTTCACGTACGTCGGCGCGTCCTGCTTCATCCAATTGGCCGCACATTCTTTCACCGACTTGCGTGCCAATTGCAATATCAAGTTGCTTATCCACACACAAACGCCACCTTCCTTCAGCATTCACATTGACGTACCCACACTGTTCATTCATTCATTTACTAATATTTAAAGTCTTATGCTTTCTCCCAACCCGGCCGTCATCATGTTGTTATCATCTTTCACCTGAAAAGGGAATTAAGGTGGGTGATACTATAAAAAGGGCAGGCCAGAAAGAGAGAACGGATTTGTGTTCCCTCAAACCATCAACACTGACATACATATATATCAAAGGTGCATTGGCGTCTGAAGAATCTGAATGCTAAGACCAAGAGGTAGGGTTGGTTCATAGATATATTCGTATGTCAAAGGTGGTCAAGGAAGATGATGAACATAGAAGCAATCCCGTGACGTCATCTATGCAGATGATATTTCCAGATATAGACAGGGAGAGGGAGATGTCTGCCATGGTTTCAGCTCTGACTCAAGTTGTGTCCGGAGATGTGCCCTATGACCATACGGCTTCTCATCAATATTTAACGTACCTCAACACAGCTCAAGCTTCTGCCACACCATCTTCGTCTTCTTCATTCTACGGTTCTAGTTCTGCTGCAATGACAAGTATGGAAGATGCTACGTTCTCACAGAGAGGCTCATCATCATCCCCTGCTGTTCCAACAAGTAAGCACTAATACTGTTTTATTCTTTATTATCAGATTATATATATCTTGACGGGTCCCCACATTCTTTTGATTTTTTATTTTCCAAAAAAGCATTTGTTTAAGAGTATGTTTTGACATTGACTTAAACTGAATAAGAAAAGAAAAGGATATCATTTTTGAAGGGGTAATTAATGTTGAGTTTATGCCTTTATGGGAATACAGACAGAGAAGGGAGGAGCGAAATGATGGAAACGAGAAATGCGGTGTATGAATACAGAGCAGAGAACAGGGGAGAGCAGGGGAGAAGAAAATACAGAGGAGTGAGACAGAGGCCATGGGGGAAATGGGCTGCAGAAATCAGAGATCCATTTAAAGCAGCAAGGGTGTGGTTAGGTACATTTGACACAGCCGAAGCCGCAGCAAGAGCATACGACGAAGCTGCCCTGCGTTTCAGAGGCAACAAGGCTAAACTCAATTTCCCTGAAAATGTCACCTTGCGTTCTCCTCCCCCAAATCTTCACAACTTGCAGATTGATCACATGGTTTCACATGTTCAACCATCCCTGACGCCGCCACCGCTGCCTGCGTCCTCCTCCTTGCCTTTTTCCACCTTTGCCTCCACCGTTACTACACTTCCTTCGCTTTATCCTGCACAGACTCAGATGAGCGATTCTGAATATTTAGAACCTTCATCGTTTTCTCCCGCCGGTTACACCTTTTATTCCGGATAACACCATCATTGTTGTTTGTTTGTTCGCATTTTCTCTTTCTTTCTATGACATTTACCTTTTTCATCCCCTTGTTTAAGACTTGTTTTGATTTTACATTACTTTTTGAAGTTGAAGAATGGATAAATTCAATTGATTGATGCGACTCTACGACTTGTTGTTCATAACGACAGTTGCCTAAAGAGTAAAGAACATAATAACTGTGTGCGCCTAGGCGTCCGTTGTAAACCTTGCCACCTGAAAAAAGATAGTATTTGCATGGTCTGTGGGTTTCGACTCAGGGCGGTCAACACAGACCGTTTATAAAGGGATTTGTCTATTCTCTGTGCGTGTGAAACAAAAAGCAGATGTGCAGGGACAAATGTGTGCGAATGACCAAAATTTGACGTGCTCAAAGAATGAAGGGGAAAAAGGACGGGCATTACATGCTTATACTTATATACTTATTATGTGCTTATACCTTTACTCTAATTTGAGGTATAAGTATATTTTTTATATATATTGTATTTATTTATATTTAAATTATATGCTGTTTTTTGGGATTTTTTTTTTTACACCCGGTATCACAAATTAATTAATTTTCTTTTTGAACAATTCTGGCTAATTTCATTACTGAAAATGAGGCTATTACAATCAAACAAAACGTACCGACATAAAGCAATAGAAACAGACGGATTGTGATATTGAAAGACAAGGAAATCATAAACAGCTACATCGGTCCTATTGGATAAAAATAACACCGCCGAAGGGGATCAGCGACGTTAAAAGATCAATCAGGATCAAGGGTTCTGGGTTGTTCTGATGTATAACCCTGGTGACAACCTATGCTCTTTCTATCTTCTTCCAGCAACTGAAACAAAGAAGGTAAGGGTATACCTACCTACCCTATTGGGCACACCTCCTTATTAGTAGACACAGCAAGCCAATCTGCTGCTCGGTTCCCCAGACGAGGAGTGAAGCGAACTGAAAAACTGGGTTCAGATTTAAGAGCAACAAAGATGTCCTCAGTGATGCCATAAGATTGCCATTCACCTAAATCCTGTTGATTACTTTTCACAAGGCGTTCAAGTGTCTGGTTGTCAGTCTCAAATATGACATTTTTATTCCCCAGATCATGGGCAATCATCAAGGCCCTCTTCAATGCTAGCGCCTCCATCATGAAAGCTGATATCGACTTGACCTTATCGGTAAACATCCATTGAACCTGACCCCAATGATCTCGACAAACCAGCCCAATTACCGCATAAGAGGCTTGGTAAGATCCATCCAGATTAACTTTCAGGGAATGTTCAGCTGGAGGCTCCCACCGGCCTACTTGTTTCGGCCGCTTACCAGTTGCATCCTCCGAGTTCTTTGCAAAGTTGACATTCTAGTAGCAAGCCACTGCCTGATTAGCTTTTTCTATCACCATTAAAGGGTCCAGTTGCACACCGTTGAAAACCAAATCATTCCTGCCCTTCCATATGAGCCATAACAGCCAGCTTATCAAAGCAAAGTCATATTCAGAGAGAGGGTAGTTGGGATGCATTAGAGGGATCCACCATTGTTTAAAACTATGGATATTATTAAGGTCGCCCTTTATCGACAACTGACTCCTAAACCATACACACCTCACCCACTGGCAATGAAAGAATAAATGTTCCAGAGTTTCCCTTGCTACTTGGCAGATCGGGCACAACTTCGTGGATCCCCTTCGCCGTTTAACCAAAGCATCATGTGTAGCCAGGGAATTGGTCATGCACCGCCATATGAAATTCACCACTCTGGGAATTGCTTTGATCTTCCAGACTTTCTTCCATACTTCACTAGGGATCGGAGCAGATGTACTAGCTGGTTGGGGGGCACCATGGTGGTGGATAACGTCAGGTGGTACCCAAGTTTGACATTGTAGACCCCATTCGTTGCCAACGTCCACCTTAAGCGATCCTCCTGAGGCATCCTCGATAGTGGAATCTTGGCAATAGCATTGCAAGAAAGATCGTCGATCTCGTTCCTAATACATGTGAGATCCCAGCTCCTACTATCGGCAGCTATGAGTGACGCAACCCTCTGGTTGGATTTTTTAAGTTCAGCATCCTCTATAATCAGTTTCAAGTTGGGGAGAGAGGGGATCCAGTTGTCCTTCCAGATTCGGGCAGACTCCCCGTTGCCAATTTGCCAGCATAAGTCTTTCTTGATAAAATTCCTCCCTTCTAAAATACTTGATAGCACCACGAAGCTCTATGACCTTTTTTAGCATCTAGAAAAACACCATTAGGGAAGTAGAGACCTTTAAGGACTTGTACCCATAGATCTTGGGGATTCTGAGTTAGGCGCCAAGCTGTCTTTGCTAGAAGAGCATTATTGAATTTGATAAAATCGCGAAAACCCATGCCTCCTTCAGTTTTAGGCCTTGTAAGTTTATTCCATGCCACCCAATGAGTCTTATGTTGCCCCTCCCACCAGAAGTCTGCCACCAAACTGTTTAGAGCTTTGCAAGTTTTGACTGGGAATTTAAAGCATGTCATACGAAATATAGGGATAGCATTTATGACAGCCTTAATCATGATCTTTCTTCCAGCAAAGGATAAGTGTTTACTGCTCCAGCTAAGGGCCTTTTTGCTAATCTTCTCACGAACATAAGCTAGTGCTTGATGTTTGGTCTTTCCCCAAACACTTGGGATGCCTAGATATTTGCCTTGATCCAAACTTTCGTTGATGCCAAGAATTTCACAGATATCTTTTCTGATAGGTTGCGGGGTATTATCTGAGAAGACAATACTTGATTTCTCCAGGTTAACTGATTGGCCTGATGCTAAGCAGTAATGGTGTAGAGTGGCCGCCAGAGCCTGACAATTCTGAATATCTGCACTCATAAAAAATAAGGCATCATCTGCGAAAAAACTATGTGATAGCACTGGGCACGTATTGCTCAGTTTAATTCCTGTTAGGCGTCCCTGTGTCACAGCTTTATTAATCATACATGAGAGCACCTCCAGAGAGAGTATAAACAAATTGGGAGATAAAGGGTCTCCCTGTCGTAATCCTCTACCTGGACTAATTGAAGCTATTTTCTCCCCTGCAATACACAAATTGAGGTGAACAGATTCCACACAATTCATAACTAAATTAACCCATTTCTGTGAGAAACCAAATGACAGCAAAGCCTTCCTCAAAAAGTCCCATTCAACCCTATCATAGGCCTTACTCATGTCCATTTTTAAGGCGAATTCAAACTTATTACCAGTCTTCCTTCGTCTTAAATAATGGAATACCTCATGGGCTATGGTAATGTTATCCTGAATTAATCGGCCTGGGACGAAGGCACCCTGATTAGGAGAGATGCATTTATCCAGGCAACACTTCATCCTATTGGCTAGAACTTTAGATATAATTTTATATGAGAAATTACATAGGCCAATGGGACAGAAGTGTGCAACAGATTCAGGTTTGTCTATCTTAGGGATAAGCGTAATATTTGTGCCATTTATTTCATCCAAAGGGAGGTTCATATCAAAAAATTCTCTTACCATCTTAACTGTAGCGTCTGCCACCTCATCCCATGAGGATTGATAGAATTTACCTGAAAAACCATCTGGTCCAGGAGCTTTAGAAGCTCCCAACTGAAAGACAGCTGATCGGACTTCTTCACGCGTTACAGGGCGAAGAAGAAGTTCATTAGAGGCTTCATCAATTCTTGTGTCAACTGAGGCCAAAACAGGTGCAAGGTGTCTAGGTCCTGAAGGAGAAAACAGGTTAGTGAAATACTCTGTAAACATAGCATTTATAATACCTTTCTCCCGCGTCCATACACCATTCTCATCTTTAATGCTCAATATAGAATTACGTCTTCTCCTGACCAGGGTGGTTAGGTGAAAGAATCTTGAGTTTTTGTCTCCAGATTTGAGCCATGAGATACGCGATCTTTGCCATTAGTAATTTTCTTCTTGGTCCATTAGTTCCTCTATTTTTTGGAGGAGAGAAATTTCCTCTCTTTTACTCTCATCAGTTTGATTGCCCTAACGAACAGTTGCTAGACAAGACATCAAAATATTAATCATCTTTTTGCGGTTGGGGAAATTCTGCTTACTCTAATTAATGAGATTTTTCCTGCAATTATTTAAAGAGAGAACAAACTGACTGATTGCGTGGTTAGCCATTGGGACACCAACCCCCCAACTATTATGAATAACCTGCATAAAATCATTGTGAGCAGTCCAATAATCCTCAAACCTGAATGGTTTTATTTTATTAGGAGAAACATGATTAAAGTCAACAAGCAAGACATGATGGTCCGAACCAAGAGGTTCAATATGAAAAACTTGACAAAACGGAAATTTATGACAAAAACTATCATTTCCCATAGCCCGGTCAATTCTTTCTTTGATGGTTGCCTCCCCCTGTCTTCGGTTGCACCATGTGAACCATGATCCATGGAAGCCCAAATCAATGAGAGAGCAATCGGAGATAAATTTCTGAAAATTAGTAATCTTCCTGATGGCTCTTGGGTTACCTCCTTGTTTCTCCTGGTGGGATGTGATATCATTGAAATCTCCAATGCAGATCCAACTTTCATTTCTATAGGAGGCAAAATTGATAATATTTGCATATTCCGCGAGTCTTTCTTGTTCTGTTGGTGGCCCGTAGACAAAAGTGATGTAATAAGGAGCGCAACTGATGGGTCAGACACAGATGTGTGGATGACATTTCTAGTTGAGGAGATGATGTTAACAATAGTAGAGTTGTCCCAGAATAATGCAAGACCACCGCTCAACCCAACTGGATCAATTATCCACTCTTCATTGAATCCACATCGCTGCCTTATCTTGCTAACATATCAATGTTTCTTCTTGGTCTCCATGATGAAGACGATGTGGGGTTTTTGTTTATTACATAATTCCTTAAGATTTTTAACTGTCAAAGGAACCCCTAACCCCTGACAGTTCCATGCCAAAAGACTCATGGCGAACCGATGGCTGCTTGGTGGCAGCCATCGGCGTGTAGAAGTGCATCACAGTCAGCAGATCCATCCTTAGGGCAATTGTCAATTTCTGTTCCCTCCGCAGGATAAGCGTCTGGGACCAATTGAGTAAATGTCTGTCCTGGATTTGCAAGATTATTCTGTATTCCCCTCAAGATATTCTTTAATTTCCTAGCATTCATACGTGTTGGCTCAGAGATTACTAGTGGGCTTGCATTTGTATCCTGCAGCTCCGGGGCTGGTTCTGGAAAAAAGAGCCTCTTTTTTGGTGGATGGAGAGTCATATCTTCTTCCTCTAGAGGATCTGGTTGACGTTTCAGCCGAATATTCTTAATTCCAGAGGTGACAGCTGAAATTGGGGAGAGTCCGACAAACGGAACTATAGCCTGGCGGTCGTCTGCATCAGTCGCCGGGAACTCCACGTGGTAGTAAGGTTGCGGGCTAGCAGGCGCCTCTTTGGGGCTAGGGACGTTCCTGAGAATCCGGTATGCTGATTAACTCAGATTCAGTTTCTTCTCCAACTGCCGTCTGGGAATCAGGTTGACAAGGATTGGGGTGAGATTGCTCCAGATTTGAGGCCATGAAATTAGGGAGATGATTGATGATTATCCCTGTTAGGGGTGGGCCGAGAGTTTGACCATCAGAGGAAATCTTACCATTACCAAGATTCACGCTCATCGCTCCTGATAGCACATTTGCGGAATTAATGCCATGAGATTGAGCACTTCCGTTTAGAGCAAGATTATTGATTGAAGGGCCCATAACGGCATCCGCATTTTTTGGGATTTTATTGATTTGAATATCCCCCGCATTTTGCTCTGTGATCGGATTATCTGACTTTCCCTTTTCATTTCCTGATTTTTTGAAGTGTAGATAACAACCCACAGGTTCCTTGCTGTGATTCATGCTATTGCCGTTTTGAGAGGATTCGCCGGCCGAACGTCGACCGAGAGCTTGGTCAGTCATCGGAGGATGTTTTTTTCTCAGAAGTGTCGACTCCTCCCAGTTCATGTCATGCGCCACAAGAGCCTCCTCAATGGTCTTCATGTGTGGAGTTCCCAGACCACTGCCAACAAGCATATCAGTCATAGTTTCATCTGTGCAATCTGGTTGGAACTTGCATATTCTTGCTTCATGACCAATTCTCCCACAATCATAACAATAATTTTGGAGACGCTCGTACCGAATAGACACCTATATTGGATCACGCTGAGGCCGGGGCACCCAGAATCCTGCTAAGAGTGGGTTTTGGATATTAATAAGAACACGGGTCCTGATAAAAGTGCGGGACAAATGACCCTGGATCATTGGCATCTCATACATCAGAGTTCTACCTATTGCATTGCCCAGAGTTATTGCATTTTCTCCATCAAAGGCTACGTGCGGGAGACCATGGAATTGAATCCAAAACGGGCACCACTCAAAGTTGACTTCCTGATAAACCATATAGTCATCCCAAGGTTGGAGATTCAGCAACACATTTTGAATGGACCACCGACGTCCCTTTAGCACTCGGTGGAAATCTTCCTGTCTAGTAAATCTGAAGAGAAATGCGTTTTTGTCAGGCAGCTCATGGATCTCCATCCCTTTGTCAATTCCCCAACCCTTCTTGATCATAGAGATCACGATGCCTCTATTGAGTGATTTGTCCGTCTCCAAACGCCCTACAAGCGCACACCCCTTCTGATTATTGATTGATGCGGTGAGGTTTAGGTGGACTTCTTTGGGACCTCTAGTGCCGCTGATATTCAAGCCAACTTCCATCGCCTGGAGTTAAGAACACACAAGATCGCAAAGGTAAATAAGTTCAGGAAAAAATAAGGAAAAAAAAAACACCATAGGGTTAACCTGATCCTCAGATAGAGAACCGTCTGAAAAACTTAGAAAGGGAAGGTAGAAAACTGGAACGCAATCTCTCACAGAAGGAGAGAAATGACTTACACAGGTTGAGACAAACTCTCACAGACGGAGAGGAAACTCTCACAGACGGAGAGAAAAGATGGAGCACCACTTGCTTTTTTTTCCTTTCTCTCTTAAATTAATTAATTTTCATAATACTGTTACAGATAATTGCAGAACTGGAAATTAATTAATTTGAGATACTGGATACAAAAAATATCTCAGAAAGAAGCATATAATTTAAATCTAAATAAATACAATATATTAAAAAATTTAAAAAATTTAAAAAAAATATGCTTATACCTCAAATTAAAGATATAAGCACATAATAAGCATATAAGCATAAGCATGTAATGTGGATCCGTGTTAACACCCGAGTACTCATTTGGGATTTGGTAAGCATGAGAAAGTGTGTGTTTTTTTCTTCCCCCGGGAAATGGAGACAAAATATAAAATTAATTTTAAAAAGTTAAAAGAGAAATTGCATTTAGGTCTCGAATAAGGAAAAAAACGACAAAATAAAACCCCTAAAATCTCAATATTATGCTGAAGTCCCATAAGATTTTTTTTTGCAATATTTTCATATGTGAAAAGACAAAATTACCACCATAGAGGCTCATGAACTTGATAAAACAAGCTCATGGATTTGTTAACAGGTACATATGAACTTGTCAATATAGGTATATGGTTTTGTCAAAACATATTCATGGACTTGTTAAAACAGGCTCATGAATTTGTCAACCCAAGCACATGAGGACATTTATATCTTTTCACATATAAAAAATATTGCAAAAAAGTCCTACGAGACTTTACTGCAATTTTAAAATTTTAAGGGATCATTTTATCATATTTTCTCTTATTTGAGACATAGGCACAATTCTCCAAGTTAAAATAAACAAAGAAACTTCATATTAAATTAAAATAAAAAACCGAAGTGCTAAGCGTTACGCGGAACAATCATCCATTAGTAAATATTTATTTCCAGATTAGTAATATAATATCCAATTCAATAACTCTCCATGATTTTATCTCAAAATATTGGACAGGATTCATAGACTCAAGCATTTATAAGTCCGTTTTAACTTTCTTACTTGCGAAACTCCATATCACTGTACTCAAGTACAGTAGAAAATTTCATCCACCGGAAAAAAGGATGACTGATTTGTTCGAAGTTTCACCAATCCAGTCAATTAAACACAATTCAAGTAAACATCCCGATAGGGCATTCTAAGTTGAAAATCACACATCTATGTTGGGGTTAACTTCCAATTACCAGAAAGAAGCAATGCCACAAAAACAATAAAAAGTAATCCTCCTTCGGTCCTAATTATAAGATATATTTAACTGATTTTGGGGAGATTAAAGAGAGGAGTTAAATTAGTTAATTTTACTCATTTTCCTAAAATGCTCTTATATAAATTTAAAATAGTATGAATAAAAGTGAATCAATAGCTTCTATCGATCTAGAATTTTTCTTTTTATACCCTTTCAAATTGAAATAATGGTATTACTATATATATGTATGTGTGTGTAGATATATAGACACACACACGTGTGTGTGTTTGTATGTATGTGTATATATAGATATACACACACAGATATAAATATATACATACATACATATATACACACAAATACACATATATGTATAAACACACACTCACACAAGTGTGTGTATATGTTATATATTTGTGTGTAGACACACACATATACGCGCTCGCGCGCACACACACATATTGACATTAATATTAGTTGATTAATAAATAAATTAAAATCTAATAATTTAAAAGTTTCATTGACTGGAAGAATCTACGCACCCACATATATATACTCATCAAAAGCCAAATACACTTGAGAGAATAAAATAGGGGTGGTTTAAGAAAAAAGTAGTTAAAACACCAACATATTTTCCATATAGGATTTATTTGAAAGGGAGAAATTACGTGCATATCCAAATAAAACAACCTTACTTCCACTATGTACGTAGCTAATATAACATACATTTCAAAGTTGGTCACAAGCAAATTCTGAGGCAAACTAAACCAGAGCAGAAGAAACTAAATCTTCTCTGCATAAGTCGAAACAATGGGTGAGGCATTTGCAGATGTTAGTAACTTAATGCTCAGAAAATGAAGTGTTGAAGATTAAGCATAAAGTGAGACTAGCATGAGAAAAGGCTCGAGTTTTAAAGCCACACACAGCTAAGTTGAGTATAAGTAAACAGGGAAAGGAGCCATCATATCGATACTGCTTGGGAAAGGAATGTCAGTTCAGAACATTGTGCAGTTGGCAGATTACCGAAGAATCGAAAACGTTCAGAACAAAGTCAACACGCGCGTTCACTCTTCAAGAGCTGCAACGGACCTTGCTTATTGAGAATTTAGCGCGGGCTAGCCCAACACGTGGTTGTATATTTTAAAAACACTCCAGGCCTGGTTGTTCCCATTACTTTGCTAGGTCCTTATAGCCAATAATTCATATGAATAACCGGTACTATTAGTAGTGCAGTGGTATTGGGAGTAGTCTCCTCACCCCTTTGTACTGGGTTCGATCCCCCCATCCCCTATCGCCTATGTATCAAAAAAATAATTCATATGAATATAAAATTATAATAAATTGTGAATAATAGATTGTACTGAGATTCATTCTTCAGATTCAGAATTCATGCACTGGTTGAGAGTCCGGCCACTTAGGTATAATAGAATGAATTTAGATATGATTTCTTTTTATGTTTTAAATGGTTATATTTTTATCTAAAATATGATATATGGATAACATACCACACATTTATAGTTTAAATAAATAATTATTTAACGTTATCAATTCTTGATATATTTAATACGAAAATTTATATACTTGTTATATTGTAATTGGAAATTTTTTATAGTAAAATTACAACAACAACAACAACAAAAAGTCCCTCGATTTTCCCCCTTAAATAACTACAAATATATTGATAAGGAAAACACCCCCCGGCCGCCCCCCTCCTGTTCCTCCGATCCATTCCTTCTTCTTTCTGCTCCCAATATTATGAGAATAAACTCATCCACGGATCTCTTATCCTATAAAAGCAATTGAAATGCTTATGTGGCAGCAGGAGGTCTTCTCAAACAGCTGCTTTTATGTAGTAAGAGATTCGTGGATGAGTTTGTATATAAGATCAAATAACCATGCGTACACCAGCTATACTTTTGCTAGATTGTCCAAAATTTTATTTATTGATTTTTAAAACTAATGCTGCTCAGTCCTTTTTGTTTTTACGCTTACAAGAAAAAGACAAGATCATTTTTTTGTTTTCCAGAACTCAATATGATTTTATTAACACTTTTGTTTGGAAAAGTAATATATGATACGCAACCTTTTCACATGTGTGTGTGGAAGAGGAAAAGAGAGACTTTGTCGGTAAATTCTATATATGTAGTTGCATTTTTGCTGCAATATAATGTAGCAAGCACGAAATCAAGCCATAGTATATATTTATAGCTACAATAATTAATTATAAATTTGGGAAGCATATTTAATAATCTTAATTGTGAATCGGGGGCTTCTTCCTGGCTGGAGTATAATCCATTGAGAATACTTCACCATCTGCATTACCCTTGTCGTTTTCTTTTGGCTTAAATATTCCATCACGTGCCTCCTTTTTATGAACTCTACTATTGCCATTTATTCTTTCTTTCAACGTTCGCGCTGCATGGATTAACAAATATACATCAATTGATTATCAAAATTTTAAAAAGCTTAGGAAACCAAATCATGAAGAAAGAAATTAAAAGAGTGTAACACACACACACATATGCAAGTGTATATACATAGCTAGATATATAATACCTGTGGCTTGAGAGGAGATGAAGCAGAGAAGGAAGAAAACTACAATTACAAGTCGCTTGTTCTGCGTAATAGCCATTGTATATTGTATATATGTCTCGTTTATAATTATACAATAATCACCTCAGTCTCAGTGCCTTATATAGAGACGAAGATGGGGAAGAGATGCTATAATAATACCCTAGGTAGGTAGCTAGAGAGTTGCAAGTTGTCACCAAGATAAAAGATTATTGGGCAACTACTACGTGGAATTTGTGAATATGTTATGAGCCATATATAGGGTCTACGACTGTCAACATCGCTGTCTGCTGCTTTGTCTCACAATAAATAGACCGCTAATGTGCTTTTCCTGGGTGAAGATTTAATTCTGAATATTCCAGATATCCTATCATCGTCTCCTATCCCTTAACCTCAACTTTAGCTTCCACGCCGTTATGTTATTTAACTTTTGCTGACTTCTTACCTTTTAACCTACAAAAACAAGAGCAGCACAGTTGCTTCTTCCCTAGTTACACAGGGTTTAGATGTAAAAATATACATGTGTTTTTTTTTAATGAGCGCCTAGTAACAAATGTTTTTTTTTTTGTGCAAATGTGCACACATAGTTACAAATTAGGTGCAAAAATACTGTTTGACTGTTAAGTTTGACTTTGACGGATGACGTGACATTTCAAAGGTGTAAAAATACACATGTGATTTGTCAAAAAGAGCGCCCAACAACAATTTTTTTAATTTAATAATTTTATTTTAATCACTACCGGGTACTAAAAAGATATTTAGAATACTGACCTGTACTGAAAAAATACTTTATAATCTTGAAAAATTATTTTTAGATCTAAAAAAAATATTTTAGGGTACTGACTGGTACTAAAAAGATACTTTGAAATATTTTTTCTCTACCAGTCAGTATCCTGAAAGTACTTTTTAGTACCAGTCAGTACCCTGAAATATTTTTTTAAGTATCCTTTTAGTACCGATAAACACTTGAAATATTTTTTTCAAGATCCTAAAATAATTTTTCAAGATTATGAAGTATTTTTTCAGTATCAGTTAGTATCCTTTTAGTACCGGTCAATACTTAAAATATTTTTTCAAGATCCTAAAATAATTTTTCAAGATTATGAAGTATTTTTTCTGTATTAGTTAGTATCTGGAAAAAATATTTCAGGGTATTGACTAGTACTAAAACTACTTTCAGGATACTGACTGGTACAGAAAAAATATTTCATAATCTTGAAAAATTATTTTAGAATTTTGAAAAAATATTTCAAGTGTTGACCGGTACTAAAAGGATACTGAAAAAAATATTTCAGGTACTGACTGGTACTAAAAAGTACTTTCAGGATACTGACTGGTACAGAAAAAATATTTCAAGTATTGACCGGTACCAAAAGGATACTGACTGATACTGAAAAAATACTTCATAATCTTGAAAAATTATTTTAGGATCTTGAAATAAAATTATTAAATTAAAAAAAAAATTTGTTGTTGGGCGCTATTCTTAATAAATCACATGTGTATTTTTACACCTTTGAAATGCCACGTCATCAGTCAAAATCAAATTTAACGGTCAAACTGTATTTTTGCATCTAATTTGTAACCACGTGTGCACTTTTGCACAAAAAAAAACATTTGCTATTGGACGCTCCTCAGAGAAAAGCACATGTATATTTTTACACCTTAACCCCAGTTACATGTCACAAACACACCCATTGGAGCAGGACATACTCTCTTCCTGCAGTGTATTTGAATTATAACGTGCACAAAGTAAATCATACAAGCCATTTGTACATCATCAATTTCAATTCTATCAAGTTGAGATGGCCCCCGCGCGCACACACATATAGAAAGATATCAAGTGAGAGCAAGCTAAGTGACTCGATATTATACTCTTTCTCCTCTTTGGTACTAATTTGTGGCTATACACAGGTCACTTCTAAGGAAAAGGTTTGATTCAAAATATAAGTTATTTGTAGGGCAAGTAATAATGATATTTTTGTTAATTTTACCTTGATTTAATTCCTATTGAAAAGAAAGAAATAGAGGAGAGGAGTGTGAAAATCAGTTGTAAAATAAAGAGAGATAAAAAAAAATTAATAAGGGAAAATATTTTTTTATCAATTTAATGCATTCCTAGGTATGCAAAAATGTGGTATATGTGACTCATATTTAAGGTAAAGAGTAGTATTATTTACTAGGGCGTGCATTTTTGCCCTTAAAATATCCGCCTAGGAGCAATTTTACCCCTGAAGTTTCAATCGTAGTTATGTTGCCCCTGAAGTTTCAAAACGGAGCAATGTTGCCTTTCCGTTAAAAACTCTAACGGTCAACATTAGGGTTTTTAACGGAGGGGCAACATTGGTTCATTTGTAAACTTTAGGGGCAACATTGCTCCCAAAAAAAGTAGCAATTTTGTCCCTGAAATTTCAAAATGGAGCAATGTTGCCCCTCCGTTAAAAACCCTAACGGTCAACTAATGGTTGACCGTTAGTTGACCTTTAGGGTTTTTAACGGAGGGGCAACATTGCTCCATTTTGAAACTTCAGGGGCAACATTGCTTCACCGAAAACTTTAAGGGTAAAATTACCCCTTAACGCATACTTTAAGGGCAAAAATACACCTTCACCCTATTTAGTATTCTACTGCTCATGATACCGCCCCTATCTCGTCAGCCGTTGCTTGTTCCAAAAAATTGATCCATTCACACGCGCGTGCGCGTGAGGGAAAGGGTTTGGATGATGATTGATGAACACCCCCATTCAATGATATTGAACTACTTCCTCTAATCTAATCTTTAACATAAGATGTTAAGCGTTAAATAATCAATTTACAGATATTTAAAAAATTAGATAATTTAGTTATTTAAAAATAATAATTTTTGGTTTCTCTATAATATATTATTTTTAATCATGTGTATTAAAACTACTTTCTTTCGATAGAAATTCCTTTAATACTTAAAATGAACATATGGATACTTTTGAGGTAAAAATTATAAATTTTAAAAATTAAAATAGATTGAGATTTTATATTTAGATACTAAAAAAAAAAATCCTTGCCTAGTTTTTATATTTGGACCAGCTAGTGGGAGTATTGATTATATATGAATGGTATGATAAGTACAGTACCTAAACTCTTCAATAAATTACTGGTCTAATTGACACTGTTGCTGGAGAGCGCCAATTCATAGATGATGAAGCCGAAGCAAGTATATCTTAGTTTGTCAAACTCAGCTCTATTCTCTCCATTTGGGTGAAAACTGAGAAGTCCCCGCATTATTGAAAAGGTCATTGCTCTTAGCCATGGGCAAGCAAGATAATAATAACACATGAATGGTTGGTAATCTCAATGGAACTTGATGAAGGGAAGGAAATTAGATATGTGTAAACAATGTTGAGCTGTATCATTAAATTTGCGAGGGAATATTCAGACAAGATAATACGTTGGAGCATGCAAGAGGGCCATATATACCTGGCTCTGTGCCTGTTTCTCCAGCCAATCTCAAGCATTTTACCTCGCCTTCACATCCTCAAAACATTTTAACTTAACGCTATTGTCACCTGCATTTCCTTGTTGGTCGCTCTTCAATATCCACAAGTTCTTTTTTGAGCATCTTTAGTTATTACGATCCAACACACACGTACGTACACACACTAGCCTATCATCACATATACATGGATGGATGGAACTAGCTAGCTAGGAAGGAATTATTTTATTGCAGTTCTTTAAACATCAACCAAAGCCTTGGCTGGGGTGAAATTAAATTAAAAATTCATGGCTTTGCAGTAATTCAATGACATATAATAAATTGAAGAAGATGCCAAGTGAAATTCATCAGCGTAACATATATAACACAGTGATTATATATAATTGTTTTGTTTGGTTGCGCTCAAGTTAGAACTTAGATGGCGTAGGTGGAAAGATTTGATTATATGATAATGGAAGATGCCAAGCATTAATGAATGGAGGGAGAAAAACGGACAAAGGAGAGAGGACGATCATTTTCGGAAAAGACAAGACACAATGTTTTTCATTTTCTTGTGAAAGAGTAAGACAGCAGACAAAGTTACGTACGCTTCACATGGGACGATGTGCTTCATCGTCTACCTGGTAGGCCTACCTTGTCCCTTGCATATTGTGCCTACCCCGAACACGATTTAATGTAGTATAGAGCCAATAAAGGCTATGATAGAGAGTGAATTCAACATGGCAAGCATCCCATTTGATCTTGTCCTAATTATCACCAGAAACCCGGAACCGAACCCTCTTGTATTTGTCCGTATTAATACATATATTATACCTCTTCATTTTAACATTCAATTTATGCATGGTATATTTGTATTTTCGATGTATAAGTATTACATAACGAAAATGATAAAAATGAAGATCAGATGGGTCTCTCTTATGATGGATCCTTGCTTTATGACATTTGCCACTTCTTTGTTGTTATCTTCTGAGAATTATATTTATATCCATCATCTATCCATAGTTTTGAATACTTAAAGTTGGTCCAAAATATAATATTTCAGTCATTTTATCTCTTATATATATATCAATCATTTTTTCACAAACTAATTTAGTTAACTTATAAATTAATATATAACTTAAATAAAAATATTCTAGTGAGGCCTTGTCACATCTGTTCAAATGAAACAATTTATTTCGTTTTTTTTTTTTATGTATTGTAATTAGTTAAGTAGCTTTTATATTAGAGATTACAGGAAGTGCTAACTTTTCTACATACATATTATTAGAATGTTTTAAAATGAAGATGTGTTTTGAGAAGTTATATTCTTATAAATTAAGAGATTTGTGTTATTAGTTCATAATAAATTAACATGGTTCATAAATCTAATCAATGGTTTTGACTTTTAATTGACAAGATGTGGCCTTTAAGAGATACCACTTCAATGTATCAATTCATTGTCTATAAATACCTCAATCTTGACACCATTTGTAGAAGAGAATAAGAAGCCTCATAACCTCTTGTTGAGTTCTTTATCTTCTGTCGATTCTGTCACTTTATATCCTTACAGAAAGAGTTTGTTTAATTTATTTCTTGGTGGGAGATATGATGCCACTTCCTATCTACTAAGAGGATTGCAGAATATCTCTTAAGGATAATGTCTTCAAATATGACCCAAACCAAACATTTTCTTATTTCTTTACAGATTGTCAACAGATTTCACTTCTATCTTAACTTGGTCTATTTATTACTTCACCCAATCAGGACCCTTGTATTTATATTTGGTATTTTTTAAGTTTCTTAGGATTTGTTTCCTAGTAGTCTATCAGATAATCTACAGAATTTAGGTTTTAAGCAATTTGTTTAAAACTATGAAAATGAATTTTATACTTTTCTTGAATAGGCAAACCATATGTTAAGATCACAAAAAACTTGTATCAAAACACGCCCTAAATTCTATCTCTCGCACTGGATTTGGAATCCTCAATTAATTAATTAAGCTCAATTGAATTCAAGCAATTATCTCTGTTTTTTAATAAATAAATTTGTAGCTGCCCACTCAATATCATCACATCATAATTAAGCGTGTTTGTGTCAACTGTTATATCTGAAATTCCGCATATAAGTTTATAATCGAAAGTACTGAGCCCAACTGAAAATAACGGACCATTCGTCAACCGTAAATCAAGCTACTGTGTATTATTACAACTTAGTTATCGCAAGACATTCGAATAATTTACACAGAAGTACTAGCTAGCTAGTAATAAATAGTTTCAGTTCCTGTAATATCTTTAAAGAAAGACGAAAAGTTGAAAGGTTTAGATCCAATTGTTTATGAGATTGAAAAGGCCTCATCACTTTTTTGATAGAAAAATAAAAATAAAAAAAAAAATCTTGTTTTGAAAGGCACCATCCAACCAAATATCTTTCTCTTATATGTGTAGCACCTCTATGTTTGGAGGCGCAGATATGTGTTCACTTCTTAAAAGTCAAAACAGAATCAGTTACGCTGAATAACAATTTTCAATAATTTCTTCAATCTTCTTCTATCATCCTCATCATATTCATAAATCAACTGTTATTAGTCCAAGCTTTTTCAGAATTGAACAAAACAAAAATCAATAAAGCCGTTACATCAGCATAAGCATTGCAATGATTGATAACTTTTCACATTATACTGGAGACTTTTTGAGGACAACAACATAAAATAACGCTCAAGTTGATCAGTAAGTAGTTCCCCACCCGAGGGAGAAAAGATATTATATTGAAACGACTGATCCGTTCATTAGTTCAGACATATTATTAAATACTGTTTTATTTACTATCGTACGTGCATTTTCATAAATAACTTATAAATAAAAAGATTATATTACTTTAAATTTTCTTTCATGTTGAAAGTGAATGACTGTCTTCTTATATTGACTGCAGAGGTTGGTCGTGATTGCACCTCTGCTATATTGTTCACATAATACCTGGAATCACAACTAAGGAGCTCTAGCTAGTTGGTTCAGCTCTTAAGATACACTTTATGATCTTGTGTAACAATATGAGCAAGAAGAAACAAGATATATCGATTGGCACATGTAGATTAAACATGTTTTTTTCCCTTCAAATTTTACATAGCAAAATTTCAGTATCTAGTGATCTGCTCAAAACTTGAAAAGCTCTTCTCCATATGCTCCCCCCTCCAACTCACTCGACTTGAAACCTATTTACACAAATTCTAGGGCCTCAATAATATATAGTAGCGAGCCAGCTAGAGAAACTAGTATATGGGAGATTTATTTTGACTGTGGGATCTCCTAGAGGTTCAAAATAGTTGACAACATAATATTAACCATATATACATAGAAATGCAGAGAATAGAGCTGGAATATGAATATCTATGGCTTCCTCTAAGAAAACAATAAATTAAAGAGGGAGGATGTAATTAGTTATGAATGGGAGGGTTTTTTTTGGCAGGAGTGTAGTCCATGGTAACCAAATCATCACCGTTGAATTGTTCTCCTGCTTGTCTCTGTACCTTGTGATCATTATTAGACGCACTATTCGGGCTCTGTGCCTTCTCATCTACATGTCTTGATGTCTCCCTCAAACTTCTGGCTGCAACACATAAAAGAAAATCCCTCAAATGAAATGAAATAATGGATGATAGATTATCAAGCAAAGAGATCAGAGTGATAGAAGGGAATGATGAGGCCTACCTGAAGCTGTGGAAGAGAAGATGCAAAAGAAGAGAAAAGCAACAAGAAGAAGGCGTCGTAGCGTAGCCATATTTTGGAACTTGAAGAGAGTTTGGTGTGTATATATATGTATAATTAATATAAGCGAAAGCCAAAAGCAGATGCAGAAGATGAAGGTGAAGGTGAATGAGAAGGTAAGGGAGGGAAGTGATTTTATAGGGGAGAGAAAGGAGACAAGATCAATAAATGGGAGAAACTGAGGTTCAAATCAATGTCTCCTGCAATGTCGTGCAAGAAAAGGACAAGGCTAAACTTCACAGATGATCATGGATCTCCCTATTCAATTCCTTCGTTGTTATCTCTTTGGCGCCTACTTCTCCCAAAAAAATCTCCATTCTATTTTAAACATGAGGATTTGAAATTGTTGGAGTACGAGTGGTGTTGTTGGGAGAATTTTGAGTTAATTGTAAAGGATTCGCAGGAAAACAGATCTATTTTTAACTTCAGCTAATAAACGGATTTTTTATTCACTAACAATTGATCTATCCCTCCTTAGGTTTTAACTAAGAAAAAAAAAAAATCTCCAATCACTAGAGATAAGTTATCTCTACCCCTAAAACAACGTAGTTTTGAATTAATGAAGGGTATGTTTGTAATTTTAGGTGAATTAATGAAGGATGCAAAATTACAGAAACATCCTTCATTAATCTAATAAAACATGGATATGCTATATTTAGTTACTACTTCAAACTGGTATAAATAATGCATACTTGGTTTCACATTAAGAATAATTAACAAAACTATGATTTTTGTTTTGTTTTTTTTATTAAAAAAAACTATGATTTTAATAGATTGCAACATGAAATCTAAAGCTGTGATATAATATATATATGTCAGTCCGATTCTAAAGTGTCAGCCCTTAAGAGTTATGATCTGAAAAGCCCACCGACCCTAAACCAAATATGTACATACAGAGACAAATGAAATAATCATTCCCTAAACCAAGGAAGAAGTTTCGATTAGGAAATAACTGTTTATTAATTAAAATTTAATATTTGCAAGCATAAAATTCCTCTGCAAAATCATGGGGATTACAGTTGGACGTTGGTAATATCAAACACGCACCAGGGCAACACCTCTTATAAAACAAATGAAGAACATAATATCCTTTGTTTGAATGGTTCAGTTCATATTCAATTTTATAGTTTATTTAAAATGCTAAAAATGTAATATTTTAATAATAACATGAAAAAGTATACTTTTTTATATTAAATATATAAATGATAATTAAATAACATAGCTATTAATTAAACAATACAATGCAAAAAAATGCAATGAACTAGAATGATGAGTTGTAATTCTTGTATAGATGATATAAGCCTTTCCTTCATTCGGTACCAAAAGACGCATGTTTTACTCGGCTCAGTGTTTCACTAAAACGGCAAAAAAGACAAGTGTCTTTGGGTTACAAGCCTGTTTGGCAGGAGAGAATTGACAATAACGTTGCGTATGCAAAATATAAACAACCTATGCCGTGAAAAATTTCACCTCGATGGTTAAAATTAAAAGATGAATATGCATACAAGAATATACTAAAATAAGATAAAAATTATTGCCTTAGTTGATATGGATACCTGTGCTTATTAAATATGGGGAAGTGAAGGCAGAGAAGTGAAGAGTGGTATGTCTCACAGAAGCAAATGGAGGAGAAGTTAACATGGCAGAGGTGCATGTCCCTGCAAAATGGCCTTATGGCCTTTGCCTTAGGATCGGACACCTTACTTAGCAGCATAATCAATGGGCGTCCTCCTTTTTTATCATTCCCTATTAATGTTTCTTCTTTTAATAATATTATATATAAGGGAGGCCCAACCATTCATTCTGCAATAACTCATTCCCCTGTTTGATTATGCAGCAGAGTGACCATTCAAAGTGAGATAAGCGACAAGTATGAGGCCTCCATCACACTCACATGGCAGGTTCCTCTGTCCCTGTCCCCTTCATTTCCCACTAATCTAATCTCATTAAACATGATTAAGGCCTAATTAAGCACTAGGGACGGAAATCTCACTCTCATGGCAACAAAACAAGAGGGAGGGTGGTCCCCCAATTTGTTTGGAAGACATGAAGGGATTCTCGTACGTCACGTGGTGGGAAGAGGATTCATTAAGAAGAGCAATCACGCTTGGTTTGGGATTTATTTGAGGAATGGGACTAGTGGTTCCTCTCTGTCTCGACCATTTTGGACGCTCATTCGTGGCGTAGGACACATCCTCACGTGCCCTTGTGTTGTGTTTCCCTTCTACTTCATTCATTCACTTCTATTCAATACGTGTACTCGTTAACGACGATTACTTATATATATATATATGTCACTGCTTTGAGTCTTTTCTACCGATGACAAAATAATGTTTACGCATATTTCCTTTTATTGGCAAAACACAAAAGGATGACAATATAGGCATCGCTCTTTTATTAATTTCTTTTGAGGTTTATCATCCACAACTGACAACTCCCTGCTTTATCAGAGCATAAGAGCAGGGAAATATCTGGGTTGTAAAGTTGTTATTATAATATTTCACAAAACTCTATTTTCTTTTTTAAAGTAGCTCAATGTAAAATGTAGTATTTACTTATTCTTATCCTAAATATAAAGGTTACGAAAAAACAGAATCCCAATTAAATCTATTTGATGGAAATAGTTTAGAAAAACTTATAAATTTAAAAGATGAAGTAAAGTGGGATATATTTATAAACAAAACATATCTATTAATGAACTTCTAGGTTGCCATAACCTCACTCCTCTTATTGATCAAGAAGGTTAGAGGATCGATCCCCATGATGGCTTAAGAAAAAAGTGCGCGTGTTTGCCTATTTGGGTTAGGGCTAAGTATGAAACCCGAAACTCATGAGCCTGCTCAAAACCCAATGTAATTGGGTCATATTGAGCCCGCCCAAAAAGATTTTATAATGGGTTGGGTTAGAACCCGCTTATTTAAGATTTAAATGGGTGGGCTATGGGCACATCTATGGGTAGGGTTGAGCAAGTTGTCCAGCGGTCAGGGTAACCCGACCCGGTCTGGTCCGGTCCGATGGAAAACAAATCAGTCCGAGACCAGCTTGAGCAGACCGGACCAGACTGATATGCTCGAGCTGGACCAGACCTCGGGCCAGGGGATCAAGTCACCTGGTCTGGTCCAGTCCGGCCCGACTAATTATTTATTTATTTTTATTTTTTTTCCGTCAATTATTGTATTAAAGGAACTTCAATGATGCAGTTTTTTTTAATTCTTGTTGAATGTTGTTGGAGATTGTTATGGATTTAATTTTATGGTTAGGTTTTAAATCCCAAACAGGCCTTGAACTTTGAAAAAAAAAAGAAAAAAAATAACAAGGGGTCCTGGACTGGTCCAGGCAGTCCCCCCTTGTCCAATCCGGTCCAGCCTGAGCTCGGGCTGGTACTGGACTGGACAGGACCTCGAGCTGATTTTTCCAGCCCGAGGTAATACCTGGACCAGACCTCGGGTAGGGGCCAGACCCGGTCTGGTCTGGTCCATGATCAACCCTATCTATGGGCTACCCATAACCACCCATTTAGTGTAATTTTTTTTTATTAACTACTCATCCCATTCCACATTCCACTTAAAGCATTTCCTGAATTCCTTCCTATTCGAGTATTCAGCCACCTCTAATTCATAACCATAATAGCCATCAACTCTCAAGATTATATAATGATGGTACTTGTCTGAATTTATATTATTTTGTGTGAATTGTAATTATGGAACTTTGAAGATTCAGATTTCAGAAATTGGAATGAAGAATTTGGATGGATGCTTAATGCTTATGTATGTTTTTTTTATAAAGAAAAATAAACAAATCAAATGTAAATGAGTTACCCAAAACTCGGTTAGCCCGTCCATTTATGTGCTAGTCCATTTATATGGGTTTAAATGAGTTGAGGTACGAGTATGAACTAATCCATACCCATTTAAAATTAAACGAGCGGGTTATGAGTATAGCCTTGGGTTGCCCAACCCGCCCATTGTTCTGCCCTAGTACTTTAGGTGGGTGACTAGTCCTTAGTCCTTACAAGGTTTGATATAAAATCACAAGAAGAAGAATTTTTATCTCTTTTCTTGAAATAAAAACAAAATAGAAAAAGGATAAAATGGTATTTCGGAGGTTCATAACATCAAATAGATGTTAGCACCTAATTTTTTTTTTTTAAAAAAAAGAAATAATAGAAATGACATAAATGCCCTTATATTTCTTTCTCAAAAAATATTATCCCACCCTTGCCCACGCCTCCCACCACAGCACCGAAGCTCCAGTGGCCCACACCAATGTTTTACAATATATTGTGCACACAAATATATATAAGCTAACTCTTTTCCTGACTCAAGCTCATTCACAAGTTTTATTAAGAATTTCATAGCATTTCATTAGGTTTAACGACTTTTCATTCACCCAGTAAAATAATTCACATTATTAGATCTTTCACAACTTTAGCTTACAACTTTTCATTGATTTTAACAATTTTTCGTTTACCCAATTCTTTAACAAAACTTATGAAATAGCTAAGTGTGTGAATTTATTTTACCAAGTAAACTAAAAATCGTGAAAATCTAATAAAATATTATGAATTTCTTAATAAAAAATTGTGAATGAGCCTAAATAAGAGAAAGAGTTTAGTTTATATATATTTATGTGCATAACATACATTGTAAAGCATTGGTGGCTTCAGCAAAATAAATGGTAGGGGTTTAAATCCCACCACTTTGCTATATTTATTCTCATTGAAGCTCTGCCGGTTAGTCATTGGTGGGGTGGGGTAATATTTTTTAAGAAAAAATATAAGGGCATTTATTTCATTTTTACTCAATTTCTGAAATGACAAATTAGTTACTAACATCTCTTTGGTGTTATGAATATTTTAAAAATAATTTTGATTTTTTTTTAAAAAAACTTTTTCTGGAATTTTCTCAAAAAAATTAATAACCCCCCTTAGTAATATTAGAATAATTTTACTAAAGGAAGTGTCGTCCTTGCTTTAAAAGATTGGAAAATAATGAAATAAAAATGGTTAAGTAGCAAATCCATCCTAAAAATATAGGGTTAGAAGTAATGTTATTTTGAAAAAAAAAAATTGGTCTCAATATTATCCCGAAAGGTTCAAAATGTAACAATGTTAACTTATTTCATTAAAAAACTAATGTTGACTGTCAAAAAATTGACATTGGTCGTTAATTTTTTAAAAAGAAATGGACAATATTGCTACATTTTCAAGCTTTTGAGTCAACACTGAGATAAAAAAAAAATTGCTAGAGAAACATTACTCCTTAGTAAAAACTTGGTCAACCCAAATAAAAATGCTACTAGATCCTAGTATTACACTCGATCTGAATATCACATCCTCGTATCCAAACAAACCTCCCCGACCACCATCTCGTGCTGTCGACAGCGAAAACCAGTCCAAACCCAGACCACACTTGGCGGAGCAGATAATGTTTACTTCCCGCCTCTTTCGTTTCCAGATTCTGATGTTGAAATCTTGAAAGTACAGGAACTTCATCTGCTTCTGAAAGGCTTGAACTTTCGAGCCAATCTTCGTTCACCGGGTTAGTTAATCTTCCCATAATTGCTAGTTTTTCTTTCTTTTGGTTACTTCTATTAATCCATATTCTTTTAGCACTCACTAATTAGCATGCTCATTTACGTGTATAAGGAGTTTTGCATAATCAAAGAAAATACACTAGTCTTAAAAACGTCGGTTTCGTTCTCATTCCTCCCTTTGTCTTTCAAAGCTGAAGCAGTGGCAGACACAAATGAATCTACGTGGCGCTTAGAATCTTTGCTACTGCACTTGATTGAAGTTTAGCTTTAGATAGAATCAAGAAGGAAGATGATATTGTTCTCTAGTGGAAAAAAGTTGGGAATCTGAATGAGATAGATGTATATATTGCAAAAAAGAGCTTTAAGACCGCCTCATTTAGATTGGATTATAGAAAATCAGGTCTTAAAAGTATGACCGGTGACAGTTTCGTAAATATAAAGAACTTTTTGAACCGGATTATAAAAGATCCGGTCTTAAAAATATGATCGATGACGCTTTCGTAAATATATTGAACACTTTTAAGACCGGATTATAAAAGATTTGGTCTTAAAAGTATAACCGGTGGCAATTTCATTAATATATAGAACACTTTTAAGACTGGATTATAAAATATCCGTTCTTAAAAGTATAACCAGTGGCAATTTCATAAATATTGTGAGAAGACGCCGATTAAAGATGAGTCCGAAAATGCGATGATTTATTCTTTCGCTTAATTGGAATTATATATATATGCAAATAAGTAAATAATCTTCTGACCTGGGCAGTTCCCATAATCTAGGAATTACAATCAGGAATATAATTACGAAATTAAAAAAAATCTGCTAACTTAATTCCTAAAATCTCTCTAACAATTTAATTAAGATGATTACAATCAGGAATATAATTACAAAATTCAAAAAACCATAATCTGCTAACTTAATTCCTAAAATCTTTCTAACAACTTAATTAAGATAATTTCACAATATAATCGTATATGCTAACCAATTAAATTTGAACTTTCAACAAATGTATAGAACACTTTTAAGACCGGATTATAAAAAATCCGATCTTAAAAGTATGATTGGTGACAATTTCATAAATATATAGAACACTTTTAAGACTAGATTATAAAGGATCTGGTCTTAAAAATATACTTTTAAGACCGTTTTTTACAAACAACCAGTCTTAAAAGTATTTTTTAAAAAAAAAAAAAGCTAAATTCTCTAAACTCGTTAAGTCTGTGAGCGTACTTGTCTTCTTGGTGATATAATATTTGCTTAGTTATAGATTCAACGAGTGTCCCAAGAGCCTCACGGGTCAAATCCTCAGCAAGAATAACATCCTCTCCCTCTAACCTACTCACAATCTTCGTAAGTCATCCTAAGAGATACACAATCAAATCCTTAGTAACGTTGGCAGTGAGATGCTTCAGGGGTTTTGTGATGGCATCAACTCCAATCCTCAGCAACAGCGCAAGCGTACTGTGTAACATCCTGAATTTTGGACCTAAAGACTTGAAAACTAGCCTATTTTTGGAAGACTACTAGGCCCTATTTTTGAAAATGACAAATTTGAAATCAGTATTTTGTGGGACCCGTGAATAGTATTTACTATTCACGTATACGTTTTTACTATTTACAAATACGTATTTAAAAATATATATATATGTTATTCACAAAGACGTATTTAATACTTGAAATTTGTGAAATATGAATAGTATTTACTATTCACAAATACGTATTTACTATTTAAAAATACGGTATTTACTATTTATAAAGACGTATTCACTATTTGAAAATACGTAGGACCCACGTCAAAAATAATTCATCTTCAGCCGCCTCTCCTTGTGCTTCTCGTGGGAAGTTTTAAAAACTCACGCGGGACCCACTCAATAATAATTAGAATAATATTATATTATTAAATTTACTATTTGCACAGTAATTTACAAATTTAAATATTAAAATAATAAAGAAAATTTTGAAACGGCAGAAGCGCAGCAGCCCACGAGGAAAATGTTTTTATATTATATAATTTTATAATTTTGTGAAAATTACGCCTAAGGACCCATTTTCCAACTATAAATAGAAGCTTCATTTCTTCATTTTCTTCAAACTCAGAGTACAACGATTGAGTTTAAGAGAAGAGTGAGATTTCTTAGAGTTAGAGAGAGAGTTTAGAGTAAAGTTCTTGGAGTTGAAGAGAAGGAGCAAGAACTTCAAGGGTAAGTTCTTTAGTTCTTAAGTTTTGGTAATTTGTACCTGAAATGCCTATAGAGTTTCTTCTGAGTATGCTCTGTGGCTGCAGCTTAGTCTGATCTGTCACATCAGAAAAGAATTATCCTTGGGCAGTAAATATTATTTACTGGCACAGTAAAAAATATTTACCGGCACGGTAAAAATATTTTTACTGGTACTATTCACATGAATAGTGAATATCCAACATAGTTTCCGCAAATGCTGAAAATTAATGGTCACTGATAAAAATGATATTATAGGATATCTGTGAACCTTTACCGCTGCTGCTGTTATACCGCTGTTTTCCGTTAGAAGTACCGTTTTCGTCAAACGTACCAAAACATCATCAACGAAGGTACGGACGCGTATTGTAACACTAACTCTGATGCTTATGGTATGCTTATATGTGATAGATAGTCTGAGATATTGTTTTGAAAATTGATTATACAGAGGTACTATTTATACATACCGTATTTACTATTCACGTATACATACCGTATGTACTCTTCATTTTTACTATTCTTGTATATATACAGTATTTTACTATTCACAGATACGCATAGTATTTACTATTCATAAATACGCATATCGATGTATATAATGGTATAATAATGCATTTTTTTTCATCATGGCGGTTGTATTGTAATGGGTGGAGTAAGGAGGGATTTGAATGATAAGAATTGTTTATGCCACCACTCGGTGCACAGTGGATGGTACCTTTCAGGGCCCCATCTTCCATGTTTTTCCTCTGGCCGGGATTTCATTGGAGATGTGGGACATGTGACACCTCCATAGTTGTTACTTTAAAGGAGGGGAGCCATAGTCCAGATTTAAGCTCTATACCTTTGGCCGGGTGTATCTTAAGTTTTGGTGAGCTTGAAACCATCCAGTCAAATGAATGAGTTTCTATTGGACTATATGTTAGCCTATGGTTCCAGTCAGCGGTATAAGGGAGGTGGTGATATAAGGGAGGCTGCATACTGCATAGTGCATTTTTGAATAATTCAATATTTGAAAATTGATCATACACATACATCTTAATACGGGTTATAGTCGTGATAATGCCGTTATGTTTTCCTAGCGCTGAGGACACGGATGTACACCGTGGCACTGGTGAATAGTGCAGACTATAATAACATGCATATTGCAGTGGCTGTGTTATGTTATTATGTGAATATATGAATAATGTATGATTATTGCTGTTTTGACATGAATATCTGTCATACATATTTGATACATAAGCATGAGGTTAACCGTTACCTGAGGTTCAATGGGTATTGAACCTCAGCTCTTACTGTAGCATCAGGATTTTCGGAGTGAACAGAAACAGAAACAAGGGTAAGCAGCAGGCAGAAGGACTAGCTGGAGAAAGTCCTGTAGATATGTATAGTCTTTCGAACTCTTTGTATCAACAAACCAGTACATTACAGTGGTTGAATATCAGTTACTTTGTATTTAAAATCATTTCGTTGCCCAACTCTGGTTAAATTATTTTGAACTCTGATCAAATAATTTCAAAAATGCTTTAGAAAAGTTGGGGTGTTACATACTGCTTCGAGGATTCTGGATGACGGCGGTTCTTTCCTCTTCGATTTATGGCTCCTCCCACGCCACTTTCACACAGATCCGGCTTAAAATCAAACCTAGATCTCTTCTTACTTAAGTCTATTTGCTCCTCCTACCTTGACCGCTCTTGCTCAGATCTAGACTTTGATTTTGGTTGCTTGAAACTTTGCCAACATCGACAAGAGGATCCTGCTCAGATCTGGTTGCTTTAAGCTTGTGCTTTTTTTTGTAGATCTGGACTTCAATTTCACCTCTAATTTTATATTGATTCAAATTCGATTTCCATGGTAAATAATTTCTATTTCTTGTTATGTTTTCTTATTTCTGAACTTTGTATTTATCTTTTTTATTTTTTTTTGTTGGTGTTGCTTCCAATCTTCTCTTCTTTTGTGTTTTTCTTATTGGTGTTGCTTCCAATCTTCTCTTGGTTCACCGTCGCTAATGACGGAGGGACATTCAAAATGTTGCCAGATCTGGTGATTCGGGACCGGTTGTTTCATTTGGGTTTTTCTTTTATTATTATTATTATTATTTTGAAACACTTTTAAGACCGGATATTTCAAAAGTTCGGTCTAAATTTTTAAGACCGGTCATTCATCCGGTCTTATAAATTACAGACTTTTAAGACCGAGACCAATCACAGATCCGATCTTACGATACCTGTTTCGTCCGGTCTTAAAAACATTTTTTATACTAGTGTATGTCTTTCCATATCATTTTTATTTATGAGGCCTTTGATGCATTATTACACATTATCCTTCTCCATAATAATTAGGGACACGACTTTGCGGACGCCACGAGCTGGACTGTATCTATCCACCGATTTATGATCGTGAGATGTGGAAAATGACTGATTGGCCCTTGGGATTCAGTGATCACTAGCTGGCCTCACCACCTTCGCCAGTTTGTGTGTGAAGATTGGGGTTTGGATCCTCTACTCGTCCAACTTTCTTGTCATTCCTTATAAATCAATCTTTAATATTGGCCGTTCATTTTATATTCATAAAGCTCGTTTCCAACCTTTCAAATGCTTCCACTCTTGCAAATGCTGAGACTTTTTTTTAAAAAAATATTTCAAGTACTAATATGTATTAAAAAAATATTTTCGGATACTGACTGGTATAAAAAAAGAAATTTTATGATACTAACTGGTATTGAAAAAATACTTCATGATCTTGAAAATTTATTTGAGGATCTTGAAAAAATATTTCAGGGTATTGACTGATACTAAAAGGATACTTCATGATACTAACTGGTACTAAAAAATACTTCATAATCTTGAAAAATTATTTTAGGATCTTGAAAAAATATTTAAGGGTATTGGATGGTACTAAAATAATGCTTAAGATATTGACTGGTACTAAAAACATGATCTTAAAAAAGTATTTCAGGGTATTCACTAGTACGAAAAAGATAGTGACTGGTACTGAAAAATTACTTCATGATCTTGAAAAAATATTTTAGAGTACTCAATGGTACTAAAAGAATACTTCATGATATTAACTAGTACTAAAAAATACTTTATGATTTTGAAAAATTATTTACGATCTTGAAAAATATGTTAGGGTATTGACTAGTGCTAAAAATATACTTGGGATAATTTTTCAAGATCATGAAACATTTTTTAAGTTTTGGTCAGTATTTTGAGGTTATTTTTTTAGTATCCTTCAGTGCCTGAAATATTAATTAAAAAAAAAGTCTTTGCATTTAATAGGTTGGAAATGAGTTTTAAGAAGCTAAGATTAAATGAATTGGTGTTGATTCACTTATGAGGGATGAGAAGAAAGTGAGAGGATGAGAGAATCCCTTCCCACAAGGAGGTGAAGATTGTTAAGAAGATTTTGCTCTCCCTCTTCTGCAACTTCTCTCTCATCATTCTCTAATTCCGTGCCTACCCTTCTTCTATTATATTTAGCCCACGCTAATCCTCCCATGATTGTAAATTTTCCATATATGTGGGTACTTAATATCATACAAAGGGATGAATTTCTGACTCTACTCATGGTAAGCACAGCATAAATATGTGTGTGTGAACAGGGGCAGACCCAAAAATGGCTTTTTTTCTCTAAATTACCCCTTATTAAATAACTATTTACCGAAATGCCCATGTTTCCAAACTATTTCCTAATCTGCTCCTGTTTAGTCAACTAACCCCAAATTTAGTCGACTAAAATACGGGGCGTTGAATTTTTTGATTTTCCCCGCGATTTAGTCGACTAAGCACTGTGGCTTAGTCGACTAAATTGCGACAGAGAGATTTTTTTAAAATTATTATATATTTGAAAAACGCTAATTTAATTAATTAGAATGAAAGGGAGATACTAATTTATTTGATAATTTATAATCTCCTATAATATTGTTAATATTTTAATTAAAATGGCGGAATAAAAGTGAAAATTTGTGGTATTTAACGTGATAAGAGTTTAAAAAAACCCCTCTGTTGCGATTTAGTCGACTAAGCCACAGTGGTTAGTTGACTAAATCGCGGGAAAAGTCAAAAAAGTTAACGCCCCGCGTTTTAATCGACTAAAATTGGGGTTAGTTGACTAAACAGGGGCAGATTGGGAAATAGTTTGGAAACAAGGGCATTTCGGTAATTAGTTATTTAATAAGGGGTAATTTTGGGGGGGGGGAAGCTCCAAAAAAATAGTTAAGGGTGGGCATTAGTAGTGGGAGGGATTTAGGAGCAACGCCCCCGAATTTTTTTTTTTTAAGGAAAATTTCAAATGCATTAAAAAACAAAAAGAATATAAATAAGAAAAGAAAAGGATATCAAAAAAATATTCATGAAATCAAATGAATACTAATGATATAATAAGAGAGGCAGTTATTTTAGAAACATATCATTTAGAAAAGTAAGGCTAAGTGCGGTTAGAAATGCAGCTACATAAATTACAATGAAGGGTAGACACTTAATAAGTTCAAGTACATATATTTTAATAACAAAAGATTATTATAATAAAAATAATTACAATTTTATCCTTCAAAGCCTTATTTTTTAGAATTCCATCATAATTGCCTTATTATTAAGGACTAGACACACATATGTATTTTAATTGCCTTATTATTAAGGATGGGCACTAATTAATTGCTCATATCAAAGATTAGGCACTTATCATCATGGGTGGGCACTAATTACTAGAATTACTTTCCCCTCTGTAATTTTCTTTTCTTTATGTTAATTTCTTTTTTTTTAAAAAAAAAAAAAAAAGAACTCACATGAGGTTTTTTTTTTTTTGGGGGGGGGGGGACTTGAACCCTTCTCATATGACTGGGTCCGCCATTGTGAGTGAAGTAGACAATGTTTTCTAAACACCATTCCATATCTTGCAAACATATATGCTCTAACTCTTTTAATGTGGAAAATTCACTAGAACATATATGAAGCTACATCCGGTCCAAAATGCGGACTCATTTATTTATGACACCGGTTCCAAGAAGGAGAAGTTATTCAAATAAATAGTAGGAGATAAAGAACAAGGTATAACACTTGAGTACACTTAAGGCAAATTATAGAGGCAAATGGAAATAGTCTTACTTGTGGATATTAGAAAATTGAACCCCTTATTTATTCTGTGTTTCTCTTTACCTTTTCACTTATAAGCGCACTTGGAGAGATCAATTCCTCAATTTCGATTGCCCAACCTCTTATTTAATTCAATGAGATTAGATAACTTATCAGGATCAAACCGTTCCGCAAAAGAAAAGGATCGGCGAAATTGAGATGAGTATTCATTGCCTTCTTTGCCATTCAGCATGGCCTGCAAGTAGCTGATGCTATAGTTCTTGACGTTCTTGAGAGCATTAGGGTGTGCTTCAGTCCTGGGAGCTCTTTTCTCACCACTTGACAAAAAAACTGGAGACAGAGTCAGTGACGTATTCAAGCTTCCTTCTGTTGTATATTGTTTTGAGTTCGACGATGTGCTGCTTACACTATACCCCGTTTCTAAACCAGACATGCTTCCTTCCACATTCTTCTCCTGTTCAAATTACTTAATTTCAGATACTAACTAGATGCTGTTCAAAGATATCCTTAGTTATACAGTCATATAGCCTTTTTAAATTAGAAAAACCAAAGGTGTCACCTCTTTTGACAATTCTGGATTTCCCACGACTTGTCCATCGGCAACGTTATTTTTTCTTGACTGAGTTAAGTTACTTGGCTGAGGTATTTGTCCTTTCTTGTTTGACCTATGCCTAAGTACGTATATCAAGAAAAACAACTAGGTCACAGAGACAACAAGGAAGCATAGTGCTAAGCTCTCGTTTCATCGGCACTTTCAAAACTTGAGACATAAAATAACTTACTTTTTGCGTCTTTTGGTATGTGAGCGCTCATCCTCGTCTTTGGATATTACCGGTAGAGCTGAAAGAGAGCACGGGAAAGGACTAGTCTTGAAGAACTGAAATAACAAACCAACTTAGCATGTAAATGTGATACACATGTTTATTTATTCATTAATTTTGTAAAGAATAAGAGAGGGAGAGAAGTGAAATGGTAAATAAGGAAGAAGCTGACTTCAGATTGGAGGGCAGAGGCAGCAGTGCCACGATAGTTAGGATCAAGATCGAGAAGCGTAATTAAGAGTCCAATACAAGAGGGAGGAAAATCCTTGAAAGCTTCGTCATAATTAGGCTTGTAATTTGGTGGCCTATAACTTGTCATTAGCTTCAATTTCTTCCAGTAATCCTCTGTTGGAGAACCACACAGCTTGAAGATCATGTGCAATTGTTCAACCTGCACCAATTAGCATTTTCAGCACATATCTTAAAATGTTAAAAGAAGATATTGAAACTGTGTTAAGAAAGTTGAAGCACCTCAGTCCTGCCAGGCATGATGGGCTTTCCTAAGAACATCTCAGCCAAGAGGCATCCAGCACTCCAGAGATCAATGTCGAAACCATAATAAGTTGAACCCAAAAGTAATTCAGGAGCTCTATACCAGAGTGTCACTACTCGATTGGTGAAAGGACCTTTTGGTTTAAGATCAAAAGAATTTGCCAGCCCAAAATCTGCAACTTTTAGCACTCCTTTCTTGTCTATTAACAAGTTTGAAGCTTTTATGTCTCGGTGCATCACTCCCCTCTCATGGCAATGCTGTAGTCCAGAAAGCAATTGCTGCATATAACACTTAATCTGCAGCAAACACCAACATCCTCTCAATCACACAACTTGATGCAAATTCTCGAGTTATAATCTTTAATGAATCTGTTACTGGGAACACTTAGAACCTGTGGTTCAGTGAGTTTCTCGCCGGGGCGGGTGATCACTCGGGTAAGGTCGCACTGCATGTAATCAAAGACTAGGTAGAGACTATACTGCATTCTTGAGGTGGCTATGCCTTCAAGCTTGATGACATTGGGATGGTCTAGCTTCTGCAGAATCATGATTTCCCTCGCCATGAACTTTATACTTTCAGAATCTGATGTGTCAAACCGAACCTTCTTCATGGCAAAAATCTTCCCCGTTGCCTTTTCTCTGGCTTTGTACACGTTGCTATATGTTCCACGTCCTATCTGAAACCCAAATGTACCAAAAACATGTGCAAATGTTAACACAGGTGTTTTTTCAATAATTACGAGACATTGAAACATTATCTTTTCTCCCCTGCATCAACCCATGACAAACTCCTTCTGCTTAATCTCTTCTTTTTCGACTTGACCATGTGCTATACAAGGATGTCAGGAGCCAAATTCACTAAAAACTCAAATCAGAAAATCCTAATCATTAATCTTTTAGTACAAAATTACAACAACTGGCACAAAGGTGTTTAACTGTGCATCTTGATTTACATTCAACTATTTGAAAACTTAACTTGCACAATCCGGTCTTAACACCTTAGTTAACAGAAATTGAATTGAAAAGTTAATTTACGTTGCATTTCTAATTCAAGCATGCAAAGTTGTGAACATTGTACCAGGTCGATAAAAGATAGGAAATACAGAAAAATAGTAGAAGACAAGAATGGAAATGATGTTGAAGCACTGAATCGTAGTGCTCAGACGTATATGATATATATATTAGAGATGACGTAAATCTAGAAGAATCTTTATAGTTGGTGCAATATAACAGAACCTATAAACGTCATACACACACGTGTCTACTAAAATATTCTACAGGATCTGTATAATTAGTCAACACTAATCATATACACATATACTAATTACATTCTAACATTCCCCCTCAAACGAGAGGATGTAACCAGCAACCCAAGTTTTGTCTTTGAAGAATTGAAACTGTGATTGTGACAAGGGTTTTGTGAAGCAATCTACAATTTGATATGAAGAGGGGATATATCGAACATCGATTAACCCAGATAGAACTAATCTCTGGTGCACATCAACCTCAATATGCTTACTCTTGGCATGTTGGATTGGATTTGCAGCTAAGGCTTTTGCACTGAAATTATCACACCAAATCACTAAAGGATGTTTAATAAACAATCCTATTTCACATAATAAAGAGTTTGGCCACTCGAACTTTGAAGATCCATTAGTAAGAGACCTATATTTAGACTCAGTGCTAGATTTGGAAACAACTTTTTGTTTTCATGAAGACCAAGACATGAGATTATTTCCTAAAAACACACAGAAACCTCCCACAAAACGTCTACCATAAAGATCACCCTCCTAATCGGCATCCGTGTATGCTATAAATTTAGGACTACTAAATGGTCTAATATGCAAGCCTAGATTGTAAGTGCCCTTAAGGTATTGAAAAATCCTCTTTACTGCTTGTAAGTGTACAGTTTGAGGCTGAGATAGAAATTGGCTAAGTTTGTTGACAACATAAGAAATGTCTAGACATGTGGTAGTAAGGTATTGCAAAGACCCTATACCCTGTCTATATATTCAATAAGATTTCCTAACAATTCACCATCTCCTAATGAAATTGATCCACCAGTCACCATTGGAGCAATAACTGGTGCACAATTAGTCATACCAAACCTCTTTGACGGATCAATAACATACTTGGTTTGATTTAGAAAAATTCCTATATCACTTCGGTAGACCTCTAAACCAAGAAAATAATAAAGAGGACCTAAATCCTTCAGTGAAAATATCAAGTTCAGTTGCTTCACAAACTTATCCATATAAATAGAGTCATTGCCAGTTACCAGAATATCATCCATGTATACAAGAATGAAAATAGTCAAGTTGCATGTCTGAAGCATGAAGACTGAAATATCACTCTTTAAATTTTGAAAACCCCAATCAAGCAAAGTAAGACGTCTCTAGGACCTTGTCATAACCCATAAATGGCTTTAGTTAACTTACAGACATGGTTTGGCCATTTTGGATCAATGACACCCTCTAGCTGTCACATAAACTTCTTCTTTAAGGAAGCCATTCAGAAATGCATTATTGACATCCAGTTGCCGAATAGCCCACTTGTAGGTTACTGCAATTGATAGAATGACTCTGATTGTAGTAGACTTCACAACCAAACTAAAGGTTTTGCCAAAATCTATACCGGGAATTTGCTTGAAGCCCTTTATGACCAACTATGCTTTGCACTTCAAAATTGTTCCGCTAGCTCAAAATTTTGTCTTAAATACCCACTTGTTATCGATGAGCTTCTAATTAGCAAACAACACCAACAACCAGGTTCAATTTTGGAGTAATGCGTCGAACTCATTTTTCATTGCATCATGCCATACGGGAGAAGACAGAGCTTCTCGAGTCGTCGAGGGTTTTGTTGAAACGGAGCATTCTTTCATAGTTAAACCAACATAATGAAAATTGGGCTTTACTGTACCCACTTTGGCCCTTGTGACCATGTGATGCTGATTATTGGGCCCAGTTGTTTTTGGACGTGGGTCTCAAGCTAGATCACTTTCTCCAGTAGACTCAACCATGTCCATTGATGAAGTGCTCTGGACTAGTGAGGAAATTTGCTCACCATCATTAACATCACTGTCTGTCTCATTATCTCCATTCATGGTTCTGGGTTATTGATCAAATTGAATTATAAGAGGGACTGAGCCTACTGGAATATGAGTAGAGGCAACGTCCGCCATAAAACCTATGTAAAATGGAAACAAATGCAGATAAAAAACGTGTTAGGATACAAAAATTTTACCTGAGGGACTTAAACATCGATAACCCTTTTGTTGTGATGCAACACCAAGATACACACACTTTTGGCAATGAAATTGGAACTTATGAACATTATACGGCTTGAGACATGGATAGTAAGCATAGCCAAAAGGTTGAAGGGAAGTATATCTTGGTTCTATTTTTAGCAACCTGAATAGGGGAGTATCATTTTTCAACACCGGCGTTGGCAGTCTGTTAATTAATCAGAAATATAGCTTGTTGAGATGCTTCAAGCCAAAATTTCAATGGTATTCCGACATGTTCTAAAACTGTCAAGCCCATTTCGACGATATGTCAATGTTTCCTCTATGCTTAACCATTTTGGGTTGACGTATAGGGACATGTTAATTGAACTTTGATGCCAGCTTCTTCGGCTATGAGTATAAGAGTTTGTATTCACTACCATTGTCACATTGAGTGGCCTTGATTTTTGAATCAAACTGGTTTTCCACTAATCCTTGAAGATTTTGAACGCATGAACTGCCTCTCCTTTATGCTTGAGAGGATATAGCTAAGTATAACAGCTATAATCATCCACAAAGTGAATGTAAAATCTGTGCCCACCACAAAATTGAATGGGAACAAGACCCCATAGATCAGTATGAATTAATTCAAACGGATAAATAGATTGTGAGATAGATTTTGAAAATGACAATCGTTTTGATTTGTCTAACTGGCAAGCTTCACATAATAGTGATATTTGATAAGAACAGATGAGTCTTTCTTATTACATTTTTTTAAGACATATTTCATAACATTTGAGCTCGGATGTCCCAGCATGTAATGCCATTTGAGGAATTCTAAATGTAGACTATAATCTCTAGTTGTCGTTAACACTTTTAGCTAAAACTCAAGTACCTTCATTGGATATAACTCTGCTTGTGGAATTCCCTGAAGCAATAGTCTTCCAGTCATTGAATCCTTCACATTGTAACTCTGGTTAGTGGAATGAACATGAACAGGATTATCATGTATGAGTTTATTAACACTTATGAGGCTCTTAGTGGCAGATGGAACATAAAGAATATCATTAAGAAGTAGCTTAAATGTACAACTACTAGACATAACAGAAGATCCGATACCAACAATAAGACTCCAGCAATAGGACTTCGATCACTTATACAGGTTCTGAGATGTGACTTACCAACAGAAGCAATGTTCTCAAGGTGGTCAAGATTTGGAGTTACATGATAGTTAGCACCACTATCCATGTACCAAGTAGAATCAGTCACTGAATAAGGAGTTGCATTATAAGCCTAAGGAGAAGCTGAGCAATTGAAATTGTTGTTGTGGCTGGAGTCTTCACTGTGATAGCAGGTCTCTATAGTGTGGGCAGGACATAGACAGTGGATGCAGAATGGTCTGCCACCGTGACGACCACCATGGAAACGACCTCCCTTGTTTCGGAAATTCCGAGAATTACTTCTCCAGCCGCCGCTCTTACAAGAATCATTTTGGACGTTATTGGGGAGATCACTATGTTGTGCAACATTTATAGAGGGTTGGATACTTAGATTGGAGAAGTGGTTCAGCTGGCTGAGCCATGATTCAAAAGAGTGCAAATTTACTTGAGTTTCGATCAAAGATAAATCAAGCTTGTCAATGAGTTTAACTACGATTGTGTTGTATTCTGCATCTAGGCCATTAAGGGTATGAAGGATAAGATCATCGGTAGCTATAGGAGAGCCTGCAAGAGCAAGCTCATCAACGATATTTTTCATCTTGTATTATAGATCTCGTTCTTAACCACCATGACACATACTTTTGTAGACGCACAAGTCAAGTCTCTGGCACAGTTCCATACATCTTCTGTAGTCAGACAATGAAGGAGTTGAGCTCCTACATCTTGTGTCATTGGTCGAATGAGAACCAATCGGCATACTCTGGATTATTTACTATATTTCCATTTTCACCAATAATAAGCTTCAATGGAGTGCTCGTATTGCTATCAATGTGGCTTTCAAGGCGATTCCCTTCAATTAATGGAACAACTATAGACTCCCAAACCAGGAGATTAGTATGATCCAACTTGATAGTGGTGGTTTGACTGGGGAGCTAAATATAGGTTTTTGAATTTGTAGAGGAAGCAAAAGCAACGAAGACGATGAGGACGCCATTATCGCTCTGATCCAAGATAGGAAATATAGAAAAACAATAGAAGGCAAGAATGAAAATGATGCTGAAACACTGAATTGTAGTGCCCAGACGTATCTGATATATATATTAGAGATGATACAATCTAGAAGAATCTTTATAGTTAGTGCAGTATAACAGAACCTATAAACATCATACGCATGTCTACAAAAATATTCTACAGGAGAATCTATATAATTAGTAAACACTAATCACATACACATATACTAATTACATTCTAACAATAAAGTCAACTGATAAACTTGTGAATGAAGCACGAAACAACATACGGATGGAAGAAATAAGTGATCCTATGATGCATCAAAGTTTCACAACAGTTACCAAGAGAAAATGCGAACTACTACCTCCGGTACTAATTATAAGGCATAGTTGACTTTGTTTGGAAAGATTAAGGAAGCTAAATAAATTACTTAATCATTTTATATGTTATATATCTTTAGATTATATATTAGTATATGAGTCAAACTAATTATTTTGAAGAAAAAAAGAAAAAGAAAAATATTCTAAGTTAATTTAATTAGTTTCCTTAATTTCTCCAAAAAAGTTAACTATGTCTTATATAGGGAGTATTAGTTAATAAGTTGGTTGGTTAGTTACCTTGGCAAGCATTTCATAACAATCAGCACTCTTAGGAACAAGGACATCCAGAACATGTGCAGGTATATTATCAACCAACCACTTAGGCCAAGCACCCACATACACATCTTTTCCAATCTTCTTGTCCGCAAATCTCTTTGAAACATTGCCAACCTCATGCTTCTCTGCTCCACCAACCACCCTTTCTCCTCTCGCTTCTTCTCTGACACCGCCACCACCATTCCCTGCCGTTCTTGAAGTTGAAATCCTATTCTGGAGCTTGTTATCGGAGAATGGCCTCTGATTATTATAGCTGCGACTCGTGTGTATGGCTGATCTGCTTTGACTAACATAGCCGCTGTTTTTCCACTTCTCGTCGCGAGAGGGAGAAGGCTTGGCGTTGACGCAACCCATTGCGACACACAAGCATGAGACAGAGAGGTTCTGGATTACTCTGCGAAGATGTGAAAGGATGTTTTGGCCGGCATGGTTTTGATTCTTCAAGGCATGCGAAGTAACAGAAGCTTGCGATGACGCTTTCTCCGTCGATGACGATTAAAGGCATGAATTTAGACAACTCTGTTTGGATTATTCCCCCGTATACCGTATTCAACATCAGAGACACTGTGTTGTTAACGAACCCGGCAGATTTCAAATTGTATTGTAGAATGGCCGGCGGAACATACCGCCAAAAAACTGCACGTCTAAATAAATGCTTTATCATGTTACAGTCTGGTTCTAGAGTTTTGGACAAATCTTGCTTGGAAGAACCGCCCAAAAATTAAGTCTAATTGATTCGTCAAGGAAAATGAAAAATAAAAGGGCCTAAGGATCTATTTCGTAAAGTTGGGGTAATTTTACTCTAGCAAGGTTAGAAAAGGAATAATTTTGTCCTGACCATTGTCTCAATTAATTTTGCTCGTAAATTGACTAAATATGCTGAGTTGACAGTGTACATATCATCCATGGTTAAGGTGAAAATTTTTTTGATAAATTTTAAGTCTAACTTTAAGAAAAATGAAGAAAATGACTATTGCAGTGCAAATTTGTATTTAACAAAAATAATGTGAATAATACTTAGAAGTGCAAATTTGTATTCAACATATTTAATCACTTAAAGATGAAAATTAATTGGGACAACTATGAGAGAAAAATTGCTCCCTTGTTAACACTTTGGAACAAAATTACCCCTAAACCCCCAAAAAAAAAACTGAAGGTGTGGCCTAATGTTGGATTTTCACTATTTTCGATGCTCTATTCATTATGAGCGGTGCAAAATGATAAATTTATTACTGTTGTTGATAAGCTTAGAAACCCTGGTAATCTCATCAACTTAGAAAGTTAATCCAGGCAAACTATGGTTCACTTGATTTAGAAAGAGAGACGAATCGATTTATTTTCCAGTGTAGATCCAGACGAACCAACCCAAGGTGATTTTTTATTTTTATTTTTGGAACAAACTAACCACATTTTGCTATCAACAAAATCTGAAAATGTGACTATAATATAGGAGTATTGATATTCGTTCAGTTTGGGTAACTTGGACTGAATGTGTTGGTGCACTTTTTTTTAATCCTATTTATGGATTTCCTTAAAAAAAAGTTTTTAACAGCAGATCCATTGTGATATGTTATCTTAAAAAAAATAGTTAAATTCAAAAAATGCAAACCAATTAAGAAAATTGAAAAAATTGATAAAGGTTGTTAGTTTAGTTAATCAATGATAAGTTCAATATCAATACCATCTCTAACAACAACAAAAAATTATTATTTCATTTACAAGTTCAGAGAGTTCTGTTTTAAAAATATGTGATCAAGGCACGGACAAGCCATCACAACGAATCAGTAGACTCTTCATGGGCTCTGATTTGTCACCTAACAACTCGCTGTTGCTGTAATTCTTTATGCTATACTGCCATATAACTCTCAAGGTAACTCAGTTTTTAACAGGCCCCTTGTTGTTTCCCTTGTCTTCACAGATGTTGTTTCTATCATGTACATTTCCTTCAATATGCACCAATCTTAAAGATGGTCAAGCCACTTGTTTTCCAACATGTGCATCCAAGCCACTATCTAACAAATCCACCGAGGCTAACACTGTCTCCTCCAGTAAACTTCAGAGCTGGCATACCAATATCAAAAGGCCCCAAAGAGTCGTACTGCATTAAAACATCATAATTTAAATCAGTCATCAGGGGATCAAAACACGGCAACAAGTGACATTATACTTTTATGACAAAGTTGAGTACCCAATTGATGCCTCCTAATCCAAGACTTCTTTCTTCATCATATGTACGTGAAAGAAGCTGCAAGTCTGTCTCATTCCTTCCGGAGGCAAAATCTTGGGGCAATCCGTCTGGATTATTATTAACCTTTATAACAACATCGCAGACAAAGTAAATGACAAAGTCAATAATCATAACAAGGCCACAATGCCACATATACAATCTACATATCAAGCAGCAGGTTTCACCCAAAATTAAATCCATATTTCCATTCTCAGTAGTTAGTACAAAGCGCACACATATTTCAAGCAAACCCAATAATCTAAAATAGATTGTCTAAAACAACAGAAATATATTACACGGAATTTAATAGCCTTCATGTCACGGAATCAGATATGAGCCACACATGAAATATTACGTTTCATTAAACGTTCTAACCGAAGACTAAGAGCAACAAACCTTTTCCGCCTCTGGCAACTTGAATGGATTAGAAATATCCAGGCTGCTGGGTCCAGAACAAGTTGTCCCAATTGAGGACTGTAAATGAGTTCCTGGAGAAGAGAACGTTCGAAGAGGAAATGCGTGACACGTTTCTTCAGCATCCAATATTGATGGGCGTAAGTCTTCAGTAGATACCTTAGGATGACTATATTGGGAAATATTAAAAGCATCCAACGAATCAGATATTATTTGACTTGGTTGCATGCCTGCATTGCTGCCGTTTAGTTTCGAATCTAAGGCACTTAACTTGCCCTGTAAGGATACTTCAGAAAGCAGTCCTCCAATGCTTATATTCGATAGACCATCAACCCACAGTAATGGCGCTTGTTCCGGCACACTATTTGTTGGTTCATTATCCTATTCAAAACAAGACAGGTGTTTGTAAGAGATAGGAAATGGAAGTATTGAACCTAAATTTCCGGACAAAACATGACTGCATGAGTCATTTACATAATAACTGCTGCGATGCGGCACTTAGTATACATATTAGAATACAGGTCAATCCACTACAAGATTTTCAAATGTGTTAGGGCCACAAATAATAAACACTCCCACCAATAACTCTAATTGACGTCACTCCTTTGCAAATATGCCAAAATAACCACTCAAGGTTCTTTCATGGAAAACATTTAATTTCGATATTCCATATAATTCTTCAAGTATAATATGAAATAATTGCACAGGATCATCTAAGTTCCAATCCTCAAATAAAATGAGCGTATAACTAATCTACATCCAACCGCACTTCCCATCTCTCTAACAAATTTTTTGTTAATTTAATACAACTGTTGCAAGAAATGCACACCAAAACATCTAAGCCACAACTTACCAGCGATAAACCTGGTGCAGGGTTCATTTTCTGAGCCCCAACTGTATTTTTTGCATCACCCATATCAGTTGCTTTGTACTCTGTATTTGCCTCATTGTGATTGTCATTCAAAGTCTTGGAATTAGTGACACCACCTCCCTGTGTACCTTTGGACTGTAAGCCAGCCTCGAGGGGAAATGATACTGAAAGCTTAGCCGTAGATCTCGAATCATTGGTAGAGAACCAGCCATACCTTAGAAAGAGACAACAAATCAAAAAATTATAGAAATTATCCGGCCCTCCCAGAAAAGGAAATTTGAAAAACTAAGTGATTGGACAAGATACCTCAAACGAAAAATTGCAGGGCTTCCGACAGCAGCATGGACTGCTGCTGCTGTTATTTCACTATCATCCAATGTCCATCTTCTACAGTTAGACAGGTTTTCCTTTATATTGTATGGAAAAAGCATGGGCTCTCCTATAGCTATAATTGAACTTTCCCACTTCTTTTTAAGGTGTTTTAGAACTGAAGAAATTTTCTTTTGACCTCCAAGTGTGAGTTCCAAATAAGGGTTGTGTCCACCCTGAAGAGAAAACTACGTCAGCACATAACAATCATGCAGACTGGTTCAGATGTAAAGCATTTTAAATTTGTCCAAAGGTTTCATTTTTCAGACTGTGACCTTTTCCAATCCTATTTGTGTGCCTTTATTTATTGGAAAAAGTTGTAACTTCATCTTTCCAGAAGAAATGTTTTTTCCTTCAGGATGAAGTTCAAGAGCATTTCTCTTCTCCATAAGAAATGTATCTTTGGCAGAAATTTCCAGGCCCGTTCCCCCGGCTTCTTTAAAGGGTAAGCACTGAACTTCCTTTTCATTCAACAAATTTACACCACATCCTAAAAACGGATCAATCAGCTTTAGCAAATTATCCAGTATAAAGACAAATAGGCATCTGTATAAATAAATGGAATGAAATGTGCAGATCAAGCAAATAGAACAATGGATTGCCTTAAAATGAACAGTAAGAGGATAGCTCAATCCACTAATTTGGATCCTATTTTTTCTGCATTACAGCGAAAAAGAAAGATGTATCACCATGTGATTTGTGAATCGACCGACTAGTTCTCTTTGACGATTTTGTTACTCCAATTCTTCCTGTCTTTCGAACGCAATTTTTAGAACTCTTCATGGTTTTTTGGTCAAGAGATCTGCCTGCTTTCATGATGGTTCAACTTTCCTGAAACGCACAACAGGAAATAACCCTTTGTCTTCACACTTCACTATGGTCCTTCTTCAAGAGAAGGCAACAATTAATATGTGAAGTTTCTGGTATAATGAAAAATCAAGCACTGGAAATTAATCAAATAAGCACGTTAGGGTTTCTTTTCCTTTCTCTAAGTCAACTCCTTCAATAATCTTTTCAGCATAGCAAGCGGTTTGCTGTGAGGAGACAGTACTTGTGCATCAAAGACGAACAGATAACACCAAAGCCAGAGGCTGGACTGTATTACGGGCATCTGCCCAACTGAAATCTTTGAAATATGTACAGTTGATACAATATCTTTTAATTTTTGTTTCAGATACTTTGACACCTCTCGAGCCAAGTCATTTGCAAGGCTTTACATCACAAATGCCTCTAGAATTTATCATAAAAGGATTAATATGCAGAATGTCAATAGGGAACACATCCAACATTGCAAAACAACAAAATCCAAAGCATACAAGTCGCTAGTAATCAAAATAAATACACACCGTTCAAGCTAAAAGTAGTAAAAAATATTGAACCCAATCTAGAAATATTCCCAAATTCAAAAGCGTCAATATTCAATCGATTATGCGACCATATCCAAAGCCAAATTAAAATGAAAAATTCAAACCATGAAGGACCACACAGGGAAGACGTGGGGAGCAAATTCAAATATTGATTCAAAGCCAGATTGAACAAATCAATCTCAGCAGACTTTGGGAGTAGAAAAAGACCTAGGGTTCGAACCTTGTTCGCTACTTGCCCGATAACAACGACGCACGGCTGACAACGGTGGACGGCGTCCGATGGAGGGTGGAATGCTCGTTCGTCAACGAAGAAAAATGGATCCGGTACTCACGAGATTGCGTTTTGTCAGGGTTATAATTGATTTCCGGGAGAATTTGGTATAGGTCGAAAATCATCGATGATCATCACCTCAACTGGTTCAAATTTCACTCGTTGCCGCTATAATTTTTAAGCGAAATTTGCTGGTTCCCGCCTCTGTTTCCTTCTTTGTGGGGCCATATATTTTTGCCCTCTTGTCCACGTGCGTCTGCTTTTCCGCCTTTTAAAGTTCTTTTTCAGTTTTTTTCTTTTTGCCTTTCCTTTTTAACGGCCTTCTGTGAAGGGGTCATTCCATTTTTCAGTTGATCATTGCTGAAGTGATTAATTATTAAGGGGAAATGGTAGAAAAAGAACTCTGAAATTAAAAAATCCTAAACAAAATATTTTTTATAATAATTATGAATTGCCTATTAAATATTTATATTATTTTATTAAAAGTAAATACCCTATTTAGTCCTTGGAAAAAAAACACGGACCCCTTTTTCGTCCCTAGGGACTAAAATGAGACACTTTTATGGACTAAAAAAGGGTTTTTAGAAATTTTCGATGGACCAAAATGGGGTCATTTTTTGGAAATTCATCCTTTTTAGGGATTAAAAAAGGGTTTCGTTGTTTAAAGGACCAAAATGGGGTCCGTGTTTTTTTTCAGGGACCAAATAGGATATCTACTCTTTTATTAATTTTTTTCATTTTCTTTTCAACCATTTGTCCCACTGTACTCAGACAGACTTGTGTATTAACTAATTGCCAATTTGTTTTAATTTTGTAGAATTGTTTTTTCGACTTTTGAAATAAATATATAAGAGGAATTTTATTTAATTTGTGAAAGAGACTTCTTTTCTTTCTTTCTTTCTTTCTTTTTTTTTTTTTTTTGATATAAAACTTTTAGGAAAGTGGTCGGGTCCATGATCCAAGGATAGGGTGAAATCTCTCTTCCTCCTAGATGATAGGGATGTTGGGCAGAGCGGGCTGTCTATTACCCTCAGGTGTTTACCTAGACACCTAGGGCTAGGAGTTAGGATACCTCCCCAGTAACTTGACCAACTCTATGATCAAACCCCCTCCCTTAAGTGAGAGTGTCCGACTCCTTTACTAGTTGAATCTTTTTTTTTTTTTTGGATACACAAAATTTTAGGAAATGGGTTGGATTCACTCACGATCCAAGGGCAGGGCAAAATCTCCTTTCCTCCTAGATCATACCAATGTAAGGCAAAACGAGCTGTCTATTACCCTCAGGCGTTTACCTAGGCACCTAGGAGCTAGGATGCCTTTCCCAACGCCTTGACCAACTCCAGGATCGAACCCTCTCCCTTTGGTAAGAATATTCGACCCCTTTGACAGTTGAGTCCAAAAATAAGGGGTAGTTGAATCTAAAGACGAAGGGTTGTGAAAAAGAGGCTCCTGAACTATGGCTTGACAATTTTCCAACAGATTCGTCTTGTTTTCAGTTGGACCCGTGGCTCCATTACTGAAGGCAGCTGGGGTTGGATCCGCCCACTTCGTGATTCCTTCGTCCTGGGCCTTTCATCTTTGTGGGATTTTTTGTGCGTACAAAAACGCTGCATTCTGGGCTTATGGATAATACTCTTTTTATTTTCTTGCCACAAACTTGTGAATGTTATCCTTATTTGAGATATTTACTACTTCGGTTTAGACCCTCCTTGCTTCCATATTTTGTCTTTTTATGTTTTTTTTCCCTCCTTTTTTGTCTTCAATTTTCATCTTTTGCAGCGAAAAGAATTTTAGTTTGAAGCCAAAGAAACATAATATATCTAATCATTAAGATATCGATATATCAACATGAAAAAATAAAATTATCACAAGCCATACGTTATTATTATAGAATATAAACTGGAACTTTAAGGCTAAAAATTAATAAATATGACTTATCTGAAAGAAAAAAATAAAAATAAAAAAGACAAAAGTATGGCGCAATTCCTGAAGCAGTAGTCCAACAATTTTTCGAGCATATATCAGTGGATATCATTTACACCCTGAAACACTTTTAAAATTAATTAAGGACCATAATTCAACGAGAATTATATGCTAAACAAGTAAAGATATTATAGTTATATTCGGGCAAAAACGGATATTCAAGTTATTAAAATCACTCTGCAGATATCACACAGTATATCATAGTAGTATGACCAGAAACCTCTCATTATACAATCTGTGTTTGGAGCAATCACTTAAGATATCAGCAGAATATTTTCCTCAATACCGTACATGATTTCACATGTTCAAAGTGGCCCACACGATACATAAAAGAATAAAGTAATATCCACATCAAATTTCATCTTCTCTCACCACACATTACCAGAGACTTCAGCAATCCTCTTTCATGTCCCCGGTTCCAACAATATCATCAGCATCAATAAGAAAGATCATGACCTGAACTCTCTGCATGCATGTCCATGCTATCACTAGAGTTGGAAGGATTAGCGTCTCTGTTGTGGTTATTAAGATACCCTATCTCAGTGTTCCTGTTTCCATTCCCAGATGACATGATATTACTTGAGAGGCTACCACCCTGTGCTAACTGATATGGCTGAAGGCTGTGACAAATAGGGCTAGACAGAGCATTGGAGGGTATAGATGCACTAATGGTATTGGCATGCATTGAAGTCTGGAATTGTTGCTGATGAAATGGCTGCCTTGGGGACATTGATGACTCTTCTGCTCCATATTCAAGCTCATTCTACATAAAGACACAAAACTCATTATTAAGGAGTAATATTAGCTAGCCTAATGTAGGTCATATGTGTTTTCATCTACAAAGAGCCATCCCAAAATGGAGTTTACAGTGCCGGTCATCTCAGGTCACTGCAAAAGATCGCAAAATTAGAGGATATTTACTGCCAACTGGTCTCATACATCCATGACTAGGTCAAAGGCTAGGGTCTAATCGTAGTTTCCATCAAAAGTAATTTCACAATTGAATCAGCAGAGAAAGGGATCCGACTACAATAACAAACTGGATGCAACAGAAGTTGGGTGCCTGCTCCATGACAAGAATAAACTTGATTCAAAAAAATGAATGGTGTACGCCATGACAAAGGAGAGTTTATAATGAATCAATTCGGCTAGAAGAGAGAGACAAGACAGCTCAATCAAGATGTAACACTGCAATACACAAAGCCCAACCCCACCCTCCTCCCGGCAATAAAAACAAAATCAGTAAACATTTAGTGAACACAAAACCTGCAAGTGAGTCACTATATCAATAGTTGTCACTCTTGATCGTTCTTCTTGTTGTCTAATCCATTGATATAACTTTTCCTGCATATCAAAAGAAGCAATGTCAATCAAAATGAGAAATAGCCACAATACCAGTGCCAACAAGAGCAAGAACACGAATACATGAGTGCACGCGGACCAAGAAGCTGATCATAAACAGAGAGAACCAGCTGTTTGATATATCCACGATAAAGCAGCCAAGAGGTATCACCAAGCAAAAAAATAAAGAAATACTAAAATTAAGTTGCCTGGTTATGAAGAACATAATTGTTGGCTGTTCAAAAATTCAACAATGGAAAGACCCCGGTGTCAATCAGCAGCATTAAATCACTGGATTGAAAAACACTACTCATTGAGGAGCCCTCAAGATATTTAAATCAAGACTAAAATTTTGATTGCCTTAATATTTATTCGCCTAAACAGGAGTACAAGACATCAACTGATGGCCTATAATCAGTCAGTCTAAGACAAGCCAGTGCCTAGTATCGGTTTCTGATGAGTAATTCGAAAACTGTACTTCGTAGAAAGGAAAAGCTTAAGAAGAGAATACAGTACAAGCAAGCAGTAGAGATAAAACCTATCCTGTGAGCGATGAGAGGGATTGATGATAATGTTACGGGAAAAAGGAAAGACGGGGGGTGGAATTTGCCCAGTGGCGCCAGTTAAAACTAATAAATTGAAGAAAGGATCAAGACCCAGATATTCTCTGATCCTCCAAAAGATTCCACTAAACGAATGTTACCGGCATAGATTCAATCAAATGATTTCAATTAGGAGAAGGCGGATAACCAAAAGAAAATTACCAAAATCCATAAATTATGACTCGTGAAAGAAAGAAGCGACGAATAAACAAAGGATGAAAGAAAATGGGAAAAGAGATCAAACCAGAGCGTGTCTTTCACCAGCCTGGAAGGAGAGTTTTTGTTGGTTCATGGCCTGGGTGTAAAGTTGAGAGAGGGAGTTGGCGGCGCTGCAGAAGGTGGAGTACATGGTGCGGTCGACTTCATCGAGGCGGGTGGCGACGGACTTCCTCTTCTTGGCCATCGGAATTGAAAGGAGGGGAACCGGAGAAACTGGGGGGAATGTAATAAATAATGAATTTGATTCGAGGGTTAGAGAAGGGGTCAAGGGATGAAAGCGGCGGGGTTCTGCGGCCACAAAGGTTGGGGCTTTGAAGAGAGACGGAGAAGACGGCGTGGATGAATCTCCATGTGGCGTACACGTGGCGTATCTTGCCTACCGGGCATCTACTCATTATGCTCTTTTTTGCTTCCACGGATAATTAATTAATAATTAACTATACTTGACCACGCTTCCACTCGTGCAGCATATTCGTTTATTTTTTATTTTCATGTGAGGCAAAAAAGCATATCATAAAGTAATTTTTATAATAACTGCGTTTGATCCAGTAAAAATCTTTTTAAGGTATGCAAATATTTAAATTAAGAAAAAAAGTGATGGGAAATATAAAGAGGAAGCGTGTAAAACTCGTCGCCCTTTCTCTGTTTTCTTTTTTTATATCTCTAGCCCCTGCTCACTTCTCATTTGAAAATAAAAAGCAGGTAGTGGTGAGGTAAAATATAATTTAAAATCAATTATCATTACACCAAAAATCATTCTGCAATCACTATATATATAATTAAAGGAAAGTTGATGTTCGACTGTTGCACTAGTTAGGGCGGTAAAATTACGTTGCCTACAAAAAATAGAGGGGTATAGAAATTGATGTATTACTAGCAATCGACTAGCTACATTCCATTCAGGTGAATGTAAGTTTTTAATAAGGGAACTTTATTATCTTTAAATAATTATCATGACTGCGTACCCATTACTAAACACATGATTAATCATTAAAATGTGATTATCCACATTCAGTCAATTAATATAGCTTAGCTTCCTACATCTGATAGAAAATCACGTCTTTCACTATCAACTAATAATGTCAATAGTTTCATTGAAGGGTCAAGTTCCATATTTGTTCTAAATTTTTTGTTGAGGGGCGCTAGGTATATGAAAATATTTGAAGAGTAACTCCGAATGTATAAAAAATGTAGCAACTTCGCTCCATCAGTTAGAAAGGTTAAATTTGACTATTAGTTTTACTTATTTGACACTCTCAATTATGCCACCTCATCATTTAGATCTATGTAATCATCCATGTTCAACTCTGACTTCTTTTTTTACTCACATCTCTATTGGATCTTAGACTCTCTTGTGATTCTACAAATGTGTCTGGTAATGAGGATTAAAGTTAGAGACTAATAATTAAGTTTTTCTAGGTCTCCCCTCCATTTCCTCTTATCACTTCCTTTCAAACCAAACACACAAGTCCCATAAAGATTTAGGAGACGCATCTGAAAACACTGAAGATGAGATTCCTTCCTTAGAAAGAGCATCTACCACTCTATTCCTCTCTTTTGAGAAATACTCAATCTTTAACTCTCAACTTATCTACATGAATTCCCTGATTTTTCAGAATAAGAGGCTCCCCTCGTTTCCTGAAGTCATCTTTCAGCATATCAATTGATTTCTTTGAATCGGATTTCAACTTAGGTTTTCAAAACCCCAAATCCCATGTCAAATTGAGCCCATTAAATATAGCCCTATCCTTTCCTTAAAAAACAATGTATATTCCTAGAAAATTAGAAAACCCAACCACCCACTTTTTTTTTTTTTTTTTTGCTAAAAGAGATGGCATAAGCCCTACATTAAAAATAAGAAATTACACCAAAGGGGAAATAAATCCCAAACACTCATTATCCACCCAACTCCTAGTAAAACTAGGGCACTCATCAAAGATTGTAGACTTAGAAATACCAATTTAGCCAAAACATTAGCCACTCTATTGGAATCTCTCAAAATGACTCCAACATCCACCTCCCAATCAAAACAAAGTAGGTCCCTAGCCTTCAACACAAGGTTGCTACTAGAAGAACAAGTATCATCAAGCATTAATCTCACAATCTCCTCGGCATCTGATTCCAATATGATTTTCCTAAAGCCAAGATCCCAAGCAAATTGGAGGCCTTCTAAGATAGCCCATTCCTCTGCTAAATTAGACTGACAAATACCCAGCGACTTGCTAAATCCTGCTACCCAAATACCATGGCAGTCACGGATCACACCTCCACACCCACCTAAACCCAACCACCCACTTCCCTTCAAGGTCCCTTGTAACTCCCCCACACGCAGAACGGCTCGCATGGTAGCAGCCCATCTAAATGTAATGATTGTTATTTTGTAAATGAAAAATTTAAAACTAACTTTGGGCTGGACCAAAATGCGGACTTGACCCAGGGGGAAAAAAAAAACCAAGACGTGGATTTTTTTTGTTTTATAGGAAAAAGTGTTGGAGGAGTTCAGTATTAGTCCCCCACTAATGTTAGGGCATAGCCCCGGGTTCTTCGAATACTTATTGGAAATTTACGAGATCGCCTACTAAAGGAGTCTTAATAACGGCAGCGCGGATCAAACACGCATCTCTTTGGGACTTGACTAAATCCCATATCATCTATACCAACTCTCTTTAACAGAATTTAAAGAGAGACAATTCGACAAGCACAGGAGATCCACTTCTGCCTATATCCAGAGGAACTCGATGGGAATGACTGATCACCAGTTTTTTTAAAAAAATTATTTTCCTTTTTTCACCTAACACAGCAATCTCAGCAAATTAAATCAAACATTACTTATATAGATGCTGACTTTTCTTCCAACGTCATTTTCTGCCTCGAGCTGGCAGTTAGTCGGCGTTCAAGCAGAACTCTTTCAAGCTGTCAACTTAATCATTACACAAGGAAAGAGAATTCCAAGATAATCTTTTCTTTCCACCATACAAAAGGCTTTTTATAAAAATAAATTTAAGAAAGTATATTATACTTTATATGTTTCTAAATATAATATACAGTTGACTTTTTTAAAGAGATTAATAAATTAAATAAATTATTTAATTATATAATATATTAGGTATCAATTTTTTTATATATTTAAGACAAAAAATAATAATAGAGGATTTCCATAACCATCAGCAAATCAATTTTGTGGCTTTAAAGTTGAAATGTGAACTGTGCGTGCATAGGTACATGATTGGGTTGCATGATACGTGCAAGTCTAGTCACTTCAAATAATTGATGCCGCTTTTGACCGAAGTGCCTCATAAGAAGATTTATGGGAAAATGCATCCCAGGCTCTTTTAGCAAAAAAAAAAATTCTAAAAAAAGCTTAAAAATTCTGAATATTCTAAAAAAAGTCTAGAACCTTTATTGATATAAATTCATTAAAATATTTATTGTTAACGGGTTTGATATTGTTGTTAATATGACTGATTTAATTATTAAAATATTATTGTTAATGTGACTGATTTAATTGTTAACGATTTAGTTGTTAATGAGACTAATTTAGTTATTAACTTTTTAATAAATTTATATCAGAAAAAGTTTTGAGGCCTTTTTTGAGATTTTTAGAATTTTTAAACCTTTTTAAAAAAATTTCTGTTAAAAAGACCTCATATGAATTTTCTCAAAATTTATTGTAAAATGCAAACCTCTAGCAATTAACTGAAGTGTTTGTGTAAGGTAGACTTGAGAGAGGAGTACGGAGTAGATAGAGCGAGTTCGGCAAAATAAAAGTCTACTAGTACTAGCTAGTGTCAGTTACATTCGCAAGTTTGCTTTTGTTGGGTACTACTTGGGTGAATAATCAGAGTGTACGTACGTGAGAACTTATACGGTTACTGTTAGATAATGGAGGGATCAATAGGCACTAGGCAGATCTGCAAATCTAGATAGAGGCCACACACCTTTTGGAGAAAAGTAGCCCTCGGGTCCTGTCCTGTCCAATCACATCGCATGAAAGAGAGCTCATGTCACGCAACGCTCCAAAGCCATTGATCTACCTCCATTCATGGGAAAATTACTCACAGGTCCCAAGGAAGCAACATATTTACATTAAGGTCCCATGAAATCACAAAATTACACAAAAGTCCCTAGGGACTTCTGTGTAATTATTTGTAAACATCAAATTACTTTTTTGCCCATTCAGCATTAAATTATTTTCTGAGTTGCAGGGGCGATTCACAACAAAAAATTATATATTTACAACACACAATTGTTGTTTTAACAACAAGTTTTTTCAACATGGATTTTTTTAAATCTGAGTTCTAGAGGCGATTCACAACAAAAAATTATATATTTGCAACACACAATTGTTGTTTTAACAACAAGTTTTTTCAACATGGATTTTATATGCTGAATGGGCAAAAGGGTAATTTACCATTCTGAAATAATTACACAGTAGTCCCTAGGGACTTCTGTGTAATTTTGCGATTTCATGGGACCTTAATGTAAATATGTTGCTTCCTTGGGATCTGTGAGTAATTTTCCCTCCATTCATTGTACACACTGTCAAAAACCGTTAGAGTCTCTCAAGTATAATTAATCTTTAAATTTTTTATCCGATCAAAGATCAAATACTGTACTATAATAATTCGTCTGTTAAGAACTTGTACAGAAATTTTATTATATATATATTGTTACGGGTTAATATGAGGTCTATTTAATATATGACCTAACAAAGGATAATCCACATAATGTTGATATGGAGGCATAACAAATAAGCTTGGAGTGGCAAAGACTCATGAGTCTTAATCCTAACCCTATAAATAAAATTTTAAAAATAAGAGATAAATCTGAAAGGTATGATGATTATCTCTCAATTACTATTCTGTCATCATATACACACACACCACCCCTTTTACTAACGTCTATTCGTGCATGGTGATCTACTAGCCTCATTGCTATCTGATTCATAGATACCTTGGAGAGAGTTATCCGATCCAATATTAATATATTAGTCTAACGGAGTAGACGCACATCTCTATCAATCTAAACAAAACACATTCACAGACATATACTCCCTCCGGTTCTAATTATAAGAGCTAGTTGACTTTTTTAGAGAGATTAATGAAGCTAATTAAATTACTTTAAAATATTTTTCTTTTTCTTTTTCTTTTCTTCAAACTTATTAGTTTGATTAATAAACTAATATATAATCTAAGAATATTTAATATATAAGATAATTAAGTAACTTATTTAGCTTCCTTAATCTCTCCAAAGAAAGTCAACTAGCTTTTATAATTAGGACCGAAAGTTGTATATATATATATATAGTTATTGACTTTTTTTTTTTTGGTCAACTAGTTATTGACTATTGATAGAGAAGGGAGGGTGAAAACTGTACGAAAGTCTCCCCTCTTCCGATGGCTATGAGCCTCTATGACGTTGTCGCCACACTCCAAAAAGTCATCCCTTCGCTCTCGTGCGGCATTCATATTTCATTCTCATTTCATCTCTTTTTTATTGGACTCCTAATTTCCTGCACTCGACGACCAACTGCGGTGTGGGGCCCATCTCTCCTCTCTTCCCTTCTCTCTGTATTCACTGGGCCCACTCTATTTAATCCTGATCTTAGCCCAACTGGTCGGTCCAATTATATGAGTTTACACTCGTCCTTTAAGTTTCAATCCACTGTAATTTCACATCTGGGTTAGCGCTACGCTGTCATGAAATTGGGCCAAACCTGGTATGGCCCAAAACATTCTAGAAAGAAGATAAGCATGTTCCGTCAAACTAGTCCTATATGTTATGTTTGTTTTCAGATGCCCAAGTTACTATTTCAATTGACTATCGAGGACAGCAGTGCAGTGGCACAGCTGGTGGTATTGAGATGTCTTATATCTCCCCTCAGGTCCTGTGTTCAAATCCCCCCTCCCGTATCAAAAAAGTTACTATTTCAATTGTTTATGCTTTCTAACAGAAATTATATAATAATAATGTTTTTTATTTAAAAAATAAATATTTATATTTTTGTGAACAAATATAGATTTGTGGGTTTAGTATGAATAATAATAATAATAATTAAATAAGTAATATGGGCAGATAAGGAAGGAAAAAGGGAAGAGATGGAACGCGGGTGGTAGAACAGTGAAGGAGGTGGCCGACGTGTGGGTAAGGAGGCGGTCAAAGGGGGGCTCTTAAAGATGATTGGGCCACGTCAACGTGATGGACAACCGCACGTGTTGATCGCAGCTTGGGGTCCCGCCACATCTTAATCATCACGTTCATCATCGTTTTCCTTCTCTTTAATTTTTCTCGTTTTCCTTTTCCTTCTTTCACAAAAACCACTCCCCACTCCCACCTTTCTCCTCCATTTTCAGTGCCCGTTTTGTTCACTCGCACCCCCTGACCCCACCCATGCCTCTTGGGTCCCCCCCCCCCTCTCCACCATTCATACTCACGTGGGTCCACCTCTCCCTCCTTTCCCAACGTAATAGGGTAACACCCATGGGTTCATACACCCGAATGAAATCATCCGTCCGATAAAAAAAAAAAAAAAAAAAAATCGAAGCATTAATGATTTAATGGGACTGTGGGAGTGCTAACTAAATAATTGAATCATATAAATTGAATGGTGAACTTGTTTTACCAAGCAAATGTTGATCGTGAGCATGTGGAGTTTAATCCAACACTGGAAACAAAAAATGTATATTTTACGTATTTATTACTCTTAATAAATATTTTGAATCACATGGTTTTAATAATTATTCTTTTTTTAGAAAAAGATACGATCCAATAATTTTTACTGCTATTTTTTAAAATTCAGATTAAATTATAAATCTAGATTGAATGCAGATTATTATTTTTATTTGATAGAGACAAGCATGCGTTTGGAGTTTACAAGGGTGTTATCAGTTACCAGCTCTTGCTACACTGCTGTAATTCTGTGGTATACTATCATTACTCACCTAATCTGATCAGGAAAAAATCTAGATTAAATTGTTATTTAACTTGATTAAATTACAATCTAGATTAAATGCAGTTTTTTTTTTTTTTGATAGAGGCAAGCATACGTTTGGAGTTTACAAGAGCGTTATCAGCTCACGCTACACTACTGTAATTCTGTGGTAGGGTAAAGACAAAATATTGGCCTATGTAGTCTAAGATTAAAAGCGCATCAGTTTATTTTGCTAACATTAAAAATCAAAATAAAAATGCTTCCCGCAGTGTGAGTAAAAACTCTAAGGTTATTAAAATCAGATCGGTCACTGAACTGATGGAAGTATTAGGTCAAAGGTTAATGAGTTAGGCTGAAACTAACCCGGAACCAAACCAGTAAAAAAATAAAGATTTTCAGAGTTATTAATATGAAATTATATGAAGGAAAAAATTATTATTATTTTTTAAAAGCAGGTTAATACTCAGATCGAACCAATTTACTGACCATTTTTCCGGGTTTAATAAGCCTAAAAAATTCCATGGCACAAAAAATTGAGCTAAAAAATTCATGTAAACGCCAAGAGTTTAAAAATTGGTTTTCATGTCTACATATAAGACTACAATAATGGGAGAACAACAACATACCACCTGGTCCTTACTATTGGAATTGTACAACTAATTTGGGTAGACTAAAAATTAGTTATGTTAGCTATTTGTGATAAATATAGATTGTTTTTCTAAAATACTACTATTTTTCACCCTATCTAACTATCATTTGATAAACATTCTTTAATTTGTGCAATCAATGGAAGCACCTTAAAAAAAAATTTATAAATAAAATAAATTGAAGTCTTATATTTAGAATCGATCAAATTCAATACCCAATTATCTCTTATATTAAAGATAGAAGATAATAATATTTATTTTTAAAAGAAAATTTGAACTTTCTTACAGTTAGAAATTGAGCTAAGCAACTTGGCGATCAGCTTTCAAATGGGAAGGTAATTACCAAAAAAAAAAGTACGGTGAATAAAAACAAACAAATATCTAAACATGCTCTTATAATCCTATTTATTATTTTATATATAATTCGCGTTATTAGATTTTTATATAAATTTATAATTCCACCCTTTATTTATTACTGTATGTACTTTTTTATGACATTATTGTGTAATTTTTTTTTTCATGGAATATAGTTTATCCTGTATAAGGGAGAGTTGAAAAATTGTTAAATTAAAAAGCAGAGTTATGAAAGATTAATAATTTCTTTTTTGACTTAAGGAAATGTGTTAGAAATGACCTATAAATAAGATTTGATGATTAGTTCAAATGAGTGAAGGGGCTAAAATTTTTGGAGGGGTCGATGGAACATATTTTAACGTTGTCACGCTTAGTTTAACTGGAGACAACTAACGGAGTTTAGTAATTCATATCTTATCAAAATTGACTTGGGTCAATGATTGACTAAGTGAGGACTTAGGAGGAAGCACTGGAGTGTGAAGTAATGAAAGGCGCAAGAGAGAGAGTTGTGAAGATCATTCAAGTTAAATAAAGTACGTAGGTGTTGTCGTCAGCAAAAGATTCACCTTTCCTCTGCACCCATCCAGCAGATCTATCATCAACTGTAAAAACTGCTGAATATCCCAAATCTCCCCAGAATCTATCTGCCTCCTTACTCACTTCTTTCCCTTTCACCCCCACCAATTTATCAGTGCTATTTTTTCTCAGCAAATACACAAGTTATTTGGCTGTAATTGTCTGTCAATAGCAAAAGATACTGATCATTATTCTTCGCTAACAAATTATACTAGAGCAATATATATAATCTTTCATATATATATATATATTTTATTACAGGTATAATAATTGGAGACAAAAGTAAAAGTGAATGGATATCTAGATAAAAAGCTTCTTCAAGTGGATATAATAATAATCATCCAGTGATTGGAAATTGGAGTGCCATAATAATTAAGCGCGATCGTGCCATGCATGGCGACATCGTCTTTGTCACTTTGCAACAAAATCATTAGGTTACTATTTCAATCTCTCTCCTTTTGAGTTGGCTTTCTCAAAACCCACATCAAATTAGTAATTACATAATTATAAACATTTTTCTCCTGCGATCAATTTTTGTCATTTGCGTTAATAATAATAACAACTGGCGATATATGCTCTAAAGTCCCTCCTTGAATAAAAACACACACTTAGATTTACCACTCATTTGTATTGGTGGGAGAAAAAAGTACCATTGTAGTAACTTTTACAAAAAAAATTGTACCCAATTAAAACATTTTAGAAAAGAATTACCGAAATAATGTAATTAAAGGCGTGTCCTGACTTCATCAGTCGCATTAGGGTGTCTGATGCCACTGCAGAGTGGCGTTGTACTAGTTGACGCCACAATTGACGCCTTGTGGCCTCAAGATTCTTGACGCTACTAACACATGTCACCTAGTGGCATCAGAACAGGTGATGTTATTTACTGCATTACTTCAATAATTTCTTTTTAAAGTGCTTTAATTGGTACATGTTTTGGGAAAAGTTGATACATTAGTGCCTTTCTCATTGGCGAGAAGGAAGGGGTGCATGGGAAGAAGCATGAGGGCGTGCTCACCGTAGCATGTCCTCCTACCGTTTACAGTGAATTAATTGATCCCCGAAGAAGAGCTGTGGGGGCGGGGAAAACGATGAATAAAAGTTAAAAAAAAAAAAAAGTGGCCAATAACTTAATTAAGATCCTCGTGAGCAGAAGATCCCGATTAATTAAGAGAGGGAATCTCCATTAAGTGATGGCGATGGATCCATGCTTCGTCGCACGTACGCGGAAAGCTAGAGAGAACAAACTGACAATTTTGCTTAGAGAGAGAAACTGACTGCTACACTGGAACAGTCTCTCACCCCAAACGCAAAACATTAAATTAAATACTGCCAGTAATATTAATATTAATACTCATTTAGAGGGAAGGACATGGATTTGAGCGCCAAAAGGAGAACACTAATGTTAAAAATTAATAAAAAAAGTCACAAGCATGTGACTGTGAGCAACAAGTGTGGACGTCCGCTTGCCTCATCTCTGATAGATAAATACCCCTTGTTACCTGGTTTACTCGGACTTTTGACTCCACTGGCCCCCCATCATCCTCTTCGTCACTTTCTCTTTCCAATCTTCATCATTCAAATCGCTTTCTCCTTCTACAGTGTTTACCAGAGCTTCTGCTCACTCCCTCTAATGGCAGACCTCATACCCTAAGGAAAAAAAAAGCTACCCCTTTCCCCTCTCTCTCTATCTCTCCTTGCTTCGCAAGATGAAACCCCTCTCCCCCCCAAACTATCATCGTTCTTTCTTCCTCTTATTCTCGTTAACTCTTCTCTCCCTACAGCCTCCTCCCTCATCCTCTGCTTCTTCTTCTTCAGCTTTCATAGACCAAACTCACCAGCTTCTCAACTTCAAGAATTCCCTCCCTGACCCCTCCGTACTCCATAACTGGCTCCCTAATCACAATCCCTGTTCATTCATTTGGGTTTCTTGCCGGGATACCCTCGTTTCTTCCATAGACCTCGGCTTTGTCCCCTTGAACACTAATTTCAGCCTTGTCTCAACCTATCTTCTCACCCTCGACCACCTTCAAGTTCTTAGTCTGCCAAGCACCAATCTTTCCGGCACCATTTCTTTCTCGGCTGGCTTCAGGTGTAGCAGCTCATTGAGCTCCTTAGATCTGTCTCAGAACACTTTGTCTGGTTCCGTTTCGTCCTTGAACTATTTGTCCTCTTGTTCGGCCCTGAAGTCTCTCAATCTTTCAGGTAACCTCCTAGAATTTTCAGGGAGAGATTCAGCCGGGTTGAGGCTCAGTCTCCAGGTCCTCGATCTTTCCTACAACAATAAGATTTCGGGTCCCAACGTTCTCTCATGGATCTTATCACAGGGCTGCGACGGCTTGAAGCTCTTGTCTCTAAAGGGCAACAGAATCACAGGGGAAATGAACTTTTCCACTTGCAAAGCTTTGCAGCATCTGGACCTTTCCTCTAATAATTTCTCTCTCGCTGTTCCTTCTTTTGGTGAGTGTCTTGCTTTAGAGTACCTCGACATATCTGCTAATAAGTTTTACGGTGACATTGGTCGCGCCATCTCCAGTTGCAAGCTGCTCAGCTACTTGAACATCTCGTCCAACGAGTTCGTCGGTCCGGTTCCTTCACTTCCGTCCGGTTCTCTACAGTTCTTATATCTTGCCAACAACCATTTCCAGGGACAGATTCCTGCTAGCCTTTCTGACTTGTGCCCTACCCTGGTGGTACTCGATCTTTCCTCAAACAACCTTTCCGGTGTGCTTCCGAGCGATTTCAGGGCTTGTTCTTCATTGGAATCTTTTGATATATCTCACAACAAGTTCACCGGCGAGCTTCCGGTTGATTTTTTCGCAGAATTGATTGGCTTGAGGAGGCTAGTTCTTTCCTTTAATGATTTCACGGGTACACTTCCTGATACCCTGTCTCAGTTCTCGAAATTGGAGTCATTGGATCTGAGCTCTAATAACCTGACTGGCTCAATTCCTGGAGGGCTGTGTGAAGATCCGAGGAATAACTTGAAAGAATTATACCTGCCGAATAATCTGTTGACGGGTTCTATTCCACCCACACTCAGCAACTGTTCGCAGCTTGTGACTTTGGATTTGAGTTTCAACTACTTGACGGGGACTATCCCTTCCAGCTTTGGGTCCCTTTCAAAACTCAAAGATTTGATTCTTTGGCTGAACCAGCTACATGGAGAAATACCCCAAGAGCTTGAGCACATTAAGACTCTAGAGAATTTGATTCTGGACTTCAATGAGCTGTCTGGGACCATCCCTTCTGGCTTAAGCAACTGCACCGGCTTGAATTGGTTATCCTTGTCTAATAACAGGTTGAGTGGTGAGATTCCGGCATGGATTGGTCAGCTTTCAAATCTTGCGATCTTGAAATTGAGTAATAACTCCTTCTCTGGGAGGATTCCGCCGGAGCTTGGGGATTGTCAAAGATTGATATGGTTGGATCTGAATACTAATTATCTGAATGGATCAATTCCTACTGAGTTATTTAAGCAGTCGGGCAAAATTGAAGTTAATTTCATCAGTCGAAAGACATATGTGTACATCAAGACTGACGGTAGTAAGCAGTGCCATGGAGCAGGAAATTTGCTAGAGTTTGCTGGTATTAAAATGGAGCAGATGAGCAGAATTTCATCCAGGAGCCCTTGCAATTTCACTAGCTTCACTAGAGTTTATAATGGTAAGGTCCGTCCCAAGTTTGATAGTGGTTCTATGATTTTTTTGGACATTTCACATAATATGTTGTCGGGTACTCTTCCCAAGGAGATGGGGAGTCTGAACACTGTATTTATTTTGAACTTGGGATACAACGATATATCTGGGAGCATCCCACCGGAATTTGGAGACATGAAAAATCTCAACATTCTTGATCTCTCCAACAATAGGCTTGAAGGACAGATTCCTCAAACCTTGACAGGCATTTCCATGCTCACGGAAATTGATTTGTCAAACAACAATCTCTCAGGATTGATTCCTGAATCTGGTCAATTTGATACCTTTCCAGCTGCCAAATTTGCAAATAATTCTGGTCTCTGTGGTGTCCCTCTTGTTGCATGTGGATCAGACTCGAGATCAGATGCAAATGCCCGGCATCAGAGGTCTGACCAGAGACGGGCATCTCTGGCAAGGAGTGTGTCCATTGGTTTGCTGTTCGCCCTTTTTTGCATCCTTGGTTTCGTCATAATCGCCTTCGAGGCAAGAAAGAGGAGGAAGAAGAAGGAGGCTACTTTGGACGTCTACATCGACAGCCGGTCTCACTCAGGTACAGCTAATGCCGGTTGGAAGTTGAGTGCCCGTGAAGCTCTTAGCATAAATCTTGCGACTTTTGAGAAGCCCCTTCGGAAGCTTACTTTTGGGGATCTTCTTGAAGCCACGAATGGTTTCCACAATGACAGTCTTATTGGTAAAGGTGGTTTTGGAGATGTATACAAGGCTCAGTTGAAAGATGGAAGTGTAGTGGCGATCAAGAAACTGATTCATATCAGCGGACAAGGGGACAGGGAGTTCACTGCTGAAATGGAAACAATTGGGAAAATTAAGCATCGGAACCTTGTTCCCCTTCTTGGATACTGCAAAGTTGGAGAAGAAAGACTCTTGGTTTATGAATACATGAAATATGGAAGCCTAGAGGATGTTTTGCATGATCCAAAGAAATCCGGGATGAAGCTGAACTGGGCAGCCAGGAGGAAGATTGCAATTGGAGCTGCTAGGGGATTGGCTTTTCTTCACCACAACTGCATTCCTCACATCATTCACAGAGACATGAAATCAAGCAATGTGTTGCTTGATGCGAATCTGGAAGCTAGAGTCTCCGATTTTGGAATGGCTAGGCTTATGAGTGCTATGGATACCCATTTAAGTGTCAGCACACTAGCAGGAACCCCTGGTTATGTTCCTCCCGAATACTACCAGAGCTTTAGATGCTCCACTAAAGGTGATGTTTATAGTTACGGTGTAGTTTTATTGGAGCTACTGACAGGGAAACGGCCCACAGATTCATCAGACTTTGGTGATAACAATCTCGTGGGATGGGTTAAACAGCATGCTAAATTAAAAATAAGTGATGTTTTTGACCCCGAGATCATGAAAGAGGATCCGAGTCTTGAGATTGAGCTTTTACAACACTTAAGAGTTGCTTCTGCTTGTCTTGATGATCGACCTCTGAGGCGTCCCACAATGATTCAAGTGATGGCAATGTTTAAGGAAATCCAAGCAGGATCTGGGATGGATTCCCAGTCTACCATCACGAGTGAGGATGGCGGTTTCGGCGCCATGGAAATGGTAGATATGAGCATACAAGGAATTCCAGAATTAAGCAGCAAGCAGTAGGGAAGCATTCTTTGGGGGAAAAGGACGAAAGAAGCAGCAGCTGATGACATCAGCTCCCCCCCAAAAAATATTCCTTCTTGACCAGTTCCAATTATTTCGGAAAAGAGGAAATGAGTGAAAGTGGGAAATGTGAATTGCCCATGTTTCTACCATTTTATGTAAGTAATATTGTTGTTTTATACATGAAACTGTTGCTCAAACTGGGATAAATTTTTATTTTATATTATAACACGAACAGCTCCCGTTGTTCCCCTGCCGTCTTTGTTTCCTAGACTTCGAATGTATTCTCGATTCAAATAATCCCTGAGAAGGGACCCTGCATCTTTCGACCCCAGCGACGGTGACTAAGTGAACTATCCTTTGGAGTTTGGACCTTTGTCCAAGCCATTTTACATGATTGACCCCTGTTTTTTCAACTACATTTGCTCCAATTTGCCAAGTAATATGTCAAGACATGTCTTTAAACGACTAAAACGTGGGTTTCTTGATTGAGAAACTCAATCCCTATACACTCTTTCATCACGTTGTGAGTTCATAACCAAGGTTTAATTAATAGGTCTTTGCCTGCAGGGAACACACCGCTCCTCTCGCGGCATTTTCCTTCCGTTGATGGATCATGTTGTCTCCTTGACCAACTTGCAGCCTAACTCTTTGCTTGTTTAACCCTCTTTCTTATTGTCTCTTCACCAATTAAAACCCACGATGTATCCTCAAGTCTGTCCTTTTCTCTTTCGCATCCACCCCAAAATCAATAAACTGCAAAATAATATTTCTCTGCCCGTTGAGTGAGACTAAAACGAGAAAGATACCTAGCCTAGTATGATACTTACCGATCCCCGCGACAAGAGATGTTTCAAAAGCATTTGGAAGGGTTGATAGTAATACCCTGCACCACACAAATCAATATTGTAGTACTCTATTATTTAACTATCGAGAATCTTCAAGTGGTCTTTCTGATTCGGAGAAAGGGCAGGAAATGAGTGCATCTTGTCTGTTTCTTGACCAAGTGTGCTAGGCACGTGATCTGGCCATCTGGAGTTCTGGACCATGGGACCTGGTGAAATTATACTATTCGTTACTGTGACTGGGAAAATGTGCGATGTGGTGGCCACCTAATTTTGACTCTTATCGATGAGCACGTATCTATAAATTAACAGAGAAGAATCGTTTGCCTCACGCGGGGACAAACATTGTATTATATACTACTCCATTCTCACTGTTCTGTTCTGGCTTAATTACAATCACCATGTGCACTTCGGGGACAACAACTCTTGTTTGACGTTTCCTTCAACAAAGTAATTAAATCCCTTGCATTCATTTTTTTAAAAAAATAAAATAAACTGCATTCGAATATTTTTGAAGCTCAAGGTTGCCTCCTCACAGCTATTGATTGGGAATCCACACCTGTGCTTCAGGTTTCACTATTTTGGAGTAACGTATTTATTACTCGTATCATTTAATATTGTCGTGTCATTTCCTCTCTCTCTTTCTCGGATGGTTTTATTTTTATTCTGATTATTTTATCAATGTCCTGTCTTTTCTTGTTGTATTGTCCCGGGTTCCAACTCTGCACCAGTTGGCAACACCCTGGCGTCCTCTCTAATCTGTCATTAGTGATTCGATATATATTCCAGCACTGATTTAGCGTATTTGTGAAAGGACATACAGTGGTACGTAAGTAGGATTTAATTACCCCACCCACACCCAACATGCTCAGTATTATTATTATCATTGTCTATGTTTTGTTTTTGAATCCACCCCATGATCTGTCATTAGACTCGTGTTTGGCAAAATCAAACTCAAGCCTCACTTGTTCTTCTAGGCCGCTTCTTTATTTTCTTGACGCTTCTGAATCTAATTTGTGGAGAATCTTTGTGGACTTAGTTGGGTTGTGTAATTAAGATGCTCTACCTCACTCTAAGATCTTGAAACTGTTAGTTGAGAGAACAGTAACAAGCCAATTTTCATTGAAAAGGAAATGATGGTATCGGTCATGTCTTAAGTAACAAAACAAGAGCAAGTTGAAGAAAGAAAGATGATTTTGCATGTGAAGGTTAAGGTAATGAAAGTGGTAGAGAGGGGGGGACGGTATGAAGGTCGCACTTTCCCAGCCACATGTGGGATGGTGACACGTGGGCCACAAGGCCACCTGACATTGTCTCAAATCTTAACCCGCAACGTCGTCTTTGTGGTACGACATCGTCGCTTTCGGGTCCAGCTTTAATTGACTCTTCTGCCACCTCCCCGTTTTTTTTTTTTTGAAGTTAGGGGTGGGGGGATATGATTGGGCCACTGTTGGGTGTGGGAGGAGGGTGAAGTCAACAGAAGCATCATCACAAGAGATTCATTTCATTTCATTTCATTTCAGGTTGATGTATTTATGTCTTTAATTAATGTTTCAAGGGAGGCATCACAAATTAGAGAGAAGGCGTGTGGACAAGATATAGTGGGAACACAACGTGCACAAGACACAGAAGAAGCAGAGTACTGGGGAGAGGTAGGGGCCAGGGCCTTATTCACGAGTGATGCTACTACTACTACTCTCTTTTCACTATTTATATCAATAACCATAATATATATACATAATTAATAACGATGATGTAACGTGACACGTGTACGGCCATGTGTGCGGTTGGCCACATCTTGCCACGCGCACTCGGTGCATATATACTATGTTATATGGTTGGTGCTAGTTAAGCAGAAGGGGACTGACTGGTTGATGATTCAAGTTAACGTTACTACTTACTAGTAAGTAAGGACCGAATTGAAGAGGTGAGGGAGGGGTCACTAGAACAAACAATGATTCTCCTTTCTCTATTATTCAAAGTCACTCGATCTTCACGTTTTCCTATTAAAATCAGGGGGGCTTTCACTTTTTTAACCTAGTAGTTTCCACTAAGCTATCACCTTGAAGGTGCGGGTCACGTGGCGGCACGTGCTCCATGACTTGCCTCCATTTTTTTATATATATTCCACTCCCTTCAAACTTTCAAACTTAGGATGCCAGTTGGGCTTCATAGAAACAACACGCGTGGAAGAGACGTCTCACCCCACTTCTTTGAGAGAGTTATTCTTAATTAAATCGAATAGCCGTAGAAAGAACATAGTATTTGTTTCCTACTTTGAAAGGCCATCTCCAATTTCAAATGCTTGCTCATTGCGTGTTCTCACCCAAGATTATTACTTCAGCTTGCTTCCCTTTAATTTTATTATATTTGCTCGTCACTATTTCCACGTATGCTGTTCCAACACCTTCCTCCCCACATTCCTCATTCGCCAAAGAAAAGAGAATTCATTTTCTATGGAAATACCAATTAACTGGGTCACTGTTGAGCTGATGTTTCATAAGTTTGATCGTCCGCCATAATTAAAACAATGGTTAACGGTCCACGGGTCAAAGTAATTGGCCCACCCCACAGCATATATACTTCTTCTTAACCTAAGATTCCTTAGAAGAGTGATCCTTGAGCAAAAAAATAGAAGAGTGATCCTTGAGCAAAAAAATAGAAGAGTGATCCAGTCCAAAACTGAAGATGTAAAAGGCACTAAACTCTGGATTAGGTATGCCTCAGCCCTCAAGGATGGAGAGATCACATGTCCACTCCATAACTTTTACCCTAAATCCTTTTGCACCCTTTACCCATCCCTGCCATTAAAACTCTTGAATCATTTCGGCCCAAAAAGAAAACTTTCTTTTTGTACAATGATTTCTCACCAATTGTTTTCATTTTTACCTTTTTTGTCGGTCCAGAAAAAAGTTAAATAATTTTTTATTTCTCAATCACCTTAATTTTTTAATGAATGCAAAATATAAAAATGTATGCTATTTATAACAAGGGTTTATCATATGTGCAGTGACTGCAGGTAAGAATTTTTGCAGTGAGGTTGATACTGTACTATTTTGATTCCTAATTTCTAAATTGGACCTATTTGATTTATTATTGCGATTAAAGAATAGAGAATCTGGTAATTGATTCCTAATTCCTACATGGAAATAAATCACCGCAATCTTCATTTACCTATTTGCTGCAAATTACAATCAACATTGTCTCAATAAATCATTGCGACTTTTTGATATTATAGCTATTACGCTTTTTTTTTTCAACGACATAGCACAAAACGGTGCAATATCAACCTCACTACAAAAACTCTTACCTCTAGCCACTGCACACATTATTTCCCCATATAACAATGCAGTACATATCCAAAAGAATGTAATCAAACCGAATTGCATATATAGGCCCCCTTTAATTTTTTTTTATCTTCCTAGCTTTCCTCCTCACATGACCTTTCCAAACAATATACCTCCTCCGGTTCTAAATATAAGACATGATTAATTTTTTTGGGGAATTAAAGAAACTATTTAAATTATTTTAGAGTATTTATATTTATATTTTTTCCCTTCAAACTAATTAGTTTGACTAATCAACTTATATATAATCTAAGAATACATAACATATAATATGATTAATTAAGTAACTTATATAGCTTCCTTAATCTCTTTAAAACAAAGTCAATTTTGTCTTATATTTAGGGCTGGAAAGAATATAAAACTCTAGGAATGGAATGACAAATAAAAATGCCAGTCCCATGAGTGCTAAAGTAATGAAGAATTTCTTATTTCCATTATTTTAATTTCAGTTTCTCCAGCACGAAACTAAACACATTTTAAGCATGGATGCAGTTAAAGTGGACATGTCTCAATGAGATTTGATTAAGTGGGTTTCTATGCTTGGTTCTAATTCCAAATGGAGGAAAGTGGTAAAACATTTATATAGACAAGGGCATGCAGCTTACAGAAGTAACTGCAATGGACGTGGGTCTATTATTAGTTTCTGATATTGGGACAACAGAGACAAGAGAAACACTTGAGGAAATACATGCATATGTAGTTATTTAAAAGTAGGAAACACAAAGCACACACTCTCTTACACTTAGAAATTAATGGAAAAAGAGTGAAAACTGAAAATGAATCAAAGACACCCGCACGTATACATATGACTGCGATAATAAGATACATTGCCAATTTTCACTCTTCCCTTTGCAACACAGAATTGAAATGTAAGGATCACACAACGAAGCTACCACAAGAAATCAGTAAGCTGAGAAGGAGCTTGCGAGTCTTCAAGATCATTGGAAGGAGAGTGTGCGTGTCTCCCTTCGTACGTTGTTATTACCATCCTCGGATCCTCCGCCAAGCGTTCCACTCTCTTCTTCACGCGGCAGTTGTCTTGTGTGCACCGATAGTAGCTTCTGCACACATCACCAGATAATCACACATATGTTGAATCAGTTCTCAAATAAGCAAACTTAAATTATTAAGACCAAATTAAGCTTGCATAAAATACAAAGCTAAGCTAAATAAATTTGTAATGCCTGATGGGTTTTATCCATATAGGCCTATAGGGTCCTAATTATTAATAATCACTCGTTCTTTTTATCATGGTCAGCATTTCAATATCCTCTCCTATTCAAAAATACTCTTGCGTGCGTGTATGTATATTTATTAGAGGGCTCGACAGTTATAACGTGATCCAAGCTTTAATATGTTTGATTATTAACGAGTGTAATCATTCCGGCATTATTCACTAAAATTAAAATGATCCCAGAGCCTGTTTGATAAAGCAGATCGTAATTATGATAATGAAACAAATAAAGACAGCCATAAGTAGCTAGGGATTGGCTGGTTGGACAGAGAAACTATATCCATGTATGGAAGCCCCAACCAAATAAAATCAAAACACACTTTCGAGTTTTCAATTTTTGTGTGAGCATTAGAAATTCAGCGAGTTAGAGGAAAAATTAAGTGGATTAATAATGGTGATGATGAAATGAAGAAAGAGAAAAACAGGAACACAAACCTGGGATGTTGGGTGTTCTTGACCACCTTCTGTCCGTACTTCCTCCACTTATAGCCATCATCCAAGACATCGACATCGCTCATGGTCTTGAAGCAAAACCTAGGCTCTCTCACCTTCCTCCTTCCCTTTATCTTCTTCATCTTCATTGCCGACATCCCTAGACAATGACCATTCTCTCCTCCATTTCTTTTACTGCTTAAGCATTCGCTTACTTCTCCCCATCCCCTATTCATCAAATGCCCAATATATAGTTAATGTTTTATATAACTAATTAATGACTTGATTTTCCAATTTATAAAGAAAGCTAGCTAGCATGCAAGGGAGGATGCTGCAACATCCCAGCGCGGGGGACAATATTAACAGCGAGGTGTTGGGATGTTACATATGTGAAAATTAAAGTGAGATTTTACTTTACCATGGATTGAGTACACTTGATGCGTTCAAGGAAAGGAGATGATGGGTTGGTCCTCCAAAGCTAGAAGCGAGGTCTTGCCTTGGCTTTTGAGCTGTGGCTGCAAATAGGGTTTCGGTTAGATTTGCAGTGGTAGAAGCTGTTTCGGATGAAAGCGAAGGACTACCCATAGTATTCTGGAAGCCCTTCAAAGATTGATGGCAGCCCAAAGAAGGAAAGGTCAGATTTGCTGGGAAATTGGGAAGGAACCCCAGCTGTGTGTGCATCACATACTGCTGATCCTCGAACAAGTTACCACCATGGTTCAAAATCGATCGTGTAGTTGTTGACATCACTATCTCTCTCTCACTCACTCTAAACTAATCTGTTTAACTATGCCCAAAGTTGATGAATATGCGAACAAAGAAAAAGACAGGACTTTTCTTCTTGAAGGAATCGATCTGTTTCTAAAGAAGGTTTATCTTTCTAACTGATCGACAAGCTCCCAAAACCACTTTCCCTGATCTGGTTGTGACTCTCCCTCTCTCTACCAAGATATGTGCCAATTTCTGAATTCCTACGTCGAGGCCCTCTTAAATAAAAATCGTAAAGGGTGAGAAACTAGGTAGGTATAGAATAAAAATATTTATGAGACCATAGGAACTCACTTTTGTCACGTTTTGCTTTCAACTAAAGCTGGCCTTGATATCTGCTAGCGGCAGAGATAAATGGTAATGTTAATCCTTAAAAACTTGGAAATTCAATGTCCTTCTTCAAGGTTAGTGGAATTTTACTGTGTGACAAAGGAGGTCAACATTACACGACAAAACGTCTCAACAGAGAGAAAGTTTGGTGCCTTTGCCAAGTTGTATGAAACTTCCATGCAACAGCCGGTCACTGTAGATCATAATTATAATATATGGGCAAAAGCGAAAGCTGTGTTGAGTGCACAATAATAGAAGCAGATTCGTGATTAAAATTATAATATATAAAAGGGAAAATTATTATCATTCATTCATTCACCACAAAATCTCCGCTAAAGAGTAAAAAGAGAGCGGGGTGAAACATATACCTATCACTTTTCTAGGGTTTTTTTGGCTGGTTTTTATACAAAGTGATCACTTTGGGGACACCATATATATCAAAAAGAAATCACAGAGGACAATGATGATGAATCTTGGGTGCATATCTATCTATATCACACCCTTCTGGCCTTCTCTCTCTCTCTCTCTCTCTCTCTCTCTCTCTGGGAAGGATATCATTATAATGAGTGAACGAGGCTTTATTGACTTTTTTTGCAGCAAAAAAGCTCGTTACCTTTCTCGCCTCCCTTTTCCAATTTGGCTTTCTAATAAACTCTAACTAACCCCACAACCCACCAAACTTTTTTATCAAATTCCAAACCCAAACTTATTATATTATTGCCTGTCATTCTTGGATCAATTGAGCGTGTAACACTAATCATGGTTAGCCAACTTTCACTTGTTAAGTGTGTCGAATGTTTGTGGACCACTGTGGCCATTGAAATCACAGTTTATCTACCGGCTTAAATTTAACCCATAATTCTATAATTATTATGTGGCCTTTGTACTTCATCTTTGTTTCTTAACTCAATAACATGATGAGCTTCATTTGCAGAAATTAATGAATGAAGTAAAAGTAGCCGCTGAGTAATTAGAGTTTCCTAGCTGTAATAGGAAAATAATGGATTATATGATTGATGAAAACCATGAGCAATAATACATATGTATTATTGATGCATGGTTATCTAAAAGCAATGAAAGTAGCTAATAATAATTTCAATATTGGCGTTAGCATCCATTGTGTGTTTTAATTTGCAGCCCCTCAATAATTGTGTCTGTTTGAGTTGACGTTATGTTTACATAAATTAAAATAAAATTATTTTATATACTTACTTCGTAAATCATACATTACATTACGTTATAAAATTAAAGCAGCTTTTACCTTGTGTATGTACAAAGAGTAGAAAACTTATGAACATGTATGTGTTGTACTTTTTTTTTTTTAGGGTTTGTATTGGAACAATTACTTAAAATATTCAGGCACTGTTCATATGAGTTCACCATATTATTACTCTGATATTTCATTTTAAAAACTGCGCCTTTTTCCTTGAACAGTTCTTTTTGGACTAACAAGTGTTTGGAAAAACGGGAAGGGAGGGGAAAGGGAATGATCACCAAGCCACCATACTGCACTTTCTTCCACCCATAATTATATTTCCATAAAAAATATTTTATGAGACGATCTTTTCCAAAAATTTGGATGGGACGTTACTGTCCATCCAGCAGAAAAGTCAGGTTTTCACATGACAATTTTGCCCCCATGTATTAACAGCATCAGCGGTTGCACGCTATATTTACCATGATGGTAGATTTTTATAAAATTTAATCTTTTAATAATATTTTTATATAATATGAAATTCTAATCATTAGAACTTGATTTAAGGATGAATATCTTAAATGGAGGGAGAGATAAATGGAAACATTGATCTCTTATATATTGCGGTTTAGCCTGTGTATACACCGTATGCACTATATATATATTTATATTCATGGTATCAGTGCAAATAGTTGTGGGTGTATTTTAAAATTTTTCATCTTAAATCATTTATGTATTATTTTGTGCTTCATGAAACGTCTAAGTAAAAAATATTTAATTTGTATTTATTAGCGTCTCAATCTATGAACCTATGAATATCTAGCCTGCAGCAATTTATAATAACAAGTTATAAATGGTCCACTCAACCAGAGATGGGCATATTGTGTTTAGGCACCTATAATACGTTTAATAAGATGGAAAATGGAGTGATTGGGGTTAGTGCTGGCGTTAGGCTGACGTGGTGATGATGTCAGGAGGAAGACGTATGAGGGTGATAATATCTACTGAAACCACCATCAGGTTTATATTATTAATGTGATGCAAATTAAATTTAAATAATGAAAGTAATTAAATGCTTTTTATGTTTAAAGGGTTAAGCAAGTTGGAGAAACTAAAGGGCATCCCGTGGCAAACACACATCATTTCTTTTTGTCTCTTCATTATGCCTTTCAGATTACCTCCTTCAACAATCCCTCGTTTATCGCTCGCTCATTCACTGCTGATTATATTGCTTTCCCCTTTTCCTTCGCAATTATATATAGTCCATTCTTCTTTAATTTCTTAGTCATTGTTTCCCACAGTAGCCTCTAGCTAACTCTCTTCTCTTTTTTGTTCTCATGATTGATAATTACTGTATGAATAATTTATATGTGGGAGTAGTATTTATATATATATATATATCCTGATGAAACCCAGCATGTATATAGCCGAACTCAAGTCCCTGTCTTTTATAATGCTATTGAGAGAGACAAAGGCGAGTGTTACGGGTCAGGTGATGATAAATACTGACAGTTCCATTGGCGCAGTAGTCCTTGAATTTAACTTTTACTGTTAAACTTCAGATTAAAAGATCAATGATCTCCATTTAATAAAGACAGGTAAGGTAGTATAATTATGCAGATGAAATTAAAGTGTTGTGAATATTTGTGTGGAGATGTAGGAAATGATGAGGGCACGCACCTTCTTTCCTTCAAGTGTCTGCGACTGTGTTGCTGTCTTGCTGATAAGATCCTGACTTTGTCTGAGACAACGCATGCCCCCTCCAGTCACTTACGACCCTCTTGTGACCACACACTGACATTCCTCTTCTCTGTACAATTCTACATTACCAATTCAACATTACTAGTATTAACGACAATCTAATGTTGTCGTTTTTCGTACTTATCCCTTTTTTTCTATTTGGCTTTCCCTTTTTACCAAATCGAACTTGCAACGTTCACCAAAAATAAAAATAAAAAAACAAAAAACAAAAATGGAACTTGCAATGCCCTGGATTTTCCGTAGCATATAAGGTATATTTCTTACTGTTCTTAACATATTTAGAGGGTTGATCTTAGTCCTAAATATAAGACATAGTTTTCATGTTTGTTATTTTTTTTTCCTAATTTACTCTCATTGATGTTCTCTCGACGATAATTAAAGAGAATGGAGGATGAAGGAATTAAAGGAGATGTGTAGGATATTCTAGACAATATATAGATCGTATATTAATTAATTTAACAAATTTTCTTAATATAATTAAATTAGATAAATATGTCTTATATTAAGGACATGGGGAGTAACTCTTAATAATTACTCCATCCGGTTCTTTTATAAGCAACTTTCTCTCTTTTAGGGTTGTTCATATAAGTTTTTTTTTTCTCGTATCTCAAAATTTAAACTGCTTTTTCATTTCTCACCTCTATAAAATATATATTTTTATATTAATTATCTCTCACTTACTACTAATTCACTTTCATTTAATCATTTACTACCCATTTTTTCTGATTTTTTTTCTGATTATCTTTCATATCATCTTTTTTATAAATATGGACATATTTAGAAGAAAAATGACAATTTTAACGCATTCAGTGTTTTTAATTAATCTTAAACGTCAATTTGTTATGTACAATCAAGAAAAAAGTTTCTTACAAAAAGACCAGAGGGAGTATATGCTTCCTAGATTTAATAAATAATGAGAATATGTGCAACTAATTCACATGAATTAATTTACCAACATAATTAATATATACAGGAGGTAAGTATGTTAACTAAACGTGCTTTTCGAACCTACAAGCTGGCCAACATCGTGTTTCAATGGCGGGGTGTGTGTAATAGTAGTATTATTTACTACTACTACCAATCTTGGGGATGTGTAAATTAATGAGAGCCCGGTCAAACTCAATGGAGAAAATGCCTGCAAAGTCCTCGATTCTTGAGGAGAGAAAGGTGCAGCATTTTCAGGCAAAGGCGCACGGTTTTCAGGTTTGAGGCCTGAGGGTATATAAGTGATGATGGAGAGTACTTAGGCTCTATACAGATTCCGTGGTGGGAAAGGAAAAAAATGGCTAGTAAGTTTTCTTGTATGGTACGATTCTGATCTTATTTATAAGTTTCTTTTGATCAAAAAATTTTAGTTTTATTTATAAGTTTATTTTGATCAAATAAATGAGATTGTGATAATTTTACCCATATTATTGTAACAATGAAAATAGAGAGAGAATAAAAAGTTGAAAGGTATCCATTTATAAATGAAGGTAAAGTTGAAAATTTACCCCCATAATCATTGAGTTACGTACCTCTCCTTGTATGTGTGATTTGGTCAAAAACGGACTTATAAATAGGACCAGAGTGATACGTTTTTTGTTTTAAATCTTCCTAGAACTCAAGTCTCCAGGCCCATGCTGGGCGGCTGGGCCCACCAATTTTTCTTTATATATGGAAAGATGAAATCCTATCAAAATTGATAGGATTTTAAGTTTCCAGTTAAAAGTAACACTTTTAGACACATTTATCCCCTATAATATTTTTTTATAATGCCAAAATATAATTAAATTTAAATTTATGTGTTAAGTTCAAACTTATGCGATAAATTTAAATCTATGCAATAAGTCTAAACTTGGCGGGAAATTTTTTTAGACCAGATTTGAAGTTGATAAGTAGAGGATAATTTTTAAAAAATATATTTTCACAAAAAAAATATTTTTTCCTTTTATTTTGAATTAATTACTTTTAAAAGTTAAAATATAGATTTTGTAATTTTTGATCAATTATTACCCCTTTATTTTTTTTACTAAACAAATCATCTTTCTTTATTCTTCAAAATCTTCCTTTCCTAATTTAAATCTTCTTTATGCGAAACGGGCCTTAGGGTTTATATTCCAAGTTGGAATGAACTAGTAAATAGTGAGCTCAGCTCTATACCTCTCTGCACATTCCCTAGCTAGCTACGTACGGCTAAAGCATAAAAGTATCACATCAGTGAATATTCAGTGTTTGAACTGTGCAGAGTACGAAAGTGACTAAAGTGTTTCCTGTAATTGTACAATAAGTGAGTGAAAAATGAAAATTACCATAGATGGTGTTATATTACAATTATAAAGTAGTTTTCTACTCAAGTGGGATGCTTCTGGCATGCGTGAGCCTTAGACATGAGTAGTGTGTCAGATCCGATCTTCGTCTTCACAAACCCCAAAACCCCCTCTTGTCTGTTTGCTGTCTCTCTAAATACTGAAAACTGAATGAAAAGCCATAAAATCAGAACGTGAAGAGAACAAACCCTATCATTTGGTTTCTTTCCCAACAAAAATACTCATTCAATGACGAAAACAAAATTTATGATTATGATATTAATTTGGTTTCATTCGTTTACAATGAGACCTTCTTGTCTTCGTCTAATGTGAATGTTTAGGAAATAATTAAACCATAGTTTCATAAATCATTTTTTATAAGAAACTTCTCTTATATATTTATCTTATAAAAATTAATTCAAATAAGCATTAATATTATCTTCACTCTGCAGCAGCTAGCAGCTGCTCATTTAATGAGATTAGGGTGATTTTATCTCTGTTGATAAAGTTAATTATAATTAGGGCTAAGGACTACTTTTGGTTTGAAAATTTTTATTGAGGACCCATTTTTTTTAAGAAGTTTTTCAAGGGGCAATTTTGTTTTGGAAATGTTCAAAAGGGAGCAATTTTATCTTGTCTATTATCCCAATTAATTTTAACTGTTAGTTAACCAAATATGCTAGCTAATACTCTACATGTCAAAAATAAAATGAATGACATGTGGATTGTCAGCTCAGTATATGTGATCAACTAATGGTTAAAATTAAATAGAAAAATGACCAAGGTAAAATTACTTCATTTTTTACAATTATGGAACAAAATTACCTCTTAACCTTTATAATTACGTTCTATTTTTTGGCCGTCACCTTATTATGAAGTTATAGACTTACATATATATGATCTATATACATTCTATATATCCACATGGAACGAATATGTACAATATATAATTTGTATTCAGCATTAATAATTACAACTTTGTTTCGATAACATTGTCTATTAGTAATTAAAGTAGTCCCCGATAAATAATTAATCAATCATCCGTATACAATGTATGTTGGATGGATCACAAATAACTAATAATATATTTCATCGGGCACTAATAGTCATCATAATTACTTTAGCTTTTTTTCGTTTTTTCCCATACAGGTAACCGTTGGCCTAAAAAGTGGCATTCTAGATAATGCTTTAATCTTGTTGTATATCATTAAGCTCACACTTTTGTAATAATTTTTTTTATGTCAAGATAAATTTTTTTTTCATCTTATTTCGTCTTTATTGGGTATTCAGGATAATTAGGTAATGAGATAAGGGGCCTACCCTAGAGAAGGATTATTTTGTCTTAAAAGTCTATGTTATTATTACATATGTTTGCCATTATAAGTCACCCAAGTGTACATTTTTCTTCCTAGCCAACTAGGCAATTATATGCGACATAATAATAAACTTTGACGTTGTACAAACAAATGAAATCATATTATTATTTCGTTGTCAAAGTAAAATGAAACTGGTAGCTATAGTGATCCTTACTTACTTTTCACTCATGAACAATAATAAACGGACTTTGATTCCGACGCCCTTGCTTCTCCCAAATGTACGTGACGTTCCTCAACAGGTGTTCATATGAATGACGTATATACACATCTTGCCAAACATAATTAGTGTACTTGTAAACTCGTTTGGTCTTAATTGAAACAAGAAATATATAGTTTTATTTCAAGAGTCGCAAACATGTTTTCAAGTTTCAACGGTTTCCAAACATAATTTTATGTATCTATCTAATGCGATCACAGAGTATGAGAGAAGCATATATATGTATATATACCTGAATACTATTTCTATTTGCTTCACGATTCATGTAGCCATGCATCTAGCATTTTGGTTCTAATCCTGCCTCCCTTAATTCCATGTTTCCTGCAACATTTGAATCGAAATACTGGACTCACCTTCCACCACGAGTTTAAAGATCCCTTGATCCTGAAGAACGGCCCACCTTCTTTGCAAATCCACCTAACCATCCAGCTTTCGTCATCCTTTTGTTGCTCCATCAAAATTATCACATCATAACTCTTTTTTCAAGAGGAAGGAGGGAACACCCCCTAAAAAAAGCACACTCACTCTCCTTTAAACTACGTGAAAGTTTGATTCCATAACCCCCCCCCCCCTTTTTTTTTGTGGGATATAATGTCAATTTATTTTTGTTATTTCAGTCCATAAAATACACGCATAAACATGTCAACATTGAGTTCAAACTTAAAACCTCATCCAAGCATAAGGGCCAATGCTGTCACTGGAGCAGTTAGCTAGCGGCGATGCCATTCAAGTATAAGGTTTATGGTAGAAACTATTTGTTAATTTCAATAATATGAAGCCCCGCATCTATATAAATATATGGTGAATCAGCACTAAATAATGTAAGTGGTTGGTTTGAGTTGAAATTGTAGAACATATCATGGAACTGACGTAGCTAGCTTGATTGCCGGTGATATAAGCTTTATATATAAATACAAAACTAAATGCGTCAAATAATCATTATGACAGATTACCCTTGTGTTATGCTTCAAATTCAAGTTACTAGAAAGATATAATGTAGGAGCATATAGTATTAACTAAAACTAAAGGCACCTGTACCTAAAAGTCAATGCACAGTGTATAGCCTGCCCTACCAGTTACCAATTATATTTTTCCAATCAACCTACTTACTTGTTTTCTGCTCTCTCTCTCTCTATATATATATATCTGACCAAAAAATATATATATAAAACATGTGCCTCTCTTCCCACTTCATTTTTATTTTGCATTGGTATATTTTGACACGCAATTGACTCTGTTCTCTTGGTCGGAAGAAAAATTGAAAACCGTTTGGTGGTAGGGCACTATATTAATAATAAATGTCAGCCTTAATGATTCGAAATCATATTTTAGAATTTTTAAACTTTTCCCCATTATATATTAATCAGTTTCAAGAGGAACTGGTAACATGAGTGTGGGGAATGTGTGTCCAACGTAGAGACTATGTATACCCCAGATTTGACTTTCATTGTAAACAAGATCATAGTTAAAAAGTCACGTCACATGAGTATGACAACTTCCTCGCATGAGTTTTTTTATCGCCTTTATTTTTTACCCTTCATTTTTATGTCAAGATTACTATAAAATATAAAATCCTAAATCGTACTACCTCCAATCTTTAATATAAGATAGCTATTGATTATTGATGCAAGACGATTCATTTCAGATTCAGTATATTAAATTTATTTATTGCATGTCTAATCTATAACAAGATTATATTACATTTTGGGGAGGGTGAGACGAAGAAAGAGCAGTGACCCAGACACCCCAAAAACAAAAAACTCAGACTGTCGCTTCACTTCAGCTTTGAGTTAGAGTTGTGAGGAGGAGGAAGAGGAGGATTAGGACGCCTCTCGGCTAGAATACGCTTTGTGCCCTCCAAAACGCCGAAGAAGATTGAGCCACCTATCCCTATCCATAGCACCCTTGGTCCAATGCCCTGTCCACAAATACACACATTCAAACCAACACCAAATTATACAACTCTTTTTGTTTGGGGTTTAATCAAAATGATCAAAATTTTTGTTGATTTTGAAACCCAGATCATATTTTTTTTATTTTTACCTGTACCGAAACTGTATAATTCAAAAATAAAACTAAAGGGAAGTACATGTAATTTACACTAAAAAAATGATGAATGCTAGATTCTGTTGAGAGCATGATTTGAGGAAGACTAAGATTGCTTTTTCTTCGTGTGGGTGCACAAACAAATGCATGCAAATAGTGGAGAAATAATAGCATGTACTACCAGACAAGATTTTCACTCCGTCTAAAATGAAAGAGAGGAGGACGGTGGCGTTAATGAAAATGCTTGTGGGGGTAAGAACAAAACCCACTCACACCCATATTTACAATGATTGTTCTTAGACATGGACATGAGAAGCATGTCACGCATAACTCCACCAACCACCTCATCATGAGGAAAAGTACTCCACCAATCACCATATCACACAAAAAAACAATTACTTGTCAAGCTCAGAAATATGAATCGCCCCACTTTTTTGAATTTTTCACAGCAATTAGACCCACTTCCCAAAGAAACTACTCCCTCCGGTCCTAATTATAAGACATAGTTGACTTTTTTGGAGAAATTAAGGAAACTAATTAAATTAACTTAAAGTATTTTTCTTTTTATTTTTTTCTTTAAAGTAATTAGTTTGACTCACATACTAATATATAATCTAAAGATATACAACATATAAAATGATTAAGTAACTTATTTAGCTTTCTTAATCTCTCCAAATAAAGTCAACTATGCTTTATAATTAGGACCGGAGGTAGTAGCTTTCAGTTCAATTCCATGCAAGACACAGAAGAAAAAAAGAAGAAACGTGGTGCCATAATAACAATGGCAGAATTCTGCTAGTCTGCCACACTAGCTACTGTGTAAAGGAGAAAATGGAGAGAAAGCCCATACCTTCAGGAAAGCTTGAGGTCCCTCTTCCTTGATGACAGTTTGAACACAATCCAAGATTCCTTTGTATCGGTTTGCAGTTCCCTAACAGAGGAAATATAGAAACTCATGTTCATGGCTTCATAATTGGCATTGAATTCAATACTCAAAAGCCCATATGGATCATGATTACAATACACTACACGTAGTCTTCTCTCCTCACATGGGAATCCTCCCAAGCATTTTTTTTTTTTAAAAAAATAATAATAATACAAGTGGCAAGAAGCTACATGATCTTTACCTGAACCATTAACCTCGTCTTAATGACATCAAGAGGAGTAGTTATAGCGCCAGTCAGTGCACCTAAAATCAAAATGTTGTTAACTGACTGCATTTTAACATAAGTTCATTGATTGGTTCTGAAGAGATGATATTTGCAATGTCCACACGTTAAATATATGTTAGCATGTATAGATGTGGCTATAATATTACCAGCGAAAGCACCGACAATGGCATTCTCTGGATCATTCAGATTTCTTCGTGCCTAGCAAAAGGGAAATGCAAGTCAATCGTCATCAAATTAAACACAAAAGAGAAGCATGAAAAAAATGCTGGACATGGAATGGAAAATTGGATCAGTCACTAAATTAATACATACGCACACAGGTAAAGAACTTGAGGAGCTTACCGCCAACATATAACCTATTCGAAGCTGCTCATAGATGCAAAACTGAATAGCATCAAAGGGCAAATCACGCAGCAGAAAAGACCCATATCCCTATAATTTCATAAATCAGCATAAAAAAACATTTTAATGCACAATAAGTTCCACGGGCATGGAGGTAATCCAAAATTTGAAAGGAGATGATAATATGAGAGATTCCATACAGCATAAAGTCCTTTAATGCCCTCAAGAGAAGCAATATAGCGGACAGCAAGAGCAGGCGAAGTGAATTGCCCGGTTTGGATTCGTTGTTTAACAACCTAAGGATAATTAATGAAATTGGTGTTGTCCAGTGAAGCTGAATTAAATCATAGAAATACCATTTTTATGCACAGGAGACAATCTACCTCGGTTGGCACACGAATCAGTGAAGCCGCAATGCCCCCTATGGCACCTGCAGTCTATACAAAATCTAAAATCCGTATGAAATGGTTTCACTTAAAAACAAAGGATTGAAAGATTTTACATCAATCAAAATATATTCAGGCAACGATAGAATAAAGCGATTGCAGAGACTTAGCATCAACTCGAGTAAGGGGCAAACAAATTCCAAAAACTTCATGACCCTAATAAACCAGCTTGCAGACTGAGGAAGACATGACCAGGCAATAAGGAGGCTGTGTCTTGTTTCAGAGTTAGCAGAATATGTATCAAATGGTTTTGGGGGCAATACTAAAATTTGACATGACTCTGTAGTTTGGTTGAATCTGAATCTCCAATATGTTAACATTTTTAGTAAGAAGTATCTTACAAAATGAGCTAAAGCACTCAGATTTTCTGGAAATATCCTCGACAGTGTCTGCTTTACAGGTTCATAGACTCCAACGAACAGAGCAGAAGCCCTGCAAATTTTGGACAACAAATCAATCCAAGATGTTATAAAAACAACCCAGATATGGTTGGTGAATTCAAATCTTGATGACTACAGACCAAAATGCTTTAAGGTTAATAAAAGAAAAACGTGAAAAGATTCAGTATCTAGCATGGATATCGGTTAGGAGTTACTATTGCGGATTTTAGCCACTAAAGAAAAACCTAGATAGGGAGAGGGCCATGACTAATGTGCACAACTATGAAATTGAAATTCAGAAAATCCTAAGGCAGAATTTGGTATTATCTTAAGCCCAATCTTTATTCAAAAAATAAGAACTGAACTTGATCCTGCACTGCAGTGCCATGTATCATCAAAGACTGCCCATTGTGAGAAGGAAGAACAATGGTTCCTGCTTAAAGAAAAGTTAACCAATGGAGTTTCATTGGCTAGGCCACTAGGCAATTCTTCATCAAACTAGTGTAAATAAGATGTAGTTATACGCCCTACACCTGCCAATATCTTTAGAGATTTAAAATTTTATAGTTGACACATGTTTCAATGTTTGAAACACTATTCATTCCAGAAAATACTCACGGTAAGACACCAGCGAGATTTCCAGCCAATCCAGAATAAAGACCTTCAAACACTAATTTTTCTCCTCCACGGGCAGCCTGTAACAAAATGATACATATATTTGTTATAGATTTAGGCAAATGAGAATTATTTAGATCGCAACAAAAATAAAAGGTATAGCAATAAAATTGTGAGTTCACAAACTGAAACAACTAAATATTCATGATGAATATCTTTCATAGCCCGTAGACAAAGGTATCTCATCCTAGGAAAAGCTAAGTTGCCTCTTATCACTCAAATTGGGTTTTCCCAAGAATCTGACCTAGCCGGTTGGTACTAATTAAAAACAAGGTAACATATCGTAGCAGCCAGCCAGAGAACTCCAGAAAGCATTACAGTCTAATAACTCAGAAAACAAGGCAAGGAGAAAATTTAAAGGAGTTGCTCTTCAAGGACAGAAAGTTCAGTGGTAAAACACAGAAGAAATGGCAGAAACAGAAAGAACAAAACAACAAAAAATAAAGATACTTCAGGGCTTTTGAGATGCTAGCTATATCCAGCCAAAACCATTCTATCATTATCCATGCCTATTCCTGTCACAACCCCTCTATTCATGCCTCCAAAAGCATCTAAACAAATTCCATTAGCATTCTCTGTTTATCCCCTTCATATTCCATGCCTAGCTAATCATGTTTGTCACAGCCGTCCTTATAGCTTACCTCGCCCTAAGTTCCATGCCTTTATCATCTAGAATAACGGGATTTTCAGTTCAACAAACATTTAAGTAAAACAATAAACCGCTAATCTTCACATGATTTATGGTCACAGCAACCTGCCTGCAAGCGTGTCTTTATAGTGTCAATAGGGTATAAAGCTGTTTCAACAACAACTCCAGCTGTACCTCCAGCAACTAAGCCCTCTACAAAAATTTGTGGGCCCATTAGAAACATCAAAATGCTGGAATTAAAACGAATATCATCTTATTGTACTCCCTCAAGAAGTATTTAATATTTCAGGCACAATTCCTACCTTTTCGATCCAAGAGAACAGAATTAGCATGCTTTCTTTACCTCAGTATAAAGCAGAAGCGCTTTGGATTGATTTCAAAATGTATTATGAATACCTACCCTTTATATGCAGGTACGGGCACAAAAATATGTTCTTTCCATAACAATCACCCAAAATCACCCTAGACAAACGGTGCTCTTCATGGTTTCTATTTCATAGTTTCGGTCCAAAACAGTACTCAAGATGGAGAACTAAAAAATAGATGTGTCACACTCCTGTCAAGCATATCATGTCATCATTTTTATTATTTGACGAAGAGACAATTGAGGGCATAGGATAAGTTATCCTCCAGAATAGACAACAGAAAAGGGAAAGCACCCAGAAAGGCTCGAAACATGACAAGTTTGAACATTCTCTTTGCACATCAGACATTGGGACCCCCTTAAAACAATCATGGTCTCAAGTCTGAGCATCAAGAAAAAAAATCTACTACAATCATTTTGATATAAAATAGGACAACAATAACTTTAGAGTTTATCTTTTAGGAACATGTTCTACTTGCCAAACACAGTGCGTAGAAAATCAAAAGGATTTTCCTGCTTTTCCTCTCCCATGCTAATTGATGCAAAAGATTTTCTCAGCAATGAGTTCTGCGTCCTCTTGGAACAAGCATCTGCAAAACCATATTCCCTGTTCAAACAAGCAGAAACTATAATCCAGCGGAAGACAATGTAAGAATATCACATGAATGAGATTCCCCCCACTTCCACATATATATTTGATCTGTTTGCTAAATTATTTCGTGAAATACATTAAGCTAATCGATGAAAAGAATTCCAGCGTCGTCTTACCCAAAAGAACAATAACATATTAAATTTAGTAATGTGTTTTTTTACATTCATTGTACCTGGATCTGGATATACCCCTAGGTTACAGTGACTAGTTGACTGTATAGTATAAAACCTTCTCAGGAATGCAAAGAGCAAAAATCATCTCTGTCAAAAATTGATAAGGCGCTAGATAATGCTCATAGGACAATGTACATTCATTAGAATCCGGCTTAAAAATCAGATAAAATAATCTAGGAACAGAAAATTACATTTTCCATCATGTAGTCATATTACTGTTCTGAAATCCTTCAGAACCAGATGATTTATATAAACCACCAAAATTTCAATTATGTGAATTTTATACTTTTAGGTACCTGGCCAAAATTCACACATCTTCATACAATCATATGAGACAAACAATTTCAATTAGAGTTAGAGCGTCTCTCTTCATAATTCTAACAACCAAATTATCTGGGATCCTTGCAAATTTACTGGAAGCTAGTCTACTCGCACAGGTATAATTCGAACTTCTACATAATGTCATATATGAATTTTAAGTTATGGTGACATGTGTTACCTGGAGATGATATGGAAGAGGCTTCAGCAATAATGGGCAGAGTAAAGGGACCCATCAAGGTCCAACAACTGGGAGAATAAGAGATTAACCGAATCAAAAAGACCCAATATGTACCATAATCAATAGTTTGTTAAACAATTCAACAGAGGAAGTATTCAACAAAATTCCTAAAATTGAAAGTTTTATAACGATGGGGGATAATAAATAACTAAAACTATAGCTGTAGCAAGACGCAGTTTCCAAAGTACTTAGTGAAGTCGGGGTTCACGATACAATTTGCTCAACTCCATAAGCAAGGGGCAAGTAAAAAAGAGAGCAAGAGACAAGGAAATAGAGAGAGACACCGAGACACAGAAATGACAGAATAACAGAATCTTTACCAGTGACTACAGTGACTATGACGGAGCTGAAACAGGCGCGAGCTTAGACAACGGATAGAACGACGAAGAATGAAAGGCCTGGATTCCCTTTTCCCATAATCATATTTTAGCCTTTTAGGATACGGACAGTTATCCCGTTACCCGACTGAAGTTTGGATTTTGACCCGACCCGAGATCAAACCCATAATGAAGGACTAAATTTAAATCATTACAAAACTTATGCAAATGAAAGAGTGAAAAACGAAAACTCTCTCTGAAAAATCACGGATTATTTGAGAGATTTATCGTGCACTGATATTTTTACTGTTCGATTATTCAATCTTAATTAAAAGAGTACCAAAACAAAACCTTGATATTTCTGAAATCCTTGTACAATTTGATTACTTAAATTATAGTATATTTAGACCAAGAATGATGAAAAAAATAACAAGAAGTTCCATGTATGTACTAGCATGGAACTTAATGCTAAATGATACTCCGTAAATGATAGTATACACAAATTACAATTTTAAATAATGTAATGGACTATCGTTGAAACTTACATGAAATTCAAGAACATGAACAAGAAAGCATTAATGAACAGTACAGTCACCACATGCCCTGCTTTAAGCAAGTGAGCACTACTCTGTATTTCTACAGCGAAGAAGCAATTCGGTGAAGATGGATCGTCGCTCACAATTTGCCCCATTCCACTGAAATCACAAGCATCCACACTTTGATCTCTAACTTGAAAATATTGGTTAAACGCATAGGAGGTTCTGTGAGGCAAGTCCACCTTCCCACACGAACCACCTGGTGCTAGGCTCGAACAATCAGCACCTTGGCACGCATAGCTCAGTGCATTAACCATTTCGTTCATGTCATTTCCGTCCTTCCTTAACACACACCATTTTCTCTCTTGGTACTGAACCCCTTTTGCTCCTATTGGCATCTTTTCTCGTCCTTGCCCTGTAAAATCCAGAGCATATTTTGGTATCCCATCGAAGCGAAATATCCCCCAGTGACGCTCGAAATTCCCTGGATCAATGCTTTTTAAGTCCTCGTCGAATAGTGAAAATAAATAGGCTTCAATGGGTCCTTGATGAAGAGGTGTTCCTTTTTTGCTAGCCATTTTCTTGAGGAATCCTTGGTTGAACCTTTTTGCGTTATTGTTATTAGCATTCTTGTCGCCGTCGGTGGGCCATCCAACTTCTCCGACCACGATTGTCGTGTTGGGGTAACCAGCTTTTTTCAACGACCAAAGGAGAGTATCGAAGTTTGCGTCGAACACGTTGGTGTATTGGTTGTTCCTGTCGGCGATTGTTTTGCCACCGTCAAAGAATGCAAAATCTTGAGGGAAATCTTGGGATTGGTATAGACTGAGGAAGGGATATATGTTGACTAGAAATGGTGACTTGTTGTTGTTAAGAAAACGCAATATTTGTATCATAAGATCGTAAATGTCACTGCGAAAACCTCCATCCGATGGCATGTTCGAATGTGATTCATAAACGTCGGCGTTTAATGGCACAGTGACCTTGACCTGACCTCCCAACCCAGCTTCCTCTATAGCTTTCTGAATATTCTGCATCGCCGGCAACGTTGGCTTTATATAAGAATCGTTGTAACTTTTCAAGAATGGTTCATTTCCAACAGCTACGTACCTGTAATATATATACAAAAAAAAATACGTTAAAGTTTCCCCGCATAATAATGGAGGGAGATTGATAGATATATGTTTCGATTAAATGTAAGTAGGTGAGAAGTATTTTTATCTCAGTTTGATTGAAGGCTAACTCAAATATTATATTGATTCCATACCTGATATTGACCCCACCATTGCCCAAATGTTTGGAGACATTATGTTTGACCCAATCTTTGGCGTCATTGAAGCTACGTGCAAAGCGATTCAATTGATCATTGGGAATACCGAGCATGACTTCGATGTCGGTGCCGGCAAAGGCATTGACCGTCCAAGAATCGGAGTCGAAAAGCTTAATCTTTTTTATTCCGTTGTCCTTCAACATATTAACCACAATGGAAGGTTCTATTGGGTGGGAAGCAAGAGATCCCCAGTTAACACCAATACCTGCTAATGCCTGGCCTTTTACATGAGCCACCACCATCAACATCATCAAACAACATGTTAGAAACTGCGCTCGCATCATTGCTTATGATAATGCACACAGCTTCTAATTAAGAGCACTGAGATATAAGGAAGACAAAGATGAAGGGTGGGATCGAGCCAGGAATTAATGCAATATATATATGTATGTATATTGTTATTAGGAGGTGGAGATGTATTCTGAGGAGTCTCGAGCTGCAACTTTTAGACGCACAACGTTTTTACCAAGATTGTTACTTGCACAGCACATTTTGGGTAATTTGTTTTGTTGTTCCAAGTTAAGCGAAAAGACACGACTAATCAACCATTTATTCACATCTTTGTCAAATGGCAACTAATGCCCGCGCGATCCAAGCTGGAGTCACTGTTAATAGCCATTAGTATCTCATGATTAACTAGATACGAGTCTTATTTATGTTACAGAAATTCAAAAATATATAATCTGCTTTAATTTATTTGTAACTTAGTAGTGATATAATTTATTTATTGAAATATTTTAAAATAAAGAGAAGTTTTTTTTTTTTTAAAAAAATATGTTTTGTAAATTAAAGAATTTATGTAAAAAATTGGGTTGATGGTTATAACAGTAAGCTCATGGATGTCATGTCTCTGTAGTTTTTAATTTAAAGATAAATGTGAAAGATTATAATCAAATGTGTGGTAACCATCATTTAGTGAAAAGTTGTGTTTATAAAAAATTGGGTTAATTTGTGATTTGGTCAATAAACTGTTAGCTCAGGAGCATTCAACACAATTAACTATTAATTGGATCTTAAATACCAACAAACTATTTAAAATGTTAAATTAGCACAAAAACGTTAGTTTGTCAAAGAAGTCCATTAGTTGATTCAAATTGGGGAAGATAAATTGATATCAAATGCAGGCAAATTAAGTGTCAAATTCTGGATGTTGAGGCTTCATATTGAAATTAGCGCTCGTTCCATTTGGGGAAAAAAAACATCCAAGTCGAAATCGGGAGACGATTTCTATGTGATTTCTCCGAGCAAAGCAAAGTTTTCTTTTTCGCACCTTTTACTTTCAATCCGATGGAAGAAGAATCTAGGGTTTGATAGTACCAAGACCACCAAGGTCCATCCTTTGATGCTTTTCTCATTATTTTTCTTACTGGAAATTCGGTCAATTTCTGTACTTTCACAGACTCAGTGTAGACTCCCCCCCCCCCCCAAAAAAAAAGAAAAAATTCTATTTAAATACCACTTGAATTTGCAAAACCCCCAAAGGTCTTCCGAATTTGTAAAAAGACTCAAAGGTGACATGGACCTTTCAGGGTTTTGCAAATTCGTGGGAAAAGACCATACTGTCCTTGCCTTAATATGTGTGGAGAAGGTATTGGAAAATCTGATATTTCTCATTCCAGCCACCACGAAGGAAGAAAATCGACCCACTGCTGGAGCCCACTTGCGTCGTTTGGACGCGCCGCCACGGAGCACCCACCCGCCGCCGTTGAAGCCGAAGATCCGCCGTAGACGCCGCCGTTCAAGCACAAAGAAGAGGCAATTTTCGCTCACTGTTCTGATATTTTTCATTCCAGCCACCACGAAGGAAGAAAATCGACCAACTGCTGGAGCCCACTTGCGTCGTCTGGATGCGCCGCCGCGAGCACCCACCCGCCGCCGTTGAAGCCGAAGATCCGCCGTGGACGCCGCTGTTCAAGCACAAAGAACTTATAGGCTTGCTTCGCTTACTGTTCCCTATTTATTAACACCCCTTTCTTCATAGAACAGCATGTAAAATCGGATAAAGGTAGTAGTATAGTGTAGGAGTAGGACCTCATTTTCATAGAAAATTATAAATTTGTTAAAGAAACTGTTTAGGAAAATTCCAAGAGCTCGAATCCTGAACCATTTTGTTGTCTTAGCTTAGTTTATTCCAAACTCTATAGCCAGTAGTCATTTCTCTGTATGGGAAGGAATTTTGTTGTCCATAATCCATTGTTACAAATTATTGTTATTAGCTGGTTATCGTAAGAGGTATTGTCCCACTCAAGAACTCCATGTAAGAGACGGCCAAAATAGAAACATATAGTCATTTCTCTGTAATAATGCATTCTTTGGGGGTTTTACAAAACATTATTTTTCCTTCAAAAACAATGGTAAATTGCGCTTCTGTATTTGTAAATATCGCTTCTGGACTTGTAAATTTCGCTTTTGGACTTGTAATAATACATTGTTTTGGTTTTTTACAAAACATGGATGGAAGAGTAGAACCAGTGGAGACCTTCAGAAACAATGGTAAATTGCGCTTCTGGACTTGTAAATATTGCTTCTGGACTTGTAAATTTCGCATTTGGACTTGTAATAATACATTGTTTTGGTTTTTTACAAAACATGGATGGAAGAGTAAAACCAGTGGAGACCTTCAGAAACAATAGTAAATTGCGCTTCTGGACTTGTAAATTTTGCTTCTGGACTTGTAATAATGCATTGTTTTGGTTTTTTACAAAACATGGATGGCAGAGTAAAAAATGGACTCCTTCAGAAACAATGGTAAATTGCGCTTCTGGATTTGTAAATATCGCTTTTAGACTTGTAAATTTCGCTTTTGGACTTGTAATAATGCATTGTTTTGGTAATCCAAAAGCTTTTGGACTTGTAACAATGGTAAACAATGCATTATTACAAGTCCAAAAGCGAAATTTACAAGTCTAAAAGCGATATTTACAAATCCAGAAGCGCAATTTACCATTGTTTTTGAAGGAGTCCATTTTTTACTCTTCCATCCATGTTTTGTAAAAAACCAAAACAATGCATTATTACAAGTCCAAAAGCAAAATTTACAAGTCCAGAAGCAATATTTACCATTGTTTCTGAAGGTCTCCACTGGTTTTACTCTTCCATCCATGTTTTGTAAAAAACCAAAACAATGTATTATTACAAGTCCAAAAGCGAAATTTACAAGTCCAGAAGCAATATTTACAAGTCCAGAAGCGCAATTTACCATTGTTTCTGAAGGTCTTCACTGGTTCTACTCTTCCATCCATGTTTTGTAAAAAACCAAAACAATGTATTATTACAAGTCCAAAAGCGAAATTTACAAGTCCAGAAGCGATATTTACAAATACAGAAGCGCAATTTACCATTGTTTTTGAAGGAAAAATAATGTTTTGTAAAACCCCCAAAGAATGCATTATTACAGAGAAATGACTATATGTTTCTATTTTGGCAATCTCTTACATAGAGTTCTTGAGTAGGACAATACCTCTTACGATAACCAGCTAATAACAATAATTTGTAACAATGGATTATGGACAACAAAATTCCTTCCCATACAGAGAAATGACTACTGGCTATAGAGTTTGGAATAAACTAAGCTAAGACAACAAAATGGTTCAGGATTCGCGCTCTTGGAATTTTCCTAAACAGTTTCTTTAACAAATTTATAATTTTCTATGAAAATGAGGTCCTACTCCTACACTATACTACTGCCTTTATCCGATTTTACATGCTGTTCTATGAAGAAAGGGGTGTTAATAAATAGGGAACAGTAAGCGAAGCAAGCCTATAAGTTCTTTGTGCTTGAACGGCGGCGTCCACGGCGGATCTTCGGCTTCAACGGCGGCGGGTGGGTGCTCGGGCGGCGCGTCGAGACGACGCAAGTGGGCTCCAGCAGTGGGTCAATTTTCTTCCTTCGTGGTGGCTGGAATGAGAAATATCAGAACAGTGAGCGAAAATTGCCTCTTCTTTGTGCTTGAACGGCGACGTCTACGGCGGATCTTCGGCTTCAACGGCGGCGGGTGGGTGCTCCGTGGCGGCGCGTCCAGACGACGCAAGTGGGCTCCAGCAGTGGGTCGATTTTCTTCCTTCGTGGTGGCTGGAATGAGAAATATCAGATTTTACAATACCTTCTCCACACATATTAAGGCAAGGACAATATGGTCTTTTCCCATGAATTTGCAAAACCCTGAAAGGTCCATGTCACCTTTGAGTCTTTTTACAAATTCGGAGGACCTTTGGGGGTTTTGCAAATTCAAGTGGTATTTAAATGAAATTTTCCAAAAAAAAAAAAAAAATTATTCGCTGTCCCAATGGATAATTCTACCCATCACCGGTTGTTTATTTCTCAAGCTTTCTCATGAACAGAAAGTTTCAGGCTTAGATTAAAAAATCCACCGTTTGGCTCGTTGTCTAACGTAAGCGGCAGGATTCTCTGTTCCTGGGTCTTATAATTTGGCACATATGGTTTGAATGTAAACATATGGGATTTTCTGGTTTTCTGATGTTATTGTCTTAAGTTTCTAGCCCACTGGGTTTTGGAGAATTACGTTTTTACTTTGATCTTTATATCTGTTAGATTTAGCTAGAAGCTAATATGGAGGAGGTTGAAGAAGCTAACAGAGCAGCTATTGAAATCAACTAAGGGATGAGACTAACATTTTTGTGCTAATTTAACATTTTAGATAGTTTGTTGGCATTTAAGGTCCAGTTAATAGTTAATTGTGTTGGACGTTTCTGACCCAATAGTTTATTGGCCAAATCACATCTTAACCCTAAAAAATTATATATAATATAAAGCTATAACTCTTCATGTGATTATTTACGAATCAACATATTTGAGACTCATGAATATAATCTAGCAAATTATTATGACTCTTAATTGAAGATGTGTTGCTTCAAGATGCGTCACTTTATAACTTATAAATACCTATTATCATTAGTTCATTCACACATTTAGACACCATATATTTGTTATTGAGTACACAAAAAGATACCGTCAAATCATATTATTATTCAATAAAAGTCATTGTTGTTTTGACTTAAGGTGTTTGGTGTATAATCCATATTTAAGGCCCTTAATTGTCTTGTACAAGAAATTCATCTGTTAATCTAAATTATATCCTAAAAGATAAGTACAGATGGAAGCAAATTAAAAGAAAAAGAAAATGTTAGTCACACTTTAAAGACATGATATGCTACTTTCTTCTTCATCAGTTATTATTATTCTTGTACTCAAATCTAACCCCTTTAACGTTATTATTTTCATTTTTTAAAATATCGTTCGAGACATTTCTCGGATGTTGTTAGTTGTTCTAGAGCCTAGAGGGACCCGAGCATGAGTGCATGACAGTTGTAAACGGCTTCTTTTTTCCAACCCATGTCCGCAAGAATGACTTGTTGTAACACGAAATTTTGCGGAGATGAGGAAAACACAAATTTTATTTAAAGTTGACTTTGATATATTTCGCTTGCGATTGATTCAACTCAACCAAGTAACGTTATTCAGGTGAAAATCAAAATAATCAAATTTAACGCACTATTTCATATGAATACAATTTTTTATATATTTATTTAAGAATAATAAATAGCTAGAGAAGGTTACATGTGGATAAAAATTAGTTAGAGTCTATTAAATAGTGAAAAAGATTAAATTTGGATAAAAATTACTGATAAAAGAGAAGGTTCATATTTAACCAAAAAAAAAAAAAGAGAGAGAGAGAGAAGGTTCATAAATGAATCCACGGAGCACCAACAAAAATGGAGGGATCATTATTAAAGGAGACGAAGGAAAACAAGTGGGTTCTATCCACATATCACCTACCACATCAGTAGCAACTCACGTTGTATCACATGATGAGTTGCACTTTTATGTGTGCTGACATGCCACCTAACCTTTCACCGCCTTCAAATCTATCTGCCTTACTTTACAAGTACAAACCCAGACTGGGGTCAATATATAAAACGTTATTGCTCTCCCAAGTTTGATTTCTATTAATTAATTCTGGGATTAAAATATGATCACCCTTAAATCTCAAAGTTACAAGATAAACATGGTTCCACTTTCAGCACGCACAGCCACCACCCCGTTGCTCGGGTTCTGATACCGTTTCCGAGATTCCAGGAAAATATCTGCAAAATCAAACAAATATAATATAATAAGATGTTGAAGTAATAATAATCAGCATTATTAATTGAAGGTGAGGTCGTTTCTTGAGATTGTACATTTCTGTTTCGTGTTCGTTTTCTAGTGCAGTTTTTGCAGCACATAAGAATGCCTCCTCAATATTGTAATTCTCCTTAGCAGAGGTCTCAAAATAAGGCATGTTCCCCCTGGAAACACACCATTCCTTAGCCTTCTTCACAGAAACCTGCGAAATAACTACTTCAGAAACTTGCTTGATTCCTCATACATTAAAGAAACCATGTTCAAGGTTCTTTTTCTTTGTTTGTTTGTTTTTTTTTTTTGGTCAGTACCATTCTTGTCTGTCCACCATTCACATCAACCTTGTTGCCAAGTAACACAAAGGGAAATCCTTCAGGATCGTTTGCATCTGACTGCACAAGTGAAAAAATTCCACCAACGACATTCAGACAGCCAAAAACATAAAACGATGAAAATAGACAGACAGCAAGTCAGCAAGTGAAGTGACCTGTTTAAGAAACTCGTCGTGCCAATTGTTTAAGGTCTCAAAGGTTTTATTTATGTTGACATCGTATACAAGAACACAACAATCAGCTCCTCTATAAAATGCAGCACCTAGACTGTGGAACCTTTCCTGCCCTGCAGTATCCCAAATCTACAATCCCATTTTATTTTCTTCAACATTTTACCAGACGACAATTTATAAGTCAGCATTGAAAGAGAAGAAAAAATAAGAACTTACTTGCAAAGTCACTATTTTGTCATCCACTTGTACTTCCCTCGTCACAAAATCTGCTCCTATTGTGGCTTTATACTGTGGACTGTACTTGTTATAGACGTATCTGAATACGGGTTGTTAATGTTCCACAAACTTAAACATTTTGAAAGTAAAAGGCGAATTTGACCATAACTGGGATGTTTAGTCATATTTAAACAGTTAAGATTTCAAAGAGCTTCAAGTTATGTTAGAAAAACAAAAGGAGTGAGACCAGTCCTAATCTCCTCCGACACAGATTGTATTCCAAGTTCAGCGGAATCACTGACAATAGAAAGACAGTACCAAAAATTATCAACTTCCATTGGGTGTGTAAATGGATACTGATTTATCAATGAGGTCTTTCCCACCCTGAAGAAAAAATTAAAGAAAAAGGGGATATATAAGTTCAAACCCTGCATTGGTATGAACAGAGAACCGTTGAGAGAAGGATCATTCATATGCATACTGCAGACATACCCACTGTCGCCGAGGACGATGACCTTGAGCAGAGTTCTGTTTCTGTGGGAAATGTCCATGAAGACGACCTCGAAACAGTAGAACCAGAAACGGCTTTCTTTCTGAGTTTTTTTGAATTTGGCAAGTAAGCGTTGAACAAGGGAGAGAGAGGTAATGGCAACAAACAAAAACAAGAGTTAAAAGGGATATATAAGGGAAGGCCAGGGTGGAGACTGGAGGATGTTGTTAGTTGGAGGTGGTGCAGTTTTGGGTAAGGACTAATGAGAGAGTTGCCTTTATTGCTGTCTTGGAAGTTGATGCAGGGGAAGCATGTGAGTGAGAGGCATAGCCAACCAAAAGCAACACAGAACACGAGTGCTAGCCAAGTATTAGTTCATGTAGACGTGCTTCCCTCTCCCTCAAATTTATGTATCCCCCTCTCTCTCGCTCCCTACAATTTCAAATATTATAGTATATTATTTTGAAATTGTCAATGGCAGATCTTTCTTTTAGGAGTGAAAGCCTTTGACGTTTGCACAACCATAACAACTGAATCACCTCAACGTTCAAATAATAGTCATACACTGGGCAAATAATTTTCACATATTTTTCTTCATCAGTCCTTGTCATTAATTCTTTAGAAGAGGATATTAGTTCTTTTAGCCGTAGATATCAGTTCATAGACTTTTGATCCCCATTGGGACATCTTCCCATGTTTAGTACCCAACTCCAAGTGTGCCTTTAATAGAGAGATAATTGTGCTTATAAAAAAATGTTAAATATAATTAGAGCCCGTTTGGATGGAATCCACATTATGTGTACATATCTTATGTGCTCATATCTCTATTTATTAGAGATATGAGCATTTTTTTATATATTATATTTATTTATATTTATATTATATGTTGTTTTCTGACAATTTTTTACACCTAGCTAGTATTTTAAATTAATTAGTTTTCATAATACTGGTATTACAGACAAATATTTCTGATTACAGAAGTAGAAACTAATTAATTTGAGATATTAGGTGCAATCAAAGTTAGAAAGTAGTATATAATTTAAATCTAAATAAATAAAATATATCTAAAAAAAATATGCTCATACCTCTAATAGAGGTATGAGCACATAAGAAGCACATAAGATATGTGCATATAATGTGAACTCATTTGGATGAGCTTTTTTTAAAAAAGACTTTTTTTATTTTGATTTTTGAAAAAGTATTTTAATTAGAAATTAAAGCTATTTTACGTTTGGATATACCATTTAAGAAGCACTTTTAAATAAAAAAAAAGTTGTTTGAATGTTAAAATAGATAAATAATTTTTTATTAGTAAAATTATTGAAATGGGGACAGGATTGTCATTTTATTAAAAATCAAGGATAATTAGTGTGAAAACAAATTATTAAAGCAAAGCCAGTCATTCTTTTTGTTCATTCCCTCCCATCCCACTTGCTTTTTTTTTTTTTTTTTAAAGCTACAAATTGAACTCTTATTATAAGTGTTTACTTAAGTACTTTTGGCCCAATCAATCCTATTAGAGCCCAAGCTTGGACATAGTGTTTGTTGGGCTAGTCTCCGAAGCCCCCCGTAGAGAGTTGAGAATGGGCCTTGTCATATATGCTCCAGATCTTACACGTTCATATAGTGTATAAAAAAAAATAGTGTGACAAGGACACAAGAATGGGATAGGGTGACTTTGAGCACGAGGGAGATGTGACTTTTATGTTTACCTACATCCCTTTACAGGACGGCATCGACTAGAAATGGTCTTACCGTAGGATTTGGTGGCGGCTCGATTTAAGTAAAGTAAAAAGGGGACAAATTTGTGAGAAATGTGAACTCGGTTTATTGTGTTATTAATAGTCTAATTAATTAAAATACAACACCATAAGTAACATTGATTATATTGGGTTGCTCATGTGATTCAGGTGTTTATATTTTTTTAAAAAATAAATCATTTAATTAAAATTTCACAAGTAATGAAATAGTAAATTTTGTAACATCATATCTTTTAGTTTTATTAAAATATCAATTGATATTTATAAGGTATGTCAAATCAACTCATAAATTTTTATATTTTAATTAGTTAAATCACATATGAGGTGGTAAACTGGGTTCACACAATAAGTTCTCCAAATTGTCTGTATTCTATAACTAAAAGTGATCAAGCTGATTATATTTTCTAGTTTTAATATAATACTACCTCTTGTCCTAATTATAGGATATAGTTGAATTTTTTTAGAAATATTAAGGAAACTATACTTACTTAATTATTTTATATGTTGTGTATCCTTAGATTATATATAAGTTTATTAGTTAAATTAATTAGTTTGAAGAAAAAATAAAAATAAAAATACTCTAAAATAATTTAATTAGCTTCTTTAATCTTTAAAAAAAAAAAGTTAACCAGATCTTTTTAATTCGGAGAGACTAACTAATTGATTGATAATCAAGTGGCCGGTGAAGAAGCTGCGAGGAAGCTCCTTTGCCTTTCATTTTCCGACGAAATCCAATCTTTTGATTTTCCTTATTAATTAAATTAACCATGATGAAAAACATTATCCATTGACTACGACCTCATGAGCTAATTAATGGATCAGAGAGAGGGACGACTATACGTGCGTGTTAATAATATGCAAGGCAAAAGGCGACTCACCACCATTGATAGCGGGTAATAACTGGACTTCTAGATATAAACATCCCCAACTGATCATAATAAGTCAGCAGTTTATAAATGGAATATATAAATAAATAAATAATATAAAATGGGTAAGAAATTGTATTACCCCTAAGTCAAAGTTTAAATTCCTTGCCTCAAGCTTGGGGCCTACAGTTTATGTGTTTAACTGTTGATTGAAGTGTATATATAGTGTGAACGTAACAATAAAGAAAAGTTGGTTTTAGAAGCATAGCTGCGTTAGTTACGCAAGGAGAACTGTTTAAGGTTCTCACTTTTGTCGACCAATTGGCTTGCTAGCTTGTAACACTCTCGTCACGACAAAGAACTCATGTTTTTTTTTTTTTTTTGTACGAAGGACTTTGAACCACTCAGACTTATGGCTTGCTTTCTATTGGCTAGGATTAGGGTTAGGGTCACAATCCCCAAACAGTGGTTATCTCTCCGGCCGGGGTAAACTCCATGTCCCTTGTATCTGGACTTGGATTTTTCAGGGTTACGTTAAGTCACTGTTCAAATCATAATCTCACCCTATTTCCTTGCAATTTCACGTCATCATTTTATTATGAATATTCCTCTCTGCTTTGCATCATCCAATTAGTTCCAGCTAGCTAAATTTCCACTCATCAAACCTAACAATGCAAAACTACTGAAAATGAGAGTGGCCGTCCCTTTCAATCTTTTTTTTTTAAAAAAAAAAATTTAATATTATTATAATTAGGATAAAAGACCCAAAAAGAATTTTAAATTTCCAAAATAAGGTATTTTTCAAAAAATGAGTTGTGAATTATTTATCACGTTTTCTTATTATCTTATCAACTTTTGTTAGCAAACCTGATATGAGATTTTGCAATTTTAAAGATTTCTCTCTCTTTTCTTTTCCTAATAATTATTCCATTATTATGAAGTTACTGATCATTTTTTTTTACATGCGGAGTGAGCTGAATCCCAACTACACCTCTTGGGAAATTTAACAGTCAAAATTAAAAATAGTAAGAATAAAGGACGAGTGTTGTGCATCAGTACCATGTCTGCTTTCTTTTGATTATAGTCCTAACAACCGAAAAAATCATTTAAAATGACAAAAGAGAGAGCCAACTAGTATGAACTGAACTTTATTATTTATTACCTGTAGTATGAACTCAACTTTTAATCCGACCGAAAAAGCGCCAAGGAACCTTATCTCCAAGATAATGATCAATACTACATCGTTCATTTACATTTATTCTTCGAGGGCATCAATTCTGAGGATTCATAATTTATTTTTCTCTTTACGAGCAATCAACTAAAGATTTGACCAAGCCATATAAAGCACTTATATCATATATATATAGGAGTGAACTCATCGATCGCTATATATATATATATAGTATGAGGTAGAAAAGCAAAGTGGTTCTCACTAAAGTGCATGTTTGATGGGGTCATGGACAGTTAATTCAAAATCTGAAGTTTAAAACCACTTCATAGTACAGAATCATTAAATAACATAATCTATAAATGATTTATAGTTTAAAAATTTCATGCAAAAAATGTGAGGAATTAAACGACAGATAACTATGACAAATTAGAAATTAAAGGTGCATGAAACCTATTTTGTAATGAAGAGAGATTATTGGATAATTAGTTTCAAAATCTGCTCGCAAGTTAATTATAATGATAAAAAAAATATTTCACTAAAAACAAGACGATAGGATATGATATAAAATTTATAGAATTATACTCCTTCAATCATAAATATAAGATAGAGTTAATTATTTTGAAGAAATTAAGTAATCTAATTAAATTATTTTAGAGCATTTGTTTTTTTCCCCTCCAAACTAATTAGTTTGACTAATAACTGATATATAATTTAAACATATACAATAACATATGATTTGATTTAGTAACTTATCTTTAATTTCCTTAAAAAAAATGAAATTATATTTAGATATATGAAACACTATTTATGAATTATAAATGATACGAAGTTTTAGTCTATTTAGACATCTGAAATCTAGAAAACGTTGAAGTATTGGCGGAAAACAACGAAGTTTGGAGTGACGATGCTGTACGTCATAAGAATGGCGTAACATGGGTGTCCACGTGGACCAGTCAAGAACCCTAGTGCTTCCCTCCAGGAAGTTGTTTTTGTGGAAAGATACTTCCCAGCAACAACATAAGAGGGTAAAAAAGACCTTTAGCTTCTTGTCAGATATTATTAAATATATCCATTGGCAGCACGCCGAAGCCAAACAAACAGTCATAAAAAGCCAATATATGCCTTCCCTTTAGTCCATTTGATTTTCAGCATTCATTCTTAGTGACTGGGTTTGCAATAATGGACTACTATTTTGGAAACCCTAATTACTCACAATTCTCTGCTGCAAATCCATCTTCATCTGATCAGTTCATTTCGGATTATTTGGTGCTTGATAATGGTGTTGGGAACCAAGAATCCAGCTGGCCACACAGTACAGAATCATCGGAGAAGGCAACTAGCGATGCCAGCGGATTTATTGCTGCTACGAATGATGCTACCTCGTCCGAGAATAACAATATGCAAGTGCTTGTTCTCTCTTCTTTCTTCTACATATATATAATACTCATATTCTTTTATTTTGCGTATGGGTATAAAATAAGATTTTGAATATAACTTTAATTTGAACAGAAAATGCAAAAACGAGATCCAACGAAACAAGGAAGAGACGATGAGGCGAAGGATCGCTTTCAGGACCAGATCGGAGCTTGAGGTTATGGATGATGGGTACAAATGGAGGAAGTACGGAAAGAAGTCAGTGAAGAACAGTCCGAATCCAAGGTAAATTAAATAATTAATTATCTTAATAATTCATCTATCCCTTGAGATCTGGCGGTAATATGTACGTATACACTAATTAAATGTTTATCTTGTTAATGAATTTATATAAATGGAGACAGTACGGGTGAACTAACTAAAAAAATGGATCCATGGCCACAGAGGCTCATCGAATTAATCCGTAAGAATTAAATATATATGTGTGTAGTGGATGAATAATGTAGCGGCGGCTGATATGGAGGCTCGTGGACCTCATGGTTATTACTTATTGAGAGTGCTGTCATGGACCCCAGCTAGCTTATATCTGCATATTATTTTGTCTCTTAAGCAAGAGCAACCGATCTGATCTATATAATTAACTATCTAGCGGGTGAATTCTATATATATATGATGAAGCAATTAGTTGGATGATGTGTGATTGATTGACTCGTTTTTGACATGTTGTGTCAATTTGTGAACATGGGTGTGCCTGTCAGATGGTGATCTCTGGTAACCTGACTGATCCCTCATTACCTTCTTCACCTTATTAGCTTATAACTAAACAGCCTCTTAGTATACTACATATATGTAGCTGTCATTGATGATTAGTTGTCCTTCCTTCTTTGTATATGCATGTATGTGAATATTACTCGAACTTAATTGGTAGCGAACGTTTTTGTGGACTGATCTTTGGTAAGTGGCAGTGGCATCTTCAACTAATAATGAACAAACAAAGCATGTAGTTCATAATCATGAGCTTAATTACGCGGCAATATCATGTTTAATTTGTTGTGTCCACTAATTAATGAAACGAGGATGAGAATGAATGCAGGAATTACTACAAGTGTTCGTACGGAGGATGCAGTGTGAAGAAGAGGGTGGAGAGGGACAGGAATGATTCAAGTTACGTGATAACAAGTTATGAAGGAGTTCACAACCATGAGATCCCAAGTTATCACTCTTCCTTCTTCCATCCTAATCCATGGCCCTTTCACTCTTCATCTAACTCATCATCTTCCTAGTTTCACTCCTCCACAGTACATATAAATATGTACCACGTACCTTGAGTTTTAATTATTCCCCTCTTTTACTATCTTCGGTCCTAATTATAAGGCATAGTTGACTTTGTTTGGAGAGATTAAGGAAGCTAAATTAGTTACTTAATCATTTTATATGTTGTATATCTTTAGATTATATATTAGTATGTGAGTCAAACTAATTACTATGAAGAAAAAAATAAAAAAAAATACTCTAAGTTAATTTAACTAGCTTTCTTAATTTCTCCAAAAAAGTTAACTATGTCTTATAATTAGGACCGGAAGGAGTACTTATATATTTTCATATGATTATTCCTCATTGTATATTCATACCAGGAACAATGAGCTCAGTAACTTTAAGTACTAGGCACCAGCCAGTTTCAGCTGCCCAAAAATACGTACGGTCTGCCAGCTATCTCTCTATATCTAATTATAATGATTTTTACATGTAACGGACACTGTAATGTTTTGATTATGTATAAAATTAATGCCTAGATTAAGTCAAAATAGACACGTGCGAATGGTATTCTGCCTTTTCTTTTTCCACAAGAAATACGCAAAAAAGAGAGAGAGAGAGAGAATAGTTAAATGGTAGGACGATATATTTAGATCATCTGTGTGAAGCTTGTATCTTGATAATTATGAATATCACTTACGTGTGGCGTCAAACTGTAAATGTCCCCGTAAAATTTATTTCCTTTTCTAGGAAAAGAAAACTTAGTTATTGGTTTCAGAATAAGAGTTCGTTTAGATTAATTTCTGGAGAAGAAGTAAATAAATAATTTTGGAAAATGATTTTTAGAGAGGAAAAAAAGTTTGGCTTCTAAAAAACCATGATTTCAGTTAGAAGAGAGTGCTTCTACAAAAATTTAGGATTTTGGACGCAGTTTGATAAAACCATGAATTTAGGTTGGAAAGCGCTTTTTTGTTGTTACTCAAACACACACGAAGACACCGAAGCCACGTCAATTTGTGGATGAATAAGTTGCAATTAACTTCTCACTCAGCTCATTAATATATAACTCACTTTGATGATTAAATTGGATTACAAAGTTGGTCTTATACCAAAGACCAGATATACTTGTAATGATTTAGTGCTTATTTGAAAAACCTGGTTTAAAAAACTTTTTTTTATAAATCAAGATAAAACTCCTATCACATAATTACTTTATAAATCCTAAAATCATTTTTAAAAAGTTAAAACAAACAAGTAGTAAGCACCATGGTTGGATGACATAGCTGACAGAGACAACAAACATAGAGCATGAAGTTTTATAATTAATTTATATATGTCGGGGATGACAACGTTAACATCCAATATAATCGGAAAATCTTTTTTTTTTTTTTTTGCTATTGCATCCGGTTCACCAGAGCTTCGCCCTGCCTAATCCGGATCGAGGTTCTGTCGGGCGCATATGCGGGGACTTCTCCTAGGGGAATTTTCTGCATCCACAAGGACTCGAACTCGAGACCCCTGTTTAAGCGACTCAAGTCCTTTCCACTTGAATCGGAAAATCTTATTGGTCCAAACTGAATAATAAAAAAAAACAAGAGAGAGATGCTGATCCATTCTGGTTTGCCCAGAGTTAGAGATCTATTCCCAAAATATGGATAGGGCCTACCCATAAACGTTACTTTGGTCCCCTCGGCGGGCTCAATAGTTTATTGGGTTTCTATGATCTTGGGTTGGATTCTTAGTCATCAAATTGTTTTTTCGGGCATTTCTTGCTTCACCAACATGATCGGGGGGAAAAAAAAAAGTCGTAGTAAAAGGACGAACAGAACCCTTCATGGAAAGACGCTGTTAGACCGAAAATCGCATCTTATTTTGCATTCTGTTGATCTATGTCTTGCCTGATTAAAGAAACGGGATTTGATAACAATCTTCGGTAACCCATCAGCTATATCCCATCTTTTTGGGGGGATCTTGGGGATTACTGTTTACTTTAACTTCATCTATAACTTCGAGCACCATCAACTTCTCGAGCTTGATTATTCAGTTTCCCTGTCAACTTCATTTCTGAGATACCCGCTTCATTGATTTTTCGTCAGATCAGTTGGCGAAGTGGTTAGATTTCTGGTTGATGTGGTGGATTTTGGCGTGTTCTTCAGAGATGAATAATAACCTACTGTCTGATTTCTGCTTGGATCTTGGCGTAATTCTTACATGACATGGGGTTTATTGGCAAAGCTTTGGTTTCCATGTTGAGAAACTGCTCATTCTCGTTGAGTTTGACGCTGCAACTTGATCGGCGATTTTCTATGGTCGGCCCGTAGAGAAACCATTTGAGTTTTCGTTTTGTTGTTTTGTTTGGAATTGATTCCGTGAAGAGGTCTTGGGGAAAGCATGTTCCGGAGGGACCGTTATAGAGAGAGCAAAGAGCAAAACGGTGGGCCGCCACATGGGCAGGTTAGAGTGCTTGTTGTTGGAGACTCAGGTACATGATCCTTAGTATTGTTGTATCTGATGTTAGGCTTTCCCAGTTTTGTATGTTTAGTGTTGCTTTGATGCCGAACCAGTGCTTTAGCAGGAGGCTCTGCAATACTAAGACTGGGATTGTGCAGGGTGAACAAAATCAAGTTATTTCTGTTATTGATCATTTGGGTGTGGGAGTTCTTACGTAAATAAATATCGCAGGACCTTTATGAGTTATGACAATAGTCTACTGAACGTCTTTGAGTGCAGAACTATGAGATGTAATTACGACGGTAACCCTTAGATACCAGTGGAGTTTCCGAGAGTTGTTATTTGTTATACGCAAGGTGAAAATATTAAAACAGGATGGTTTAGATACATTTACAACAGCAGGATGCTTATCCCGCTAAATGAGGCCTTGAGGGTCTATTTAGTATTTTACAAATTGATTCTAGTTTTGTTTAGCTGTAACCTTCTTTAGATCGCTGTTAGTTTTGTTTGTTTTTTCTTTCTTTTCTCAAGCTTAGTGCTTGTCTTGTTACCTTCGGGGGTAAAAAAAAAACAGTATTTTGCACGTCGATGATTGGTAGATTATTTTGAATTTGAAGGAGAGCTTCCTCAATTTCTATTCCATAAGTGCATTTAGGTCTGAACAGAAAATATACAAGTCAAGTTGCCTGAAATCAAGTGGAATTATTGTGGCTTAGTACTTCTTAGCTTGGAGGAGAGAAATAGTTCCGGCATATATTTCCATGTTCTATTGATTGGTTGGCTATCGATTTATTCTATGCAGGAAAGCAAGATATGTATGTGAACATTTGCTGGCTTATGGTGTCTAACTGGATTGATTCTAAACTGTGAATGTGTCTATCAATCAGAGATTTATGTTTTCTATTTATTTGTATCATTTGGTCCAAGAACACCAAAATAGCTCAGCAAAATTATATCCATAGAGGGAAATAGACTATTTCCTAAATTTAAATATCATAAGCCTGCTTGTGCTTGATGATGAAGAGAAGAATTGGTTTCTCTATCCTCATGTTTTCTTGACCTGCTCTGCCTCTATGATTTCTCTCCCAACCATCTTTGCATATTAATAGTTGCAGATATAACTTATTTTCATTTTCTTGCAGGTGTTGGGAAGACTTCTTTGGTTCACCTTATTGTCAATGGTTCTCCCATCACTCACCCTCCGCAGACAATTGGCTGTACTGTTGGTGTAACGGTATAGACTCCCCATTCTCTGGCTACTTCACAAAATGCATCTTTTTGTTGTAGTTGGAATCTTCACCTAGTGTCCTTTTGTTTTTTGCAGCACATTGCTTACGGGAATTCTGGAAGCTCTTCAAGTAGCCTCAAAGGTGATTCTCAGAGAGATTTTTTTGTTGAACTTTGGGATGTGTCTGGCCATGAACGGTACAAAGATTGCCGGTCTCTGTTTTATTCGCAGATCAATGGTGAGAAAAGATGCTCTTTTTATTTCTTAACCAATGATTTACTTTTATGATAAGCTATGCGTTCAATATACTGAAGCATGAACCAACTCTTTTGTGGTGTATTAGTCACATCATTGTAAATTGTACCAACCTTTGTTGGCATTGGTTTCTTGTCTTACATTCTTAAAATAGATGTAATATGATTAAATCTTTTGTTTTGGTGTTAAAATTTTTTTGGAATTTTCACCCTTCATCTTATCCCTTCAGTGAGTACCTCTGCCCCCTTTTTTCTTATAATTAATTTTATCCTTAATAGCGTTTTTTTTTTTCACCTCAAATTGAGCAAAGGATTGAACCTGAGACTACTTGCTAAGCAAATACCTTCTTACTGTCCTTAACAGCCTTTTAAATTTTAATGTACAAGAACTTTCTAAAATTTGACTTCACTAATAATTATTGAAGCCTTAGTCATAAGGACATATTTGGAACTTGGCTGTGTGATTATTTTAACTGTGAATTCTGGTTTGAATTTCATCTGTAGGAGTAATTTTTGTTCACGATCTCTCGCAAAGGAGAACAAAGACTGGTTTGCAGAAGTGGGCAGCTGAGATTGCTGCAACTGGAACTTTTTCAGCTCCTTTAGGATCTGCTGGACCTTGTGGTCTTCCTGTTCCCTATATTGTTATTGGTAACAAGGCTGATATCGCTGCAAAAGAGGGTACAAGAGGAAGCAGTGGGAATCTTGTTGATGTTGCACGCCAGTGGGTTGAGAAGCAGGGTCTGCTTCCATCCAGTGAGGAGCTTCCGCTGACTGAGAGTTTTCCTGGCAGCGGAAACCTTATTGCTGTAGGTGTCTCATCTAAACTATTTTACATATTGGTCTTTCTTGTTAGAATTCTCCTTTCCCTTTCTGTGCTTGAAAGAGAATACATACTTTGTGAAAAGTGAAAACTATTATGTTATTATCACATTGAAGGTCAATAATCTGTTGTTAATGTTTATTGCGTTACTTGTTAGTCTGAAAACTTCAAAATTTTGTGTTTTTATACATTCATGTCTGGATGATTCTCATGATTTTCATGACCAATATTTATGAAAAAATGACTGCACCTAAAGAGTGAGTCGACTTATAGTACCTCTGCTGCTGTGCTATTAGACCTGCTGAATCTGTGCATTGGTGCTCCATAGTGTAGAGGGGCTGTGGATTAAAATATTACTTCCCTTTCTCTTTTAGCGGTCATTCCTTAAGTGGTTACAATTAATGATGAATTGAGATCACAGATTGGCTAATTTGATGTGAGCTTTGGAATTTCTTGAAATGAAGATTTTTGATTTCTATTGCACTTATTCAAATCTTCCATGCCATTCTGATGATGTAACAAATCAGAGTTTTTGACATTTGATGTAGAAATCTGTACGTTTTTGCATTCTGTTTAATAATTGTTAATATCAGTTGAACTTCTATAGCCGCGGTTATTTATATGTTGGACATCTGCAGGCTGCAAAAGAAGCGAGGTATGACAAGGAAGCTGTGATGACCTTTTTCCGAACGGTGAATATTGTCTTCAAATATTTCTATTTTTTGTTTATGGTGTTGAGCATCTTCTAAATTTACTGGGACCTCTCCTTATAGTTGATCAGGAGAAGGTATTTTTCAGATGAAGTAGCTGCACCGAATACATGGCCTGTTTCTACATGGTCTGCTTCACCAGTTCAGGGACATCCCCAACGTCTAGATGATGATTCAACGGACGACTATCAATCCTATAACAAAAGGTATCTTAGGCCTGGCTTGCTAAATTATTTGAAGCTTCAGTGATTTTATCATCGCCGTTAATCCTCACTCAATTTCTTTTGGATAAGGATGCTTGCCTGATCTTAAATTTTCAGTTCATGGTAGATTCACATTCATTCTGTGGGGAATTGCTTTGAAGTCCTATGGAAGGGACTTGATTACCAAGAAGTCTCAATGACAATTAAGGAACATGCAATGATAAGTTCCCGTGTAAGAAATGACGGCAATCCACTTATCAGAGACTACTTGGTAATGACTACTTGGTAATTAAGTCACTTCCTTAGGACCTCATAATAATTCCCTCTTAGATAAATCACAGGGTTGGTTTATTGTCGAATGGTGGCCGTAGAATTATAACTAGAATCTGACGTTTATAATTCTTCCTTACTGACAAAGTGGTAAAAATGGCACTTGTCTCTTTCTTAGCGTATTTTGGGCGATCCCTTACCATTTATGTTTTGTAATTGCAGTATAAGCGGTGATCCTTACAAGTATAACACACTTCCTCCGCTTCCAGCTCAACGAAATCTGACTCCACCTCCCACGCTTTATCCTCAACAGCCAGTCTCGTCTTCTATAAATCATAGCTTCCCAAAATTTTCTCTGTCTAGTTCCTCAGAGATCAGTGCTGCCACCAGAACAAGGCGGTCGGATATTAATGTCTGAAAATCTTTGTATAACGGTAATCGGACATTTACTAATAGTATACGCGTGTTCTTGAAGGAATGAGGTTGCGTGCCTTACATCAATTATTATTTTTGTGATTGTAAGCGAGTCAGGTCGATTCTTTCATTGTTTTAGAGGCATTCTTTATCAGTGCTGGGCGATCCCAGATCCCAGATCCCAGTTCCCAGTTTGGTATGGTGTATCATGGGATGTTGGATTCTTATATGAACTTAACTTCAACTTTTACTTAAACATTTTGCTTGGCGTAGATATTCAGACAGTTCAGATGGCGGCCTTGTCTGTCAATCACATGTTTCTTTTGACCGAAGGAATAATAAAATTTGAGGTAACTAAAATGACGCAACTACCTCAAACAGAGTTTGTATAGACATAACTTAGGGACAGGAACAGCGGTGTCAGCTGCGCTCCCAACTACTCCCCAAGGGGTTATCACAAGTGTTCCCCCCCCCCCCCCCCCCCCAAAAGTCATTAAATTTTTCGTGAAATGCGTAATATTTTGATATTTTATACTTAAAAAATAGATATTTAAATCTTTAAAAAATCATTAAAAATTAAAGGAGGGAATCGCTTTGGTCTTACCATTATGAGACCAAATTTGTAACGGCAAGACAAATTTCCATTCGGACAACTAAAACTACATGATAATTCTCTGATCTGGCGTTTGTGGCCACAAAAACAAAACAAAGCAAATAACAGAGAATTATCACAAATTGATGGGCTGAAAAAATAATGCGTTCTGTCATGCATGCCCCGTCCTCTCTTCCCCTGCTACTAAAAGTTCAGATCCTTGCAGCAAAAAAAAAAAAGAGTTCTGATCCTTTAAAAAGAAACTAACCATACCAATCAAGGTTAAATTTAACAAAGGAGTTGGTCTCTCATAACCTATCAAATCAATGTTTGAATCTCAATTAGGAGAGATGTATATTTAGTGTCTGACTGATTGTTTTCAATAGGAGGATATTAATACCTTTAAAAAAAAAGAGAGAGAAAGAAATTGACAGTCAATGATTTTAAATTTAAGAAAATAACACGTAGAAATCCCATACACCTCTTTTGCCATCGCAAACAAATTATCAAAGTTGTTTTTTTATAATGAAAAATGTTTAAAGAATAAAATGAATGAAAGTAGAGTACAACCTTTTTTTTTCCCCCTCAAAAGAGTACAACCATGTGACAATTAGTTAACAAACAGATGATGAGTTCAAAGTCAGCGGCTGAGCGTGACTTTGTTGATATGGCACTGTATTTTTTTTAATTATATATATATTAAAAAAAAAACCTTTTAGTTACTCCAATTTAGTACCACCCTGGTCCTATTTATAAGTCACTTTTTGACCAAATCATATATAACAAGAAGATGTAGTTAGCTCAATAATTATGAGGTGAATTTTTAACTTTACCCTAATTTATGATTCGGTATTTTTAACTTTTTATTCTCTCTCTATTTTTGTTGACACAACTAATATGAGTAACATTTTTACAATCTCATTTATTTGGTCAACGGGGACTTATAAATAGGACTAAATTTTTTTTTTATCAAAAGGGACTTATAAATAAGTTCAGAGTAGTAAGTACTATTGAAGAAATGAGCTGTTTTACTAGTAACGATGCGGATAATTGAGTGCGACAGTCACCCTTCATGGACACATGGTGCTACACTTTTCATGCTGGGACCACAATCATGCTCCTGTAAAATTAATCAGTGTCAAACAAGGCGCATTGACAAATCAAACACTCTTAAGTACTCTCTCACAACTTCGACCAAAAACAAAAAAAAGTACTCTCTCACAACAACCCCCCCCCCTTTTTTTTTTAATCTTTTAGTTTAAAAATGTAATTTATTTTTAATTTAATAATGAGAGAATTGTAATTGTATAATGTCCTATAACCGGAAAACCGTGTGATGTTTATTGAAGTTAAGAAATAGACTATGGATGGCGACATTCTTAATAATAATAATAGCGCGAAAATTACGAAACTAATTAAAATGAAAAAAAGAGTGGGGCCCCCCGGGTCTCGAGATATCGCATCTGACCGCCCAACCTGTTATTTTAATCACGGAACGAAATCTCCAAGCCAAAAAAAAAAAAAAAATCACGGAACGAAATCCGCTTATATGGTCACCGTGGTGTGGCATCAATATCATCATCAGTGGCATACAGCTCTCTCTCCTTTTTGCACTAAGCCAAGCTTTTTTCGCTCGCTCGCTCGCTCTTGCTTTGCTTGATTATTCTGTTGCTCCATTGGATTTTGAAATACTCGCCATGGATGATCGTAAAGAGGTGAGTTTTTATTTCTCCTTGTGTGCTTTTTGGCTAAGAAAAAGGTCAGGAACTGGATGATTATAGTCTTTGCTAGGAATTGGCGTTTCTGCGCGGGTTTTTTTGTGTCTGTGGCAATTCGCCGAAATGAGACGTTGATTCGTTTGTGACGAGCTCTGCTCATGAATCTTCGGAGATGATTACGAGTTTCTATCTGTGATAACTGCTGACTGATCTAGGTTTCAGTAGAATTACTTGAACGAGAGCACTGAAAGCTAAATCGTTTTTTATATTAAAAAATAATCAAGCCAAAATAGTCCGGCAACGCTTGTATGAATGAAATTGGAAAATTCAGTTCGATGGTATTCGTTTTGGTTATAAAAGAAAATATCTGTTGAGAATTATTATTAGAAAACTCCTGCCTGTGGATCCTTGTTAAGTTTCTTCTGGGCATAGTTCCTGCTCTTCGATCTATTTCTGGGGTAATTAAACCCTTCAATCTAATATTAATGGGTTATGCAGTCTTTGGTGGCTTCTTTTGGTTACTTTTTTCAAGTGCTGGTAAAACTTTTTGGCCTTTTTGTCTTGACTATATTAATCTGTCAAAATTCGAAAGTACACGGAAGCATGATGAATGATGATGTTCTTTCCTTGTCCATTCAATTAACCAATTGTTTATGTTCAAACTTCAAACTTTGAAATTATGATATCACTGTTGCAATCACACAAGAAATCTTAAGTCTTCCCAAACAAAAGAATGAGTCAATTTCATCCCTAAGATTCTTTTCCATGTTTCCCTTTTTTCAAGCTCTAAAATTTTTTAAACTAAAAAAATCCTTTTCTGGTAAAAGAACATGAAAATTTTGAGAAGCTGGTAGGTTGTGAGCTTGTCTGCGGAATGGCATTGGATTAATCAAATGCTAATAATTGGTACTATTTATTTTTGTGTCAAAACTTTTCAAAGTTGATCTGCCTAACAGAGAACTTGTATTTTTTATTGTCCTTTATGCTCTCGTTTATACCGGTCATTATTTACAAAGAATGATTCTTTCCTTCTAGAAAACTGCTCCTTGGCTATCAGTTCCACAGTTCGGGGATTGGGATCAGAAGGACGGCCAAGTGCCAGACTACTCACTGGATTTCTCAAAAATCCGGGAAACAAGGAAGCAGAACAAGACAAATCTTTCCAGGGCAAGTCTTGGTAATGAAGAAGAGCTCATGGCTACAAACACTGCCAGCATCAACACTGGGCACAGTGAGCCGGAGCAGCCCCACTACCATCAAAACCATGAGCCCCCAACAGTAAGATTCTTGCCCCCCTTTTTTATTCATTAATATATATTGGACACATGAAAGCCATTATCATACAATCGGTAGCTATGTCAAAGATTAAATTCCAGGTTCAATAAAGGGGCAAAAAAAAAAAAAAAGGATATTTATAATTGGCAGAAACTAGAGAATTTATATGTACTGGGGTAACTTTTTTTTCCTTTCCATTTAAATGAGGATGGGTATGAAGGTGCATCTTCTAGGTAGGTGCAGACGTGCAGTTCATGCATTGTTGCCGCAAGTGACATTTTTAAACAACACAAATGGCTTGTCTCTCTCCCCTTGAAAAGCCTAAGATTATGGTGTGAAGCGCATACGATACCTCGTTATGCAGCTGGCAATTGTAGCTGCTAATGGGATGAATAATTGAATTCTTTTCATTCCTAAGTGGGGCCTTGAATTAAAATTTGTAAAGAGGGAAAGGTGATCCTATATCTATTTCTTGTTATTAGAATTTGTGGTTTGAAGAAATCTAAGTGGCTGACATCTAAGCAAGAGATTCCTTACATTCTATAATAAGAAATTGGACGATCTCGCGTATTAAACAATTCTAATTTTATATTGTCCCAATCTGCTCATGTTATATCTTTCATAATTTAGTGTCTTTGGTGGAAGGCTTAATATCTTATTAGTAAGAGCTAGATTTGGACTAGTAAGGAATGAGTTGCATTGATTTTGACTTATAAACAATGTAGATTGTTATAGATTTTACCATTCTGATCCTATTTATAAGTCCCTTTTGACCAAAAAATTTGGTCCTATTTATAAGTCTTCTTTTAGGTAATAAATGAGATTATGACAATTTTGTCCATATTAATTCTACCAATGAAAATAAGGCGAGAAGAAAGAGTTGGAAAATACCCACATTCATAAATAAGAGTAAAATTGAAAATTTACCTCGTAATCGTTGAGCTAACTACATTTCCTTGGTATGTATAATTTAGTTAAAAGAGACTTATAAATAGGACTAGAGTAGTATATTTTATATTGATATACTGCAAATCAGATTCATTCTCTAGATCTACCAGAGACTGGTCTCTGTGTAAGGCCTAAGAATTATGTAACTGAGTAACTAGTTTTGAAATATCAGCATGCGCTATTTGGCATCTTTAACATCTTGTGATTTTTTTCCGGCCAGAGAAGGAAGGGCATCCTGAGCTGCTTCAACTGCTGTGTGAAAGCATGATATGCAAGGGCAGGTGCACTGATCTTCTGAAGATTGTGAGTGGTGACAATTGTGCTCGTACACCTCTGAAAGAAACTTACCTTTCCATTTAATTCCCTGCGTTTTACGTTGTTGATTCTATCGGTTGCGATTATAGTTTTAAATTTGATTAACATAATTTAGTTGATTATGGTAAAAACTAAAATGTAAATGACCCTTGCGAGTAGTTTTGTAACTCATGAAACTCTAACACGACCCTGAAATGTATTGAATCAGCCATCAGAGTGGGGAGAGAAATTATTGAAGCTGTGAGGGAAAAAATTTAGCAGCTCGTGTGCTCTCAATCAAATCTCCTTTTTTTATTTCATGCAAGATGATGGACGACATGTGCACCATTTTGAATCAATTATTATACAGCTTGGAATTTCACTAGTTGTGCTCATGCATGCGCCTGAATCATTATTTGGAATCTGCAGGGTACGTAGTAATTAAAAAAACGGGGTAACCAGCCAAGCTCCCGCCTTTTTTAATGAATACTTTTAAAGCATAATCTGTGCCAACTCAACGCCAGATGGTTTACTTTTTCAATGGGTTCAATCTACTGATTAGCCTGGAATCATTTCAAAACGTATTAAGTAAATTTGGGGCAATTAATATTTAATGGGTACCTTGTCCCTTGTGGTGTCCCGAGCCCAACTTGACCATGTCCAAACAGAATTGCTACATACTTATGCATTGGGGGAAAAAGGTGAGGTTTAAATATTCTCCCCAAAAAGAAGAAGAAGAAGAAGAAGGGAGGCTTGAATCTGCTTTGGGCTTCGTAGTGTGATGAATTTGATTATTTTGTATAAAAATAAATAATTTGAGCAAATAATAACTTGATTTAACCATGAATCGTAAGTTGTTAAAACATAAAAATAAATGGTAAATAATGGTAAATTATGTTTAAAATAAATAAAAATTTAAGTTTCGTGTTGAAATTTGGATAAGTTGAAGACAATTGAGTAAGTTTACTTTTTTCAAATAACTTTATTGATTGAATGTTGTTTTATTCGAGTCGTCTTAAATTCAAAGTTTTGCTATTAACTAATGCCTTTCAAGTTAAGTACGAGACAGAGGTCAACAAAAATAGTAGTTTAAGACAATCACATGGCTGGAATTTTGTCTAGAATAGGATTTGATGTGTTGCCAATAAGAATTTTAAAATATCACTCCTTTTTTTGACAATGACACTAAGGTCCTTATTTAAAAAAATAATATAAAAAAAGTCTTAAAACTTATTAATGATATATATAGAATGATTATTCTTTAACTTGTTATTAAAAAGTTACGAGATTTTTCTGATATTAGTTCCTTTAATTGGGACTTTGGTGTCATTTTCCCTTCTTTCTTCCCTACAAAATGTCTTTTCCTACCGAAAGATTTCCTTCTTTTCCTTTGCTTATTTGAGCCATTCACCCCTGTCCTCTGTCCTCACCACCGCGTTGAAGTCTCACCATTTACGATATTCAAGTTCAATTACTGGGCGAGGAATTTATAGTGTTTTTCACTAATCGTACATTATTGGAAAAATATACATCTGTTTAATTAAAAAAATAGAAAAATTGCTCAAGTTAGTTAGTTTTCTTAATTGGTAAAAATATTCAGTTTTCTTCACTTGGTTAATTAATATGTAAAAGTATTAGATATGTTGAAAAACCAAGACATTTGCTTTGTAAGAATGTTTAACATCCTTGATTTCATTAAATGCGGTTGGAGAAAGAAAAGTCATCGATCCACAACAACCCTCAGCATTGTTAGCGATGATGTCAATCTTTAATTTGCTGGGGATCGGAAAAGCAAAGCAGAGCAGCCACTCAACCTACCTGCAGTGCATAGTACGTAAGAAATCAATTTTCCACAAAATCGATAGAACCAGAAATTGATTATTGTTTCCAAAGCAAAGGAGTGAAGCAAGCATGCAGGACGTGATCGAGATGAGAGACTTCGTGGATGCATTTGTGGTTGATTGTCAACTCACCTGTCAGCTTTTGAGGTTGAACAACGGAGACGATCGAGAGAAAAATAATTAAGAGCCATGCATGCATGATGGTGATTTTACATTTTAGCAATAAAGAAAAGGGCGAGTTATTATTTATTAGCATTACCGACCATTCCGATGATTTAGATGAATTCTTTATTTTTTTTAAAAAAAAATCTTATTCAAAAAATTAGTTTTATATTTAAAAATCTTATTATAGAGAGTGACGTACGGCAGCGAAACTGAGTAGTGTTTCAGATGAGATGAGGGTAGTGAATTGATTGGTGACACGTGTGGGGCATGCGAGTTGGGGTGGGGGGTTGGTGAGAGAAGTGATCAAATGATCAATCATCCTCCTACTACGCTGCTTCGCCTTCCTCACTCACCAACCTCCCCATTTCTTTTCACACTTATCGATCTTTGGTTGGTTGGTGGTGGCATGCTCTCCTCCTACGTCGCCACCTTGTTTTACCACACATCAAATATTAAAACTCCACATATATATATTCATCTCAATAAAAACTAATTTAGTTTATTTATACAATTATCAATTCGAATATAATATAATTATTAATATTAGTGCAAATTAAAGCACTAATATGGTCCCGGACAGGGTCGAACCCTGATACAAAGGCTGGATAGACCAGCGTCATATCACTGCGCTACCTGAGCGCTTGGTTGTTGAATCATTTTTAAATATCGTCACTTAATGAATATTTGAAATTTAACCTATCTACATTTTTAATATCACGTATTTTAATTATTCTTTTCTCCCCACTTGTACCTGGTGGAATTATGACCTAAAAAACGCTTCAAACAATTATTTTATTCCATTGTTAATTTTGTTTTCCATAAAAAGCAGCCTATACATATATTTTTTTTCATGGCCTAGTTCAAAGCCCTCCTGCTAAAATCCATACAAAAATTTGAGTACGCGTCATATTGGATGTAATAAAAATATGTTTATGTAAATTAAGATAAACTCTTTTCATATACTTATCGTGTATATCGTAAATTATAATTAAAAAATAGCTTCTATCGCTGATCCAAACAGACACGTACATATACACACATATTTAAAACAGCCACTTATATACAAAATGAGGTCTGAATTTTTTTTTTAATACAATCATCTATATCCATTCGAGTGCACAAACTTAACAGAAAATATATAGTTAAATAAATATACTGATCAATTAAATTAATCATATTTTTAACATAAGGAGTAGATCCCCAATCCACATTGCAAAAAATATCTCAATAGTAGGGTTGAGTGGTAGACTCTTTTTAATTAAATTTTTACCTACACATAGAGTTGTGTCTCCAACTTCTAGACACCTTCTAAAGCAGCAAGAGTCTTCTATCGGTAATAAATCATTTACGGAGCTAGATTAATTGAAACAAAAACAAAAACAAGCAGTATAGGAAGCTAAAGCAATTGAAAACAAAAACTAAAGCAAGCAGCATAGGAAGCTTGGACGGGGAAAAACGAAATCCTAATACACAAGCCAAAATTAAAGAAAGCAAGCAATTGGAAATGATATGGGGTCCACCCAAATCACTATTTTTTTTTCTTTTTATAAAACTTTTAAGAAAAAAGATTGGACCCACCCACAATCTAAGCCAGGTTGAGCAAAATCTCCCTTTTTTTTTTTAGATGATATAAATATTGGGTAGGATAAGTCATATATCACTTTCAGCTGTTTACCTAGACACTCAAAAGTTAGAATACTTCTCTTAACGCCTTAATCAACTCTAGGATCGAATCTCCTCGTTTTAATGACAGTGTCCGACTCCTTTACCAGTTGAACCAAAGGAGAGGTCACCAAAATGACTATTAAAATTACTGTGGTAATTACAATTTGCCAATACATTATACATGTACTCTACAAAAAGATGACGATGAGGATGATTGTTACCTCTCCAATTTAAAAACACAGCATCAACTAATTTCGGACCTCGTCGTTATGTGCAGTTGTGCACGAAGTGGGTAGGTAATTTGCTCGCGCTAATTATTTATTTTTTTAAAAAAAAGAAAAAATAGCAGAGGGCACTGTGAAGAAACCGGAATGTGGTGCATCATTAGCTCTAGACTCTAGTTTTACATCTGCCTCTTTTTCTGTTGTCAGATAAATTCTCTTCGAATCCATGAGTATTCTACGATTCCAGCTGCTCTGATTTGGTTCCGATTCATTTCCTTCACGCTTGTGGTGGGTTCTTTTTCCGGCCGCCTTTTTCCTCAAAGTTTTTAAGAGGTGAGATTTTAAAAGTTGATGGCTTTTTTGTGCTCCCTCTGACGTTTTCTTAGCATACAAACGCTACAAATACATTAATGCCACATACAAAACTGGATTATATCAACCGTATATCTTTTACGTGCCTGTTTCTGGAGTTGTTTCGTTCATTAATTTTCTCGTTTTATTTCTTTCTGCTCGTCAATCTGGATTGAGTATATGTGCTGAAAACTCTGCGTTCGCAGCTATATCACGCTGGTTGTCAGTGATTTTGCGGCGACGCCATGGATGCAAAAGCGGCCCAGAGGCTGCAATTCTCAACATTGATTCATTACGAGAAGATTGGGAGGAAATTCGGTGGTTCTGTGAAATTCTCTAGAGTTTTTGAAGAGCCGCAGAAGCTTCGGGTTTGTGTTTTGCAGCCTGCAACTGCAAGACCTTCCCGCAATCGGGGGCGGGCGGCCCCTTTGGAGGTTTATTGTTCCTATGACAATTTGCCAGGTTGTTGTGAATAGCATTTTATTTTGAAAACAATTTGATCAAACCAATATCTTGACAGTATTGTCCTCTTGCTCTTCTATTATTGGTTCCCTCTCCTCCTATTACACAGTGATATCTCTTATTTGAGGAATTAAGATGCGCTAATTATGAAAGAGTCATGGATAACCTGAAGAAGTTACAATTAACTATAGTTGAAAGCTGTCAACATTTTGGGATGAAGGAACCATGCCATAATTGTTCGGAGTTTTCAAATTTGCATCAAAAGTACCTTTATATCAGGGTATTAATTCTTGAGATTTTTCTTATTGCAACGGACATTAGATAGATGTCATACTGAACTCGTCAAAATTACCATTCACCAAGGTGTTAACACCTTTCTGCAGTCTGCAAAATATTTTCAATTAAGTGTCATTAGAAGCTAGATTTATTTTTTGGTTATGAAACTTATTTATGTTTGGGCATAGGTATTTGGGACTAAACATAGTGGAATATCTTTATTGGAACAAAAGATGTGATCATTGTGAAAGGACGGTAGGCTCATCTGCTGGAACCTTGAGACTGGTTTCTGTCAAGGTGATCCTTATAAATACAAATTTCTGAATTCTGAAATTGATATTATTGTCTGTGGTTTCAACTACTTACCACTCCAATTAACAGTTTTAGTTAGAGGAAGTCTCTTTAAAGATTTCTTATTGAAGAGCATCAGGTTTGATGTCGTGTAGTAATTACTTATATTTGCCCGCGAGAAATTTAGTATATCACTTTATTATTACAAATGTTAGCTATATTGATTATTAATAGTTTATTTCAAATATCATTCTTGCAGCTTTGACATTGGACTCTGGAAGCTTAGAGGCCCCTCCTGACGAAGAGTTATTGCTACAGGTAAACCTTCATACAATTGGTCTTTTTCAGTTGAGCCAATTAGTCTAGTGATATGACACCTTTTTCTTTATGCTGCTAAGCGAAGGCATAAAAAACGGCAGTTTAGCTCAGTTTGTTGCTTTTCTAAGCAACTATAACCCATTATCTTACTTCAAGTTAATAAAATTGCAGACTAGGACACAAGAGATCGAGCCTTATTTAGATGGACGCTGTATATATCTTGTTGGTCAGTCTCTTGGTCGAAGTCCTTGCACTTATTTAATATACTTTGGAAGCATGATCTGCCTTGGCTTTAATATTTTAAATTTGACATGCAGGAATGATGGGGTCAGGGAAGACAACTGTGGGGAAGATTTTGTCACAAGTGCTTGGTTATTCCTTTTTTGATAGGTTAGTGAGTAATCCATTGTGGGACCTTCTACATTGGGCTGCCCTTTTTATTGAGTGATCCATTGTTCTTTTTATTAAACCCAGAATTAAAAGATAACTCAAGGAAAGTAAATATTGCATCAGTTGGTTATCCAAAGACTAAAAGGCAGGAGAAAGAATGAACTATGCTTACAAAACAGTCTATGAATTTCACCATGTTGGATATTCGATTAGAGCTTTAGCTGGTGATAATGTTCGATCAACTGCAAATTCTCTGAGAAGATATAGCATGACTGTATTTGAAATATAATAATATGATCTACTTTGGTGTTTACGGTTATGATTAAAAGTTGTCATATTCCTTGTCATGATACAAGAGTCTAATTTGATGGGCATGTTAAATATGGGCTGAATATTTTCTGCACTTGGTGCCTTCATGATGAGTGCTTTAGTGATGCATTGGTGGAGGATTTGGTTGGTGGAACTTCTGTAGCTGATATATTCAAGCACTATGGAGAGGGTTTCTTCAGGGACAAGGAGGTAAGTTAGTGAGCTCAACTTGTGCAATTTATATGATTCTAGTGTTTGGAGATTTTGAAAAAATATACTACATTTGAGTTTTTTTGCAGTTTCTGATTACCCCATTATAACAGTTAGTCAATGTTCATACTTCTTCTTTTATATTTTCAGACTGAGGTATTGCATAAGCTGTCACTTATGCATAGACGTGTAATTTCTACTGGTGGAGGTGCAGTTGTGAGGCCCATCAATTGGTATAACGACTTTCATACAAATAAGAGAAATTTTATCTTCACATATTTTGTGATTAACTGTATTCTCAATTTAGTCTGTACATGTTATTCAATCTTCACATATGGATTGCCAGGAAATATATGCACAAGGGGGTCACTGTTTGGTTGGATGTACCTTTAGAAGCCCTGGCCCGGAGAATTGCAGCTGTGGGAACTAATTCTCGTCCACTTCTGCATTATGAAGCAGGAGATGCTTACACGCGGGTGGTTATTTTTCTTCCATTCTTAGCTTCCCCCTCCCTTTACTCATATAATCATTATGAACTGCTTAAGCATCCTTCTTAAGGCCTCAACCTAAATTAGTTTCAAAGACTAAATTACTATTCCACTAAATAACTCGGCCATATGGAATTTACTTTCAGGCTTTGATGCGTTTGTCTACACTTTTCGAAGAAAGAGGTGAAGCTTATGCTAATGCCAATGCTCGAGTGTCCTTAGAAAGTATGTCCTATCAAACCCTTTTCATTTGTAAGAAAAATTGCGGTTTTGTTCATTATCTGTGGAAACACAAGGCAAACGGGACTTCCTGTTTGTTGGGACTTTAACCAGCGTCGTGAATGTGTAAAACACAACTCAAATTTTTGGCCTTATTATCGGTGCACTATGCTAGATTGTCCCCTAAATTATGAATAACCTTCTTACTTTACTTCGTTCCCTGGCCTCCTCATCCCCTCCCTCCAAAAAGCAAAAAGCCCCAAAAAAATTTCCCACACATCGCGTTTTTATGTGAAGTTCCAATGCTGATAGCACAGTGTTGTTTTGTACAGATATTGCTGCAAAACTGGGCTGTGGAGATGTGGCAGATATCTCACCGATTACCATTGCTATTGAGGTCATTATCTTTCTCTGCCTGTTGCCCCACTACTGGCCTACTTATTTAAGTCATTTTCGCTTAAATTGAATCTATTTTTGTTATTCTTGATGCTTATCTATGCTGTATTTTACGCATTTATCAATTAGCAGGCGCTAGAACAAATTGAGTGCTTTTTGAAGGGTGAAGATGGCCACTATGCAGGGTGCTAGATCAAACATTGGCATAAGCCGGTGCTTATGATGATTGTAACTTATAAGTTCTCAATTGTTCTTGTATAGTATAAACGCGGATCTTTAGAAGTGTATTGTATTTTATGTATGCCTTTCATGAGTTTGGTTTGTGCTAAATAAACATTCGAATTGTTTCCAGTGCCAAACACTGAAACATTTCATGGGAAGCAGCTACAAAGCTGTAGATCATTGTAATCCTTTGCAATTTGACAATGGAAGAAAGAATGCAATACCAAATCTCGCCTTTACAGTATACATAAATCTTTTTTCTTTTTTTCCCCAAAAAAATAAAAAATAAAACCACTTTTTTTAACAAAATGTGTTTATAGATGAGTTTTTTTTTAGTAAATTTTTTTAAAAATAGACCAAAACATGAAATTTAAGGATAGGCTAAAAGACATTGAAAGAATTTTATATCTATATTCTTTCAAAGGTGTGTTATTTCTATCATTTTTAAAAACGGTGGAAAAAAGGGTTAGAGAAAAAATTAAGTAACCGCTTGGCTTTTAAAATTGGATTTTAATTTGATATTACACAATACGAACAATAAAGTTGAGATGGCCGAGTTGGTCTAAGGCGCCAGATTAAGGTTCTGGTCCGAAAGGGCGTGGGTTCAAATCCCACTCTCAACATAATTATTTTCATTTTACCATGAAAAATCAATAGCGAGTCTGGGCCATCATCCGTTGAGCGATCATTTAATTCTTATTGTCTGTTTTTTTCACCTTAAAATCCGAGCCAGTTAATTCTTATTATTTGTTTTTATCTCCATCGTCTATCCTCAACTCGTTCCTCAACCGCGTGTGTGAGACAGAGCAGAGCGCGAAAGGATAATGTGCGTGACATGCATGGCATCTACATCTCTGCCTAACCCACTCTTCACTCACACTCGGTACTATTTTCATCCCTGCCATCGGAGATGCCTCACCATCAACCTTCCAACCCCAACCTGGCGAATCAGAGCTTCCTCTGCCGCTTCTGGTGTCGATCTCAATACTCTCGAATCTGCCATTTCTCAGGTTCCATTTTTCACATGATTCCCTGTTCCTTCGTCACTTATGAGTTCTTTCGTTTCCGTAACTTTTGGAGTTGCTTCTCTTGGTTATTTTTGTATTCAGTTGGTTAATTTAATATTAGAGATGATGTGGCAATTCAGAAGTACTAGGCTTCAATATGAAGCCTTCGTCCCAAACGTGTTCAATTGCGATTCCCTGTCTTATTTTTTTTCTTCTTCCATGCGAACCGAGTCATTTAAAATCCTGAATGATACGATAATTAAGTTCGCTTAGGATTTAGGTCCTTTCGTCCTTGATGTGTAATTGAAACTTGAGAGCCATATATTTTTGCAGAAAGATAGCAATGCAGTTAAAGGGGCGCTTGATCAGCTTAGTGAAGTTGGGTGGGCCACGAAATGGAGTTCTCAGCCATACGTTTCACGTCGTACGGTCAGTCTCCATCACGAGTGTGAAGTTCTGGGGAAGTGCCATTCAAACATTTGGCTCATCTTCCAATTCGTGCATTCATGCTCATAAATATAATGTATACTTGTTCAGTGCTTCCAATACTTACTCGTACGTAACCTTGAATGGCCGTGCAAGTTTTGACTGCTCAACTTTGTGCACCAGACATCAGTTAGAGAATTGACATCTCTAGGAATTAAAAACGCCGAGAATCTTGCAATCCCGAGTGTCAGGAATGATGTGAGTTCTGGCAATTATTTTTAGTGTCAAATGCAATGACCAGTACTTTCAGTCTGTGTAAATGCCTCAAAGTTAATTCTAATGCAACATGTCTTGGTTGCAATCTTTTTCATGAAAACACAGCAAAGGAGTTTCTTGTATGCGTACTTGAAGCTGTTCGCTCTAGAGGCCTTAAATTATATCTTTAATTATGCAGGCAGCTTTCCTTTTTACGGTGGTGGGAACAACTGGATTTTTGGGTGTTCTAGCTGGCCAGCTTCCTGGGGTATCTCCAACACCCTGCTTAATTTTTGTCTGTATCTGGAAAGAGATCTTGTAAACCTGTCTTAGAACTGTGATGGAAAGGAATTTTGCTGAAGCAAGGTTTCTTAAATACTTTTCTGCATTTATAAATTACAAAGTTAACAATAGAGTAGTCTTTAATTAAACAGAAGTTTAATATAATGTGCCTTGCATTTCCATCTTTAATTAGTGTTGACACTGTAGGATTGGGGATTCTTTGTTCCATACTTGATTGGAAGTATTTCCTTAGTGGTTTTGGCTGTGGGTAGCACATCACCTGGGTGAGTTTCTTTTGAATAAGATGTGAGTGAATGCCTTCCATATTCAGGGCTGGCCTTTCATATTAATGCTTTTATATGTTATTGCAGGCTTCTCCAAGCTGCAATCAGCAGCTTTTCATCAGTTTTTCCTGATTATCAAGAGAGAATCACCAGACATGAAGCAGCTCACTTTTTGAGTACTGTTTCCTTTTTGGGTTTACATGCTCAAAGTGAAAGCATTATATATTTGTAACATGGCATGATAATCTCGAATTAATGAGTGTCTCTTTGGCCTGTGATCATTATGTGTTATTCTAGCTGCTTACCTGCTTGGCCTCCCCATCTTGGGCTATTCTCTGGATATTGGGAAAGAGCATGTAAATCTAATTGATGAGAGACTCGAAAAGCTCATCTATGGCGGGCAGCTTGATGCTAAGGAGCTAGATAAGTGTGTACTTGGCAGCTGTATTTTAGTATTTACTCTTAAAAGCTGTACAATGGGGCTTGCCAAATTATGACTTTCAAGAACCAAAAACCAAGATGCATAAAAGTTAAATTTAATAACAATAATAAAGGCTTGATTGTAATTGTATATTTTAGATTGGCTGTTGTGGCAATGGCTGGATTGGCAGCTGAAGGTTTAACATACGACAAGGTGGTTGGTCAATCTGCTGATCTCTTCACTCTCCAGGTTTGACATCGCTGTTCTAAGAGATTTGGATGTTATTAGGCTCAATTATTGTCTAAAACAACTGTATTCCTTGTTTGCTTTAGAGGTTTATAAACCGAAGCAAGCCGCAACTCAGCAAAGATCAACAACAAAATCTCACTAGATGGGCTGTGGGTTCTTCCAAACCAAAAGCTATGCAATAGATTTTTTTATTGATTTGAGAGTTTGAATCATATCAGGATTGAATGTATCCTTCGTTTTAATGCCCTTTTGTTGTGGTAAAATGTTCTAATGCGTTTTTGCACTTGAATGCTGATGCTTGCAGGTTTTATTTGCTGCTTCTCTCTTGAAAAATAACAAGGTGTTACATGAAGCCTTAATGAGGGCCATGTCAAATAAGGCAAGCGTTCTGGAATGCATCAAATCAATCGAGAGTGCAGAGTAGCATCGCATCAAACCTTGATAAGCCGTTAAGTGCGAAACTCTTAAGTATACATCTTTACCACGAGCCATACTTCAAACATGAAAAACTTCGGTTCTTCTTCATCATTTACCCAGGAAAGAAAATAGAGGTTATTCTTCGTTCCTCTATCTCTTTCTTCACACAGCGAGCAGTGGAGAAGATTAAACTGTACATTCTTGAACCTTCATTTTGTTCGTAAGCTACTGTCCTTTTTTATTATGCCTATGCTTGTTTAGTCTTGCAATAAAGTTCGCCTATATGTGGGTCTTAATTGCAATGGCGGAACTTGGAGGAAAAGTTTAGGGGGGCCAATAGTGGCGAGGGATTCGGAGGCAGCGCCCACGAAAATTTTTTTTAAGGAAAGTTTTAAATGCATTAAAAATGAAAAGAAAAAAAAAATATATTCATAAAATTAAGTCAATTAACTTCATCTACAAGTGTAGTGTAGAATGGGTAAAAGCATAGTAAGGGATACACCACAAAAGTAAATTTCACTGATAAGCTAAAAATTTCAAGTAATTATAATGAAATATAGAAAAGAATAACAAAATTAACATAAATCATATAAGATCCCACATGGAACAAAGATTAAATTATAAGCCTAAAGATGTAAAAAGAGAGGAAAAAAAGAAGAAGAAGAAGTTGGAGGACCAAAATTTAATTTTACTACTTTGGGGGGCCAAAGTTGTATTATTACACTAAAAAAAAAGTTTCATTAAAAAATTTTAAACATTTTTTTTTTTTTGTGGGGGGGGGGGGGGGGGGGGGGGGGAGAGATATAAGCTCCGTCTCTGCTTAATTGTAATGTTTCAGCACGTTCAAATAGACAAGTGCTTGTTTGTTTGGTTTTTTGTTAGAAACGAATTTTTTACAATTTTTGATACAAAGCTACTTTTATTTTGCTTTTACGATTACAACTTTCACATGAATTACTCTATTGTTTTGATTACTCTTTTTTTTTTCCCCTTTTTTTAATGAAAACTGCATCATCATATATATATAGGCACATAAAATTCCCCTAATCTTTCCTCATGCACCACCTCATTAATAAGATATGGTTGATGATCAAGCTAATACAACTATTAAACCCACGTCTTGACCAAGTCCAATGAGAGTTCAACCAATGTAATTAAACTCAGTTCGGCTTGGAAACTAGCAAACCTGTTTAGTCTGAGTATTAACCCAATTTTTTTTATAAAAAAAAACATCTTTATAATTAATAACCATAAAATTTTCACTTTTTACTTGTTTAATTCTGAGTTATCTTCGGTTTGACTCCAACCTAACCTATTGACCTTTGACCCAATAGCTCGACCAGTTCAATAATCAACCTTAGTCCAAACACACTATATGTTTGAAAAATAAATAAACATTTAGATACTTCATGGAAAATTGGCATTTGCATAACCTATTGGAAGTTATGGAATGCCCGTGATAGAAGAATTTTTACTGATAAAAGTTTTGCTGCTGTTGGGCTTATAATAGTTCATACGCAGAAGTCTTTTGCTAGGTTTAGCCTTCTTTTGTAATTCCTCGTGTTGCTTTACTGTACATTCTTGAATTTCTATTAATGAATTCCTTTCCACTAAGAAAAAATAAATAAACATAGCAATGTTTTATTACGTACAAAATGTTGCCAGGCACCATGATATTCTACGGAGCTCGTCCTGACAAGTCCATGGAGCTCTGCTTTATTGTGATATGGCCAATTCTCATAATTTTGTATTACAACAATAAATAATTATAAGAAGCATCGTACTTTCTGAAATTTGTTTTTCCTTTCTTTTCTAAACAACCCCCCCCCCCCCCCCCCCCCCCCCCTCAAAAAAAAAAAAAAAAACCCCTCCTTTTCTTTGTTGTGAATATACCTTTCTCAAGCTTCTTGTTAACGTGGACTCGCTCTTGATTGACCAAAATTAGCTATGCTCCAAGCACTCCCAAAAGCGATTTCCAATTATTGTTGCCGAAGCAAGGCAGACTCATCCTACTTAACTACCAAATAGCTGAGGATTCTTTATTCAAAGTCGCCCGTACATTGACAGCGTAGCTTTAAGCTTAGCCGACTCTCTCTCCAACCTATCAAAGGTCACAGATCTTGGAATTCTCCAGCCCCAGTTTCCCAACTGCATTTATTAAAAGAAATGAGCATGAATGAGATCATTCTTCTAAGAAATTTAAGGGGAGGTGGCAGCAACTTCCCAAAAGCTTTTCTGGTAACAAGGCGTCTAACCTGCTTTCTTTTCTTTTAAAGAGCTTTTCCATGAGGAAGTATGGTTTGTTTGATGCCAAAAATACTAGTGTTCCTAAAACAAACTAATAAAGCCTTGGCATGAAAGCTTTTACCTGAGTTGCAGGAATATTCATCCTTGCAGAACTTCCGAGTCCAAGAATATCCTGCATAGGTATTATTGCTGTCTGAGCAACAGAAGACAGCACCTTCTGACTTAGCGCCCATGAGATGTCATCCTCCCCTGTTAGTGAAAGATAACTTGATACCTGAAAATTGGACACAATGAAACAAGCAAATGTTAGCTTTCTCCAAGATTTTTTCACAATAAATTTTTTACCAATACATATAGCACCGACATTGGACTTCGCTTCTTGCTTCAAAGCCTCCCACCAACCTCTGGTCTGTAGCAGAAAACGTCAACGTTTTTACATCAAGAAAAATAATGAGGAAGATACAACAATTATCATGTGATAAGTAGAATATATAAGTCTTTGGTCGACCACCCCAGTGCAAACCAGAATCCTCTTTAAGCATACACATATGAAGCATTAAAAAAATGTAGATTAAGTAGTTCTTACTGTGTCATTGTCGTGAGTCCCTGTGTACACAACTTGATTGCACTCATGATTATGAGGCAAATGAGGGTTCTCAGCATCACCACCAAATGCTGGGCAAATGGGGGGGAAATTTAAGGTACAGAAACCTAGCAGTAATTCTCAGTCTGGTGATGGAAGGATGGAAAACAAAATTAATTAATTATTACCAAATTGGAGAACAGCCATTCCAGGTGCTCCAATATGTTTTCTTAGCTGAACTACATCCTCAGTAATAACTCCCTGCCATGTAATCCAAAAATTACAAGACTTGACCATAGAGACAAGTTGAAAAATTATCAGAATCAAAATTCATTATGGGACTATATACCAAGTCTTCTGCTACTATATTAATCTTTCCAACTGCTCTGAAAACGGCATCAAAGAAGGATTTTCCAGGTCCTACCTATCATTTCAATGAGATAGATTCATAAAATGGAAGATTATAGGGCAGATTATGGATTGAGAAAACAAATAAAAGGCAGAGGTGCAGAACCAAGTGGCAGGGACCTAACCTTCCATTTTCCAACCATTGCTACTTTAGCTTCTGCAGATTATAGGCCAGATACTTGTTAACCAATCGGGACCAAAAAGATGAGATTAACTAAGGGTATACTGACCTGAGGGAACTGCCCAAAATCCGGCAAATCCTCTGAAGTGATCAATTCTGAATTCATCATATACATTTTGAGCACGGCGTATTCGGCGTATCCACCATGAATATCCCTCTTTTTCCATGGCATTCCAATCATACAAAGGGCTTTTAAAAACTCAGAATGTACAGACAAAAACAAGATATCAGTTATTTAAATGGAACAGGAGGACAATTACAATCTGAATCTATCATAGAATGAAGTAATTAAAAAGTTGATTAGGAAGAGGGGTAAATAACAGGGGAAATGATAGCTGAAAAGGAATAGCGGGATTATGAGGTGGCATTTACGGACATAACTGTTTAAAAAGAATTGAAAGAGAGATACAAGAAACTCCACTGGCAAAGACGCAGGAGACGTCTTTCCAAACTTAATTTCAGTATGAGAAGACGTACTAAATCAAAAGGAAGGATAATTTCTTTTTTTGTTTACAAACAGGAAGGATAATTTAAGTTGGCATCAGTACAAGAATTACTGGTAGCATATGGCTAGTTAATGTCCAACCTGCCCCACAGCTGACCAGTTTCACTAAATGCATCAGGAGGAACACCACTAACTAAACGAGGAAAACCTCTCCTGCTCTGTCAGACAAAAAGAGAATTTCTGGTGATCGAACAGGACAAAATGGTTATAAAAACATGCTTAGAACAGACTTCAGAGTTAAATTTTAACTCATTTCAGGCTACCAACCAGCAGAAATTGGTTCTTATTTGCCCAAACATCTGCACTGTGATAACCCACATATATGGGCATGTCTCCCATTATCTTGATTCCCCTACTTCGGGCATAGTTACGAACTTTTTGCCATTGCCTCTGAAACAAGAACTGTTGTGCAATAAATATTTCAATCTGCATGGTAAACACATAACCCATCATGACCACTTCTAACTTTAAGTGTGCATACAATGTGAAGACAGTAATGATAGTTCTAGCTAATTTCTCATCTTACAAAATCTTTCTTGAGTTGGTAAATTTCTTCTAGAGCTACAAGATGGCGGTTCCTTAAAGGTTCAGGCCAATCATACCAGCTTAATGTGCTTAGAGTGTCATCAATAGCAGCAAAATAAGCTGCATCTTCAAGCCAGCCTAAAACATAGCAAAACTATTACAACATGCATGAAACTAGCCTACACTGAATTTTGAAAATCCTTGCATAAAAGCCCTGGAACCAAGAATTTATGTGGTATTCAGGCTTAGGGATACATTCTCACACACATTTTTGAGAAAAGATATGCACATGCAATTTTTATTGTTCAAGATCTCTCACTTTTACAACCTGTCAAAACAATCCCTGATATTTCCAATTTACACCCCATCTAATAGCCCATAAGCTTCACACCCCTTCCCTGAGCAGGAAATATCTTGTGTTTTTTTTTTTTTGGGGGGGGGGGGGGGGGGAGTTAAATCTTGTAGCACTGTATTCAATTGAATTATTACCACCACAACCATGATAGTTTTTCCAACTACTTTCCAATCTTACAATGTTCTTGTACACAACAGTTCTTATTTATTATTTGCAACCTACCGTGTTTAAATGAAATACGTATTATGGATACTGAACCAAAGAATATATAAATATAAACAAAAGAAGAATAGTAACTCATTAAGTGCCTCACTTGATATGTTAGGGTCCCTACGAAAATTCTCAAGTTGCTTTTTAAGTTCCCCTTCACTTGAAATGAGCCTCTTTGCAGCCTGCAGATAAATTTCAATGAGACTTGAAATAAACTACCAGAGACATGTTCATTGACAGATAGGAAATAGGGTAACTCTGGCATCAGAAATAGTCACATGAATCTTACAAGCCTCTGCAAACTAATGGAAGACTAACAGATTCACTTGTCTGCCATCAGCAGTTGTAATTTTGAAAACCTACTGCTGTGGAACTAGACTTCTCAACTATGTTAACATGGTATTTGTGGATCACAATTAAACTGAAAACTCTGACAACATAAAGTTTAAAATCATAAATTGCCGGGTATGCTACTGAATAAAGTTTAAATCGCAAGAATTGGCATGAGAGATGAAATGACTTCGAACATTCTTTATGAAAAGCATAGATTTGTGTTGATTTTATTCTCCGGTGCAATACAGTAGAATCTGTTAACCAGCTTCTTGACACACCAAGCTCAATTTTCAAGCCATTTGACATGCTTTACAAGGGGATGGGGGATGATATAATCAATTAACAATTGGAGCATCAAATTTCAAGAGAATAGACAATTTTTTCATTAGTTAATTGTTCAACCAAGGTAACCTATGTATGCATTTCTCCTTAAGCACAAAAGAATATGAGCAGTAAAGATGCTTTGAGTAACTTACCTTAGCAATCAAAGGATCCTTAAGATCGGCAACAAGTGAGAAATTCACACGTTCAGCATTGCTGCATGCATTTAATGTTAAAAATATGATAGACAAACAATAAGACCCAAAAAGGAGGTCAAAACTATGTTCCCAACTCATATTAACATTCCTCACATTGGTTTTGGAAGCTCATCCTTATACAACAGTTCATCCTTAACAAGCTCCTCTAGAGAGATCAAGAGGGTGTTGCCACAATTTGCATCCTGAAAATAAACATCAAAGCTTGTTCTCTTGAGAACGCGAGTAATATAGTTGAGCCTTGATCCCACACCCAACTCAATCTTGCCAGAGACAGAGAGGGTGAATATGGACACTGCGTGCTTATGAGAAATTATACATGTAATAAACTAAAACAGAGAGGAGGAATAGACATTATGACTGACATCTTCCAATGGTCCTTTCTATTGAATACATCCAACTGTTCCTAACTTCGCTGTCAAAGAAAAATTATGATATGTCTAACTGCAAAAAATTGGTAACCTGGCCTACGTAAGGGCATCCATCTTCGTTGGCCTTTCTCCCGGGGGGCACAAGAGGTAGGACCTGCATGGCATGCCCAAGAGTTAAACAATCAAATGAAGGAATATCAACCAAAATATTGAAATTACACTAGGGAGGTAGCATAATAACTTGAAGCTGTCGCAGGAAGATATTGCCAACACGGATAATAATGTATAACCATTTAGACTCTTCATAATATACAAATTTCCCGATCATAGAATTTATTAAAATTGACCGTAGTATAGCACATTGTTTATTTTGATAATTGTCCGCACAAAGGAGCTAAAGTGAAGAAGACGCAACCTGCCAAACGGAGCAACCGGCACCGTGAAGCCAGTCAATAAAACGAAAGGCCTCGTCTCCGAGATCGCCAATTCCGTGGGGACTTCCAAACGAGGTCGGATGGAGTAGAATTCCGGCTCTTCTCCGATCGTCTGGGCCGGGCTTGGGCAGCCAATTCCCGTAATCATCGGGTAAATCTTCACCAACGCTGATATGAGACAAGACACTCTGGCAATGGATCAGTGAATGAGTTGCTTTGGATTTGAACAAGGCGGAGCCGAAGAGGTTAAGAGACGTCGTTGGGTGGAGGAAGCCAGCCCGAGTATAGGAGAGAGAGCGCCATGCTTGTGGGTGAGAGGTTGAGATGGATATCGCCATCTATCTGGAATTGTGCTTTTGGAGTAAATCTGACGAGGAAAAGACTCTTTATAAATTATAGAGTGCCCTCCTAACCTTTCCCGCCCCCACAAAGTACAGGTGGAGTAGACTGTAGTCTATTGACTTGAATACACGTGAGTCACTATAGTTGTGGTCAAATATTCCAAGTGATCCTCGTAAGCTCTTGTGCTGCTTTTTGTTTGGTACCCCAACTACTTATTACCTCCGGTCCTAATTATAAGAGCTAGTTGATTTTTTTTTAGAGAAATTAATGAAGTTAAATAAGTTACTTAATCATTTCATACGTTAAATATTCTTAAATTATATATTAGTTTATTAGTCAAAATAAAAATTTTGAAAATAAAAATATTTTAAAGTAATTTAGTTAGCTTCCTTGATCTCTCCAAAAAAGTCAACTAACTCTTATAATTAGGATCGGAGGGAGTATCAACAAACAATGCTTCTTCACATAAACTTTCTTAATTCATATCTAGTGAGTGAATATTTAATTTCTCTACCATGGGATTCGTTTTTTATTAGTTCTTAATGATTGAGATTTTATACTATATTAAAAATACTATTGTAATATTAAGTATAAAAATAAATCTGAACCTTTAAAAAACAATCTAATAATAAAGAAATTAAGTAAAGAGAGTGTAGAGATGGGTTAGCACTTAGCAGAGACACTTTTTTCCCCTAAGGCATATTGGGAGGGAAAGAAGGATGATTACTTTAACCAAGAAAAACCAGAGAGAATGCTCATTACTCATGAGTTATGACTTATAAGCATAGTTTAACTTATACGCACAAATTTCCCTTGATCTCTTTTAAACAAAAACTCTGGTTTTTAAAGGTATACTGGGTTCCAAGTAATTTAGGCATTGAAAAAATATATTTTTAATGGTATTTTTAATCTTATTAATACAGGTTTTGGTATCGTGAAAACGTACTAAACTCAAGGATACTTTTCTAGTTTTCTTTATGTCGGAAAACTAGGCATACTTCAACCATGAGATTCGAGCTCGTGTCTGTCCATGATATTTTTAAAGGCTTGAATTTTAGACTTGATTATAGAAATAAATATTAAAACAACCTGAACGAAATTGTTGGGTAAGAAACATGTCAAAACATATTACTCGTCCTAATTATAAAAATATTTTTTGTAGTGTAAAAGTGATTTTATAATTAGAACTTAAGGGAGTATTATCAAGTCAGTAATAATTATATAATTTAATTCTCATAAATTAGAACTTGTCCCATATATTGCCATAAAGAATGAAATAAACAACTAAAATAATGACTATTAAAATTCTTTTTGGTGGTACAAATACCACTAATAAGTAATTACAGTCGATTTTTTGTTTTTTTGACCGAAAAAGTAATCACTGCTGATAAACAATGGGCATTTGGATTTATATTTCTTTTGCTGCCACCAAACGGGACATTAACGAGAGTGCTTTTCGACTGATAGACTTGAGTTTGAATCAAAGGATGGAAAACTTTCGAAGCCACTCGCTGTATTGCCAGATCCGAAAAATATATTTTAAAAAAAAAATCACTGCATTGGAATTAACCAAAGAAAGGGTTATATAATTGGGATAAGTTATTCTACCTACTCTTATTTTGCCTACCTTTACCTACCCCTTCCAATACCGTTAGATTATAATCTCATCCAACGACAGAGATTTAAGAGATAAAATAGAGGGTGAAGGTCTAATTTTACCAACAAACTATTTGAGAAAAAGTATCTGACCCAATTATTTATTTATGATATCTTAAATACAAAAGAACAATTAAAACAGGATAAAAAACACAATCCGTCAATTTTTTTTTTTTTTTTGCTCAAAGAAACAGATATATATTACTAACAGGATTACAAGACCAGAACGAGTTCTGCAGCACAGAGCATAACAACGAATACAGAATCTAATAATCCACTAACAGAGACTAACAAACGGAAAGAAAGAAGATACAGCAAAAGCTAACTGAAGGAAACAAAGATACATAAAACAAAGGCTACACTAGAAGCAACAAATCAGCCCCCATCAGTGCTCTGACCAGAAACCTGAGCATCCTCCATGGAAATATCAGCTTCCCTAATATCCAAAGTTAGAAAAGAACTTAAAGCAAGTGATGGTCTATCGACCCACCCGACCGGGTACACTCCTTTATAAGCTTCAGCCGCCAGATAATCGGCTACACGATTCCCCCTTCTCGGGGTAAATGAGACAAAAAAACCCAACCTTGGCATTAAGGAAACTGGAAATATCAAAGAGGATACCCCTGCATTGCCAGTCAGCTAACTCAGAGGACCTTTCAACAACACATTTCTTCAGCAAGAGACAGTCGGTCTCGAAGATGACCATGTCATGTCCTAAATCCATAGCTAGCATCATTGCCTTTCGAAGAGCGAGGGCTTCAGTCATAAAAGCAGAAATCGACTTTAATTTGTCCACAAATCCCCAAACAAAATGACCATAGCTATCTCTACATACTACACCGACAGAGGCAGTATTCGAATAAAAAAAAAAACGAACCATCACAGTTAACCTTTAAGTGCCCCGCAGATGGAGCAAACCAATGTGTGACATCTTCCGCTGGTGGGCCCAGTGGAGTTAAGACAGTAGATGCATTTTCCAGACAGTTCCAGAACTCATTATGGCTATTTAGCGCAGAACCAATGACAAAATGGGGATTAGGTGATACCTGGTTGAAAACACGTTCATTCCTTTGCTTCCAAATGAACCAAAGAATCCAGCAAATAAGTGCAATGTCCTGGGAGGAGCAGTCAAATCTGTTTGTAATTTGCAGCCACCAAAATTTGAAATTCAACACCCCAGATATAGCCGACCGAGCCCCCAGGGGGCTCCCAAACCAGACGCACCTGGTCCATGTACAGTGAAAAAATAGGTGTTCAATGCTTTCTTCCAACTCCTCACAAATAGGACATAAGCTGGTCCCTGACCTTCTTCGTCGGAATAATAAGGCATTAGTGGCTATCCCATTATTCGGAACTCGCCAAAGAAAATGTTGTACAAGGGGGATGACTTTTATCTTCCAAATTGCTTTCCAAGAAGACTCTGGTATTACCATCGATGGCCCTGCTTGAGGTATTCCTTGATGCACCTTACCCTTCTCATTCCGGTAGCCTAACTTAACCGAGTAGATTCCATTCTTCGCATAGGGCCAAATGAGTTTATCCCCCATACCATTAGGAGGGATGGGAATTTCATGAATAGCCTGGTTCACCTCAGCCAAGAGATACTGAGATATAGGAGAGAGATCCCATTCCCCTTCCACAATCAAATCACTAACCCTACCCTCCAGAACAAAGGGATCTGCACTACTAGTAGGTTTTTCAGGAAAAGCCACATTGGGGACCTAATTGTCCCCCCAAATTCTAATATGTTCACCGGTTCCCACATCCCATTGAAGTTCTTTCTTCAGAAAATCCCTACCATCCAGAAGACTTGACTAGCTCCATGAAGCTCTTGAGCCTTTCTTCGCATCAATCAGCTCCCCCTCAGGGTAGTAAACACTTTTGATGACCCTTGCCCATAAGTCATTAGGTCTCACCATAAGTCTCCATGCATTCTTGGCCAGCAATGCATTGTTCATTAAAATGAGGTCTCGAAAGCCCAACCCTCCATCACTTTTCCCCACAGAAAGTTTTTCCCAAGTTTGCCAATGCAATCCCCCACCAGAAGCTTTTCCTTCCCACCAAAAGTTAGCAAACAATCTGTTTAACTCCTTGCATAGTTGGATGGGAAATTTGAAACACTGCATAGAGTAGATTGGTATTGCTTGCAAGACTGCCTTAATCATAACCTCCCTTCCGGCAAAGGAGAGAAAGGAGCAACCCTAACTCTGAATCTTCTTAGACACTCTTTCCCGAATGTACGCAAGGGCTTGAGTTTTCGTTTTGCCCCAGATACTAGGGATACCCAAATACTTCCTCGGGTCTTCAACTGCTGAGATGCCAAGGACTGAACCCACCATATCCTTTACATCATTTGGGGTATTGTTCGAGAAAAAGAGGCTCGATTTTTCTAAATTAATAATCTGCCCCGAGGCTTTACTGTAGATACTCAGGATGTGAGCCAGATTTGAGCAAGTATATATCCCTATTAGCATTCATATATAGCAATGCATCATCGGCGAAGAAGCTGTGAGTAAGGGTGGGGCAATTGAGACCAAGCTTAACCCCTTGAATTTTGTTTTCCATGTGGCTCTTGGAGATCATCAATGACAACACTTCAGCCACTAAGATTGTAACATCCCAATTTTCTGAAGCATTTTTGAAATAATTGATCAGAGTAGAGCATCGGAATAATTTCAAAAGTGTGAGTATCTGATAAACATTTACTGATGTAGTATTTGGTTGCTTACACAGCGGTACAGTAGTCTGAAAATAGTTCAACAAAATAACGTTGAAATAAAAATTTCTCTGTCTTCGTCCTCGCGCTGGCTCCTTATCCTTGTCCTTGGCCTTGGTTCCTCCGAACCCTGACGCTATGTTAAGAGCTGAGGTTCAATTACCATTGAACCTCAGGTAACGGTTAACCTTATGCTTATGTATCAAATATGTATGACAGATATCCATGGCAAAACAGCAATAATCACATACAATATTCTCATATTCAGATAATAACATAACACAGCCACTGCAATATGCATTTTATTATAGTCTACACTATCTCCAGTGCCACGATGGCCTATCGTGTCCTCAGCGCTAGGAAAACATAATGGCATTATCAAAACCATAACCCGTATCAGGTTGTATGTGTATGATCAATTTTCAAAAACAGAATCTCAGACTATCTATCACATATAAGCATACCATAAGCATCAGAGTTAGTGTTACAATACGCGTCCGTACCTGAGTCGGTGATCTCGGTACGTAGTCGGCCGGTCTGCGTTCTTCCGGATAGCCTATCATAGTAATATCGTCCTATTAATTTAAAATAATATCCTAAAAGATATTCTGACCACTATTGACTATTTTACCCTTGGTACACTAGTTTATCATTTTATTTCCTCAAAATTCGTTGAAGGACGCTGGAGTATATTCGGCAGAATTTCGCCTAACTTCGAAAAATCATAACTAATTATAGAAAAATCGAAACGAAGATCCGTAAAATGATCCGGACTCCTTAGGATGTCTATTTTCCAGAAAATATATCAGACTCTGCCCAGATTTCAAAAATAACTCCCAGATTTCACGTGTTCATCCTCTACCCAGAATTTCGCCCAGAAAAATAGCCTAATCTTTAAAAATTCATATCTCCTTGTCCAGAGATCAAAACATTACATATTTTATATATTTGGAAAGCCCTACATGTCTACTTTATTTCTAGAAAATTTTGTGATTTTTAAAGATCATTTGATACAGAAAATAATTCCCCCTATCCAGTTGACTCCCAAAATCCAGCAATTCTAAACTTCTTTCATTTTACTCTAACTTGTTCCCTTAATCCTAAAAGTCACTCCCCAACATGTTTCCACCTTGTTAGGCATCTTTTTGATGCAATAAGGCTTGAAAACAAATATGAGAAATTACTTTACCTATTTGTTGGTTCTGATTAGTTTTGATGATGTCTTATATTAATGTCATTATCTAGAGCAAAAAGTTTGTATACTACATTTATCTTATATTCTGACTAATTCTTATGTTTAATCTAGATACAAAGTTTAATATAATGAAGAATGAAGTTTGAAGAAATAAGAAAGTGTAAAATATCAGGAGAATATTAATATTCAAGTCTCCAGGATCAAACAGAAGTTGGATCAGCTCAATTCGGAGATAAAACAAGCAAGTTCAAGATACTTGGTTGATGGAGGGCATTTATGTAATTTTAGCACCTTGGGTTTGAAGAAAGAAGAATCTGTTGATTATTATGGAAATATCAATATTCAGGTTTCTGTGATTAAATAGAAGCTGGAACGGGTTAATTCGGAGTTAAAATGAGCAAGTTCAAGCTTCCGGAAGAATACTAATTTGTTTTGGGGTATTTGTGTAATTTCAGCATTTTCTCTCACATGAATAGGACATTGCTCAAGCACACCTGATTTCATGCTTGAGCAGAAGCATGCTTGCTGAAGGCGGAAAGTATGCTTGCGTGAAAGCATACTTGCGGGAGCCAAAAGCATGCTTGCGGGAGCTGGAAAGTATGCCCAAACAGTACCTTGCCCAAGCAACAATTGAACCATGCTCGAGCAACATGTTTCCAGGCCATATTTTCGCCCAAACAGTACCTTGCTCGAGCAAGGTCAGAAGCATACTCGAGCAAGGCCATACTTTCAGCAAAATCCGACCTTGCCCAAGCATGAGTGGCAAGTATGCTCTCCTGTAGCCTCCTCTGTTCAGCTCTGTTTCTGGCGACCTTCAGTAAATCGACAATATCTCTCAAACCAGGAATCGTATTGAGACGAAACCAACGGCAAATGAAACTAGACATCCAACACGAACTTCGGACAAAAATTCATGGCCAAAGGAGTTCATATGAATTATTTATGAATTTTACAAGTTGGATCAAAAATCAACGTCACTGTCCAGACCAAGCTTCAGTATTTTGAGGATATCTTTCAAACGACAAATCGGATTGAGATGAAACCAGAGCTATTTGAAACTAGGCTTAAATACCTTTCCAGAAACATCAAGAACACGGAAAAAGAAGATCAATTGAAGAAGTTGTGATGATTTGAAGTTGACAGACTGTTCTGAATAGATGAAAAACGCTGAATAAAATCAACCTCCTTTGATCTGATGTTAATGGACGAAATACATCTTGCTTGGAGCTGATTTTTATTGAAATGGAAGGATCATTTGAAGAGCTTTCTGAGATGGGTTGATTGGCTAAATTTGGATTTATATCGAAGACGTTATCCTCGCTGGAAACTGCTGCCAATGTGATTGCTTCTTGAAAGTCTCTATACTCTGGAAGTTGAAGCTCTGTACTGGAGAATAGCAAGCTTATTCACATATAATCAGGAGCTTCAAAGAACATAATGTCCGAGCAAAATCTCACAATTATCCAACCATGCTCGAGCAGACTTGGAAGGCTACTCGAGCAACATCGGGAAAATGGACTCCAGAGAGAGATCCTACTTGAGCAAGGTGAAATGCTTGCTCAAGCAAGAATTCTCCAGGAATAATACTCGAGCAAGAGAGAAAACATGCTCGAGCAACCATGCCCAAGCATACTTGGAAGTCTACCCGAGCAACCCCGAGAAAAGCCTCAAGCAGAAGCTTACTCAAGCAAGCCAGTGACCTTGCTCGAGCAACGTCGGACAGCAAGTTTTCTTCGCCCCAGGAATAGCTTGCCCAAGTATGAATTTGGGCATGCTCAAGCAGCAGCGAGCAGAAGCCATTTTCTTCGGTATTTAACATGCTTACTTGAGCAACCTATAAATCATGCTCAAGCACAGTCAACCTCTGTTCTCCATATCAGTTTGGAAGCTTTCCGGCTGTCTTGAAAAGTTTAAATTTCTCATCTGAATATTTATGAGTAAGATTACCAAATGCTTTTAACGAGTTTATTCATGAGTTTACAGAAGCCAGAATCAAATGAGGAAATACGCTGGATGCAAATTGCATTATTTTACTTTATCCTCTGAAGCAAAGTACAGACAGCAAATTATGGGCAGCTCTCACGCCAGACATATACAACGAAGCTTCCACTATTTCTTCAGCGTTATGGGACCAATCACAAGAATCAAAACCGATGCATTATATTCTGCCAGATATCACGCTCCATCGTCAGCGCACTTCAACGGCTATGAAATCAAGCTTCAACGGACATACTCAAATATTCAAACGGACAAGTCCTTCAACCGTCCTCATTCTTCAACTAGTATAAATACCTGAAGGACTGAACTCAGCATAACGCAACAAAAACAAGAACCAGCGCATACACAGAGAAAGCATACATAGAGTTCAACTTCTATATCTTAGGATATTACTGAGCTTCAGTGTGTATCATCATCTACTCTTAGAGAGAGTTTATTTCCCTGTATATCATTCATTGTAAGGATCTCAAGTCAGGTGACTTAGAGATTGGGAAAATCAGATTACAACTTGTAAGGGGGAATGTGTCCTTCGTTTACATAGGGTGTATCTGATTACAGAGTACAACTTGTAAGGGGGAGTGTGTCCACGTCGGGAACATCCTTCGTTTACAGAGTGTGTATCTGTTGTAAGCAATTACAACTTGTAAGGGGGAGTGAGTCTCAGGTTGGGAGCGTCCTTCGTTTACAGAGAGTGTAATTGTTCTTGAGTGATAGTAGAAAATCCCAGAAGTACTGGGGACTGGACGTAGGTCAAGGAGTTAGACCGAACCAGTATAAATCATCTGTGTCAAGCTTTTCTTCTCTATCTCCACTTTGCTTGATTTTATCTGCTGTGTGGGTGAACCGAAAAGAATTTTGAAATCCCCAATTCACCCCCCCTCTTGGTGATTTCCTTCTCTTTCATTTGGTATCAGAGCCTGGTTTCTCAGTTGGGCTTAACAACCCGAGATAGATCATGGAAGGAGTATTACCTGAGGGTGCCTCAATCAACCAACCGCCTGGCTTTGACGGTGAACACTATACATTCTGGAAAGCAAAGTTCAGAGTGTTTGTTTTAGCCACGGAATATGGTGTCTGGCAAGTCATAGAGAATGGGGATTATGTTCCCATAAGAGTTGATGGCGGAGTTAATATTCCAAAGGTTGAAGACGAATTCAATGAGGATGACAGATGGAAAATAACTCTTAACAGCAGAGCAATTCTAATGCTCCAGTGTGCTCTTAGTCAAAAGGAGTATTTCCGCATCTGCAATCTATCTACTGCCAATGAAATGTGGAAAGCTTTGGAAAATACATACATGTCTGCTATATGTGGAGATAACTGTTCAGACGAAAAAAGTGAGGAAGAAGTTGTGAACGTGTGCTTAATTGCTGAAGAAGAAGATCATTGTGAAGAAGGTGATGAGGTATATAATTCTAAACCTTCCTATAATGAATTATTTTCTGAATACAATGAATTATACTCTGAATATGAAAAACTTGCAAAAGAATTCATTGCATCAAAGAAGAAAATAAAATTGTTGGAAGAACAAGTTCAGAATGTATCTTCTTCTGTTTTGGTTTGTGAAAACACTTCTGAAAATGTTTCTGAAAATAATTGTGAAAAGGTTTGTGACAATTGTTGTATCTTGGAGAAAAGAAATTTACATCTTACAAAAACTCTTGAGAAATTCACTAGAGGTAGTGAAATGCTCAAGGTGATTTTAAAACAGCAAAGGTTCACAAATGACAAATCAGGAATTGGATATAAACCTGATTTTGACAAGAAGAAAGGGAAGAAGAAACATGGACAGAAATCTTACTTGAACTATTTTCAAAAATCTGTTCATACCTCAAATCCTTTTGCTTACTGCAACTACTGTAATCGTAAAGGTCATAATACTACATCATGCTTTCATAGGAAAGATAGAAGAGATAAACTTGTAGGTAATTATCAATGGTTACCAAAGGGAAATGTTTTTCCTAAGGTTCAAACTAACCCAAAAGGACCCAAACACAAAAGGGTACCAAAATGTCCATCGGTTGCTATGTTTGTGCAGATTGATCCAACAAGGAATAGACATAAAGAGGTTGAGAACCTGAGAATACCAAAAAGGAGAACCTCCAGAGCACACAATGCAGAAACGACACAAAGTACAAGAGCATGTTTCACCTCGAGAGCAAACTACCAGAGAGTACCACTCAATTACCTTGAGGAGAACAAGAAGAAGAGAGTTTCTCAAGTATCAAACAGAAGATACTTGAAGCCTATACCATTTGTAAAGACTTTGCAGACACCAAGAAGACAATGGGTATGCAAAGCCAATTCTTCAACAAGTACCTAAGGTAAAAGGTACACGGTAAAACCTCCTATTATATTTTCTAGAACATCTGTTGAGGTTTTACACGATGGTAGGCAAGAACATTGAAAACATTTTGAAAATCTATTGATAGATATTTGCAATATTCGATAGTCTAACTCTTTATGCAGGCATTATGAATTAAAAATTTATACATCTTTCATGCATAAAGTTGTGTCTAATTTATTATGCTTAATCTGATTATATTCATGAAGTATGTGGATTTTGTTTTTACGTACTAACAATTAATGGATCCAAATAAAATTGGATACCAAGGAAGGGAAAGGATTATCTAGTATTGTAGAAACAAAAAGGCCTTTCAAGAAAAGAACTACATGGATACTCTGCACACAAGAGATGAAACAGAGGACCTGCCCAAGCAACGTGAGAAAATCTGCAAAAGCAAAGGTTTGCTTAAGTACATATCAGTATTTGCTCAAGCAAAGACAGAAGGAAAAACGAGTGAGAAAATCTAAGGTTGGGTATAAGATCAAATATTCACCACATATATTTGATGGAAGGTTAGATCTATTCCACATATCAATCCTTGATATTGCCTCAGCATGTTAAACTTAAATGTCTGATGTGAGTCACCTTGCCCAAGCAAGGATAAATCTTGCTTGAGCAATAACGAGTTCAAAAAGAAGCATACTTGTAGCTCCTGCCCAAGCAAAGGCAAAATCTAGCAAAAGCATAACCTTGCCCAAGCAAGAAAATATCTTGCTCAAGCAAAGACGGGCTCTGAAGTCTGAAGTGAAAGCATACTCTCTGCTGTTGCCCAAGTAAGGAGTAAAAAATGCCAAGAGTATGACCTTGCCCAAGCAAAGAAATTTCATGCCCGAGCAACGTCGGGTGCTCTCATGGTATTTGGAAAGTATACTCGCTGACTTTGCCCAAGCAAACGTTAAAACCTCGAAAGCAAGAGTCTTGCCCGAGCAAGAAAAATCCTTGCTCGAGCAAAGTCGGGCACTAAGCACATCTGGAAAGGCATACTCGCTGCCTCCTGCCCGAGCAACTTGAAAAATCTCAAAAGTATGACTCTGCCCAAGCAAGAAAAAAACCCTGCTCAAGCAAAGTCGTGTGCCGAAGAATTTTTAAAAAGGGAATACTTGCTGTTCTTACCCAGGCATCGCTATAAACCACAGAAGCAAGAGTTTTACTTGAGTACAATCAGTCTTATACTTGAGCAAAGTCGTGGAATTAGCTTTAAAGAATTCAAACGACGGTTCACTCACACTATTCTCCCTATGCATCAAATCTGGGAGATCTTCAATATTGATCACATTATCATACGTTGGCTAGCCAGTGATACATCAATGAACAACAGAGGAATGTGGCTCAAGTAATTACGATATTACTTGAGTAAGGTATTGTATTATGAAATAATATATGTATTGCTAGGCTAAATTGATCTTATTCTTTCAATTCTATTTCATGAAATTTAGTCTGATGACATTCATGTTCAAAATGATTTTTATGCTTTTAAACTTTTTTTTATCATCATAAAAAGCATAAGTTTTACAATTATGTGGTATCATTTTAAGGGATCTTATACTCTTTCAGTCATGCATTCATTAAGGGGGAGCTTCACATTCACTTGTGTTCTATATCTTACAAGCTCATCTCCTTTGTTTGAAGAAAATTCCTTTAAGTATACTCATCTGCATCTACTATGTCGTATTAGTTTTGATGATGAGTTAATTTTATATTTGAAAATATCCTATATTCTCCTTTCGTTGTCTTCAGTTGAAAATATCATATCGAAAGGAATACTTTGATATTTGGTTGCACTGACAAATCTCTCTTGCAAGAAAGTTTTTCAATTTGTAGCAGGAGATTTCATTCTGTATACGGATATCTCAATACACCTCAAGGAGAAACTATTAAGTTATGGAAAGGTGCCGGTTGAAGCTGAACTATGAGAGTCTACCATTGTTTCATGTCAGGCCACAAAGATTCAACTGAATTGCATACTACAAGCAAATGAACTTCACAGATCCCTCATCAATATGACGAATCCAAATGAGCATTTCTGAACTTTATCTCTTTATATTCTGTGAATATTTTGTATGTGTTTGATATCTATATGCTTTAAATATGTTGGATCATATTAAAAAACTCTCCGAATTGTTCTCAAACATATTTACATGAAATTTTTTTTCTGTTTGGATCATATTAAAAAGAGGGGTTATAATACTTTCAAAAAGGGGAGAGAAAAATTGTTTCTTAAAACATGATTGAAGAAAGACAATCATTTCTAATTAGACTTCATATTTATAAGTATTTCTTCATTACCCCAACTTTTTGCTAATGACAAATAAGGGGGAGAGAATGTCAAGAAAAATATGTTGCATTTAATATATTTATTATATATACATATTTTTCTTAAGGTATTTGCCATCATCAAAAAGGGGGAGAATGTTGGTTCTGATTAGTTTTGATGATGTCTTATATTAATGTCATTATCTAGAGCAAAAAGTTTGTATACTACATTTATCTTATATTCTGACTAATTCTTATGTTTAATCTAGATACAAAGTTTAATATAATGAAGAATGAAGTTTGAAGAAATAAGAAAGTGTAAAATATCAGGAGAATATTAATATTCAAGTCTCCAGGATCAAACAGAAGTTGGATCAGCTCAATTCGGAGATAAAACAAGCAAGTTCAAGATACTTGGTTGATGGAGGGCATTTATGTAATTTTAGCACCTTGGGTTTGAAGAAAGAAGAATCTGTTGATTATTATGGAAATATCAATATTCAGGTTTCTGTGATTAAATAGAAGCTGGAACGGGTTAATTCGGAGTTAAAATGAGCAAGTTCAAGCTTCCGGAAGAATACTAATTTGTTTTGGGGTATTTGTGTAATTTCAGCATTTTCTCTCACATGAATAGGACATTGCTCAAGCACACCTGATTTCATGCTTGAGCAGAAGCATGCTTGCTGAAGGCGGAAAGTATGCTTGCGTGAAAGCATACTTGCGGGAGCCAAAAGCATGCTTGCGGGAGCTGGAAAGTATGCCCAAACAGTACCTTGCCCAAGCAACAATTGAACCATGCTCGAGCAACATGTTTCCAGGCCATATTTTCGCCCAAACAGTACCTTGCTCGAGCAAGGTCAGAAGCATACTCGAGCAAGGCCATACTTTCAGCAAAATCCGACCTTGCCCAAGCATGAGTGGCAAGTATGCTCTCCTGTAGCCTCCTCTGTTCAGCTCTGTTTCTGGCGACCTTCAGTAAATCGACAATATCTCTCAAACCAGGAATCGGATTGAGACGAAACCAACGGCAAATGAAACTAGACATCCAACACGAACTTCGGACAAAAATTCATGGCCAAAGGAGTTCATATGAATTATTTATGAATTTTACAAGTTGGATCAAAAATCAACGTCACTGTCCAGACCAAGCTTCAGTATTTTGAGGATATCTTTCAAACGACAAATCGGATTGAGATGAAACCAGAGCTATTTGAAACTAGGCTTAAATACCTTTCCAGAAACATCAAGAACACGGAAAAAGAAGATCAATTGAAGAAGTTGTGATGATTTGAAGTTGACAGACTGTTCTGAATAGATGAAAAACGCTGAATAAAATCAACCTCCTTTGATCTGATGTTAATGGACGAAATACATCTTGCTTGGAGCTGATTTTTATTGAAATGGAAGGATCATTTGAAGAGCTTTCTGAGATGGGTTGATTGGCTAAATTTGGATTTATATCGAAGACGTTATCCTCGCTGGAAACTGCTGCCAATGTGATTGCTTCTTGAAAGTCTCTATACTCTGGAAGTTGAAGCTCTGTACTGGAGAATAGCAAGCTTATTCACATATAATCAGGAGCTTCAAAGAACATAATGTCCGAGCAAAATCTCACAATTATCCAACCATGCTCGAGCAGACTTGGAAGGCTACTCGAGCAACATCGGGAAAATGGACTCCAGAGAGAGATCCTACTTGAGCAAGGTGAAATGCTTGCTCAAGCAAGAATTCTCCAGGAATAATACTCGAGCAAGAGAGAAAACATGCTCGAGCAACCATGCCCAAGCATACTTGGAAGTCTACCCGAGCAACCCCGAGAAAAGCCTCAAGCAGAAGCTTACTCAAGCAAGCCAGTGACCTTGCTCGAGCAACGTCGGACAGCAAGTTTTCTTCGCCCCAGGAATAGCTTGCCCAAGTATGAATTTGGGCATGCTCAAGCAGCAGCGAGCAGAAGCCATTTTCTTCGGTATTTAACATGCTTACTTGAGCAACCTATAAATCATGCTCAAGCACAGTCAACCTCTGTTCTCCATATCAGTTTGGAAGCTTTCCGGCTGTCTTGAAAAGTTTAAATTTCTCATCTGAATATTTATGAGTAAGATTACCAAATGCTTTTAACGAGTTTATTCATGAGTTTACAGAAGCCAGAATCAAATGAGGAAATACGCTGGATGCAAATTGCATTATTTTACTTTATCCTCTGAAGCAAAGTACAGACAGCAAATTATGGGCAGCTCTCACGCCAGACATATACAACGAAGCTTCCACTATTTCTTCAGCGTTATGGGACCAATCACAAGAATCAAAACCGATGCATTATATTCTGCCAGATATCACGCTCCATCGTCAGCGCACTTCAACGGCTATGAAATCAAGCTTCAACGGACATACTCAAATATTCAAACGGACAAGTCCTTCAACCGTCCTCATTCTTCAACTAGTATAAATACCTGAAGGACTGAACTCAGCATAACGCAACAAAAACAAGAACCAGCGCATACACAGAGAAAGCATACATAGAGTTCAACTTCTATATCTTAGGATATTACTGAGCTTCAGTGTGTATCATCATCTACTCTTAGAGAGAGTTTATTTCCCTGTATATCATTCATTGTAAGGATCTCAAGTCAGGTGACTTAGAGATTGGGAAAATCAGATTACAACTTGTAAGGGGGAATGTGTCCTTCGTTTACATAGGGTGTATCTGATTACAGAGTACAACTTGTAAGGGGGAGTGTGTCCACGTCGGGAACATCCTTCGTTTACAGAGTGTGTATCTGTTGTAAGCAATTACAACTTGTAAGGGGGAGTGAGTCTCAGGTTGGGAGCGTCCTTCGTTTACAGAGAGTGTAATTGTTCTTGAGTGATAGTAGAAAATCCCAGAAGTACTGGGGACTGGACGTAGGTCAAGGAGTTAGACCGAACCAGTATAAATCATCTGTGTCAAGCTTTTCTTCTCTATCTCCACTTTGCTTGATTTTATCTGCTGTGTGGGTGAACCGAAAAGAATTTTGAAATCCCCAATTCACCCCCCCTCTTGGTGATTTCCTTCTCTTTCACTATTTACTATATTAAACTAACATCTACATTAAACTACTAAGAACAACTAAAAACTATAAAACTAAGAACAAGCTTACCTTTGAAGACCATTGCTACCTCCCATCCTTCTTGCTTCCTTCTCTCTACTCTCTTTCTCTCTAAAACTCATTTGAGTTTGGTGTGAAGAATGAAGAGGGATTTGCTTCCTATTTATAGGCTACAAGCATCTTCTCTAACAAGCCACCCCTCTTCTCTCTCCCTTCAACTTTTTCATCCTTCTTCAAGAAGCTAAAGAACTTGCCCACCAAGCAATGAATAGTGTTCCTTCATGAGCAAGTTGTTGACTATATTTTAGCATGTGTTTGATTGATTGATTTATTTATTTATTTATTTTTGGCTTCTTAAGCTTGTATAACCGTGCTCCCTCCTCTCATGACTCAAGACATTGATTTAATTTATTCAATTGAAGCCAACCTATCCGTGTGCTTGTTATCTTGAATTAAATAATACACTTCCTCCTTTCTCCACAAGCCAAACCGTAATGCCTCTTCTAATAGCCTTTAAATGTTATCTTTTATTATAACATGATAAGTAAATAATACACTTCATCTAGCTCTTCCATGTGATGCGCCACTTATGTGGACCTTAGGAAAATTGATTAATTCATTTAATTACCATGGTAACTAAAAGCTTAATTGTTCTTTTATTGCAAATGTCAAAGGTTAATTGATTTGCCACTTAATCAAGGCCATCAGTGTTTTCTAATGTGTCACACAAACAAGAACTCTAATATTTAATTAAGCCAAAATATTCCAAATTGCTTATTAATATTTGCTACTAGATTAATTATAAATGTTAATCCAATTAAGATTAATTTTTGATGCCAAATAATGATTTTTAGTCTTCTCTAATTATTTTAAGCCTCTTCATATACTCTTACGGCTTATTTTTGAAAAATATAAGAATTACATGTTAATATCTTTTTAAATATAGATTTAATTGTTCTTTTCTTGTTGGAAATTCCCTCTAATTGTTTTAGGTATTTTCATGATATTTTATAATATTTTAGGGACCCTAATTTAATTATAATCCTTAGAAATTCATTTAAATAACTCTTAATTAGCCATTGGCTTTTAATTGGAATTATACCTCTTAATAAGTTAATGATGCTTAATCAATTCCTTGATTATTTATAAAGGTCTATCACAATTATTTAATTTATCGAATACCAAGTTGTTCATCGATTTTTATTATTTTCCCCTACTTTGTTTAAGTATTTTCCGTAGTATCTCATTGCTCTTTTTATTTCCATGTAAACCATAACTTAATATGGTAATTATTTGTATCTTATGATATTTTATAGTTCCTAAATGAAATTAGAATATTTGAGTCTTTTTGGTTTGTTTAATTCTAGGAGGAAATTCCCTAATTTAAATTAGATAAACTATAATATCTTTGAGACCACATATTCACATACTTTAATAGGTATCATTTATCAAATATAGTGGTCATGATTTTTAGGGTGTTACAAAGATGAAGAGGTATGGCGAGAGAGGGTCCCCTTGCCTAAGGCCTCTACTAGGTGTAATAGAGCTAACTGGTTCTCCAGATAGGCATATATTCAGTTGGACTAATTGCACACATTTCATAATCAAAGCTACCCATTCTTGGCAAAAACCCAGTCTCAGCAGAACCTTCTCCAAGAATACCCACTCTACACAATCATAGGCCTTGCTCATATCCATTTTTAAGGCAAATTCGAATTTTCCTCCCGTTTTCTTCCTCCGTAGGTAGTGGAAGACCTCATGAGCAATTAAAATATTATCTTGTATGCATCGGCCAGGAACGAAGGCTCCTTGACTTTGGGAGACACAGTTACAAGGAGTGGTTTCATCCTATAAGCAAGAATCTTCGAAATGATCTTATATGAGAAATTGCAAAGGCCTATGGGGCGAAACTGGGAGACATGCTCCGGTCTGTCCACCTTAGGAATTAAAGTTAGATTGGTCTCGTTGATAGGTTGAACTGATGAGTTACCAGCAAAAAACTCCAATACCATTGCACCAACCGTTTCCGCCACCTCTTCCCAAGCATCTTGATAAAAAAAATACCCGAGAAGCCATCCGGACCCGGGGCTTTTGATTTCCCAAGGCTAGAGGCTGCACTTTTAATTTCCGCACTTGACACAGGTAGCAGAAGACTCTGGTTCATGCTCTGGGATACTCTGGAATCAACAAAATCAAGGGCTGCATCCATCGCATTCAGATCAAGTGAGGAAGTGAACAACTTTTGGAAAAACTGAGAAATGTTCTGGGCAATTTCCTCCTTGTCAGAGAGCCAGGAACCTGAGTCATCTTTAATACACTGAATGCTGTTACGCCTTCTTCTCTTGATGGTGGTTGCATGGAAAAAATGTGAGTTTCTATCTCCTGCTGTGAGCCAATTGACCCTAGATCTTTGCCACCAGTACTTTTCTTCTAGGGAAAGAGTTTGATCCAACTTCAATTTCAACTCATTGATTTCACAAACAGATTGGCTAGTCAGCCTCCCTTGGGAAAGAATGGCCAGTTTGCTTTTTAACTGGTCGATAATCCTGGCTGTATTGGGAAATTCAGATTTACTCCAGTTGATCAGTCTAGCCTTGCATCTATTCAACTTCCCCAAAAAATCATTCAGAGCACCATAATGTCCAGACGGCGACCCCCATCCGCTGTCTTTAACCACCTGCTTAAAATTCTTGTGGGTGGACCAATTAGCTTCAAAACGAAAGCACCTCTTTTTACGAGTCTCACAAGGTTGATACTGGATCCACAACAGTAAATGGTCTGAACCCATTGGCTCCATGTGAAGCACCTGCAAATTAGGAAAAGAGACTCGAAGGGGGTTATTGCCAAGTGCTAAATCAATCCTCTCCCTTATTGTGTCTAGATCCTCTCTGTTATTACACCACGTGTACCGATATCCACTATAACCCAAGTCATGCAAATCGCAATCTGCTAAAAAGCTATTAAAATTCCTTATTTTCCGCCAAGCCCTTGGCTGCCCTCCATTCTTATCTTCCTGAGAAATTAAATCATTAAAGTCACCTACACACATCCATGACTCACTAATATTCTGCCCAAATCTCCTCACCTCCTGCCAACACAAATTACGCTGACCCTTATCAGTAGGCCCGTAGATGAATGAGATATATCGTGGGGCATCAAACTCTCTTGATTCAATGGCAGTATGTATGAAATTAGGAGAGGAGGATAATATACTCACCGATACCTGATCAGACCACCACAGGGCAAGGCCACCACTATAGCCGACTGGGTCTACAATCCATTCTTCATTGTATCTGCATCGTCTTCGAATTTTCCGTAGTACACGTTGTTTCTGCTTCATCTCCGATAAGAAGACCAGTTGGGGCTGTTTGCGTAGACATATGTCTTTCAGGTTTCGAACTGTTAAGGCAGCCCCAAGCCCTTGACAATTCCAGGCTAGGTAATTCATTGTGAACCGGCAGCTGGTTCCAACCAGCCACCGGCAGTAGAGGAGGAATTGCTAGACCACTGCCCTTCCCCTGTTTGACTTGCAGGTATCCACTCAGATGGGAAATCAATTTCCCCTCCCAGCCAAGGAGTCTCGGAATTGACGGAAATCGCATCCTTCGTTCTGTCTCGACTAAGGGATTTGATCGCTCTGAAGTTCCGTCGACGGCCCTTGAGAGGGCGGAGCCTAGCATTTTCTGGAGCTGATGAAGGAGCCTCAGCCTCATCAGCAAAGAGTCTTCGGGTTTGTTTGGCCAAAGAGGATCCGGCCTCATCATCCAGGGCCCTCTTAATATGAAAGCCCTTAAGAGACAAAGCCACCGACAAAATCGGAGAGAGGCCATTAGCTGGGCTAATTTTGAGGCAAATCGGTTCTGTAGCATCCAGTACCTCCACATTAAACTTTTGGGCTATGGGTGAAGATAATGGGCTTCCACATGTTGTCTGTGATGGGCCTCTACACGTCTCATAGTCCCCCAAGTAGCTTGGCAAGCCCACATTCGCCATTTCCCCCTTCTCATACTCGTTGACTTCTGCACTCTCAACTAAGCCAAAATCTTTTCCTGCTCTTTTGTTGCTATACGCTTCAGAACCCCCTGATAAACCTCGGATTGGCTGCATAGCAGGCACCATACTCTTTGACAGCACATTTTCAGCTGCGCCTCTCCCATCCTGACACGCAATCACCAAATCAGATAGACCTCGAGCCTTGCGCCCTTCCTGCTCCTCTGAGTCATTCATTAAAATGTTACCCCCATTGACCGGCAGCTGACTCCAGTCGGTCTCTCTATCCGCCTCCCTTCTCCGGTAAAACGGAGCCTCCACCCAATCATTATGATGGACAACCAATAGCTCCTCCATAGTCTTCACCGAAGAAGTACCTAGCCATTTGCCAAAGCTTGCACCGGTTGCAGAATCATCTCCCGGTCTCGACGGCTTCTTGCAACTATTGCCATTGTGCCCTATGCATCCACACTTATAACAAAAAACCTGCAGCCGCTCGTACTTCACCAACACCCAAGCCGGCGGTTTGTTCTTCCTTGGAATCCAGAAACTAGTAGACAAGGGTTCATCCAGACAAATAACCACCTGAGTCCTAATGAAACCTCTCCCAAACTTTCCTCCACGGAAGGGTTTTCAAACATAACAGTATCTCTGACAGCGTCCCCCAGCTTGACAGCATTACTACAGTCAAAGGCTTCAAGTGGGAGTCCATGGAACTGTACCCAAAAGGGAGCTCGGTCGAAACGCACATCATTCAGTACCATGCAGTCTTCCCAAGTCTGTATATTAAGTAAAAAGCCTTGTATGGACCAGGGTCGACCTTTGAGAATCCTGGCATACGCGCCTACTTCCTCAAACTGGAAAAGAAACACTAAATGTTCCCTATCCAGTTCATGCACTTCTACTTCTTTATCCAACTGCCAGCCCTTCTTAATCATCGAAATAACTGTAGGAATATTGAGGGATTTATGAGTGAGGATCTTACCTACCAAGGTACCTCCATTAACTTCCTTCTTACTATTAAGGTCCAGAGCTAAAGTGGGGCCGCACCTTGAGTTATCACCCGACATACCAAGACCACTGTGCCTTCCCACTATGGAAAGACCTCCCGAAACAAGACAGAACAGTATACAGAAAAAAAACTACCAACAGACGCCTTCCATTCAAGAAGAATGAAGGTCGAGGAGGTACACACGAACCAGAAGTATCTCACAGAGGAGAGAAGGGGCGCTCACAGAGGAGAGAGGTTTTTTTCAATCGTGCGTCCCCGAAAGTTGGAGAAACAGATAACTAATCCGTCAATTTTTGAAGTAACGGACGTTTGGAAGATTTAATCCAATGAGCATCTGGCAATTTGTGTCAGAAAAATTTAACTCTGCTTGGCTGGACATTCGACCACTGTGTGGGACTTCAGACTCTTCACGCACGCCTCTTCTCTTTCAATCTCTTCCTCTATACGCACCTCTCCGTTGTGTACAGTACTTGCTTCGATCCCAAACATGCATTCCTCTCACCTGCTTCTCAAGGAACCCATAAGGATGGCTTCCAAGAGAAGCTGTAAGGTTTTTTGCTCTCTTCTTGTTTCTATTTTCCACCTTTCTAATTGAAAAATATTTGACGAATCTCAACTAAAATGGATCCACAGTGGGCTTTTCTGTAGCTGATTTTCTCACAGGCTTTCATTTTCTATATGTATTCTTTCTGCACTTTCATTCTTTTCTTCAATTCCACAGACTTTCTTTCCTGCAATGACTAAAATTGTCGGCATATTGGGTCCTAAATCTCGATCAGTAAATGCTGTTTTTGGCTGTCTCAAAGTTGGAATGTCTGGTGAGACAAGTTTTCTTACTTTATTATCATTCAAAGTTCTCGTTTAGTTCTAGTTATGCGCATGAAAGCCAGTTCTTATAAAGCTGTCTGGCTCTCAATTTGTACGCGACTTACCTTCTGTTTCTTGTAGTGGAAATGTCGGCAAAGCATTCTTTAGCATATCCGCAAGAGATCATACAGTTGGCTATTGACCTAAGCTCCATGGCGATTCCGTTTCTCCGGTCTCGGTCCAGATTCTCCGGCAGTGATAGAGGTTTTGATCCCGATAGCACCGATGAATCTCTGACTCTGAACAGAAGCAGGTCGACGAGGTCGTTTTGGTCAATGTCCAGCCAAGCAGAGTTAAATCTTTCTGACACAAATTGCCACATGCTCATTGGGTTAAATCTTCCAAACGTCCGTTGCTTCATAAACTGACGGATTGTGTTTTTTACCATGTTTTAATTGTTCTTTTGTATTTAAGATACCCTAAATAAATAATTGTGTCAGATATTCTTTCTCAAATAGTTTGTTGGTAAAATTGGACCTTCACCCTAAAATAAACCCTTTTACCTCTTCCTCTCTGCCACCCTCTCTCTCTCTCCTCCGTCGTAACCCTACATTACAATTTTCCATTGAGCTTAATGTTTTTGGTTTATGCAGCCGGGTTTCTCTCGTCACAAGGCTATTCTTTAAGCAAAAGACGAATTTCAGAGACAGAAGCCCAGAAGATGAATTAGATGAAAAATTCTCAAAATGCACAAACAAGTTATTGTTCATGTGATGAACTCGGCAAGAGATGAGTTTTCTTGGTCCATGCTTGTATCATTCAGTCATGTAGGAAAGACGGAAATTAGCTGTAGAACAAAGGTTTCATTATATGATGCTTCACTTGTCCTGTACTATTCTCGGAGAAATCTCCAGAGGACACATTCATTTGATTCTTTTTGGGATTTGACTTGGGGTGTTAATTTATCTCTCCAACTTAAAATTGTAGGAAATTCACCTTCATAAGATCATTATTGAGAGAAAGGAGAAAATTTAGAGTTCCAACCTAGAGATTGGGTATATTGAACTGCAAATGAAAAATTGTAATCTAGGGATCTAGTGAAGGAGAGAGGGAGGGTGGGAGAGAAGAAAGAGTAGAAGGGTTTATTTTACCCCTTAAATCTTTGTCGTTGAATGAGATTATAATCTAATGGTATTGAGATTGAGAGGGGTAGATAAAGGTAGGCAAAATAAGAATAGGCAGAATACTCTATCCCTATATAATTATGTGAAAGAAATTCATCTACTAGACGCTCAGCACCCAGGAAAATTAATTTTTTTATCGTCATATAATAATTGTACGGTGAATATACATGCACACTAGAACAACTAAAATTAAACTCAACAACTCGGAGAAGGGAAAGGTACAGTTTTCCCGAGAGAAAAGAAGGCGCTGTAGAATATTTTGGTTTTATATATAAGTATTGCGTACTAAGTTTCCTCCCCGGCATCATTGTTATTTACTGATTTACTCCCACCCATCTTCGATGTTAACTTACTCCAGTCTCCAACTCGTGTCCAGAAATAACATAGACACGAAAAGCAAAGACACACATTACAGCGAAGGGTGTACAACGTAGTAGATACAAGGTTTTATTACATGTTTGGATAGCTTTGGAACCCATAGTTTTGTGGTTAGACAAACATACATACACTCAGAGTTCGTCAGGCCAGTCGCTTTCATAGAATAAGCCATCGATGATTTGATCAATGACGGAGTCGATGAAGGAGTTGCAGCCGACGGAGAAGATTCGACCCACTCTGGTTCGGGCGCTGGAGAACCATGCAAACAGAGCCGCACATGCCACAGCCCCCAAGCACACACCTCCTGCTTCTGTTAATCCTTCAATGTCCAATTTCCCAAACACAGAGCTTCCCGTCATTAATTCTTTTGTCACCGTCACTGCAAATACCATCTGCATCAATCACAATTTCCCTTTCATTACAATTAACACCTCACAGATTCAAATCATAACTAGGCATAATCAGAATGGTGATTGTTACTAAATCGTGAAATTCTTTACGTTTTCTATGAATTAAACCTGTTCTTTTCATTCCTAATAGATTTGATGGAAAGCCTCGAGGTGCTTGCTTACCATAGCGAGGCGACCAGAGATGGTCTCGAAATCCTGGCTTTTCTTATAGCTCTCGATATAATCGGACAGCGTCGCGAAGAACGAGGATACGTCGTCGGCACCGTCTTCGCCATCGTTCCTAGTCTTGATCACTCCGACTCGATCAGAGCCGTACGCTCTCAAATTACTCAACCGCGGCTGCAACACGATATTGGTGCTTTCTGATTCCGCCTTCGGTTTGGGTTTGGGTTTGGGAACCGAAACCTGATCCGGTCCAGTCTGTGATCCCCTCGACCGAACGGCGGATCTCGGAGACCGCAGCCGGCAGTGCGGTGCACGAGTGGCGGGTGCCATGGAAGACGCAAGAGAAAACGGATTTCAGGCGGCTGACTAATAAGTAGAGTTCCTAGTAATGAACGCGGAAGTGGGCCCCCTGATGGCTACGTGTCATTTCACGGTGGCCTTCAGACCACGGTGTGAAAGGCCAATTCAAAAGTTCATGTGGTCTCCGTGCAGTCGTTTTAATGAATCATTGAATATTATATTATAGGTGATGATAGCGAGGGATGGGGTGGGAGGTTGCCAGGGTTTCATGCGAGGTGAGGCTAATAAGTAGAATACGTAGCTCAAACCAGTATCAGAAAAAATAAAAATTAAAGGGTAAAGGTTTAATTTGTCATAAAAATTTTGTTGAGGGAGCGTCCAACACCCGGAAGTTTTTTTTGATATAAAATTTGCCCTGAAAGTATGAAAAGGTAGCGAATTTGCCCCTCCGTTAATTTTGCCGTTAAGTTTGACTAAGTGTACACTTGACATGCCACCTTATGACACGTGACATGTCATCTCATCAACCCGAATAAGAGTTAAGTATCATTTTTGCCCCTGAAAGTTTTCATTGAGAGCAATTTTGCCCCGGAAGTTTACAAAAGTAGCAATTCTGTCCTTCTTTCTCCCAATGTTGAATTTGACTATTAAATTAGTCAAAAACCACACATTTCATGCCTTAAAAAGGTTAAACTTGGAGTGAGAGAAGGAGATCCTTGAGATGTTGAGCTCAATGCGGCCAGAATTTGTGAAGCCGAACTGCTCACAGGGACTGAAAGGTCTGTCGCAAAACCCAGAGAAAGCATCACCTATGATCTAAACAACTGAAACGCAAAATGAGAAATAAATTATTTCAAAAATTGGTTCAGTAAAACAAATCAATAGTGATATTATTTACGTTTGTATAGACTGATCATTTACTTAGATTATAAGTGATGCTTCCTGTGAGCAATTCGGCTTTACAAATTCTGGTCGTCTTGAGCTCAATATCTCAAGGATCTCCTTCTCTGACTCCAAGTTCGACCTTTTCAAGGCATGACATGTGTGACCTTTGACTGATTTAATAGTCAAATTTAATATGTGAAAAAGAAGGGCAAAATTAATATGTTTTGTAAACTTCCGGGGTAAAACTGCTTCTTAGTGAAAATTTCCGAAGCAAAATTGCTCTCAGTGAAAACTTTCGGGGCAAAAATGATACTTAACTCTTATTGGGTTGATGAGGTGGCATGCCACGTGTATACTCAGTCAAACTTAACGGTCAAAATTAACGGAAAGGCAAATTTGCTACATTTTTTATACTTCAGGGGCGAATTTGCTACCTTTTTCATACTTCCGGGGCAAATTTAATACTAAAAAAACTTCCGAGTGCTAAACGTTCCCTTAACAAAACTTCCATAACAAATTAGGCTTTAACCCAAAATTAAAACCCAAAAAACGAATAGCATTATCTATTCTGGGAAATGCAAATGATTTTTTTAAAAGCTAAGGCATAAAAATATAAATTTGATTATTTTAAAAGTGTGTTTATCAATAAATATTTTTTTTAGATACAAAAAATAACGCAATCTTGCAAAATAAAGAGAAAAGTCGTAGTTGCCGTTAACTCTGCCACCTAGAGTCCATGTGTGATGTATTCATCCTTTGACTATAGATGACGTGGCACTTGAGAGGAGTGGAAGACCTATTAAAACTGACACCTACTCTTAGACCTTGCATTAAAGTGTTGTTCAATGCACACATTGAAGAATTGCCCCCATAATAAATTTATTAATTAAGTCGTCCCCATATTGAAACCACAATCTCAACTTTCACGCTCGCATTTTGTAGATAACAATCCACGATTGTGTTTTTTTTTCCCCCTTTAGAGTCAAAGAAGGAGATAAGTTGAGAAATCCAAAGAGAAAAGAAAAGGGGGGATGTGCTTGTTGGAGAAGAGATGTATATCTCAACACTTACTGGCACCAACGAGCACCGCCTTAATCCTACACTTCTCAGTGTTATTCGCTCCGCCCTCCGCCGTGTCTGATCTGAACCATCCTCTTCCTCAACTCTCATTACCACTGCACACGGAAAATTCTTCTCCAACGACTACGATCTCGCTTGGACCAAAGCTCAAGCTCAGTCCTTCGAAGATCGCATGGTCTTCATGGACTCCTTGCTTCGATCGGTGGTCACGGATCTAATTTCACTCCCGATGCCTACAATTTGTCTCGTTTCTGGACATGCCTCCGTCGTCGGCTTGATGCTTGCCTTGAGCCATGATGACGTCTTGATGAGGAGAGATATTGGGGCTTCTCTACATGAGTGAGCTAGACATCAATCTTGTTGTTCCGCCTTGGTTCATCGCCATTCTCAAGGCCAAGATCAAGTCACCGCGGCTCGCCGTGAATTGGTCGCGAAAGTTGCTAAGGTCATGGCTAAGCGAGCGGTGGAGTGTGGCATCAATTGATTCGACCCAAAATACCGCCGATGATTAAACATTATAAAGATTCAACGTTGTCAAAGTTTCCGTCGTCGTTACCATCGACTTCTGCAGATTATTCATCCATGATGGCGTCAACGACACCATCAGCCTCAAAATCCGTATTGACATCGAAAAGCACAAACCAAGATACATCTATTTGCTCCATGTCCATAGAAAACTATAGCCTCGCACAAATGAGTTTGGAGGCTGACATCTTTTAAAATGCTGGTGTTAGGAATTAACAGAAGAATATCTGGTAAACAAAGATGAAATCGGAATCAAAAGAGGAATGAGTTTAGGAATTTAGTACAAGGTCCAAGATTGGGTGTCGGTTTCAATGGGGTCTTCCACTCCCCCAAGCGCCATGTCATCTATAAGGACGAATAAATCACACATGGACTCTAGCTGGCAAAAATAATGACAAGTGTAAATTTTGCCCTTCTTTTGGAAACTCATGATTACTTTTACACTTTGAAAGTTATTTGTTATTGGACGCATTTTGGTAATAATAACATATGTATTTTTACATAGTACCCCTTTTTTTTGAAGTCGATGAAATCATTATGAAATTGCAGGTCTGAATATGCAATGTAATATTTAAATTCCAGGATTGCAATATTTCCAGAAACGTCCATAGAGTTGCTAAGTTCTAGTTATTGACAAGACACTCCGGTTACAAAAGAGTGGGGCAAGTGTTATCACTTATCAATTCGAGGCAAATTTACCAGAACCAGAAATCTATCATTTATTCTACTCTATACTTGCTTATTAGATGTGAAAACACTGTTTTTTCAAGTACATGTATTAATCTTGTTTGACACCTCTCATAACAGAAATTCAAACCTTAGAATGAATGAGAGACTAACTCTTTCTGCAAACCCAACCTCGTTGATGATGCCACAGCAATGTTATAGCCTCACAAAAAATATGGTTAGGTCAGGCCCAGGATTTCCTTCGGGGCTCAACATGTACAAAGTTTCGGAATCCTTGGAGCCCACAACATGTTCGAACTGGGCCCGAAAGTATGCCATCTCAGCATTTGATCCGTCCACGTCGGAATTCCCCGGAAGAACACCGGCGCCCATGGAAGTAGCCCTGAGAAGCTCCATTACATTAAGGTCTTCCTCTGTGGCTTCCCTCTTCACGCCATACCCTGTTTTCTTACCGTTACAGAACATTGTCCACAGAGGCTCGTCCATTAACTTGATCTTATCCCTCTCATGTCGCTTCTCGCATTCCAAAGCCATCCTCAGCATTCCCGCGTTCATCTCCTTCTGTAACGCATTCATTGGGATGGCGAGTTCTATCACCACGGAAGGTAAACATCTAGGGTTTTCTTGCACGGCGAGGCTCACGCGTCCTTTGCGGTAACCAAATAAAGTTCCGGTGATCTTTGTGGAGTGGGAATTGCGGTGGTGGTGGTGGTGGTGATGGCATTCGACGGAGGTATTGGGGAGGGAGGGGAATTTGCAGGAGGGGGCTATGACGGGAAAGGATCGGAAAACGGAACGGAATGTGCGAAAGACGTTGGTTCTGTGTCTCTTTTTGTGGGCTGGTTGGAGGAGGGTATGTGAACGGGACGGCAGCGGTGGCGGCGCCGGAGGGGTGGAGGAAGAGGAGGTTGGAGTATCGACGGCCGTAGACCAAGAGGCCTCTGAATGGATGGAGGAAGTTCTGAGTTCTCGCATGGGTGGCGGACGCAGACAAATCTGTAAGAGGAGGGAATCAGTGACGAGAGAATGGATTGTGCTTCGGACGTTAAAGTGTACGGTATGAGTTTGCGGCTGAGAATCATTCTTCAGAAACTTAAATCGTCCATGATCTTGGTGTTTTACCTTATTTTAGCACTTGACGCATTCAATAATGCCAGTACATGCTTAAAATAGCATGAGTTTTTTTTATTTCTACAGAAATAAGTCCAATCTTGCGGCAAAGATAATTTGCATGAGCTTTTATGTACAGAATGCGCATTCTAATTTGGGTTATATCAGATAATTTAGGGCGAGAGATTTGCGGAAAGACTGGATCTGCTAATTGCTAATTGATTTGAACAAACAGTTTCTAATTTCTTTAACAGCAGAAAATCAAGCCTCCTGAGCCAAGTACATTGGCTTCTATAAACGAGTTCTGTAACAATACCCTACCTTATAGACTACGTAATTACGTGCAAACCTAAATTGAAATCCCCGGGACGAGTGGTAGTTGATAGCCTACAAAAATCTTCACTTATGAGATCCAAACAAAGAAGAGTTCTGGCTCCGTAAAGAATGGCGTTCACATTATTAACGGACGGTAGGCTAACGGGAAATAAAATCATCAAGTCAACTATTATATGACCTTAAAATTGACGAGTTTTCCCGTGTTTGTTTATTTATGTAATTGTCTCAGTTTGTGATGAAGTGCTAAGAGGTGCCTTATATATATTAAGTCCCGTTAATGCCACATCGTTTCCTAGACTTTTGTTTTTAGTTTATGATTGGATATTACTGTGGGAAATGATTTTGGTGAAGGTGGTTTAAATTTTGCAAGCTCCAATTGGTTGGTGGGTGAAGGAATTTAATTAAACCACTTTATACCCATTTTATGCAAAGAAACCATACGTCACCCTTCCCCATGATCCTGATCTCAACTTCCACCATTTACAGTTAAAACAGAGTGAATACAGAGGTGTGAGCTATATTCTCTCTTTACAATTTCTCATAGCGCCTATAGCTCAGTGAGTTTTCTTTCTATCCCTAGATGCACCAACCGAAACTGAAAAATACAAGCACTAAATAATCCCAACAGTGGGCAGATACAATAACTGAAAATTCATGCATCAAACTTCACCAAACTGTGGCTTTAAGACATCAAACCCAAATCTGTAAGATATCCTAACGCCTTCTTCAAAAAATGTTCTTTCGATTGAGCAGGGCTAGCAAATGGCACGAGACCACAAGCCAATGGTAGGAACACAAGCTAAGTAGCATAGAATAAAGATCGGCGAATCCAATATGGGAAAATTTTATTCCTTTTGGTCGTTTGTGGCGCGCCGAGAGGTCCATAGAGGATTCGGTAAAAAGTGGGTGTACAGGCAAGTACAAGGAAGTGGAGGAAGCAAAGAATCTCCCAATATAAAAGCCAGATATGACCATCCACAGCTTCCCGCAATAGCCACAACCAACTCCTAACAACAAAAGGATAAAGCTAACGGGCATCATCCAGGTCGATGTCGATGACCTTTGGACAAGCAGATATGCAACTGCATATATCATTAACATACCAAATGCCAGTCGGCTCATAAATTTAACATGACACCACAAAATATTCAACCTTGAATTCAAAGACCATGAGTTATATTCCTAAAATGGAAAAAGAAAGATCATCAGTAGTAGTTCATGTGTTACAGATTCAACTCATATTCCAAAAAAACTTGCATAGATAAGATCCCGATTCATGTCTAACCAAAGCATTGTGGATATAAAAAATTAGATACGATCTGCGCATTCATATAACCAAAGCAAGAGTTAGACAAAAGTGAAACTCGCCTTAGTTAAAGGTGTGCATGAGGCGGTAGCTTCAACAATCCGTTAATAGGAATATATATAAGCACCGTAGAAAAGTGACGATGACATAACAAGCATGCCAGCAATAAGACAGTCTATGCATTTATTGTTCAGTTTGCCATGCCTCGAATCTTCTAACTGATTCTTGAACTTTTTACCTTTAAAAGAGGCCTTTGATCTTTCCATTTCTAACTTTGTCCTCTCTAAATCACTTAGATCATAGTTGAGAACCAAATGTTTCTTCTTCAATTCCAACTTTTTCATTGCAAGACGAATTTCTAATTCCTTGAGGTCATTAGAACGACTTTGCTTTGTGACAGATTTCTCAAAAGTGCCAATCAAGGAGTTATCAGCTACAAACGCAGGAGTGGTTGGAGAAAAACAAATTACTTGGTCAACTTAGGAAAGTTTTCCTTGACCTCTTCATCATGATTTGATTGATCTGAGATTTCAGTATGTAATATTGTCTTTGAATGAACATCCTCTGTGACAACATACCTGGAGCTATATCCTTTGTCAACAGAAAATTTGGAAGTTGGAACTTCCATCCTCATGGTATTGGAGTTATTATTATTACCCTTGTTACTTGCAGATGAATCATATATTAGTTCAAGAGTACTCATAGTGCTACCAAAAGATTGTTCAACTTGTTAAACCATTAACCATCTAGCTTGTCTCCATAAACCTGTGGCCATATGGGTGGTCAGAACTTGAGTATTGTAGACACTTTAGCAGAAAGCACTTACATAGGCTAGGGTCCAAGTTTAACCTGCATAGGCTAGAGATTCTCCGACAGCTGATGTCCACATCTGCAAGTTATACAATCAGTGGAGGTTTGAATCAAAACCTAATAAAAATAATTGGGATATGTCAAGGTGAATATAAAGGTTTATGGGCATGGCCTTTACCTTTCATTGTACCAAGTAATTAATCCATCTCAAAAAAAGACAGCTATCTCATGTTATAAGCCAGATGATTCAACGAGATATTGTATTTCTGCAACGTCATACTTATTATCACAATCTAAGACTAAGAATCCAAGTCAGCCATCTTTACAAATGTACATAGTAAGTTTAATGAATGGAAAGACTTGCGAAGTCGGAGTAATAGTTTATAATTGAAATCAGAGTCAGAAATGCAAGAGAAAAGTACCATCCAGAGAAGATCAGGAGAAATCCTTTGGGCTGCAGCATCTCTTCTGTACGAAACCTAAACAATAAATTAAAGACCCAATGCACAGTATTATGAGATAGTTGTACCAGGTATAAATACTTATCTACACTGTCAGAGTTCCAGAACCGAATGACTACTTTGATAAGCGTTGCCTCTCAGTAAAGAAAGTACATTGCAAGAACTTATAATCTCGTACAGGACATGTCTCATGGGGATCAGAGGGTAAATGCCAGAATGGGGCAACAATTTTAAATTTTTTTGGCTCGAGTCAAGATTCAAGAACTCGATGTAGAATAATAAATCTGAATATACCAGGGAAAGCGAAGGCAAAAAACAAAAATCACCTGAGCCAGAACAGCCGCGAAAGACATTCCAAGAGGATGCCCAATTGCGGATACATCACCCCGAGTGCGGCGAACTAGGACTCTTGGGTTTCGTCGTTTAAGGGCTGAACTCACGCCCATAGGTGAATGAGGGAACGATGACGAAGATGGCAATTCGAAGACATTGAGAGCCTCCTCCTTCTTCAGTAAAGATTTATTCTTGCATTTTCTCGGGAAAATTGTCGACCTTGATATGAGAGTGATTGTTCTCGGAATTTAAGACGGCGGAGCACTTATCCTCCATGCTTTTGTTGCAGGGAAGGGGTAAGAGGAAGGATCATGCACAAGTCCTGCTGATCCGGCTTTTCTCCTTTGCTACTCCAATCCGCTACCCTCCTTTGCCTTGAAACGGCGCCATTTTGGTGGGAAATACTGAAGCTGTGCCTTTCTGTTTTAATTTTGAAGGTATGGAGTATGGAGTGGTGTAAAAAGGGGTAAAAAAAAAAAGAAGATATTTAACGGTATTGAAACAATATTTAATTATCTTGAAGAATTATTCTAAAATTCTAAAAAGAAAATTCAAGATACTGATTAATACTAAAAAAAATTAAAGATACTAACTAAAAATATACTTTAAGATATTTTTTTATGATCTTTAAATAATTTTTTTAAGATCATAAAGTATTTTTTAGTATTATTTATAAAGTATTTTTTAAATATGAGTAAAATATATATATCTTTTAAAAAGGGCAGCCAGTGAATGGGAGTAGCAAAAGGGGAAAGTGGGATCTAAACAAATTATCTTCAAGAAACTCGATTGTATTCTGTTCTATGGTAAAGGAAAGTTCATACGATAATGTCGTAAAAGTTGGTCGTCGTGGACCCCTGATAACGAATTACTGGTATTGTTGAACAACTAATCAAGTGGCATTAGAGCATCGATGAAGTAACTCGATGATTTATCCTTACTTAAAATATAAAAACAAAAACTTCCAATTATGTTTGTTATGGATTATCAAGTTTTTCAAAATAAAAATTATATTCCACATTTTATTAGAAGCCTTCCCAACCAAAGATATATATATATAGACACACATAGAGGAAAATATAACAATAATTTATTCATAAATGAAGCAGCAGCATAGCATCCCAAACTCCTGTCTTTTTGTTGCTACCTAGTTGTAGTTCTACTCAAATTTGAATCCTTAATGCGATGATCATGGAGAAATTATACGCTAATTACTTCATCAGACAGAGAAGGAGCGCCAAACTCAGATTCATTATTTCACTGCGTAGCTAGTTAATTTACTTCTTCTTCTTCTTTTTTTTTTTTTTTTGGAGTTTCAAGCAGGATACAAAATCCTAATCTATTGACTTATCTTTCAAAAGCACATATTTAGCTAGAGGCTAGCTTTCAAGCAAATATAAAGTGATTCGTTCCCTTAGCAGCTTAAGCAGCAATGAAAGTTATAAAATTATTAGTTCTTTCCATCACATCTCTACGGTAGAGACTCTACCACTCAACCCTGTAACTCAGGTTTCCATCAGCTTCATTATGAACTGCACTCTGAGCAATAGCCATGTTCATGGGGTTCTCTCTGAAACCAGTGAACCCTGCTATCTCTGCGAAGCTCTTTGGAGCAACAGGAGATGTAACAGAGTAAAACGCACCGTTGAAACCAGCAAGATCTGCTTTTGCTGAGACAGAATTCGTCAACCTGTTGATATCAGCGACCCCATCGTTAGTTTCTGCCTGAGCTTGATCTTCTTGTTTGGTACCAACACAACTCTTGTCTCCCTCTGTTTCCCTGTAGTTACCGAGGTACACCTTCAAGGGTCCAACATAATTCTCGAACCCCAACGTTGTCATGGCCCACAGAAGATCGTCGCCGTTGATTGTCTTCCTCTTTTCTCTCTGGCACTTGTCGGATGCTTCACCGGTGATGAAGCTTATGAACTCAGAGACACATTCTTGAACTGTCTCTTTGGCTTCCTTGGAGATTTTGGCATTAGCGGGAAGTGCCCTTTTCATGATACGGCTAACGTTGGCAATGGGGAGGAACCTGTCTTGATCTTTGGAAGAGCTGTCTGAGATGTTCCCAGAAGTTGGGCTTCCAGCAGGACTGGTTTGGTTATTTCTCTTCCCCGACATGTTTGGAACAGAGAAACCTTAAAGATGGGTTGTGTTGTGTGTCTGAGTGTGCGTGGGTGATGAGGCTCTTAATAAGCCAAGGCCATAGCAGAAGCGGGGAGATATATATAAAACGAGAAAAAGGCGATTGGATGTTAGAATATATGGGAAGAAAGCAAAGCGAAATGCGATGAAGGCTTTCTCAAAGGATGGCCTTTTATATATAGCCCAATTCTCTCCCTAATTCATCACGATTAAATTAACTAATCATAATCTAATCGGAGAGATATAGTTTTGAGATTTTTTGGGGGGTCCATTTGGAGGTCATATACATACCAGTTTTAAGAGTTATTTGTTCATTGAAGAACCTGGACGGATACATGTTGCAAGAACTATTAGTTTTATATGATATTCGAACTCCTCTATATTTCTATTGGTAATGTGGAACTATAACTGGAAAGGGTCAATGGCGGCAATAACCTTTGGACATTTTGTTTATATGTATTAAAATTTTGGAGCAGAGATTGGTATAATATGAACCTTTTGAAAGGCACTTAAAATAAACTATTTCCTTCAATTTCAACTAGTTCACTTTCGAAACTTGGAACTTGATGATGTTGCTGGATTCAGTTCAAAACCTTGTCTAATTTCCCTCGAAGTTCCTAATCCCAAATTTTTCAGTATATATCTCCATGTCCCAATAATCTTTAGACCATCTTTATAGTAGCTTATAGATCGAGAGAGAGAAATGCTTTTTGAGAGAGAAAGAGAGTAATTATGAAAACCCACCAATGTACCAAAACGGTGATTGTTCAAAGTTACATGAACCAAATGATGAGAGGAAGATTATGGGAAAGGAGTCGCTACAAGACAGAACACATTTTGTTAATTGGGGTAGGATTTTTCATTGATTTAGAGCTCAAAACCATAACCCATAACGTGAATTCTTCGTACAAAGTGCATGTGGGATAATTTTGTACGGCTGGGAAAAAGAATTCAACAAGATAAGAGGCACTAGCATTTGTGCTCTCTACTTTTTTCCACTGCTTTGTCTCGTTGAAAGATTCTTTGATCGATCACATCATTATATATATGAGGATCATGTCAAGGGCATCTCCACCCTGAGTCCCCAATTTTTTCTACTTTACTGCTACACTTGGTGCGACTATAAGAAGCTAATGTTCAGCTAAATTAAGACCAGTGAAGGAAAAACGTTACACGAAAACAAACACACTTTGGAATATGTTGTCAAGTCTCACTAGCTAGCTTGCACACAAAAATATCACAAGTTTGAGCACAAAAAGCTATCGAACAGGCTTCTGACACGTGCAACCCTGTGGATCTTCATCCACCACCACGCATTAATAATTAATTTTATACCGCTTACTAATCCAACCGGCTCTTGATACGCGTGTTCTCGATCAGCGGGCACTATTTTTTTTTCCCTTCTGTTTTTTGATAAAGTTGAGTCAAAGCTGTAATCATTGGTGTTTAAGAATAAACCCAGCTATAATATTCTTTGTGATGAAACGTCACAGAACACATTGAACGTGATATGAGAAGAAAGCGGACTCTTTGCCATTAAAGCCTCTAAATTCAGGACGATCTTAGCATGTGTTTGAAGTAAACGTGTTTGTGCAGAAACTGCTATAAAAAGGTATAGAATCTCTGTCTAGATGGAGTTTTGGGTGGTGTCCAAATACACTCTAAATTGCTGATGACAAGTGAACCATAAAGATCACCTATTAATAAGTCCGAGTATAAATACAAGCCATAATCATCCATCTGTATATAAATTATGTTATGGGCATGTTTGGTATAGCTTTTATAAGGGTTAATCGGGCTTATTTACTATTTTAATCTGGCTTATAGGTTTTTTTCCTCCTGTTTGGATAAAAAAATTTCTGAATTGGGTTTGTGAGGTAAAGGCAGCTTACTTGAAAAACTAGCTTTCCTAGCTTATGGAGTAAAAACTTATTATTTGAATTTGGTTTATGAAGTAAAAGCTATTTATGCAACCACCAATATCCAAACATAAATCATATTTCATAATATAACTTTTACTAATTAAACTTTTTTATAAGTCATTTTTCCCAACGTATGGTAAACAAACCCTTCTAATTCATCTGAAGTTAAAGTAGACAGGCTAGCTTGCATAGATAGTAGATGCATGTGTAAGCAAGATTTTGTTAAATTCAAAATCATTGCCTACTTACAGATCGATGCATAATATTCATCAGTTTAAAGTGGGAAAACGAATCTTTTGTGTCGAGTTTGGTCAAAGTAGCTTTAGGTTCATAAAAATTTTATGAGTGGTGTTAATTGATTACTGGGTCTGTTTATTGTTTGGTAGAGTTGTTTGGGTTTGTGGTTTGTTAATTCAGCGACGCCGGTACGGATGCAGAGTGAGATAACGTCTGGGATATAATATGTATGGCTCGAGATAGTATATGTGCTTAATTGTGCTTATGTTGGTAGCCCTAGGATTATTGACAAGTACAAAAAACAATTTGCAGAAGTTAAGACTACGTTTTCTATTCATTTATTTGCAATCATTTGCAAATCTGATTATTGCCGGCTTTTTAGTTTTTTACACATTTGCTCGAAAGTCAGCCAACATCGCAATCACATTGCATGGGAAGGGAAAATTTTAAAAATAAGAAACGAAGAGATGGTTATGACGTTGTGGTTATAAAAGCATGACCAAAACTAGTGCACCCTATGGTGCCACAAAACTTGCGACAAATTACAGCAGGAAACAATAGTCTTAATAATTTCCAGCTAACGTGAAATCAAACACGTATTGAAATCAACCTAATGTATTTGCAGCGATATTAAAGAACTGCTAAACCAAATACATCTGATGCGTGTCTTGAGTTGATTACACATGAACAAAGTGTTAATCATCGCGATTCTAACATTCTTACTGATGAGGTTGCTACATTCAGATTGGGTGATGAAGGTTACTTATGTGCTTGAATCTTACAACTTTGTGGCGGATTACCAAGTGAAGAGAGGACTTGAGTCAGGATGAGGGTTTCATAAACTCTATCAACGTACCTTTTGAGGACTTATAAGCGATTCTTCATCAAGATTATAATGGGTGTAATAATCTCATAAGTATTAGTTGGGGTGTCCTGATTGTGTGTGTATATATATAAAGAGCTAAAAATTACACTTTCACGATGCATGGTCCAAACTGCAGCAAAAGCAATTTTTTGTTTTTGTTTTTGTTTTTTTGGGGTATATATCTCAAATGCATGGCTGAGCAAGCCTTAATTAATAAACGCAATTTTTCTGTTGATAATTAATTATCAACAACTACTTATATTTTTTACTGTAATAATCTGTTTTATTGTAAAATGGTCTCTCAAGTTTCTTTTGCTTGTAGGTTACTATATAGTTAACATATATTATAACCTCCCTAACCTCAGTACTTCATGCGCTTGGGGTATGCCCCAGCTAAAGCATAAGACTTTAACTATTTAATTAGCATGAAATTTTTGCACGCAATTATACTATAATTTATCAATGCGGATCAATCATATTTTTGCTTTTCCTCCATTAAATTTGTTGATTCTTCACGTATGTTTGCACGTGTTTTCTAATTTTATTTTCTCTTGGACAAAGACTTATTAAATTGAAAAAAAAAAAACAAGGCTAATTTTATGAATTATGTCAACAGTGAATAATTACTTGTTGTGATTAGATACCTTAAAGAATACCTTTACAATATTCTGTAGTGATTCTTGAAATCTATGAATAAAAATATGATGTGAGAAGAACTTCTTTAATTGAATTTAAAAATACTCAAATATGATTTGTTAGTGTTATATAATATGGTCAAAAGAATTATGTGAAATCCTAAGTCTTAAAACCTTAGATTTAAGGTTCTAAATAATTCTTTAATTGAAGTTATTAACAAAATTTTAAAAAGGCTCAATTTGGGCTGAAAGCAGCCCGGATTGGTTTGGATTGGGTTGATGATGATGGGCCAGACTGTAAAGCGGAGAGCCCATACAGTTACCCAAATGTCTTTGACCTTTTTTGTCCCCGTCATGAAACCGCAAACGTGGTCCCGAACACGTAAGCTTAAGCGTACAAACAAATTCCACGCGAGCGAGGGCCTGCAGAGTCATTGTGTGGTTGATTAGAGGCCGGGACAAACCGCGAAACTCTTTGCCAATGAAAATTTCCCATACTTCGATGGCTCATCTTATTGTTTGACACGTGTCCTCTTTATCTCCACCCTTTCCCTGCTTCACTCCTCTTCTCTTTCTTCCTCCCTTTTTTCCTTTGTTATTATGCATTTTTGCTCTGTCTGCTTTCGTATTCTGTCTTGCTTGCTTCCACTCATACCTCTGTCCCCCACGATTCCTCTTCGGCTCTTCCCGTCAGTTTCTATGCACCTCAACCGCCATGAAAGTTTGGTTTAGAGTTTGATTCTGATCACTCTAATTGGTATCAATGATGGCTTTGTCTACTGTACCGTTGCCGGAAATCCATTTTCTTTCCTCACAGATTGCTCCTAGACGTCGTCTCGCTGTCTCTAGATTTTATCCGCTCAAGTCTATTTCTGGGCACACCAGGTACAGTGTTGCTATTCGTGGACGAATCCGCGCCGGCAAAGAAGAAGCTGCTTTAGTTGAAGAGAAAGAAAAGGAATTAGTGGAGAGAGTGAATGATATAGAATGGAGTGGCAATGGAGCATCTGGTAGTAATTATGGCACCAATGGATCCATAAAGGGATACGTAAATGGTCGCCCGGGCGTGGTAGAGAGTGAGAGTGGCACCAACAACGGAAGCTTGGTGGAGTATGTAAATGGAAATGGTGCGGCGGCGGCGGAAATTGTGGAAGATGTCGAAGCCTCCGAACTAAAGGAGGATGGAAGGAAGAGAAGGATAGAGGAGATTGGCAAAGAAGACGCCTGGTTCAAAAAATCTGGGGAAGACATTGTCGAGGTACTGAGTCTTCGATGTTGATTTGTGCTCTGGGCTCTGATTATCATCTCTTTACTTGAGATTCCATAAGTCAGACGAATATGTGAATTTTGCAGGTTGCTGTTGCGCCTGGAGGCCGTTGGAGTAGATTCAAAACGTACTCGACAATTCAGAGAACCTTGGAAATTTGGGGATTTGTTGTAACATTTATCTTTAAGGCTTGGTGGGACAACCAGAAGTTCTCTTACAAAGGTTCGTGAGCTGTAAATTATTTTTGTAACCATTGGACTAATTCACTTTCTCTTAGTACTGCGCATCGCTGTGAACTAAAATTCAGGAAGTAGCTGTAAAAGTTATAGCTAGGTAATTATGGTTCTTGCTACACAATCAACTCCGCCTGAACTGTTAACCTCACTGACGTCATGAACATTGTTTGCAGGAGGAATGACTGACGAAAAGAAAACCTTAAGACGGAAGGCCCTTGCCAAGTGGCTGAAGGAAAGCATTCTGAGACTAGGTCCCACTTTTATCAAAATTGGCCAGCAATTCTCCACAAGGGTGGACATTCTTCCACAAGAATATGTTGACCAGTTGTCGGAACTACAGGTTTTTATTCTGGACTCCATTTATAAGATTAATTCTTGGAATGGAATATCATGAACTTGCTTCGGTTGTATCGCCTTTTGTATATTTTATTATTAATGGTATACAGTCATCCATACTTGAATTTGAATTTTTACATGTACACCTTCTCCATCTGGTCTCACTAAGAAATCTGTTGACGAAGTATATGACGTAAAAAAAGTACTTATAAAAAGTTTATGACTAATAGAGAAAAGTAGCCTAAGGTTGTATTTATTTGGGGCCTAAGCTACCTCATTACTGGGTCCAGGATCAAGTCCCCCCTTTCCCCTCAGAGACTGCTTTAGCTATTGTTGAAGAAGAGCTTGGAGCACCTGTAGGAAAAATCTTTGATCGATTTGACTATGAACCAATTGCTGCCGCAAGTCTTGGTAAACATTATTTTACTTTGCTTGTATTTATAATAGTGCATTTGTGAAATTAATATGGAACCAAGAAGAAGTGAAGTTATTGGTGCTGTATTTGATGAGAAGGCGGGAATAATGACTTCGTCTATTTTTTCTCCAATGCAGGTCAGGTTCACCGTGCAAGATTAAAGGGACAGGAGGTTGTTCTTAAAGTGCAAAGGCCTGGTCTCAAGGGTCTGTTTGATATTGATCTTAAAAACCTCAGGGTTAGTGTTATAAGCCCTACCATAACATTCCATATGACCCTTCTGCTGATGCGTGCATAAGTGATGTTTCTTTGTGATAATGACACTATTTTTATCTCGAACTTCTTATCTAAATTTTACTAGCCTGCCAAAGTTATCAATTTTTCTTCAAGATATCATATATTACATTGTCCATACTGCAAAGGCTGTGTGTGTGTGTGTATTTTGGGTGAAAACTTCTTTCATCTTCATTGCCAATATCATACTCAGATGTCTGCATGGGTACTATTGAATTGGTGCCTATGCCTTTATTGTGAAGCTTATGTACCCATACCTATGTGTCAAACGCTGATACTTAAGCCTGTTTTTTCTCCAGGTTATTGCTGAATATCTTCAAAAGGTTGATCCAAAATCAGATGGGGCAAAAAGGGACTGGGTTGCTATTTATGACGAGTGTGCCTCTGTCTTATATCAGGTGAGGATAATCTAGTAATGGCATCTAAAACAATGCCTGTAGGTTGATTAAGAGGGTATTTTATCCAAACGTAAAAGAGCTAAGAATATGTTTAGTTGTCTTGAGACTGTCATTCTTCAAATTGAGGCATATTTGTTGTGTGTTTTAGTTTTATATTTAACTTCTTGTCTCTAGACAGTGGAATTACTCTGTGAATTTAAAGGCTAGCTAACATATAGTTACCAAGACTTTAGGGCTAGTGATGCATAGAATTGGAAAGATGGAAAGAATTGAGAGAGAAGAGGGGGGTTGCAGCCTTATGAGCTGCAAGGTTAAAATTTTATATTGCTGTAATGGGAAAAAGTGTATCTAATTATAAAGTAGAGCCCTGCTAATCCAGTCTAATTCCTGTTTGATTAATGGATATTATCACTGCTCCAGTAGGATGCATTTTCAATTCATATGCTCCAACACATTCTCAACTTTCTCTTTTCCTGTTAATGCAATGCGAATTGACATCTTTCAGGAGATTGACTACACCAAGGAAGCTACTAATGCAGAGCTCTTTGCCAGTAACTTTAAAAACATGGATTATGTTAAAGTTCCTACAATCTTCTGGGATTATACAACACCTCAGGTTTAACGTTTGTTGTCCATGGATGCAGCCAAGTGCTCTTTCTTGTTTGAGATCTAATATCATTCTTTATCTATTCATTTCTAACTTGATATCAAATGCAGGTTCTGACAATGGAGTATGTTCCAGGAATTAAAATAAACAAAATACAAGCATTAGATCAGCTTGGGGTTGACCGCAAAAGGTTTGTGGAACCTCTTTTTCTATGTTGAAATCCATAGTAACACGTCATATTTTACTTGTATACTTTGAGGCTCAGAATAATGTCTAATTTAAAACAATGAAAACATTGCTCTTATCTTTTACAGGTTAGGGCGATATGCTGTTGAGTCATACTTGGAACAGATTCTATCACATGGTTTCTTCCATGCTGACCCAGTGAGTTCTTGATGTTAATATTGATTAGTAATTTTAGGTTTGTCTTATAGATATGTATGTATTTTAAATTTTCTAGCCTATTTATGTGGTAGAACCAACATGTGAGGTCTACTATCTTTGAATGTGCGTTTATGTATATATTTGTCTTGTCACTCTTGGTATTGTTAGGATGAAGAATCTTCAATTCTTATGTTTCATGGATATTACTCTGGAAATTTGACACTTGGTGCGCTATCATGTTGTCTGTAATTACAATTTGTTCACATTCTTGCAGCATCCTGGGAATATTGCAGTTGATGATGTCAATGGTGGCAGATTGATATTTTATGACTTTGGAATGATGGGAAGGTTTATAATTAATCTCTGGCTATTTAAAACATGAATGTATAATTAATACAATTTTTAACCTTGGTAGATGATTCACATTTTGTCTTTATTGCACCTTACAGTATAAGTTCAAACATCCGAGAAGGTTTGCTTGAAACATTTTATGGAGTTTATGAGAAAAATCCAGATAAGGTTATTGTTTTTCTGTGAATGGTGTCATTTCATGCTTTGAATACTGTAATGTAAAATCCCTTAGTTTATATTACTAAACGAATCTTCTGGCTTGATTTAGGTCCTTCAAGCAATGGTTCAAATGGGTGTTCTTGTCCCAACTGGAGATATGACCGCTGTAAGACGAACAGCACAATTCTTCCTTAATAGGTAGTTTGCTGAACCCAGCTGGTGGGAGTTACCAAAAGTAGAAAAATTCTAGTGCCAGTAGGATTATTACAAGTCTACGTTATTCTGTGAAAAAGTATATTATGGCTATCAATAGTTGATTGGAACATTTATGATTAAGTAGAGTTCACTTCACATCAAGTGTCCTACTAAATTGAAGAATCTAAGCCCTTGCTTTTGGAAACATTTTTGTAAGTTTAACACAGCTGGGGTTTTGTTTCTTCCCTAGATAATCGTATTTATCCACTTTGTTCAGTAGAGCCCTTTTGGGATTGCTGTGAATTTATACTTATCTTGAAACATGTTTTTTTATTTAAAATTTTTCCTTCCCAAATGGAGTTTTACAAAATCCACTAAAAAAAAATATTTGTTTAAAATCATTTGATAGGTGCCTTTGTCAAGATTATTGTGTTTGGCAAATTTTTCATGAAAAATGCTTTTTATCGTCAAATTACTGAAAAGGACACGTATTATCAGGCTGGGTGAAAAATATTTCTACCTCCGGTCCTAAATGTGGGATCTAGTTTGCACTACAAACTAGGTTTTACATCTAGGACTGGAGGAATAGTATTTATGGTAATTAACAGTTCTAAGTGGCGAATGAATGTTTTAGCATATATTCCTCTTCTGTTTCTACTCAGCCAGAGGGGAAGAAAAAGAGAAAACTTCTCATAGGGTCACGTAAGAAAATTAAATACAAATAGGTTCCCCAAAATTCATTTAATACTAATAGGTCCGAAAGGATTTAATAAGTTTGATATGTAAATGATGCAACTTATTTTGTAAATGTGAAAGTTCAGCTTGTAATCATTAAATTGTTAACTTTACTTAAAAATATGGAAGTTTGACTTGTAAATATTAATCCCTGGGACCTATTAGTATTAAATGTTATTTAGGGGGCTTTTTTGTATTTCATTTTCTTACTTGGGACCTATGGGTGATTTTCCCCCAAAAAAGAAAAATCTTTCTGCTACCGCTAGGAACCAACTTTTTTATCAAAGCCGGGCCAGAGGGATCTGTTAACCAAAAAAGTACTTCTTTGAAATTTAAAAAGTAGCCTCTACAAATGCTTGGCCAAACAGTCTCTAAATCTGATATGTTAGTGGCTGAAAAGCTTTATTTGTTGATAAGGGTTTTTCAGAACCACTTGTCCATGCTGATTAATTATGCTGGGAGTACTAATATGTAATCCACTATGATTCTTGACCAGTTGTTGATTCTGGCAGGATTTCCTTTGCCGTTGCTGTTAATATTTTTAGAATAATTTGTGACCGATTATGCTAGCAATCTTTTTAAATCTGAGGAACTTTCTTGGGGAATTTCTGATGTTGAGTTCTTGTAATACTTTATAGTTTTGAAGAGCGTCTAGCTGCACAGAGGAGGGAGAGAGAGGCAGGAACGACTGAACTTGGATTCAAAAAGCCATTGAGCAAGGAGGAAAAAATAATGAAAAAGAAAGAACGTTTGGCTGCTATTGGTAATGTGCCTGGTGTAATTGTTTGAAGTTCCTTATGTTTAAACTTTGCGCTATTCAATTGATGGGTTTAAAGCATATGACAATCCGTGATCATTATTCTGGTCACATGTGGGGAAGCAAGCGGGCATATGTCAGGAAAGATTATTTAGTATTCATGTTATTGCCCGCTTAGCCTTGTTTTGTTCCTATAATTTTATATTCAGTTATTACTGAATTCTTAAAAATTTTATCCAGCAGCTTACATGTAGGTGAAGAATCTTATGTCTAGTTTTATGAGTTACGCATTACATGCATTATGTTTTTTTTATCATTGGTTGATTTACGTGAAAAATAATTTGGTTTTGACCGGAAAATTGGACATGCCCCAGATTGATTATAACCATTAGTATGTCTTGCATCTGGACCTTTGGTCTTTAAATTTTTTGGGCGTTATGTTCTTAGATCAATTACATTTTGTAATCAAGAGATTTGATTTTACTTGGAGAAAAGGTATTTTTGCCCCTCATAGCCGTCTTGTTTTATAACAGGTGAAGATTTATTATCCATTGCCGCAGACCAGCCCTTCCGGTTTCCTGCAACATTCACATTTGTTGTTCGAGCCTTCTCAGGTAAATATAATTTAGGCCAATTCAACGATTTTGCATGTCATATGCTTGTGATTATTAATTCTAAGAGCTAATTTTCCTCTTGTAGTGTTGGATGGCATTGGGAAGGGGCTTGACCCACGATTTGACATTACTGAGATTGCCAAACCGTGAGTATTGTTTTTTTAGTTTGTAAATTTTCATTTCTTTTAAATGTCAATTTTAAGCCTTTAATTTTTCATGCCTAACTATCTATCTTGCTTTGCCTTGCAGTTATGCTTTGGAATTGCTAAGATTTCGTGAAGCAGGGGTTGAAGTTGTCCTAAAGGCAATGATAAATTTCGTCTTCTGTTCTTGAATTCAGTTTCCTCTACGGATTTGTTTTCTCACACCCATCTTGTAATTGCGCAGGACTTCAGGAAGAGGTGGGACAGACAGTCTCAAGCATTTTATAACTTATTTAGACAGGCTGAAAGGGTTGAAAAGCTTGCTGACATAATCCAAAGGCTGGTAATACTCAGATTTAAACTGATATAATTCGACCTGTTTGTTTGAGATATCTATTGCTAGGTCTTCAACTTCTGGTATTCCAAATCTCTGCTTACTGCATTTAATTTTACACAGGAGCAAGGTGATCTGAAGCTCCGAGTTCGAGCTCTGGAATCTGAGAGAGCATTTCAACGTGTTGCTGCTGTCCAGAAGACAATAGGGAATGTGAGTCAAGTTGGCCCTTAACTTTGGGAATTATAAAGTCTACATATCACTTGAGACAAGTCTGTTCTACAGTTCTACTTGCTAGGTGTTCATATATTTATTTTCTGGGACGTATGCACGTCCTATAAATGACTAATGGATGTGCATAATTTGTTTGTACTTCGCACGGTGATATTGCATTTATACATGTATGCATATATTTTGTTTACCTGTTTGTTGATGTTATTTTATGATATTATTATCCGAGGAAAGACCAGAAAGACCATCTAGGCAATGTCATGATACATATTCAGTCATTCACTTTACCATCGTTATTAATTGACAGGGTGTTGCTGCCGGGAGCTTAATAAATCTTGCAACAGTTTTGTATCTCAGTTCAATTCGCGTAAGCTTTCTCACTACCCATTCTTTCTCAAAGTCATTAGCAACTCAATTAATTGATTCTCTGATCTTTCTTTCTCGTTCCTCTGTTACTTGTTACCCTTTCCAGGTACCTGCTATTGTGGCATATGCTTTGTGTGCATTTTTCAGTTTTCAAGTTCTAATTGGCATTGTGAAGGTCAAGAAGCTAGATGAACGGGAAAAGTTGATAACAGGGACAGCTTAATCAACCAGTAAGTAAAGTGGACAGAAGCGTATTCTCTACTGCCTGTATGATCATTGTTTTGAATGTTAGTCTCGTGATTGCTCTTGGGTAATTCTTTTAATGAAAGACTGGTCTTCTTTGGTTTGCCACTACAGAGGGAAAAGATGTTATTTGCTTAAGTGAATGACTGACAAATGCATATTTGAACGGATCACTCATGCTTATCTGATATGATGCCAGCATACCAAATGCCTCCTAAGATAATATATATTATATCAATTGAACGGTCAAGGGCTCCTTAGCTTTACATGATTTGCTATATGTAATTAAGACTGTGGTGAGGTCCTTCAAAACTATATCCGGTATCCTTTACTGGCCCATTTAATTTTTTCCCCCATTTTCTTTGATTTGGTCCATTGCAGAAGTAGGAGGGATAATATAGCTCGTGGTGGTGCTACTTACTAGTCGACGTCCAGGATGAGAATATGGTTGAGAGCTCAAAGAAAGCTAAATTCAACCTTTCAAAAGACGCCAACACAGGCAAAAAATTTCGGCCGGCAAACCATATGTTGTGACTCGTGAGGGTTCCTACAGGCTCGAGGCTTCTGTTCATCATCTCGTTCAGTTATCAGGCACCTATGAGGTGTGCCAGATCTTTTTTCCCCCCCCTTGACCTGAGCCCCCGCTCCTGGTATATTCACACAATAACAGTTCATAAATTGTATTCTTTCCACTTCTCCACATAGGCTGTCACGTAGGCTTAATGATAAATTAGCATTTGTCGTTGTAATTAGAATATGATATAGTGCAGCTTCCCCCAAAATTTGACAGTGGTAAGCTCATCCTGAAACTGACGAGCTTGAATTTAAGTGAAAATGCAATTGTATGACATCCATGTGATGGCTTTAAATTGCTGTTCAAACGACATACTTGACCCTTGGCAGTTTACGTGATTGATGTACGGAGAGTTTCATGTCCTGAACACTTCATCATTGTGCACACAGGACCTAATTTAATTCGCCTTGTCCATTTCATAGCTGACAAGATCTCTGTCTTAATATCCGTCGTTTGCCGTTTCTGTTGCTCTGGTTTGTACGTGTCCATGGAAGAAATGATTTCCTTTTGTTCAGTCTCATGGCTTTAATGTCACCGTTCCCTAAAATGTCAACATTTAAGTGTATACATCATGACACAGGAGGACGTGGCACAAGCGCAAGACAGGAATAAGGACAAGAGCATCCCGAGGAACGAACATCATATGCTAGGTAGCTCGCCAACGTCCGAATGGACGGTGGTTTATGCAGATATTCAAACATGCGCATGTTCTGTGACTTCTGTTGTTATGCCTAGCTTTTCTTTTTTTCTTTTTTCTTTTTTTTTGCTCAAAGCCTAGCTTTTCATATGAACGGAGGTCTTTTTCTTTTTCATTGTCGCAATCAAGTCATTCGACTTTGGAACTAATTTTCTTTCAAAATGATGATATAATGGAACTTGGGGTTGTAAAAAACATTTTTCCCCCTTCAAAATCTTTCTACTTTTAATGAGAAAACCAAGTGCCTATTTTCTTTTCTTTATATCCAGATAAGGAAACAATTACATGTTTTCTCTTATTTTCTCCTTTAATTTCGTTCTTTCTTCTACTTCTTTTCTCCAAAGTTAGGATTAATTTTTGTTAAGAGAAAAAATCTCAAGACAAAGTGGTCAGGTTTTCTGAACCTACATGAGACAGAAATATTGTGCTACTATTCAAGTAGATCTCTTCACCAAAATCTGGTAAGAAGAAAAATCTAAATTCTAAGAAGTATGTGCTACCAAAATCTAAGAAGTATGTTGGGTCATCGATTAATACAAGTCCCCTTTCACTGGCCCATCATCCATTAAAAATGTCAATTACTTATATCAACAACAACAAAAAAGTCAATTACTTGCCATTAGAATAACAAAACTCAGCCAGCGCGCCTTAATAGCGTAGTGGCATGGGAGCCAGTATTAACTGGGCTCCCTCCCCATGTCCATGATTCGAATCTTGCCCCTCCTCCTCTACCATGATGTATCAAAAAAGAATAACAAAACTCATGTCAATGAGAATTGACATAATTGGCTAAAGTGTCAGCCTTCATTTCAAAAAGAAAGAGGTTCGATACCCACAGTAAAGGCCTCATTCGTGAGCGATCTGTAGGTACCTCCTGGAGACATGCCCGGCCCTAGTTGGGTATTGGTATCTATCTCCACCTAAACTTTTTTATATCAAAAAAATAAAAAAGAATAATAGAACTCATGGTTTTTTTTTTTTTCCTGAAAACAAGTCAAAGTGCCATCTTCGTGAAGTCCAAGGCGATCAAATTGCTTGTATGAAAACCGGAACAAACAGGTAAAATGTGTTTCTCCCCAAAGGTTAAAATGAGTGTCTCCAATCACGTCAAAAAAAAAAAAAAAAAAAACAGAATGATCACCAAAAGAAGTTCGGATTTTAGGTTAATTAGAAACCTTTTCTTTTCGGTTTATTCACTATTTACCTTAGTGAATTTGTGATTTTTTTTTTTTTACAAGGCGAGGGGAGGGGGGATTCGAACAGGGGACCTAAGGGAAGATATAAGGCATCTTCAATACCACTAGCTGTGCCACTATACTGCTGTCCTCAGTGGTGAATTTGTGATAATTGAGGGAAAGGCATAAACCATAAATTGTAAATTTACAATTCCCCACATCAACTGCTATAGTGGGCTGATTTGAGAGTTGAGTTTCTGCAATAGATGCGTACAATCTGAACCTCAAAATTTCTCAGCAAAACAATAAATAGTGTAATAAATTATCCTTTAAAATTACGATTGTGGGTAACTTTTTGACAAGCTAAACATAATTAAAAACCAAAACCATACAGAAATATTCGTTTGTCTCTCTAAGGTAGAGAGTTGGTGTAGATGTAATCTTCATTCTCCAGAACGTTTTCTTCCAACCCACCATTCCCTTTCTTGCACTCAAAGTCCTCTTTTTCAAACCCACCTCTTCTCTGCATAAACATAATTATATATTATAGTAATTAATTAATCACTCCTAAAACTTTGACTTAATCTAAATAAACATCCAGAAAATTCACCCTAAACAGAACATCGATCAAATATAAAAAATAATCAGAGAGGGAAAGAGATTCAGAACTCACAACAACTGAGGAAGAACTGACAGAACCCACAACTAGTTCATCGTTATTAACTGCAAATATAACATTGAAGACGAATATTACCAGAACGAGAAACAAGGCTGGTTTCAAGAGTGTCATTGTAGCTATAGGTATCTAGCTTGAACCTTGAATCCTGCAATGCGATGTGTGTGATTTAAGCTTAGTGTCGTCTCTTATATAAGGAAGAAGGTGGTCCGAGAACTTTACAGAGCAGCAACGACGAGAAGATGAGATTGTGGAGTGTAATAATGTATTATTCAATTAGGAGTTTCGGCTTCTTCTTTGACCTGTCTTCGGATTCCTGAGCATAAAGCTCGCACATCAAGAACTAGGTTGGCTTCTCTTGGTGTTTTCTCACTAAATTATTTTTAATTAAAGGACACAAGAAGCTGAGAGATTTCGCTTGCCCAGAGAGCTGTCCACTACCTTTGTTTGATGCCATTTCTTTATTTATTTCTTGTTTTAATGAGAAAAAAATAATTGGGACAGTCTCTGCAGTTTCAAGTGCTTTATTATATATGAACGGTAAATATCAATTTTCTGATCCATCATTTACAATTATAAATCTTGTTTTTTTTTTTTTTTGGCTATGGATCCATGTCTTGACAGTCTTTAATCAAGTTCAGTTCATGTTGTATACTCCCTCTTCTTGTGCTAACTAACAGATATATTTGGCCCTTTTTATAAGACATTTACTTATTTCAAAAAACTATTAAATATTTTTTTATGTGTACCCATAATTAATAAGGGTAGTGGCTAAAAGTGATAATTAATACTCCCTCCGATCTTTATTATAAGACACCAACTAGTAAATGTATTTAATCCTTTTTATAAAACAATTGCTTGTTCCCAAGGAGCATTAATTATTTTTTCCATATATGCCCTTAATTAATAAAGATAGCAGATTAGAGTAATAATTAATATAATACTATAGTTTAATGCAATTAGTAGGGAGAATATTGAAAATTACTTAAATTTTAGGACAACTTTATTAATTTTCACTGTTTTTATTGGTTTGTACAAATTGTTAGTTGATGCCTTATAATAATGATTAGAGAGAGTATAATATTAGAGTTTAGTGCAATTAGTATAGGTAATATTGAAAATTATTCAAATTTTAAGACAAAATTAATAACTTTAACTGCTTTTTATTGGTTTTTTATAATTGTTAGTTGGTGCCTTATAATAAAAATTAGAGAAAGTAAAAAATAGTTTCGAAAGAAACATTGTGAGATTTTAAGAGAGAAATATAATCACAAAAAAGTCTCAATTACAATTACAAGTGAGCTATAGAAAATGGTAACAAGTCGCTCACTTGCTATGTAATGTTTTAATGATTACATTCATTGTGATAAATATCAATTTTGCCATAAAAGTTTTTGTTTTGAGACACTCAGCACCCGAAAGTTTTTTTTAATATCATTTTTGCCTCGGAAGTTTACAAACGTAGCAATCTTGCTCATCAGTTGATTTTGACTGTTGGATTGATCATTTTTTGTATCATTTTTGTCTCGGAAGTTTACAAAAATTTGCTCATAAAAAAAAACTTTTGGGGCAAATTTGCTCTTAAAAAAAAACTTTTGAGACATATTTGCTCCTTTTTGTAAACTTCCACAACAAAAATGATACCAAAAAACCTTACGAGTATTAAATGCCCCATAACCAATACTTCCGTGATAAAAATGGTGTTTAACCCTTCATTCTTTGAACCTCATAACAATTCTCTCAATAGTTTATTTAGGAATTACTCCCTCTGGTCCTAATTATAAGAGCTAGTTGACTTTTTTGGAGAGATTAAGGAGGCTTACTAAATTATTTTAGAGTATTTTTATTTTTTTCTTCAAACTAATTAATTTAACCAATAAACTAATATATAATCTAAGAATATTTAACATATAAGATGATTAAGTAACTTATTTAGCTTCCTTAATCTTTCTAAAGAAAGTCAACTAGCTTCTATAATTAGGACCGGAGGTAGTATTATCTAGTCCCAAGTAAAAGGTTTGACAAAAGTCTCATACAACTAACAAGTGTATAATGACAATTTTATATTGTAATTCTCCTTAATTTTTAAATACTTGATGGCAAGGTTGAGTTAATTTATGAATATATAATCCAGCTAGTATCTGACTTATTGAGCTAATCAAACGTTGGAATTTGCTTTGTATGATTGAACAATTTAGGTGGTCCAATAAGTATAACTTTAACAAGACGGTTTCGTGTTGTTCCAAAAAAACAAAAAACAAGACGGTTTCGTGGTACGTTTGATTTTCCTCTAACTAAAATATGTAATTTTTTTCCAGGGGAATAATTCTTTTTTTTTTTGGTAAAAAATCGGGACCTTAGCCCATTTCCTTCTCTATATCAATATAACTCTTGGGTGAACAATACCCAAACAGTCTCTGTACAAGTACCTAATAACAGACTGAGGAGGATTTAGCAAAATAGCCTTGTATTCCTCCTGAACTAAGCTCAAGTTGGCAAGGGAATCAGCACAAAAATTACCCTCCCTATACACATGTGAAAATACAACATTGGAAAATTTCCTAAGAAAACTACCTATATGTTTCAGCAGCATGGACTTAGCAGTCCCTACATTCTGCAGATCAGTAAGCAAAGAAACCACAGCAGTGCAATCGCTTTCCATTATTATTTTATCAAATTTATAATGAGAAGCAAGTTCCATACCAGATAATACAGCCCAAACCTCAGCCTTTATAGCAGAGCAGGATCCCAACTTTCTTGTGAAACCGCAAAGCCATTCTCCTTGGCTTCCTCTGATCAGTCCTCCACACCCAGCCAATCTCCTCTCCCCCTTAGAAACACCATCTATGTTAACCTTAACCCATCCATCAGGAGGAGCGACCCATCTGATCTGAACCTCCCTTGGTACAGTAGCAGCCCTTCCAAATTCCAATTGTGCTCTTTTTACATTGTCCACATATCCACCTATAATCCGAGCCCTGTTCTCTGGCATAGAGAACCCTTCCTCAAAGCAGCACTTGTTCCTCCAATTCCATAACATCCAACAAGTTAACCCAAAAATCAATTTCCAATCTCCATTTGACTTCCCTAGATTCCACTCCAACCAATCCCGTCCCCCCAGGTTAGTGAATTCTGATTCAAAAATACCATGCTTCAGTTCCCGCCACAACTCCCATGCTTTTGGGCAATCCCTTAACACATGCAACAAATCCTCTTGATTGTAACAACAGTAACAAGTTGCACTCCCTCCCATTAACCTATTCTTTCTTTCACATGTGAGCAACCTGTCATGAAGAGCCAGCCACAAAAACATTTGCACTCTCTTCGGCCCCTTCCACTTCCACACCTTATCCCATCCTATCTCCTCACAAGTTGGCTCCTCCCTCAACAGATGATACATTGAAGCCACATTATAATTATTCGTCAGATTATCCCCCCATCTAACAGTATCATCCCCATTATTCTCATGAGGGGGTACCACAGCTAGTATTAGATTTTTTCCTTCACTACTTACTTGGCCTTCTATTTTTTCCATATTCCAGCCACCCTCTCCATTTGCCATCTCCCGTACTTTTATATGCTTGTCCTCCTCTGATAGTTGAATTTCACACCTATCCTGTAGCTTGCTCCCATCCTCCAACCACCTATCTTCCCAAAACCGGATTGTTTCTCCATTCCCAACTTCCCATCTCATGTTCTGCAGTACCTTTGGCCATAACCGTACCAAGGCTTTCCATAACTCAGAATCAGTTTTCAAGCCTACACATTCCTGCATCAAATCTTTTCCCCTTCTGTATTTACCCTTTAAAACCATCGAACACAAGTTCTTTGGCTTAGAGATTATGTTCCATATCAGTTTCCCCAACAAGGCTTCATTCATAGTCTCTAGGTTTCTCACCCCTAAGCCCCCATACTTCTTTTTCTGACAAACAGTTTCCCATTTTACTGCATGAATCTTCCTTCTCCCCTCCTCACTTCCCCAAATAAAGTTCCTCTGAAGCTTCTCCACATGCCTTCTCACTCCAACAGGTAACACCGAATGTTGCATGGTATAAACCGCCATCTGATTTGTGACAGATTGCACCAACGTAACTCGTCCAGCAAGCGATAAAGTCTGCTTTTTCCAACTATTTAATTTCCCTTGAATCTTGTCAATTAAATATTGGAATTTTCTACTACTATCCCTCCCCTGCATCATATAAGAGCCCAAATATCTTCCGAGATCATCCATTCTTTTAAAACCAGAGTAGTTACAGATCTCATTCTGGACTCTTCTCCCCACATTTTTTGAGAAAAAAATACTAGTCTTCGGTAGGCTCACCTTTTGACCCGAGACTCCCTCAAATTGCTCCAATACCCTCATAACTAGACATATCTGATCAAGGTCTGCCTCACAGATGAGCAACAAATCATCCGCAAAAAGAAGATGTGAGATTTCCGTTCCACTTCTTCCCATTCTCAACGGTTTCCACTGCTTGTTAGTTACACCATCAACAATCATATGGGTTAGTTTTTCCATCCCAAGAACAAAAAGATAAGGGGATAAAGGGTCCCCTTGTCTCAACCCCCTAGAAGGGATAAAGGTCTCCCTTTTACTTCCATTCCATAGCAAAGCCGTACTCACTGACTTCACACATCCCATAATTACACTTCGCAAGTGCTCTTCGAATCCAATTTCCTTCAACACTTCTTCAATGAACCTCCAACTCATTCTATCGTAAGCCTTTTCTAGGTCAATCTTAATGACCATGTACCCCTTCCTTCCTTGTATTTTTCCCAAAGTGTGCACAATTTCTTTAGCCACTATGATGTTCTCATGGATACTCCTCTTTGGAATGAAACTTGTTTGGTAGGGTGACACCAAACCATCCATTAGCGGCTTAAGTCTATTAACAAGCAACTTGGAAAGTCCTTTATAAATCACATTACATAGTGCTATGGGCCTAAATTGGCTTACCAATTCAGGATGCTCCATTTTTGGTATAAGCACCACCAAGGTATCATTGACTTCTCCAATTCTCTCTGGGTGTCTCCAAAGCTTCTTAATGTACTGAACAACTGAAGCACCCACCACCTCCCAATTTTGCTGGTAAAAAACAGCTGGAAAGCCATCACTTCCAGGGGCTTTGAATCCCCCCATTTGAAAAAACGCCCTCCGTATCTCCTCCTTACTAATATCCCTACATGTATTCGACATGACTCCTTCATTAACTTCACCCCAGCCCTGTTTAGTTTTTATCCAGCCACGATCAGTTTTTTCCTCCTTAAACAGGGTGCCATAGAATTCTTGAAACATTTCCACTATTTCTTCTTCATCTTCAATCCATACCCCACTATCGTTCTTTAGCATTGTTATCTTATTTCTCCTTCTTCTCTGTAACGTTTTTGTGTGGTAGTATCTTGTATTACAATCCCCTTCCACTAGCCACCTACCTCTTGACTTTTGAAACCAAACTACCTCTTCTTGTCTCAACGTTTTCATGAGTTCTTCTTCTAGTTCTCTTTCAAGTCTGATTATAAATGGATTACTGTGCCTTTCCATACTTTTCTGAATGCCATTCAGTCTAGAAAGTATTCTCCTCTTCCTACCTTCAATACTCCCGAAGACCTCCTTATTCCAGCATAACAAATCCTGTTTCAAAGAGGCCAGATTATCCCTTATTTCTTCTCTATTCCTCCAGCTATTTTGCAACACACCCTTAAAGCCTTCATGCATTTGCCAAGCTGCCTCAAACCTAAAGCTGCGCTTCTTATACACCTGATTCTCCTTTTCCAACTATATCAAAGGAGAGAGAGAGGTAGAGAGTAGAGATATTTGCTTGAGAGTTATAATAGCTGGTTGGTGATTCGGGTATTAGCAAGTAACAGGTAACTCTGAATATTCTTCCTTATACTTGTGAATTATGTATGATTATAAATTTGTTTGTTTACTATTTTGGCAAGAATATTTAGAAAATATTTATGGTTTTAAGATCTGGTGTGGGAACTTTGATTTCCAAATCTGCAGAGGTACTATTTATACGTACGTTACTATTCACGTATACCGTATTTACTATTCATTTTTACTATTCACGTATACCGTATTTACTATTCATTTTACTATTCACGTATACCGTATTTACTATTCACATTTACTATTCACGTATACTGTATTTACTATTCATAATACTATTCACGTATACATACCGTATTTACTATTCACGTATACATACCGTATGTACTATTCATGTATATATACCGTATTTTACTATTCACATATACACATAGTATTTTACTATTCACAGATACGCATAGTATTTACTATTCATAAATACACATATTGATGTATAAAACTTTATGGTAAATTACACATATACACGTATTTACTATTCACATTTACTTGATGTATTTTCCCTTGTACATATCAAAGTGGTTAGACCCAGCAAGTAACTTTGATTTTGATACTACCTCCGGTCCTAATTATAAGAGTTAGTTGACTTTCTTTGGAGAGATTAAGGAAGCTAAATAAGTTACTTAATCATTTCATATGTTAAATATTCTTAAATTATATATTAGTTTATTAGTCAAACTAATAAGTTTGAAGAAAAAAATAAAAATAATTTAATTAGCTTCCTTAATCTTTTCAAAAAAGTCAACTAGCTCTTATAATTAGGATCGGAAGGGATTGTTAATTACTGTATCAACAGTTATAATTAGTAATCACAGCCCAATTTTTAAATGTAATTTATTACTACCTTCGGTCCTAATTATAAGAGCTAGTTGACTTTCTTTGGAGAGATTAAGAAAGGTAAATAAGTTACTTAATCATTTCATATGTTAAATATTCTTATATTATATATTAGTTTATTAGTCAAACTAATAAGTTTGAAGAAAAAAATAAAAATAAAAATACTTTAAGCTAATTTAGTTAGCTTCCTTAATCTCTCCAAAAAAGTCAACTAGCTCTTATAATTAAGACCGGAGGAGTATAATATTACGTTTTAATTATGATTCTGTTTCATGACTTCCGTTACAGCAGAACCATTGTTGTGGAACCTTCGCTTAACTTTTGTTCACTGTAACAAGAGTAAGTGATCGTATTATATCCTTGTATAATCATAACAATAAATACAGTATCTCGTACTTAACTTTTTTTTTTTTTTTGATACGGTACCTTTTTTAAAAAATAAAAATAAATAAAACACTAAGATGAGGGTATGATGGGAATGTCAACGTTTGTTGCTGATGAGCACCACTTGGAAACTTATTTCCTGGCGCCAGCATTTGTGATAAAAAGCAAATCCAAGTATTGACAAAATTGATGCGTTTTAATTTTAATACTAATACTAATTGCAGCATTGAACCACCAAACCTTATCCCTAATACTTTACACCATATATAATCTGTTTCCAATTTCTAATTTATTTTTATGTTTTTATTGGTGCATTTAAATGATATGTCATTTTTTAAGATTTGAAAATTGTAAAATCAACACCGGTCAAATTGTAAACAAGGTAAGACTGGCGACAAACCTCTTCATGCATTTAGATAAAACGGCGCCGTTTTAATATAAAATGAAATCTAAACCATTGATTTTTTAGCATAATCTTGGCCATTGATGAGTAATTGGGGGGAAAAAAAAAACCGGTGCTGCTGAATTTTCTTTTTGAAATCAAATTGTATCGTTTTATCTAAATGGATATGTTACATATAATGCACGGAAAAGTAGTACATGGATATTTAAATATAAGTTGACAATGAATGAATAGCTTTATGAAAAAATTGATGAAAATATTTTTATTGTAAAATTTATCATTACTCAAAAATATTTAAGGATTTATGTACTTTATTGGGTGCAACACTTCTTTAGAAGTTTAGCAGTATACAAATGAAATGTCTTTAGTTTGTATATGGTTGAATAAAGCTGCATGCTCTCACTAAAGATATGGACTACCAGAGGTGAATGCTATAAATCTTTTACCTTTGACTCCAAGAGCAAAGCAAGTAAATAATACCATATTTGATCTTGTATAAGAGCCATTTGACTTTTTTTTTTAGAGATAAAAGAAATTAAATAAGCGACGTAATCATATTATATGTTGAGTATGTTTAAATTATATATTAGTTTATAAGTCAAATAAATTAATTTGTAAAAAAAAGTTATAAATATAAATACTTTAAAATAATTTAATTAGTTTCATTAATCTCTACAAACAAATTAACCGTGTTTTATATGTGTCTTATATTTAACACCAGAATACATTTTTATTAAATTGGGGAAACGGATCTCAAAATTATTGAACAATGATTATATATATTGCCTGCACTTGTGTCTTGTGTGTTATATACAGTTGTAATCGATTACTTCCATTTTCGTAATTTATAAATAGAAATAATATTGAGGACTATCTCGTGTGGTGATATGGCCTTGAAAATACTCTCTCTCTCTCTCTCTCTCTCTCCCTCCCTCCTTAATTATAAGTAGGGGTGAGAATAGGTTAAACCCTAACCTACAGCCTGGACTATCTAGGGCCTGGTCAGACCTGACCTGTTTGTTAAAAAGGCCAGATCAAGACTTATTTAAAGGCCTAAATATGTAAATAGGTCAGACCTATTTTGTTAAGGCTTGATCTATAGACCTTCAAGTCTAGCCTATTTAAATATTAAATAAATATAATTTTTATATCATATAAATAAGATAATATTTATTGTTTTTCATTCTTATATTATAATTTCAAGATATATTTATATAAGTTTTGATAGGTTTAGGGCCTGTTTGGTTTGAGGGGATCGGAGGGGAGGGGAGAAGGATGGAGGGATTTTAGCCCTCTCCCCTCGTTTGGCTAATAATATTTTTTAGGAGGGGAGGGAAAATTTTTTAAAATTTTCCCTTCTCTTCCCTCAAAACCTTCACCCCCCAAATCGGACTGATTCGGAGGGATTATTAAAATGGATGTATGAGAGGACAAATTTATCCTCAGTCTTTTGATTTTATACCGAAAATACCCTACAACCTATAAGACTAAACTCGATAAGCTACAGCCCTCAGTCAGACCAAGCCTATTCGCGGCAGCTAGCTTTTTCCAGACGAGAGAGAAGACCGACGATGGAGAGCACGACCAAAGGCGTTAATTCTTTCCGGTGTTTCCAGGTATTGTTCGTCATATAAATCTCGATTGAAAAAATCCAGTTATGCATCCAATCTGTTTCTGCAAATCTGTGTTCTTCTGAGGTTTTCTTGATATTAACATTAGGTTTCTGGGTTATCTTTTATGTTCATGAATGGGATTTGCTCGTGAATGCATGATGGCTGTTGTGTGGTTCCTTTTCTTTTTTTCATTGTTTCGTTTGTGACTGAAAACAGAGTGAAGATGAAAAACACATGTACATAAATATAAGAATATTGTGGGTTTCGATGCCAAGGATTTCGACAATTAGCGAAGAAATAGTTTTGGTCGTGACTTTGAAGACAATCCTCCATTATCAACGTCACCACCAAGATCGTCCATAGCTTCTTCGTTCAGGTCAAATAACAAACCCTTTTGAAGAAGCCGAGAAGGAGGAGAAAACAATGAAGAAGATGGTTTGGCGATGATGTTGTTGCTACTGTTGTTACTATCTTCGTTCTTGTTTCCGTGGGATATGTAAATTGATCTCCCACTCTCTGCCATGTTGATATGTGTTTAAGGAAATCTTCTAATGATAATTCCTTTTTCCTGTTATATATAGAAGGTGAAGTAATGAACTGAAGGATCAACAAGGTGCGGGAAGATCGAGTTTGGTGATTAATGGTACGGATTTTGCACCACGTAAATTTATTATTCCTAGGTCTTGGGAATTCCACACTCCCCTATAACCTAGAAGAAATTTGAAAATTGTTTATGTATAAAAGACTGCATCATCTAAAAGATACCTATCAATATATGGGGAAATGGTGCATGAACTTTGAGTTATTTGACCAAAACAAACCCTACGAGAACAGAATCAAGGTTTGAAAGATTAAAAAAAAAAAAAGCATCAACAAACTTTTGTTTCAGAATGATATCTGAAGCTATAGGAAGAACAAATCAAAACGCAATGAATAAAAGAGTACATGTAGTGCTTTTGGTGATATGTGTTTTGATTCTAAACCTGTAATCAATTGACTTAATTGCTACACACTCAGAGTTCATTGATCAAACAGTTTAAGATAAAATTACAGAAAAATATATGGGTGTGTTTGTGTGCATACCATTACTATTAAAGAGAGAAATTTTTTTTTTTTTTAGTTAATAGCATTTCTTTGTTCAGTTTTACTATTCCAAGAGTAAGAAGTGCTAATTATTGAGCTTCCCTGGTCTGAAATTTGGAGTATTTTTGTTATTAAAAAAACAAAATAGGACAGAGGAATTTGTTAAAGTTTGAGTATTGTTAATTTTGCATTGTTGCAGTACTATATTAAATCCTGTTCAATGATGATTTTTGTTCCAATCAGCTATAAGAGCTTTAAATTATCATATATGCATAAAGTTTTGCTCATGAACGATTTGAGCAAACTCAGAGCAGTGATTGAATGCCCCCCTCATCGGCGCAAGAAAGTCATTATGCGAATGGTTTTCAGTGATTAGATTAGCTCATTTGCTTAGAAAATAAATTTGAGGACATTTTATTTTGCCTATATGGATGTCTTTTGTTAGATTTTGGTGCTACCTTACTTATTTTAATTTGCTTTGTGATGGCATTTGATCCCACTATTCATTTTTTGGTATGAAGAACTTCTTATTTTGGAAAATGATAGTGTTTGGTTTTATTTTGGTATGAAGAACATTTTTACCCATTTAAAAAAACTCGTGTATATTTTATCTCTACACTTAATTTGTCAAAATTATGGTATCATATGCATGCCATTGCTTAGCTTGGTGGTTGATTTGTATAACTTGATAAAATATTTTGATTTTCAATATATACATATATATGTTTTAAATGTTAATTTTCATTTTAGGGCATAAATTTTTTTTATATAATTAAACGTTACAATATATTTAATAAAATTTGAAAAAAATCATTTATAATATAAGTAAAGTTGTATGTGTGAAGATAATTTTCCTCCCTTCCCCTTCTAAATTAAATAAGGTAACATTAAACCTCTCTTCCAATATAAGGGTAAAATTGTCAATGTTAAAAAAAATCCCTCCCCTCCCTTCCTAAACCAAACAAGATAACATTAAAATCCTTCCCCTCCGTTTCTTTTTGATCAATCAAAACAAGGTAATATTAAAATCTCTCCCTTCCTTTCCCCTCCATTAAAATCCCTTCCTTCCCCTCCCCTCCGTTGAATCAAACAAAGCCTTAAAGTATACAAAGCCTATTTATGGCCTCTAAGGCCTATAATATGAGACTTTTTTAAAGATCTATATTGTAAATATGCCTTTAAAAAGACTTCAGGCTCGACCAGGCCCTATGAATGTTCAGATCTGAGCCTAGAAAAATGTATGATTCAGGCTCAGGCTTTCTGCCCCATTGCAGGCTCAGACCCATTTAGCCAAAGCCTGGCCTGACCTGGCCTATTTCCATGCCTAATTATAAAGCACCAATTAGTAAGTTTATCTGGTTCTATTTATAAAGCATTTGCTTATTCCCAAGGAGCAATAATTATTCTTTTTTATGCCGCTAATAAATAAAGGTAGTGGGTGAGAGTAATAATTAATATGATAGTAGTGTTTAGTGCAATTAGTAGAGGTAATATTGAAAGTTATTTAAATCGTAAGCTAACTTTATTGATTTTAACTGTTTTTATTAATTTGTGAGAATTGTTAGTTGGTGCTTTATAATAAGGACCAGATGTAGTAGGTAAACAAGTACCACTCTGATCTTTTTTTATAAGCCTATTTTGTCCAAATCTCATATACCAAGGAGATGTAGTTAACTCAATGATTATTAGTTAAGTTTTCAACTTTGTCATAATTTATGATTAAATATTTTTAAACTGTTTCTTCTCTCTCTATTTTCATGGGTACATTTAATATGGGTAAAATTATGACAATTTCTTTATTACATGATACTGGACTTATAAATAAGACCAAATTTTTTAGTCAAAATGAATTTATAAATACGACTAAAATAGTATGATATGAGATTTTACTTCATCAACCTCAATGTAAAATATAGTACAAAATAATACGGAGTAGTATTAATATTTCCCACCCCACACAAAGAAAAATTTATAGGATCACATTCTATCCTAATTGATTCACCAGCTATTAAACTTATTAGATTAAGGAATGTTATGAAGAGGTTGCTGTTTGGAGAAGCACAGTCCTTGTACATGCAGAGAATCATTCAAAACTTATGCACAAGTAGTAATTTTAAAAAATATTATACAGATATATAAAAAAAATTAATGACATATAAAATTCCGATACAGCTGTACCAAAACACCAATACAGATGTGACATACTAACATATATAATAATTAATTATGTATACCAAAAAAATAAAAAGGAAAATTAGGTTAAAGGTACATACCTATTTGGGACCTTGCCTTGATCCGCTGCATATAGCGTCTGTTGCCATCTTTATTGCTGAGACTCTGCTGTTTTGTCCCAAAAATAGTGACCTGGTGTCCTTTCTTTTTAAGATCCAAAATGAATTTTTAAAAATCATATAGTATTTATTCAATATTAATCAGCCATCTTATTTTTTTAAAGAAAAAACTTAAAATAGTTTTTTAGTACCTATAGGTATCCAGAATATCTTTTTAGTATAGTCAGAATCCTTAAATATTAAAAATAGAAAGGCATCAGATCACTATTTTTGCACTAAAATGGAGCAGTTTCAACGAACAGGATGACAATGGAGTATAGCCAGGTCTGCCTATTTTGGAAGTTTATTCCCCCAAAAAATGTTGATGCAACTCGTTTTTAAAGAGGATACTACCTGTAGTCTTAATTATAGGAACACTTTTGTAGTATAATTTACATTACAAAAATGTTCTTATAATTAGGATCGGAGGGAGTAACTATTTTTCTTCAATTGTGTACAAAAGCCTTAAAAAATAGATTGCACATAGATAAAATATATTGCAAGAAACTGAAGAGTTACAATCAGCAAGCTATACTCCCTATTTTTTAAAAAAGTGGATAAAATATCTGAAAAGTTACTTTTAACCAATTTTTTTTAAAAGAATCAATATAATATTTAGTCCTTTAAATTTACCCTCATCGTAATTTTAGTCCATCAAATTTTATTTTATTTAAAATGTTGTTCCCTATAAACCAATTAAAATCTAGGTCATGTTATCCCAACTAAAATCTATAGTTTAAAACTTGAAGTATCAAAATTAAAATGAGGAAAAGGAAGAAAAGATAACATTAATCCTTTTCAAAAATAAGTTCATAAAAAGCAAATACAAAAATAAGTCCGTGAAAAGCAAATACATTTACACTTTACCCGCAGTGGAACGAGTTTAAATATATATATTATTAAATATATAAATTATGGCAAAAAAGACGAGTTCTGAAAAAATGGCAAATGAAAGAGAAGGAAGTAAATGTGGAATAGAATGGAGTCAAAAGGGGTAACAGAATTGGTAAATGATGGCGCATCCCATTTGTTCGCTTCCAGACGCGTTCTTCTCTGGTTCGGCATCTTCGCTTGGCTGTCCTGTCCATCTCTCTCTTCACGCCGTTCCCTCCATTATTTTCTCTCCCGTTACTTCCATCCTCGCCAACCCACACTCCACCTATTTTTCTTATTTCAATTTCGAACTTTTTTAGTGGCACTTTCTTATCCGTATTGAAAATCTGGAATTTCCCATTTCGGAAGAAGATGTTAGTGGCACAGTCAAGTTGACGGCGTGGAGAGACGTTAAGCGCATGTGCGTGTAGGGCTGTGGAGAGAGAGAGAGAGAGGGAGGGGATTTAAGCTACAGCTGCATCCTCCGTTTCTCTCTCCCTCCCTCCTCCCCATACAAATACGAAGACAGAGAGTGGAGCAGAGTAGGGAGGTTGTGGGTGAATGAATGGAGAGAAGGAGAGGACGAAGAGCTTGTCCTTTACAGACTGTAGTTACTCACTCCCACCAACCAACACTCTCCCACCTGACCAAACCGCCATTTTTAACGGATTTCTCTCTCCCTTATATAAAACCCTAGCCCAGCTTTACCTGCACTTTCTCTCTTTTCATCTCCATTCCCTCTCTCTCTAGCTATCTTCCCCAATGTTGAACTTCTAGGGTTTCGGAAACTTCCTTCTTTCTCTCTCTCTCCCTCCTTTCCCCTCAATGAATCATTAAGGTGGCTTTCCACATTAACTCCGATGAATTCCGTGCCCAACTTCTTTGTTGCGGTTTTCTCCCTTTGTTTTCTTTCTCTGCCCTTCTCGGGTTTTGCCTCAGAAGTTGAACTCCGATCTTTGCTCGAATTCAAGAAAGGGATTAATAAGGATCCGATTGGAAGAGTTTTCGACTCATGGAAGCTGTCTTCACTCAGCGACCTCAACGACTGTCCTCATTCTTGGGCTGGAGTTGCCTGCGAAGATGGAACCGGCAACGTCACCGCCGTGGTCCTCGATAGGCTCAGTTTGGGGGGTGAGCTGAAATTTCACACTCTACTTGAACTCAAGATGCTAAAGAATCTCAGCCTCTCCGGAAATGACTTTACTGGGCGGCTGCCTCCGGCATTGGGGACATTGACCACTTTGCAGCATTTGGATCTTTCCGACAACAAGTTCTACGGGCCGATCCCAGCTCGAATTAATGATCTTTGGGGATTGAATTATCTCAATTTGTCTAAGAATAACTTCAAGGGTGGGTTTCCGATAGGGTTATATAATCTTCAGCAGCTGAGAGGGCTGGATTTGCGTTCGAATGAGCTTTGGGGTGATATTGGTGATGTATTGTCCGCATTGCGGAATGTGGAGCATCTTGATTTGAGCTCTAATAAGTTCTACGGGGGGCTCTCGCTTGGAAAGGAGAATGTTTCTGGCTTGGCGAATACGGTCCATTTTCTAAATCTGAGTTACAACGAATTAAATGGCCCGTTCTTTGGGGGTGATTCAATTGCATTGTTTCGTAATCTGCAAGTTCTGGATTTGGGTCACAATCAGATCAGCGGGGAGCTTCCCTCTTTTGGTTCATTGCCAAGTCTTCGAGTTTTGCGACTTGACAGTAATCTATTATATGGGTCAATACCGGAGGAGCTGTTAGAAACTTCTATGTCACTAGAAGAATTGGATCTTAGCGCTAACGGGTTTACAGGTAAGTAATTTCAGTATCTTTTTTGGCATCTGTTTCACTCATTTCTCTGTTCTGCCTGTTATCCTGTTTCCAACCATACTACGATGGGTCTGGGAAGCTATTCAGAATACAATCGAGCTATTAATTCTTTTTGTTATAATCTGGTTCTTCGTAGTACATATTGTCTTCTTAGCATGGATCTTCAGTGTCCTTCTTAGTTTGTTCTGAGCGAAGCAGAGTTGGAATGATATAGTTCCGTTTCTTTCATCAAGCTATTGTCATTTCGTGAAAGGCATCTTAAACTAGATTAGACGAGCATCATTTACTTCCATCCTAACCTTTTACTACCGAAGAGTTGAGACAATAATAGAGGAATTGTAAAAGCTGCAAATGCACATACTCGTTTGCATGTGCATTTTCGAATTAGGATAATGTTCGGTATCGCAGCAAATATGCATAAAGGGAATCTAGCAAGTATTTGATCACATATTTTCGTTCTACAATAAACATTGTGAGTGAGGAAGGTCGGTAGGGAATAATTAGCTTAAAATGAACTTATATGAATTCTTTTTTACATTTTACGTAATATAAGCAATTAGCAAGCACAGAGAAGCGAACAGGGGTGTGGGGAGGGGAGGGAGGTGTAGGAGAACGGAATGATGAGATAGAGCGGTATACTGATTAAAGAAATGCCCACGGTTCCTATGTGTTCCAGCCTATGCAAGCAATGGAAGTTCAAGGAGTTGACAGGCTTTGACTACCGTGGGTAAATAATATGTGAACTTGCAATGTGATGGACCAAAACCTTGCAGTTAGAATGTTTACAGTTTGTTTGCACTAGAAATCTTGCAATGTGAGGTTATACTGTGCTGCAGCCGTATAAGGTAACAGGAATGCATTCATCTGCTATGACTACCCTGAAAAACAATGTAATTTGCATTGCTAAATTTAATCATGAAATTTTTGCAGTATTTTTGTGGAACTCTGGAGCTTGGTCCTTTTTTATTTAACCCCACACAATGCCAATTGCATTTACAATTGTCAAAGAAATTTTCATTAAGTCTTTTGATGAAGTATACCTCGGTGCTGTGTTACATATGTCTTATACATTATATTTAACATGTGCAGGTTCAATTCCTTCAATCAACTCGACATCTTTGAATATTTTGAATCTTTCATCAAATGGTTTATCAGGCTCTTTGCCAACACCTTTGAGAAAATGCACTGTGATGGACTTAAGCAGGAATATGTTAGATGGTGATGTATCTGTTATGCGGAATTGGGAAGCCACATTTGAGGTTCTTGATCTGAGTTCAAACAGGCTGTCAGGAAGCTTTCCCAATTTGACAAATCAGTTTGAGGGATTAACCACACTCTCTCTCAGGAATAATTCCTTAGGTGGAACTTTGCCTCCTAATTTGGGGACCTATTCTAAATTGTCCATCGTTGATTTCAGTTTGAATGAACTTAATGGCCCTATTCCTGTTAGTTTATTTAGTTCAACAACATTGACAAGCCTGAATCTTTCTGGAAATCATTTTACTGGGTCAATTTCTCTTGAAAACTCGGGAGCCAGTGAATTAATAATTATGACACCTTATGAGCCAATGGAATATCTTGATTTATCTGATAACTCCTTAAAAGGTATCTTACCTTCTGACATAAGTAGGTTGGGTGGGCTCAAACTGTTGAATCTTGCCAGGAATGATTTTTCAGGACAGCTGCCCAGTGAATTGAGCAAACTTGTTAATTTGGAGTACCTTGATTTGTCTAACAATAGATTCAAGGGACAAATTCCTGATAAGCTTTCATCCAACTTGAATGTGTTTAATGTGTCCAATAATGATTTATCTGGTGATGTTCCAGGTAATTTGAGGAGGTTTCCTCCTTCATCATTTCACCCTGGAAATCAAAAGCTGAACTCACCAGATCATAGTGGTGGTTCTTCAGTGCCTGATAATATTTATGGCCATGAGAAGCGTCATAGTTCAAAGGAAAATATCAAGATAGCCATTATTCTTGCTTCAGTTGGTGCTGCTGTGATGATTGTTTTTGTTTTCTTGGCTTATCACAGAACACAACTTAAAGAATTTCGTGGCCGAAGTGGCTTCGCTGGTCAAAATACTGGAAGGGATATCAAATCAGGAGGGCTTGTACGGCCTTCCCTCTTCAAGTTTCACCCAAATGCTCAGCCACCAGCAAGTTCATTGAGCTTTTCAAATGATCACTTGCTGACATCCAATTCAAGATCACTCTCTGGACAGTCGGAGTTTGTAACTGAAATTACCGAGCATGGCTTAGCACAGGGAAAGGGAGCAGCTAGTTCAGCTTCTGTAAATCCAGATTTGATGGATAACCCTCCCACATCATCTGGAAGGAGGTCATCTCCTGGTTCCCCATTATCTTCCTCCCCCCGTTTTATAGAAGCACAAGAAAAACCAGTAATGTTGGATGTGTATTCACCAGATCGCCTGGCTGGAGAGTTGCACTTCCTTGATTCTTCCGTAGCTTTTACTGCGGAGGAATTATCTCGAGCTCCAGCTGAAGTTCTTGGCAGAAGTAGTCATGGTACTTTATACAAAGCTACACTAGACAGTGGTCATATGTTGACTGTAAAGTGGTTACGTGTTGGATTGGTGAAACATAAGAAGGAATTTGCTAGAGAAGTTAAAAGGATTGGTTCTATGAGGCATCCTAACATTGTCCCATTGCGGGCATACTATTGGGGGCCCAGGGAACAAGAGAGGCTTCTTTTAGCTGACTATATACCTGGCGACAGCTTGGCCTTACATCTTTATGGTAATTGTTAAACTCCCCCTCAATGCTGTGTTCATTGGAATGTCTACACTGCCATATATATAACTTTGTACACTGTGCTATACTTTTCTATTCATGGTTTTCCCCTTTTAGTGTCCTCAACAATCTCCTAAATATTCAACCGAGAAGAAAAAGGAGAATGCAATACTAACATGTTCAAAAGTTGAAGAAAATGTTGAAAGAGACAGCTTCATTTCATTGTAATTGTATATAAGCATACCTAGTTATAAAATAATTAGACTCTGGGTCCCCGGCTTATATGGAGTTTGAGATAAGCTGCACTATTCATGATTTATGAATAGTGCGATTTTTTTATAAGATTGATATGATGAGGTCAAGTCTATGGACTATCACATTCTCTTATTTTCTCAATCTTTATTCTCTTTTATAGGGGAATGATCTGAAAAATGCTCAAGCCAGAGTCAATATTGCCAGTGTTTTCTTAATACACCCTTTGCATGTGCATGCGGCAGTGTTTGGACTCATGCCTTTGTTTTCGTGGTTTAAATATTTGAGCACATTTCAATATGAATTTTGCAGAGACAACACCCAGGAGGTACTCACCATTGTCATTCGGCCAGAGGCTAAGAGTTGCAGCTGAAGTTGCTCGATGCCTTTTATATCTACATGATCGAGGGCTTCCCCATGGGAATCTAAAACCAACAAATATATTATTAGCAGGCCCTGAATACAGTGCCCGTCTAACTGACTATGGTCTGCACCGCCTAATGACGCCTGCCGGAATTTCAGAGCAGATACTAAATCTCGGAGCACTTGGATACCGTGCTCCAGAACTTGCCTCTGCCAATAAACCAGTCCCATCATTTAAGGCAGATGTGTATGCACTTGGTGTGATCTTAATGGAATTATTAACGAGAAAAAGTGCAGGCGACATAATATCAGGTCAATCTGGGGCTGTTGATCTAACAGATTGGGTGAGGCTTTGTGAGCAAGAAGGACGTGTAATGGACTGTATTGACAGAGACATTGCAGGCGATGAAGAATCTTCAAGAGAGATGGATGAATTACTTGCAATATCGCTCAGGTGTATTCTCCCTGTAAATGAGAGGCCTAATATCAGACAAGTCTTGGACGATCTTTGTTCCATATCGGCTTGAAATTTTTTTGTGTAAATGCTCTGGGAATTAGTATTTTTCTCTGGTTCCTCGACCCATTGTTGTTTTCTGATTTCCTCCGTCTCATCCTTAATTGGTTTATATTCATCTGATTTTGGATAATCATCAAATTCTTTTCTTTCTTCTCTTGCTGGTACAATCTCCTTGTAAAGTGACGTTCGATCAATTGATTAATTGACAGTGCTTTGAGTTTGATTTGAAAACATGACTCTTTAGATACTCTGTCTTGTAACCCCGCTCCTGTCTCCTCAGAACTTTATTGTTTTTGGATAATTCCCTCTCCCTAAATCAAATGCTTTATTCAAGGGGTTCACTCCTTGATTTCTGTAAATGAAGTTTTAAGCATTATATACAAAGAAAATTGTCGTTCAGAGAACTTTATGTCTACATGATCCCATCAAACTTGATTTGAATTTAACTGCGGTTCAACATAAAACTTCTAAAAACCTAGAGGGTATGTAAGAAAAAAGTGTTTACTCTTTTTTTTTTTTTTTTTTTTTGGAGATATTAAGAATTAAGAAAGTTATTTATTTATTTTTGATATCATCATCCCATATAGGGTTCAAGACTTTACATCGCTAGGTCAACTCTAAGTTGGTAGAAAGTTAAACAAATTTTTATCATTAAATTTTATATCAGCTTATAATGTAGTCAAGTTATTTTATAGAAAAAGAATAAATATAAATACCTTAATGCAATTTATTTAGCTACTTTATTTTTTAAAAAGAAAAGTCAATTAACTCTTATATTAAGGATTGAAGGTACTGGATGAACTAAGTGTTGGAAATTATGCCCTAGGGGCAAGTGATTTATTTTAAACGTTTATGTTATTTAAAGTATTCTCATTTAATTATCATTTCATTTGCATGTTTATAATGATAACTGTATTGTTGGATATTATCTTATAGATTATCCTAAATGTCTCTGGTCGGTCATCTACACAAGAGCGAAGATGAAATAAGACCAGTATGACTTTGATGAGCTATGGAGATGCGAATCAAAGTCATAGGTATTTGTAAGAGTACAAGGTGCTGGACCGACCCACTATGAGAAAACTGCATGGATTGAGTTATAAGCTTATCTCATGTATAATCGCGTCACAACGCCCTTTGACCTGAGATCATCATGGATTTCTACATGATGAGTCGCTAATCTTTGACCTAATCAAAAGTCACCTTTGACCGGGTGATGATAAAGACTATGATCGGGATCAATGGTTTTCATACAAAGGAATGTGAATAGTCAAAATGAAATTTGTCCCTCACATTTATAGAGAGATAATACTGGGCCCCTCGATGAGTGATTCTGAGAAACGTATGGTCATACTAAGATGGAAAAGAGTTTCCATTTCTATTAGACTACTCAAGAATCGAGAAAGTAATGGTCATGAATAGGAAGTTGACATTATCCATGCCTCATCCTTGACCAAATTATCGCGTGATAAAAGGGACGTGACATGGTTGTACAATAGGTTGTATCGTATCATCGATCCTCATATGAATTAGGTAGTCGCAATGCTAGAGGCCGCTTTCGACTTGTGGGCTGATACAATATTAGCCCGCTGCCAATTTCATGTGGGCCTGCAGGGTCGCACGCAAGAATAGCCCAACACGATCAATAATATCCAGATTCATTGAATCTCAGATGTGTCTAAGATTTAATGAATACTGTTAATCTAAGATTGATATATATATATATATATATATATATATATATATATATATATATATGGGGAAATCATTTGTCCAATGACTGGACTAAACAATTTATCCTGTGAATTGAAACTACACTGTTTGGGTTAGTGAAGGTGCGTCTTAAATTAAAAAAAAAAAAAGAGAAAAAAACCAAAGAAAAACAAAACACCCATGACTCAATTTTCGATCCAGTGTTATCGTGAAGAAGAAATAGGAATAAAACATATCCCAGGATAAGAATACAAACCCACAAAATCAATAGGAAATTGTAGAGAGAATTACTTCCAGTGAATGGATTAAAACCTTATATCTAAATTTAGAAATCAAATCGCTAATGGAAGGTAAAAGAATCTGATTCTCCATTCTTTCTCTCAATGTCACGGATTCACTTGCTATAACTTCCTAGGTATTTCGTTTATCCGGCTTTCTTGTGCGTAATCTTAATGATTCTAAACTAATTTGATTAAAAAACCTAGCCATTTATTCAAATTTTGCGAGAAATTGTTAGCGGCAGTCTGGAAGATGCGATAGGAAACGTCTTTATTCAAATTTTGTGAGAAATTGTTAGTGGGAAACCTACCCATTTGATTCTCCATTCGATGATTTTAAGTGATTTTTTTTTAATTAAGGCACCCCATCACTATATTTAACCAAACGACGTAGTTTTAGTGGTTCACAGGAAAATTTCTTAGGTCCAATCACTGGACAAATGATTTTCCCTATATATATATTACATTAAAAATAATAATATCATAATATATAGTATTTAATTTATTTGATAAATTAAATAAATATAGTAAATTGAGATATTGTATCTCTGACTTAATTTTTGAATAAAGATTCAGATTTAATTAAATAGAAAGATATCATATCTCAGATTTAATTTATAAAAATAAATTAAATTTGAATACTCATAATTCGAATTAAATAAATATATTTGATTATATCTATTGGACAAATTTAATTAATGTATTATTTTAATTCAGATTCGAATTTCAAGATTAATTAGGTTAATTTTAAAATATTTTAATACGGCTCATTAGGGTTTTAGAAACTCTTTAAATAGATATTGATTTAGTAGTATTGAGAGTATAGATGAATTAGAGAAGCCGCAAGAAAGAGAGAAATGGAGAGACGCAGGGTTGAAGGTGCTAGCACGCTGCTGTCCGTGTTCGAATGCATAGCGGTAGAGGGAGGTGATTCATAGAGTCGACTTCTGTTGATTGAGAAGGTAGCCATCAAATAGAACGAGACACACACCAATTCGTACAGGTATGATTCAGTTCTTTTCTACTTTGATTTAAACGGGATTGAGCGATCCTCTCTAGGATTTGTAAAAGTTTTATAATTCCGCTGCGTGTATGGATCATAACACTAAGTTAAGGTCGATCCCATTGAATGTACAGCCGATTCCAAACTTTTATGGGAAAAGAGATTCTGGGAGTTTCCTTCCTTACTCTCTTCCTAGGCCTTTGAAATTCTTCTGTGTCTGTTACCAAACAGATCTGCGAGTGTTTGGACGGCGAAGGCTAGGACAGTTTTTGACATTTACCTTAAAACAAAGGGTTAGCGACAGTTTTGCCGTCTGGCGATCATTTATTCGATAAGATGTTCCTTCATAGGGTCGCAAAAAATTTCTAGACCTCTTAAATTTGAACATGGGCTTTTTCAGGAAAAAAAATCACCTTTTTAATGTAAAAAAATTGTTTTTTATTAATTAATGTGTTTAGATGATTTTTTTAAAAAAACAAAAGTCACAAAAAAACTGCTTTTTTTATAAGCACTTTAAAAAAACATATATTTTTTTAAAAAGCTCCAATTTGGAGCTTAAAAAATAGGGAGAATTATAATAAAGGATCTAAAAAAAATAATATTATTTATTAAGAAGGACTATAAAAATGGTAATTATTTTGAAGAACAAAAAATTAAAACATTAATATAAAGAGACTAAATTACCCTTAGTTCTATAATTTTTACATAAAGGTGAGAAATAAAAAAAAATGTTTTGGAACAATAATATATGGCAACTTTTTTTTGAAATGAAATATCTAATTAACAAAAAAAAAAAATCCACAAGTCAATGTTTGCGAATTTTTTTTTTTTGAACAATAATACATGGCAACCTTCCCTTTCACATAAAGAAAGAAAAGTGACGGATCATGCGAATTGGCTTCAGTGATTCAAAACAAAAGTTTGAAAAATATACAATACTAAAAGGGTAAGGACTAATCATATTTTAATGATTATAACAATAACCGAACTAAAGGAAAACGAGATTAAAAAATTATCAGGAAGAAAAACTTGAAGATCATAAAATAGAAGGGTGGACGTCTGGGAGATCTTTATGGACGAAAGAACCTATGATTTCTTCTTCTCTCTTCAGAGAGATAAAAGGTTACCAAGAGAGACTCTAACTTGCATATTCCATATTTTGATTTAATCTCTATTTATCATTTTCAATCAATCACTTCAGATTCTGATTTAATTAGAGATAATATAGGAAATTTGACCAAGGGCAATTTAGTCTCTTTATATTAATGTTTTAATTTTTGGTCCTTCAAAATAATTACCATTTTTATAGTCCTTCTAAATAAATATTATTTTTCTTAGGTCCTTTATTATAACTTAAGAAAAATAATATTTATTTAGAAAGACCATAAAAATGGTAATTATTTTGAAGGACCAAAAATTAAAACATTAATATAAAGAAACTAAATTGCCCTTGGTCAAATTTCCTATATTATTTCTAATTAAATCAGAATCTGAAGTGATTGATTGAAAATGATAAATAGAGATTAAATCAGAATATGGAATATGCAAGTTAGAGTCTCTATTAGTAACGTTTTATCTCTCTATGAAGACTGAAGAAGAAATCATAGTTCTTTCATCACAAAGATCTCCCAGACGTCCTTTCCTCTATTCTATGATCTTCAAGTTTTTCTTCCTGATAATTTTTTAATCTTATTTTCCTTTAGTTCGGTTATTGTTATAATAATTAAAATTTGATTAATCATTGCCCCTTTAGTATTGTATATTTTTCAAACTTTTGTTTTGAATCACCAGCCAATTCGCATGGTCTGTCACTTTTCTTTCTTTATGTGAAAGGGAAGGTTGCCATATATTATTGTTCCAAAAAAAAAAAAGTTTCGCAAACATTGACTTGTGAGTATTTTTTTTTTTGTTAATTAGATATTTTATTCCAAAAAAAGGTTGCCATATATTATTGTTCCAAAACATTTTTTTTTTAATTTCTCACCTTTATGTAAAAATTATAGAACCAAAGGCAATTTAGTCTCTTTATATTAATGTTTTAATTTTTGGTCTTTCAAAATAATTATCATTTTTATGGTCATTCTTAATAAATATTATTTTTCTTAGGTCATTTATTATAATTCTCCCTAAAATTTAAGATAAGCACTTGCCTAAAACTTAAAATTATTGAACTAGTAATATCCTTCGATGCCCATGATTTTTGCGAGGGACGTGTTTAAGGCATGCATTCTCATTTGAACCTTTTAATATTCGTTTTCTTTAATTTCTTGTCTCACTCATCGAGCCGTTTGGGGATGAACAAGGAACGAGCTTTTACAGGTGATGACAACGAATAAATCAGAGATGTTAAACGTAACAATAATATTTTTATCACCAAATAAAATTAACATGTTATTTCTAAAGGCAATTAACTCGCACTTCCGATGCTGATCCACTTGTTTGCTCTACGCGAAAACATAACATGAATAACAAGTAAAAAGTTATCGGGCATTGTGCTTGTTTATTGCTGTCACGATGACCAGAAGTTATATTTTTTTCTTCAAAATGTTTTCTTCAAAGTATATATAATTAAACTTTAAGTTTGAAATTACCAAAATCATTCTCTAGAAATTAATGATGGGGCCGCAGAATCATAATTAATCTTCACAAATATAAAAAATGTATTCTTTTTTACCAAAAAAAATAAAATCTAAAAGCAGTATATAAAATACGAAAATCTTCGAAAACAAGAATTTACAATAATATAAAAGGAATGTCTTCAAAAATAAGAAGCGACTCCCGTCTAATTAAATTCAGTATTCTTGGAAGATAAAGAAAACTTGGTAGCCAGACTACTAATTCAATATATACATAGCCAGTACTCTGAATTGTCTTTCGTCCATTCTTCTTGTTCGCATTGTCTGATTATCTGGTTTCACATCAGCCATGTCTTACAACGGAGATCATCGCAAGTGCTTCGCCTGCAGTTATATGCTTCTGAAACCTGACCAGAAATTGAGTTTCTCTGACGTCCTCGCATTCTTGTTTGGCTCAGACTTACACAGAAGAAACTTTGTGGAGTGCACTGAAGCCACTTTCGTGGACTTTACCCGAAGATGGATTATATTCATCTCTCTCTTGGCCCAGAAATTACTTCAACTTTTGGCACTCCCACTTAAATCTCTTGGTTCTTTCGTTGAGCGATGGTTGAACCTGCTTTCTGCCAACCACCACAGTGTTGTCACACTCCTATTTAACTATCTCTGGGGTATTTCATATTACTTGTTTCTTTTTAACTACATGTGTCTGCTGATGAATATTTGTCAAGTATAACTGTGAATTAATTAAATAAAGGTAAGGATGCGACGCCGGATCCTAGCTCACCGGAATATCTGTCAGTGGTGGGGTATATGGACACACGCGTGGACTTAGACGCTTCTATCAAACGTGGAGATGGTAGGTACAATGCTTCAGTCTCTGTCATGGCTTCTAAACTATCCTACGAGAACGCAGCTTGCCTTCAAACTATTGTCAAAAATCACTGGAAGGTACCTAACTCTGCTATATGCCAAGGAATTTTACCAGTTTTAACCTCATACTCTCTCCGGTTAGTAATATAAGGCGAGTTAACTTTTTTTTTTTTTTGAAAGATTAAGAAAACTAAATAAGTTAATTATTTAATTATATGTGTATCATTATTAATTTAAAGAGAAATGATAAATATAAAAATTTTAAGTTAACTTATTTGGGTTTCTTAAGCTCTTTAAATAAAAAAGTTAACTAGCTTTTATATTAGCCCCGGAGGTTGTATAACGTTAATATAATCTCATTGATTTCGAATTTTTTATATGCGTTAGATGGAACTCGTAAAATGTGGCGACTTCTGGAATGGTACGTACATACATAAGAACTAAATCCCTTTGCATGCATAACAACAAGATCAAGTTCTACTTGATTGAATTCTGTTATCTTAAACGTGCTAATTAATCAACAGATTATCAAGGGAAGGCGACGACTCAGGGTTTCATCATGTTAGATAAAAGCGAGGAGAAGCAGACGTATGTAGTGGCCTTCAGAGGAACCGAACCATTCGATGCTGATGCATGGAACACAGATATTGACTTGTCATGGTGCCACCTTCCAGGTGTTGGAAAGATCCATGCAGGGTTCATGAAAGCTTTGGGCCTCCAGAAAAGCGTCGTGGGCTGGCCCAAGAAAATCCAAAGAGACGATAATAATAATAACCACCCTCCAGAAGCCTACTACGCCATTAGAGATATTCTAAAGCAGCACGTGAATGCAAATAATGAAGCCAAATTCATTGTGACTGGCCATAGTTTGGGTGGAGCTCTTGCTATTCTGTTTCCTGCAATATTGTCGCTTCACGATGAAACCTTGTTGCTGGATAGACTTGAAGGAGTCTACACGTTTGGGCAACCTCGAGTTGGAGATCATGAATTTGCTGAGTACATGGAACACAAACTCAAACACCACCATATTAAGTACTACAGATTTGTTTACAGTAATGACCTTGTTCCTAGGTTGCCCTACGACTACAAGAATTTGATGTTTAAGCACTTTGGTCGGTGCCTATACTTTGATAGCAACTACAAATGCAAGGCAAGTATCTATATAAATATGTTTGTATGTTTTAAGTTTAGTCATTCATCGATCTCAGTAGAAATTAAAGATTTTTTGTTGTTGTTGTTGTTGTTTGAATTGGAGGCAGATGGTGGAAGAGGAGCCAAATAAGAACTACTTCTCGCCGTGGGCGATGATGCCGATGATGATAAATGCTGCACGTGAGATTATAAGGAGCTTCTTTATTGGTTTCAAATATGGAGCGGATTATAGAGAAGGATGGTTCCTCAGAACTTTAAGGATAATTGGATTGGCACTTCCTGGGTTGCCTAATCATCTTCCTCAAGACTATGTTAATGCTACTCGGTTGGGATCACTCCTTTCATACTTAGACTAGCTGGCTAGGTTAATGCGCTAATAATTTCAATGAAATAATACTGTTTTTATATTTGAGCACCCTAGTTTCTACGTTCTTTAATTTATTTTTCCTTTCTCATAAAAGCTGGTTTTCGTAACGTCATTGTTACTAAGACATGGAAATTATATTGGAATCGTCCAAAGTGAATGATGGCTCATATATTCCGTCCTTTAAAACTTGTTAAAATTTGAATTTCTTCTTGAGGTCTCTCTATATTTAATTCTAAATCTATTTGTGACTGAACGAGTATTATTTCGTACTTTTTTGTGAGACTTCCACGGACTAATGTATATTTGTTCGAGAGCCGATGCTGAATCATTATCATGATGAAGAACATACGGAGAGGAAGAAGAATTAATACTCAGTATTTGACTTGCCCCAAATCACTAGTAAATAAGATATTTATAGACTTACAAATAAAGAGGACAAAGTCATGAAGTCTATAAAATCTCTACGTACATAAAACATGCACACTTATGTAAACAAGACCCGGTTACCTTGCTTGTCCAAAGGACGAACAGGGAGAATCTGTTTATACTAACGATTTCTAGATGGTTTTGATCTGATTTTTTTTTTAACTTTTTTAATTTCTATAAAAAAAATTTAATGGATAGAGAATCTAAAATAAGATAATCTTTTAACTAACATTTTTTGAAAAAAAATCATTAAAAAAATGTTTTTTAAAATAAAGATCTGAAACGTAATGTGGACGGTGAGTATAGACGAGCTTCCCTGCAGGGAAACCAATTCTAGGTAAGCACATAAATAATACGATTCAAGTACATGAATAACAACGTCGGAATTTATTGGGCTGAATGGCTGATTACTGAGACAGACAGAGAGAGGTGATCCAATTTACCTCTCATACAATTCAATGTTGGAGTCGATATTTGGTGGGAACGGCAACTAGATGGTTGGCTCTGGGCATGGTGAGGCCCAAGGTTCTTAAAAACGAGTTTTTACTTGAAAACGGAAAGAGAATGAAAAATCGTAAAACGTAAAATCGTAACGTAATAAAATCGTAAAAACTTAAAAGCGTTTGGAAAATTAGTAAAACCGTTTTAATGGAAAAAAAATTGTAAAAACGTAAAATCGCAGTGATAAAACGAGTTTTTAAGAACCATGGTGAGGCCAAACTCCTCAGTCATGTCGAAATCTGATGGCAACATGCCACGTGGAAGGTCCCAGTCAAAGCAAAGTACAAGCTGAGCCACCACTAAGCTGATCACCGTTAGACCCAACTGCAAACCGGGGCAACCCCTCCGACCCGCCCCGAACGGGATCAGCTCGAAATCCTGCCCTCTCACATCTATGCTTCTACCCTCGAATCTCTCCGACCAAAACTTGTCTGCCTCGCTCCACGCGCTGGGGTCTCGCATGATTGCCCATGCGTTTATGATCACTCTGGATTTAGCTGGTATAAAATATTCTCCTACGGTGCAGTCCTCAATTGACTGGTGTGGAGCCAGTAAGGGAGCCACTGGATGAAGCCTCATGCTTTCCTTTATAACCATGTTTAGGTATTCCAAATTTTCCAAGTCTGATTCCTCCACCTTCCTCTCCATTCCCACCACCATTTCCAGCTCCTCCTGAACCTTCTTCATCACCCGTGGGTTCTTCATCAGCTCTGACATTGTCCATTCTATGGATGTCGTTGACGTGTCCATTGATCCCCCTAACATATCCTACGACAAAGCCATATCATCACCTCATTATTAGGGAAATTATCAATGACGTCAGCGGCGGAACCAGAAAAAATTTTTTAGCCTGAGCCAAAAAAATAAACATATTAAACTACTCACTTTAATTTTTATTATAAGGTACCAACTAACAAGTATATTTAGTCTTTTTTATAAAACACTTGCTTGTTTCCAAATAGCATTAAATATTTTTTTTTCCATGTATACCCATAATTAAAAAGGTAGTGAGTGACAGTAATAAATAATATGATGTTAAAGTTTAGTGTAATTAATAAGGATAATATTGAAAATTACTTAAATTTTAGGATAAATTTAATGACTTTTGTATTGACTTATGAGAATTGTAAGTTGGTTCCTTAAATAAAGACCAGAGGGAGTATTTACTAAATAATATTAAATAACCTGAAAAATACCAACAAATAATAACCGATAATTATAAATCAAAACAATATATAAGATGATACTAATCTTTTTGGTATCTTAAACAAGAATTTTATTTTTCTCTCACAACCTAAAGAGTAATGAAACAAACATTATCTTTACAGAGAAGATAAAAAATTAGCTGGGGCCAAATTTGTGGCCAAATAAAATATTATATAATAAATACATATATTCTAACAAATTTTATCAGATCAGCCGGGGCCACGGTCCCAGTTGGCCATCACTATGTTCCACCTCTAAGTGAGGTCCTAAGGAAGAGAAAAAATATCAAACAAGTAACAACCCCAAATCCTCTATTAATAATTACGAAATTCCAATATAAAAAAAGTCACATCGTCAAAATGGCTTTTTATTTTGTTAAAATAGTTTTCCCGTTGTTAAATTTCTCTATGAAAATATTATTATCAAAATGGTTTTTAATATTGTCAAAATGACTTTTCCTATTTCCAAAAAAATTTCTATGTTTCTAAAATTCTACATGTCTAAGGAAAAACTCAAAAAAAAAAATTGACAACAGAAAAAGTCATTTTGACAATATTAAAATCTATTTTGACAACAATATTTTCATAAGAAAATTTTGACAATAGAAAAAAATTATTTTAATAATATGAAAAGTCATTTTGACAACATGACTTTTTTGATATTGGAATTCTATAATTAATATAAAAAAAAGTCTCAAGGGATTTGGGTTGTGATTTTTTTAATATTTTTCTCTTCCTTAGGACTTCACTGATAGGACATAAATATATAGATGCAGGGTCCAGAAGAGGAAGGCACGTCTATACATTATAGTTCAAGATATATATGTATGTAATATGTAAGCAGATTTTAGACAGAAGAGACAATCCACTACCTCTATTATTTGCAATACGGAAAGGAATTCTTTAAACAACAGGAAATAGAGATAATTGAGACTTTTTTCATAACATGTATTGCTTCCATGTTGTTTTCCTTGTAAACACCCAGATTGATTGTGTTGAATATGATGAATCCTATATATAAATGAGACTAGGCTAACAGAAGGGGATGTTCAGATTGATTGTGTTGAATATGATGAATCCTATATATAGATGAGACTAGGCTAACAGAAGGGGATGTTCAGATTGATCGTGTTGAATATGATGAAAAGATGAGCAGAGTACAGCTGTTCTGCCTCTCCCATCTCTGCCCCTCCCTTTCTCTTCTAAATTCTACATCTTTCCTATCACAATGTCAGCCTTCTTATTGTACATTTTAAGGCACAATGAAGTAAGCAAGTCTTGCAACTTCTCATAATCTGATCTTTGCTCTTCCACAGTTGTGTTCCATCCACACCACCTGTTCTCATAGTTAACTGGAGGACCAAACAAGACCCAAAACCCACCGTGACGAAGCAGACGATGTATTTCAAGCAGGTAAATTCCACCGAATCCAGTCCATGGGATCAGGCATCTTGAGCAATGAGCCATATCAAAGGAGTTTCATGGTTATCCCTTGGAGCAAGAGAAACTGTTAGAATTCCACGATCTAACAAGTTACCACCCCAGCTAGCAACCCCACAACCAGTATCAAGGGCAGTTCGAACGGTCCCATCTTTCATTTCTGGAATCAGATCTTGCATTAAATCAACATATTCACTCACACCATTGGGGAACATAGTACCCCCACCAGGAAAGAGAAATTTTTCCCTTTTCTTTATCAACCAATGCTGGTTAGACTTCTGCTTGTTGATCCAATCATAAGGCACATTCCTGTACCAACATTCATCCCTGCTCTTTGGCCATCTAATTGGAGGCTTATATCCATTTGGGGGAGGAATAAAGCACTCTTTCCACCCAAAAATTGGAGGGCAATGGCACTCCAGCACAGTAAGCCGATAGTAGCCATACTTCCTCCACCTCTTTGGATCTGTGCATGGGGTGTAGTCTTGATAGTCAATGCTGCATTCAGGGAAGCTATTGGATTTAACTTGCAGAGGAGCAACTGCTGATCCTTTAGAAGATTCAGCTGTCTTCTGAGTATTAATGGTGGCAAATTTCCCCTTATTGGAGCAGAAGATCCCACCTAGATAGAAAGAAAGTCCAAACAGCACAACAAACATGATCGCCCTAGAGACAGCCCTTGAATTCTTGTCTGGATGGGTGATCGGTTTTCGATCTCTGGATAATCTCGGAGCAGTATAATGAAGTAATTCGTAGCTTAAAGCTTCGCCTTTTTATAGGACTAGGAATCCAGGAAAATACAAGGAGTCTGTATATCTACTGTATTGGGCTTTTACCCCTAGTATGAGTGCCTAGAGGAGAAAAGAAAACACAGTGCAAGCAAAGCGAGGAATATACCTTCGAGTTCGAAGTCAATGAATTGAGCTCCTCGTGTTCGAACTTGAGGCTCCTAGGGATCTCCAGAACTGGTCCCATTGGATTCAGGTACCGGTTCAATTCCTCTGACTGTTCTCCGGGCTCTTCGCTTTGCCATATTGGCATAGAAGAAACAAAATTTCTCACTATTTCCAGAGGAGATCCTATTCTCATTCGAAGGCTAGAACGTTGAAAATCTTTAATATAATATAAAGAATGAAAATAACTTTAAATCAAATGTGAAATTAGGGTTTCAGAGTTAGTACCATGAAAGTGAAAACAAGGCAACCTATCAATGTCGGGATGGAAGATCGCCGTTCGACGGACCTTGTAGTTTGGAGTGTGCCAATTGCCAACTCCCTCCGCCACATTTTCTTTTGCCGGAGAGGGCAAGAGAAAAAGTTTTCGAACGTTGGCGCAAAAGTGCAGGTTACAAAAACATTGAGGCGCCAAGAAGAAACTTTTTTTTTTTTTTTTTGATATAAAAGAAGGTCGTAGCCTATATTACAGGGAATTAAAATGACACAACGGGGAAATTAATCCCATACACTCTTGGTCAAGAGAAGACCTCAAATAACTCGGACAATCTTTCAAAATACAAGACTTGGAAAAGCCAGCTTTAGCTAACATGTCAGCACAGCGATTAGCCTCACGTGGAATAGACCTGAATCTCACCTCCCAATTCCGTCTTAACAGATCTCTGATTTTCAACATAACAAAACTTACAGAAGTGTTCCCAGCATCCATTGCAACCCTGAGCACCTCGTCTGCATCTGATTCAAGGAGTATATATCTGAGACCGAGATCATAAGCAAGCCGAAGCCCCTCCATGATTGCCCATTCCTCAGCTACATTAGATTGACATATCCCAATTGCCCTAGAGAAGCCGGCAACCCAATTGCCATCACCATTACGAAGAAGGCCCCCACAAGCAGCCAAACCCGACGCCACAGTCACCGCACCATCAACATTAAGTTTCCACCAATCAGTTGGCGGTCTCTCCCATAGGGTGCTCCTCACTGATCTGGATTCAACTGAACCACCAGACCTAGGCTCTATAACCAAGAAGAAACTTACGTTGTTGTACCTTACCGTTTACATGGTTGGGTTTGAAGTTGGCCCAATATGAATATAAGCCCATATTGTATGATAGCAAAAGGAGCTGGGCTGGATTCCAACTTTTTGGGATTTCAGCCCCTTCGACCAAAAAGAGAGTTCTAGATTACAAAATTATTTTATTTGATTTCGTTTAAATCTCCATAAAATGAAATTTTGAATAACCCAATAACCCTCGTACTTGAGTTCAACCGGCAAAAGAGTCGATACTCTCAACAAAAGAGAGGGGTTCAATCCTAGAGTTAGTCAAGACGCTGGTGGAGGCATCCTAAAGGTTTACAAAGCAACGGTAACTTAAGCTAAAGTGGAGATATGTGTACTCTTAGTCCTAAATTCCTTGTGGAGTGAGCTCCAGGTTAAAGTGGAGACATGTGTACTCTTAGTCTTGAATTCCTTACGGAGTGAGCTCCAAGTGTCCTACCCTTGGACTGTGAGTGAGCCCAAACCCCCTCCTAAAAATTTTATATAAAATTATTCAAATTATATAAATTTTCATATTCATTATAATTTTTTAAAATTAAAATTTATTAAGTGTAAAAATGATAATATGATAGAACCATTATTACAGGAGATATCATCTGTGTGGATCTGATGTAGTATTATTAGAAAATCATAAGTATTATTCTAGATTTGTAAAACATGGAAGCAAAAAAATATAAATAATCATCATTAAATTCAATCATTTTATTTTTTATCATTTCCAATTTAAATACATTTTAACATTATTGTGAGGCTTTAATTGAAATAAGAAAAAATCAAAATAAAAAAGGCATGTAAGATTTTTGAAAAATATATAAGAATGTGATATTGGATCATAAAAAATGTACTTTTCTTATTTTTATTAAATATATTAAATGGTATCCTTTTCTTTTATATTCATTCAGAAGCTTTGTAAATGCGCATTACTAGCTTAGCATTTTTCCCCCTTACACAAATTGTCTCCCCCAAGCTGATTAGGTGAGTCAGAGGGTTGCTTCATTATTCTGGCCAACGACTTAATTGGCTTTTGTTTTTTCCCCCCAAGTTAAAAATTGGCCCTTTCGTTTTGCACACTTTCCTTTTTCATTGTTTTGTACCATTTCCACTTTGGGAAAAAACATACTATCCTAATCCTTTTAGCGTTTTGCCATATAATATAATTCAGGGGCAATGTTCTATTTATGATGGTATTATTTGCTGTCGTTTATGCCAATTGTCAAAACCCCAAGAAAAACGTGAGCGATTAATTACTCGTTCCCGTTCTAATTATAAGAGTTAGTTGATTTTTTTGGAGAGATTAAGGAAGCTAACTAAATTACTTTAAAGTATTTTTATTTTTATTTTTTTCTTTAAACTTATTAGTTTAACTAATAAACTAATATATAATCTAAGAATATTTAACATATGAAATGATTAAGTAACTTATTTAGCTTCCTTAATCTTTTAAAAGAAAGTCAACTAGCTCTTATAATTAGGACCGAAGGTAGTATTAATTAGCGCCACGCCGCAACGGACTAAGATGAGTATTAAAGCATGTTAGCTCCCCCCACCTGTATTAAAGCATGTAAGCTCACTCCACCTGCAATCGAAACGTATGTGTTTTTTTGGGATCAGTTTCACACAGAATGTCTGGTCCAGGTATGTCTCCTGCCACGCAACGATGATATTGTTCTAAATCGAGAAATCTTGCAACCTTCTACTATTTTTACATTCGTATGATGTTTAGTTCCCAAAAAAGAAATAAAGAATGGGCAAGAGTAGACTGTAGAACACTTTATATCGACATAAATTTTCCGTATGATATGTCGATTTGATATATATGCAGCTTTGTTGCTATGGGCTGCAATTGCCACAACATTCCTGCTTATTTCAAATTTGGCTTCTGCTTGGAGTCTGAATGCTACTACTGGGCACAAAAAGCTGAGAAGTGAGGTCATCGGTGTGCGTCACGGCGCTGTTGCGACGGATGATCGTCGATGTTCGAGAATCGGATCGGATGTTCTCCGTGAAGGAGGGCATGCCGTTGACGCTGCCGTCGCTGCTGCTCTTTGTTTGGGGGTTGTGAGTCCGGCGTCGAGTGGCCTTGGTGGTGGAGCCTTCATGCTTCTCCGGTTAGCTAATGGCCAAGCAAAAGCCTTCGACATGCGAGAAACTGCTCCTTCACTTGCTTCTCAGGTTAGCTCTGTCGCTTCCTTTTTTTTTTTTTTTGAAAAAAAAATTATTTTGCTGTTGATTGCGTTCAAGTTGACTTTCAAGTTCTGTCTTGTTCTCAGTAAAATCACCCAAATGTCAAAATTAAAACAAAATCGCACTTTTAATTTTTTATAATCGGGTCATCTTTGGATAAAACAGAAAGAAGTTTTGCTCCACAAACGACAACGTCATAAGCTTCCAAGGTTCCCCTTTCCACCTGGAAAATCTGCCAGTCAAAAGATCATTAAATTGAACTGTTCCTAGCAAGTTTCATTATTAATCCCTCAGTAATTTTTTTTTTTGGCTCGAAAATCCCTCAGTAAATGGTCTACAGTGATTTTTTTTTTTCAAGAATATGTATGGCGGCAATACAACTCTGAAGCAGAGAGGTGCGCTTTCAGTGGCAGTCCCTGGAGAACTTGCTGGTCTTTACACAGTGTGGAAACAACATGGGAAGCTGCCGTGGAAGAGACTTGTGCAACCAGCAGAGGCTCTTGCTCGTCAAGGGTTTAAGATATCACGGTACCTCCACATGCAAATGGTTTCAGCACAGTCATACATATTACTGGACCCTGGACTCCGAGCTATTTTCACATCAAAAGGAAAACTCTTGCGGATAGGTGACATATGCCGTAATGAAAAGCTTGCAGAAACATTAAGAACAATAGCCGAATCTGGTCCACAGGCCTTCTATAATGGAACAATTGGCCTTAATTTAGTCAGAGATGTTAAGAAGGCTGGAGGTATTTTGACCATGAAAGACTTGCAAGCATACAGAGTTAAGCAGAAAGAACCATTATCTGCAGACATTCTTGGACTAAAGATACTTGGCATGCCTCCTCCTTCGGGTGGCCCTCCTACGATACTTGTATGTATATCTTCTTTGCATTTTGATTTGACCTGATGAAGTAAACAACAACCAGAGAAGGAACACACATCACTTCCAACACAAGCCACTCCCAAAACATCATTAGTCTAGCTTTTACTTTGCTCTTTTACCCTCCTGGTCTTCCTTGATTCCTTCTCATATGTTTCAATAAATTTTCCAGCTCTATCACATTGTTAGCGACATTATGATTTTCATAATTTGCAATTGTGTTACTAATATCTCATGTACTGACACAGATGCTGAACATTCTAGCTCAATATGAAGTCCCTTCAGGATTTTTAGGTCCACTGGGGATCCATCGAGAAATCGAAGCTCTGAAACATGCATTTGCTGTGAGAATGAATCTTGGCGATCCGGATTTTGTAAATATAACGGCAGTTCTTTCAGACATGCTTTCTCCCAAGTTTGCCAAGGAGTTGAAGAAAGACATCAACGACAATAAGACTTTTGGCCTCCGTCATTATGGTGGAAGGTAAGCTGCAAGACTGACAAGAGATAACAAGATATTTGGCTGAATTGCCCATGTTTCTTCATAAAGCTTCAGATGTTCATATTAATCATGAGAATTCTTGACATATTGTGTCTTTTGTTCCATATCATAGTCTAAATGAGTTGATTATTCTCAGCTTTAGGGGCTGATGCTTAAGAAACATGCTGCAAAACTATTACATTCAATCATGACTATGCAGAAGTGTAAATATTTTTGTGTTTTGGAGGACCAATACAGATACAACCAGCAGGGAATCTGAAATATGCTTCTTCTTGACACTGCTGTTTTATTTTTCATTTCCTCCTAAAGGTGGAATCAGATCCAAGATCATGGTACCAGTCATGTAAGCATCATAGATCAAGAGCGAAATGCTGTTTCTATGACTGTCACCATAAATTATTATTTTGGAGCAGGAATGCTTTCACCAAGTACGGGAATAGTGTTGAACAATGAGATGGATGATTTCTCCATGCCCGCAAATGTTTCAAAAAATGTTCCACCACCAGCTCCTGCCAATTTTATTGTGCCAGGGAAACGACCTTTGTCGTCCATGTCTCCAACTATAGTCCTTAAGGTATATATCCTCTCAGCTAAAATTTTTCTTAATTTGAGATGCATGTCATGTCCAAGACAACTAGCTAGTTGGCCTCACCAAGAGAGAATTGGCATAATGTAAGGTAGTATGTAATGGTGTTTGTATTATTTCCTTCCAGTCATATCTGTCTATATATGCCCTTACAGGATGGGAAGCTGAAAGCTGTGGTAGGTGCCAGTGGAGGAGCTATGATCATTGCTGGAACTGCAGAAGTTATTTTGAATCATTTTGTCAGAGGAATGGGTCCTTTTCGTTCTGTAATGTCTCCCAGAGTTTATCACCAGGTACTGTCAAAGCTCTTCTTTTTTTTTCCTCTGTTGCGCAAACTGATTATAGTTGCTACATGATGATATGGTGTATCAAAGCTCCTTCACTATTTCTTACAGCCAAGTTATTAATCGAGAAACTAATTATGTGGTGACATGAGCAGTTGATACCTAACGTGGTTAATTATGAGAACTGGACTACAGTGAGCGGTGACCACATAGAACTTTCTGCTGACATAAGGGCTGCCCTTCAAAAGAAAGGCCATGTACTGAAAGGGCTTGCAGGAGGGACTATTTGCCAGTTTATTGTTCAAGACTTTGAACGGTCCAAGAATGGTATTGGGAAACTAGTGGCAGTGAGCGATCCAAGAAAGGGTGGTTTTCCTGCTGGCTTTTAGAAGATTTTAAGATCCATCCTTGTTCGTCAACTTTTGCATGGTCTCTCTTGTTTGTGCAATTGTAATTTGTAAACTATGAATAAGAGTCCAAGATTCTTTCTTGGAATTAAAATACATGCTACATTTCCCCCTTAATTATATAAAAGATGGGGCAAATCTTCCCTCGTATTTAGAAAATCCATTCAAATACGACAGTGGAAGGTGTATGACTTGTGGATGTAATTAAATGGGATTTTCTCTACTTGTTGCAATGGATTGTGTCTTGTTCATTTATGGGACTAATTATGGTAGAAATATAAGAATCTGAGATTTCCTATCAAATAAAACGTTCCTTCAGCGATCAACACAGACTCTTTGAGGACTTGCAATGGTGAGATTCAGGAGGGATGGCTAAGGAAGAGCATAGCAACATAAGCATCCCAAAATAAATAATTAAATAAGAGGGAAAGAAGAACTGCATGGTGGGAATAATGAATAAAAATAGAGAAAGATCTGCAATTGAAGTGAAAAGAAATCAGCGATTTTGTAGTCTAACGGCATAAAATCACTCTATAAAGTGTTAAATCGTAAGTTCAATACCGTCTGTAATACTACTTACGTTCCTAAATATAAAATCTAGTTGACTTTTTTTGAGATATTAAAGAAGCTAAATAAGTTACTTAATCATATCATATGCGGTATATAATTAGATTATATATCAGTTCATAAACCGGAGAAGTTAGTTTAGAGAGAGAAAAAACATAAATATAAATACTATAAAGTGATTTAATTAGTTTTTTTTATTTTTCTAAAAAAAATTAAGCAGGTATTATATTTAAACCGGGTAATATCACGTTTTTAGTACTGACTTTTAATTTAAAAAAGTGAAGATGAGGGTTTAAAAACCCGAATCCTAGGCTTATAATAAATGTGTTGAATCCAACATATTATATTTGTATAAAAAAAATAAAAAAATAAAAAGCCCTGAATCCAACTCATCCACCTAATACATATAATAAATTAATAATCTTATAATAAATGTGTTGAATCCAACATATTATATTTGTATAAAAAAAAAAACCCCCTGAATCCAACTCATCCACCTAATACATATAATAAATTAATAATCTTATAATAAATGTGTTGAATCCAACATATTATATTTGTACCCAACCAAAAAAAAACACCCCTGAATCCAACTCATCCACCTAATACATATAATAAAGGGTTAAGGTACAAAATACACATATACCTTTTTTTTTGAAGCGCCCAATAGTAAGTGTTTTTTTAGGTGTAAAAATGACTATGTAGTTACAAATTAGGTGTAAAAATATTGTTGACCATTAAGTTTGATTTTTTTTACTGACTGGACGATAACGTGACATTTCAAAGGTGCAAAAATACACATGTGGTTTGTCAAAAAGAGCGTTGAACACCAAATTCTTTTTTTTAATTTAATAATTTTATTTTAATTACTACCAGGTGCTAAAAAAATATTCAGGATACTGACTTGTACTGAAAAATAATTCATGATCTTGAAAAATTATTTTAAGATCTGAAAAATACTTCAGAGTACTAACTGGTACTAAAAAAATACTTTGAGAATACTTCATGGTATAGAAAAAATATTTCATGATCATGAAAAATTATTTTAGAATCTTAAAAAAGTAAGTTGAAGTATATTTTTAGTACCAATCAATACTTTGAAATATTTTTCAATACTAATCAGTATCCTTTTAGTACCAATCAATAGCTTAAAATATTTTTTTAAGATCCTAAAATAATTTTTCAAGATTATGAAATATTTTTTAGTACCAGTCAGTATCCTGAAAGTACTTTTCAATACCAGTCAGTACTTTGAAATATTTTTTCAGTATCAATCAATATTCTTTTAGTACCTGTCAATACCTGAAATATTTTTTCAAGATCCTAAAATAATTTTTCAAGATTATGAAGTATTTTTTCTGTACCAGTTAGTATCTTGAAAGTACTTTTTAGTACTAGTCAGTACCCTGAAATATATTTTTCAGTATCAGTCAGTATCTTTTTAGTACCGGTCAATACCTGAAATATTTTTTCAAGATCCTAAAATAATTTTTCAAGATTATGAAGTATTTTTTCTGTACCAGTCAATATCCTCAAAGTACGTTTTAGTACCAGTCAATACCTTGAAATATTTTTTTCAATACTCTGAAATTTTTTTTTAGTATCAGTCAGTATCCTTTTAGTACCGGTCAATACCTGAAAAAAATTTTCAAGATCCTAAAATAATTTTAATTGAAGTGAAATTATTAAATTTTTTAAAAAAATAATTTGGTATTGGGCGCTCTTCTTGACAAAGCACATATGTATTTTCGCACCTTTGAAATGCCACGTCATCGTCCAGTCAACAAAAAAAGTCAAACTTAACGGTTAAACGGTATTTTTGCACATAATTTGTTACCACATGTGCACTTTTACACCTAAAAAAAGCAGTTGCTACTGGGCGTTCTTCAGAGAAAAGCATATGTGTATTTTTACACCTCAACTCTATAATAAATTAAGGGAGAATTAGATAGAAGGACCTATAAAGAATAATATTTATTAAGAAGGGCCATAAAAGTTGTAATTATTTAGAAGGACCAATTACCAAAATATAAATTTAAAAATACTAAATTACCCTTAAAAATTATTTAATTTTTTCCTCACCAAAATTACTACCACCAAAATCATCATTTTTTAACCTTAACTAATATCTACATAATCATATCATTATATTATTTAATTATTACTCGTAAGGTAGATATTGATCCTTTAACCCTTTAATATCATTAAGTTTTTTTTTCTTGATTTACATAATATTATATAAATCAGGAAAAAAGAAAAGCTACATCAAAGGAACTTTATCAACCAAAATAAAAAAAATTAAATACATTTCATATCTTATCATTATATAATTTAATTATTACTAGTAACATAGATATTAGCTCTTTAACCCTTTCATATTATTAAGTTTTTTATCTTGATTTATATGTAAATCAAGGAAAAAAGAAAAAGTTCTATCAAAGAAACTTTATCAACTAAAATAAAAATTTAAAGCATTTTTTATTTTACTAGAACTAGATGTGTAGGCTCAAATAACAAAAATAAAACATTACTATATTGTATCAAAAATTGAAATATGAGTTTTTCCTAAAATTATATATTTTTCCACTTAAAGCTTGCATCAATTTTAAAAATAAAATTATAATTTTGACAAAATTGAAAGATATTGGTGTTATTTTTTCTATAAATATCTGTGATGAAAGAGATTGTATTTAATTTAATTAAATTTTAGAAATTCAAATTATTTTCAAACATTGATGAATGTAGGAGAAAATGTAGAAGGTTTGATTAGGGACAATTTAGTATTTTTAAATTTTTATTTTATTAATTTGTCCTTCTAAATAATTATAATTTTTATGATCCTTCTCAATAAATATTATCCTAGGTTCTTGATTTTAATTTTCCCATAAATTAATAATCCTACGCCTACTTTGTGCGTATAGTCCGACTGGGAGATAAGATGGGCACGACATAAATAATTGATGCTCTGTCGCAAATTAGTGCTGCCCAGAGTTGGTGAAGTGGGTCCATCAATTATTGCCTTTAAAATACTTAATATTACATCATTTTCCTCAACCAAAAACGTTATGTCGCGTCATATGCACAAGTCCATACGCAATTCATCACTCCTTTTCAGTGGACACTATGCTGTACATGGAAAAAAAAACGTTGGCATAATTCTCTCTTATGGGAAAGCAACACATTATTATTATTATTTTTTTTGGTCAACAAGCAACACATTATATTAGGGAATAGTGGAAAAAATGCGAGAGTGAAATAAACCAAAAGATAAGATGGGATAGGTTCCGATAGTACAGCAGTCATCAATGATTGTTACAACCTCCAATTCTATATATATAATATATTTTATAGTGTTTTTTTTTTGGAATGCAATGGGATTTCATTCATAATACAAATACAAAAGATATTAAAACAAAATGTAAAACAAAGATACATGAAGCACGAAGATATGAATTTCAGAAGACAAATCTTATCAGTGAAAAATTTTTCTGAGCATGGTTAGCTATGGAGCCAACTTGTACGATGATAATCCCTGTTGATAATCCCTGTTGTTGTGAAAATTTCATGTCTAAACAATCTATGATTTCTTACTTCCCATAATTTTCAAGTTGTGATACATAAACCAACTTTTCAGGAGTTGATAACCTTTGGAGACTTCAAAAGTTGACTTGACCATTGGATAAAATCCCTTCCAAAGAAATCTATGCTCATATCTGTGGGTAGTATTTTCCTCCATACTGATGATGCTAAGGGGCAATCCTTAAAAACATGATTAATGTTCTCTATGTCACCTTGACAGAGAGTGCAACTTTGATCTTGTGTCATTCCTCTTCTATGGCGTTCTGCATTCGTCAATAATCTACCTTTTAGAAGTAGCCACGTGAAGGTCTTCACTCGCTGTGCCAGAATGTAATTATAAGTGGATGAGGATACTCTTCCAGTAATCAAGGGCACACATAGATATTTGCCAAGAGATTCAGCTTGCTGGTATCCCAATTTGCGACATATACTACGTCTGACAGCTGGCTCTACATTCTTAGAGAAGTAGATTTTAGTTTTCGAATGACTAACTTTATGGCCAGAAGAACAGCAAAACTCTTGTAAGATTCCCATAATCACCTCAACTTGACGATCAAAAGTGTGGCAAAAAATAATTAAATCATGAATAGGTGAGTTAAAGGAACTCCCCTACGCCCCATCTTAATGGGTTCCATTCTCCTTCATTAATTGCAACTTGGATGGTTTGGGATAGACACTCCATGCATAGAACAAAAATGTAAGCTGACAAAGGGTCATCTTGTCTAATCCCCCGTTGTGGAGTAAAGGATACTGAGGGCTTCCCATTCCAAAGGACTTGCATAGTAGGAGTTCTGATACAGTTCATGATTAATCTTGACATTGCTGTTGGTAACCCTACATCTTGCAATGTATCTTCTACAAAATTCCACCTTAACCGATCAAATGCCTTCTCAAGATCTACTTTTATGGCCATCACCCACTCTTTCCTTGCTTTTTCCACATGGAGTGCACCACCTCTTGGGCTATTTTGATATTGTCCACAATGTTACGCCCTTGAATAAAACTTGTTTGATAAGGGGCAATAAGTGACGGTAGGACAGGTTGTATTCGATTTGCAATTACCTTAGTAATGGTCTTATATACCACAGAGCATAAACTAATCGGGTGAAATTCAGACATATTGCAAGGTCTGCTAACTTTTGGGATCAAAGCGAGTAGAGTACGGTTGAGCAAGGGATCCAGATTATTGCCAAACCATAATCCTTGAATGAGAGAAAGGAAGCTAGTGCCAACGATGTGCCATTGACTTTGAAAAAATTGAGCATGTAATCCATCAATACCTGGAGATTTGAGTGGCTTCATCTCAAACAAAGCCCGCTTTATTTCCTCAAGGAGTATCGGCTGGTTAAACTATATGCTATATTTAAACTTGAATGAGTATTTTTTTAGTCAAAGTAATTGTTATGCAACTTATAAAGACTTATTGCATTTAATCCCTAACACTTCATATTTTTTAATGCCTAATCATTAAAGGGAAGAGAATATCTCAATTTCTCTTACTCTTCAATCTTCATTTTCTCCCTACTTTTTTTTTTAAAAAAAATCTCCAGTCGGTTGGTTTTAATTAATTACCTGAGTCTTACCGATTTTAATTTATCGTTGATTCCACAAAGAGAAAACGGTGCTCATCCGGCGTAAAAAAAACATGCGTTTATAGGGGGGAAATATTCGAAATACAGCTTAATCATAGGAATAAAAATTAGAAGATGCTATCTTCGGTCCTAAATATGAGACAAAATTCTGGAAGTAGAACCTTCTAATTTTGTCTTCGTTGGTTCATTATCATGTACATGACAACTATTTTGATATCTTTTTTTTTTTTGGGGGGGGGGGGGGAACCAAGAAGAACTTCTTTGATGGGTACTTACACAATCTTTTTTCAATACTTCGAACTACCACTTGGAGTTTTTATCAGTCCAGGAAAACTACTCCTCATATCTTTAATATAGGGGTTAATGTTGATCCTAAATATAAAATCTAGTTTTTATATTTATCAATCTTTTTTTTATTTTACCCTTATTGATGATCCCTTAAATCCTCAATAATAATCAATGAGGAGAGGGAATAAAAGAATTAAGGAATATGGTTATAATATTTTAAAAAATACATGTCATATTAACTAACATAACTAGCTTCCTTAATTTAATCAAAATAGGTGAATATTTTTTATATTGAGGACTGAATGGAGTATAATTTATTCCTGCAAAAAAAAGTATATCCTGTAATTTTTTTAAAATCAGGATACAATGATAACTAAAACAATTTTGCCTTAGAAGTTTTCGAGAGACAATTTTGCTCTGACCATTATCGAGTTAATTTTGATCGTTAGTTGACTAAATATGCTGAGTTGACAACATTGTTGTCAAACTCAAAAGTTGACTCTCCAAGTTTACATTTTTTACGTTTCTAACTTATAAAAATGAGTCAAGTCACTGGTAAACTCGTGTTAGTTGTAAACCCAGTTAAACTCAAGAGTTTATATACTAAGTTTATCATTTTTACGCTTTTAGTTTACAAAATCGTATTAGCTTTTTTGATTTGATCATATTCAGTGACTTTATATATAAATTTTATGAAAATTTCTTTGTTAAATATGATAGATGATGAATGTTGATGAATTTAATTTCAATTATTTGGATTTAAAATATATTTAAATCAAATTGTTGTTATTTTTATATTTTAATTAAGGTTAAGTAACAATTTTACCTTTGAAGTATGCATCACTTTGACTGTTAGAGTTGTTAACGGAGGGGCAACATTGCTACGTTTTTAAACTTCAGGGGCAACATTGTTACGCCGAAAATTCTAGGGACAAAATTACTTCTAGGCGCGTACTTTAGGGATAAAATTGATATTTAACCCTTTTAATTATTCAACTATCCACTAGTAATACCTATTTAATAATAAAAGTCAACTCTTATGAGTTCACAATTTGAGTTTACGTTACTGTCATAAGTTTGTTTAAACTCAACAACCTTGATATCAACAAATATATATATATATATGTGTGTGTGTGTGTGTTAGCCATGAATGATAAATGAATTTGTAGCTTGAATAAATATAGATGACTCAGCCAATCATATACTGATTTAGTTGAACGAAAGCATCATAAATACATTAATTATTGTATTATGATTGCTAGTAATGTGAGAAATTATAATAATTGTTGTTAAAATCGTGCTTCAACTTGTAAATTCATACGAATTTACGCTTGCACATTCCCCTTACGTGTCGACTCAGTGACAAACTCGAAATATTAATAATAATAATATAAAAAAAAATAAAATGACTCGCGAGTGAAATTGTAAATTGCAGTCAGAGGCAGAGCAAGGATTTGAAATCTGGGGCGAAAATTATAAAATAGAATCCAGTGTTCATGAAATTTCGTGTCAGTCCTAAAAATATTTCAATATTTTCATTGTAGTCCCTCCATTAAACTTTTCGTTTGGATTAATTGAAATATTTATGATGCTAAAATATAATTTCTTAAACCTCTAGGTCCAATTATATATATATATATATATATATATATATATATATATATATATATATATATTTTTTTTTTTTTTGGGAGGGGCCACCCCTAACTCCCCTTAATTCCGCTCCCGCATACAACAAGATCGCGGGTATAATAGCTTTTTACTTGTTTAACTCTCATGTTAAATTTCTCCTATTTTCTTCAGTTTTTTTGTCACCACCATAGAATACATGGTCATACTATTATCCAACCCCACGGCCAAAATCTATAAATACTATATTTTAGACTTTTTACCATCAAATAAATAAACCCCAAATCATGAAAAAAAATTGATAAGAATAAACTCTATTAAATTACATTATACTAGTGACAAAAGCAAGCAATGTTGTTAAACAAAATTGTTGACATTTTTAGTTTTTTAATTATTTTATTAAATAATTTTAATTGTTATTTTTTAATATAAGTAAACTCTTATAAATTTACGTTTCCGAGTTTACGTCCCTTTTACAAATTTAGTTAACCTCATTGTTGTCAAACTTGTGAGTTAACTTTCATAGTTTACCGTTTTTACGTTTCTAACTTATTAAAACGAGTTAAGTCACTAATAAACTCATACTAATTTTAAACTCAAGAATTTATACACCGAGTTTACCATTTTTATGTTTCTTGTTTATAAAATCGTGTAAACTTTTTAAATTTGATCATGATAAGCGGCTTTATATATAAATTTTATAGAAATTTCTTTGTTAAATATTATGAATGATGAATGTTGATGGATTTAAATTCAATTATTTGTATTTAAAATATATCTAAATCAAATTAGTGTCATTTTTATATTTTAATTATTTAATTATCAAATAGTAATACCTATTAATATTAAAAGCCAACTCTTATGAGTTTACTATTTAAGTTCAAGATACGAGTTTACGTTAATGTTACAAATTTGTTTAAACTCGACAACTTTGATATCAACAAATATATATGTTAGCCATGAATGATAAATGAATTTGTAGCTTGAATAAATATGAATGTTGATGGCTAAGCAATCATACACTGATTTAATTGAACTAAAGCATTATAAAGATATTAATTATTGTATTATGATTACTAGTAAGGTGAGAAATTATAATCATTGCTGTTAAAATTGCGCTCCCACTCATAAAATCATACGAATTTATGCTTGCACCTTCCCCTTACGTGTCGAACCAGTGACAAACTCAGGAGAATAAAAAAACGTAACGACTTGCAAATGAAATTGTAGACTCGCAGCAAGAGCAAGAGTATAATAGGTTTTTTACGAGTTTGACTCTCAGGTTAAATTTCTTATTATTTTTTTTTTCCAGTTTTTCTCTCACTGCCATAGAATATTTGGCCATACCATAATTTGTTCAATGCCAGGGTCAAAATCTGTAAATACTATATTTTAGACTTTTTACCATCAAATAAATAAACCCCAAATCTTGAAAAAAAAATGATAAGAATAAAAACTAGGGTTAAGGTGCATTTTTGCCCTCAAAGTATGCGCCCAAAAGTAATTTTGCCTCTGAAGTTTTCAGCGTAGCAATGTTGCCCCTGAAGTTTAAAAACGGAGCAATGTTACCCCTTTGTTAAAAACCCTAACGTTGACCGTTAGGGTTTTTAACGGAGGAGCAACATTGCTCCATTTTTAAACTTCAGGGGCAATATTGCTACGCCGAAAACTTTAGAGGCAAAATTATTCCCAGGCGCATACTTGAAGGGCAAAAATATACCTTAACCCTAAAAACTATTCAATTACATTATATTAGTAACATTAGCAAACAATGTAGTCAAACCAAATTGTTGATATTTTTAGTATTTTATTTTATCATATAATTTTAATTATTATTTATTAATATAGATAAACTTTGGGAAAATTATAATAAAGGACCTAAGAAAAATAATATTTATTAAGAAGGACCATAAAAAATGGTAATTATTTTAAAGGACCAAAAATTAAAACATTAAAATTGAAAGACTAACTTGCCCTTAATCAGATTTTCTATATTATCTCTAATTAAATCAAAATCCGATTGTTTTTTTTTTGTTTATACGTAGAATTTAATTGATTGAAAATAATAAATGGAAAGTTTCAGTATGGGTCTTCCTATACCGCCGATCAATATGACCCTGTTACTCCTGTTGAAATATTAAATAAATTTATATCATTAAGTATTGTGGGAACAATACTTAATGACATAAAACAATACTTAATGATATAAATTTATTTAATTTTTCATTAATTTTTTTTAATATATCATATTTTTCAATTCAAAATTATTATATTTAAACTTGAATTTTTATTTTTAATATTAAAATGTAACTTTAATATAAATTTGGAATATTCTAAGAGTCATGATAATATTTTCTTATCTGTAAGATTTACTTTCTGGGTACCTTTCTATAAGTTCTTGACTTCTTGAGTGAAAATTAAAGGATTCATGACATGTTTGTGAAAGATTTGTTGCGACACCGTTGTTTTTAAATTTATTTAAATGTATCATTTTTTTCTCTGGTAAAAAAAAAATAATTAGCATTTTTTTCAAAAGAAAACCCATTTCAATGATAAAATTTTGAAAAAAAAGGGGATCCCATTCCAAAAGAGTAAACAGCAGACGGATTTTATAAGGGCAAAAACAGGAGTAACAGGGTCATATTGATCGGCGGCATAAGAAGACCCATACTGAAACTTTCCATTTATTATTTTCAATCAATCAGATTCTACGTATCAAAAAAATAATAATCAGATTATGATTTAATTAGAGATAATACAGAAAATTTGATTAAGGGCAATTTAGTCTTTCAATTTTAATGATTTAATTTTTGGTCCTTCAAAATAATTACCACTTTTTATGGTCCTTCTTAATAAATATTGTTTTTCTTAGGTCCTTTATTATAATTTTCCCATAAACTTTTCCAAATTTACGACATAAAGTTTACATTTACGAGTTTACCAAAACCTAGAGTTTCATAAACACACGAGTTGTACGAGTTTCCTAAAACACCTGGTACACCGTACACAGCATTACTTAGGAGCGCTGACGGGTAACGTCCAGGTCCAGCAAGTCACTTTCATCCTCTCACTGAATCCCTGATCCGAGAATCTGATCCATAGGGCCATGGCTCTGCAAGTGCTACTGAAGCGAGCCATCGCAAAATCCAAGTCCCGGTTCGACCTTTCTCTCTGCGGTGCCTTCCCTGCAGCTTATCCTTCTCCTTTCACTACTTCCGCCTCTGCCACCCATGATGCTCACTTGCCTCTGCTTCCAGCATTTGATTACCAGCCTCAGCCGTACAAAGGCCCATTGGCTGATGAAGTTTTCGCCAAACGCAAGAAGTTCCTGGGTCCTTCCCTATTCCACTACTATCAGAAACCTGTAAGTCTCCCCCAACCAATCAAACCTTGTCTATTTTTTTTGGAAAAAAACGTTTTTCTACTTATGCTGAAAATCCAACGATGAGCAATCAATAGTATTCTCCTTTCCATTCTGCTCTGCATTTGTCTATATATGCATTCCGTTTTTTCCCTTTCATTTTCTGATTTCTTTTCTAATTTTGTTGTAATCTTCGTTTTATAATGTACATCAATTTTTCACTTACACAGCTTTTATTCTTCATTTGAACCGCACGCTGATTGTTTAGATACCTCTCCTCGATTTTATCCGCTCGAGTAGTTGTTCGAGTGACTCGTACGTATTGTATAGATGAAAGTCAATGCTTTGAACAAGTGAAATGCTAATCTGATAACTTGTGAAACCACAGATGAAACTGGACATGCTCAGGATTTTTTTTTTTTTAAAAAAAATGGGCGCAACCGTGCAATGAATGGGCTAAAGCAGAGAAGTTTAACTCATTCCACCAGACATTTAACTGATCTGCTTGCATGCGCTTTACTTGTGCAAGTTCTCAGTAGCTTTTCGCCATTCGATGCATTTCTTTGAAAGGATTTTCGTGAATCCCGTTTCTGCAATGATCTATTACCCTTCTACAGCCATAACCTTTCTTGGTTTTAAGGGGATCTGATCTCTTGACCCTGGTATAATTTCCTCCCATTTTGCATTGTGCCGTTCATCATGACCAGAACTGTTATTATATATTGTCACTGCTTATTAAGATATGGATGGTCCAGGTACCTCCACATTATCAAGTGTATAATGTGTGAACTTTGCACATGTAGTGATGCTTCTTTCCTTGTTTTCCTATAAGCGCAGTATATCTAATTCAAACTTTAATTGTACTACCAGCTCAACATAGTGGAAGGCAAAATGCAATATTTATTTGATGAGAGTGGCAGGCGTTATCTTGATGCTTTTGCTGGAATAGTTACTGTTTCTTGTGGGCATTGCCATCCTGAAGTTTTGAATGCTATCATGGAGCAGGGCAAACTTCTGCAGCATGCTACTACTATATATCTACACCATGCAATAGCTGATTTTGCCGAGGCATTGGCATCAAAAATGCCTGGAAACCTTAAGGTGAACCTTCGCTTCATCAGTTGTGATTAATTACAGATTCTGACACCAGTATGATTTTATGATACCCGGTCGATTTGAAATTTCTCTAATACCAGCCCAATAGTCCCATATAAGTAAGCTTTTAAAGTAGCACAATTTGTCCACTTCATTATTTTGCTTTTTTCCTCCATGGTTTCTAGTTATATTTTAACGAATGAAAAGAAGGGATGAAGAGGGTCTTTCTGCTAAGGCACTGATTGCTGAAACTATGCTCGATATTTTAGTTTTCTTGATAATATTGACGTGGTACATAAGTCAAGCTAACAACTTTAATTTCAGGTTGTTTATTTTGTAAATTCTGGTTCAGAAGCAAATGAATTAGCAATGTTGATGGCCCGTTTATACACTGGTAATCTTGGTATGATTTCTTTGAGGAATTCTTATCATGGAGGTAGTTCTAGCACAATTGGGCTGACTGCTCTGAATACGTGGAAATATCCAATACCAGAGGTATGCCTATATAATAGGTTACATGATCTTCAAATGTTGATTGATTTCACATGGCACTGTCAACGTTCATTCTGAACCATCAGCTTCATGCAAATACCACTAATCACGGCAATATAGTTATAATTCCTTTTTCTGGAGTCTTGAAGTCTACCATGTCAAGTTCAGGAACCAAAGTTACGGCATGATTTTCAAAATGCTCAGGCTTGAATTTATTTATTTATTTATTTTTTGTATATTTGGTTTCTAAGGAGAAACAGACCAGCAGGGGAAAGAAGTTTATAAGGATTGCGTGCAAGTTTAGTTGAAAACATACCATCGTGAATGCACAATGCACTATACATTTTATATTGAAGAGGTGGTATTCAGTTATTCTTATTGACGATTTTTGACATTTTAAGGGTGAAATTCATCACGTTATAAACCCAGATCCATATCGTGGAGTCTTTGGCTCAGATGCTACTCGTTATGCCAAAGAAGTACAGGATCACATTGACTACGGCACTTCAGGAAACGTTGCTGGGTTTATAGCTGAAACAATACAGGTCTATATAATTTACCACATCTAGTGCTCAAATTTATATTCAAGGATGCTCTTGGTCTGGTTTTTCTATTTACATTATATTCACGACATATAGGGAGTTGGAGGAGCAGTTGAACTGGCGCCTGGGTACTTAAAACTAGTATATGACATTATCCACAAGGCAGGTGGTGTCTGCATTGCCGATGAAGTACAAACTGGATTTGGACGAACAGGAAGCCATTATTGGGGATTTGAGACTCAGGGTGTCATTCCTGATATTGTTACCATGGCAAAGGTCTAGACCATCATCTCATTATTATCTGGACACTTTAATCATGCACTTGAATTGCCTCATCATTTGTCTGTTGTGATACTAATTATCTGTTTTATTTGTCATAATTTAATGTTTTTCATTTTATTTCTTTTGGATATTGCTTTTTATGTTCTCTTTTTGCTACTTTTTTCATTAAATTGATACTGGTGAAGTGTTTTAAGCACCTTCCATACCTTGCCCGGTCACTATTGTATCTCATGTTCACACATATCAGGGTATTGGCAACGGTTTGCCATTAGGAGCTGTAGTTACAACCACAGAAATTGCAAGTGTGATGGCCCAAAAGATTCAATTTAATACTTTTGGTGGGAACCCTGTTTGTTCTGCTGGTGGACTTGCAGTGCTTCAGGTTCTTGATAAGGAAAAGCGTCAATCTCATTGTGATGTTGTTGGCTCACACCTGCTCGAGCGTTTGAAGTCTCTTATGCATAGACATGAAAGTATGTAATCTTGAATTTAACATTCCTGAAATGTTTCTTTCGTTGTTATTGACTCTACTTTTCTTTTATATGCTTGGTTGTATAGGGTCATAACCTTGGCACAAGAGAATTTAATTGTATCTGCATTTTATGTGCTGTACATGTGACTATTTCTTGTTTTGCAGTCATTGGAGATGTGCGGGGAAGAGGATTGATGGTGGGAATAGAACTTGTTACTGATCGAAAAGAGAAGATACCTGCAAAGGCCGAAACTGCAGTTTTATTTGAAAAACTCAGAGGTACCAAAATATACTGGCCAACCCAAAATAATTGTTATATATATAAAGCGCTCCCCGAAGTGTTTTCTGAACATGCTAACCACCTGCTTGCTTTTGAACTGTGAAGAGCTTGGTGTTTTAGTTGGCAAAGGAGGATTGCACGGAAATGTTTTTAGGATCAAGCCACCGATGTGTTTCACCAAAGATGACGCAGGTTTTGTTCTTTCTGTGCTTGTCTTATTAAAGTCATTTCTTTGTTGATGTCTTATGAGAAAGGAATGCCATTTCATTCACCGGTTTCTTGATGATATGCAGATTTTGTTGTGGATGCCTTGGACTATGCTATTTCAACTCTCTGAGAATCTGCTTGGAACCGATATGACCATGAATCCTATAAGCTCATGGATTGCTGGGTCAGATTTCTGTGCTGGAAGATTACTTGCCCAGTGCATATGTTTCACTTATATCCCTTTGAATAATAACGCAATGCCCAACCCCGTAAAAAGTGAATTTCTTTCTCATATGCATCGATAGATTTGCTCAATAATGAATGTTGATTGGTGCCATGAATTGAATTTCAATCTGGGGTTATGGTATCCAGCTGGAAAATCATGTACAGGGAGACGTTCTTTTGCAGACTGATTAATACGTGGCTGTTTCTCGAATTGACGTCTTGTTGGAGTGGCTTCAATATGTGATTCCCCCCCCCCCCCCCCCCCCCCAAAAAAAAAAAAGTCTTTTCTGTCTGTCTTTTTTTGTTTTTTGGTTTACAAGGGCCAAACTAGGCTAGATGAAACAAAAAACAAACTATAATCTAGCCAAGGGCGAAACCCCCAGGTTTTTCCTCCTTTTGAACAGGGGATATCTCACTAATATTTTGGCTAAAAAATTATGTTTCGCTGCGGGAGGGTTTGTGTCTTTTCAAGGGTGAATTACACAATGCATCGGTTATTAAGTAATTTATTGACCAGATTCAAGGTAGATAATTATATAATTAAAAAGCTGCTGACTGAACTTGGTATTCATTCAACCTGGGCACAGTTAAGGTTACTTCCAAACGGACTCTTCATGCTCCATGCATCAGCACCTATCGGAGAAACAAGAAATAAAAAAGGAAAACGTGGACATTTTAAGCTAAGTTATTGTCAAGAGATTGGATAAAAAATAGTTGTCCGCGAAGAATGGATTTTATTCTAAAAACACACATCGCATCTTTAACAACCTTTACTTCTGCATTGCCAATTTCCATGAAAACTCGTTACATATTCCAGATGTTTCATCTAGACAGCATCACCTAGCTTCCACCATTAACTTATTTACATACTCCTCCGTATATATTATGTAATGCCCATATTTACAACTTCTCCATTGCACTAAGATAGCTGGAAAAATTGGGGGGACCTGCACCATGCGTGGCACAAGCTTTCAAGCTGGACCTTTTTATGTCGTCGGAGTCGCTGGCCCCACACTTGTCTCTGTTTCGCCTCACAAGGTTGTTCTGTGTTTGCCGGACTAATTAAGCGGGTGGTTCAGAAGGACGATTAGCCCAAAGGGAGCTCAAAGCCCTCAAACGTTGGAAGTATTCCCCTAAGGCAAGCAAGCACCGAGCTGCCTGACGAATTGTAAGGATTCTAAACATTTGTTGCAGTGTTTCTTGCCGAAGATGATCAGCCTGTTTCACATAAAGCTTTGTTAAATTTGCTTTAAAAAGAAGGGGAAAAAAAAAAACCGAGAAACAGCTTTTCAGGAGTCAAAATGCACTTAGAAGTACTTATGGTATTTGTCTGTGTGTGTGATGGAATAAAAACACCACTAAGTATACTTCATGATCCAACTTCTATAGCTAACTTCCAAGATCACTCCTCCTAAATGTAAAGTCAAAAAATGAAAACTTTGTGGGGGGAAAAAAAGACAATTACCACATAAAGTTTGATCCAAGAGGCATAAACTGACATTTAAGATTTTAGGTAAACATTGAATGTATTCTCATGGAATACGTGAGACTAAGGATCATCACTTCTTTTTGCCTACAGGTCGGTAAAGACACTCAAAGGCATGTTGAAAACGACACTTTTCTTTGAAAGTGAAGTTCATTACCTGATTCACAAAGCTCACCAAAGCTTCCAACTTCTCCACTGCAATAGTCATCTGAGGAATGTAAGTTCCGTCCACCAGTTGTCCGGCGACAACGGTTTCAACAAGTATTTGCTGAAGTCTGTCCCGGCCTTGTGAAAGGGCATCTTCTGCTTGCTGGCATGATTGTCCAAGGTTATAAACATCCATTCGTTGTTGTTCTGTCAAAGGTTCGATCAAAGGGACAAGAACCTGTAGTTAAAAAATAAACTCGTCAACATACATCATATGTTACAAAGTTACTCTAACGACAGAAATTATCACATTTGAATCAAGTAGCCCAGTGAACATTTACATGTCAAGTTTGCATATGTAATTCTTGACAAAGGAATGAAGACACAGCAAAATCTGAATGTCACGTGACTTGTGGCAAGATTCTTATCCAAGAAAATACACACTATACTAGTGATTCATGTAAAGATATGAAGCATCACCTTGAGAAGCTCGGATGGGCGGAATCCTCCAATCCACAAGAAAAACCGTTCAGCTGTTGTTTTCCACATACCAAACAAGACATAGAAAACATCCACTTTTGCAGCTGCTGATTTCATGCGGAAAAGGTGAGAATAGTGATTCATTATACCATCTACAAGTATTCTGAGCTCTATGTCACTGATATGAGCATTTAAAGCACTTCTCAGCTCACAAATTTGTCTGTCTTGTTTTTCTACCCACTGCCCATACTCCATCTCAAAGGTTGCTATGCCTACACAATTGTCAATTGAACTCTTTTTAGAATGCAAGAACTAGTTGGCAAAATGACTAATCAACATTTAACAACAATATAACAAACCTGAATTTACAGATCCAGCAAATACCAAATTATCAGAATCAAGTACACAACCTGTAAAGGATCCCTGCAGTTTTGTTTCCTCAAAAATTAAAACAGAAAAACAAAACATATGTCGAACTACAGAAAGCAGAGTGCTGAAGAGATTCTGAATGAAGTTCTTCCCTGTACCTGATGTCTTGCACGGTCCAGCTCTTGCTCTAACTTGATCAACTTCAAACGGCTTGATTCTAATTGCTGAACATAAGCCTGAAAGGAAATACCAGAAAACATATTTAAAATTATACAAATGTCATAAAACCTTTTATATTTGCCACACATCTTCAATGCAAAACATTTCAAACCTTTTTCCGCAGACGACTCTTACGAGCAGCCTCTCGATTTTGTGCAAGACGTCTTTGTATCTGCATGTTTTATGATGTTACATTCCCATCTTAGAGATATTTCGTTTTTTCTTTTTTCTTTTTTGGTTTGTTGCATCAGGCACAGGTTTTACCTTTTCAATAGACTTATTAGCTTCTTGGTCATAATTCTTTGGAATTCCGAGCATTCCTTGAGAAGAATCCTCTGACTATTATCCAACAGAAATTGATTTTCTTAGCAGATAGAACAAGCATTTAATTTGCCTATAAATATATATAAGCACAAATTTTGTAAAGTTGCACCTGATTATCTAACTTGACATCTGCCTCACCAATTAAGGGCACAGAAGCACTTGAATTACAATTACTTTTGAAGTTTTCTTCCCACATGCTAATCTGGTGGATAGGATCATATAAACCCATCCTTCTTGAGGAAACAAACTGTGTGGATGTTGAATTCATGCTCTTTGGACTGATTAGTGCAGAATTTCAACCAGCATTACACTCCCAAGCCCTTTTACAAGAAACTGCTATGAAGAATAAAGAAAATGCATTGAAGTTAATCAAAGTTGATTTAACCTAAAAGAGTAATAATAGAAATAAAGAAAAAGCTAAATCAAAACTAATAGAATCAACTTCCCATTTACATTTATGGGCTGACATGAATTGATAGCACAAAAATGTCAAACACTGGGGGAAATTTTCTGATATAACCATGATATGTAACAATGCTGTAACAGAAATTTACGGTAATACAGATAAAAATCGTTGGATGACTCAAGATAAACAAAGAACAATTATCACTGGGACCAAAGGAAAGACAACGCAAAACAGATCGATTGGATTACTAAGGATGCAAGGAAATTTCTAGTGTTTGATGGGTAATATATTCCATATAGGTAAAACCCAGAGAAAGCAAAATGGTGCCCAAAACTTGCAACCGAGAGCAAATTGAAGTAATGGATACAGTCTCTAAAACTGAATTAGATAAAGTGAATTTTAGTTTATAAGACATCATTATCCCAGCCCTTTAGCCCAGGCTACCAATGAGTTTTGAAATGAACGCTAGGAGCATTATTTGGGACCGTTTTAACAGTTAACAGAAATGAAACTTTCATTTGAAGAAAAACCCCGACGCTAAATGTATAAAGATAGCATATATCCATAAACTCATGCTTTAGTTTCTTCTTCCTTCATCTTGGCTAGTTTCAACAAAAATAATAGTAACACTTAAGAACTCCGAGAAAAACGGTTTCAAAGCTTCGTTTACTTTCATTCAACAAACAAAATACCATTTTTGGGATTGGAAAAGAAGTTCAATCCCCTGTGATAGTCAAAAAGACGAAAGAAAAGTTACAGGATGAAAGTGCCAGTGACAATAACAGATAGAAAACGAGAAACTGCATAAGCAGTTACCTCAAGACAACGCGTCAAATTCATATGGGAAGTCATTGGATTGATTCCTATTCAATTCCTTGTTTTCCTCGGAATTTAATTCTCTGCTAATACCATTGAAATAGAAATGAGCAAGAGACGGGCATAAAAACCTTACCTTTAACTAAAAGCTACTTTCAGAAGCTTTTTCCCGCTCAAATCATGCCAACTTGTACTTGATATAACCAAGCAAGGACTACCTATCCTTTGCAAGATCCTGAGCTCCCAACATGATCGACAGAGGAACAACGCAAGCTTAATTAAAAGAAAGCAAGGGACCCTCACCAGCTTCTAATTTAATTCTCTTAGGTTGTGATATTCCACCAATTATATTATAATATTTCAGACTCATCACTGTTTGAATCGATTTTAGTATATAAAATGAGGATGCATGATTGAAGTTGGAGACTTGATTATGTTAATGTAGTTATACTCTGCGTGTCATTGTGTGATTCTGATAGAGTCAAAGAATAATTCACAATAAGCTAAGGCGCAGCAGTCATCGTCATAGTTCCACTACCCATTATATTGCGCACCAGTGGATATGGTGGGTGCATATTTCGCACCCCCTTTCAGCGATTGGATGACGTCACATACCGATAAGCCCAGTGGTCGGAGACTTGTGGGACACCGGCAAGTAAAAGAGATAACAAGATAAGAACGGGACCCAAAAATAGTCGGGCGCGGGAGGTATACGCGCGAGGATGGCGTTTGGAATTTGGAAGATAGTATTCGGTAGATTTGCGATTTTCATTAACAGCTGGATTAGAATAGTGGTTAGAGTTTTTTAAAAAAGCTGTGATTTAAGGTACAAGAGGTAGGATGCAGATGCTCTCATGATTTTTTTTCCCATTATTCCTAATAAGTCTATTTGGACGATTGATTGGAAATATGAAAAAAAAAAGTCAAAGTAATATAATGACATTTTAGATTTACTGGACAAATATGGTTTAGGGATTATAAGAGATAATGAAAAAAAAGATGATGGGAGAAACGCGACCCATATGAGGTAGAGAGAGGAGTGTAATTTTTAGAATTATATTTTAGATAAAGAGGAGTGTAATTCATAGAAAATGTATTAATTGATGATGTACTCTTTTCTTTGGCTAGGTTTTTATCTCACTGGGTTTTCTTAGTTAAAGTTTTTAATGAGACACATTCATAATAGATATCCAAGCGGGAGTATTATGAATATTATATTTGTGGATGTCCATATCTCTCATTATTTCCTATTATCCCATAGTTTCCTATTCTCACCCATTAATCACTATGATTATGGAATCACATTAATTTTAGATTTGAGAGTTGTGCCTATAAATAGAAGGCATATGTTATGTATTTGGAACACATTGGAATACACTGGAATAAGAATTATACTCCTATTTCTCTCTTCTTTATTCTCTTGTTCTTATTCTCTATCTATTATCTCAGATATATCGTTGTGTTTATCTTTATAACACGCTTGAACAAAGGTCTGATCGTTTCTTTAACGATTTCAGCCTACCTTCTTAAATTATATGTTTCTTTTATCTATCTGGGATAATCTGAGTCACTATATGGAATTAAAGAGATACTTTTACCGATTGTCTATATGTCGGGTTCCATGGCTAAGATTGGAGATTATTGCTGTTTGTATATCTTATATTGATCTCCTTTACGAGTTATTTTATATTATTGATATTGTTATTTTTGTATGGCTAGAAGCCATACATCTTTGATTTCACATTCTGAAATTATGTGACCAAAAGTCATATTGTTCTGATTTCCTATTACATGGCCAGAAGCCATAGTCTTTTTATTCCTACTTTGTTTTATTTTTATTTTTTTAATTTGACTCCTACATGGAAGGTTCTACCTCCAACATGGAAGTCTAGATTTAAGCTTTCTTTTTTATTGTTTTAATTTGACTCATACATAGAAGGTTCTACCTCCTATATGGAAGTCTAGATTTAAGCTTTCCTTTTTATTGTTTTAATTTGACTCCTACATGGAAGTCTAAATTTAAGCTTTCCTTTTCATGGCCAGAAGCCATACGCCTCTAATTTCTTATTATGAAATTGCATGACCAGAAGTCATATTTCTTTTACTTTTATTTTAATATTATATGGCCAGAAGTCATATAACTTTCATCTTATATATAATTGAATGGCTGGAAGCCATAATTTTTATTTTGAAGATAAATGACCTGAAGCCATGAAATTTTAATTCTGTTGCAATACTTTATGAATTATTTTTGTGAATTTGCAATTTACTATCACTAGTACTTCTTATTATTATTATCATTATCATCATCATCATCATTTTATTAAATATTCTGACAATTCCCGTTTATTTCTTTAATTAGTCTGAACCATGTCAAACCTTGTAAAACTTGATTTTGCGGCTCTTGACATTACCGGAAAGAACTATTTATTTGGAAGTTGGATGCGGAAATCCATCTAAATGTCTATGGTCTAGAAGACACAATTAAAGGAGGAAATCAGGCATCTAATAAAAATAAAGCCAAATCCATGATTTTGCTATGCCGCCATTTGCATGAAAATCTAAGAATTGAATATTTGACCCTGAAAGACCCACTTGTTCTTTAGGATCACTAGAAGATGGTCATCCTCCCAAAAGCTCGATTTGACTGGATGCATTTACGCCTGCAAGATCTAAGAATTGAATATTTGACCCTGAAAGACCCACTTGTTCTTTAGGACAATTTAAAAGGAAGGTATGATCACTAGAAGATGGTCATCCTCCCAAAAGCTCGATTTGACTGGATGCATTTACGCCTACAAGATTTTAAAACTGTGAGCGAGTATAACTCAGTCATGTTCAGAATTACTTCTGCATTAAAATTCAGAAGAGAATGTTACTGATGAAGATATGCTAGAAAAAACATTCTCCACATTTCATGCATCCAACTTTAATTCAGCATATTTCTTGAAACCTTTTTCACGGTATTGCTGCTGCAAGATCAAGTTGGATGCATGAAATGTGGAGAATGTTTTTTTCTAGCATATCTTCATCATTAACACATTTTCTCCACATAATTTTAATGCAGAAGTAATTCTGAATATGGCTGAGTTATACTCGCTCACAGTTTTAAAATCTTGTAGGCGTAAATGCATCCAGTCAAAACAAGCTTTTGGGAGGATGATCATCTTCTAGTGATCATACCTTTTTTTTTAAATGTCCCAAAGAACAAGTGGGTCTTTCAGGGTCAAATATTCAATTCTTAGATTTTCATGCAAGTGGCAGCGTGAAAAAATAATGGATTTGGCTTTATTTTGATTAGATGCCTGATTTCCTCCTTCAATTGTGTCTTCTAGACCATAGGCATTCAGATGGATTTCCACATCCAGCTTCTAAGATAAATAGTTCTTTCTGGTAATATCAAGAGCCGCAAAATCAAGTTTTGCAAGGTTTGACATGGTTCAGACTAATTAAAGAAATAAACAGGAATTATCAAAATATTTAATAAAATGATAATAATAATAATAATAATAATAAAAGTACTAATGATAGTAAATTGCAAATTCACAAAAATAATTCATAAAGTATTGTAACAGAATTAAAATTTCATAGCTTCAGGCCATTTATCTTCAGGATAAAAATTATGGCTTCCAGCCATTGAATTATATAGAAGATGAAAGTTATATGACTTCTGGCCATATAATATTAAAATAAAAGTAAAAGAAATATGACTTCTGGTCATGTAATTTCATAATAAGAAATTAGAGGCGTATGGCTTCTGGCCATGAAAAAGAAAGCTTAAATTTAGACTTCCATGTAGGAGGTAGAACCTTCCATGTATGAGTCAAATTAAAACAATAAAAAGGAAAAGCTAAATCTAGACTTCCATGTAGGAGGTAGAACCTTCCATGTAGAAGTCAAATTAAAACAATAAAAAGGAAAACTTAAATCTAGACTTCCGTGTAGGAGGTAGAACCTTCTATGTATGAGTCAAATTAAAACAATAAAAATAAAACAAAGTAGGAATAAAAAGACTATTGCTTCTGACCATGTAATAGGAAATCAGAACAATATGACTTTTGGTCACATAATTTCAGAATATAAAATCAAAGGTGTATGGCTTCTAGCCATACAAAAATAACAATATCAATAATATAAAATAACTCGTAAAGGAGATTAGTATAATATATATAAACAGTAATAATCTTCAATCTTAGTCATAGAACCCGTAATCTCCAATCTTAGTCATGGAACCCGACGTATAAAACAATCGGTAAAAGTATATCTTTAATTCCATATAGTGGCTCAGATTATCCCAAATAGATAAAAGAAACGTATAATTTAAGAAGGTAGGCTGAAATCGTTAAAGAAACGATCAAACTTTCGTTCGAGCTTCTCATGCTGATAATGTGTTATAAAACCTAATCAAAGAAAAGAGTACATCACCCATTGATACATTTTTTAAGAATCACCCATATTTTAAAATATTTATAATTCTTTTATAAACTATCATTTTGTTTAACTTATAAATTGATATATAATTTAAGGATACAAAACATATAATATAATTAAATAACTTATCTAACTTCATTAATCTTTTAAAAAAATTAAATATGTTTTATACTGAAGAGATTACCATGATGATTAGGACATTAACGAAAACAAATGGGAAAAGGTAACGCGGAAGCGGAAAGCCGTATTTGTGTCTAGCATGATTGGATTCCAGTGGAAATGAGTGACCGAATGCCTGTAATAAAACGATTAGATTGGTGATAAAGAGTGTTTTGTGATAGAAAAATAAATAAATTAATCATTCTTTAAAAATAGGGAAAATTATAATAAAAGACCTAAGAAAAATAATATTTATTAAGGAGGATCATAAAAATAATAATTATTTTGAAAGACCAAAACTTAAAATATTAAAATAAAAAAGACTAAATTGCCCTTGGTTCTACAATTTTTTTTGTAAAGGTAAGAAATCCAAAAAAATATTTTACTTTTACAATTCCAAGTCTTCGTACTTACTGTACACTGCCTCAGGTCTTGAAAAGAGATAATTTCATAAAAATTCATAAATTCATAAAACACAGGGGAGGAGGCTTGGAAGATCTTTGTCAATAGAATAACCTATGGTTCCTCCACAGAGAGATAAAAAATTACCAGTAGAGACTTTAACTTACATATTCTAGATTTTGATTTGATTTCTTTTTATCATTTTTAATCAATCACTTTAGATTCTGATTTAATTAGATATAATATAGGAAATCTGACCAAGGGCAATTTAGTCTTTCTATTTTAATGTTTTAATTTTTGGTCCTTTAAAATAATTACCATTTTTATGGTCCTTCTTAATAAATATTATTTTTCTTAGGTCCTTTATTATAATTTTCCCTTGAAAATAAAAACATATGCTTTTTTTTTAAAATTATATCTTGTTTATAGCTAGAAATAAGGAGTGACATATTTAACATAAGTAAAAACGAAAAGATGGGTTTAAAATTTCAAACAAAAATGATTTATTTTCCATATTAAGAAGGGAAAATCTCATATAAAGCTACTTAAAATAGAAAAATTTTAAATCGGGTTGGTAAATTCAACAAATCATTAATTAAGTCATCAACCCAATTTAGGATTTCAAAATCTATATAAAATGACTTTAATGTCCATCCTCTCTTCTCTGTCAGCCTTTCTTCTCTCCCCTCTTAAAAGAGTATTATTGCTTTATGATTTTAAATAAAAGGATAATCAAGAATAATTCAAGTATGTCATGTCATAATAGTATCATTGATATCAATTAAATATATTTTAATTGAAAGTCAATTAATTGTATTAATGATAAAAACAATTTGAGGTTTTTTTTTTTAAAAAAAGAAAGTTGTTATTTTTATTGGGTGAGATAAAAGCAAAGAAAAAAAAATGCATATTCCATGCCAACTTCACCTCTTACAAAATTGAATTAAAATAAAAGTCATTTTTACCAATATTAATCTAAATTAGAATAATTTTCCTTAACACATAAATTTGAGTTTTTAGATAGTAATTTAGTTAATATTTCAATTTTTTAATTCTTTAATATAAATCAATAATATTATTTATCTTTTTTAAAAAGTGGCGTTTAAATTTCATGTACTTCTATGAATATTTAAGAAAAAAAGATGTAAAATGAACTTAAAATTTCATAAAACGGTTTACATCAATATAAAAATTTCCAAAAAAAAAACTATATATATGTGTGTCAAAAATAGAGAAAAATTCATACTTAATTAATATGTTTACCAAAATATGTCCTTTTTATAGTGACATATATTATAAGTTTTCTTAAGAAAATTGTTCATGTTAATAAAATGAACTTTTTACTGAAAATATTGTAGTTTTTTTTTTATTTTTATGATGATATAGTTAGTATATTTAAACGAATCATATTTTGTTGTATTAAATTAATTTTGATATACATGGGAAACATAAATTAGGGAGTAATAAAACTCATTAATGAGGAGAGAAGTGAGAGTATTAAAGTTATTTTACCCATATTTTTAAAATCCTAAATTAGGTTAATAACTCAATTAAAAATTTATTGAATTTACCAACCCGATTTAGAATTTTTCTATTTTAAGTAGCTTTATATAAGATTTTCCCTATTAAGAATCATACCCATGATGACTAAGAGATGTTGTTCCTTTATTAAAAAGATTAGGGAAGTAATTAATTTGTACTCCTCCGGTTTTCAATATAAAACATAGTTGATTATTTTTTAGAGATTAAGAAAACTAAATAAATTATTTTAAAGTATTGATATTTATCTTTTTTTTTAAATTAAATTAAGTTATTTGACTTATAAACCTATATATAATCAAACAATAAACAACATATATTATGATTAATTAATATATTTAATTTTCTTAATCTCTCTGAAAAAATCGGCTATGTTTTATATTATAGTGGCAGCTTACAAACATTGAATTTAACCCCCGAAAAGGAAATAAACCAACCCATATATATTCGCGATGAACGTAAAATAAAATAGTTTTGAGTTGCATGAAATGTTTTAATCTGTTTAATATAAGTATTCTATGTTTTACAAGAATTTTTTCTCTCTCATATATTGACTTCCTACAGCTCAAAATTACTTTTCCTAATCACCACAGGAACTTATCTATCTATCCCTTAATCATCTTGCCTAAGATTAATACTTTTTTTAATCTTAAATATAAGATAAAGTTAACTTTTTGGAAATATTAAAAAAACTCATTAAATTACTTTAAAATATTCATATTTATCATTTTTTCTCTAAACTATTTTGTCTAACATATAAACTGATATATAATCTAATAATACATAATATATAATACAATTAAGTAATTTATTTAGCTTCCTTAATCTTTTTTTTAAAAATTAACTATGTCTTATATTTAAGATCAAATGGAAAAATATGTTTGGATGTTGAGAAAGTGATGAGAAAATAGGGGAGGAAAAACTTCCCAAAATGATAAAAATATTTACTGTTTTTATGAGTTAATTTCCCCTCATAGTATTCTTTGCCTTCTAGTTTTCTCTTAACTCAAGCATTGGGTGAGTGTTTGTTCAAGTTGAAGTCCAAAAAATGTATTTATGTAAGTCGAGACAAAACTTCTTTAATATACTTACTTCGCACACTGTAAATTACGTTGAAAAAATAGCTTCTATCATAAATTCAAACAAACATACACTAACTTCTTTGAAGTTTGAGCTTTACATGTCATGAGGCTTTTTCATTGATGAGAAGAAATACAGTTGCATATTTTTTTTTATCAAAATAGAGTAGGTTCAATTGGTGGTGGACCCAGAAAATTGTTGGAGGGGGGGGCATCGGGGGTTCGGCGGCAGCGCCCCCGAAAAATTTTTTTAAGTAAAATTTTTAATGCATTAAAAAACAAAAGAATATAAAGGTATAAAAAAACAAAAGAATATAAAGGCAAAATAAACAGATATCTTATCTTGATAATTATATGCTAATGTTTGAGGACTGAACACAAAAGCCACAAGATAAGAAGAAAACGTCACATTTAAACCACTATACAGTGTTTATATATACATTTATCCCTTCCTTTTTAGCAATGATCACAAAATGGTATAAAGAACTTGTTATTCTTATCATGTAATTGTAATTCTTTGCCAAATAAGTGAGTGCACCATGATAAGATATAGTATCTTTAACAGAAGCAATTATAAACAGTTACAAACCTCACAAGAGAAAACAATAGGGGCTTTTTTTAAAAAAATAAAAATTAAAAAATAAAATTAAAATTAAAATTAAAAAAAGAAAGAAAGAAAAAGAGGAATTTCAGGGGGGGCACGTGCCCCCTTCTATTATACCTCGGTCCGCCATTGGGTTCAATACCCGCTGGTCGATACGAAGGTTTTATTAGTGAATGATCTGTAAGTATCCCTCTAAACGCTCTTCGAGCTTAAAGGTGTGCCTTGACCTTAACCTACCCCCACCTAAACCTTTACATATTAAACCAAAAAAAAAACAACCCATAAGTAGATATTTTTTTCTTTGCCAACCCATGCGTAGATATATAACAATTGACAAATGAACACAACGGATCTTTGGTTGTGGGAAGAAAGAGGGAAAGAGAGAAGACGAGTCTGGCTTCTCATATCCCATGCCAATATAATGCAAACTAAGCCCAGTTGGCCACTTCAATTCGTGGATACAAAAGTAAGCCATTATTTAATTAAAACTAAAAATTGTCAATTAATTTATTGTGTATCTTATATGTCACCGTATGTAGCAGTAGAAAAAGCCAACTGACAATTAATTATTTAATGGTAAAACGAAAGAGGGGACACCGATCGAATGAAAAGAAAAGATGCTGGCCTTTCAGATAACGTCGGGACGAGAATGGCGATCACCCATTTTGGTTCCTCCACTACCCCTAGGGCCCCCTACTTTCTTCGTAATTTCATTTTTGTCCACTTCAAATTTATAGTTTATTATATTATCTGTATTGGAGAATATTCTTCATATGGGTACAGATCGGACATGATGATCTCGTCTCTTGGTATCGATCTGGTTTCATGTTCTTAACCATATTTGGATAGAGCCAACAATACTTGTTAGGCAGCCTCATCATTCTCCTCATGACCTTGCTTCGCTCCTCCCTTCTCTTTCACTGTTTATGCTTACTTTTCTTAACCATCTTTTTTTAAAAAAACACACACACACAAACACAATTGATAGTTCGTCGTGTTTTAATTTGTCGAGAATATATATTGACAACCTTTCTCGGCATTTTTTCTTTTCACGACCTAAATCTCTTCAAGTTTGCTTGTTTTAATTCAATGCATGGTTGTGACACACGTGCTTTGCATTAACACTTCTCATGTTTTGTCGAGAATATTGACAGCCTATTAATGAAACAAATGATAATTCATCATCTGTTCTACAATCATGTATGGAAAATATGCGAAGGCTTACTATTCAACAACAACGAAAATATTTTTTCACTCTTTTATATACTAAGAGATCTCACTTGGAAAAGAAAATGCTCTATATTAATGGATTTGGGTCCATAACTATGGGTTCCAATACGAGATCTTATAGCACTTACCAATGAGACACTAATATAATTAGATCTGTTCTTCATAGACAAACTGTGGTGCATTAAAAAAAAAATCACGTGAATTGATTTCACTCAAAAAACCATTTTGAAAATTAAAACAGCTAAGAAAAAAAGTTATCTCCCCAGAAGATATTAGCAAAATTCTCATTTGATTCTTTCCATGACAGAAGTCCACTCTCGGAACATAAAACTTTTAGATTCCTGCAATTTGAGGATGAATGTGTAAAGAGGACATTCCGGGATCCAATACAGAGATGTTTTAAGGCATTATAGTATAGTGCTAAATATAATTTAAATTGTTATTAAGAAAACTAAATATTTTCTATTTCCATCGTCTTTAAAATTGTCGACAATATCGTTCATGTTTAATTATATAAAAAATAATTGATTTAAGTGTGCCTTATAACCCGATGACATAAAAATTCTCTAATAAATGAAAGTTCATGACCTCGATCATACCTAATAACTGTGCTTATTACTCTCTTAAATAAAAAATAATAATAATTAAGCCAAAATAATCTAAGGAGACAGGAATTCACCCATATCATCAAAATACAATTAACAAGATATAAAATAAAAGAATGACGAATAGAAAAAAATGAGTCACACACGCATGCCCCCTACGTAAATATAATATTATTGGATCCAAATCCTCATCCTCAATATTTACAAAAGTGATTACGTTGGGGATAGATGGGGGCGTGGTGTTACAATGCAAGAGGACAGACAAGGAGTGAAGATATAAATGTACTTTGGCAGCAACTGCTTTGATATTCGATTGCGTCACCACTTACCAATAACGCAAATTATATATATTTTTTTAAAAAAATCACCATTAATGCCCAAGCACGAAGTGGATGTGGGTGTGGCATCTTATAAAAATATTTTATAAGATACGATAAGTTCAAATAGTTGTAATTTTATAGAATTAGGAATTTGATGTTGGCATCAATGGTGCGTATAAAACCAACAAAACGATAGTGGTGTGTGCATCATTGACATTTTCAATTAAATAGTATATTTTTTGTTTGGCCAGAACTGAATATATATAATAATTGAACACCAGGCTAAATGAGACGTCATGCTAGTGACCCTCAATTATTTTTGTTCCTATTTGTGGCTTTCTTCCCCAGTGCGTGACTTGTCACTAAGAATGGTTATCATGTGTTTCTGTTTTTGGTGTGCTGTTTTACAAGTTCTTGTAATAACCTCTCTCCACACTCAAACTCAATCTCTCTACTGGGATCCTTTGTGGGCAACTCTCTTCAATTAGCTAGGCAATTCGTTGGCTCAATGAGAACGAGAAAATAAAAATTTAAGAACCTAAAGTTTTGTAAGGCTCTTATTTCAAAGTAATATTTTGTAATGAGCAAGCTCTTAGGAGAACCATCCATATCTTAAAAGTTAATTGTTGGAGTTAGAGAACCCAAAGTCTTATAAGGCTTATCCTTCAAAGAAATCAAAAACCTTATAAGATCTATGGGACTTGTTACAATGCATGTGCAGCTCAACCCTTCGAAGGTAGCATTCTCCGGTCAGTCAGGTAAAAAGACGTCTTGACAGCTCTGGGCTACGAAAAAACACATTTCATTCGACGCTTTACTCAACCTTCCGTAGTTGTCCTCTTTGATCATCTATCTTTCAATGAAATCACCATTGTAACAGGCATAAGTCTTAGAGAGAACCACATTTTAGAAGTTAGTTATTGGAGTTGAGAAACCCAATACTTATAAAACTCCTCTTTCATGAATATGGGACTCGTTACATACATTCTAAACATGGACTCATGACACATACTATTTGGCATACATCTTGAAAACCGAAAATATATATATTGTAATATATTTAGAATTATGGTAGTACTAAAAAAATTGAGGGGTTGTGACGCCTTCCTCCGCCACCGGCTTTTTTAATACTCAAGAGCCAAAAGTAAACAAAGGGGAAAACTGAAAAATCCAATAGTGGAAGAGATCGCCACTTTGACCCATATGCCTATAATAATATTTGAGGTTTTACATGATCGATGTTTTACCGGTACCTTAAAAATGGCGGATGATATCAAACTCAACTACACGCATATTCCCTGGCTGCTTCGATGATGTCTTTCTGTTTGCGTCAGGAAATCTTCGTCTTCTCAGTCACATCAACCTACTTTTTTTCCAGGCATCGTCCAGCCAGCGGCAATATAATTACCCTGAATTTGTTTTTCCTTTTCCTTTTCCTTTTTTTTTCCCTATGCCTTCGTTTTGCTGTGTTTTAACTTTTTTTTTCTACTGATTCAGTCGCGGTTTCGAATTTTAAATACGTGGACTTCTTAAATATTGCCACAGAAAAATAATATAACTACAATGAACAATTCCATGACCGAGTTTGAAGTTATCTTATAAATATTAACTTTATGTTAAATTATTCTTCGTATGAAGAGACATTCGTATTAATCTGTCGAGTGAGTGGTTAGTTCTATTCACGCTTATAACATATGGTTGTCAGTGAGGTTCTTCCAATTCCCACTAAAATATGATATCCAAATTAGTGGGATTGCATGGTAGCTAGCCAGCGATCATGAAAACGCCACACCATGATAGCTTTCCAATCGAATAAAACAAACACTATTCTTATCACCCAGAGAAAAAAAAAAGGTTAAATTTATGTGAGCAATATTACAATAGTGCACCCTTCTTATAAGGTTTAATTCCGTGTTTTGAAATAAAAATATGTAGTAACAAACTTAATGGTAGTGACCCGTCGATCTCGTGTATCCTATTTTTAGATAAACTTAACAAAGTCATGAGAACCAGGGGTGGAGCCAGAAAATAACATTAAGGGGGGCGAAAATTATAGAAAAGGACCCAAAGTTTTAGGAATCATATTTCAGCCTCATAAAAATTTAAATATTTTCAGTTTAGTCCCTATATGACACCTTTATTAGGGATTAAAATGAAAACATTGAAACTTTTATAAGGTAGAAATATGATTCTCTAAAATTTTGGGTTTCTTTATGTAATTTTAGGGGGGCGGGGGCTTCCTAAATCCGCCCCTGATGAGAACACACCTTCTTTCATATTAAATGGAACCCAAGGGATGGTAGACATGTCAATTTCTGACGGATTATTGGGTGAGTTATTGGCCCTCTAAAAGACTTAAATACATATCATCCTCCCCTATTCTTGATTATGAACACTACCAGGTTATTTTAAATTATATGTATGAAGATGGATCATGGTATTGAAATTTATTTCACACTTGTTGCCTTGATGTGATAATGGATATTACTTCCATAGCAATACAGCGAGCTCCCTAAGCTCCTTCATGCTACTAGAACTTAACTAGGAAAGACAATTTCTCTACAAAGGCAGCTTATAGAGCTCTGGAAACCTTGAGATGGCATTAGCTCGACACCATGTGGTCTCAGATATGGAAATTACCAATGGCTCAACGAGTTAGAACCTTTACCTAGCTTTTATTAAAAGGGAAGCTACTCACTAACGAGGAACAATTAGAAAGGCACTACTACAAAATACTAAAACGACGACCTAAAAAAGACTCAAAAGACGACCTGATTTTAAGGGACGTTGGGGACAGAGTAGTAGTTTGTTGTATATTAGGCGACCTGAATACAAATCAGGTCGCCTAACATTAGGCGACCTGAATAAAAATCAGGTCGCCTAATATTAGGTGACCTGATTTGCATTCAAGTCGTCTAATAGAAAGAGCAAGGGTTTCAAATAGACTACCTAAATTGTTTCAGGTAGTCTATTTTGTAAAAAAGACTACCTAAATTAATTTTAGGTCGCTTATTGAAGCAAAACGACTACCTTAATTGCTTTTAGGTAGTCTGTTTTAAAATAAATGTAATATTTTAAATGAAATAGGCGACCTGAAATCAATTTAGGTAGTCTATTTGGTTCAAAAGACTACCTAAATTGCTTTTAGGTAGTCTTTTGTACCAGATAGACTACCTAAAAGCAATTTAGGTAGTCTTTTGAACCAAATAGACTACCTAAATTGATTTCAGGTCGCCTATTTGGTTCAAAAGACTACCTAAATTGCTTTTAGGTAGTCTATTTTGTTCAAAAGACTACCCATATGGATTTCAGGTCGCCTATTGCATTGTTCAGGTAGTCTATTTGATTAAAAAGACTACCTATATTTCCATTCAGGTCGCCTATTTGTCAAAATAGACTACCTAAATATTGTTCAGGTCGCCTTATAATAGATTTTTTTTAAAAAAAAATTTGTTCTCGCTCTGTTTGTCCAATATACTGCAAAGCTGAATACTTCACAATTCACAATTACAGCAGGCAATTCATAACTCAATTACAGCAATTAACTGCCAAATTCCTGTTTTTCTAACACCAATTACAGCAAGGCAATAACTCAAAATGTACAAGTTTTTACCATAATATACTCAGCCAACCATAGCAAAATTCAAACAACGTTAACGGTAGATACATGTCCATGATTCACAACAAAACTACAGTTACAATCAATCAAATTCAAGTCATTCAGTCAAGTCCCAGACTCAGAAGCTATCCGCTGAACTAGTTGCTACAACAATTTAACTATACCACTGCAAAACAGAACCAATTTGTACAATATTTACAAGGGAAGGCCAGACAGAGCTAAGTCATACCACACCAAGTCATACCCTAACAATAGATTAACTTGCAAGTGACCCATGTTCAAGAAGATATCTAGCCAGCATGTCTCGAGTCGAATCCAGGTCATCCTGTGAGTACGGCTCCTCAGTTTTCCAATACTGTAAATTGGAAAACAAGGTATAATTAACAACTGAAGTACCACAACATAAAATATTATCATTTGAGGATCACAGAGCATTACGTACGTTTCCAAAGCCAGTAGTTTTTCCGTTGGAAATGATAGTTTGCATCCAACTGATGACATAGTATCCGCACTCGGTGTTCCCTGGTTGTTGATGGCACTATAAATCAAACACAAATTGTTAGAACGAAAGCTATTGTGGCACAGAAAAACACTTGAATTGAAACTACTTACCTTGGGGTAAAACCACTTCGATCCACCCTGGTCTCTTTGTCCATCAAGATCTCTATACGTCCTAAGAGCCCTATCATCATTAAAATGGAAATTAACAGACATGAAAACAATTCATTTAAAAGACGAATCGATGATTTAGACAAAAATTTACTTACTCGGCAAACATGCTTTTGATATCCTCGGTTGGCCTGCCACTTATAGAATCATACCAATAACATGCATTTTTAGAGGGGCAAACTACACACAGGGTCCAATGAGCACTACAACATATACATATTCATATTAAACTAAGATAAGAAAACAATTAATTCTTAAAAATCTTATATAGACAAAAAAAAATACGTACCCTTCATGTATTGGCGCTAGATAACAAGTCGATTGTAGGTCACCCATTGCTAACCCAGCATAAATGGCCCTCCTCGCTAACTTATTGCGAGCCGAAGCCGTGCTTCCAGGACATAAGAATCCGAATGAACCCAATAGGCCTCCCTTTTTGCACAGGTCGTGGCAGACACTATGATCAAAATAAAATGATAGATGTTGTTGAATATATTAAATAAAAAAATAGTAACTGACATAATTAAAGGGTACAAAAAACTTACAAGATTGCAAGTTGAAGCCACTGTATATCTAAATCTTCCATATGCATAAACTCTGTCAGATCTTTCTTGTCAATATTGATCGAATATGACTTGTCTGCACCGACAACGCCAGAAGGCATCTGCAAGCCTATAGAGATGATGTCCTTGGTGAGCTCTCGCAGCTGTGCTAAGTATGGAAATACGTCCGCAGCTTGTTCATACTATGAAGACATAATAAACAGATTACGAGTGGGTTAGCAATGAAAATCAAATGGGAATCTAGTCAACGTCAATCAGTAAAGTATAGAAATACCATTGGAGGTGTCGTCCCCATCTCAATAAGATAATGCGGCCAAAGGATGAACGATGTGGTGGCAGCGCTGAGATCTGGAACCTCCTCATCATCAATCGGGATGGCTGTCTTTTCTTCACCCTCTCGCACACTTCTTACAGTCACCCTACGTAGGTCTTGTGGAATTTGCATATTGTGGTGTGTGGTTTGTTCTGGGTAAACAAGACCATCGGCAACAATACGCCGGTGTGGGTCATCCAAATATAGGGTGCAGGGTTGTCCACCCTGTGGAGTGTGAGAAGGCTCGCCAATATGTACATCTGGAGAGTGATGAGAAGGTTCGCCAACAGGTACATCTGCAGCGTGATAACTTTCTTTACTGCTTGGGAAGGCCAGAGATTCCTGGTATGTAGGCTGCGTATTTTCCCTCTCTTGTATCATAGCCCTCATTTCACCCCGTAGTTGTGCCATAACCTCATCTACGAGGGACGCTCGAATTTTGGCTACAAGTTGAGGGCTAGGGTTGTCATCGTCATGCGAACAAGTAGCACGCCGTCCAAAAAATTTCGCGACGCTAACTCCCCTCGGCTCCCCTCGAACAGCATCAAGGTAATCCGGCTTCCCAATCGCCGTGGACAAAATGTCCATCCGTGTACCCGGCGTGAACGAACCTTGGCTGCTCTGCTGCTCAAGCGCATCCTGTATCAAAGGATTATTCATAAATAGTTACTAAACGCTAAAAATATGAAACAACAGAGGCTATTATTTAATACTTCTAATTTAACTACTTACAATCTTCTTGGCAACCTCAGCCACATCCTCATTTACGAAATTCTCACCCCTCTTCCTCGCAGCTATCCATTTTTTGTGACGAGGAGGACGCTCCGGGGCCTGGATAACAGTGGAAGGATCGGATTGCGAAGCTTCCTTCATTCTCTGCAACTCTTCTTCCATCAGCTTCCGTTCAAGCTTCCTATAGCCACCCCGAGACAACAGATGCGGATACTTATTTCTCGCTTGCCTCTCTCTATTGGCCTGACTTTGTTCCTGTCACACGAAAACAAATAAATTTGAGCCTTCGATGTCAAACCAATGCGAACTAAAAGATAAGATATGAAAGAAATTTTACAAGAAATTGAGGACTTTGGCGTGACGCCACAAACTCCCGCCAGTCCTCTGAAGAAATGTAATCATAGTCCTGACATGGGTCCTTGTCCTTCTTTGCCCCTCGGATATACTTTTTAGTGAGCTTGTTCTTAAAGTCTTTCCAACGCAGACGAACCTCGCCCATCCAATGCTTGTACATGGCCTTATTGTTAGGCACATCATACGTTTGCTGCAAGGTAAAAGATAGAAGATATTAGACAAATTAAGTAATAAAACTAAAGATACAAATGCTTTATGAATCGAAAGTGAGATACCAAAAGTTGTGCCCAAATCAACTCCTTCGTTTTCTGAGGAACCAACTTCCAATCAGAGATAACAATGCGGACTTTGCTTCGAGCCAGATAGCCTACGTAGCTAATGAAATTGTCTTCCTCTGGACCAATCGGATTCATATTGGCATCGAACTCCACATGCAGTCTCTTTTTCTTACCCTGACGACGTGCAACTAAAGCACCCATATGTGTGCTACCTCTACCCTTTCTCACCACCGGTACCTCATCTCCGCTATCACTCGATGACTCAGCAGAGCCAGACATGTTAAACCTGATCATCAAAGACAAATCAATAATGTTAGATAGGGTTATTCTTAAATAATAAACAAATGATTAAAATGAACTAACATGTTAAACCTGTACAACAATAACATAACACTTTTTTCATAACTTAAGATCTTACTTTATATGGTCTCCCATATTCCTTCAGAATGATCCTTTCTTGGAGCATATTCTTCATCATCTACCAATTCTACTTCACGTGTTATAGGTGGATTTGTTGTGAAAGGGAGTGTATCGTCCAGGTTCAAGGATTCTTCACCATACGTCTGTTTTTTACTTTGAAGTACAATGGAAATTTTGTTATTTGCAGGATCTGTAACATAAAACACTTGCTTCGCCTGGCTTGCTAGAATGAATGGATCGTCTCTATGACCAAGTCTTTGAAGATCAACCGAGACAAATCCAAATTTAGGATCTATTACAACAGCATTATTGTTAACCCACCGACATTTAAATAAAGCAACTTTGAACTTGGTGTAGCTTATCTCCCATATTTCTTCAATAACGCCATAATAGGCCATTGATGCTAACACCGGGTTTTTGTCTTTCGAACTTGAAAAGTGCATGGATTCTGCTTCAACCATCACCCCACTATTTTGCACAGAACTTCTGTCATCTTGGTCTTTTGTGTAGAAAGAATATCCGTTTATATCATAACCTGTCCAAGTGATGACCTGATAAGAAGGCCCCCATGCTAACCACTCGATTGTATCCGACACTCCGGTCTCGTGTGAAACCTTCTCCTCGAACCACTTTATGAACGTCTTCTTTTGCTCATGAGCGATTTGCATGTCATTCTTCCTTGGATTCTTACTCTTCAAACTCTTTCTGTGTTCATCAATGTATGGTTGAACTTCTTCCATATTATTCAAGATGTACAGGTGTGCTTGCAACACCTCTTCACGAGGCTTATTCTTCAATTTGATTCCTCGAGTTCCCTCACTTAAACCCTTATCATGCTGAGATTGTAACGTCGCCCCTAATAGATAATCTTTACAGAACTCCATAGCCTCTTCGACTACATATCTCTCAACTATTGAGGCTTCCGGTCGATAAGGATTTTTAGAATACCCTTTTAAGATCTTCATGTATCGCTCGAAAGGGTACATCCACCTTAGGTAAACTGGACCGCAGAGCCTTACCTCCCTTACCAAGTGCACTATCAGGTGCACCATTATATCGAAAAATGCAGGAGGGAAATGCATCTCGAGTTGGGACAAAATAATATAACCCTCATTTTCCAATTCATCCAACTTTTCAATGTCAATGACTTTGTTACATATGGCATTAAAGAAAATGCACAATTTTGTTATAGTGGTCCGCACTTCATCTTTCATAATGCCCCTAATAGCTACTGGTAATAGTTGTTGCATCAACACATGATAATCATGGGACTTCATTCCCACTAACTTGAAATCGTCCATTGAAACACACCTTCTCAAATTTGAAGAATATCCTTGTGGAACCTTAATGTCATATAGACACCCACACAAACTTTTTTTCTCCGCTTTTGACAGCGTATGAGCTGCTGGCTCCATGTATGCCCTCTTACCATCTTCCATTACTCGTGGATGTAGCCGTTCTCTTATTCCCATATCAACCAGGTCTAGTCTCGCACTAATTCCATCCTTAGTCTTCCCTGGTATGTGCAAAAGAGTACTGACAAGGCTATCACAAACATTTTTTTCCACATGCATCACATCAAGACTGTGTCTCACATCAAGACTACGCCAATATGGAAGATCAAAGAAAATTGATCTCTTCTTCCATATATTCTTCTCACCCGCAATCCTTTTCTGCTTACCCAATATGACATTGATATGCATCACCCGACTATAGACTTCCTCTCCGGTTAATGCCTTTGGAGCCGTTCCATGCTCCGGTAAGCCGTTAAAACGCTTTCTTAACTTACGATATGGGTGGAACCGATCAAGAAACCTCCTGTGACCGAGGTAGACCGTTTTCTTTCCATGCTTTAGTTGTTGGAAGTTTGTGTCAGCTTCACATATTGGACATGCTTTATGCCCCTTCACACTGTACCCAGACAAATTTCCGTATGCAGGAAAGTCGTTGATCGTGGTAAAAATCATTGCACGCAACTTGAAGAACTCCTTCTTATATGCATCAAACACATCTATGCCTTCCTCCCACAACTTCTTCAAATCCTCAACCAAAGGCGCCAAGTACACATCGATATTGTTACCGGGCTGTTTTGGTCCAGAAATCATCATAGACAGCATCACATACTTGCGTTTCATACATAGCCAGGGAGGTAAGTTGTATATTACAAGAAGAACCGGCCATGCACTATGGGTACTGCTAAGAGTTCGATACGGATTGAAGCCATCTGTACAAAGCCCCAGCCGAAGGTTTCTTGGCTCACTGCCAAATTGAGGGAACATTTCGTCTATTTTCTTCCATTGCAGAGAGTCAGCCGGGTGCCGAAGATATTTTCCATCGGATATTCTCTCATCAGAATGTCATCTCAACTGCCTCGCCGTTGCTTCACTAGTATACAGACGCTTAAACCGTGGAATTATTGGAAGATACCACAATGTCTTCAAAGGTTGCCTTTTTGTTGTCTGCTCTCCAGAAACACTACATTTCTTCACTTTGTATCGTGAAGTTTTACACTTCGGACACTTATCGAGGCCTTCGTACTCATTTCTGTATAATATGCAGTCATTAGGGCAACTGTGTATCTTTTTATACTCCATACCCATCGTAGATAAGATTTTCTTGGCCTCATACATACGATTTGGAAGTACATTATCATCTGGCAACATATCACACAACAATTCAAGCAACGACGTGAAACTGCTATCGGTCCACCCAAAAGTTGCCTTTAAGTTGACCAAATGTAAGGTCCCAGTCAACCGTGTATACTTAGTACACCCAGGGAACAAAGGTGTCTCTGCATCACTCCACACGCTATCATATTCATGCGGTTGTGCAAAGGATTCGACCTCAACATCATGAATCATTCTCTCTATTCCATCATCATCTACGTCAACCTCATTTTCGTGGGATGCACTAGGTGTTACCTCCTCACCATGCCATATCCACGTTGTGTATCGAAGGTTTATTCCATCACAAATTAGGTGATCCCTTATATCAGCAACATCCCTTCGAATCCCATTTAAACAATTAACACATGGACAATAATACATCCCGTTTTTTGTAGTCACATTCCTTCTAGAAAATTCAATAAACTCTTCCACCCCTTTCGCATATTCTTCGCTAGTTCTCAAAGCATTCATCCAACTATGACCCATTTTGTTATCACCTAAGACATTTCCAACAACAGTCAAGTTCATAACAATTTCAAAAAATTTCGGCAGCATTTCCCTTTAACAGTAAGACATCCCAAAATTTCAACAACAAACCATTTCAACTTAATTCAACAAAACTTACTAACTAAGGCAATTTAGAAAATATCAGCTATTAAATCCAATACTTCCATCAATACAAAAAACTAAAATATATCTAAGTTGTAAAATTAGAAAGGTGCAGCAGCAATAGGAGAATTCACTGACAACTTGCAATTAAATTTAAGAATTACAAAGGTGCAGCAATAGGAGACTTCACATTCATTGAGGATAAAATGAGCAAAAGTACAATAGTCTTATGCTCACAATGATGCAACACTTCCCAAATATTTAGTTTCTAAGCAAGCCAGCAAGTAAATTTGAACATTTTACTCACACGCACACAACAAGCTAAACCAATCGCAATAAAGAAATCTCTAAAATTAAACAATAAAAGCAACAAAAAACAGAGCAGAAGAAGCGCTGACCTTCAAGACAACTAACAGCGAACGGCAACCCAAAGCCGACGAGAGGCAAAATGAATAAAAGGCTCGACCTAACCCTGCGTGCGTCTGTGGTTTGGGTCAGTAGGCAGCAGTCGTGACACGAGCAGAAAACGATGATGCAACACAGAGGATAAAATGAGCAAAAGAACAATAGTCAACAATAGGAGAATTCACATTCACTGAGGATAAAATGATGACGAAAGGTAATGCGTCATGGGACTATGATGTGTAACATCCTGATTTTTGAGTCTACAGACTAGAAAATTAGCCTATTTTTAGAGGACTATTAGACCCTATTTTTGAAAATGAATTTAGAATCAGTATTTTATTGGACATGAATAGTGTTACTATTCACAAATACGTACATGAATAGTATTCACTATTCACAAATACGTATTCACTTTTTATCAATACGGTATTTAATCGATATTTTGAGAAATATGAAAAGTATTTACTATTTAGAAATACGTATTTACTATTTAAAAATACGGTATTTACTATTCCTAAATACGTATTTACTATTCATGTGGGACCCACGCCAAATGATTTTCCCTCCAGCCGCCTCTCCTTGTGCTTCTCGTGGGAATGTTTTAAAATTCAAGCGGGACCCACTCAATATTAATTATAATAATATTATATTATTATTATTTTATTTTATTATTTAAAATATTAAAATATTATTAAAATTTTTTTTAAAAGAATCACGGGGCGACTGAGAGTAGTCACGGGAGGATTTCTTTTTAATTTTTAGGAAAATTACGTAAAATGACCCAGAGACGAAAATTACACTTAAAGACCCATTTTCCAACTATAAATAGACGTTCCATTTCATTTCATTCTTCACAATTCCTAGAGCTACTTAGAGAGAGGAAGAGAGAGAGAGAAGGAAGGAATGAAGAATGATGGTATGATCTGAGGTTGAATTATTTGGTGATGGTAAATTGAGAGTATTGAACTATTGGTAAAATAAGCTTGGAATTGAGGTAACCTTGGTTATTCTTTTATATACTTGTCAAATATTTATATGTGTATATTTATTTACTGTTTTGGGATTTATTGTGCCTATAGAAGGCTTGATTTGGAATCTGATAATGTTGTTTTGATGAGGGTGGATATTCTTGGAGCCCTTGGTATCACTTTTCTTTTAACCGGGTCAAATATGACACCTCCTTGGTTGTGATTTTACCAGGAGGGGAGCCATGTTGAAGTTATGAGTATTGGATATGTTATGATGAGAGATGAGTTATGTGTTAGATTGCTCCAGTCAACGGTTATAAGAGGTGGTCAGGGTAATAAGGGTGATCTATTCATCATTGAAATATTTTATATTGTGAGATCTCTTGTAAATTATTGGAAAATAAATTATGATGTTTTTGGAACCCTTTTTGGGAGGGAGTTTTGGTAACCGAGTCGAGAACTATTTTGTGAAAGGTTTTTATATAAAGGCATATATTTTAATTATTGTGAATTTATAAATATGTTCTCGTTCTTGGTTAGCATGTATATTTCTGAATAACCAATGGTTACGGGGATCTTTGGATCTTACGGTTACTTTGTTCATTTTTTTTCAGGTAAATGATTTAGTAGGGAAATCAGGGAAGGCACATATGGAAAGCTCATGCTATGTTATTTTATTTGCCATGACCATAAGACTTCCGCATTTTGAAAACTCTGATATTATTTTGGATTTATTTTGGCCCTGTATAAATGAATTTGTATCTTTGGCCAAGTTTTTGGGTGTTAAAATTGAGGCGTTACATTTTTGGTATCAGAGCCAGGTTCTGGCCAATTTGTTGATTTCCTAACAGTTTTCTAAAAGAAAGAGGTCGTGGCAAATTAAATATCATAACATGTGCACTTCCCTGTTAGATTTAGAATTTATTTAGCTATTTTCTTATTTAGTGTCCTTGTGATATCTAATTGTTTTTGAGGAGTTATAGTTTGAGATTATGATTAAGGTTAGATTGTGAATAAGGTTTGATATTTTATCAGAGTGGCGCAGCGGAAGATGATGAATTTTGAGGACAAAATTTTTTTTTAGGAGGGTAGAAATGTAACATCCTGATTTTTGAGTCTACAGACTAGAAAATTAGCCTATTTTTAGAGGACTATTAGACCCTATTTTTGAAAATGAATTTAGAATCAGTATTTTATTGGACATGAATAGTGTTACTATTCACAAATACGTACATGAATAGTATTCACTATTCACAAATACGTATTCACTTTTTATCAATACGGTATTTAATCGATATTTTGAGAAATATGAAAAGTATTTACTATTTAGAAATACGTATTTACTATTTAAAAATACGGTATTTACTATTCCTAAATACGTATTTACTATTCATGTGGGACCCACGCCAAATGATTTTCCCTCCAGCCGCCTCTCCTTGTGCTTCTCGTGGGAATGTTTTAAAATTCAAGCGGGACCCACTCAATATTAATTATAATAATATTATATTATTATTATTTTATTTTATTATTTAAAATATTAAAATATTATTAAAATTTTTTTTAAAAGAATCACGGGGCGACTGAGAGTAGTCACGGGAGGATTTCTTTTTAATTTTTAGGAAAATTACGTAAAATGACCCAGAGACGAAAATTACACTTAAAGACCCATTTTCCAACTATAAATAGACGTTCCATTTCATTTCATTCTTCACAATTCCTAGAGCTACTTAGAGAGAGGAAGAGAGAGAGAGAAGGAAGGAATGAAGAATGATGGTATGATCTGAGGTTGAATTATTTGGTGATGGTAAATTGAGAGTATTGAACTATTGGTAAAATAAGCTTGGAATTGAGGTAACCTTGGTTATTCTTTTATATACTTGTCAAATATTTATATGTGTATATTTATTTACTGTTTTGGGATTTATTGTGCCTATAGAAGGCTTGATTTGGAATCTGATAATGTTGTTTTGATGAGGGTGGATATTCTTGGAGCCCTTGGTATCACTTTTCTTTTAACCGGGTCAAATATGACACCTCCTTGGTTGTGATTTTACCAGGAGGGGAGCCATGTTGAAGTTATGAGTATTGGATATGTTATGATGAGAGATGAGTTATGTGTTAGATTGCTCCAGTCAACGGTTATAAGAGGTGGTCAGGGTAATAAGGGTGATCTATTCATCATTGAAATATTTTATATTGTGAGATCTCTTGTAAATTATTGGAAAATAAATTATGATGTTTTTGGAACCCTTTTTGGGAGGGAGTTTTGGTAACCGAGTCGAGAACTATTTTGTGAAAGGTTTTTATATAAAGGCATATATTTTAATTATTGTGAATTTATAAATATGTTCTCGTTCTTGGTTAGCATGTATATTTCTGAATAACCAATGGTTACGGGGATCTTTGGATCTTACGGTTACTTTGTTCATTTTTTTTCAGGTAAATGATTTAGTAGGGAAATCAGGGAAGGCACATATGGAAAGCTCATGCTATGTTATTTTATTTGCCATGACCATAAGACTTCCGCATTTTGAAAACTCTGATATTATTTTGGATTTATTTTGGCCCTGTATAAATGAATTTGTATCTTTGGCCAAGTTTTTGGGTGTTAAAATTGAGGCGTTACATGATGCAAGCTAATATGTATAATAGTAGTACATGTAATATTTGCAGGGTTTTTTCCCCCCTTAAATTAGGGCAACTGTATCATCGGTCCAGGAGACTACCTGGACCAGTGCAGGCAGTTGACCGGGACCTTTTTTTTTTTTAAAACAAGACAAAAGATGAATGCAGAAGACTATATCTAAAGCAGCAGAGAGCCATATTAATTCCTACAAGTAGGCGTACAAAGGACAATATCTAAAGCAGAAACATATTTGAATCATATTTTCCAGGACTGACTAGAGACATATTTGAATCCCCACTTATGTGATGAATGATGAATGTAGAAACAAATTTTAAGCATCAAAAATCCTATAGTGCAGAGTTCAATTGCAGTTACCATCAGTATTCAAATTAAAAGTTTAGGAACAAATTAAAAAAGGAAAAACGACGTTGATCAAACTGAAGTATTAAATTGACAGAGGTAGCAAAAAAAATAAAAAAGTCTATATTATTATTACTACATGAGAACCAAAACTCTTATGAATATAAAACAAAGCATGAAGAAGTTTAGCAAAAAAAAAAAAAAGAGAGAGAGAGAGGGGTTTTGTTGCCTAGTTGAACGCCACATAGATGTGTGTGTGTGTGTGAATCGCATATATAAACTAAAGAGAAAACAAGCAAAACATTAGAAGAATTTTAAGATCCTTAGAATAAGAAGCTACCTAAATCAGGTGTTGACAAATGTACAATAATTCATGGCTTCCTTCATCAAGTAAAATGAAGTTGGGGCCACAAAGATCATCAATAATCTTTTTTTAAGGAAAATGAGAGAACCACGCTAAGGAACATGAAGAGAATGCAGCATATACCTCTTTTTTTTAAAAAAAAATTAGAAATAGTCTATTATTATTCAGTTTGAGGAAGTTACTGTAAGAAAGAAATCTGAGAGTATGACAAAAAGGAATGGGAAGGTAATTCAGGAAGCATGAGAAGAAAGCAAAGGGGAAGAGAGTGGATATGTTAAAACAGCCAATTTCATACAACTATAGATGAAATTAAAATGAGTAACTCAAATGAACAGTAAACTATAACACAGCTTTTAGGATTATAGAGTCCTAGGAATCTTAAAATTATGACAGCATTTGCCCAATAGTTCTACCACAGCTGATTCTATAAAGCTTCAAGGTTTTATACAGTATAAACCAAAGAAACTAAACCCGGGTGCGTTCAGCCATAGTCCACAGAAACTAATCAGTCCAATGGTAGAAAGCAACAAACAGTTTAAACTTAATGAGAAGGGAAAAAACAGAGTTCATCAGAAAATAAAAAAAAAACAGTGAAAGAAATAAACAGCAGCTAACGATAAGTAGCAAGAAGGCAATAAGGAAAACAAGCATACGGTAATTAACAGTCAACAGTCTACTAGAACCACGAGTTCCTTGTCATTTACCAGGAAAAAAAACAAAAGGTGCTTCAGATAAGAAAAGAAGAAAAGCTTCTTGTGGTCATATAAAAACTTACAAACTCAATCAGATAATTTTCCAAAAGAAAAAGTTAAAATTAAAACGTTTATCTTAACCACAAGTGTGGGCATAAATCAGAAACTCAGAAGCTTACCTAACGCCATATTCAAGCTATTTTGTTTACCCTATACGACATCACTAAATCAGAAAATCAAAATACCTTCAAGCAAATCCCAAATCACAGTAGTCTTGATCGCCTAGAAATCACCATCGTGGCTCGCTACTTCCCACCGACGTTGACGATCGCCACTCACCGTCGTCGTTCGCCGTTCCTCGCCTTGAACGAATTTGGGCTTTTTTTTCTGATTCAAAAAGCGCAATTTTGAATGGTTGCCGGATTTGGGGAAGGAGGCGGAATGAGAGAGAGCTGCGGGTTAGCCAGGATTTGGGGAAGGAGGCAGAATGAGAGAGATAGAGCCGCGGGTTAGCCAGGATTTGGGGAAGGAGGTGGAATGAGAGAGATAGAGCCGAAATACGGAGATTAGGTTTTAAGGTCGATAAAGGCGACCTGATTTTAAAATCAGGTCGCCTATTGCACATTTTGGGCGACCTGAAAAAGAATCAGGTCGCCCATATTCTGTTTAAAGGCGACCTGAAAGATAACCAGGTCGCCGATTATAAATGAAAGGCGACCTGATATTTAATCAGGTCGCCCATATACTGATTAAAGGCGACCTGATTTAATATCAGGTCGTCCAAAATTCGCCCATAATAAAAATTAAAAAAAAACTAAGGCGACCTGAAAAAGAATCAGGTCGCCGGTTATAAATTAAAGGCGACCTGATATCTAATCAGGTCGTGCATATTCTGATTAAAGGCGACCTGATTTAATATCAGGTTGTCCAAAATTCAAAACAGACGACCTGATTATCATTCAGGTCGCCTGTAATAAATTTTTTTTTAAAAAAAAACTAAAGGCGCCAAATTCAATAGTTTTAGACCCAAAAAAAGACTCATGGCGGCAAAGTTTTTAGCAATTTGGGCGACCTAATGGAATTCAGGTCGTTTAAATTCACTAACAGACGACTTGAATTAAATTCAGGTCGCCTAAATTCAATACTCCAACAAAAATCCATGGCGCCAAACAAACAAAATGCCATGGCAGCAAATTCTTAATGGCTATTAGGCGACCTGAAATAAATTTAGGACGACAATATCCAATTTTATAAGTCCTAAATTTCATTTCAGGTCGCTGAATGGTCATTTTCCTTATATATATTTACAAGATTGCCACTACCTTCATTTTTTACTCCCTATTTTTAAATAAGGACGTTTTTTAGGATAGTGATATCCAATATTTGTAGTAGTGAGGGAATGACTATGGATCAGCTCTCTTCTCTTTGTCAAGTCAACAACTAATGTTAAGACCATGTTTTCAAAGAATGTAGTATGACCTCATTAGTTTGGAGGAAAATCCTTCCTGCAAATATGAGTGCAGGCTTCTTTAGATTGAGCATTCAAAATTAGCTAAACTTAATCATACAATCACCTCCTCCACATAACTCTTGGAAGATAGGTGTATGCATCACAAGCTAGAACTCTGGGAAGTCTAAAACATAAGAGTTTTCACTGGTGAATCTTTTACTGCAGAAGGGATTGTATCTCAGGTTAAATCTGTAGTTATTTATACCCTAAATTCAATCTTATTTCTAATCCCTCAGTTTGACTAGTTATTAATGGAATTCCATTTCATTGGAAAAGAGAGGCCCAACCCAAACAATCTTATGAAACCCCAAATAGCGAAACACACCATATTAGTAGCGGAATTAAGTTCCATGCCTATCCGAAGGAACTGGGTTCCCTAAAGGATAGGCAAGGTGAGCTTGTCTCATTGGCCCAAATTTTTTTCCACTTTTTATTTTTTTAGGAAAATTATTCTAATAGGTAGAGAATCTAAAATAAAAATAATTTTTTAACTAATAATTTTTGAAAAAAATGATTTTTTAATTTTAAAATCATTAAACAAAAATATTAAATTTGGACGATTCAGATGAGACAAGCTCACCCTACCTATCCAAAGACAGGCAGGAAACCAGTTCCTATTAGCAGCCACATTTTGTAGTACCTAGTCAACATCTCTGTGCTCCTACTGCTCCGTCTTTTTTTTTTTTTTTTTTGCCAAGTGTTGAACTGTGAAAATCTTGCCACAACAATTTCAGATCTTGAGTCTTCAACGTCTCTTGTAGTTATTGAAGCTATCTTTTAGTTGCAGATTTCTCTCCTTGTTTTCTCATCTACTCCTGTCATCGTCCTCGATTTCTTCTCCGACATCGCAAACACATCTGGAAGTTTTATTTTTTAAAAAGGCGGCCTGAATAACCCATCCAACCCAGCGGGGTATATCTGTGTTGTGTCGGTTTAGTCCGCTCCATAACAGGTTGGGTGATCTCCGATTTAGACATTAAACCAGGCCAAACATAGTGTCGGTTCTCTGGTTGAACCTGCCGGGTTTGGTTTTTTGTTTATTGAAAAAGAGCCGAACGATATTACATAAATATCAATTTTATTTATATATTAAAATATTAGGGAAAATTTCATTTAAATATCAAATGAAATTGTAAAACCCTCAAATGTTTCTTAAACTTTGTAAAAGACTTAAAAATGACAAAGGCTAAATTGAGATTTTTAAATTCGGGTGAATTTACCTTTTTGCCCTCATTTCTTAAATAAATTTAAAAAAATGGCCCCCGTAAGGTTGCCACCGTGGCCAGCTACTGGACTGCCTGCAATCATCGGCTGCCTGGGCTTCGGCCGCCGGTTTCCTGAGATCCGGTGAGAGTTTTTTTTTTTTGGGTAGGATTGAAGATTCAATGAAAGTGAGAAGGTGGGGTTCAAACTTCAAACCCACCCCACCTTCATGGGGTCAAGCCCAACCACTGAGTCATATGGTTCCTTTAATATATATATGCATTAACAAATATATATATATATATATATATATATTCCTTTTAACATTTTTTTTATCAAGAAATACTTTTGTAAATCTTATTACTAAACTTGTAAATCTTATTAATAAACTTGTTATTTTCATTATAAATTTTGTTTAAAGTGCTCAGATTCAGTCTTATAAATCCCGTGATATATATATATATCCATATAATATATCATATTTATATTTATATATTATATAATACTCAAACACACACACACATATATATGCATTATTATATATAATAGATAAGTGCACGTGCACCCACACATATATAAAATGAGATTCACAAGATTGAATAAAATCTGAGCATTATGATCAAAATTTGTAATGAAAATAACAAGTTCATTGATGGAATTTACAAGTTCAGTAATGAAATTTGCGAGAGTATTTCTTGATTGAAAAAATGTTAACAAGAATATATATATATATATATATATATATATATATATATATATGTTAATGTGTGTGTGTGTGTATATATATTAAAGGAACTAAGTGGCGCAATTGTTGGACTAGCCCCCATGAAGGTGGGTGGGTTTGAACCCTACCTTCTCATCAGTTTCATTGTTTTTTTTTAAAGAAAGATTCAACTCTACCCCAACAAAAACAAACCCTCGCTGGATCTCAGGCCGCAAGCGGTTGCAAGCCGTCCGGTGCCCGGCCACAGTGGCCCTCCAGCGATGGTCATTTTTCTTCTTCTTTTTTTAATTTATTCAAAAATTGAGGATAAAAGGGTAAATTCACTCGAATTTAAAAATCTCAGTTTGATCCTTGTAACTTGCAAGTATTTTACAAAGTTTAACAGGCATTTGAGGGTTTTGGAATTTTATTTGGTATTTGAATGAAATTTTCCCAAAATACTAAGATATTATTATTATTTGAGCTGTTTATTTGATAGACTGGACTGTGATCTTGCGTTTAATATATCTGAAATGAGTGTGTGTGTATATATATGAATAAATTTAATTTTAAATAATTTGCTAGTGAAAAAATATTAAATCATTGAAGAATAAGAAGAGAAGCGAATTTAGATTTGAGAGATGGGAAGACTCTTTAATTAGAAAATGGGTGAGCCATCATATTATGCATGCATTATCCGTAATGAAGATAATTAAGATCACATGACATGAAAAATGACACATGAAAAGAAAGATTCTCAGTACAAAGTAGAAGCCAGCTGTGACACCACCAGAGAATCTTCTCTGAGTGTTATCAACAGCGTCGCGCAACTACCAAAAGGATAATGCTACTATGTTAATCAACCAAACCTATATAAAACATGTCAGAGTAGATGGAGACATCTAACCAGGCCTGTTCTCATTTTCTCTTCTCTCTCTCTGGATTTTTATTATTTTTTTTATAAAAAAATTTTAGAAAAAGAGTTAGACTTAGCACTTAGAGCTTAGTCCACAGGATATATTAGGTTTGAGAGTACACATGCCTCTACCTTTTCCCAGCATCTCTACTACTTCCTAGACCCTTAGGATACCTTCCCCAGTACGTTGACCAATTCCAAGATCAAATCCTTTCTATTTTTGTGAGAAAATCTGACCCCCTTCGCCGCTAATTAAACCCAAAGATGAGAGGGGTCTTCTTTTTGGACGTTCCTCTTGTTTTTTGATACAAACGTTCTCTTGTTGTCACCCATCAAATGGGTTTGGTCGCATAGGGCTTCTGTTGGACACTATGATGGGCCTAAAAATGACCAATAGGACGAGAAATCTTGGCCCACGGCCCGACATAAAATACATGCATCCACACGGTTTTTTTTTTGGGGATATATGAGATGGCTAAAAAGGCTGCAATACAAAAGAAAAAACATAGCGGATTACAAGCAATGGATCTAATCAGATCTTAAATGACTCATGTGTATGTAAATTACTGCATAATTCAACTGAACCAACAAAAAGTTGCAATAGTAATCCTCGTACATAAGAAACCTGGACTTGTTAATACTGAAAATGAACAGCAAGTTTGTTATGGCAGATGAGCCACAAGGTTCATGGGATTCTGTTTTTTCATTTGTTTGGCTGTTTTATCTTGTACGGTTGTCTTCGGTTAACACGGTCTAGGTTGCTTATTAAATTAACGCTAGAAAACAAAGCTTCTCATCTACTACTCTTGTTCATGGATCCTGATTCCTCCTGGGTAGTTGAAGTTAGACAACCAGGGGTGGCGTAACCATGGTTAGGGGGGAAAAAAACATATCTAACAAAGCCCTGAGAGCTGAGGCCTTTTCTTAAAGGGCCGAATCCAAATAAAACAAACGACTTTGTAATTTGAATTTTGAGTTTTTTTTTTTTTTTTTTTTGAAATTTCAAAATTGACTTTCGGGTGAAGACCGGGTAAATGTACGCGTAATTACTAATCAGTCCTTATTGACGAGAGGAACAAATGATTTATAAGTGGCACTCAAACACTGTAACCCACACTTGTCCTTACCTGCTCCTCGGGCAGCTCCCAACGCAATCCATTTGCATTGCTACCCCGCTGCCCAACTTGCCCGATACCTGGTGAGAAATTACGGGCAATACCTCTCCATTACCCCTCTCCTGCTCTCTCTCTCTCCCCCTCCTTCCTTTCCTTCTCAGCTCAAGTGACCTTTGATATTCCTATATTTAGGTGCTCTGTGCTCCTACGATCAGAATCGGACGGTTCAGAATGAACGGGACTTGTACTGCTTGTTTTTCGAGGTTTTAGAGCTCGGAACCCCCAGATCCCGCTTATAGGTCCTCAGATCTTCTCTCCTGGTACGCTCTTTCAACTATATCTATCTTAGGTTTTGCTATATTTTAAGTTTTTGCTTCGTTCTTCACTTGCTCTGTTCTGTTTCGAGCTTTGTTGTTCAGTTCTTTCTTGATCTCTCAGTTTCTGCGTTCAAATTCGTGCTTCTTTTGGTTTTCAGTCCTCTTACTGAATTTGTCAAGTTTTCGTACTTCTGGTGACACAATCACTTCACGTTTCACTTCAAAAGTCCTACTTTTCAGCTTTCACATTATTTTCTCGTTCTGACTTCTGATTTTTTTTTTGGGAAATTTTATTTTCGATTTCTCGGGCTTCCGGTGATATCTAAAAGCAGTTTTTTCTCAACTAAAAGTTTTATCTTTTGCTTTTAATTAGAAATTTTCTTAAAAAGTAAGATTAGTAAAATAGTCAAGATCAGTGGCTGTCCTTGGTTTCAGGACGGATCTGACGGTGGCCAGCCCTTTTATTACCAGAACAGCCTATTTTGTGTTATTTATATTATATTATTTGCACGATAATATTTGCTAGGTTTGGCAGGAAACTGTTGGTGGCAGAGAAATGGAAGCTAATCAGGGTTCGGTGACCGTTACGGTTAATTACGGCGCGCTAACATGCGCCGCGGAAGCTTTGGTGACTTTGCTGGTCTCAGCTCTTGTCAAAACCCAACTTTTGGGCCCGGTATGTGATTTATTTCTCTCGATCTATGCTGAAAAAAAAGTGTAATTAGTAAAAGGGGGCGTAAAAGAAACTAAAGACTTAATAGCGTTAAAAAAAATCCAAAGTAGAAATCTCACTGGCTCGCACCCTGACCTGATTTACTGCTATTTTAGGTATTTATAATATTTATTCGAATTTCAGCCCTTTTTTTCATGGTCCTTTCCAATTGAATGGCCGTTTGATTTTAGAGGTATCCTAGTTTGAGTCTTGGAGTGTGCTTTGAAATTTTTATCTTTTTCTAATGTACGCCCGACCGCCTTTCTTGGAGATGGGATCCTCTCCGCCGAAAGTAACAGTATCTAGACCATTGGTTTATATTTTGGCAAATTATCCCTTAATTTTTTAACTTATTGTGCCAAAATTCAAAGCTTGTTTCAATTTTAATTTTATTTTTAAAAATAAGAGCTAATTTTTAACTGCCGTCTAGATCTAAAAATATCTGACTTTGGTGCTCCCCCGCCCCTTAGTCTGGTTCAAAGGGGCTGGGCTTCCGTACGCCGGTGGTTAAGTTCGGGTTTGCTAAGGTGCGCACCTTGGGCGTAGAAAACTAGGGGTGGTATCGACCATTAAGGAACAAAATCCCCGGTTGGTCGTTAAGAATTGAAGTTCTCCGATAATACGCCATGCTTGTAAGGTGGGGCCGGTTCAGGATAGAAAAATCTTTTTGTCGTGTCTTGAGGGGAAAAGTCAAAAGTCAAGGAAAGTAATGGGAGAGGAATTGGATTCTATGGATTATTCCCTTGGAGATGCTGAATAGCGTAAAGCAAACCTGTCATTTTTGTGTTCCTGCCATGAGTATCTTCATGTATATTTATATATTTAGTATTTATTTATTCTTCCAATCTCTCTGCGAATCTTATCCCATCGGACGTGGGACATTGTAATACGTAGTGGAGCCTACTGTCGAATCCGACCCCTTTGTGGAGACTGGAGAGCATCGCGGATAAATATAACTAAAATCACTTCGTGCACCAGTTGCATCCAGAAGTATAGTTATGCTCAAATGACTAATGGTTAGAACCAGCACTTATTCTTATTGGTCAGTATTCCCAATATTCAGGGATCAATAATTAAATACAGAACTGGATTTTCCTGCAATTTCTATCATAATATAAGTTGAATTCATATTAGGAAGGTTTGTATAGTTTAATCTCCGAAACCGCCTGAGATTAATCTAATATGTCTGATGAAATGGGTGCAGGATCTTCTCCAGCTGATGGTTAGTGGAGACTGTAACTCCCAAAGCCAGGAGAAGCAGGTTGATGCGGAGGAAGAGGATGGAAACGAAGATGGAGGCGAGGATGACGCTGATGGAGAGGGCGAAGAGGACTTGTCATCTGAAGATGGAGCTGGACATGGCAACAATTCTAACAATAAGACCAACCCAAAGAAGGTTCCTGCTGAAAGTGGTGCAGCAGGCGGCGGCGGCGCAGAAGAGAACGGCGAGGAGGAAGAGGAGGAAGACGATGCTGATGAACAAGATCATGATGATGATGACGACGATGACGACGACGATGATGAGGAAGAGGATGAGGGCGGTGAGGAAGACGAAGAGGAAGTCGTTGAAGAGGAGGACAACGAGGAGGAGGATGAGGACGAGGAAGAGGGAGCATTGCAGCCACCAAAGAAGAGGAAGAAGTAAACTAGTACGAAGAGGACTTGTGTTTGCATGGTTCTGTACGAATTTGAGTGCTAACTTCAAGCAAGTTTTTATTCAGTTTATAAGAAGACCTATTTAGGATATGTTTAATTGGAATCTGTGATTTCCATTGCATAATTAGATTATCACATGGTTAACATTATTGTGCGGCTAGTGTCAAGTTCAAAGTAAATCACAAGTTTATGGCCCTACTTTTGTTTTGACCTTCGTTTTCTTTTCATTGATTTCTAGCTTTGAAGTGCTTTTCCCTGTCGAGTTTCGTCTACAATTTTAAGTTCACTTTCGATTGCTGGCGTTTTGTTTCTTCCTTTTATAACCATGAGTTTTACAAAATGGCTAACCTTTATGTACATGCTGTTGTTTCGGTTGAATGGTCCAAACTAAGTGGCATTCAAACTAGTCATGGTTACTTTATGAACTACTTTCGGACTCTTGTGTGTTTTGGTATGACTCAATTTTATTGTATTCTATCCGACTTTTGACATGGCTTTCTATTTAAGAAAACAAAAGTCATGATTACTTTAACTTGAGACTGTGAATATGGGTTTTGCCAAAGGAAATCAAACATGCCCTGCAAGTAAGTGACCATTGAAACTTTCGTCGCTTCTAATTGATCAAAATACTAGTTCTTAATATAAGATATATACAAGGAGTTAATTTTAATTATAAACATAAGACATAGTTTTTATATCTGTCAATATTTTCCTTGTTTACCCCTATTGATGTTCTCTTAATAATAATCAAGAAGGAGAGATAAGGAAAGAATTGAGGAAGATAATTAGAATGTTTTAAATAATACATATATCATATCAACTTATTCAACTAACGTTCTTAATCTAATTAAATTAAGTAAATATGCCTTATGTTAAAGATGGGACAAAAAAACTAGCGTCTTAGTAGCGCAATGGCATGGGAGCCAGTATTAATTGACCTCCCTCCCCCATGTCCAGGATTCGAACCCTGCCCTCCTCCCCTACCATGATGTATTAAAAAAAATATAAAAAAAAAAAAGATCAAACAAAAAATATAACTTTTTTTCTTGGTTACAAATGAGGGACATGCCTGAATGAGAAAATTAACTATGAGGGAAACTAATTTTCATACAGTCCTGTAACACTAAAGTCCTCAAATGCGAGGGACATGAGTCATAAAAAATATATAAACGTAATCAGCGACGGAGTTCTGACCCCGAGGAATGTTAATAATCTTTATCTTCCATTGAAGCTCCAGCAAATTTTGGACTCTAAACATGACCAGGCCATGCTTGTCAATACTGCTGTTATTCAAGAGCATATTAACCAGATTTCTAGCATCTGATATAATGACTTTTTTGAAACCCATATTCCAAGCTAACAAGGCCCATTCCTTTGCTTCTTGAGCGTTACATACTCCAAGAGCATGTGAAAAACCAGCAATCCATGCATAGCACCATGTGGTTGATCCAGTAGAATGTAGCACTGAATTTCTTTAAGAGGTTTAGGGTTTGAGCTGCGGTAACACACTTGTAATCCGCCTTATACGGAGCTACTACTGCTGGGAGGGTTGTCCTTACCACTGCAGAACTCAAATCTAGACTAGTCAAAACCGAAAGTTTTAATGAATCGGATGAGATTAAAAAAAAAAAAAGACATAGCACTATCACATTGATTTTTATCCATTCAGGAGGGAGAGTTTGCCACGAAGAGACTGTCGTAGTAACTGTTCTATCTGCTTGCAACTCATCTAGTCAAATAGCTTCCATGAATATAGAATGACAGTAGCTACGTCTAGTGGTTTGTCTTCCCATTTCCTTTTCGAGGCTCAGTTTTTTGTTGGACACATGATGTTTGACTTAGGGCCCAGTCTATCCTTAGAGGCCAAATTATTTGATTATGAAAACTGGAAAAAATTACTCTGATCCTAATTATAAGAACTAGTTGACTTTTTTAGATAGATTAAAGAAGTTAATTAAATTACTTTAAAGTATTTTTATGTTTTTTTTTTCAAACTTATTAATTTGATTAATAAACAAATATATAATCTAAGAATATTTAACATATGAAATGATTAAATAACTTATTTAGCTTCCTTAATCTCTTAAAAGAAAGTCAACTAGCTCTTATAATTAGGACCAGAGTTAGTAATATTAAGGGGTTTGATTGTTTAAGTGAAAGAAAATGTTGGAAAGGAATGAAATGTAAAATATTTTGTCACATAAGTTTTTCTTTTTCTTTTTTTGGCACTAAAAAAATAGATTGATAGCAAAATTTTTGTTTGGTTTAAAAATAATAAAATACAAAATGAGCTAAAAAACCGTTTTGCTCTATAGTTAAAAAATTCTTTAAAATATCCATGAACTTATTCATATTTTTATATCACATCTAAAATTATATTAAGGGTTTTTGTATCTTTAGGCATTTTTACTCTCCATTTGAAAATAAGTTCCCAATCAATTTCAATCATATTACGTGAAAAAGGATGGAGGAAAATATTTTCACGGAAAATCTAATTTTCCTTTTCCCTCCTCTTACCTTCCCTAAACCAAACGGGCGCTAAGGGCGTGTTTGTTAGGCGGAAGTTTCAGGAGGGAAAGGGAAGATTCATCATCTTCCTTCGCAGATAACCGTTTGGAAGCTCCATCTTTCGGGAAAGCAAGTTCCAGCAGTGGTCCATCTTCCCTCATTTATGGGAAGGCTGTTCCCTCCATTTTCAGTGGGATCTGAACATCTTCCCGGGAAGTCATTCTTTGAGACAAAAAAGCCCTGCGTCCAAGGTTCTTACAAACGAGTTTTTACCTGAAAATGGAAGGAGAATGAAAAATTGTAAAACGTAAAATCGTAACGTAATAAAATCATAAAAACTTAAAAGCGATTGGAAAATTAGTAAAATCGTTTTAATGAAAAAAAAATCATAAAAACGTAAAATCGCAGTGATAAAACGAGTTTTTAAGAACCATGTCTGCGTCGACCCTCCTCTCTATTTCTCTTCCTCATTCCATCTCTGTCCTGAGTTCCGATGGTGGGTGGCGATATCGGATGAAGGAGCAGCGCCTGCGATGATTGATGAAGGATTGATGCTGGCAATGGTGGACGAAGGAGCAACGCCGGTGATGGTTGATGAAGGATCGGTGTCGGCAATGTGAAGGAGAGGTGGCGATGTGATAGAGACTCGGAGAGGGCAGAGATGAGAGGGCAAGAGAAGGATGAAGGACTGGTTTTTTCGCTTTCCTAGTGATGTCGGTCGCGAGAGTTTGATGAGGGATGAAGAGAAGAGAAATATATTTTTCAGGTTAAGGGGTATTTTAGGCAGTTTATATTTTCTATTTATATTTATATTTTTTTAAATTATCATCTTCCTTTTTATGTTTACTAAACATTTTATTTTTTAAAAATTCCTCTCAATTTTCCCTTCAATTCCTTTCTCTCATTTTTAAGTTTTTTTCCTTCTTTAAATCTTCCTAAGGGGCCTAAGTGTGTGTGGGTGGAAGGTCGGACAGATTCGATCATGCCACCCCATGGTGTTAGATTCACTTAATCTGGACTCTATTTCACGTCTAAATTCTACTCTGCCCTCTAAAGTTTTTCTGTATTTTAATGGCGGATCACTCAGATACTTCACCGCTGGTCTCTCCACCGCCGATCACTGACCCTAACGAGATCGACCTTGAGGCCGGTCCGAGCGAACAAATTCAATGCCGAATCTGCCTCGAAACTGATGGTAGTCTGGCCTTCGTCTCTTGTGTTTTACCCCAGTTTATTTATTTTCTTTTGGTAGAGCATGCATTTAGTCTTCTTTTTTGGTTAAATTATGAACTCCAGGCAAATCAATGCATCTGCCGGGGTCATTTTGGTTGAATGTGAAATAATGAATTTTTTAATTCAATTAACTGTTCCGTAGTCTAAATTTTCTGTTTTCCAGAAAGTCCAAGCTTAATTTTATCGTATCAAACAATATTGAATGAAATAATGAATTTTTTAATTCAATTAACTATTCCGTAGTCTAAATTTTCTGTTTTTCAGGAAGTCCAAGCTTAATTTTATCGTATCAAACAATATTGAATAACGAACCAGACTTATATGGTCGCTGTTATTTTGATTAAATGGAGCAATTCAACGCATTATTCTCACTACCACCAGCTCGTTTGAATTGGAATTTTAACTTGAATTGCATAATTAAGCAATTATTTGCACCATTTCATGGTTATTTCTATAAGTGCTCTATGGCTTATTTTTATTTGTTTTGGGCATTGTCATGTTTTGGATGCCTCTATCGTGATAACATGTATCCTATCTTTCCTCTTTTGCACAGGTAGAGATTTCATAGCTCCTTGCAAATGCAAAGGCACATCAAAATATGTACATCGAGAGTGTTTGGATCATTGGCGAGCTGTTAAGGTAGGAAGGCAAACTCAGAGTCTCAATCAATTTTGATTTTACTTTCAAAGCATGACATACTGTACCCATAGCAAGGAATCCCATCTGTTTACAGACCTTAGTCTGGTTATTATGTGATTCATATATGATGATTGCATGCGATGATGGTGATTGCGTTGGTGAAACTGAACAGACCACTGGCCAATTCAGGTGATCAGTGAATTATTTCTTCATCTGATTGATTCAACAAGGACCTTCCTGGACCCCACACATAGCAGAAGCTTTGTGTACCGGGCTGTCCCTGGATTGATTCAATGATGACCTGTTTATGTTCTCATCTGTTTGTCTCATAAATATTTCATTGATTCCAAATATCATTTTTTCTTATTTGTATGGGAGTTCTAGAGGAATGATCTTTTTTTCCCTTTAGTCTCTGCTTACTCGATTCGTCTTCCCATTATCAGCGATGAAAAGATTTGACTTGCTATTTAATTTTTAATAGTTTGTGTATAGAACATTCGTTTGCTCTGTGCCTTGCAATCTTTTTTTTCCTTCTTGTGGGACAAGATCACTCCTTAAGATCTTCCACTGTAATGTAATTTGTGTTCATTGGCTTGTTTGCAAACTTCATTTTCCTCGTATTTGTTGTATGCTATATAACATGAATCCATGTGGATATTATGGTTCACTGGAACTTCTCTTAGATATTCATTGTAGCAATCCTCTTCTCTTTGGCTGAGTTTTTGCCTTTAACAAATGATTGGAAAAACTGTAAAATATGAGCTCATTTGGATTGGAGTTTCGGCTTATAGTACTACACATGATACATTGTACTTTACCATTTATATTGCTTCATGCATAACGGATATGGATTTTGACTCATCGTTTTGCAGGAAGGGTTTGCATTTGCTCACTGCACAACCTGCAAGGCTCCTTATCATTTGCGTGTTCATGTTGCTGTTGATAGGAAATGGCGAACCTTGAAGTTTCGATTCTTTGTTACCAGAGACATTTTATTTATTTTTCTGGCTGTCCAGCTAGTAGGTGAACTGTTCCCATTGTCTTAGCCATATATAGAGGGTTGTCCTTTTCTACTTCTAATTCAAAACCTTATTTCCATTGTATGCAGGTCATTACTTCACTTGCTTATTTGGTTTATCTAATAGATGGTTACCAGCAGTACTGGCTTCGTCTTATATGGGGTTTTGAGAGTGAGCTTAGCTTTTATTATTTATGTGGTAAGATATTAAGATTTTAAGTATTTGATCCAATATCCATACAAGTATGATATTTTTTGGCTTCAGAGTTTTCTTTTTCCGTATAGAAGATTCTTATTTTGGTCATATTATGTTTGTACTGTCAAATGCAGGAGCTTTATTGTTTTTTGCTTTGCTTGGCCTATCTGGGTGCTTCATTACTTGTTATGATCGGAGGGTGCGCAATGATTTGGCTCAGCCTTGTCGAGAATTATGCCTTTGTTGTTGTCACCCTGGGTAGTAGCTCTTCTACTTTTTTAAGAAAATTTGGCACAGTTAGGTCACATGACTAAACTCTTACCATCCACCCAAAGCATCAACATGATGATTCTCTTAAAATTGTTTTTGGTCTTTTCTGTGCCAGAAATTTTGCTTTCAAAATAATTTGTCACATTTATTTATTTAAGGCCATCCTTCTCACGGATAGAAAATGTATAAAAAGCATTTTTTAACTTACACATCCTTCCACATTCTAAACAGAAAATTATGCTGTGTCATATAAGAAGTATCTTATGTAAGCTTCAAATTCCTGACCCGGAATGATAGTGTGAGGTTGATTTTGTTTGTTTCTGCAGAGTTTGTGCAGACTGTCATTTGCCAGGCACTCTTTGTATGTGGACTGATTGCACTGCATGCTTTGAGAGTTGTGGAACTATGGCTACTGAATGTGGTGGTTGCTTGGGAGGTGCTGGGGAAGCAGGGTTGCCCTTGTTACTTATAATGGGAGTGATTGTTCTAGGACTTTTTACTGTAATAGGGATATTTTACAGTGTATTGGTGGCTACCATGGTAGGACAACGGATATGGCAGCGACATTATCACATACTCGCAAAACGGATGCTAACAAAGGTGCGATTGGCTCACTTTCATTTCTTTTGGATCCTTAACTACTAATTATTGGCCCACCGCAATAACTTGGTCTGCCTCAATACGTAACCGACACCTGGAATTGACTCATTAAGCATCTAAAATCTTACTAATTATCCAGAATTTTGGTGCAAGAAATAGTGGGAAGTTTTTATATGATTCATTCAACATAGAAACGCTGATATATTGCAATGGACAAGTTTAATAATGCATCTTTTTGCCTCCAGTTTGCGTTGTTGATGAGAATTCAGCACTTTTGTTAATGCTGATATTGCGATGGACAAGTTTAATAATGCATGTTTGGTGTTGACGCTAAAAGGTCCCAATAAACATTCTGACATGAACTTGATGATCTAACTGTTTTTGCTTGTGATCACAGGAGTACGTGGTTGAGGATGTTGATGAGTTGGTAGGGTCTGATTGGTCTCCCCCATCTCTGCCATCCGAGCATGTTCAGCAGCTGAAAACACTGGGCCTCCTATGACTCTGAAGGAAGGAGTCTTGTGCTCGCTGACGAGAATAACTGACATGATTAATATAGTCCGGCCCCATCTTCAGGTGGGCTGATCATAGAGATTTTCGGTTCTACCCAAAATGTCCCGGCCTCCTCAAATTAGATAAATATGTATGATTTTGCTGATATGCATGGGTATATTTGAAAAAACTGAGTCCCTTGAATACTTTGTTAAGAATTATGATATCGATATTTTCCCACCATGATTTATCCCGTCCGCCGCATTTTGCTTTCAGTCTGTTCAATACTTCAATCGTGATATGCTGATATATCAAGTTAAACTAGAAAATATAGGATAAAACAAGCGATGGGAAGCATCATCTGGTCTAATATTCATATTAAGCGTGTTTTTTTTTTCATGAAACATCATCTCACACCGCAACAATTACAGCCCCGGGAGAGAGACTGAGAAGCCCGTATATCAGATATTTGAAGCATGGTGCAGTATAAACGTGTTTTAAGTTGCAAAAAATGTTTTTGAGATAATGAAATGGAAGGGGCCCTTGAAGAACTTGACGAAGCAGACGTGTGACAAAGATGGAAGAAGAAAAAAGAACCGACCGCCGACTTAGAACAGTAAATTTACCCATATGTAAAATGTGGCAGTATTAAAATATGGTGGAGACCTAAAGCCTACGATGACGCGGAATAAATTAGAAAAGGACCACGAAACAAGCGGGTTCACATTAAGTGCTTGTATGTGTTTCTTAATTATGTGCTTGTCAAGCATATTTTATTTTATTTTAATTTTTTTATACACTTTATTTATTTAGACTAATTTATATGTTAGTTTTTGAAAAAAATTTGTACCCAATATCTCAAATTAATTAATTTTTCAAGATATTGGTGTTATAGGACAGTTCTGTATGCCGAACTGAAAACTAATTAATTTGAGATACTGGGTGTAAATTTTTTTTTTCCAGAAACTACCATATAATTTAATCTAAATAAATAAAATTTATAAAAAAATAAAATAAAATATATTTGTCTCTCTAATTAGAGTTAGAGGGATAAACATATAAGAAGCACATAAAAGACAAGCGCCTTATGTGCTTCCAAAACAAGTTGAGGTATGATGACAAGATAAAGATCAGAGGACGGCGTACACCTGTCCACATTTTTAATGTTTATAATATTTAGATTAGTTTTTAAAAAATAGATTTTACAATTTACAAAGTAAATATATACAAAAAGTTTTGCGCCTACCAAAAATAACCTCTTAAAAAAAGCGTAAAGAACGTGAAATTCTCAAGAGTAACTCTTGGTCTTTGTCATTTATAGGGGAAAAAAGAACGTGAAAAGAGCAGAGGACATGTGAGATGCTGCTATAGCTATCCTATGAGGGAGCCACGGCCACTGCCCCTGTCCCTCTGGCTTCATCATTCAATGGCCCCCAACTAAAAGCCTAATTTTAGGTAAAGTAGTATTAGAAATCCGATTATATATATATATATATATATATATATTAAAAAAACCTTTCATAGAGAGCTGAAACTAGAATACAAGAGGCCGATTAGTCCCCCAATTTATAAAGGTTGAGTTTAAGTTTTTTGTTTTAAAAGTGAAAACAGGTTTAAAAGGGTTAGTATTATGGGGTCAAAAGTTTAAAAGAACTCGCCTATTTACGCCCTTATGTTTTTTGTTTTTTTAAAAAATATTTATATGATAATAATATTATTAATATTTTATACTTTGTTAATGATATAATAAATATTTAGTTGTCAGTATCTTCTCTTTAGAAAGAGAATTCTAAAGGTTAAGAAGTTATAAAAGATATTTCCTTAAAATACAGATATTTTTATTCCTTCAGGTCTAAAATCAATGTTTTTAAGCCCTGACTTTGGCTTGCGCTGAAAGTTGCGATTACTTTATGGCAAAAAGGAAAAGAAAATTCAATTAGGCTCGTGCAAAAATACGTTGGGTCGAGTGGGAGTGCGCCATAAGGCAGAGAGGGAGGAGGACGGATGCGCGTGGCAGTCTGCAACTTTAGTGGGAAAAGACAGAAATGAGGGAGAGGCTTATCCAAAAGTGCTGACTTGGCAGCTTGGAGGCGTTGGTGTGTATGTCTATAAAAAGCTTCATTGTTGGTCAAGGCCGTAGAAGGTAAGAAAGGCAACTTCAAACAACACATCGGAAGGATGGCTGATATAGCGATACTGGTGGCGGAAGAGTACGAGAGGAGGTTGGGCATCATCAGGAAGGCAAGCCTTGAATCCCATTCCCAGGAGAGGATTGTGGAAGCTCCGAAGCTGACGATGACGATGATGACGAAGCCCAAGAGAGAGTCCCTCAAGTGGGCTTGGGAGCCCAAATCCCAGCTCGCAATTGCTGCTTCCGCCAACTTCTTCTCTGCTTGATTCGTCCTCTTTTATTTCTCCTTTTCTCTACATTCATTCTTCTCTTCTTTTATTCCCACTAGCTGTGTTTTGTTAGGGGAAAAAATCACTCTACAAGGAGGAATAATTAAAATGTTAAATTAAATATTTTATATCTACCACCCCACCCCATTACTAATTTATAAAATATTGTGTCATTATCTTTCTCATCAATCATCTTTTATCGTTTATGACTGCCTCACCTTTTATATAGTTAACATATGTTCACCCAACTTGTCTTCCTTGCCGTTTGGAAACCTTTTTGGAAAATAGATTTTGGATTTACAAGGTAAGTTTTGAGGTGGGTTTTGTCTCGACTTATGTAAAATAGTTTTTTAAAAGGGGTTATCAAACGGGTACTTCATGGGAATAGACACCGTAACTCAACAGGATCAGTCAGCAGATATCGACCTCCTCCTCCCTCCTTCCTTTTAGGATAAAAACAAAGCCTTAGCCAACTAGTCCTCGTCGTTTTTGTTTTGCACCTTAGATGCTACTGGGGATAGTGGCCCCCCACTGGGCCTATCGTTTCGTTTGGTAAAAGAATAATGGAAAGTTTCACCATTAGCAAAGAAGGACAATAATGGTGCAACTTTTTTGTACCCACAAAAAAAAAAAAAAAGAATTCACAGCCAATCATATAATTCAAATAATTCGATGCTCTTAATACATCCATTCCCGGGGAATATAAGGATGTTTTTTCCTGAATAAATATCATTTATATATGTATAGTTTCATCATTTTTTATGTATTTGTTTGTCAATACATTGATACAATACGTTTATCAGCACTACGCCGAATTCAAAACCGATGGACGGGACCCCAAATTGTCTAATCCAAAACAGAAACTTCCGACTTTTAAAATGAAAGACTATTGGCTTTTTTTTTTTGGTCGAGAAAGACTATTAGCTTGGCCAATAAATAATGCAACACTACTACTTTTTTCTTTTTGCAAACAAGATTTTTTTTTTTTTTTTTTTGAGTAAAGAGGAGTTCTATTAGTCAAAGTGGTAAAGGATCGTACATTTACAAAATATATACGGCTTATAAAATAAGACTAAACTTAGCAAAACAATCCTGTGTATGTATGGCCATGGACTTGATTTGAGCAGCGATTCCCTCGGCTGTGAATGCTTCGCCCGTGAATATTCGCTTGTTACGCACTTCCCAGAGCTTGCTGCAGGTGAGACAAATCCCTATCTTCCAAGAGTCAGGGAGCAATGTAGAGACAATAATATGGCGTAACCAGGACTGTATTGGGTGACAACCGAAATCTGTTAAGAGGTCGTTAGGCAAAACCTTTTTCCAGACTGATGATGCTGTGTGGCAGACTTTAAAAACATGGTCGAGGCTTTCTGGTTCTGCTTGACAGATGGAACAGAGACTGTCATCAGTCATCCTGCGCCTGTGGCGTTCAACGTTGGTTAATAACTTTCCTCTAAGGAGGAGCCAGATAAACGTTCTAACTCGTTGAGCCATTGGGAGTTTCCACAGAATGGGCCACAAACGGTTAGAGTCACACTAATTCAATGATTCAAAGTTGCGGTAGGCAGATTTCATGGAGAAAGTGCCATCTGACGCTGAGTTCCAAGAACAGGTATAAGGTTGAGAAGCAGGCTGAATGGGAATCTTGGATATATCTTCAAGGATATCAGGAGGAAGCAAGTGCTTGAATAAGCGCCATTTCCAAGAGCCATCTTCATCAACAAAATCAGTAATCACCCTTGTGAGATCCTTGGCTGGAAGAGGAGAAAAGGCAAGGTTCTTTAGAGGTCCCAAGTCACCCACCCAAAAATCAGTCCAGAATTTAATCTGCGTGCCATCCCCAGGAGTCCATTTGATGTGATGGAATGTATCATCCCATAGTTTTAATAAATTCCTCCAAAGGTATGACATTCGCGTTCGTCTTGAAACTTCCCCCAGTCCTGACACTGCATATTTCTGCCTCAATACACGGACCCAAAGGGAATCTGGTTGTGAACATATCTTAAAAATTAACTTCTGCATGAATGCTTTGTTTTGAGATTCTAGGTTCAATAAACCACAACCCCCTTGGCTAAGGGGCTGGCACAGATCTTTCCATCTAATAAGGTTGACTCCTTTGCGATCTCTTGTGTATCCCCAGACAAATTTCCGGATAATCTTCTCAATTCTTGTCAAACAAGATGAAGGTAGGACAGTGCTTTGCATGGTATAAATGGGAATTGATGCAAGAACGGATTTTGCTAGGGTGATGCGACCAGCTAATGAGAGGCTTTGACTTTTCCATCCTGAAAGTTTAGACTGTAGTCTATCAATGATGTACTCATAGGTCTTGGAGGTGACTCGACCAGTTAAAAGTGGGACACCCAAATATTTCCCGAAGGAGTTTGTCTTCTGGAAACCCAATCTATCACAGATAGCCTTGCATAGCATAGGTTCAGTATTTTTGGAGAAGAAGATCTTTGTTTTGGCCTGGCTGACTTTATGACCTGAAGAGAAACAAAACTCCTGCATGATAGTACTAATCAGGTCTGCTTGGTGTGAGGAAGCTCTGCCAAAGAGGATCAAGTCGTCTGCGAAAAAGAGATGGGAGAGATGGACACCCTGCTGACCAAGTTTGATGGTTTCCTAATCCCCAGAGTTCACCCTTGCCTCAATAAGCTGAGAAAGACGCTCCATACACAGCACGAAAATATACGGGGACAGAGGATCACCCTGACGAATCCCACGCTTAGGTGTGAACGAACTGGTGGGCTTACCATTCCACAATACCTGCATTGAGGTTGAACTGATACAAGACATTATAAGAAGGACCATAGAACTAGGAATGCCGAAGTCGCGTAGGGTGTCTTCAATAAAATCCCAACGCAACCTGTCAAAAGCCTTCTCTAAGTCCACTTTGATAGCCATCCATCCCCCCTTACCTTTTTTCCCTTGCATTGAATGGATGACCTCTTGAGCAATGATCACATTGTCGGTGATGCTTTTTCCTTGAATGAAGCTAGACTGGTATTGACTGACTAATCCAGGTAATAGTGGCTTCAATCGATTAGAAATTGTCTTCGTCAAAATTTTGTAAAGTACAGAGCATAGGCTTATTGGTCGAAAGTCGCCGATGAGAGTAGGTAAGCTGATCTTGGGAATTAGGGCAATCAGAGTGTGATTTAAGGATGGAGGGAGAGGGGAACCTGACCAGATCCGATGAATGAACTCGAAGATACTGTGCCCGATTGTGGACCACTATGACTGGTAGAAGATTGCATGGATGCCGTCCTCACCAGGGGATTTGAGGGGATCCATTTCAAAGAGGGATTGTTTGATTTCCTCTATGGTGAGCGCTCTTCCTAACGCCTGAAGGCTGGGTTCCGGGATCTTAGGGAAGACACCGCTTAGCGAAAGTGGCGAAGTAGATAACTCACTGATTGAGTATAGGTTATTAAAATAATCCCTAGCGTGGTTTGCCAGAGACGTATCATCAGAAATCCAGATGCCCTCTTGATTTTTTAATTGAGTGATGCAATTCTTCTTCCTTCGCATCAGCGCTTTCATGTGGTAGTAGTGGGTATTCCGGTCACCTAAGCAAATCCTCTCCGAAGAGGACTTTTGGAGCCATAGAAGCTCCTCTTGAAAGCATACATGCTCAAATTCATCCCTCAGAGACAGATCAAGATCGGATAGGAAGTCATAATTGTTTGGTTGATCTTCTAACTTTAATTGAATTCCTCTGATCCTGTTGAGAAGCTTCCTCTTGCGCTTACCGATAAAACCAAAGATCTCCGAGTTCCAGCGTTGGATTTCTTCCGTGAAAGAGTTGATACAGGACAGGATATCCCCATTTTCTCGCCAGATACGTTGGACTAATAGAGGAAAGTCTGGGTGAGTTAACCATGGAGCCAAAAATCGAAAGGGTTTGTTTGCTGGGCTGTGTTGACGCTGGGTGTCTGTATTTGATTTTATCAAGATGGGCCTATGGTCTGAGTAGACTTTTGGCAAGTGGTCCACACCAAAATGGGGGAAGGATTGAACCCACTCAGAATTGCAAATGGCCCTGTCAAGACGCATGAGTAGTGTGCCTCTCTTCCAGGTAAACCGTGGGCCTTTTGAGCGATTATTAGTAATATTATATCATAGCTATTGGACACATTAATATTTTGTTTTCATCAGGATCTTGTTCCATTGCAATTTTTGATACATAGGCGATAGGGGGAAGAGGGGATCGAACCCAGTATAAGGGGTGGGGAGACTACTCCCAATACCACTACACTACTAGTAGTGCTGATTGTTCCATTGCAATTGATTTATCTGTGAGCATGAAAAACTATTGGGCCATGTTTAGTTTTTGGGCTTGCATTACATGAAATGGGACTACATGGCATCATAATTGGATAGGCCCACTTATGTCTATGTTGTCGATTTCTCTCGACTCCATTTTTTGGACCCCTTGTTCTTGGGTTTAACTGATAAATGAGGTGGTTCGATCCTGGAGTTTGTCAAGGCGGTAGGAAAGGTATCTTAGCTCTTAGGTACATAGGTTAACGCCTGAGAGTAATAGATGACTCACCCTGCCCAACATCGATATCACCTAGGGGAAGAGATATTTCGCCATACCCTTGGATTGTGAGTGAACTCAACCTCTTTTCTAAAATTTCTGTATAAAAAAAAAACTCCATCTTTTGGTCAGCGTGCAACTTGATTAGATGATACAATCTATCATATATATATATATAAAAGATGATACAGTCTATGGTACAAGTAGTAGTCAATTTCAAAAGGATTATTATTTCACCCAACAAAAATGTGTTGATAAGATTTTTTTTAACCAACAACGTTTGATAATGATTTAAGTATTTAACTCATAATCCATCCCGTTACCAATATAAGAGGCTTATTGATGATCTATATGTAAATATCAGTATCCCGCTACAGTTGTTCTCTCTCCAAAGTGTACTTTTTTTTGTTAGAAAACTCTCCAAAGTAACAAGTGAACAGAAGAAATTAGTTGCCATTTCTGCCTCTCTTTTATCCAACATAATGGTCAAATTGGCCAATTGGGTGGAAACTCCCAAAGGGTAGGGACGAGGCAGCATTCATTGGCCGTTTTATTCGTTTCAACTTATCAAAAAAAGAAAAACATTGGTAATTGTCTCGTCTCAGATGTTAGGTTTTTTAAAACCAATCAATATATCTGTGCTTGGTTGGAATAGATTTAAACCTTTTTTTTTAAAAAAAAAAAAAAACAACTTTTCAATCGTCACTTACTATCTACGAGGTAGGTAAGTATGTAAGATGAGTTTAGTCTTAATGTATTCCAATAAGCACTTTTGGGGTTTTTAATGTGATTTCAAACAAATACTTTACTAGTTCAATCAAATTAAATTAAACCCGATTATATTCAATAAGTAGTCTTTTTTTAACTTTTAATATCATTTTAACCCCTATTTTAAAAGTCATATAAGCTGAATACCTTTGTCCCTACCAATTAGTGCACAATGCAACATATATCTACATGAAATTGAAATGTTTGATTCATTTCAAAATACCTTGTGGAGGATAGAAAGGATAGAAGATTCAACGATATGGTTTTGTAATTTGATACTGAATTTGGTCATCTACCAGTCCTCCTCATTCAATAGTGCCAGCGCTTACCAAAACGACACTGCCCCGTGTATGACCGTGACTTGTCTCATTTCATTTTAGGCCTCAAAGCATATTGCAGATTGATTCACACACAAGTATTGTTTCAAATCATATATATCTTCACAATGCATGCTAAGAAATTAAATACTACACCTGGTCCTTACTATAAAATTCACTTTATAGTTCAAATTGAATTATAAAGTGAATATTATATTAAGAACCGTAGGTAATATTTATTAGCTATGATTCTTCTTATTTTATAAGCAAAAATGAAGCATTCTACTCTATGTATAAAGATAAGTCTGTAAGGAGTAATAAATCATTACCCATATCCACCAAGGTATTTTTTCTGCCTATCTGGAAAACCAACATGGATTGGCAGTTCTGGATATGTGATGTTTGCCCATAATTCTCCTGTGAAATAAACCATAAATATCCAGATCTAAAGCAGACGAGATGGAGGGGAAAACAGGGTGGTCCTGAACCAAGAGATGAAGGAAAACTATACTTTATTAAGAACCATAAAGAAGGACTGTACGAAGTTTCATTTTTATAATTGCTTTGTTTACATTTGAAGAAACATTACATTGAAACTTCGTCGTTTCTTTTAATTTTGCAGGACCACTTTGTTGCTTAGTTCGGCAAATCCAGTTAACCTATCGTGCTCTGAAGCTCTTTAATCAAGACTTTTATTCTATTCAGCTAACTCTTGTGCTCTTCATGTGAACCTGGTTCTGTGAAGTTGTGGGGTCTTACAATTCAATCAAAAGTTGCCCTTAAATTGCTCAAACTTTTCTATCTTTTTCACGCATTAAACCTTCTAACTTCTCCACCTACCCAATTATCAATGTCACTGCGAGAAAACAATTTCCTTGTAGACCATGAAAATCCAACTTGCTGTAGCATCCTTCTCGTTTTTACTATTGCCTGACCAGTCCCCACTCCTGCTGTGAGAATACAACTCCGTGAATATCTGCAGAGTAATATGTCTACAAATATCTTCTTGCGCTGAGATACTTTCAACATGAACTGGACTGATAGGAACTTCAATATTTCCAGAGATCCAGCCCATTCACTACAAACATTTGAATCAGATGATGAAATCTGCAGAGTAATATGTCTACAAATATCTTCTTGCGCTGAGATATTGTCAACATGAACTGGGCTGATAGGAACTTCAATATTTCCAGAGATCCAGCCCATTCACTACAAACATTTGAATCAGATGATGAAATCTGCAGAGTAATATGTCTACAAATATCTTCTTGTGCTGAGATATTTTCAACATGAACTGGACTGATAGGAACTTCAATATTTCCAGAATTTCCAGAGATCCAGCCCATTCACTACAAACATTTGAATCAGATGATGAAATCATAGAGTCATATGCTGGTAGAACAGCAGCACAAATTAAAGAGGTTGACTTTTTTTATTACCATAATCTTCGTACATACAGCAGAGAGTACATCACTAATCTTCCGACGACTCCCAGAAGGGAAAGATGATCAATTCCCTCTGTACAACCAAAGAGAACAGGGGGAAAAAAAAAAAGAAAAGAAAAGAAAAATTCACAGTCACAGATCAAACATGGTATCAATCATCAGGAAGACAATATAGTTTCAGAGATAACTTTGCAGGGTGATAACACCACGTACTGCAAAAAACAAACACATAATTGGGTGGTTCACGTTATTATTATTGTCATCATAATTCACCTGATTCCGAAGCCGTTGATAATCGGTGACGACATCTTCTGGGAGGACTCTGTTTCTACAGAGAGGACAAGTAGCCCAAAACTGAAGCAACCACCGGTCCAAACATTCCTGGTGAAATGTGTGTTTACATTTCAAGGTCCTAACTTTGTCGCCTTCTTGAAGCTCAGATAAGCAAACCCTACACTCTTGTTGATCTGCCATGTTCAGTGTTCTGGTGAAACAAACGGTTGGGGTTTTCTCTTCGATGAGTTGGAGGTACTGGGAGATAGTCATTGGAGGTGTGTGAGTTTTGAGGTTTCGGACGAGGATGATGAGCTCTATGAGCAAGAAGACCAACAGGACGATGGTCTTTGCGTAGAGATGAAAGAAGAAATCAGAGAGAGCTTGCATGGCCGTGCGGCTGCCAAACGTAAATGGTAATGGTTTAATGGATTCCCAAGCCCAAACGAAAAATTCTGTCTTGTTTATAGAACATAGAATGTACTTGTACCAGGCGGATTTTATACTGGGAGCTCATACGGATACAGGTTCCAGGGCACTTAATTAATTTACATAATTCTGATTTTATTTTATTTTTAAATTAAAATCAAATCCTAGTGATAAAATGTCTATATTTTAGTGGGGGTAGGTTATTATGGAGCACAACATTATGGTACCTGGTAAATGAACTAACTCATATAGTCATATCTATTTGATTTTTTTTAAAATTTAATTCAAAATAACAATATAACCTCTCATGATATAATTGTCTTTAATTAATACTAGTATATATGAATAGAGGTGAGTTAAGAATAACACCTATTCAAGCAGAGGATGTATCCTTCATCATTGATGAATGTATCGTTAATGCAAGCAAAGGATGCTCTGGATATTATGAAGCAGAGTGCGGCAAAAATCGCTAGAATTTTTATGTAAGGGGTTCCAGTTCCACGGTCAAGTCGCCTAGGTGAATGAAAACCATAGTCTATTTATGATATGTTGAAAATTATTGTCTTGAAATTTTTCTTAACCCAATATCATCCCAAAAATTTGAAAATGTAGTAGTGTTGCCTCAAATTAAAAACCCAAAACAATATTGACTTTATAATGCTGATGTGGTATGCCCATGTGGTATTCAGGGGCAAACTTGGGGTGTTAGGGGTGGCCCCCACCCCCTTAAAATTATATAATCGAACTCAAAATTTTAGGAAATTATATTTTAGCCTTATAAAAATTTCAATATTTTTAATTTAGTCTCAACTAAAAGTTTCGTAGAGGGATTAAAATGAAAATATTAAAATTTTTATAGGACTGAATGTACTTGCATGAAAATGTAGGTTCCATTCTGTAATTTTCGCCTCCCTTAATCACTTTTTTGGTTCCACCTTTGGTGGCATCCCCATTACATTTTTTTATTATGAGGATGCTACATGGACATGCCACTTGGAAAAAAAATGTGATGGGATGCCACATCGGAATTATACGGTCAACTAACGTTTGATCGTTTGAGATATTAATTTGGGGGCGATATTGCTACATTATTATACTTTTAAGGATACATTAAAACTAAAAATATTTTTAGGGCAACATTATATTGCTCCTCCATGATTTTTTTTCGGTAAATTTGCACTTTAACCCTTATAATAACTCCACCATGAAATAATATATTTGATATATAATTCATAAAAAATTAGAGAGAATTTCATATAAAGATGGTTGAAATAGAAAATCCTATATGAGACTGGTAAATTCAACAAATTGTAAACCGCGTCAACGACCTAATTTAGGATATTTAAATGTAGGTTATTTTCCAATAATACTCCTAACTCATTGTCCAAAGAAAAGAGACAAGGAAAAAACCAAAGTCCGACGTGGCATTCGTTACCATCATCACTCTCTTGTGTGCCCTCAGGAGCGTGAATGACGCCATGAGAAGTCACTACTTTCGGTCAAATATTTTTTCGCGTCACTCAAATCCGTCCCTATCTCGTAAGATGTAAGACGCACTATCTCACATGTGCGTGATTCCCTTCCCTCGCACCCTCATTCCTCGACATCACTCAAATTTGTAGCTCAATTGTTTATTGTCATTGACGTTTTCTGCAAATTGTTGGTAATTCAGTTTATTTCCCCTCCTCATTAGCATAATCCTTTTGATTCTTGCCCTTCATTACTTCACTTTTTTTTAACCTCCTATTCATGTCATGTGATGCTTTATGCTTCATCTTGTTTTGCTTCAACTTTTAAGTGATTTGAATTATTATTTTGTTCGTTTTCTAAATAAATTCAGGTAGGTTGTATTGGAAAATCCTTGCCCTTTCGTTTGTTTTTCTGGAATTATTTTTGCGCTGTTAGGGATGTCACTAGCATGTACTCGCATAAACTATGATTAATTTTCTTTTGTTGGTGTAAATTTTGAATTTTTACTGTTGGAATTAGGCTAGTAATTTGTTTGATGCCTCAACTGATTCTTTTCTTATAGTCATTTATCCCTATAAATCTCGCAATTTTTAAGGCTTTTAGTGACTGTTTTTAATTCTTGTTGATGTCTAGGTAAGATGTGCTTGTTATTGGACTCTGTTTTATTTTTTTCATTTGTTTCTTTTTTTTGCTCAAAATTTTTCATTTGTTTCATTATCCTGAGTTTTTGGCTTTGTCATAATTCATTGATACCTTTAAAGTGATCTCTTTTCCATTTGGAGCTGTGTCCTTTTTCATGCTTCCATCGAAATCTTTTGATGTCTTGGTATGCCCTATTTCAATATAATGCCAATTATTTTGTGTTACCAAGGTTTGTAGATAGGACATATACAATTATACATTGCAATCTTTTGATTCTGTGTTTAATGTTATAGCCTAATTAATCTTTGAATCTGTCTCATTGATGAGCAGTTTCAGATATTAAAATTATGCTTAATATAAGTTGACGGGATAGAGAGCAAGTGGGAGACTCCTCCCCTAGTACTCTACATCTTGTTTGGTACAGTCTTTTAAATCCGACTGGGATTACATTTTTTAGCTGAGTATGGGTCGTTTGAATCTTGATCTCTAAACTTTACATGAAGTATGAGTACTTTGGCTGGAGTATTGCTTGATTTGCTTTAAACACTTGACATGTTCAATTTGGTGGTCATGTAAAACTTTGTACTAACTACTAAAGACTTTGAAGTTGTCAAACTCATAAAAATGTTAAAATCTTTTCACGATTTTCATAAGTTATGCTGGACTTGCATTTAAAAACTTTACATAACTTTTACCAATTTCTCTAATTTTTTTTTTTAGGGGTTGCTTATGGCTGTCCAAGATTGTAAGAGCAGAGTCATGCCTCTAGACTAGTTAAACCCAAGATCTCTCCTTTGACCTGATAGAAAGGAGATAGCCGTCTTTAGCCGTTCCACCACGTGACTGCGAGCTTTTATGTCTCCATCGCTGTAAATCTGTTTGGATAGGACTATTCAATTGGGTTAAAGAATGAAGATTTAACGTTAGAACTAACTTACAGTAGCCTTACCCCTCGTCTTTGAGTTCAACTAGCAAAAGGATCGAATATTTTCACAAAAGGGAGGGGGTTCGATCCTGGAATTGGTCAAGGCGTTGGGAGAGACATTCTAGCTCCTAGGTGCCTAGATTTACACCCGAGGGTAATAGACGGCTCATCCTATTCAACATTGATATTTACCTATGAGGAAGGGAGATTTTGCTCTGCCCTTGGATCGTGGGTGCATCTAACCCCTTTTCTATTTTTTTTACCAAAAAAAGAAAAAAAAAACTTACAGTAGCCTTCTTTATAGATTTTCTGATGGTGTTTAGGCTTCTAATGAACTTTTTGTTGTTGGGTTCTTACGTAGGGTGTAAAAAATATTATAATGTTTTCAATTTTGCTTTTTTTAAATAACTAAGGAATATAGAGATAATTTAACTCAAATTCTAAAACTCTAATTATGTCACATAGTCTAATTTGTTGAGTTCAATAACTCAAACTAGAATTTGGATCGTCTTTATATGGGATTCTCCCAAAAAATTGTCATTTATAAAATATAAAATACAAATAATATGATAATATTTATTTCAAATCCCATATCTCAGCCTTATACTTATAGATTAAGTTGAGGGGGCTTGCTATCTTCTTATATATATATATTTTTTTTCATTAATTAGAATTTTTTAAATATATACTTTTATGTTAACAAAATGCTTTTTCAATTTAACTAGTGTGTGAGGACAGGTAGACAAAGTTAAAAGAATACTCAATAAATTTATTCAATAAAATAGGACAAGACTTGTTATTAATTGTGCGTATTCTACATATTTATAATACAATCAAACAATATTGTCAAACTTATGTGATATAAATTCGTATAATAAATACTAAGAGTTTAGTTTTATCATTAAATAGATATTAATAGTAATATAATTAAGGGATAGGAGATTATCACTACCAATTTTATATAACTACTAAGTCACTACCACTTTTTCAACTTTATATCAGAATCTCATCTATCTTTATCATTTCTCTCTCTTATTAAGATTCTGATCTAACGGTGAAAAAGTAGTAATGACTCAGTAGTAACATAAAATTGGTAATGACAATATCCTATCCCTATAACTAAATAATTAAAATATAAAAGGTTGCCAAAATTTGATTTAAATATATTTTAAACTAAATAATTAAAATTAAAATTATTAACATTCGTAATATTTCACACTTAATAAAGTCAGGCATCCTAATTGATTTGACCGTTTGAATCTTGACCCCATCATCTTTTCCGCTTAAAGTCCGGTTGGCTTTTAAAACATTGATTTCACGTCACTTAATGGAGCTTTCGATGTCCCAGTCATTTTATCGGATGTATGTTTCCTGATCTGTGTTATTTTTTTGGATTTGGCTTGTGTCCAATTCATTTAAGCTCCGCTGCCCTAAAAACGACGCCGTAGGGACACAAATAAGCAATCAATGCTACTTGCTTCAGTTGAACTTCCACGGAAAGAATTAGCTTCAACGTGCTTAGCTACTGCAGTTAGTTTGGATTACTCTCTTATTCATAATCAATTATGAAAGTCAAAATCATGGGTTTTTGTTTTTTAAGATATCTCTACACACTCTATTGTATGCTAAAATTAACAAAAAATTCAAAACTAAGCACTTCTCGGTGTTTTCACCCGAATTTACATATCCCTCATAGGTCTTTGGTATCTCTCAGTTTTTTTTTTATAAATTTGGGAGACTTCTAGGGGTTTTACAAATTTAAATAGAATTTTCTCTAAAATAATCATTGTGCATATTTAAGTTATTCAAGTGATTTATTCCATAGGAGTCTAAAATTTGATTTTCGTTCCAAAAAAATTAATATTTCAATAACCATTTTGAATTTATTGTTAATTTTAGCATACAATAGAATAGAGTGTGTAGAAATATCTTAAAAAACAAAAACCCATGATTTTGACTTTCATAATTGATTATGAATAAGAGAGTAATCCAAACTAACTGCAGCAGCTAAGCACGTTGAAGCTAATTCTTTACGTGGAAGTTCAACTGAAGCAAGTAGCATTGATTGCTTATTTGTGTCCCTACGGCGTCGTTTTTAGTGCAGCGGAGGGCAGCGGAGCTTAAATGAATTGGACACAAGCCAAATCCTTTCCTTTTTTTTAGGGTTTAGGGACTTGACATTCAAGCATATGGAGTTGCTTATTTACGAATTTGCTGTGTAGCATTGACATATGTGGATCAAAGATGTTATGAATCTTGGAATGAGCTGTGAAACAGAGGGCTGTGACTCATGGGTTTTGGAATTTTGGGTGTTACTAGGAATGCTTGTTTGAAGCCTACTAGAAGAAGAGATCAGAAGGAAAGTTGTGCAAATAGTTTCTAATAAGCTGGAAGCACTTCGATTAAGCTTAATCACACTTGTTTCAAACCACAAGTGTAATCTGAGTAATCACAAATTTTCCATATAGTACAACGAAGATTTTTAAAAATGATCAGCATTCTCAAACTCAAACCAAGATAACAGTAATATCTACAGATTGATAACTTGTTTTTGTTTTTATGCATTAAAATTAACTCTCAGTATCGAGGTTTTCTTGAACTAGCGCTACTTTTCAAAGTGAAACTAATTGCTTAAGACTAACATCCTTCTAACTTCAAAGTCCTACCAAGCATGCAATGTTGTCATGATTAAGAGACAGATTTCTTCGTTTTTTTCCCCCTTTTGAAATCTTCTCTCATTGGATTCAGTTATTGTTAATTAATATTTTTGGCATTTACATGCTTCTACTCAGTGATAAAAGTGAAAACCATGATCATGGTTAATTTGGACGCTCAAAGCTATTATCTTTGCATAATACAAGAGGACTGGCAAAATAACAGAGCATTATTTGGTCATTGGCAACAAAAGACCTCACGTTCCTTGTTTCTGTCACATTTGCAGGTACCCTGAGGTTGATTCAAGCCTGTGTTCCTCATATGGCACCTAGGAAACAGGGAAAGATTGTAAACATTGGCAGTGTAGCTGCTATGGCCCCAAGTCCGTGGTCTGGTGCTTACGCTTCCTCCAAAGCTGCTCTTCATGCTAAAACAGATACGCTCAGGTAATTTGCTTGTCCTTCAAACTTGTTTGATATTATTGATCTTCAAAGCTGCTTAAATCTGCCGGAGCGAGACAAATGGATCGGTGAGAAAAATCCGCTTTGCATAACTCTCACTTAAATCTACCTGATATTATTTTTGGATATATAAATGTGATTTACAGACTGGAATTGAGCCATTTTGGGATAGGTGTTGTGGCTGTGGTCCCTGGAGCTATAAAGTTAAATATTGGACAATCTACGGCAGCTACCTACAGCCGCATGCCTGAATGGAAACTATTCAATTTTCCCAGATCGAAATCCAAGTCCACCCCGACGGATGAATTCGCTGAACAGACTGTAGCTGCCTTACTGAGGAAGAAACCATCTGCATGGTTCTCCCATGGCCAATACTCCTTCTTCATGTCCATAATGTACCATTTGCCACTTTATGTTAGAGATTGATATATTTTAAGGAAATTAATGAAATGTTGAGCACTTGAGCTACATGTATGTTGCTTTTGTATGAACTATTTCTACTGTCTATGTGCTTCAGGCCTGTACTCCCCTGTTAATTTGCATGTAAGAGATACCACCCTTGCTTAAGGAGACGTGGCTTGAGCCCTTTTTTTAAGCAAAAGATGTTGGTTAATGTTATAATTAATGAATGATAAATAAATTGGCCATATTTATTTGCCGCAGGGACCATGTGTTTTGTGGTCGGGCAAGTTCACCCAAGAGGTCAGGCCAGATAATTCAATATCTTTAAGATCAATTCTTTGAAACCCTGCCAAAGCCAATTATGGCAAAAAGGAAAGGAAAGGAACCTTGCCACTCTTAATTCTCAAAGCATTAAAAAGATTAAATGATCATCGTTAACATTAATTAATTAATTGTAAATCAGCGGTACCTGACATTTTTGTGAGGCAAAGGCAAATTAGGAAGGACAAGACAAGAGAGGGCAGAGATTTGGGCTTTTAATGTTGAGGATTTCTCAGATGAAACGGTTCCTTGTTCTTTTCTTCTCTAGTATTATTAGAGTATAAATGATTGAATTTGTTTGTAATTAGTTATATTCATTGTAAATAGTTATAAAATTAGTTAAACTTAGTTAGGTTGTTATTTTATAACAGAGTTAGTTAGTAGTTCCACTCTCTTAGTCTATAAATAAATCTCATGCACATACTCCGAATTCAATTCAATACAATCTTTTTCTCTTCTATTCTTACTTCATGATTTGGTATCAGAGCAACGAGTCATTGACCACTGTTTTTTTTTCTTCTATACACTTTTTTCTCATTTTTTTCTCTTTTTCCAGTGTCTTCTCTTTCCTCACCTCGAGGACCCCACCATTTCAACCTTTCCTTCCGTCGTTTTCATTCTGCTGAGTCATTGCCTTTTTCATTCCATCATTTTCTCTCTCTTGTTCTCACTTTCCTCTTCACAGTGCACGCCATTTTCGTCTTCTTCCTCGTGCCTTCACCATTCGCACAGTGGCTTCTTGGTTCACCGGTTTTGGAGATTATTTCTTCGTTCCAGCCGAGATTATTTCCCTGTTCAGCCGAGATTATTTCTCTGTTCTAGCCGAGATTATCTCTTTGTTTGTTCGATTTTTTTTTTCTTTTGGATCGTCTTTTTCAATCGATCTGTTTCTTCTCTTGATTGATCTGCCATGGCAACGACTTCTTCCTCCCTTGCCGGTAATAATGGTGGTGATTCATCCCGTGCAGCTTCTGATCCTACTCAGCAGGTTGGTCATCCCTATTATCTTCATCCCAATGAAAACCCTTCTCTGATCTTGGTTTCACTGGTTCTATCTGGTCCAAACTACCATTCTTGGGCTAGAGCAATGAGAATGGCTCTCATATCCAAGAATAAGACCTGTTTCCTCGATTCTTCTTCATATGTTCCTTAGAAGACCGATCCTTTTTACTCTGCTTGGGAAAGGTCGAATATGATGGTCCTCTCTTGGATTACTCGATCTCTCTCTCCGACTTTAGCACAAAGCATCTTATAGATCGACCGTGCCTGTGATGTTTGGGATGATCTGAAGGCTCGTTACTCTCAGAATGATGTCTTCCGGTTAGCTGATTTACAAGAGGAGATTCAGAGTTTAAAGCAAGGTGACTTATCAGTAAGTGACTATTTTACTAAACTGAAGATTCTTTGGGATGAGTTTCTGGTTATTCGTCCTGTTATGTCTTGTTCGTGTACTCCACGTTGTTGCTGTGGTCTTGTTGATCTGTATAGAAAGCATCTGGATCAAGACTATGTAATACGGTTTTTAAAAGGACTGAGTGATCGATTTAGCACTGTTAAGTCACAAATTATGCTCATCGAACCTTTACCGAATATTAATAGAGTTTTCTCTTTGGTAACTCAACAAGAACGAGAGCTAGGACTTCCATCAGTTGAAACAATTACCTTGCTTACCAAAGCCTCTGGTCCACGGTCTGGTGGTAGTCAGGCTCCTTACAAGTCTAATTCATCTGCTGTTGGTAAACAATGCACTTTTTGTGGTAAACCTAGATATACAGAGGCTACATGTTATAGGAAACATGGTTTTCCTCCAGGATTGAAATTTCGTAATGCATCTGTTAATAATGTTGCTGCTGACCCTGTTTCTGTTGCTAAGACACCGATTGGGACCGATAAGGTTGTGAATCAATCTTATAGCTTTACTCTTGATCAATACAAAAGGTTGCTTGCACTAGTTCAGGTTGATAATCAATCACCTAGCTCTTTGCTTCTGTTAACAGTGTTTCCGCTGCTGGTATGGATTTTCCCTCTGTTCCTCACTTATTATCTCATTCTTGGATCATAGATTCAGGTGCAACTGACCACGTTTGTTCTCATCTTGATCTGTTTGTTTCTTACAAATCCATACCACCTGTTTCTGTTAGTTTACCAGATGGTTCAAAGGTGTTGGCTACTTGTAGTGGCATTGTTCAATTTACATCTTATTTCCTTCTTCACAATGTTCTTTTTGTTCCCGCTTTCCGTTTTAACCTCATTTCTGTTTCAAAATTGACTAAATGGTTTCCTTGTGATGTTTTATTTCAGAACTCACAATGTCTAATTCAGCACCTACCTTCCAAGAAGATGATTGGTTCAGCTGATGTGTTTGAAGGGCTCTACATCATTAAACAACATGCAAATTCTTCTCTGTCTCTCGTTGGAAATGTTTCTGCTCCCACAACCAATACTTCTCATACACCATTTGATCTTTGCCATTTCCGTTTAGGTCATCTTTCAAATACTACATTGTATTCCCTTCATAAGAGTCAACCAAATATTCCCTACGATTCCTCTTTTACATGTTGTGATGTGTGTCATTATGCAAAACAACGCAAGTTACCTTTTCCTGTAAGCACTACAAAATCAAATAAAGTGTTTAGTTTGGTTCATATGGATATTTGGGGTCTTTATCACTTGCCTTTTGTTCATGGTCATAAATTTTTTCTTACAATTGTTGATGATTTTACTTGCTATACTTGGGTATATTTGTTGAAACATAAATCTGAAGCACGTTCTTGTATTCATAACTTTGTAAATATGATTCTCACTCAATTTGGTGACTCAATTCAAACCATTAGGTCTGATAATGGCATTGAATTTGACATGATTGATTTTTACAATAAACATGGTATTCTTCATCAAACCAGTTGTAGGAAAACACCTGAACAAAATAGCAAGGTAGAACGAAAACACCAACACATTTTAAATGTCACAAGGGCTTTATTATTTCAATCTTACATTCCCAAAGTATATTGGTTTTATGCTCTTACACATGCCATTTATTTGATAAATTGTTTACCTACTCCTGTTTTAAACCACAAATCACCTTATGAAATGTTATATCACCAGAGTCCTGATTTTACCAACCTTAAAGTCTTTGGTTGTCTTTGTTTTTCTTCTACTCTTACTACTCACCATACGAAACTTGACCCTCGTGCACATAAATGTGTTTTCCTCGGTTTTAAACATGGCACTAAAGGGTTTCACACTTTAGATTTACAAACTCGTCAAATTTCTGTTTCTAGGAATGTTTTCTTTTACGAGTCTACTTTTCCATTTTCTACTTCTGATGTTTCTACTTCAACCCCTTCTCTTCCTTTGCCTCAAGAATTTCCTTCTCTTGATTACCCATCTTCTCTACCATCTTCAAACACTTCTCTTCCAACTCCTTCACCAACTGTTCTTCGAAAGTCTACCAAGTCTAGAATATTACCTTCTTATTTGCATGATTATCATTTAGCTCTTTAAAATACATCAGTCATATCGGATTCATTGGAGGCAGGTAGTTATCATCCTCTTTCTCATGTTCTTTCATATGATACTCTCTCTCCTTCTCATCGTTCTTTTGCATTATCTATTTCTGTTGATGACATTTCCAAAATATATTCTAAGGCTATTAAGCATGAGGGTTGGAGGAAAGCTATAGAAGCTGAACTGGCTGCTTTGCAACAAAATCAAACTTGGGTGTTGACTGAACTTCCAAATGGTAAACACCCTATTGGGTGCAAATGGGTTTTTATAAAGAAATATAATTCTGATGGCTCTTTGAATCGGTACAAAGGACGTTTGGTGGCTAAAGGTTATACTCAGGTAGAGGATGTTGATTTTAATGACACTTTTTCTCTTGTAGCTAAACTTACAATTGTTCGTTTACTACTTGCTCTTGCTGCTGCACATAATTGGCATATTAAGCAATTAGATGTTAACAATGCTTTTCTTCATGGGGATCTTGATGAAGAAGTTTACATGTTGCCACCTCCTGGTTTATCTGTTTCTTCTCCTAATCTTGTATGTAAATTGCAACGTTCTCTTTATGGCCTAAAGCAAGCAAGTCGTTAATGGTTTTTCAAGCTTTCTGAGGCTCTTCTTTCTTGTGGTTATCATCATTCACATGCAGATCATTCATTATTCATTAAGAATACGGATCACTCCTTTACTGCTTTGCTTGTTTATGTGGATGATATTATCATTAGTGGTAATGATTTGAAAGAGATCAATCACAGATTTTTTGGATTCTTGTTTTAAAATCAAGGATTTGGGTGATGCTAAGTACTTTCTTGGTTTGGAAATTGCTTGTAGTTCTAAAGGCATTTCTCTTTGTCAACGCAAATTTGCCTTAGATATATTGGCTGATTCTGGTTTCCTTGAGTGTAAGCCTGCTATTACCCCTATGGCTAGAGATCTGAAATTATCTGTTGATTCTGGTATTCCTTTGGAAGATGCTTCTCCTTATCGGACTCTAGTTGGTCGTTTACTTTACCTTACCAACACTCGGCCAGATCTGTCTTTTGCTGTTCAACAGTTGAGTCAATTTATTCAACATCCTACTGATTTACATCTTAAAGAAGCTCATAGAGTGCTTCGGTATCTTAAAGCGGCTCCTGCTCGTGGTTTATTTTTTCCTGCAAATTCTGCCATGAAATTAAATGCTTTCAGTGATTCTGATTGGGCTGGTTGCCTTGATACAAGACGATCTATTACTGGTTTTTGTGGTTTTTTGGATCAGGCTTTAATCACTTGGAAATCTAAGAAACAACAAACTGTATCTACCTCTTCTTCTGAGGCTGAATATCGTGCTCTAGCTACTACAACTTGTGAACTTCAATGGTTATCTTATTTGTTGAGAGATTTTGGCATTCCAACTGATTCTCCTGCTTCTCTTTATTGTGACAGTCAGTCTACACGTCATAGTGCTACCAATCCCACATTTCACGAAAGAACTAAGCACCTAGATATCGATTGCCATATTGTTCAAGAAAAGCTTCAAAGTGGGTTACTTCATTTACTCCCAATTAAGTCCCAAGATCAGTTGGCTGATATTTTTACTAAACCTCTTGCTCCTACTTCCTTTTGTACACTCCTTTCCAAGCTGTGAATGATCGATATACATTCTTCAGCTTGAGGGGTATTAGAGTATAAATGATTGAATTTGTTTGTAATTAGTTATATTCATTGTAAATAGTTATAAAATTAGTTAGACTTAGTTAGGTTGTTATTTTGTAACAGAGTTAGTTAGTAGTTCCACTCTTTTAGTCTATAAATAAATCTCATGTACATACTCTGAATTCAATTCAATATAATCTTTTTCTCTTTTATTCTTACTTCATGATAAGTATCATCATATGGGGGTTATCTTCGCTGAAGTCACAAACTGAGGCAGACAAGTCACACTCACAAGAGAGTCGTCCAGGCACGCCAGCAAAACCAATTGACATCAACTTGACGGTCCTGCATTATTGGTCCTTGGTCGGACTCAATCCTGTTCATTAGGCTCTTAGATCTAACACTGCATATATCCAAGCTTCGTCCCATGAAAATACAGCTTTCTCCAAAGGCAGACGCCGGCAGACCATCTGACAGCAAGTCAGCAAGATTTCTCATTGGCTTGGCTGCTCCGCGCCGGGCCCGCCTAGATCAGGAATTATCGTCGCACAAGGTGCGTGCAAGCCTATTTATGATAACTATGCCATGCGATAATATATGTAATAGATTGGCAAAAAAAGGTAATATATGTGATAGAGTATATAAAAAATAGGGAAAATTTTACTCTGGGCCCAAGATCATAAAAATATTAAAAAAATCTCATTGTAGATTTCTCTAAAAAAAATGGTCATTAGTTATCTTATTGAGATAGTTGATAGTCATGTACTTGTCAACAGAAAATGTTTCAGTTAACATGGATGAGCTGCCAATATAGTGATATATATACTTGTCAACGAGAATGAGTTTGATTAATATAAATGATATATGAGCTTGCCAATAACCGCTTTTTAATTTGTCAATATAGTTATATATACTTATCAATAAAGTAAGTCAACATTTAAAATCTATATGACTGAAATATCTATGGACATTTATATATATATATATATATATATATATATATGTCTTTAGGATTTGATTGAGATTTTCCTTAAATAACATGATACTCTATTGAGTTTTTTTTTTTTTTTTTGTAATCACTCTACTCTATTGAGTTTTAAATAGAAGACAAATTTTTTTTGGGTAGATATTAAGAAATCTAATTATCATTTTTCTAAACTATTTTTCCTAACTTATAAACGATATATAAACTAATGATATACAACTTATGATATGATTAAGTAATTTATTTGGCTTCCTTAATTTGTTCAAAAAGTCAACTCGTTTTATATTTAAGACCAAGAGAGAACATAATTTATTTCAAATCCCATATATCAGCCTTATAATTATAGATTCAGTTGAGGAGGCTTGCTATCTCCTTTTTTTTTTCAATTAATAATAACTTTTTAAATATATATCTAACAAAATACTTTTAAATTTTAAAAGTGTGTGATTACTCGTAGACAGAGTTAAAAAAAAGTACTCAATAAATTTGTTAAATGAAATTGTACAAGACTTGTTATTAATCGTGGATATTCTGTATATTCATAATTGGTTTTGTGTGAGGCAACTTTGGGCAATGTCTTTAATCGCAAATTCGCAATGCTATAATTCAAGCCATTTTTTTAACATTAACCACAAGTTGTTTTATCCTTCTTTTAATTTTAATACTGATAACCCAACAATAATGTGTGGAAGGAAAGTTTATGAATTATGATAGTGTATTAAATATTATACATAGTTGATTAAGTGTTATTAATCATCATTTAAGTTCACTGCATCAGCTTTTTCCGTTAGCAACATTAACAGTGTTAGAATTTTAGGATCAAAAGTATACTTTATGAAGTTAAGGGACCAAAAATATACTTTATGTAAAACTTAAAGGACTAAAAGTATACTTTAGCCTTTTTTTCCACAAACTATTTTATTTCCGTTAAAGTATACTTTTGGTTCTTTAAGTTGATATGAGGTATACTTTTGGTACCTTAACTTTATAAAGTATACTTTTAGTCCTATTATTCTAACACCGTTAATTTTACTAACGGAAAATGTAAACTCAAGTGATGACGATGTAAACTTAAGTAATGACTGTGTAATTGAATGCTATTAAACTTAAATTTAAAATATGAGTAAAATGAAGAATATATAGAATTTGTGTAATTAAATTCTATTAGTCATCACTTGAGTTCACGCATCAACGATTTTCATTAACAATATTAACAGTGTTTGAATTTTAGGATTAAAAATATGCTTTATAAAGATAAAGAACCAAAAGTATACTTTATATAAAATTAATGGAATAAAAGTATACTTTAACCTTATATTTAATTGAGTAATAAAGATGGACGTTGAAGTTGGCCAACGAATCATGATTTTTAACGTAGGAATGGGCATGAAGCGGCAGCATACACGCCACTTCCATTCTATTGGATCTTTCGATGTCCCAGTCGTTCAAATTCCCGGCCAATCCACCTACTTAGTTCTCTTCTCGCATTCTTCCAAATTCGCATAGTTTTCTCAATGGATATCCATCACCAACCAGTAGTTCTCATCACCGGCTGCTCTCAAGGAGGCATCGGCCACTCCCTCGCACGCGCCTTCGCCGCCCACCACTGTACGGTGGTGGCCACCAGTAGGTCGCTCTCATCCATGGAGGATCTGGATCAAGACCCCAGGTTTTTCTTGCAAGAGCTCGATGTTCAGTCCGATGACAGCGTTCACCGTACTCTCAACAATGTCTTGCACAAGTACGGTCGGATCGATGTTTTGGTTAATAACGCTGGTGTTCAATGCGTCGGCCCACTTGCTGAGGTTCCTCTCTCCGCCATCCGCCAAACTTTTGATACTAACGTTTTTGGTTCGTATCATGATCATTTCAAGTTCTTTCTGTGTTGTGAAGTGTTCTGTAGTTTTGCTGATTACGCTGAGATTTAAATCTTCAAGTGATAAGAACAATTTGGTTGTGCGGATGTATGTTTCCTGACCCGTGTAATTTTTCAGGGTTTAGGGATTTGGCATTCAAGCATATAGAGTTGCTTTTTTACGAGTTTGCCATGTAGAGTTTATGGCTCAAAGATGTTATAAATCTTAGAATGAACTGTGAAACAGAGGGTACAGAAGATATAGTAATTCATGGGTATTGGAATTTTGCATGTTGGTATGAATACTTGTTTGCAGCCTACTAGAAGAAGAGATCAGAAGGAAAGTCGTGCAAATAGCCTCTAAGAAGTTGGCAACACTTCGTTTAATTAAGCTTAATAACACTTATTTCATACCTCCAGTGTAATTTGAGTGATGACAATTTTTCATCATGATAAAATGAAGATTGTTAAGAATGGCTTGCATCTCAAAACTCTAGTCAAGACGATAGTAATATCTACACAGTGATAACTTATTTTTATTTTTAAAATAAAAACTACTCTTCAATATCAGGGTGTTTCATGAACTAACAGTCCCTTTCAAATGAAGCTAACCTTTTTATAAAGATTAACATCCTTTTAAGTCCAATCAAGTATGCAAATATTTCTATAAACCAATAAAACTTCATTTGGACGCTTCAAGCAATTATCATTGCATAATACAAGAGGAGTGGCATGATAACAGAGCATTATTTGGTAATTGCAAAATGCCAACAAAAGACCTCATGTTCCATGTTTCTGTCACGTTTGCAGGTACCCTGAGGTTGATTCAAGCCTGCGTTCCTCATATGGCAGCTAGGAAACAGGGAAAGATTGTAAACATTGGTAGTGTAATTGCTATGGCCCCAGGTCCATGGTCTGGTGCTTATACTTCCTCCAAAGCTGCTCTTCATGCTATAACAGATACCCTCAGGTAATTTGCTTGTCCTTCAAACTTGTTTTATATAATTGATGTTCAAAGGTACTTAAATCTGCCGGAGACAAATGGATTGATGAGAAAAATCCGCTTTGCATAACTGTCACTTAAATCTAACTGATATTTTTTTATGAACATATAAACGTGATTTACAGACTGGAACTGAGCCATTTCGGGATTGATGTTGTGGCTGTGGTCCCCGGAGCTATAAATTCAAATATTGGACAATCTGCGGCAGCTACCTACAGCTGCATGCCTGAATGGAAATTATTCAAACCTTTTGAAGCTGCAATTCGACAGAGAGCTTATTTTTCCCAGAAATCCAAGTCTACCCCGACGGATAAATTCGCTAAACACACTGTAGCTGCCATAATGAGGAAGAAACCACCTGCATGGCTCTCCCTTGGCCATTACTCTTTCATCATGGCTATCATGTACCACTTGCCACTTTTTGTTAGAGATTTTATTTTAAGGAAAGCAATGAAATGTTGAGCATTTGAGCTGCATTTGTGTTGCTTTTGTATGAACTATTTTCATTGTCAATGTGCTTTAGGTCTGTACTCCCTGTTAATTATGCATGCAAGAGATACCAGCCTTGCTGTGGGGGATGTGTTGTGAGCCTTTTTATTGGGCAAAAGATGTTGGTTAATATGTATGATAAATAAATTGCCGCAGGGACCATGTGTTTTGTGGACAAGCGAGTTCATCCAAAAGGTTAGGCCAGATAATTCATCTTTAAGATAAATTCTTTGAAACCCTACCATTTATGGCAAAAAGGAAAGGAAAGAAACCCTGCCGCCCTTAATTCTCAGAGCATTAAAAGGATTAAGTGAGAATCGTTACAGTAATCAATTAATGTAAATCGGCCGGACCTGATATTTTCGTGAGGCAAAGGCAAAGTTGGAAGGACAAGAGTGATTTGGGCTTTTAATGTGGAGGATTTCTCAGATTAAACTGGTTCCTTGTTCTCATCTTCAATATCTTGATATGGAGGGGTATCTTCGCTGTGGTCACACTCACAGAAGAGTGGTCCAGGCACGCCAGCAAAACGAGGTGACATTAAATTAACGGTTCTGCATTATAATTCCATGGTCGGACTCAATCTTGTCATCTAAGATAATGGCGTCTTCGAGGTTGTTTCCTGGAACTAGTTCAAACCTTTTTTTTTTAAAGTCATACTCATGAGGCTCCTAGATCTAATCCAAGCTTCGTCCCATGAAAATTATAATATATATATATATATATATATATATATATATATATATATATATATATAGAAAACAAAACAAAAACAGATGCTTCCATTGGCAACAACAGTTTTCTCCGAAGGCAAACGCCGGCAGACCATTTGACAGCAAGATTTGGCCAAGTAGAATGCCTAAAATGCCCTCAATTATACGTGACACTATGAATCTATCTATGATGGTCTCTCTCTCTCTTTTCCATACATGTGGCAAGTATAGCTTCAAATAATTCTATTGTATGCAAGTATAGCTTCAAATAATTCTATTAAATAGGACTACCTACTTGAGGAGAAGCCCTCCACATCAAAATACATGTCTGTCTAAAACTCTGATTGACAACAATCTTGCACTTGTGGGAGGAAAAACACTTGAGGATCATTTGAGTAAGCCTTTCTAGTAAGTTTATCTACACACGTTAAGATTTCTCTGTGATCATGGCGTTCCTCCACAGACGATTTTGCATATAAAAGCTTCTAATTTCTTCAATCAAGATCCTGTATGGATTTATATTAAAAAGATCCTGTATAGATGGCTATTCACTACTATCCCTGATCAAAATATTGATAGTTTCAAGTGAATCAGAGAACAATTGTATATCCCTCAACTTTAGACTTTAAGACCTATTTTGATTGCCAAAACTTCAGTCATCGTAACTAAATATAGACTAAGTGTCTTTTTAAAACTCATAATCTACTATGGTCTCATTTCTAGTTAGCTGATTGAGATTTGAGAATACATTTCGGTAACCCGTGAACAAAAATTGCAAAACTTGAAATGGGAAATGGCATTGTTCAACATGTATCAGCCTCCCATCTGATAATCAAGCCTGCCTCTGGAGTTTACACCGTGGATTATCACCGCCATCAAAGTTAGCCTCCACGGCGAATGCTAGATGATAAATGATCTCGTTGAGTTTGTATTTCTTTTTCCTTCTTTATTGAACTGATTTTTATTCTAAAATGGAAAAAAGTCACGAAAAATTACATTCAAAATGCAAGACGGAAATCGAAACAGACATTCAAAATCCAAAGGAATGAGAAAACAAACACGTAATTACTACAAGCTAGCACTTCATTCACATATTCGAATTTAAAATGACAGGTAATGACTAGGAAGATATAAAAATTAGATAGATAATGGCAAATAGAGAGCTGGGAACTATATTACAAACGATTAACTTAAATCGATGCTAGCCAATATATTCGGGGCATTGTGCATGTGTCGAGGTTACTTCGAAGATGGCAGCATCCTGTGAGCAAGATTGAACACTGGAGATTTAACATCCACTTACTCGCTTTCTTCATCACTGTCGATTAAATTCAAACGATTCATGTTCTTTTCAATAGGGGGAAGACCATCTTCAGAATCAGAAGAGTTTTGAGACTCAGCATCAGGTGCCACAACTGTACATACAGCGGCAGGGAAACCCATAAACTTTTCAAATACAAAATATATGTTATTAGATGAAAGAGAAATAAAACACAGTCAAGTCCACGAGCATATGCGAGAGAACATAGAAACTACCATATAAATGCACATTTACAAGAAAAAAAGTTCCTTCTCAAGCTGCCTTGAGCTAATACAAATCCACTAAATTTTCAAAATATACATCTCATTCTTCTTTTCCTAAAATACACCCCACAAAAATATTTTTGAGGGTCTACATAAGGATCTTTAGTTTTTTTTTAAAAAAGAAATTATCTTAGAGTTGTGCTAAAATGTAACTCCTTTTTATTTTGGAGAAAGTTTGTGGAGATTTTGAAAATTACGAGGAAATATATGTAATTTCCTCAAGAGTTAAATTAAGCAATGGGCATATAATGTATAGAAAAGAGAGTCCACAAAGGGTGAGCAAAATGCACCTTCACCATCTGAAGGAGTCCTTTGAATCTGTCTCTGTTGCGACAGCCAAGCATTTTGAACAGAAACAATCTCGGAACTATTTTGGCATTTGGAGTAGGCCTTCAGCAGTTCCCTGCATTGATTTATAATACAAAGTTCTGGATTAATAACAGTTTAGGAAGAGCTGCGTCATTGAACATCAGCGCAATGAAATTTTCATCCTTTTCCTAAAAGTACAAAGTAAATTACGAAGACTTTTAGGAAGATTTTCTGTCAATTTCCAAAATGCACAAAAAGTTACTTGCACTTTAGTCCCCTTCTAAATTATTGATTAAACTATCTTCTATTTTTGGCCACAAAAAGATTAAACCTAAATAAATGATTTCATTTTTAGATAACAAATTAAATGGAAGAGTTAAAAACAAGAGTAAAGAATTTTTTGCGGTCAAGGAATCCAGGCTTGATAGAATTTCCAAGGAGTTGAAATCGGAAACTAGGGAAAATTTAATTTAGGTGCAAGACACTCTTTAGAGATGTTAGTATATGTATTTTCGGACTTCTATTTGTTTATATTTTTCCTTTCTGTCTTTTACTTATTTTATTTTTCTCATTTGGGCTTTCCATAAGTAGCCTACAGTAGTGGCAAGTCTTTTTTACACCAGTCCAAGCTTTGCTTCCCCCCTCCTCCCCCTCTGCTCCTTTTCTTTTTCACCACTGACCATAAAGATCATATTCTTATTGAACCAACAAGGATAAACTTATGCCATGCTGGCATTTCAAATCACGAACTGTCACATCAGAGATTTAAAAGAAACATAACAAAATAGTTAAAGCATACCGGTTCAATGACATAAAAGCATGACCCCATTTGAACTTGCTAAGCAACAGATTTGCTGTTTCTTCTTCCCCACTGTAAAGCCATATTAAAGAGATGTGTAACCTTGTCATGTGTATATTTATTCAAATCTATATAATAATGAAGCAAAATTTCAATAACAGAACATTATAAATTCTGATCCAGTAATGCTTTAAAGCTATAAACACAATGCTACGTTAATTATATAGCTCTGCCATGAATGAAACCAATTTCCATCGTAGGTGGAGAATAAATGACTCCAAATGACACTGATTTCCTTCCAAGAAGCTTATGCTAGGACTGATATGTAAGGTGTAGAAAAAGAGTTAGCTAGTTAGTAGTTAGCAGTGAGGTGGTTAGTTAGGCATGGTTGTTAGTTAGTTAAGAGGGTGTTACTGTTACTGTTACTGTTACTGTTCTGTTATGATTGTTATAACCGTTGACTGACTTGCGGCTTATATCTGTTATGTGTCTAAGGCTATATATATATGGGCCTAGGCAAATTGTAAATCAGTTTTGTGCATTGTGAATGAAATAACAGGACAGCAGTCTGTCTCTGTCTTCTCCCTCCTTCTATTCTCAACTCCTCTGATTTCTTCTTCCCAAATCCTCCAATTTCTACATCTTATCTATCGGACCTGCCAACCACGGTTGCATCATCAAATGTATGTTTTTGGCTGATGTGTGATGCAAGAGGCATCCCTAGCGCAAGTAGTCTAATAGCAAAGAGTCTAAATAAAGTAGTATTATCAACCAAAACTCCAATTACAAGGGTATTACTACTATGGGTAGGAGTGTTGAAAAAACTAGAAGCATGATGAAATTAAGATATCAGCTCATGACAGCTGTAGCAACCCGTGGAAGCAAGTTTATCTCACATAAAAAGATTTAAAAAAACAAAAACAGAAGAAACAACTATTTTGGTACCATATTGTTAGAGCACCAGATAAGGCCTCTACACAAGATAGCTCACATGGTCGACCATAATTTACTGGGTTTGCTGCCACAAGCCATGGTACTGCAATTTCATACAATATAGTCAGTGATATAAGGATATGAAAACCAAAGTATGATTATCATATCAACATTAGTATAGAGGATGCTAAAGATATGAGCCATCGCTAGAGGATACTTATAACTAACATAGACCTCTATGCTACACGATTCAAGATATAATGCATTGATAAAGGAAGAAAAGTTAATACAGAGGCGAGGAGCAGTGCAACGTAGCTTCACAAAAGGCACATCATCTAAACGTGCCCACGAGCAATCCACAACAGCCAATCCTTTCTTCTCGATTAAAGGGTAATCTTCTCTCGAGACACATTGCTTTCCAACAGGACTGTAAAAACAGAAGCACAATAGATAATCAATGAATACAAGTTCAAGAGCTCCTAACATATATCTGCTCAACATTCAGGAATTTCATTGTAATAGGTTCTTGGCAGAATTATAGAAGCAAAGAGTGAATAAAAGAAGAAAAGAAGAAATCTAGAGCCAGCATCTGAAAACTCTAGCCATTTTAACGATACAATCTGATTATCATTCCTTATCCTTCTAAAACATATTACAAACATATATATAATCCAAGCAGTACAACTTCCTATAACTTCTTATACAATAACTTCCTAACTGCTATATAAAACTGCTGATAAGATAAGAAGGAGTAACTACTATAAATAACTACTATAACTTATCCTAATTACTTTTCTTCCTCCTAGAATAAACCAACAGGGGACGTGGACCCCTATCAATAGTCCCCCCTTGAAAATAAGCCTTGTCCTCAAGGCTGAAATCAGGAAATTGTGAGACAATGGAATCATAAGGCTCCCAGCTAGAGTCCTCAGGCGGTCGATTTTACCATTCAATGAGAAGTTCAAGAATTTGAGCTTCTGCGCCTTCTACTATCCAAGAATCCAACACCCTGGCGGGTTGAAGAAGCAACTCCATATTTTCAGTTACGGGAAGAGGGGAAACAGCATCCTGCGAAGTACATCCACGTGCTGGTTTTAACAAGGATACATGAAAGACTGGATGTATTCTTGATTCAGAAGGAAGAAGGAGTTCATAAGCCACAGCCCCTATGCGTCGTACCACAAAATAAGGACCATAATACCGAGCTGATAACTTCTGAAATCGCTGACCAGAGAGAGTTTTCTGTCGGTAAGGTTGTAATTGGAGAAAAACTAGATCACCCGGTTGAAATTCCAAGTTTCTATGGTGTGAATCTGCATAGGATTTCATATGTGCTTGCGCATCCAATAAATTGGACTTGATCAAATTCAGAATGGCATCACGCTCAGTGAAGAAATCATCTATCTCAGCAATAGGAGAAGTACCTGAGGCATATGGCACTAAAATTGGTGGTTCTCTGCCATAAATAATTCTGAAAGGAGTATACCCTGTTGAAGTATGGTACCCTGTATTGTAAGAGAGCTCAGCCCAATGAAGAAAATGAGACCAACGTTTCTGATGGTCTTGGCAGAAGCATCGGAGGTATGTTTCTAAGCATCGATTCACCACTTCCGTTTGCCCATCGGTTTGGGGATGATAAGATGTGCTCATTTTCAATTTGGTACCCGAGAGTTTAAACAATTCCTGCCAAAAAGAACTCAGGAAGAGAGGATCCCTGTCTGAAACTATTGACTTAGGAGTTCCATGCAGACGAATAATCTCTTTGCAGAAAACCGTGGCTACTGATTTTGCTGTAAAAGGTCTAGTTAAACCCAGAAAATGGCCATACTTGCTGAAACGGTCTATCACAACCAACATAACATTAAAACCATTTGATTTAGGCAGTCCTGTTATGAAATCCAGGGAAAGATCCTCCCAAATGTGATGAGGAATTGGTAAGGGTTGTAGTAGACCCGCAGGTGATTGAGGGAGATACTTGCTTCGTTGGCAAATAAGGCATTGTTGGATAAACTCTTTGACCTTATCTTTCATGTGGTCCCAAAAATAATAATTTTGCAACCGCTTAAGAGTCTTTAAAGTACCACCATGACCTCCTATTAAAGAAGTATGAGCCTCTGAAATCAACATGTGAGTGAGAGATGAATTTGCAGGGATTACTAATCTGCTGTTATAGTATAGGCGTCCAGAAACCAGTGAATAATGTGGGACTGAATTAGGATCCTTTTGGAGAGCATTTAAAATCTGACTTGTCGAAGGATCTTTTTGCAACAATTCTGGTAAGTCCTCAAAATCAGAAGCATGTGGTATGGCAATGTTGAAAAACTCAGCTGAATGAGGTGATCGAGACAGAGCATCAGCACCTGATTTGACGTTCCAGGTTTATAATTGATTCGAAAATCAAAGGGAAGAAGCTTGAGTAAAAGCCGCTGCTGAGAAGGATTAGTGAGGCGCTGATCCATAAGGTATTTGAGGCTGAAGTGATCTGTTTGTACCAAGAATTTATGTCCAAGGAGATCATGGCGCCATTTATTTAAGGCCATCACCAGTGCCAACAGTTCCCTCTCATAAACTGATTTTTGTTGATAAGTTGGTGACAGTCCCTTGCTGTAGTAAGCTATTGGATGGCCTCCTTGTTGTAGGAAAGCTCCAACTCCAGTAGAGGATGCATCACATTCCACAATAAAAGTTTGAGTGAAATCAGGTAACCGTAAGACAGGAACCTGTGTTAGGGCTGTCTTGAGGTTGTGAAATGCAGACATAGAATTATTATCCCAATGAAAAGCATCTTTCTTGGTCATATCTACAAGAGGCTTTGCAATATGGCCATAATGGTGGACAAATCTTCTATAATACCCTGTGAGGCCCAAAAAACCACGTAGTTCAGAGATGTTTTTTGGCAATGGCCAATCAGTAATTGCAGAAATTTTGTCAGGATCAACACACACGCCCTTGGCAGAAATGATGTGACCCAAGTAAGAGATATCCATCTGAAGGAAGTCACACTTCTTGTAGTTAGCATAGAATTCCTGTTGCTGTAGAGTCTGAAAAATAGTCTGCAAGTGCATCATATGATCTTCAAAAGTTGCACTATATACCAAGATATCGTCAAAAAAGACCAAAACAAATTTTCTTAAGAACGGACGGAATAGATCATTCATTGTTGCTTGGAATGTAGCAGGAGCATTGGTGAGGCCAAAAGGCATGACAATGAACTCGTAATGACCTGAATGTGTTCTAAAGGCTGTCTTATGAATATCAGAGGGAAGTACCCGAATTTGATGTAACCAGATTTGAGGTTGATTTTGGAGAAAATTTTAGCACCATGTAACTCATTAATCAACTCATCAATGGTAGGAATAGGATATTTATCAGGGATTGTAAGTTGATTAAGCTCCCTATAATCAACACAAAAACGCCAAGATGCATCTTTTTTGGGTACTAGAAGGACAGGGCTTGCAAAGGGACTCACACTAGGTTGTATGAAGCCTTTTTGTAACAAGGCAGTCACCTGATTTTCAATTTCATCCTTTTGAGCAAAGGATATCTGTAAGGCCATATGTTTGGAGGTATAGCATTAGGATACAAAGGTATTGCATGATTATACTGCCTGAAAGGAGGTAAGGTTTCAGGGTCTTGAAACACAGATGAATAAGACTGAAGTAAAGCTTCCAGTGTATCAAACTGTTGAACCATTTGATTGCAGACGTAACTATGAAGAGAGGCTGAAGTTACTTTCTGTGGAATTCCTTGGAATTTGTAGCGTTTTCCCTTGTACCAGAATATCATAAACAATTTGTTCCAATTTGCCTCCGCTGTATTCAGCGATGCCAACCATTTAACTCCCAATACCAAATCCACAGTTGCTAAATTGAAAGGAAAGAAGTCCTCTTGAATGATTACATCTTGTATTTTAACCTCCAGTTGCTTACAGACAGATTCACATGGGACCATTCGATTATCACCAACTTGAACACCAAAGGAAGGAAGTGGTTGTAGTTGTAATTGGAGATTACGGACAAGTTGATTGTCGATGAAATTGTGTGTTGAACCACAATCAATTAGAATAAGGACAGATTTGTTGTTCACAGTGCCTCTCACTTTTAGAGTTGTTGCCATGGAATTACCGAGTATAGCGTGTAAGGAAATTTCTGCATAATTCTCTTCGGGTGGTAATTCTTCTTCCTGAATTTCCGCCGAATCCTCCTTATCATCAGTTACGTCCATAATGCGAAGAGCGGACGTGGCGCAACGATGACCCGGTGTGAATTTTTCCCCACAGCGGTAACAAAGGCCCTTATCCCGTCGGTTTTGCCTTTTCGTTTCGGATAACCGAGGACCTTGCGAAATTGTCGGATGGTTAGGCGAGATTGAGGACTGAAGCAATTTTGGAAAATTGGAATCCCAATTATTCAAATTTTGATAGTTGGCAGATGACGATGCGCCGAGAGAATAGGATGGGTTCGAATTCATAATGGGTCCCAGATTTTGCGCTCCAAACGAGGAAACCGTCGTCGAATTCCTTGAATTCCCATAATTATAATTGCCAAACTGATTGCATGAAGGAGAGCGGAAATCTCGGTTCATTCCTTCGCTGCCACGTGAATTCGGTTGTCACTGAGTTGTCCGCTGGAAATTTTGTGATTGATTTTTTAATTCAAATTCCAACGCAAGGCTTATAGCCTTATAGACTGTTCTGGGCTTGTGTATTTTCACGTCTGCTTGCAGCTCTTCTTTGAGGCCATTGATGAAAACTCCTAAGAGGCAATGCTCCGGCCACCCCTTCACTTGCGCTTGTCTTCTAACAAACTCCTGTTTGTACTCATTCACTGAATATAATTGTTTGATGCTGCATAAATGAACATCAGGATTCTGAAACTCAGTGGGTCCAAATTGTTCCTGAAAAATTTGCACGAGTTCCTCCCAGTATTGTACGGTTCTTCCAGAGGACACCCAAGTGAACGTATCCAACGCATCTCCTTCAAGATTGATTGCCGCGATGTCGACTTTTAATTCTTCCGATGTTTGATAATAACGAAAATATTTTTCTGCCTTGAGAATCCAACCTCTAGGATCACCTCCTTCATACTTTGGAAATTCCACCTTTGTATATGGACGCTTAGATTGTTCTTTACTCCACCATGGCGCTTCCATATCACCTTCTTCATACTCACCACCGTAAGTCTCTTTATTGTTGTGACTTGAGTCTCCTTGAGCGAACAGGGGTGCCTTTTGCTTCTTTAATGTATTGATTTCTGTGTTCATCTGTTGTAGTTGTGCCATAATAGCCGTTAACTAATGATTTTCTGTGTTTTGGGGTATTTGAGATTGGGGTTGCAATAAAATTATTGCTGGGTCAGTATGAGGATTGGGATTGGGTGGCAATTCTGGGTTTAAGGGTTGTTGTCTAGGAGAGTTTTCCTCATATGAGGAGTTCCTAGTGTTCACCATGATTCTCTACAGGTCCAAGATTTTTCTGCTCTGATACCAAATAATAGGTTCTTGGCAGAATTATAGAAGCAAAGAGTGAATAAAAGAAGAAAAGAAGAAATCTAGAGCCAGCATCTGAAAACTCTAGGCATTTTAACTATACAATCTGATTATCATTCCTTATCCTTCTAAAACATATTACAAACATATATATAATCCAAGCAGTACAACTTCCTATAACTTCTTATACAATAACTTCCTAACTGCTATATAAAACTGCTGATAAGATAAGAAGGAGTAACTACTATAAATAACTACTATAACTTATCCTAATTACTTTTCTTCCTCCTAGAATAAACCAACAGGGGACGTGGACCCCTATCACATTGCTTCTAAAAGGTTAGCTACCGAAAGAATGGACTGACAGGTGCCATCAGAACAAGGACAACACTATTATGGAAATTCCTGCATGGGTTGAATAACCAAGCACCCAACATCCTACGGTCCAATCATTCTTCTATCTCAGTCTAGAACTCAACCCGAACAGCCAAACCATGGCATTCACTGATTCGATGCATTCATTCATCATCTTATAAAAGTAGATAGGTTGACTGATTCAACAAAATAATTCTATTTTAAGAAGAGATAGGTTGACAACCATGCTGTTTGTAGTAGAAGCAATAAGACTGTCAAACTAGATGTGAAAAATTATGACTTATAACAACAAGAATAAGTGTGTTCAGGCTAAAGTAACAACTATTCATACAGCGAGAAGGAACAATATTTTATTGCCAAGTACCTTAGTACAATGCCCCCAAAACCATTACTCACACGTAACTCCTGCATAGAATTGTTCAGTCAGGGTCAGTAAACAAATAACCATGCTTAGGTACTGCAATTAGACCTTCAGATAATACAAAATTGACAATAATATTACTATCTGAGTATTATGATTGTAAAATCGTTATACTTCTACTGCCAATAAGTAAATAATAGATCCATATTCACTTTGGAAGCAGCAGCAGCAGCAGCTAATACAGAAACGCTATAAGATATATGTAAAATCTTATATGCAGACATATTATTGCTGAGGCCTGTGTGTGTTGTGCAAGCACCTAAACATGTGTAAAAGGGAAAATAAAGAACGAAGAAAGAGAACAAGTACTTGCTTTTAACAAGCCAAATCTTGAAAGCTTGCGTCCTGTGCACCTTTTGATGTCACATTGCCCAAAGTCCTGAGTCAAGATCATAAGCAACAATTACATTCAAATTTGAGAGCCACATTTCCTTTAAATTCATGTTCTGAAGTCATATGGACATAAATCCTACAGAGGGTTTCACAATGACAAAAAGGTGAGAGTACATAAAAAGAATCTTATCTAGTTCTTATTGCTTAATTTCTTGAAATAATAAATTAACAAAACCTCGAAGCTCAAGCGATGTGACTATGATATAAAAAGCAGATTGATCATTGGAAAGGGTCAAAAAAATAGAAATTTACAACACATGGCTATCACAACCCCCGCCCCACTCCTTTCTCATGTTGCCCTCTTCTATCCTATCATATGGACTATAATTTTTCTTTTTTGTAGTTTTCAATCATTGACAACGCTCCACAAAAGCAAATTTAGAGTGTGCGCACAGGCTGTGTTTGCAAAAACAGCAAGTTGTTATTATTTATAAAATGAGATTGCACATCAATCAATATGCCTGGTTCTTCCTTAAAAACCGGATTCTTGGTCATTGGCATTAATGTGATAACAAAATTTTTTTATTTCCTTCTTTTTGCTCTTAGCCAAGATCTAACTGGAATGTTCTTAGCCATATTGCTTGATGAATTTGTAGCAATATGTTCAGCTTCTGATGATGATAAAGATGTAGTAGCATGCAAATTCGAACACCGAGATATGACTCCTGATCCAATACTAAAAATATAACCTAGATTACTTTTCGTGCCCTCTATATATCCTGGCCAACACTATCAATAAACCTGCCTAATTCCCTTTGTCAATACCTTTCAAAATTTAAAAGGAGAGGACTTGGGTTTCAATCCAAAATAGCAATAAAAAAAATTTCATACCCACATAGCAAGTTGGATCTTTGGGCCCGCTGATTCCTCCTCATTAGTTACTGCAGTTAGAAATGACAATCACTCAATATCTTTTCTTTTTCTTTTTCTTAAGAAGAAGAATGGATTGAAGAAAAATAAAGGAGCAATTAGCACCTTGGGTGGAACTCTGAGATTCGTCATCCCTGTACAAGCGGGGATAGAGTGAGACAATGAAGCCCGAAAAGAAGAAATTGTAAGCTTAAAAATAGGTGATTATTAAGTATTGATCATAGAGCACGGAAAGGAATTACAATATGAGCTGCTGGTCTCGACTGGATTGACTGCGATGGTTGCGATGACCTCTGAATCTCTTCTGTTTGTTATTTACCATTCTGAAAATAAAAGGGTGACCAGAAATTGATGGCGATGAAGTTTTTTTATTGTTGGTTGTGCTGTAGGTTTCAATTCATAAGACACGAATGATGCGCAGCAAACAGGCTTACAAAGCGCGCGACGGCGCGAAGAGCTAAATAGGTTAGCTCCACGGCCGGAATGGATTCCCCATTCCTCAATCCTCGGTCACCTGATTGGTTATCTAAAATAATAAATAGATACTATAATTATAATTTTATTAAATGTTAAGTATTAAGGATAAAATATTGTCACAACCAATATTAATCACTACTATTTTTTTACTGTTAGATTAGAATAAATCTAACGACAAAAAAATGATAGTGACACATCTAATGATAAAAAAAATAGTAGTGACATTGACAGTGACAATATCATATCTCTAAGTATTTAATATAAAAAGATTATTATAATTAAAATTCCCCCAACACAAGTTAATGGTGAGTTTTATTTTCTTGATATTGAAATTTCTGAATCTTAGTTGAAATGATTTTTAATTTCAATGAAATATTTATAGTTTTTTTCATTCTTCAAAAATTTTTTTTTTTGCCAGATCATTCTTCAGATTTAAAAGTATAAGAAGTTAAGTTGGACAAGTAAATAATGTAATACTGAATAGGATATTGTCATTATCAATTTTATGTCACTATTACTTTTTCACCGTTAGATCAAAATCTTAATAGGAGAAAGAAATGATAAAAATAGATGAGATTCAGTTCTAACGGTGAAAAAGTGGGAGTGACTTGGTAGTGACATAAAATTGGTAGTAACAATATCCTATCCTATGTAATACAATATATAAAAGTTATTTTTGTTCAGGAAGTCAAAATAATGAGTAAAGGATAAGTTTATGGTGTAGGGGGGTGAAAAAAGTAGTGACTTGATAATGACCAAAATTGGTAGTGATAATATTCTGTCGCTAAGTTTATATACTCGTATAATATATACAAACTTAAAATGCTATAAAGGGCTTTTAATCATTTAATGCAATTTGATATTTTACAAAAAAAAAAAAAGTGCGGAAAAGAGGAATATAAAAAATTGCACATGTGAAAGTGATTCTATTGAAACTTCTGGCATCTTGTAGTAACCAATAAAGAATAACTTTTAAGGCAAAAAAAAAAGTAAGGAATAATTCTGCCAGTTAATTAATTTTTTAAATCTTAATAAATAAAGGAACGCAGTTTTTAACTTTTTTAAAAAAATTTTAGAAAAGAGGTTGGATAGTGGTTTTTTTTTTAAATATAGAAAATTTTAGGAGAGGGGTTGGGCTCACCCACAATTAAAGGGCAAGACGTTTGGAGTCCAGTCCATAGGGCATATTGGCCAGAGAGTACACATGCCTCCACCTGTACCAGTGTTTCCACTGCTTCCTAGACCCTTAGGATGTCTCCTCCAATGCCTTGACCAACACAGGGATTGAACCTCCTCCCTTAAGATGAGAAAATCCGACTCCCACGCCACGCCAGTTGAACCCAAAGACGAAGGGGTGGATAGTAGTATTTTAAGATTTCTTTATTTACTAGTAGATTAATTTTATTTTCAATGATTTTGTTTTCCCAAAAAAAATGTTATCCCCGAGTTGGGCTATTGGGAGACTGCTAACCTGTGGTAAGTGGTAACAGGTAAGCAACTCGGTTCGGTAACCGATCCACCCGTTGCCCCGGTACATTTCTCTTTTTATTTAGAGAAATTCAGAATATTTGCTTATATTTTTAAGAGTAAATACCTGAATAAAATCACGTACCCTTTTTTGGTCCCTTAGTAAAAATAACTCATTCCATAATCTCTGACCATATTTGGAACACTTCACTGCATGTGTCCTCTTCAATCTGGAAGGATTAAACATGAACAGTTTTTGAATTTTACAGGGATTACGGGATGAATTATTTATACTTAGAAGCTAAAAAAAGGTCCGTAATTTTTTTCAGTAACCAAATATTTACTCTATTTTTAATTCTAATACTAATTGAACAAGTGCTTGTTTGGTTTTCGTTTATAGGAAGATAGTTGTGTGAAAAAAGTTCTCATTCGATTCATGTAAATAAACACTTCCACCAAACGAATCCCAAACGGGAATTCTAACACCGGATAGATGCCACAACCCGGTGACCCAAGGGAAGCCTTGCAGTTTACCGGGGCGAGAGAGAATTTCTGATGCCCCTCTTCAGACACCTCCCCGGACTATGGTAAACTCCTTCAGAGATCATTCCGTCCACCAAGCGCCTCTAGATTGAGCTACATTAATACAAATTTCGATCTTCCTTCGGCCCCAATAGCTTGTCCCCTTCAAATAATTAGTTTCGGTGCTGAAAACTCATAAAAAGGTCAAGAAGATTGGTTCCGCTGTCATCAAGCTAGCAGCCGTTCAATTCTCTTCTCCTAGTATAATACTCTCCCAATAATCGTTTGAGGCAAGGTGCAGGATATTCTTATCTAGTTGAGTTTCATACTCTCGGAGGTGCATAGCTCACTGCAATGTTACGGAGGTGAGTACAAGCATTTTTAACGTCTAATTAACATCTAGCATTTTCGTTGCAGAAACTTTCTGGTTTCTTCGCTGAAGAGAGATTATAAGCATTTAGTCTGCAGCTTTAACTCAGTTTTAATTCCTATGGTTCGCGAACACCTCACTTGCTTTATCGGCTGCGATATCATCGTGCCATATGTATAGACTGATTCCACGTGGTTGAGTTGCAGGTCGATTTTGGAAATATCATCGAGACGAACTCTTGGAATAAACCCGAGACATTTTACAAATCGGGTGGGTAATCTGTGCTGCAGTTATTTAACGCAATATATGAAATATATATTCATATGGTCTTGCGGGGACTGATTCATAGATAAATGTAGGACACGCATTGTGTGAACCATATATAATGTGTTGTGGACCGGGATTTGTTGTTAATTCACTTGTTTCAATCTGTCACGAGGTAGTTTTGCTTGTTACTTCAATCATGAAGTCTTCCCCTTTAATATTCTAACCAAGTTAAGACCTGGGATTTGGTGTCTCCGTCATATATTTTGCTTCAAAATTAACAGTTTATCTAGCATTTGAACAATCTTGCCCCCTTAGACTTCTTACTGATCCAAAAGTCTCTTCCTCTTTAAATGCTTTGCGTGCTAATTTTGAGAAGAAAGGACCAAAATTATCTGTACCGTTATCATTTTATCCCCCCCCCCCCCCAAAAAAAACAAAACCAAATTCCTATCCCCCTAGCACGACATTGGTGATCTTAAATTTCATCTAGGCCGGAGCAGTTGTAACCTAGTGTACTCACCCGCGACTTGGAGAAATTTTGCCCATTTGGACCTACCCTAAAAGAGTACAAAACAGAATTAACTGGATGGGCTAAGGGCACACCAACTGGTTGACCACTGGGTCATATTTGTGCCCATGACCCATAATGTGACACGAACAAATTAGGTTGTTGATTTTGGTAATTTTTATTCCTAAGTTTAATATGGTCGAGTAGTATGCTTATTTTCTAATTTATTACCCTTTTCTTTATTGCATAATTCAGGCAATACCTTCATGTCTGTCTTCACGAAAGAAATTCTCAACTGCATCTAAGTCAGGTGGGGCCTCTATTCCTGGCTCCACAGGCAAGCCACCTGAATCTCAAGGCTCTTTATCAAAGTTTGTCATTGGCAGTTTTGCTGTTGGTGCTGCTTTTTTAGCAGCCTACCAAACTGGTTATTTGGACCAATATCTTAGGAAAGACCAGCATGGTGTTCCCCAGAATGCAGAGATAAATGCTACCAATGAAGATTCTAAAAGCCTCCAACATTCAGTGGAACAATTAGTATCACCTAGCAATGATAAATTGAGCAGTGGAAGTCCTTCTATGGAGCTTGCAGAGCAAAAGATGGATACCCAACTTCCTGATCTTAAAAATGGAACAGGAGACATTGGTGATAGGCAGATTAAAGTGCAAGACAAATATGATAGGGATGATGAGGGTACTGTCAATGCCAAAGAAAGTGAGCAGCCTGAATTTCCTCAAAGCAATGCAGCATCTGATGATTTAGGTAAGGAGCCTTTGATACAACCAAAAGAGATTGATGACATAAGCAAAGAGACTGCCACTGCCACTGGTCTAGAAGAGGGAACTCAACAAGCTCCCGCATCTACTCTGACTACTGCTGGTCCAGATGAAAAGGGGGAAGAAAACACTGAACCACCGCAACAGGTCATGGAGGAAAGAAAAGAGGTACTTATGAGTTTTCCATGATTTAATTTACTGGTTAACAATTAATGTTGGCCGGAACTCTTGGGTATCTATGTTGGATTAACTTCGATGATAGCATGTAAGCTTATCAAATGATTAAGTTACTCCCTAGCTATTTTAAGTAATTTCTTACTATCAAAAGTGGGCCATTGTAGCATTAATTCAAGGATGACAATGATTGAATCCTTCACTATTTCCCCCTTTCTTTATGTATTTTGTTTAAGAACTTTTTACTTTTGATTCTTCATGAGGATTACTTGAAAGTCATCATTGTTTGAAATGCAGTTTTGATGTTTATTACTTTTGCATGAGGTTCTTTTCTTTGTTATTTCAAAGCAGGGCATGGTAGATAAAGGGCTAGAACAGCCATCTCTTCTCCTTGAGGAATATCACTTAAGAAATAAGGACGAAGAAAGTTCTGGAACTTTTTCTTATAGTCAAGGGTTTACCGAGAACAGCCAATTTTTTGAAGAAAAAGAGGTTAATGTTTGGACCTTGCTTTTGTTTTATTACATATGTGGTTTAGTAATTCTTAGTCTTGGTATGTTGCTGAAAATAATGCCATCATACATGAGAAGTTGTAAACTAACTTGTTTCTTTGAAACACTAGGCAATTAGTAGTGCAATGGAGGGGCCTAAAGATGGATACATATCTAAGGATGGTAAACTGGTTCTTGATTTCTTACAAGCAATCCATGCTGCTGAGAAAAGGCAAGCTGACTTGGATGCACGTGTTTTTAATGAAGAGAAGAAAATGCTGAAGGTTTGGCCTAGAACTATAGCTTGTATAATCTATATAACTTTTTTAACTCAGTTATCAAAGTTGCTTAGCATTTGTACTTCTTTTATTTTTTTTATTTTTGGTATAACTTAGCTATGTTGTCTTATTTTGTTCCTGTCTCTTTGTTCATGCTAGGAAAAGTATGAAAAAAGGTTGAAAGATGCAGCTGCTAGAGAACTTATGCGTGCTGAAGAGGTTGCTATGTTGGATAAGGTTAAAAAAAAAAAAATATATATATATATATATATATATATATATATATATATATTTCTTCCTCTCATTTTCAGCCCAGTCTTTAAAGACAGTGGATGGATGCTAATTCAATCCCTCAGATGGAGAAAACATTGCATAAACATTTGCTGTTCGCTTTATGTGAAATTCTGAATGAACTCAACTATTGATTCTAGTCTTTTACTAAACTTAATAATTCAGTGAAAATGAACCAACACCGTTCTGTTCAGTTTGACCCAATAAGTTTCATAAAGACAGTCAATGAAATTGATCATTAAGCTTGTCAGGCTTATTTTTAAAAATGTGAACACAACTTGTCCATTGATATACCTGGTGTTCTCCATAGTATGTGCTGCTCTATGCTTGCTTACAAGTTTCAATCGGTTTGTCTATATGCCTATTTTTTAAACATGGTAGAATAGAAGCTCATCTGTTTCCTTGCGTTGTTATACTATTCAGGAGCTAAAACGAGAAAGATCTAAAGCAGCCCTGGCTATCAGGTCACTTCAAGAGAAGATGGAAGAGAAACTTAAAATGGAACTTGAACAAAAGGTACTCATTTAGTTTTATGTTGGAAATTTTAGTGTTATTCCCCCTTTCTTTCTCCATCTCTCTATCTACTCATTGCTGTCAGCTTATGAATTTTGTTAAAACCAAGCCACTTTTTGGGTGATTGCAGGAAAGTGAAGCAGAAACGAAGTTGAAAAAAGTTCAGGAATTAGCTGAGGCAGAGTTAAATGCAGCCATAGCAAAGGAGAAGTCTGCCCAACTTGAAAAATTGGTTGAAGCATATGTTGATGTGAGGATTCTGTTGAAACTAAGAATGGCTGGATGGCTATATCTATATTATTCATAGATTAATGAGCAAATTTGCATAATTTTATAAAAAGAAATATGATTTCAAGAAGTGTTGTACGGAAGAATGAGCAAGCAAATCATTTCTTTGCCCATCATATGCATGCAAACGAAAAAAAAAGATACTAATGAGATAAATTTGTCTTGTGTGTCAGTCATACTTTTTCTCTTTCTTCCAATTATCTATATCATTTATGAGCCACTAAAATTTTCTTGCCCTCCAATTCTAGATAAATGCCTTGGGCATGGCATTTTATGCTCGATCTGAAGAAGCTCGTCAAACTCATGCTGCAAATCATTTTTCTATGGTAAATTGTTTTTTCAATTTTTTTCCTGCTGTTCTTTTCTCTGTCTTTCATAGAAGAGCCTAAAGGCTCAATGGTTATCTAGTATTTTAATTAAATTTTGCAGTTTCGCCAGCAGTTTGTTATCACCCCTGTTTGAATCCTGCAGGGAGCTCTTGCCCTGGAAGATGTACTGTCAAAAGGATTGCCCATTCATAAAGAAGTTGCATCTTTGCAGTCGTATATTGAAGGTGGAGATAAAGATTCAGTTTTAGGATTGGTGCTAGCATCCCTTCCTGAAGAGACAAAGAACAGAGGCACAGACACGCAGCTTTTGTTAAAACAGAAGGCAATTTTCTGTCATTGAACTTAACATTAGTTGTTATATTTCTTGATTCTGTTAATTGTCATCATTTTGCAATCTGATGGACATCTGTAACTATTGGGACAAGGGTACTAAAGACCTATGAGAAGAGAGTGAAGTGAAAAGATGGTGCGAGAAGGACAAGGCTGCATTATCTACTGATGATTTGACCAGAGAGGAAGAAAGAGGGAATAGTGCTTGTAACTAGCTGTCTGGTGGGATAAGAGGGGGGTGAGAAAGCGACTAGGTGGTTGGTGGGAAATATGAGAGGGTCATGGGTCTGAGGGAAGTGAGGGTTCAGTTTTGGGATGGAGATTTTCTTTCCTCTTGAATGCCAGAGAGCTTCCTTTCGTCCTTGTATTGCTTTCATGCCTTATGTTTTCTTTTCATCTTTCTGTAATCATCTGAGGATGTCAGCTACCATTACGAGATGTTCAGAGGTTTCCATCACAGCCTAATTAACCTTTTTTTTTCCCCTTAACAAGTGACATATTTAACTTCGCTATAGTGGTAGCTGATGGTAGACACCTTTAGTTGCATCCCTACTGATGGGGCGGTAACTTTTCCAGCATGTCATTTGTTATCCTTTTTGTTCATTATTTGATCTGGCCATTGTGGTGATTAAAATCATAAAACTTTTTGTATCTGCTGTGCATTATAATTTTGTTAGACACAAATTGATTTAGGGCCAAAAATAAAAATAAAGTTCGATACATGTTTGATGAAGTTGCCCATTCATTTCTAAACCTTATAACAAGCTTTGTTTTTTTTAGCTTAATTGTAATATTTTCTTATGTAACATAGTCCTCAATAATTTGCATGGTTTGGCTTGAAATTTATGAAAGGTTGTATGATGTCTCACTCTTGTGAAGCAGGAATCCAATTGTGACATATGAGCGAATTTTTAACCAAGTGTCCACATGCTACTATTTTGATGCAATTATAAAAAAGTGCACTTAACATTGATAAACGGACCATCCCCTAGTTTGTTAAGTTCCATTCTCTAGCAATTACTCATTGGTGTATTTTTAGTACTCAATATTCATAAGTCCTCAGGATTGGTTTGGAGGTCCTGTACTGGCTGAAAGCTCATAGTATGATTATGGTTTCCCTGTTGATTTTGTCATTTTCCATATCAATGACCAGTTGCATACCTTTGCCTTCGACATTCTACAGCATGCTTATGTCATATCTTTTGAAGCTTCCTCAATGGTTAATTTTTAACAAAAAAGTACGCTTGATTTCTGAAGCAGTTTCTGGAAACTATAGGACATTGTAGCATTGATGTTAGACTTGTCTGTGGATTCAAATCCGTCTCTTTTCACACCTTTACCTAATTCATCGTCATTATTGGCTGCAATGTTTTAAGAAATGTCTACTCTGGAGTCTACAATGAATTTTCTAAGTACAATTTCGTTCATGAATTTTTCTAATTTGTTCCTGTTCTTTGGCAGTTTGATGCTCTAAAAGGTGCTATACGGCACTTCAGTTTCTTTTCACGTGGAGATGGAGGGATCTTGGCTCATTCCTTGGCTCATGTAGCATCCTGGTTAAAGGTATACAGATGATTTTCAAATGGAAGAAATTTAGTAGTTGACCTGTCTATTGCTATTCCTCTCCTTTTCCCTTTTCACTTCCATCAAGCACATCCTAGATCACCGGATATAAATTGATGTTCGTCTCTGACATGTATTCAGGTTAGGGAAACTGACCAGTCGGGTGATGGGATTGAATCCATTATAACTAAAGTTGAGTTTTACTTGGCTGAAGGAAAACTTGCTGAAGCAGCGGATGTTCTGGAAGAAAGTGTCAGAGGCACACAAGCTGCAGAGATTGTTGCAGATTGGGTGAGACAGGCAAGAAACAGAGCTATTTCTGAGCAGGCTCTAACTCTTCTTCAGTCTTATGCCTCTTCCATTAGCTTTACATGAATCTAAAATTGGGAACATTCACACTGCCGTATTAATTTATTCCCCAAGCACGCAGAGATTATCCGATTTTCTCAGGTTGCCATCTGGGATTGCCTAAATTTTCTCTCTCTTGTCAGCTGAAATGGCTGATTACATCTTTTTGTAACTCCAATTCGCTGGAGTGATGTTAGGATCACAGAAAATTGAAGTTTTCGGTACGGATAAATTCAATAATAACCGAGACCAAGAGTACAAAATGACTGAGTGCCAAATGCCTCTCAACAACAGTGCTTTCATTTTACAGCAAAATTCTATTTCATCAAAATGATTTTTGTTGTTAGGTTTCAGACCCAAATTTCTGTAAAATTGAACTGCTGTTCGTAGCTCGCCGGCTCATCCTATGAGTGGATCTGGTAAGCTGTTTTACTGTACATTAATTTCTGTTTCCATTTTTCACAAGGATGGCAATTTTAGCCTGTCCATTTTATTCTGTGAGAGTTAAATAAATCTACACTTGATATCTTTGTTAATCCATTCATGTTCGCAACAACTGCATAATTTGTGGATCATAGATATTGAATCTTGAGTTTCCTAGTGCGACATGACTTTCCAGCCTAACGCTAGAACTTAAAACAACTAAAAGCAGCTAGTGACGATAGACTAATCTATGTCATAATCTGTTCTTGCAGTCTCCCGCTTATGTTATAGTACTAGTTTCTCGAAAGACTTCTGGAAGAGCATTGTAGTTTTCGGAAATAAACAAGGGGCGCATATGATACGGACAATATTCTGAAACCAGGATGCTTTATTAGACCGAACATTGGTGAACTCGTCAGTAAACTAGTTTGAACATCAACCCGGTTCAGTATATATTTTTTCAAATTGATTTTTTTTAAAAAAAAAAACTTTAGAATTTCATATTAATTACCTTGAAATATTCAATTTTTCATCGGTTTGACTCAGTTTAGTTTTGGTTTCACCCATTAATCTTTGACCTAGTATTATGCCTGGTTTAATAACCGGTCGAGGTTTCAGAACCTTAGATACAGATATAATAAATTATAAAAAATGGCACACTATTTTGAAATGGAAATTTAATAATAATGCTAATCTTAATCAGGGATAAGTTATTAATATGTGAATTTTTAACTGCCAAGATCAATGTGGGGTCCAGGTTGAGTGAAACGACAGTGCCGCGAATTATGCAAGAGTGTATTGCTTCGTGCCCTCACGACTTCACCTAATCCTCTTTTCTTATGCATGCCAGCTGAAGCCTGAAGTTGACCTTCATTTTTGTTGTCCCTGGTCTGAAGACATAGTACATTTAAGGCTCAAAATCTAAACAAAATCATTTGGACAACTGTTTCTGTTTTACATCCTATTTTTTATGGTTTTTTTTTAAAAAATCACTATAGCCAACTTGAATGTGTTGCTCAATTAACCACCAACACAGTTTACAGCTCTGTTAACATTCGTGTGCTAGGAGAGATCCTTCTGACTTTCAAGCCAAGAAGGAAGAAGAATGAAATCAGTAATCTTTTAATATGGAGAAACTTCTCTTGCACAATCACACACACACACACACACATTTCTGTCTTAATTTTCTCATCAAACAGAGCTGGTCATGCGTCAAGTATAAAAACCAAGGTTCTGAAAACCGGACCGGTCAGTGAACCGGTGGAGGTACTGGGTTAAGGGTCAGTGGGTCAGACCGGAGTCAAACCGGTTAGACCGGAGTTAAACCGGTATTAATTAAAAATATAATTAAATTAAAATAAATAATATTATGTTGATATATTTTTTAAAAAAAAGAAAAAAGAAAGAAAGATCAATTACGCCTTGGTTGATGTGACTAATGGCAGAATAGGTTTAGGCGGCTGGTGTTGGAAATGACAAAAGCTTTCTGAGAGGTTTTCAATTATCCTTCATATCCCGAGGCAAGTTTATTGATGAATATTTATTATCTAATATTGAATTTGAAATGGATTCATATAGTGTCATACGTTAAACCATTCCCACTTTCCTCCTCCCTCCTGACTCAGCAAGCACTCAGACGGCGATCTCATTCTCATCTTTCTCACTCATGAAAGAAAAACTCCCTCCATCGCCGGCACAACCGCCATGCCCATAGCCTCCGTCGCCCTCAACGTTTATCGCCAGCGACCTCTCCTTGGTCGGCGAAGAAGGAAAACATACCCTTGGTCTGCTTGTTGTCGCTGCCGCCGTCGCACTTTATCTCTGTTTTCTTCTGCTTCTCCATCTTACTCGATGGAGACGATCTTTGAGGTAGATGACCGGTGATGGCAGGATCTAGACAATGGAGACGACCTTGGATGACAGCGGAGTTAAACAAGGTTTCACGGATGGAGTGATTCTTTAGTCTTCAGATCCCTTCTTCTTGTCCTTCTATTTCTCAGGCGACATTTAAAAAAAAAAAAAAATCAATGAGACTCGGTTAACTCGGCCGGTTTAGACCGAGTTGGCCGAGTTGACCCCGGGTCAACTCGAAACCCGGGGTCACCCCCTAACTCGGACCGGTTTCCCGGCCGGTTCGCCGGTTTCCGGTCCAAACCGGCCGGTCCGGTCCGGGTTTCAAAACATTGATAAAAACAACCTCCAGCATTAACGTTAATAATTATTATTCACAATTTGACCAGCGAAAATCTAAATACTAATTCAAGTATGATTTAAGTATATTACTACCTCCGGTCCTAATTATAAGAGCTAGTTGACTTTCTTTGGAGAAAATAAGGAAGCTAAATAAGTTACTTAATCATTTCATATGTTAAATATTCTTAGATTATATATTAGTTTATTAGTCAAATTAATAAGTTTGAAGAAAAAAATAAAAATAAAAATACTTTAAAGTAATTTAGTTAGCTTCCTTGATCTCTCCAAAAAAGTCAACTAGCTCTTATAATTAGGACCGGAGGGAGTATTAAATAATGAAGTAATCGTAGATGGGCACTGTAGAACTCCCAAACAAAAAGGAATCCTTTATTAGGGTGGGGTTTGGGGACGTGCTTGGAAGGTTCGTTTGTCTGGTCGGAGTTCAATAATTAAAACAAAATGGTGGCAAATTATTGGAAAGCAAAGGATGAAATAGCCAACCTTGGCACCAAGGAAAAGAATAAACCCATTCTTTAATATTTCCTTCCTTTTTTAATCACAACGGGTGAGCTTCAAAACACACAAATCCATGTCTGTGTGAATACGATGTGTGTTCAAACCACAAGAGCTTTCTAAAAGCTGCAACATTGTTCTTGTTGATATATATGAAAATGAAAATGAAATGTCTGTGCAACTGACAGCCCCAGATTACTGGAACTACCGTTCTATAAAGACAACTATAATTCATTCATATTTACACTCTACCTCTAAATGAATGAGATAAACAGCTTTGTCTGGCATATAGATGTCCATATCAACGACCTTTTTTTAGGGATCAAGTATCACTTAATTTTATCCTCCTTGATGAATCAAAAGTCATTGGTTTGGTGTGGTAGGGGGAGCTTAGGTCATCTCAGTCACATGCCTACTATGGCTATGGAGGCCTCATAAAGGTTTGGTCCTGGAAGTAGAGGCCAGCCAAACACCAGTCAGATGCAACACCACTAAATACTTGGTTTGTATTAATTTTAGATAGAGGTTTCGAGTTTAAAATAAGAATTTAGTCACATTAAATACTTGGTGATAGAATTTTACCGCTCTTTATGGTTCTACTTAGCTTAATTCATATTAGTTATGATCTTGTCAAATCCTTCAATTGAAATGCCATATAGTTTTACTTATAAAACATAATGAGTTGATGACATACTATCTATCTGGTGCTTAGACTTTTGTTAGCCATTGATCTCGTGTGAAAAAAACTAGGTGCTAGACTCCTTTTGTCCCCAGTTATTTCAGGGTTCTTTGAATAAAGGCTTATTATATAACTCAATCCAACACTGAATGAAGTATTCCTCGTTACACTTGGGCGTTGTGGGGAGCAGAGAAGCTTCCAAAAACCTTAGCTGCTAAGCGTTGCGGATTAGAGCGTTCAACAGATTCAAATAATTTAAATTTAAATGCATGCACCAGCTCCTAAACAGCTGTGCTCGCCAAACGGGCCAGTGACGAGTCGGCGTCATAATATAATATACCTCACTTCACTTTCCTGTCTATGAATCTCTGATCAAATGACTTTATAAGAAGCGCTGGTACAAAAGATCTTAAGCGAGTAAACAAGTCGGTTGATCACACTTTTAACAGCAGTCATTGAAGCATGTCGATATTTAATTATTAGAAGGAAAGGAAGGAATCCATTTTTTGCGAGCAAGTTCCGTGCAACTTCTTCCTCTGTTTTTCTAGGTATAAATTCACCTCAAAACATTCTCATGAACCCCATCTGTGATCTGCTCCTCTTTCTCTTATCACCGTCTCTCTCTCTGAAACGCTCCTTTTCGTTTGTTTGTACCATACTCATAAACTTGTACTCAAGTCTTGAGCCATTGGTTTGATACTTCTCTTTTAGATAAAATGGGTTACTTGTCTGATCTGATGGGCGGTGATGGCCATCACAAAAAGAAGAAGAAGCAATTACAGACAGTGGAACTGAAAGTGAGGATGGACTGTGATGGCTGTGAGCTTAAGGTTAAGAAGGCTCTCTCATCCTTAAGTGGTGAGTTACATACCTCTTCTGCTTCCCACTTCCCCTGTTTTTTCCAACTTTCGACCATTATTCAAATTTTAAATTAAATAAAAATGTTGATTGCAGGAGTAAAATCAATGGAGATAAACAGGAAGCAGCATAAAGTGACAGTAACTGGGTATGTAGAAGCAAACAAGGTGCTAAAGGCGGCCAAATCAACAGGGAAGAAGGCTGAGATTTGGCCTTACGTTCCATACAACTTGGTGGCTCATCCATACGCTGCTCCAGCTTATGACAAGAAGGCTCCTCCGGGTTATGTCAGGAGGGTAGAGAACACTCCTTCTTCTGGAACCATGACAAGTTACGAAGACCCTTATGTTACCATGTTCAGCGATGAAAACCCCAACGCTTGCTCTATCATGTAGATGGTTCATTAGAGAACAAATAGTAATATATATTTTCCTGATGACACTGTAAAATTTTGAAATTTCAACGTGAGTTCTTTTATTTTCTTCTCAGGTTTCCTCTGCAATTTTCAAGTTTTCCTTTTCCTGGATATCCTCTACCTTAGAAGGAGAAGTAGTAATTGTTTTCCCAATTTTCTCTACCTGAGAACAAGACTTAGAATCACGAATTTGCAGTTCATTTTTCTAATTTCTAAGCATCCAGAACCGCTGTCGTTTCAGGGAAAAACATTGTAAGTGGAGGAGGATAATACTGAAAATTACATATATACTCAAGGTACAAAAGTTGCGCCTCATGTCATGTTCAATGATACATCTTACTGGAAATTCCATATCACTACTCACAAAACGGGGTATCAATATCATTTGTGTTCCCCACCGGTTGTCTGGGAAGAACAGTAACTTGAGGCAGTTGGAATCAGCGAGGAGTTCTGTCAAACAGGTTGATTTACACTCATCAAAATGTCCATTTAATTGCTCTTATCTTTTAGAACCATGCCTAGTTTAGGTAATCCTGAACAGAATAAAGAAAGCATATTAGCAAGTCTCATGCATAGTATTGACAAATCTTTGTGACTAAATGAGAAGTTTTGCGAGAGGAAACAAAGAGGAATGCCATCTTATTCATCATGCATCGGTGTATTTATACACAGATACATATAGGCTAACTATAAAAACTAAAGTGACCAACTACATGACTTGGAATATAATTGACTAGCCATATAATACAGTCAATATGAATTATAGGTGCCTGGCATAGAAAAAAAAAATGCTTGTTTACCATCTTAACTATCTAAGAATGCGAAGTAATGTCTTCATGAGATCAGGAACTCACTTGATCCAAGTATCTCTCAGGCGCATATATGTATCTAACGATCTTCTATCCCTTTACTTTGCATTGCCAGAGTAAATACCAACAAACTTAATATCGTAGAGAAGAGTGGCATTGCCCGGTATATTGCAGTCACCTATACAACAAGTGATAATTGTGTCAGTATGAAACGAGTAACTTTCAAAATAGTGACTCGCTGCATTTAGTGGTGGTGGGGATGATGATGATGCATGCACTATGTGAGGCAAGCGTTTTTTTGAACCTTGACCATTCAACCAGAAAAATCATGTCCCTCAACAAATGCAATCAAAAGCTTTTCCTCAAACAGGTAGCCCTGGCTTTTATTAGGTAGTCTAATTTTAAACGCTTCACATGTGGGGTTTAACTAGAATTTCTCACTGAATGACTTAATTGGATACTACAGTCCAGCAATTTCAGTTGGAAAGTGATTATAGACCACCTGAAAAGCATCCCGCAGGTTCTGGGCCGTATGCTAAATGTGGGGGAATTCTTAGTTTGCGTTTCCCGCCTGCAAAAAATTGGTAGATTAACAAGTCCTTAAAGGGACTGAAATGCAACATATGGCATGACAATTATTAGTTCATACCTATCCGCATTGGAGGTACTCCTTCACCCCCCAAAATTCCCTGATCCAACCCCTTGATAACCTGGGCTTGAATACTTGGTAAGCGATCAGTTGTGAAAATATATGTAACAAACAAAGGAAAGTACTTTCCCATCCCTCTTCAGAATTCCAAGCACATAGCTCATATTTTTTAAGCTAACACTTCTGGAACTCTGTATGAGGCCAAGTGATGGCATACTTGATAGCAGAGAAACATGCAGAACATCTTACCTTACCAACACCTATGCGCATGGTGAGAGGTCTACCTCGTTTGTAGCTGCTATCAAACACAGTCTCATCAGCAAATCTTGCAGTGTAGTGAACCTGTAGATCATTGGTACCACTTGGCAGTTGAAATTTCAAGTGCTTACTAGCTAATACAGCTGATTAAGTACTTATACAACACTTGAATGCTCTGAGACATTCTTGCTCTCAGTAATGCCACACAAAAATCACGAGGAACTAATTATACCAAAGTTCATGTGTAACTAGGCTCTAGCAAGGGACAACTAGCATTATAATTCTTACCAAAGTTCATGACTCTAACATTTCATGCAATTGGGAGAAAAATGGAAATTCAGAGGGGTACTCACATTAATAAGCTCGCCGAGAGGGGCTTCGTCCCCAGGTCCTTCTACCATATCGCAGTAACCGAGTCCAGACTTGGCAAAGTTAAGCTCACATAAAGGTTCGCCCACAGTGGCGTAATATTCGATTCTAGTTGCATCGGCATCCAAGGGCGTCAAGGCCAGGACTGAGGCAGCTACAAGTCCGATACCAATGTCCAGGAGTGTTTTCCTAGTTGCAGGAATGGAGGGCGAAGAAAGCTTAGACGACTTGGAATGACAGGAAAGAGAACAAGAGAGAGTGAACTTCGGAGCAGTAGAGGTTTGAAGGGCAGTGGGATTTACAGTGGCGATGGGGAGAGCAGAGACTGCCATTGATTTCTTTTCCGATATAAAGTAATCTCAACTTTGAAGGATGCTTAGAGCTAGACTTTTGTAAGGCGTAGGCTGGCCATTTCGGCGAGAGACTCATGACAACGGATATAATCTGGGACCCACGTAAAGCACAGGTCATCCTCATTCCTTTTGGCGTCGCTAAAATTATCGGCTTTCCTTTTTACTGAAGCTTTAAAAACTGAATTGAAATGATAATAATACTGTTGACTAATTAAATTACTAACAGGGTTAAATAAAATTTTCGCCATGGAAATTTAATCTAAAGAGTACTGATCATTTAGAAGTTTTTTTTATCTCATATTTTACCCTAAAAATTTAAAAACATAGTAATTTTGTCTCTCTGTTGATCTTGACCATTGAATTATTCTCTTTTTTTTTTTTGTAAACTTTTAAGGAAAAACTACTTATTAAAAAATTTTCAGAACAAATTTGGTCCTAAAAAAGACTTTCAGGCATATTTGTTTCATTTTATTAATGTCTAAGGCAAAAATGAGATTAAAAAAACTTTTGATAACTAGTATTCCTTAGGTTAAACTTCTATAACAAAAATGATATTTAATCCTCTATATACACATGAGTGACACTTTATTTTACTATCATGAGATATGGTAGTTTCCTGAAAGTAACTGAAAAATCAAATGCCTATTGTTGAAATTGCTATATTTTAAAAGTGTAATTATCATTTATATTATTTATGTATTTAAACTTTAAACGGCACACTTTGGATCTGATGGGCCGCAGCTATCTTTTTTTTTTTTTTGATAATGCCGCAACTATCTTGATGTAAGTCCACTATCTTGATGTAAGTGATCATGTGGCCCATCGAAGTACAGAGGGAAACTTGCGCACTCGTCCATAAATCTGGAAAGAACCCTCTTCCCCTTGAGTTTTTACTTGGGCCCGAGTGTCGATATAGAACCCTCCTGTTACGGGATTGTAAGGAGTCATTTAGCTGTAACACTGTCCCTCTCGCCACGCTGAGCACCGGAGATCCTTTTACGTTGCCGTCGTTAAATAGGCTTCTGTTCCCGCGAAGTTCTTCTCACAGGTTGATCCACCGCGTGTGATGGATTCGGATCCGTTCGAATCAGGGGTGCAGGCGGTGACCTCCGGTACGGAAAAGCTATCTGTCACTGATCCGCTCACCAATGAGTTTACCTCTATCAACGACGTTTGCCACGAGCTTTCCTCTCTACAAGAACTCGCTGCCCGTGGCTCCTGGCGATCGATAATCGACAAGGTTGCTCGAGCAAGAGCTCTCTCACTTCTCCAAAAACCCCACGATCACCTCACGTATCTCGCCTACAACGTCCTCGCCTTCACAAAATTGCGCCGTTTCAATGAGGCCTCTGCTGAGCTCGATTCCATGGAAGATCTCAACAGTTCCCACTACAAGTACGAAACGTATCCGAAAATATATCCTAATCGGTCCGGTTCTATGGTGCCTTTCTGCATTCGGTGGCTTCACGCCCTTATCCCTATTAAATTGGGTCAGCGCCAAGAAGGTATGGATAGGCTGTATAGTCTCCTTGATTTTGTGCGTGAAAAATTGAAGGAGAAGGAAATGAAAGGTCTTGGTGTTTCTCTTGATGTGTGGAGAAAGAGGGAGGTGTTTGTAATGAACTCTACTATCGGGTACCATTTGACCGACAAAGAGTTTAGTGTAGCTTTGAGTTTGATTAAAGATTTGCTTAATCGTGATCCTTCGGATGCCACATTAATTTCGAAACTAGGGTATGTTCAAATGCAAATTGGTGATTTAGAGGGCGCGAAAACTTCATTCAATCAGATCGAGGTTTTGATGAAAGAGAGTAAAACTAATGGGTCATTGAGCGAGACTGAGCTTAAGAATCTTGTGAGCCGAAATAAGGCCTTAGTATATATGGTTGGGAAGGATTACGTCTCCGCTGTGAGGGAGTATGAAGAGTGCATTGAGAGGGACCATACGGACGTAGTGGCTATAAATAATAAAGCCCTTTGTTTGATGTATCTGAGGGATTTGTCTGACTCCATCAAAGTCCAAGAAAATGCGCTCGAAAGAGTTCCTACTGTGGCTCTGAATGAGACACTTGTTGTGAATTTATGTAGTATGTACGAGTTAGCGTATGTTAATCACTCTGATGTCAAGAGAACGCTCAGCAATTGGATAGCACGGGTTGCTCCGGATGACTTTGATGCAGCATGTACTCGAGCATGAGGTATCTTATCCACCCCTCCCTCTCGAGGGGATCTATCTCATTTTCTTTTGAGCTTCTTTTTGTAACATTCTTGAAATGTATAAATTTGTGTTCTGTATTAATGATACGGTACTAACATTTCATTTTTCCTTTTTATCAGTCCAACTTCAGGATAATTTTTTGTTAGTATGTTTTTTCACTTATTTCTCATTTCTTTGACCTATCAATATCATTGTCTTTTAGTAAAGTGCAATGTGGCTTCAATCTGGTTTTTGTAATAGAATAAGGCATTTAGGAATGAAGAAATCAGGTGAATGGTAGTCATTGCATCCCAATGAGCTTTACGTTTTGTTTAGTGAGCCAATGGTGAAGTTATGGACGATACAACAGGTTCATCGCTGTTATTCGTATATGGTCTCTTAATATTCGACTTCTCTTGAAAATCTAAATTTTTCACTAAGCTTCTGGAGTATAACTGAGTCAATAATATTCTGGCTACATGGGTTTGGTTTTGTTAATTTGAAGGTTCAGCAAAACAACAGCTTAAATCAATGAAATGTCGCAATTAATCTGCCTCTTAGCTGGTATCTGGCAAAGGTTTCTTCTATATGCTATAAGGGAACCTTTTAAGTAGGGGTTCATCAACATCAAGCGAAAACTATATGATTGGTCCTTAGGGTATTTTGATGTATGATTATCAGTGAAACTTTCATGCCAAAAACATGTGGCCTTTATTGATGATGGATCGTCTGTCTTCCAAATTACTGCCTTCCAAATTACTGCTTCTCCTTCATTTATCTGTCTTACACTAATCCGACAGTTTTCTTCATTTACCTTTTACAAATACCAAGAGCTTTGATCTGTATTTAATTTAATATAAAATATCTAGGAAAGTCATATTATTTATAACTTATGAAGATTGCAACTCTAGCCATTTTTTCTCCTTTTCATTTAAGTATGAACCCTTAATTGAATTCCTAGTTCACTGCCCTTCACTTGACTCAAGCCATTTCTTTCCTCCTCTTTGGTAGCAACACCTGGATATTGTTCATCATTTTGGTGTTGAGACTTCAGTTGCACTCGGAGCCCTCTTTCTAAATTTCTGATGCTTTGGGCTTGAGGTATATACAGAGTTGGTAGTTTTTCCTTGCTGAATATTTTAGCTTGATTTACTTGTTCAGTAGTAGTTATTACTACTGACGCTCCCTTCCCCCTGGGATTTGAACCTTACCATTGACGGTAGTTTTCTTTTGGATGATGTGGAGATTCTGAGTACTAATGAAATAGATGTTTTTTAACCGAAAATAAGGTGGTTGCAGAGAAGTAGAACAAATTTGCATGCTGATATCTAATTGTAATATGAATGTAATAGAACTGGAAATTAGAGTACAGGAGAAAGACGATTAGAGGGTTGAGGAGAAGAAGAGAGTAGAGAATAGAGCTAATATGAATAGTGCGACTGTTATTAGCAGTGCAAATCTGAATTACGATAGATAGTTTGCCATATATATAGGCATTAGAGGGTTTATCAAAATAGGGGCACCTTATAGGTTCATTAGGCATTAGACATGGCTAAGGCCATTTTTGACTAGTGCCTCACCTAAACAGCTAATGCCACTAATAATTAATGCCGCTAGTCTAATCAACTAAACTAACTAACTTTCAAAATGCTTTTATTACAATACTGGCTAACTTCAATAATCATTATTAATATAAAACATAAATTCTGGCCAGAATTTGTAATTAGGAAACAGGTCAACAAACTCTGGCATGAATATCAAGAAAGTTTTTTGGTGTAAGGAAATGATTATTTAGTTCGATGCACAGTCATAAACCTGAAAAAGGCCAGAATTTGTATTTAGGAAATAGGTCAAAACCTGGCATGAATATCAATGAAGTTTTTTGGTGTAAGGAAATGAGTCTGATCGTAATTGTGATGGCATTCAATTGATTGATTGACAGATTGACACTGGCAAAAGAAGGGTATTTGAATGATGATGAAGGGTGTGCCTCCATGTTCCCGTTTGTAACTCATTTGCCTTTTCAGCCGTTGTAACTTTGCCTTGAATTTGGATTTAACAAGTCAGCAAAATAAAGGTTAAAACATGCTTTTCTTGTCACAATATTGCCACACTCAATTTGAATTTGACTGTTTCCCCAATAAATTTCTATTGAATAATGCATCATGTTGTTATGTGTCCAAACAATCAAACCATGGTTTTAGAAATCTTCGGGCTAGTTTTGTTTGGGGGATTAACCCAAAACTTCTCCCCTCCCCCTCAATCCAAACTCCCTCAATCCAAACTAACCTTTAGATAGAACTCTTCTTAAATATTTACATTATAGATTGTAGAATAACAATCATATTATTTAAAAAAGGGGACCATAGTGGGAGTAGGAATGATTTTTCTGTGGTAGGTGAACTGATATTCAATGGGGAATGGCGAAAGATGAGAAGGGGCGGCTGCTAAGTGAGTAATAAACTAAAGTACTCCTTCGGTCCTAAATATAAGACATAATTTATAGTATAATTATAAGATATAATTTATAGTGTAAATTGTACTATAAATTATATCTTATATTTAGGACCAAAAGTAGTATAAACAATACTTCCTCCCATCACTCTACCATAACATTATTACCTCACTGGAATTGATTTTATTCCAAAGTGGGTTTATTATAAAGCGATTTATACCATTAAAGGTATGATTTTTTTCCTATTAAATAATTTATTCCAAAGTGGAATTGATCTTGGAGGGATTTGATTAATTTTGACTAAATAATTTATCATATTATAATAAAAGAAATGATTTTTATGAAGTAATTAAATAGTGATAAAAATAAGAAACAAATTATAACAATTTATTTATTTATGTAACCCAACCCTTCCCTCTCCTCATACTCTCCCGCAGAGCCTGCTCTGCTTCTTGTATTCATCTCTCAAATCCCCTCACTCCATACCTAGAGATATCATTATGAATAACTTAATTAATGATTGTTCTTCCGTTTTTAAAATTTGAAATAAAATTTATCAAGATAGTTAACTTTAATATAATTATTAGATAAATATTTAGTTTAATATAACCATGTATAAAAAATGATAAAAGAGTTTATGTCAAAAAATTTAATCATAATTGGTTTTCTTTTGTTTTTTCCCAACAACTGTAAGGGTTGGGTTTCTCTCATAATCATTTTCTCATTATCCCTCATCATCTCTAAATCATATCCGTCCAATCAATCACAACACTACTTTAACATTTCTCTCATTTTTCCAATCAATAGCTCAGATGGGCTGATGAGAAAAATAATAAAAAAGATGAGGAGAGAATCATTTTTCCAACTGTAATTGTTTTTCATTAGAAGCATTAAATTCAATTATTATCAAGCACACAGGCTTTTCCACCTGGGTCCTAAGCCATATTACCGATTGGAGGGGCTATTCTGGTCGGGTCCAGTCGTTTCTCGGGTGGCCATTCTTCTGACTAATAGATGCACGAAGCTTCTCAATTGCTCTTTCAATCCTAATTATAGGATTAACCGATTTTGGGGAAATTAAAAATATGAGTTAAATTACTTAATTTTACTCATTTTCTTGAAATGTCATCATATAAATTTAAAATGATATAAGTAAAAGTGAATCAATAGCCACTATTACATTCCTCTCCACCTAGATTTTTTTTTCCCGCACACTTTTTAAAATAATAGTTTTGCTATATATACATATTTGTGTGTTTATATGTATAAATATAGATATATACATACACATATATAAACACACACACATACTCACCAAAAACCAAACACACTTGAAAAATAAAATAGAAGTATTTTAGGAAAAAAAATTGATAAATATTAAAATTTTGTCCTGTCCCAAAAGTATTACATGTTGATTCCTTTCCGTCTTCTCCTTTTTTTCCCTTTAGATACGAAGGCAAGCCTAGGCTTGAGAACATAAACTAGGTGAACCTCATATCAGCACCCTCTTTTCTGTGCTCTCCTTCACGTGTCTGTAAAATTTCAAGTTCTGTGTATATTGGTAGGTCCGTTCGTCGACAGTGAAAGCAGTCATTGTAGGTGCCGTGAGTCATCGCAGGGATGAGAATCTGAGTTTCTCTGAAGGCAGCGGCGAATACCAAAGGGAGGACCATAAGCGTCTGAGGCTGGTGAGACAAGGTTGATAAAGACGCCACGCACCGCGCAAGTCTCTTGTGTTTTGGATTAGTTTTGTTGAATAACTTTTATGATTTATCTACAGAAGTCAGGATTTTAGAAATTATCAAACTGAGTAAAATATAGGAAGTCAACATGTGTCTCTGTGATAATCTAAATCTTAAAAATTACTTTTTTAACGTGATTTATAGTATAAAAGATAATAATTTTATGTCCACCACCAATACAAAACAGAGTTTTGAAGCTTAGAAGCACGTTTCTTCTCCAAACGGTATGGAAGTCTAGACAAAAACTCCCCTAGTATATGATAAATCACGGCTTCTAAGTTCTAGCCACTAATTCTAAATTTGCACCCTTGAATCTTGATGGACCGTTTCGTCCACTGCCTTATACCTCACCAACTCTCCCTCCTACCAACCCCCTCTTTCTACAAAAGTTCAAATCTAACATTTTCTTGTTTATTGCGTTAGGTGAATGGACGGACTCTTTTGTGGGGGGGAAAAAAGGACTCTTTTTAAGGGCTCAATTGAACATTTTCTTTGCTCATTGTGTTAGGTGAAATTTCTTTCCCAGCAATTCACCCTCGGTTCTCCATTCCGTAATTTCAATGGCCACTTCATTATATCATGTGACCACTTCCCGAGTCGGACTTCGAGACCAATGGCTAGGTGCTGATCAGGTTTCTCAGAGTGCTTTTAGATCAATTTCCTTTTCGTCGCGGCTTTCGGATTTTTCTCTCGAGTGAGTAAATCTCGGTTTCCGTTTTGCTCATACTTTATGCAATTTTGATTGCGGATAATGGAATTTTTTGTTTTTTTCCCCCTTTGGTAGAAGTTTGAAAACGCGCAATAACGTTTTGAGCAAAAAAAATTATAAGGTTCTGCTTGTGAAGGCAAAAAGTAATTTGGATGGAATGGACATTGATATTTCTCTGAGCCCAAGAGTAAACTCTGTGGAACCTTCCAAGACCGTGGCCATAAGTGACCAAGCCACAGCTCTTGTACAAGCTGGCGTTCCCGTTATTCGTTTAGCTGCTGGAGAACCTGATTTTGATACACCAGCTGTTATAACTGAGGTGGGATTGGGTTCCTTGTTTATCCAATTTATCGACACCTTGCTGTTTAACTACTGTTGAAGTCACACTTTATTTTATTTTAAATACGGACAGGCTGGAATAAATGCAATACGCGAAGGTTACACGAGATACACCACAAACGCGGGTGCATTAGATCTCCGCGAAGCAATTTGTAAGAAGCTAAAAGGTCAGTCTACATGTTCAAAGCATTTTGTAGGGATGTAACTCACTTCACATGCTTTATTTATTTATTTGATATGAGCATGAATGTATGCCGGTACTGTTGTTGCAGAAGAGAACGGACTTACCTATACTGCTGATCAAATTGTTGTCAGTAACGGAGCCAAGCAGAGTGTTGTTCAAGCAGTACTTGCTGTTTGTTCCCCTGGAGATGAGGTGAAGGGCGTTATACCCTATTAATAAAACATTGAATGCAATTGTGCTGTAAAATCAATGGGACTTATTTTAATTACTCAACTCATCAAATATGGCATAGGCTTGTCTGGCATCATGAAATTTTGAGTTTTCTCTCTGTTCTTTTGTGAAGAAAACTGAAGATGTACGGTGCCTTAGAAATTTTGGTGTTAAAATTAAAAGTTCTTATTTTGTGGCGTTCCCCCTCAACTCTCAACCCTTCTCCCCTTGATTCCTTCCTCTCTACATGTGTATTGTATGTTTTTTACTCACAGGACCTGTCTTCGGTCTGAGTGAACCTATTCACTTGTCTTATTTACTAGGACACATTTTTTAAAAGCCTTTCCCCCTGTTTTACTTCTCTCAAATCATATTTGAATGTATGTTCTGATTTCAGGTTGTTTTGTTCTTACTATGCTTGGAGTCATACCTTTGAAAAAGTCATTGCACCCTTAGCACATTTTTCCATTTATATTAATGTTTCTAATGTTCTTTTTGGGCAATTGTACTAAGTTGTCATGTTTTCTCCTGAGATGCTTATAATATACCTATTTTATGAATAATGCAGGTCATTATTCCAGCTCCATATTATGTTAGTTACCCAGAAATGGCAAGGTTGGCTGAAGCAAACCCCGTGATCCTTCCAACAAGCATTTCAAACAATTTTCTATTAGATCCAAAACTCCTTGAGTCCAAATTAACTGAAAGATCAAGATTGCTAATTCTCTGTTCGCCATCTAACCCAACAGGATCTGTCTACCCTAAAAAAGTACTTGAAGAAATAGCCAAGATCGTGTCAAAACACCCCAGACTTCTGGTACAATTATATTTGTGATCAATTCTGGTGTTTCATAGTGTACTCAACTAAGACGATAGTTGGGTTTTGGAGATCTTAATGATTTTTATTGTGCAGGTTCTTACTGATGAAATTTATGAGCACATAATTTATGCACCAACAACTCACACAAGCTTTGCATCTTTGCCAGGCATGTGGGATAGGACTCTAACTGTTAATGGATTTTCTAAGGTTTGTCTGTGGTGATTAATTTATCTACTGGTAGAGTAGTGACTTCAACTGTCCGGAGGAATAAGTTACATTTGTTACTATATTGTTTTTGGGTTTATTATTGGTCTTTAGGTTGCTAACTCCCTGTTCTTACCTTCAGCTCAACACCTACTATTTATTTCTTGTAGTGATTACAGATCATTATGTCATAGCTGTTACAACTCACAACTCCCAGGATAGAATTTTTATGTTTTGAGAGCTGCTGTTCTGTAGGCCTTTGCAATGACTGGATGGCGCCTTGGATATATTGCTGGTCCAAAGCATTTTATTACAGCATGTGGAAAGCTTCAGAGTCACGTATGCTGTATTTTCTTTATTGGCCACCTCAGCTTTTAAACCTTACTTGATTTACATTTTCTTCAAGACATCTAGTACATGCTTAGTTTTCTATTATGCAGCAATGTAGTAATTGACTTATTAGAATTCAGTTGGGTTAGTTTAGTTATCTCTTGATACTGCGCATGACAGCCTTTTGTGCATTGTCAAATTTAGTTCACTTCGGGCGCCTGTAGTATATCTCAGAAAGCTGCAGTCGCTGCATTAGGACTTGGCAAAGCTGGTGGGGAGGCTGTTGCCGTGATGGTGAAAGCATTTAGGGAGCGGCGGGACTTCTTAGTTAAAAGTTTTAGTGAAATAGATGGTGTCAAGATTTCAGAGCCCCAGGTTCAAACTCATTTTTGTTTGCTTATTGCATGATGATTATCCTCATGCTGATTTGTCTCACTTTTTGCCTTGTATTTCTCTCTTCCGTTTAAGTAGACTTTCTTTACACTTGCAGGGAGCATTTTATCTGTTCATTGATGTCAGCTCCTTCTACGGAAGAGAAGCTGAAGGATTTGGCATAATTGAGGATTCTGAGTCCATGTGTCGATACTTGCTGGACAAGGGCCAGGTACGCTCTCTTGCTTCACATTTTCCTAAAAGGAATTCTGCACAGCTTCATGTGTTGCAGCATCAAAACTTGTAATGCCTCAGATCTTGAAGTTATTGAGTTGATGTTTTTACTCTTGATTTACAGGTTGCCTTGGTGCCTGGGAGTGCCTTTGGAGACGATAGTTGCATCCGCATCTCTTACGCAGCGTCACTCTCCGCCTTGCAGACAGCAGTTGAGAGGATTAAGAAAGCACTTATCCTCCTACGCTCTGGCTCTGTCGCCGTTGTATAATACCATAATGTCATTGAATTATGTAATGTGTCCTTGTTGTGTTCTCTTTTGGGTTTGGTAACGTGCAATTGTGGCACGTTTATTATCTGAATATTGAATGGCAGATATAGGTTGTGTAATTTGAGTTCCTGTAACATTCAAAATAATATTTCCTTGCACCCTTTTACCAATTAAGCGCCGCAATCCAAGAGAATCAACTGCATTTGTGGAAGAGCACAAAATTCATATTCTGATGAGTAATGTTGGCATCAAGCATGACGCATGTCCTCTTGATATTTTGGGCGTTCTAAATAAGTTATTTAATTATATCATATATTATATTTCCTTAAATTATATTATTAATTTATAAGTTAGGCTTAATGGTTTAGAAAAAAATTGAAAAATATAAATATTTTAAAATAATTTAATCAGTTTTCTTAACATATTAAAAAAAAATCAATTATGTCATATATATTTAAGACCGGAAAAGGTACTAAGTACCAAATAATTTTATTAAATAGGAAAAGACTAGTTTATCCTTGTTTGAAGTAGTTTTAATTTTTTTTATATAATGCAACTAGTTTTACTTATTAAGAATAAATGAATTCTGGCCAAGTATGAATGAAATGTCCATTTTCGTTATAAAATTATAAATAAAATAAAATAAAATTTTGTTGGGAAAACTACATTCTAATGATATTAAAAAGGAGATAATGCGAGATAAAAAAAAATGTTTGGTATAAACTTAATAGCGTATCAAATAATCACGTTCAGGTTGAGCAAATTAAAAAATATATTTTACTCACCACACGCAATTTATTTTACATAAAGTATGAATATTTTTTTAAAACTTGTTGGCCCAAATGATTTATTTTTGGATGCGTGCTTGGCTAGTCTTCAACTTTTCTTTCTTTCTTTGTTTTTAACAAACAAGAACAACAAACGTGTGACGCAAGTTCATCCACAAAAAGCAGCATAGCATGAGACAAATTTCACAGAGAGGCCAGCAGAGAAGTCATGGACGAGTTCCAACTCGGTGGCGAAGGATGAACCCTTATTGGGGATATGTTGACGCATAATTAAATGTAAGGTTCGTTATTCCTTTGGGAATCAATTCCTGCACAGAAGACTCCTTATAGAATGTCCCAAAATATTCACCATATCAGTGTCCCATTCGCACAAGTTTTCCTTCCAGAAAGCCTCATCCAAACTTGAAAGTAACCTCCTTTCCAGGCTCACACGTCAGACAAAAAGGAATGAAAAAGTAATCTTCCCTTGTTTATTCTCATATTCCTCTCTAAGTTGGACTTTGTTTACACTTTAACATGTACATCCTCAAGAAGCTAAGGACCCCCTTCCCCTTCATGCAAAACCCAGCCCAGTTACTTGAACTAAAAGACAATCAATCTCTCTACAAGTCTTGGCTTTTCTTCCTCCTACGTATTTCTCTTTCACATGATTCCCTATTTATATGCTGTAACTACCCGTCAAATTATCAAATCCAAGTTACAGGAAAATAGCTAGCGAGAGAAATATAATGGAGGTCTCTTATTCAGCCAACAAGCACACACCCGAAATTGTATTCTTCGATTTGGAAACTACAGTACCTCAAAAAAGTGGAGAACGTTTCTGGGTCTTGGAATTTGGTGCAATGGTGGTTTGCCCGCACAAACTAGTCGAGCTTGAAAGTTATACGACTCTCATCAGGCCCAGAGATCTATCGGTGGTCCCCTTGAAACCCAGAAGAACCGATGGCATAAGACGCGCGGCCGTGAAAAAAGCACCACCTTTTGAGGAAGTTGCTGAAAAGATATTCAGTATTTTAAATGGAAGGGTGTGGGCAGGCCATAATATCCAAAGATTCGATTGTGTTCGTATCAAAGAGGCTTTTGAAGATATTGGCATGCCAGCACCAGTACCAGTTGGAATCATTGATTCGCTTGGGGTTCTAACTGAGAAGTTTGGAAGAAGAGCTGGCAATATGAAGGTACGTGAAATATTGAAATGAGAATTGATGGTTTAGAGACACAGACGTATACATACATGAGAATATTATAACAATCGTATCTCCATACTAATATTTACAGATATTTATTATAGCATGTTTCTATAAAGCCAAAGTACTATAATTGATTCTTGATAACAATCGTAAATGTTTTTTATGGGTGCAGATGGCAACATTGGCTTCTTACTTTGGTCTCGGAGAGCAAAAGCACAGGTATGGATTTCTATGGCATATTAATTAGCTTCTGCATGGCTTTGGTTTAAGTGAAAATTGGATTTTAGTGGTCCTTATGTCCAATTCGAAACAGGAGCCTGGATGACGTTCGCATGAACTTGGAGGTCCTCAAGAACTGTGCAACTGTATTGTTTCTGGTATGAAATACAGCTTATGATCTTCACATTCTGCTAGTTTTACGTCATAGAAACGAATATATATATTTTCATACATTATATAATAGCGAGTGGGTGCATGATGTGTCAGGAATCAAGTCTGCCAAATACATTGCAGAGTAGATGGTATGGGAATTCCAATATTATGACGCGAAGCAGAACAAATTATGGGAAATCACCGGGCAAAGAAGAAACAAGCAGGAAATCTCCCCCAACTGCTTCTCTGGGATATCAAAGGGCGGTCCCTTACACAAGGGGAAGTTTACAAAAGGTTTTATGTATGAAAATACTAACATTTTTGTCCCCTACTATGATAGAAACTAGCTGCTAACATTAATGATGATGATGAAACTCAGGTGACGGAAGGAGTGAAGGGCCTACTGTGTAAAGCTCAAGGGCACCAGCCTCTAAACCACATTCTCAGGCATTCTCATTCATTGCTAAGGTGATAACGCAGAATAATAATCAAGACGTACGGAAACGCCACTTTCGGAGAGAAGGCTTATTCTTTTCTACTTTGGATGACAAGGCCACAAGTTTTGTTCAGTTTGTAGAAGATATATGCATGCGAGAGTGGGATCGTTCTATTCTTGATTTCATTCATCATTCGTTTCTTTGTTTTCCAAGGAATTAACAAAGAACTAACAATTCAAGACTCCATAACATTGAAAAGGAGACGGGTGGCAATTTGAATCCGTCTCTTCATATTGCATTGTATATATTCTTATTTCTTCATTTGTTCATTCTTGAAATGTATATATGTATTTAATTTGTAAATAAATTCAAAATAAAATGTGACATCTCCAACAATTAGGTTCCCTTCATGTTTGGACCCTATTGCAGTTACGAGTCCCAAGCTAAGTCTGATTTATAATGCTTCACTTCATGGCATAAATTCATGAAAGTCTCGCAATAGCTCGGGTGAAGCAGCCGATATGACATTATTATTCGTGATATATTACCATATGGTTTTTATCCCAATTTGATTATATTATAATTGTAATTCCAATTCCGTTTCAATTTTGTAAGAGAGTATATAATTTTAGACAACAAGAGGTACGTAAAGAAAAGGAAGATAAAGAGGAACACCACCCGATTGCACAAATTTCACACGCATCAAACCGTTGTTGTTGTAGTAGGCACACGTGACACGCCATTATATAATATAGATGCGTCTAACAGGAATAATTTGGGTTGACTTAATTATTCTCGTTCCATAATATACACACAACATTAAGGGACTGCAAATCCTGGACGATAACACAAGCATGATAACACAAGATTATTAAATTCTTGTCCCATATATATATATATATATATATATATATATTAACCTTAATTAGACTCGATCCTGCTTACACCCAACAGCTTCGGCAACAGTCAAGAAGACCCTTCCACCAATTGTTTTGACGAAGTTAGCAGACTTCAGCTTGTGAATCACTTCCCACCTTGGGTTCGCAATTGCTAACTGAAACACGCCCTCAGAGTTGGTCAATAGATTCCTTACAAAGATGAAAAACTGCTATATTACTGTGTGTGTGTGTGTGTGTGTGTCTTGAGAATTACTGGACCATGCTTACCTGCTTCCCATGTGAAACCAAACTCTTATGTAGTTCCTCTAGAGAAGAAATTCCTGACGTGTCGATGTTCATTAAATCTGCAATTATAGAACAAGGGATAAGAAGCTAATATTACGTAAGGTAAAGACCATCCTTAATCCTCACTGATGACAGGTCTTAGCTTGCACTCTCCATTTATCAGTGAAAAAGGTCTTATTCTTTTATATATATTATCATCCGGCATCCGCGGAGTTTGTAGTTGCCCCTCCCACCCACCCCAAGTGTTGAAAAAGTTCTTTTCTCAGCCCATAAGAAGGAAGAAAACCTTACTGGAGGCATCGATGATTACGAGCTGAATTATCCTTTTGGTGATGACTCCCTCGTTCTCATTGGCTTCTTCTTCTTCGTGGGCGATCCATTTCATGATCCTGAATTAGATACTGTTTATAATCAGATATTCTTATATAATTTCATGACATGACCGTGGAAGGCACTTGTTGCATGTGAAGATACCTTTGTCTGACGAAGTTGGCATTGGCAAAGCAAAGCAAGGCAGACTTGATACGTATTATTAAAACTCCAGCAGTCTTAACAGCCATAGGATACTGATGTGCATCGCAGAACAAGTCAGTTTCAGGGAGTCTTCCCAGAGCTTCTGTGCCCGGTCGAATTGACATCATTATTATATTTGTAAAGGATATCGCCACCTGTAAATATAAATCAGCACAATTTAGTACTGTTTCATATCCCTGAACCAAGGCAGGCAGCAGTTAGTCAATAAGGAGGTTGTATTTAATTTTCCTTGAAGATGAAGAGAATGAACGCATGAAATTTCTTTCTCCCTAGCATTAGTATATTTTTTGTTAAATAATTGGCTTTTCATGATTCTAGGATCTCGAGACTTGAGGAAACTCCAAGCTAAGTGCAGCCACTTTGCACTTTGCATCACTTGTGGAAGTTTTGGTCAAAAAAAAATTATATCAGCTCGGCTAGGAGAAGTCAGTCCAATAAAGATGTGTGATCCGGTCCATATCCCTTGCAACGTGTCATACAAAGGACAAAGATATGGCCCCTAAAGCTGAAATTCACTATTTATGGTGGGCCACTTGTCAAATGTAATGGGCTGTATGGGTTTTGAAGTCATACTCCACAGCATGCAGAGACAGGGACTGAAAGCTTTGTCCCTGTCGATATGCTGTTGGTCCATGTTACAATAGAGTGTTGTTTAAGATTAATCGACCTAAATTAAACACCAACTGCGTGCCATTGTTATTATATTTTATAATCCATTTTGTTATAAAGCTAGATTATTTTAATTTGGTGCCACGGAATAAGAAAAGTCAAGATTACAGAAGCAGTATCGAAAATTACACTTACGGCCACAAGCAAGCCAGTCTCGACGGAAGAGAAGAGGGCCCCAAAGAAGGCTCCAGCACAAGCAAGAAAGTCGAGCTTATCAAGCTTCCAAATTCTGTAAGCCTCGTTGAAGTCTATGAGTCCTGGGAGAGCAGAAAGGATGATTGAGGCCAGAATCGCCATCGGAGTGAAATATAAGAGCTTCGTGAAGCATAGCAACGATATGACCACCGTAATAGCCATCACAATATTTGACCCTGCAGTTTCACATCCCGCCGCCACATTCACCGCCGTACGCGAAAACGACCCTACAAATTACCGTTTCATGAGTTTCACTTCCTAATCCTTCAAAAGCAACAATATATATGGAGGAAAGAATTTCGACCAGAGATATGGCTTACCAGTTGCGACATAGCTTGATGTGAAAGATCCTATAATGTTCATGAATCCGATGGACACCATTTCTTTGTTTCCATCAAGGTGGTATCCTCTGAGGGAAGCAAAAGATCGGCCAACTGAAACCGATTCCTACAAAGTGGTTCGAACTATTTTAATGGTATAGTAACAGGAATTGAAACGAAGAATGGAGGGAGAGTGGTTACAGTGAGTGAAATAACAGCAGCAACCAGTCCGATTTTGGCGACTTCAGCAATATAAGGGCTGTTCAGCTGCAATTGATGGACAGAGCTTGGATTCAGCCCTGCTTTGACGTGTTTCACAATTTGAACTCCATGTTTATCAGCTCGGGTGACAAAAACAGCGAGAGTTGATAGTATAACTGATGCAAGAGAGGAGATTGCTGGCAGCCAAAACAGTTTTCTGTTCCTTTTACTCTGCTCATATCGTTAGACTGGTTCCATTAGAAGAGACAATTTACCAAATCAAAAACTACGTACGCAAAAGTCATTTTGGGCTTATCAGCACTACCACTCACCAGAAATCTGCATGCAAGCATGAAAATGAGGAACGAGCATCCCAGCACTAAATTGCTGTAATTCCACTGCAGCCGATGACAAAGAAGGCATTAATTAACAGCGTTAAAATGTTTACATTAATATACAAGGAATGTGAAAAGATATACATACGTACAGGATGATCAAGAGATTGGCGAACGGAGATGGTGACAGAGACGACGTCGGTTTCGTTGGTAAAACGTTGGAAGCCAAAAAGGCCCTTCAGCTGTTGAAGTCCAATAACAATGGCCGCTCCCGCCGTGAATCCTACAATAGCAGCATGCGACAGAAATTCCAGCAAGAACCCCAACCTATATATATCAATACATATACACTTAAACAATTTCCTAAGCTTGACTCATGTCTGAATCATGAGGTATCTGTAAGAAAAATCCCACCTCAAGAGTCCAAAGGCCGCCTGGAATATGCCGGCAAATAGAGTGGCAGTAAGAACTAGCTTAGTGTAACCCAATGGATCAGTGGAAGGGTCTGTTAGTTTCTGAACCATTGACGACAACAGCAATGAAACCACGGCCACAGGTCCAATTGCTACCTCTCTTGAACTTCCCATCATTGCATAGATAAGAGGCGGCAACGCACTTGTATCTAGTTGGTTTTATCCACCATCATAACTTCAATTCAATTACTCCTATTAACAATTCTAGTCTTTTTCGTTTAAAAGAAAATCAACTTACAGAGGCCATATTCAGGATCCAGCCTTGCTAAAGTTGCATACCCAATGCCCTGCATTGAACAGAGAATGAAAAGAAATGAGGTTCTCATGGTTTTTGTGAGTTTCTTTACGTGTGGGCAGGCTAGAGAATACCTGAGGAATACAGAGACTTGCAACAGTGAGACCTGCAAGTAAGTCGTTCCTGAAACTTATGGCTGTATAGTTTCGACCCCAGTCAAGAACAGGAAAAATGGCCTGAAGGAATGAAAGCACAAGTTTAGGTCCGGATTGGCTTCTGAGACCATACGCCTTTTCTTGATACTGTGAAATGGTGTTGCTCACTGACCCCACAAATACATGCCACGGACTTGGAGGCTCAGGAGCATTCAGCACCCACTCAGACCTTTCATTAGGTTCTTCACCCTTCTTCTCAATATCATCCACCACCACCTCCACGTCTTCCATTTGGGCCGAAGAATCCATATTTGATTGAAGTGTTTGGGAGAACTTTGTCCCCTAGTTAAGTACTCTATTATACTCTTAACATGATGGAAGTCGCTGTAACGAACAGAGTCACTCAGAAGCTCAAAGCTTCCATATTCAAGCACACAAGGTGAGAACCAACCGATATTTTTTTATACACAAGGAAAAGTGTTTAATTTGTTCCCAATGTTAGGACTTAGGAGTTAGGCGTATGAGAGAGATCAGAGGGTAAGAGGGGTGTTTCAACATGGGGAAAAGCACCAAAATAAGAAATTTTTTAAAAAATAATACCTGATTAAAACAGATGGGAAACATTTTACCAAAGTAACGGTCAGACCACGCCACTAGTGACGTAAAAATGGTTTACGCCACTGATACAAACTGACAAATTTTGTGTCAGTGGCATAAAAATGTGGTCTAACATGACCCCACAAACTACATTACTTTGATAAAATGTTTTCCATCTGCTTTAGTAATATATTATTTTTGTAAAAGTTTTTTATTTTGGTGCTTTTCCCTTCAACGTGTCCACTAACTTTGGTACAGCAATGTGGTGACTTAAAATAGATTCATCACAATTCACAAATAATGCTATTGCTCCATTACTTTTGTTATTTAAACTTCTCAAGGTACCAGCTAGCAGGTAAACATCTATTCTTGATATCAAAAATTGTGGATTGTAATATGCTAAAGACGCCCCACTAGTTGTTCAAATTGAAGACTTGGCTAGAGACAGAGCAAAGTAACATGATTGGGAGGAGAGTCCAATGGGATTCATGATAAATGGAAACTTTAAAGATTGTGTGCAACATCATAGTACTGCATTCTTATCATCATAGCATTATCCTCTTCATGCGTACTTAATTAGTATAGGCTTTTTAGCCTTGCTTTCATGTTTTCGGTAGTGTTTGTAAATGGCAATTTGTCCTCCTTGGACCTTTTCCACTTCTGAAGTTCAAGTATCAAGGTCTATTTATTGGCTCTTTCTATTTTTGCAGAAGTACCTGTACCAATAAAGTAGGCATGAATCATATTGATGAGTATATATTTTATGATTAAATAGGTGTATATTTTATGAGATTTAATTAGAATTATTGATATTATATACCTATTTAATTATCTTTTACGAACTTTTCCATAATTGAGTGAAACTTGGGATCAAAGAATAAATCAACATAAAATCTACTCATATCCTATTTTTATTGTGCAGGAAATATTAGCTGATTTGGAATGAAGGAAAAAAGGCAATAAGAGGATATACAATTAGTCAAATTTAGTGGTCTCATACCAGAAAAATAGAAACAAAATCAATTGTGTGGTCTGATGGAGTAAATTACAAGATATGAGATATCTTGTTAATAAGTAAAAGAGAATCAATGACCCAAGATCTAAATTATTATAAATAAGGAAGCAGAGACAAGCAAAAGGAGGACGGAGCAAAAAGATCGGGAGACGCAGAACGAGAAAGAAGGGACGAAGAAGCATAGAAGTAGAGGCTGAGCGTTTCGATTCTCTTCATCATTTCCACGGAAGGATGGAAGGACTGTGGAGGCGACGGAGAAATTTTCTTTCCTCTCTCTTCTTCTTCTTTGAACCTAAATTCTTTTCTTTTTGTTTATGAATTTGAATAAAGCCATGTGTGGCTAGTTTGTTTTGCAACCTAGAGAATCTATGAACTTGTTTGGGTTTTAGAGATTATTCCTACTTGTTATTTTTGCTTAATTTTATTTCAGTTTATTTAATCCTGTGTTTATTGTTATTGTTTATTGACTGATCACCATTGAGCATGTTTTGGGGATTTAGGGTTGGACTTGAAAGAGGGAATCCTAAATTGACCTTGGGATTAAATAATGTGAAATTAGATTTAAATTTAATTAACGTGAAGTTAGGTTTTAATCTAATTTGCGTCTAGGATAGACATATACCTAGAAGCTCCGTATAGTCAAATTAGAGTGAGCCCGATTTGAACTGCACCTTAATTAATTGTGTGAGACATTGCATAATTATTTGAGGTAGGTGTATAAGTGGACCGACAGGCACTTATAAACATTAATATTCTAGATTAGCTGATTAAATTTAGTCAAAGTTAATTTAGTGGGGATAAAATCTAAGAATCAAATAAGGGATTAGTGACTCTAGGTTGCTCATTTGATTATTGTGGTAGTTTTCTTATTTTTATTTTAGTTTTGATTTGTTTTTCTTTATCTTAATTAAAATCAATTTGTTTTACTCAACTTAAACGAAATTGTGAAATTAATGCTTAACTAAAGGTTGTGATACTAAGTCCTCGTGGGAATGATACTTTTCTTATCACTTTATTACTTGATACGGTCCGTGCATTTGCGGAGTTTTTTTAGGCTTTAAATTTTGCCCTATCACATATAGAATCATAAGTTATGAGACAACATATATATATATATATATATATATATATATATATATATATATATATATATATATATATATATGAGATGTTGTCATTTGAAATTCTATTTTAAATAAAAATGCTGGACGTCTATAAAGTAGCATTCTTAAGTTAAGATTTTAATCACTCGACTTTACTTTTCTGATATAATCACATAAAATTTGATAACGATGATGATTATTGGAAGCCTATAATTTTCAGCTTAAAGATTAACATGTAAACTCAGCCTAATTCCTTAATTGGTCTTCAGTCAAGAGTCATAAAGACCCAACTTTCTTCATGTTTGGCCCAAAGATATCCTCCAAACTATTTGGTAATTGCAGGACAGACCGTAACACAAGAAGCCCTCTAACTACTGGCAATGCCCATTCCTCATCACCATATCCACATGGGACCAATTCTTGATCTCTTGATGAGATGAGCCACTACTTCATTTCTTGCGATGTACGCATTTCCCTTTTACCCCTTTCTTCTTATCTCCATCTTCTTCCTCTACCTTGTCATCACTCCTGCGCAGCAATCATGAATCACAAATGTTATGCTCAAAAGAAAAATAAGCAATCGACATAATATATTGGGAACTGCACAACACCTTTCTTCGTTATAGGAATTGGACTTGTTGAGGAGGGGATATGCCTTCACTGACTCAACGCGGCCGCCGCTAAAATATTCTTTCTCCTCCGATTGGGAATTCCCGAACCTTGGATTCTCCGGCACGTCTCTGATCATCTCAGTCTTTGACAGTTTCACGGCCACCTTCCCCGACGCAGTACTTGCCTATCGTTCAATTGAGGCTGCTGAAATCTTTCTGCAAGTAGTAATAATAATGAATGATGTGAAGAACCTACTCATTAACTAACAATTTAGAGATATTAGGTTGTGTTATGTGGGTAAATGACATAATGACAATGATCAGGCTCAAAAAAATTATAATGAAAGTGAGCATTCAATAAGTTCAAGTATATATATTTTAATAATAAAACTATATTACAATAAAAATAATTACAATGTCATCCTTCTAGACCTTATCTTTTAGAATTCTATCATAATTCCCTTATTATCAATGCTATCAAATACATCTTTAATTTTTTAAAAAAATGGAAGAGACAAATTCAAGGTGGACACTAAATAAATCTTTAAAAAAAAATAATAATAACCCAGTGACAAATTCAAGGGAACACTGCCCCCAATCCATAGCGTAGATCCGCCTCAGAGAATAGGCACGGAGGAGCTTAGATCCTTTGAGAACATATTCTGCTCAGTTGGATGTATAATATCTTTGACTCCCAAGTCGTACCACACGTAACCGCCCTTGTTGCTCCTTAACCCAACAAAATTACCATATTAGCCTGAAACATATATAATTTGTGTCCAAGCATAACCGAGAGTCATATATAGCTTGTACAAAGAAGGCATACTACTGCCCCTGAGGAACATGAGCCGATCCAACACATTATGTATCATGTCCATGGTACAAAGTTCAGTGTCAATTTAGTAGAAAATATAGATAACTTGCGCTTCAAACGAAGAGGGAGCAAGGGTGAGTTCCATGGAATGGTGATGCTCCAAAAGGCCATTATGTGAGAGGTAGTAAACAAGTTGAACCTTTTTGAGGGATTTGAGGTGTTGATAGTGCATGCTGCAGAATTTGGCTGGAGACTAGAGTGTAGAGTGCCTGCTTTTTCTGGAAGCAGAGTCCACTGTCCAACACCACGTACTTGTTCTTCCCCTGCCTCACTCTGCTCTCTCAGGGGTCCCAAAAGAAACATAATGGAAAGAGGAGGGAACAGAGATAGACTCACGATTCATCAAGAGACAATACAGCAAGAGAAGAGGAAGCATAAGAATAGGACGGTGCCTTTCATTGCAAGGAAAGATCATCAGAGACTAGGAAAAACATGATGGGACATTGGGAAGGACAGAGATAAACCTGGTATGTTTCTTGCTTTTATATTTTACTTCTTTTCTTGGAGAGGGTATAAGTCACGAGCCCATAGATAAATGGGGGAAAAATAGGGATTGAGTTGGTGCAAGTTGTCATGAGTCCCACGTTTGGGATTCAACCTCTTAGAGTGAAATTTATAAGTTTATTGGGTTCTCCGTCTTCATAGGCTAGTTTTTGGGGACTAGACTCTCCATTTAAGCTTGTGCTTATCACATTAATACTTTCATTGAGAACTGGTGTTATAGAGAGGGCTACCCATAGAGGATTCTAACCAACAAGAGGTCAAGTGAAATACTGTGGGGTGGAGTCGCCATGGACGTCGGCTCTGGAGGGGTGACTATGTTATAAATCCCACATTGGGGAGCCAAACTTTTGGAGTGAAGTTTATAAGTCTATTGGGTTCTCCCTCCTCATAGATTAGCTTTTAGAGGTTGACTCTCCCTTTAAACTTGTAGTCATCATACAAGTGTAATAAAGTTGTGAATGAAGTGAAATGAGGAGGGGTTTAGTGTTTACAGAGACTGAGATTTCTTCAAATGAAGACAGAGAGGAGGAAGGTAGGAGGAGGTACTGAGCCCAAAAGTTTTGGACATCGTTTTTGGGCCCAACCCTTGGCGTCATTATGTTTTTAAGACCAACTAGATTTTTTCTTACAAAAACAAAATCGTGTTGACTAAGTAAAGGTAGCTTTTGCTTTTCTATACTTTCCAGCCCCATTGTCTTTTTCTTCCCTTTCCGGGGTTCACGAGCTAGATGCGTTACTGCCTAGTGGGCTCGCTAGGCTAGTCATTGAGAATATGATCCCAATGACAGAATATATAATTCCATATAAGATATTCTATTCAAAAATTATAAAAAACATAATTCATTGAATTTACGATTTTTTTTTTGGGTAAAAAGGCATATAAATTTTTTATTAATAAAAAGGTTAAAGTAGGAGCAGAATGAATGTACAGTCTGGTGGTCTACTCTACTCTGCCGACTTTTCTTAGTCGGCAAGGAAGCAAAATCTTCGTTGAGGATGAGATATCATACCTTGTAATTGTCGCGGCATTCAAACATAAACCCCATCAATAATTAATTACTTTTTCAGTACTTATTTACTTATTCGTATTAGAAACACATAAATTTTTTAAAAAAATATGTATTAACTATTTCCTATTTCACATGTCATCCATTTAGTCGAGTTATTACTAAAAGCAGTATTTGTTAGGTCATTAAATTAGAAATAAAACATGTAGTCTATCAAAAAACAAAAAAAGGAAGAAGAAGAAGAAGAAGAAACAGAATAAAAATAGAAGCTAGAACAAGTATAAATAGAGATGGGGAAGTGTGATCTTCCTAATCACTGCACTCTATAAAAGTAAAGTCTGTAACGCTAGAAATAGGATCTATCTCCCTTTGACTAGGAAGATCGACTGGCAGCGAATCTAAATTAATTTGGCCCGATAAATCCTTAGAATTAAAAAGAGATAGGCCAAAAATACCATATACATATGTAAAAATGGAAATAGTGATATATGGATGATTAAAATTTCTTTTCCCTATAAATATATATGCATGTGTATGATTTATTCTTAGGAGTTTGAAGGATTGCATTGTCATCAGTGATGATGAAAGGAGCGCACACAGATTAGAGAGGGGGATTGAGTTCATTGAATGGACGATTGATTTCATACAGAGCACCAACCACTCTTAAATATGAACGAGACCTTTTTGAAAATGGAATAAAGGCCGTCCAATATTCACTTTGTTTTCTTGTGCAACTTGAAACTATACCCTCACGGTCACGGGAATCTCTATTATAACCAAAAAGAAACAAGCGTATGTGAGACGCCCAACCCCACTTGTTCCTCTCCATTAAGCATTTCCCTTTCCCACACACAATAAATAATCCATGCATATATATTTCCTTTCACTTACTCACTCCCCCTTTTTTATCCTTTCCTCACTACTACAAAAAAACATCAAAAACGTCCTAAATTTGACCCATTTAACGTACTTTTTTTCTAAGAACGTCTCGTGAGGGGTAATAAAAAAAAAATATTTTGAGCGACCTAAATTTAATTCATGTCGCCTTATGTAAGACGACCTGAATTAAGGTTGCCTTATATAAGACGACTTAAATTTAATTCAGGTTGCCTGGCCACGGAAGAACAAATCAAAAATCAAATTCTAGAAATACTTTCTTTTTTATGTTACTAAGCAAGAAATTCCAAAACCAACAAGAACAAGAAAAGAACACAAAGAGAGTAATCGAAACAGAGACAACAAGAAAGATACAATTTAAAAAAAAAAACCTAATAAGTAACTAAAACTCGTATTCTAATCCCCTAAAATGGAAGGAATAAGGAACAAGAATGCTGCAGTGCTCTTCCATGACAGCAGATTTGTGCAATCAGCGAAGCAGATATATTTTCAGATCCAGAGTAACAAAAAAAAACACAAAAGCATATATGTGCAATCAGCGAAACAAAACTATTTTCAGATCTGGAGTCAAAAAAGAAGAACCACAATAGATCTGTGCAATCAGCGAAGCAGATCTATTTTCAGAGCTGGAGTAGTGACAAAAAAAAAACAAGGGATGGAGAGGAACCTGAAGATCGCGGGACCTAAAGATCTGGAGTCATGAAATTCCCAGGACGTAAAGATCGTTGTTGCCTCGTCGTTCTACGCTTTTGCCAGTGAGTCGCGTCATCGTAAGGGATGGAGAGGGAGGCCACAGCAGCGAAGGAGCAAGGTCGCCAAGAGAGGTCACTATGAAGAAGGTCCAAGAGCAAGTTCTTCGCGCAATGAGAAGTTTAGAGAGCAGGCGCATGGAGGGAAAAACTAGAGCGAATGTGATTATGTTACAGCTGTAGTGCAAAAGAAGAAAAGAAAAAATTATAGGGTGTGTGATTAGTTTCCCAAAGTGGCGACCTGAATTAAATTCAGGCCGCCAAATTACTAAAATTGGCGACCTGAATTAAATTCAGATCGCCAAATTTCCCAAATTGGCGACCTAAATTTATTTCAGGTCGTCAAATTTCCCAAATTGGCGACCGGAATTTATTTCAGGTCTCCACAATTCCCAAATTGTAAAAAAAAATTGGTGCTATTTAAGAATTTTTCAGGAATTAAGGCGACCTGAATTAAATTTAGGTTACCAAAATTTCCCAAATTGGCGACTTGAATTTATTTCAGGTCGCCAAAATTCCTAAAGTGTAAAAAAAAATTCGCGCTATTTAAGAATTTTTTTGGCGCCCGAGAGAAATTTCAGGAATTAAGGCGACCTGAAATAAATTCAGGTTGCCAAAATTTCCCAAATTGGCGACTTGAATTTATTTCAGGTCGCCAAAATTCCTAAATTGGCAACCTGAATTTATTTTAGGTCGCCAAAATTCTCAAATCGTAAAAATATTTTGGCGCTATTTAAGAAATTTTTTGGCGCGCAAGAAAAATTTCAGGAATTAAAGCGAGCCAGACCTGAAGTTATTTCAAGTCGCCAAAATTCCCAAATTGGCTACCTGAATTAATATTTGGGTTGTCTAAAGTCTAAAACTTAAGTAAATAATTACGAAAATGCTACTGCCTTCATTTTTTACTTTCTTTTTTTAAAAAAGACGTCTTTTAGAGCAATAGTATTCATATTTTGTAGTAGTGTCTCATGCCAAAATTCATAATTTCCGGAGTCATAAACTAATATCGTAATTTAAATTATTGCATAAAGCAAAAATCGATATCGTTGGTTAAGACGTATTAGTAGGGTCCGGTCAGATGGATGGGCATTTGGATAAAATGAAAAAGCGAGATGGACAGAATCAGAAAAAGCCTCAAGTATTTGAAAAAACACACTCTAGTGTAGGAAATGGAAATTGGTTTTACTGCCATGGATCGATCATTCGTTGGTTGGTCGTGTGTTTGGTAGGACGACGATCAACGTCACAGAGAAGCACCACCCACCATGTTAAAGGAAATTCATGTAGAAAGCTGTAACACACCATAACTATATTTATAGCACCACTCACCCCTCACTCCACTCTCTGTATGTGATACATGTTGGATTTATAGACTCTCTGTGAATGAGCACCTACTAGAACTCGATCACTCTCATTTTGTGAAAAAATGGGACACAAATTACTGTGCCTCAACCTTGTATTATTACTGGCACTCCATCCTTCTTCCTCTCAGCACTCTTCTCTGCCTCTCAGAGCTGTGAATCTAGGAAACTGGCTCATCATTGAAGGCTGGATGAAACCCTCTCTCTTTGATGGAATAATCAACAAAGATCTTCTGGTATCTTATTGTTAACTTGAAGTGTTATGGTTTATTTCTGTTGCCAATTTCATTTAATGGAGATCATTTCAGGATGGAACTCAAGTGCGATTGATGTCAACAAAGTTGCAGAAGTACCTCTGCTCAGAAAATGGGGGAGGAACCACTGTTGTAGCCAACCGCACAAGTGCTTCGGGTTGGGAAACTTTCCGGGTAAGTTCTTTCAACTTCTCCGAGATCAACAAACATGTTCATTGGATAGGCTTTTTTAGAACTCGATCTTCGAATCCCTTCATGACTGAGCAATGCATGCAGTTGTGGAGGGTGAACGAATCATCTTTCAATTTCAGAGCGTCCAACAATCAATTCGTGGGATTAGATAACCAGGGTGCAGGGAACGGCTTAGTGGCCAATTCAGATTCACCAAGCGACTTGGAAACATTTCAGATCGTAAGAAGCGAAGATGACCCCACCTTTATTCGTATCCTCGCGCCAAACGGTCTGTTCTTACAGGTACATCTGTCTTCTATGTCCGTTAGATCAGCTAGTTGCTACCAGTGGTGTTTCTGTACTGAGTTCTTAATGTGCCCCGTTTACTGCGAAGTTTCATCAGCATGATTGAACTATTCTGATCAGAGGAGTAATTATGCGATTTACTTTTCAGGCTAATTCAGAGAACATGGTAACTGCAGATTATGAAGGATCAGGTTGGGAAGACGATAACCCCTCTGTATTCAAAATGACCATCCTTAAAGACAAGACTATAAAAGGCGAATACCAAATTACAAATGGTTATGGCCCAGACAGAGCTCCCAAAATCATGCAGGTCAGATATTTTCTCCCACTAAAATTTTTATTTTTAATTTTTTTCAAAAAAAGTCCTTGAATTAGTATTAGTTAATGATTGAGGCGAAGCAAGTGATATGGCATTGGGTATGCACAGGATCACTGGAATACGTACATAACAGAGGAAGATTTCAAGTTCATGTCAGAGAATGGTATAAATGCAGTGAGGATTCCAGTGGGATGGTGGATAGCGTTTGACCCAACACCCCCCAAGCCATTCGTAGGAGGGTCCCTGGAAGCATTAGACAATGCCTTCACATGGGCACAGTAACACACACTGACCATGACTCCTTCTTTGCTCCTTAATGAATGATCACTTACTCCAACATCATTAATGAGCTCTATTTACAGGAGTTATGGCATGAAAGTAATAGTAGACCTGCACGCAGCTCCGGGCTCACAAAACGGCAACCCTCACAGTGCAACCAGAGATGGGTCTCGCGAATGGGGGGATTCTTACATACCACAAACTCTATCAGTCATCGACTTCCTAGCCGCGAGGTACCTCTGCTTTCACTCATTTCTCTTGCTTATATAACGTTTCTCTGTTTTCTTTCATTTTTTTTATGAAGAGAAATACTTCCATGCGCAGATATGGTGACAGCTCAACTCTGGCAGCGATAGCATTAATGAATGAACCACTAGGAGTTAATTTGGAGAGCCTGAAGAATTATTACAGAGCAGGGTACGATGCTGTGAGGAAACACAGTGCCAGTGCTTATGTGATCATGTCCAGTCCATTGGATAAAAGCTCGAAGGAGCTACTATCTTTCATCGCAGGCTTTGAAGGAACAGTTATTGATGTGCATTATTACAATCTTTTTTCCAATTCCTTCTCCAAGATGAATGCCCAACAGAACATTGATTTCATTACCAAACAGAGAGCTTCTGATATTACCTCTCTCACCTCAGCGAATGGGCCCCTCCTTTTTGTGGGGGAGTGGAGTGGTGACTGGCTGGCACGCACCGCATCGAAGGAAGATCATCGGAGATTTGTGGAGGTGCAGGTGGAGGTGTACTCGCAGGCCACTTTTGGATGGGCCTATTGGGCCTACAAGTGTGACTCTGACTACTGGAGCCTCCAGTGGATGATCCGGAACGACTTCATCAAGCTCTAACCATGTCCCGCTTTTATTTATCCATTCACCAAAGCCCACATAGGCCTTTCTACACATTATTATGATGACGGGCTTCATTGGCCCAACCATTGGAATGCATTATCTATGACAATTCCAGGTAGCTTTTCTTGCTTTCCTGTCTTTCTTTCACAAAGTTACGTAATAAAATCACTGCCAACTGTAGAAATTCAAGTCAATATATCATGTTACAAAAACAATTACTATGGAAGCAAGAAGAGATATGAATTTCAGATTGTATTAAATTGAGTTATAGAATGTATGTGCATCATCATATTTATAGATACTTTGTACAAATAAATATATAACTACTAATTGTAACTAAGTTTGTTACATTTCCTTAAAATAGTTGCACTAACTAGAAGTAGTTACACTAACTAAAATAGCCTCTAATATGCCCCTCAAGCTGGAAAATATACATCAATCATTCACAACTTAGAAATGAGTGTATAAAATGGAGTAGGAGCAAAAGGTTCAATAAAAATATCAATCAATTGATTTTGAAACTTGATGGGAAGCAAATAAACCAAATCAGTCTTGAGTTTTTCACGAACAACATGGCAATCTATGATGCTTTATCCATTCATGAAATATAGGATCAGGAGCAATATGGCAAGCTAATTGACTATCACAATACAAGAAAGCAAGGGAAGTAAGAGGAATACCAAAATCACGAAGCAAAAAAGACAACCATTGAAGTTTACAAGTGGTATTAGCTAAAACACAATATTCAACCTCAGAAAAAGAAATAGATGCAGTTTGTTGCTCTTGAAAGCGCCAAGTAATCAAAGCTTGGTCTAAAAAACCAAAGAAACTTGTAATAAATCATCTTGTGTTAATACAACTAGCCCAGTCAAAATCACCAAAGGCATTTAATTTCATAACAGAATCAGTAGGGAACAGCATAGACAGATGCATTTTGAAACTTAAAACCAAGTGGCAATCCATGTTTTTATAGCAAGTAGCTTTAGTACAGGGATGGACCTAGGGGGTTAGGGGTGGCCCCGCTTCGTAAAATTACAGAACTTGACCCAATTTTTTTAGGAAATTATATTTCCACCTCATAAAACTTTTAATTTTTTCATTTTAGTCCTCATTAGAAGTTTGATAAGGGGACTAAAAGGAAAATACTGAAATTATTATAGGGCTAAAATATAATTTCGTGAACACCTGGGTTCTATTTTATAAATTTTGCCCCTCCTAATTTCAATTTACGGTTTCATCCCTGCTTCAGTATGCCTATAATTGCCACAAAAAGTGCATTGTTTTCCTGAATTTGAAGAATTAGATTTATGACTACCTGGAGTAGAATACCGAGAAACTGATGTCTTATTGAATAGAGTAGTAATTTATGGAGTTTGAAAACCAAGCTCTCTCTCTTGTTGTATAGTCAAAGAGAATACACGTTTAATTTTTGGTAAGGATTAATCAACATGATCTGTGACTTAACAGTAGAAAAATGGTCACTCGATCCTTTTCAAAACCTAATGACAATATCTTATTCTATATGTTTCTTATGAAGCTCAAGGGCACCACAATGGTAATGAGGATTATAGGAACAAGAAAGCACAGGACGAAGAATTAAAAATTCATTCCAAAGGATTTTAAGCTTAGTGAAGTTAATTACTTATTTTTGAGAGATCACCATTTTCAACCTTTATATTTCTTCCTGAAGATCGGTCAAACGGAAGATATCATTATGAGAAAGTCAATCTCGCAAATCCTCCCAGACGTCACACGCTCTTTCAATTCACAAGATGCTATGAGCAAGTGTCAGTGAAAGAGATATGGTAATCTATGACAGTACCATCATATTGCACTGTTCCCAAACTGATAGGTTGGACTAGATAACACTAGAGAAACACGAATCAATGACGGATTTTCATTTGGATGAAGGTAAAAAGGATTTTTGAGTAGGTTTTGAGAGGAATTGCCGTCAAGGTTTCCAGTAAGAGAAGAAGATGAATTTGGTCAATTTGTTGCCATTGACAAACGGCGGGGTGATCTTGAGGAAGAAGAAAATTAAGAAACACTCAAAAATGAAAACTAGGTCTCGGACAAATAGGGACTGAAAGAAAAATCCCGAAGAAACGCAAATGTAGAAGTGACAGTGAGAGAGAGAGAGAAAAGGGAAAGTTGTTTCAAAAATGAAAACGAGATAACAAAAATCGGAGCAAGTCAATGACTTTCACTGCTCTAATACCATATTATGAAAGCAAGAAGAGAAATGAATTTCAGATTGTATTGAATTGAGAAATAGAATACATCATCATCATATTTATAGACACTAGCTATATACAAAAAATATATATAACTACTGCTTGTAACTAAGATTGTTACAATTCCTAAAAGTAGTTACACTAACTAAAATAGCCTCTAACAACAATCTCCCTGTGCTGTTAGTTTCTATATATATCTTTCTTTATTATTCACGTCAAAATACACAAGAATTTTTTAAATTCCTGCGCGTGTGCTTGAGCACAAGTGACAAGTGTTTACCCGGATTGGTTAAAGTCATGGAATTTGGGTCTAAGGATTCGATGTTGCTTTATAGATATATCGCCACCTGGACGAAGCAAAACGGAACAGCTCAGGGCAGAGACAAGAAGCGAAAGGGATGGGCGTTAGAATTTTGTGATATTAAGAGAGACGTCGGTAGTTTGTTTGGATTTTCTGTTCATGGAGGAAATGTGGAACCTACAACCGTCCCCACGTGGTGCCTCTAAAATTCACATAAACTCCCCAATTATATTACATGTTAAGATTTAGATTAAGATAAATCCATTTACTGTGTAAGACATTTATTTGAAAAATGGAAAAAATAAAGGTTCCTATCAATAATAGCAGCGACTAGCTTGGACACCCACCTCTTCGCTGAGAGAAATAAGTGTGTGTACGTGTGTGCTCCACAGTTTCACTGTCTCTCCTTCCTCTCTCTCTCTCTTTCCTTTTATAAGTTAAACTCAACTAGATTTGGCGAATCTAATATTTACAGACGAGTCCGGATGCATAATGTATTACACTGAAACTGTGTTTGTGATGATATCATTTGACTCCAAAAAAATAATGAACCACTCCCCACCGAGCCGGAGAGTAAAATGGATTTTACGAGACAAACCCTGATACAAGATCAAGTTGAGTGAATAACAGATTCTTGAACCTGATCATCAAAAAGAAACTTTGCTTTTAATTTGTAGACTCCGCCGGAGGAGGACCAACAACTGATGAGGACTTCATTGGAGTAACTTTAGAGCAACACCCCCATTGATTTACATAATGTGCAAGAGCTGTATATAGAGAGAGACTGTAAACGAATCTGGACAAAGTAAAGGCCTGAGAATGTGAGACACTCGGATGTTGATAGGGCAAAAGCAAAAGGCCCACCACAATATAATGTACCTATTTTACTAACCGTATGATCTTAGATTGATTAATCCAGGGCTCAACGTGTGATCACTGATCTACGAGAAAGACTCCGTAAACAGCATGAATATGGAGGGAAAAACATTATTTGTGACTTGGGATTCTCCCTGAATTCTTGTTAAGGTTGTTATTCCATATCGTTAGCCAATTGCGGAGTCAGGATTTAGAGTTTATGGGTGCACAATTAGTGTAAGGGTTCGGAGGTTTTTTTTTTTTTTAAAGAAAAGTTTTAAATGCATTAAGATTGTATCGTTGACATATTCTGAAAGGAAAAAAGTTTTATAAGATTAAAGAATATGTTACAACCTATAAGAAATCAAATAATGAAGAATTATAATAACTAGAAGGTGGGCAAGCAAACCAAAATGCTAGCTTTGTTTTCAATTCATCATAAACGAAAATCACAAGGTAGGGTATTACCTTCAGATATTCATTTACATTAGCCTTCATCTGCTTAGCTTTGAGTGCTGCATCAACCTCCAAAAAGATTCGAGAGGATAAAGTTATTTCTTGAACCAAATCAATCTGCAAAAGAAAGCAGAAAAGGAAGTTGTGTCATACCAATATTCAATACTGTGACATTTTCTGGGGGGAAAAAAGTTTGACAAGATTTGGGAACATGTTGCAACCTATAAGCTAGCTTATCTCAATACTTCCTCAATCGAATAAAAGGGAGATAAACAATGGTGAGATGGTTATGAATTTGTTAGTTCAGATGCCAAATTCCAAGACAACATCCTTGTTTCTTAGGTTTATATTAAAACACTTTACAGAGGCCTCAAACAAGAATACTTATGTTAAATAGAGACATCAGCAGGCACAAATCTAACTCCACCTCACTTGCCCATATTTTTTTTATCTTTCACTTTCTAGTTACTTGGATGATCCATGTTCATAACACCAATGATAGAAAAGGTCCCAAAGGCAAAACGAGGGAAAACCCAAGTAAAGTGAAGATATATCAATATATTACAAAAAAACAAAGTTTTAGAGAAGGTCCCAATGTCAGAATGAGGGGAAGCCCCAATATAGTGAAAGTATACAATACACAAGAAAACAAGGTTAATAAGCTAAGTCTTGCCCGAATTTCCCAATCATATTAAAATCCAATTAAAAACACTAAAACAGGGAAATAGGGGAGGGGAGTCGTGGTGCTTTATGAATAGCCAAGAGTCCAAGACAAAGCAACACTCACGCACGAGAAACACAAATATAACAAGACTTCAAAAATCAAAGCAACAGAAATATATTTCAGTCTCAACCTTTAATCACATTGTAATTTGGGAGACAGAGAAGAAGTCGATTCAAGGCAACAGAAATATATTTCAGCTTCAACGCATAAAACGCTAAACTCTCCTAGATTCGAAATGAATCAAAGTCGATTCAAGCTCATGAAGCAGAGAAGAAGTCTCAATTCTCAATCGGAAGAACTGAAGAAGCATACACAATCAATCAATCATTGATTTGGGAGACAGGGAGAGAACCGCAAAAAAGGAGGAAGAAGAAACACTCACAAGGGTGTCGCTGTCGAGTCCGGTGCTTCGATTTGGGAGACAAGGAGAGAACCACAGAAAACACAAAAGAGTGATTTGGGAGAGAGACAAATCATGGTGACGACGTCGTTGATTTGGGAGAGTCAGAGACGATTTCACCGAAAGAGATGATTTGGGAGAATGGGATCTACTCAATATAGTCGATTAGGGCCAAATTTGAGCTACAAAAAACGCCTTCAGTTTTTGACAAAATCACAATCTGCCATTTGAAGGCGATTGTGGCAGTGACTGCGTCTGCGTGAGAGTTGAGGGTTTTTAAAATGAAATTGACAAAAAAAAAAAAGGTATAGGACCTTTAACACACACAGATGGAAAAGCTTTAATCAATTAATCCAATCAAATCTATTGTAATAAGATTCCTTTACAAAATATATATTTTAAAAATTTTTTATGAGTTCAGTTACTCCCATCCCATAAGCAGTAGTAGTGTGACTCCGCCCCTATCGCTAGCTGATGCCTAATGTATAACTACCCGTACGTATCCCCGCAAATTGGCGTGTGAAGAGGCACTTGATTACTACAAATACGTACAACGGTGGAGTCTGCTTCAACGTGGAAAGTGTCTTTTATGCAAAGGCTAACTGAATAACTGCCCCAATAAAAAGGACGTGCGTGGGATGGAGATAATTCAATAATAGAGGGGTACGTGTTTTGGCTGTTGCCTTTAATTTGTGGTGGGGTTGCCGGATATTGAAACACCGGAAACAGAGCCATCACATGGTGCCTCGAGGAGGGTGTTATTATTTTTGCTACTGCTGATGGTACCGTCAAACGCTGTGGCTTCCAATCCTTCATGCCCCGTATAATGGGGTTCCACGTGGAATTATGATTCCTCTGCTCACGCGCATATGGTCCCCCTCGGATTGGGACAACCTTTGTTTTTTTCCCTCAACTGTCTCAAATAATGCAGCGTTTTGGTCCCATAACCCATAATTCAACATTTCAACCTCTCTCTTGGCCTTTCATTCTTTTGTTTGCCCTTTTTTTTTCCTCTTTTTGGGGGGCTACTAAATAAATAATTTTTCCCTCACACGTCGTTTTTTCCTGAAACCACAAATGAGGTGTTTGCCAAAAATGAAAACACAAGGATCGGAGGACCACTTGACAAGAACCCTTCCCTTCTCTCCATACTTCCCCTTCGTATACATATACTCATGTCACCAAGCTTGTACCCTCAAATAACGCTCCCTCTAAAGAAGAAACTTCTAAGCACCTTCCATTTTAATTAGATTCCGTTTTTTGGGGAGAGGGATGTCTCAATTGATTTTCATCTCTATTTACTTTCTATTTAATATCTCTATCATTATATCAACTTTTAATGGTTGAGATTTAATGATAAATGTAAAAATGGAGAGTAAATAAGGAGGGAAGTCAATGGAGACAAGCATTCCTACTCACTTACACTTCACAATTAACATATAAATACCCATTCCATCCCCTAATTACCTTCACTTAAGATTTCATTAATTATCACCGTGTGTTTTATATATTTTCGTCTCTTTATTTTATTTGATTTCAGTTCCTCGTCGTTCAGAAAGTCTACTAAATATTTTTTTTATCCAACGTGCTAATTAATGCTACAATGTCAACGGATAGAATGGGGAAGGAAGGAGGTGATAGTATTTGATATAAAGAGCTGAGAAATAATAAAAACCTTGATTTATATTTCATCTGCGTACCTAGAATACAAAATATTGCCTGCTCTCAAATTGAGGAAAAGCAGCAGACATAAAAGCTACATAAACAAGAGGTACGCTTCTCACATGTGAAGAACATGGGAGCACATATTATAAGACTCAAACATAAATAAACTGCCAAACATTTAGAAATTCATTAACAAACATAGTTAAAAAAGAAATGCCAAATTATATGATCCCCATGGAATCAAGCTTCACTTGTACTCCAGAATCATGTTGTTCTCAGGAGCCAAACCAATGCAAGCCCTCATGATGTTCTCCAGCATAGCACGCTGCTTTGACAATGCGTTCACCACTGGTGTGCCTGGTGGCACCTGTTATCCATGGCCAAATACCATTTATTATTCATCCATCTCCTCAACTTTTGAGGAAAATAAAGTAGAATTTGCTATAATTTTTCTTAAAAAGAAATTAAAGAGATCATTATGTACTGAACATTAGCATTATTTTACAATGTAACTGAAGCAGTTATACATGGTTGTGACAGAGAAGCAAAGGATGGGAAAGTATAAACCAAACAGAGTAGCTAAACCAGAGTAAATGGACGACTCACCAGAGGAGATTTGGTGAGGTAACTGAGGATAGCAGCAACAGGGTGGAACGAGTGAAACTTGCCCTGTAAAAACCATAGCCAACTCTGTATTAGTAAGGCTGCGAATATACTAAAAAAGCTTGGACGCTAACATAATTGATGATACAGACAATGAAGGCAAACGGACCTCTCCTTCAGCCTTGAACTGAATCCGAGTGCTAAGCTCAGCGAGAAGGACCAAGTCTAGGATAATAGGAGCGGCCAACAGAGAATCCTCGCATGTATTGTGCATCACGATTGTGTTCTTTCCACCCATGAATATCTCCGAAGTGTACTCATCCAAAGCTCTCTTGCTGTCTCCCACGTAGGGCACATACTACGTACGCAAGTAACAAACCAGAGAGTAAAGCATGAGAGACGACACATGCAGAGAAACAGAGCGAAAAAAAGGTGAAGCAAGAACTTACCTTAATAACGACGATGTGATCAGGATGCTCGCCAGGCTCATAGAGGATGGCGTTGCTGTTGACCATATCGTCGACAACGTTGCTTTTGGAGATTTCCTTGGAGCGGAAGGTTTGTGGAGCTGAGAGATTCATCCCGTCATTGTTTCCCAGATGGTTGTAGCTCGCAATTGAGGTTGGCTGTCACACATCGCCAACACATTTCAAATAAGTGCACTTTTCACTTGGAAGATATACAAAATTAACATACTTTACCCGTACAAACAAACCATTGGTAAAGACAATTAAAGATATATATTGATTCACCTTGATACCAGCCCCGACAAGGAAATCCACCAACACAGATTTCATTTTGGTCTGGCCACTCTTAAAGTCATCCCCTCCAATCAAACTGTTCCTCTTGATGGCCAAGTCAATGAGCCCTGATGAGCAGCACATTAAGCAAAATTCGGAAACTTGGTTTAATCTTGGGAAGTTAGTAAACAACGCTTTTACAAGTAAATAGTGTACCTGGGACAAAAGTGTTCTGAGGGCTTCCGTTGATAAAAGGAACGTTTTCTAGAACACAGGCCAAGGCAAACAAGGTGGAAGGAGAAATCTCGGACTCATTCCTGTCCAAGGCAGCCAAGAGGTTTTCCATGGTGTCGTTCAGTCCCACAATAACATTACTGTACCTCTCTGTGTTGGCAGTCCAGAGCACAACCACCCTGTCCACCTTGTTGGCTTCCTTAAAGTCCCTTCATATCATAAAAAGTGGACCCATTCAGTATAAGTTTTAAGTTAGTTATAAACGTCCTCTGGTATGTATTTAACTATATGATTAATTTATTAATTTGAAGCCACTGAGTTGTTATGACTGTATTATATTGTAGTTACTTTATGTCTTTGATAATCTGTTGGACTTGTTCTTTCTTGGTGCCCTTGATGACGTTGTTAGCTCTGTCCCCTTGGTTTGCAGCAATGAAGTCTGGGTCATAGATTCCGGGGAGTGGAACCATGGATTCCATGTAGGGCCTGAGCTGCTTTTGCAGATCAATGTCAAAGACCTTGGCCCTGGCCATGGCATCCGCCAGGTTCATGTCACTGATATCCCATCCTCCAAACACAATATCTTCAGGGTTCACCTGCGCATAAATTATGCATGATATTTCAACAATCATTTCACTGCATAAAAGACGACGACAAGGAAAAGAATAAGAAGAAAGAAAGGGATTATTTTAAAACCAAGATAGAATACCATAGGAAGGAGGCTTTTGAAGGGTGCATGAATTTCTTCGCCATTGAAGGAACCCACACGGATGGTGGATGCCTGGGTCAGGGAGCCAAAGTAAGTGGCCTGTTGAATTTTGTCCTTCGTTGCCCACGAAATACCCCTGTCAATCGATACAATGACGTAAATAAAAAAATATAAAAAATTTCGGCTTTAATACAGCCGAACCCAGAAAGTGGACGAGGAAGAAGCTTACTCTCGGTTGGCGATAACACCGCCGGTGAGAGTGCTGCCATTGTTTCCACCCCATCCCACAAGCATTACCCTAAAAGGCAACAAATCAACATACAGAAAACGAAATATAAGCTATTAAATCATTCATAGGTACGCACCCATAAAAAGCAGAGACAGGAAGATACGAGAATCAAATGGAAAAGACAAAAAAAGTTCAGGGGAGTGGAAAATTAGGGAACTAACCCTAATTTAGGGACATGGGTGTTGGTTATGAATTCATATTTAACAGCTTTAGGCTTGACAATCCACTGATAGGTGCCATTTCTGTTCTCATGAACAAGCTCAGTGGTTTGATAGTTGTACACAGACTGAATTTCGCCGTCTGTGTACTTGACATTGGGACTCTCGACCTTAAAGCTCTCAATGAACATTTTGAAGAAGGGAAGAAGAGAAGAAAGGGTTTGGAGAGAGATGTGGATCTCCTTTCTTCTCTGTTTGTTTTGCGGATCGGTGGTGCACGTTCCTTCTGCCCCCGCAGTCACTATATATAGAGAAAATCCGAAACTCTCGGCTTACACGTGGCGAGAAGAACGGACCATGTAGGACCTCCCTCCATGTGACTCGGTCTTCTGTTTTGATGCAGTGAAAACTGAAAAAACAGAAAAAGAGGAGCCCACAACATTTGATTGGTGAAAACACAAACTAAAATTTCTGTTATACGTGTGTGTGAGAAATCCAACGATGAGATGTTAGGGATAGTATATTGTCACTACTATTTTTTATCATTACCCATGTCAATACCACCTTTTTACCGTTAGATCAGAATCTCAATGAAAGAGAGAAATGATAAAAGTAGATGAAATTCTGATCTAACAGTGAAAAGGTAGTAGTGACATTGATAATAATAAATAATGGTAGTGACAATATCCTATTTCATTTTCTTATATTGAAAATTGTTGTTCTGTCATTGAGACTTGGTATTTTAGGCCTTTTCCCGGGTGCCTCATAATAATTCCCTATTAAAATATGACATATTTATTTATTAAATAGTAATAATTTTATTTTATTCTTTATTTTAAAAAATAATTTCTTTTTATTTTTTAAATTAGAATTTAGGACGGGAGGGAGAATTATATTTGGCTACTTTTTATTTATATAAAATAAAGACACCTCAGTTAATCATCTTATGAGAGAAATTCCCCATTACAATTTTAACTAACTACATTGCTAGAACCTTATATGAGTGATAGACTTCATGAAGCCCCGACGTTAAATATTATATTTGGCTATTTCATTCGGTGTAAACTGTAAATCAACAAGGAACTCAGAATTAGTGGTGTTATCGTAAAATAAAATTTTATAATTCTTGCGAAGACTGGGATAGGATCCCCCCGGGTGAAAAGACCGAGTTAGGAATTGATGACAAGGTGCATAATACGAGGAGAAGGAATAAGTTAAAATACTTTATTGGAATTATATCCTGGGATATATGAAATAATTATGGATTAAAATTTCTTATATTACAGTCATTTATTAATATTAAGGAATATTTGATTTTAATGTTGACTATATTTTTATCATTTATCATTAATTGTGATTTGCATTTGCTTTTAATGCTGAATTGATTCTTTTAATCATTAATTGCCTATGCTAGTGTACGGAATTGGGGAAAAAAGTTAGAAAAAAATGGAGAGAGAAAACCCTCAAAAGGTATACTTTTATTTTAATCATTCTCGCCGACAGAATTTTTAAGTTTAATACCATTATCTTATTATTCTTTATAATTTGATTGAATTTTAATCTTATTCTATATAATTTCAAAGGGTTTAACGTTTCTATTTTTACTGTAAAAATATTTTTTCTGCCACACTTACGTAAAAATCGGTGGGTCTCATTAACATTGTCTCTTTCTTCTCTTTACAATGAGACCCACCTACTTTTATGTAAATGTGAACAGTAAATTTCTTTTTACAGCAGAAGCAAAAATATTAAACCCAATTTAAAATCATTAGTTTTAATCTCTATATATTAATAAAAATATTTGGTGAGTGGAAATTTATATATATATATATATATATATATATGGGTTTAAGTTTAATGTTTCTGCGGTTGCTACAGGAACTTTTTTTCTATAGCACCCACATAAAAGTGAGTGGGTCGGTGCTGCAGAAAAAAAAAAAAAAGTTTCTACAGTAACTATAAAAATATTAAACCCATATATATATATATATATATATATATATATATTAAAATTTTATAATTCTTGCAAAGACTGGGATATGATTTTTTTCCCCAATAAGACCGAGTTAAGGCGCATAATAAGAGGAGAAGGAATAAGTTAAAAGACTTTATTGGAATTATAACCTGGGATATATGAAATAATGATGGAATAAAATTTCTTACATTACAGTCATTTATTAATATTAAGGAATATTTGATTTTAATGTTGACTATATTTTTATCATTTATCATTAATTGTGATTTGCATTTGGTTTTAATGCTGAATTGATTCTTTTAATCATTAATTGCCTATACTAGTGTATGGAATAGGGGAAAAAAGTAGAAAAAATGGAGAGAGAGAACCCTCTAAAGGTATACTTTTATTTTGATCATTCTCACTAACAAAATTTTTAAGTTTAATACCAGTATCTTATTATCCTTCACAATTTGATTGAATTTTAATTTTAGTCTGTATAATTTCAAAGCGTTTAACGTTTTTGTTTTTATTGTAGAAATATTTTTTCTGTCATGCTCACATAAAAATGAATGGGTCTCGGTGTCTCATCAATATTTTCTCCCTTTTCTCTTTAAAATGGGACCCACTCACTTTTATGTGAGTGCAGTATAATTTTTTTTTTTTACAGCAAAAGCAGAAATATTAAACCCAATATAAAATCATTAGTTTTAATTAGTTTCATAAAAATTTACTTTGAGCCTCATGAATAGTCATTAATAAATATATTTGGTCAGTGGAAATTTAGATAGAGATATGATTTTTTTTCCTATAAGACCGAGTTAAGAATTGATGGGATTGGCTCTCATCCTCTTCTCTTCCCATCCTTTTTTCAATCTCAGCCGTTGGATTAAAATCTGAACGATTCAGATTTCATCTTTTATAAAAAATATTACTAGAATATTAAATTATTTAAAAATATTTAAAAATAGTATTTTTATAAAAGATGAAATCTGGATTGTTCAGATTTCAATCCAGCGACTGAGATTGAGAAAAGGATGGGAGTCAAATCCGGAATTGATGACAAGGTGCATAATAAGAGGAGAAGGAATAAGTTAAAAGACTTTATTGGAATTATATCTTGGGATATATGAAATAATGATGGATTAAAATTTCTTATATGACAGTCATTTATTAATATTAAGGAATATTTGATTTTAATGTTGACTATATTTTTATCATTTATCATTAATTGTGATTTGCATTTGGTTTTAATGCTGAATTGATTCTTTTAATCATTAATTGCCTATACTAGTGTATGGAATAGGGGAAAAAAGTAGAAAAAATGAGAGAGAGAACCCTCTAAAGGTATACTTTTATTTTGATCATTCTCACTAACAAAATTTTTAAGTTTAATACCATTATCTTATTATCCTTCATAATTTGATTGAATTTTAATTTTAGTCTGTATAATTTCAAAGCGTTTAACGTTTTTGTTTTTATTGTAGAAATATTTTTTCTGTCATGCTCACATAAAAATGAATGGGTCTCGGTGTCTCATCAATATTTTCTCCCTTTTCTCTTTAAAATGGGACCCACTCACTTTTATGTGAGTGCAGTATAATTTTTTTTTTTACAGCAAAAGCAGAAATATTAAACCCAATATAAAATCATTAGTTTTAATCAGTTTCATAAAAATTTACTTTGAGCCTCATGAATAGTCATTAATAAATATATTTGGTCAGTGGAAATTTAGATAGAGATATGATTTTTTTTCCCTATAAGACCGAGTTAAGAATTGATGGGATTGGCTCTCATCCTCTTCTCTTCCCATCCTTTTTTCAATCTCAACCGTTGGATTAAAATCTGAACGATTCAGATTTCATCTTTTATAAAAAATATTACTAGAATATTAAATTATTTAAAAATATTTAAAAATAGTATTTTTATAAAAGATGAAATATGAATTGTTCAGATTTCAATCCAGCGACTGAGATTGAGAAAAGGATGGGAGTCAAATCCGGAATTGATGACAAGGTGCATAATAAGTGGAGAAGGAATAAGTTAAAGACTTTATTGGAATTATATCTTGGGATATATGAAATAATGATGGATTAAAGTTTCTTATATGACAGTCATTTATTAATATTAAGGAATATTTGATTTTAATGTTGACTATATTTTTATCATTTATCATTAATTGTGATTTGCATTTGGTTTTAATGCTGATTTGATCTTTTTTTCATTAATTGTGGTCTCCATTTGTGTTAGGATTCTATAGGCCCATTTGAAATAGTTTTGGTAGAAGTGGTTTTTATTTTTTATGGGCTTTTCTTAATGGATTTATTTTTCAATGGATTTTTTTATATGATTTGTGTTTGGGATAGCGGTAGTAGAAATAACCTTTATTTCTAATGGGCACTTTTTGATATAGCTTTTAAAAAGATAAATGAAATAAAAAATGACAGAAAAAAGATATGAATCAAATTCATTTAAGTTTAAAAATACACCTCCGCATATAATGTAATAAACCTTTGCATATAATATAATAAAAAGTCATTATTATACTCGGGCCTCTTGTCATTATTTTTTACTGTGGTAAAAAAAAATTGTTATTGTTATTTTTATTATTGTTTTTTTGCCGAAAAAGTTGTTATTGTTTACATAGTGTAACTAATGGTCTGTTCACAAAAAGAAAAGAAAAAAAAAAGTAACTGAGGCACATCTGGATGGGCTCCAACAATTAATTGCAGAGGACACACATCATGCGAAATTTTTGAAAGAGGAGAGGAGACGCACCAGGAGCTTGACTTGAAGGAGGAGAGAGGAAAATGAATATGGTTGTTTTGGGGGTGTAGCAGTTATTTCTCAAAGGGCCTACAGCTTAAATTGATGAGAAGCACTTTTGATAGGATCATAAGCCAGGATCTCGAGCTTCAAGCTTCATGGGCTGAAGTACTTCAAATAATTAAACCACTCAAACACTCAATAATTCAGCTTTCCCATTTGATGAACTTTTTTTTCCATCTAATAGGATAATAAATCCATTAGATGAGTTTCCAAAGAACCCTTATTTTATAGGGTTAGATTGAGGCCTATACTAGTGTATGGAATAGCGAAAAAAGGTAGAAAAAATGGAGGGAGAAAACCCTCTAAAGTTATACTTTTATTTTGATCGTTCTCACTAATAAATTTTTTAAGTTTAATACCATTATCTTATTATTCTTTATAATTTGACTGAATTTTGATTTTGGTCTATAGAATTTTAAATTATTGGTTTTAATCTCAATATTTCCATAAAAATTTATTTTAAACCTCATGAATAGTCATTAATAATATACAAAAGAGTGAGAAGGGGAAAAAAGAGAGAGAGGGATACTCGGTCATTTCCTTGTCAACTGCCTCGTTAAGCGAACAAAATTCTATACTCCAAAATTTGATTAGGACCGGAGGGAGTATATTTTAATATTGGCTCTAGATTGTCCTCCAGGAAGAAAAAAGAAAAATGAATGTCCAGATTGTTCCATACACATTATTGTTCTTTAAAATAAAAAATAGGGTTAATGGTAAGAAAATGTTCTGAAAGTTTTCACATATGAATACCCAGTGTCTAGGAGTTTTTAGGAGTGTAATTTTACTCCAAAAATTTAAAAAATGGTGTGATATTATCATTTAAAAGATGAGATAGCTAGGATATTATCACTATCTTTATTGTTACTATTACTTTTTTACGGTTAGATCAGAATTTTAATAGAAGAAAAAAATGATAAAGGTAAATAAGATTCTGATCTAAATGTAAAAAAAAATAACCGTTACAAAAAAATAGTAGTGATAATATCCTAGTTATCAAGTACATATTAGGAAAAAGTAACTGCCTAGACCTTTTTTTGCTTATTAACCCTACAAAATATAATACAATAATACAACCAAGTCTTGGCAGTATGTAACAGTGGAAGGCCCCTCGCCGACATGCAGATGCTTCCTTGTTAATCTCTAAATCATACTTGTTTAATCTTTTTGAAAGGTCATATCTTTGACCAAAAAAAGAAAGGTCACGTTATCAAGTTATATTCTTTAGAATTTTCTCTCCTATTTCCTATCAACAGCCCAGATGAACTTATCAAAAAATGGATAATCCAAAGATTTCCTCATAATTTATCCTATTTAAATATAATTTATCCTTTTGTGTTTTGTGCTTTGTTAATCCCAAATAAATACAATGGAACAATAGAAATATGAAAACGAATGCAATTTCTTAAATAAAAAAGGGTAAATGAGTAAAAATACCCACGTGTTTTTCCCCAGGAGCATTCAACATCATGTGTTTTTTAGAGGAGCAAAAATGCATATGAGTTTTCAAAGTTGGAGCAAAAATACCATCAGAGTTAAATCCCCTTAACAAACGTTAACAATAGTATGAAAATACCAAATTACCCCTGCCTCTCAGTTCTCTCAGTCGCATCTTCTGCTCTAGCCTAGAAATATATCATCAACCCAGAAATATATCACCAACCCAGAAATTAGAGCTGGGAATCAGGGCCGGCCCAGCCTTACAGGGCCTGGCCCTCCAGGGCTTGGGCCCTACAGGGCCGGCCCTCCAGGGCCTGAGATAAGGAAAACATCTGTTTTCTAAAGCCCGGCCCGATAGTGCCAGGGCCGGCCCTACAGGGCCTGGAAATTACTATTCCAAATTTTAATTATTTTTTTTCTAGGTTTTTTCCAAAGAAATATAATTAGTAAATTGCAACCATTAAAGTTCTAATCTATCAAATAAATATTATCAACATTAATATCTAAACAATACAAATTATCCAACAAATAAACACATTCATTAATCCGTAATGAAAAACAAATCATTGTCCACAATTGACTTACATAAAACTTAAGAAGTATTAAACTAAATAACATTAGATAACTCACATAAAATATAAAAGCATACCACTATCATTGTCAACTGTCACCTTCTTCATCACTCTCATCAATTTCATAGATATTTGATTATGCTTCACTTTGAGCAGAAGGCTGTGCTTCAGGAGTAAAAATGTCATGAATTTCTTCTCCCGCATCATGAACACATCCATAATCATTATCTGCAGCAAATAATATACCAAATCATAAAATCGGAGTATAGTTCTTATGTATTTATATATGTGCCTCCTATCCTCTTCCTCTTGGCACTCTTGGACTAATTTTTTTCTTAAAAAACTGAAAATGCTACAGTAACAGGGCCTGCAGGGCCGGCCCGATAAAGCCCGAGGCCCTACAGGGCCGGCCCTGCAGGACCAAATTCAAATTTCAGGCATATTTTTCAAGCCCGAGCCCTACAGGGCCAGGGCCGGGCCCGTCCGATTTCCCGGCTCTACCAGAAATATAGAAAAATTGAAGAGTTTATAGTGTTGTCGTGTGAAATCGAACTTCAAAGATTTTGAAATCCAACTTCAAAACTGATTTTGAAATCCAACTCCAACTTCAATTTCACACCATCACTCACCAAATGCTCGGAAATCCAACTTCAAAGATTTTGAAATCCAACTTCAAATCAACAACCACTATCGCTCACCAAATCTACAAAATAATCAATAAAGATTTTGAAATCCAACTTCAAAACTAAACCCAAATCAACAAAATCATCAACCCAGAAATATAGGAAAAAACAAAATAAAACTAGAGCATATATGATGGAGGAAGAATAAGAAACCAGAAGGATTTGGAGAAATCGATTTTCATCCTAAAATTGCAGAAGACAATTTTTTTTTCAAGAACAGAATGGCAAAAATCAGTGATTGAAGAACGAACAAACTAGGGTTTTTGTTACAGTCACTGACTAGAATTCCCAGTAAAAGGAGAAATTCAAGAAACTCAACAATGGCGAGTTCCAGCGATCGAAACAAGCAACAGAATGTTGAAATCCAACTTTGCAAGTCTAGATTCGTCGGAAGCACAAGATCACTGTCCAGATCGGAGAGCTTTAGATCGGAAATCGCACTGTCCAGATCGAACCAGATGCACTGTGAGAGACTTTTCGAAGAGAGCTCAGAATCGGACCTTCGTCGTCCACACAGCCTCGACGCTCAGGAGCTTGAACATGACATAGACTAGAGACCGAGTTCTCACACACCGCCATTGTTGCTTCTCCTTTGGCCTTCACACCATCGTAGCTGTTCGTGTGTGGATTATGTCGATCTGGATTATGGCTTGAACTAGGATCACCGCCTAGGGCCTACATACCCTGAGTCAGGGATCAAAGCCAACGTAGTTCGAATAGAATTCCGGCGTTTAGCCACTGGGTGTGGGGTGTGTGCTTAGTGAGAAGGGAAATGAGTTGATACGTCGTCCCGTTCACCAGTGGAGTGATCTTCTATTTATAGAGAGTGGTAGTTAGGATTCATATCCGAGATACTCGACTATTCATGGGTTTGTGACCCCGAGGTATGCTGTGAGTGGCGATATTAGTGGGGGTAGTTACCGCAGATGATGGCATGATGGATTGGGCTTCGTGGCTCATGTTCTTAGGTCCATAACAGTTGCCCCCCCGCCCGGTAGTACTAGTGCTTGGGGTGTCGGGGTGCGCCGCTGGTCATTCCCGACTTAGTGTCATCTGGTCTAACTCGACCTGATTCTTATAGTCCGATCACTCTAGTATGCATTTAGGACTATGCGCACATCTAGCCTTGTATGTTATGGAGTTGACAACTCTTTTCTAAGAATCGCCGAGGTGTGTTATTACCCGAGATACCTCCTGTCAGGTAGCTCGTGGCCATATCCACCGTCGTGACCGCCTTTCTACTAACCCTTGGATGTTTGGGGCGTTGTTTCGTCTAGCCACTTCGTTTGAATCTGCAACGCCACACTCTCCGAAAAGCCACCATCGGTTATCGCGCTCATTAATGTGCTACGTCATTTCCCATCAGTCATGATTGCTTTTTAGGGTTTTAATAGGGCTTAGCCCTATCCCCGTCGATTATTCTCCAATTAAACTTCCGAAATCTGTACAGTCACCTTCCCTGGCACCTCGTAACCGGTGAAACCTCTGGGTGATGAACCGTCGTGCGTGTTAATTTCCTTATAAGTACAGGTGTTTTGTCTCTCCGCTCTTCCCATTTCGCGCATCTCTATTCTGGTGAAGTTCTTCTTTGGCAGAGCAACCTTTTCTCTCGTTTTTGTTGCTTAGACTTCATCTTCTACGCATTTGCGAGTAAGTTTTCTTGGCATTTTCAGTTTATTTACTTTGGTTGATCGTAACGATCTTGAAATGCCTTCTTTAAGTCCCTATTTAGTTCTTTAACGTCTTTGCACGCCTGGGTTTTTGTTCTTGATGTTGCATTAAAATGTTCTTCTGTTCTTGGTGGGTGGTTTTAAACGACAATGATGATCCTGAATTCCTCTCTGAAGGAAAGAAAATGTCGAGAACCATAGTGAAGTTACCTTATCTGAGTCGTTAGAAAATTGGGATTTCTGGGAAGATGAGAACCACTTGTATATTTTAACTTTGTTGCACCATTTACGCTTTTTCGAGCTCTTGACGTTATTCTTGTCTACTTAATCTGCTTAATAATCCCAACTGCGTACGACTTAGATATTTTAGCCGTTTTTCAAAAGATGGATCCCCAGCCACCATTAGTAGACATGTATGGTCGGCCCATCCCCGAGGAGGATAGAGAACTACTGAAAAGAGTTCCTGGCCGGACTAAAATGTGGTTGTGGTTAATTCTTCCCGGTGAAAAAGAAAAGATGGAAGACTTGCTTCGTCCCTCGTATGGCAGCGGATCCTCCCAAGGAGGGAGCTCCACCCGAGGTACTACTGCTTCCCGGGGTGGTCGTTCTTCCCGAGGTTCCAGTGCGTCCCCTGGTAGCAGAGGCCGAAGATCCCTTCAAGTTCGGGCATTTGAGCCGTCATCCGCTGCCTCGCCGGGCCATTTGGTTGCCCGACATGTGGCTCCTAACAGTTTTGCCCGGGGTCGTCCGGCCGAAGACAACACTCCTTACGAGGAATGCATGTATTAGGCCATCGACTTTTCTAATCGGGGGCTTAAACAAGAAGCTGAGCAGACCTTGGACCGTTGTCGCTGTAAACAAAGGCCCTGGAGATCTGCTGCCGCTTTCCCCCTTTTATTGCCCTGGGCGTCTCAAACTCATGAAAATCTTAAGACTTCAGGTACCCCCGATTTTTGACTCAGTATTATTTTTTTATAGGTATTTATGTCTTCTTCCACTCATCAAACCAACCAATCGGAGGCCGGCGAGTCTGTTTCCTCTGGTATTCCCGTAATGGCGACTATCAACCGATGTGCCGTTAGTGAAGTCGTTACCGATATGAGGAATAGATCTTCGGTTAAGACAATCGCTAAAGTAATCCGGGGTGGTGATTGTTACACCGTATCCCCGCCTTCAACTAGCGAGTCAGTGGCCTCGAGATGTCGGGAGGATGAAACTCCATTCTTTTTCTTCTACAGACACATTGTTTCCCGACTTGGGCTGGAATTTCCTTTCTCCAACTTCCAAATGCAGCTTCTCCGCCACTTTCACTTGGCTCCTTCTCAACTTCATCCTAATGGCTAGGCCTTTACCATTGCCTTCGAAACTTTCTGTCATAAGTATGAGCTAGTTTGCTCCGTGCCAGTGTTCTGCTACTTCTTTGTTCCGCTGGAGAACAATCTTTCAATGGACGGAGATTTGTTTGAGTTTGGATGGACTTCTCTCCGGGCTTCACTTGGTCGTAAGTTTCTCAAGCCTTTCACGGATTCGTGGAAAGGCTTCAAGAACTCGTTTTTTAAGGTTTCTGCCAAGGCGGGTAAGATTCCGTGGTTTCTTCAGACCTCTGCTTCTGGGGAGCTTGAAGGTTGTTTCCCTTTGTATTGGACTGGAGAGCACCACCGATTTGATGCCAAGCATTTTTTTACCCCCCCTTTCTCATATGACTGCACAGGAGAAAGACGCCGTCGCTTTTATTTCCACTTTTGTCAATAAAGAGCCCTTAGAGGACTCGGCCGATTACATATTTTCTTTTGTACAGAAATCACCCACTGCGGGTATGACAATCGCTTTATCTGTTTTTGCAGTGTATTGTTGACGAATTTTGATTTTAACTCGTCTCTTGTTTTCCTGTCTTTTAGGTGATCCGATGGGTAAAAGGCCCGATTATCTTAATGTCACTGCCCGCCCTCCGAACACCACCACGTCATCTCGGCCTATGACTCCAGCTACCAAGAGGGCGGCATCTGTTCCTGAACCTTCTGATCCTACCCCGGCGAAGAAAACCAAGAGGTTGAGGAAAAAGAAAACCCTCGAGGCTGAGCCAGAGGAAGAGGCTAAAGACGACATTCACCTGGCCCTTCGTGTTGTTGAGCCCGAGAGGGCGGCCTCTGATGATCCGTCCTCCTCAGCTGTACCCGTGGTTAAGTTCCCGAAGTCTTATCTTTGGGAAAACAAAATTCCGACGGGCCGTCGCTCGGGTCTCCAGGCTCCTTCTCACTTCTATGATAGGAAGAGGATTTCATCTCGGGAGGTAAAAGAGCTCAGGGATTTGGAGCATATGAACATGAAAAATGCCGGTGTTTGTCATCTGGCTGCCCAACTGAAGGACTGGGTTGGAGAACAGGCAGAAGAAATAAAGGCTTTAAAAGCCAATCAACAAACAGCCGATGATCGGGTAGCTGAAGCCCAAGAAGAGCTCCTCGTGGCTCAAGCCGAGAAGGCGAGCTTGTCGGACGAGATTGTTGGACTTCGTGACAAGCTTCACAAGGCAGAGTCCGAGGTCACCCATCACCTTCAAGTCCACGACCAAGATTTGGCAATGCTGGCAACGTACAAGGACGAGGTGGCGAAGTACAAGGACGAGGTTGCAAGGCTGATGTCGTCTCTCGAAACTACCCAAACTGCCCTCAGACATGCCAACCAGGACGTAGAGATGCTAAAGACGGGGGTGATGGATGCCTTTGACAATGCCCTGGAGCAAGCACGATTTTTAAATCCTTAGTTTTCCCTAGACTTGACGCAATCGCATGTTAACGCCTATGTTGAAGGCGGGATTTTTCACCCTGCTCCCGATGTGGATGCTCCTTCAGCTAACATAGGTCCTGAGAAAACTACTGGGGATGGACAGGCTCTTGATGGCCCTGATGCTTAGTGTTCGATTTGTAGGCTTTTTCCTTTTTTGGCTTTGCAGACTCTGTGCCCATGTTTGGGCTTTGTAATGAACAGTTGATCAATATGCGCATGATTTTCTGCGTTTATCTATATTTCAATCAAACTGTTTCTTTTGTCAAGGCCACCGGTCGACGTGATCAAGGTCGATTGAAGTGCCTTAGTTTTATTTTCAGCATTTACATTGCCAAGTTACATGATTCACGAAATCATACGTTCGTACCATTCGCGCATGTTTTTTTTTATTATTATTATGGCCATTTAAGACGATACGGTAACCGCAGATCATCCAACCCGAGTTCCCGTCCGTCTATTTTTGGCGGCTTTGCCGCTATACGGTCAAGCTTAGACTCGTATTTAACGGATTATCCCGCTGGCGTTTTACTCGCTTCATGATTTATGAATTACTCGGGATTCACACATGCTTTTAGCGGCATGATTTATGAACCAGCTCGGGGTTCATACATGCTCTTTCAGTACCGTGACAAATGAACTAACTCGGGGTTCATATATACGTTGATAGTTTGAACAAGACTAAACTCGGCTACGTAGCCTATTATTTCATTAACTGAAATCCTCACAATAAAAAGCAAGTCTTAAACTCGCAATTAAATTGTCTGAACAAAGAAACGATTAAATGAGAAATGAAACTAAGGGATCTTAGCATGTAGCAAATTGCTTTAACTGTAGTAGGCCCTAAGTTTATCTGCATTCCAAGTTCTTTTCAGCGCCTCTCCGTTGAGAGTCTCCAGAACGTAAGCGCTTGACCTGAGTTTCTCCTTGATCCTGTAAGGGCCTTCCCAGTTGGCTGCCAACTTTCCTTCTCGGGCATTTTTATTGCCGATGTCTGCTCTTCGGAGGACCAAGTCGTCCCTCTCGAATGACCGGGGCTTTACCTTCCTGTTATAGCGAGCCATGATCAGCCGTTTCGTAGCCACATCCCTTAGGTGCGCAGTGGTGCGAACCTCGTCAATTAAATCCAACTCAGCTGCAATTGCCTCATTATTAACTCGCTCCTGACGCATTTGTAACTTCCTTAAGGAAGGTTCTCCAATTTCCACTGGTATCATGGCCTCGCAACCATAAGTAAGCTTGAAAGGGGTTTCCCCCGTAGATGTCTGTACCGTTGTTCGATATGCCCAAAGTACCGAGTAGAGGTGCTCAACCCAGTCACCTTGGGCCTCTTCCATTCGCTTCTTTAACCCATTCACAATGATCTTGTTTGCCGCCTCCGCCTGCCCATTGGACTGCGGATGTTCTACCAAAGCGAAGTGGTGTTTAATTTGAAACTCGGACATCATTTTCCGGAAACCCCGGTCTGCAAACTGTGTACCATTGTCCGTAACTATCTCGGCCGGAATCCCAAATCGGGAGATGATGTTCCTTCGGAAGAATTTCTGGGCTTTGGCCGAGGTTATTGTTGCCAGCGGCTCCGCCTCTACCCACTTAATGAAGTAATCCACTGCCACTATGAGCCACTTCAACTTACCGGGAGCTGGTTTGAAGGGTCCTAGTAAGTCCATTCCCCTTTTAAAAAATGGCCATGGTGCCGTGATTGCCTGTAAGTCGGATGGTGGCATTCTGATGATTTTTCCATGCTTCTGACAGCTTTCACATTTTTGGACGTGGTCCTTGGCGTCTCGAGCCATAGTGGGCCAATAATATCCTACCCGAATAGCCTTCCGTGCAACTGCCTTGGCCCCCATGTGTTGTCCGTTGATGCCCTCATGTATCTCTGCCAAGACATATTGGGCTTGGTCGCTCCCGAGACATTTTGCCAGAGGTGCATGTATACCCTTCTGATAAAGCTGGTCGTCCACCATCGTGTAAGCAGCTGCTGCCTTCACCACGTTCCTTGCCTGCGCGTTATCATCGGGAATAATTCCTCGCTCCAAGTAGTCCGCAATTGGTTTCCTCCAGTCTTCCGAGTTCGTAATCAACATTACACAACTTGGTTCTGGGAGGTTTTGTTGGACGACGGTTCTCAGGCTTCCCGGGCACTTAGTACTTGCCAATTTGGACAATACGTCAGCTCTTGTATTCTCCGTCCTTGGGATATGTGCTACTGTCACCTCATCAAATTGGGCCATAACCTCCTTTACCCTGGCCAAATACTTAGCCAACAACGGTCCCTTTACCTGGTATGATCCCTGAATTTGGGAAGCTACTAGTTGCGAGTCCGTTGAGACGTGTACTCTTTGAGCTCCGCTTTCTTTTGCCTGAGACAATCCTGCCAACAAGGCTTCGTATTCGGCCTGATTGTTGGACGTCGGGAATTCCAGTCGGAGAGACAGTTCTATTGCGACGCCTTCGGGGTTTTCAACAATAACCCCGGCGCCACCTCCGTGTAAATTGGAAGAGCCATCCACAAAGACTTTCCAGGGCTCCCTTCTCATTTCTTGTCCTTGGACGAAAGTCGACTCCACTAGGAAGTCGGCCAACGCCTGTGATTTGATCGCTTGTCGGGCCTCGTACATAATATCAAATTCGGACAATTCGATTGCCCAATTTGTCATCCTGCCTGCTAAGTCTAGCTTATGCAGGATCTGCCGTAGCGGTTGGTTCGTCCGGACTACAATAGAATGGCTGTGAAAATAATGCCTTAGCCGTCGTGCCGCTGTTAGTAAAGCGAACGCCATCTTCTCAAGCTTTTGGTATCTGACCTCGGGCCCCTGCAAAACCCGACTCACGAAATATACCGGCTTTTGTTCCTGACCGGTTTCCCTTATTAGAACTGCACTGACTGCTTCTTCCCCCACAAATAAGTAAAGAATTAATTTCTCGTTAGGCTTTGGTCTTGAAAGCACTGGGGGGGAAGATAAGCAATGCTTAATCTTGTCGAAAGCATCCTCACAGTCCAAGTTCCATCCTCCGGACGCTTGCTTCTTGAGCAGCTTGAAAAAGGGGAGTGACTTTTCGGCCGACTTGGGTAAGAATCTAGTCAAGGCCGCTAGTCTTCCTGTCAACTGCTGTACTTCCTTTTTGTTTGTCGGGACCCTCATGTCCAGGATTGCTCTGCACTTCTCCGGGTTGGCTTCTATGCCCTGGCTTGTTAACAAGAAACCCAAATACTTTCCCGAGGGTACTCCAAAAGCGCACTTTGCCGGGTTCAGTCGGATCTTGTGCCTTCTTAACTTCTCAAAGGTCTGGTCGAGGTCTTGGATATGACCGCTTTGTTCTTTCGACTTGACTATCATGTCGTCAATATATACCTCCACGTTCTTCCCTAGCTGGTCTTTGAACACTTTAGTCATCATCCTTTGATACGTTGCCCCTGCATTTTTGAGACCAAAAGGCATTACATTATAACAGTAATTAGCACTATTAGTGATGAAGGCGGTCTTATCCTGGTCCTCCGGGTGCATGGCAATCTGGTTATAACCTGAGTACGCATCCATGAATGAAAGCAACTGAAACCCGGATGATTGGTCCACCAGCTGGTCTATGTTGGGCATCGGAAACGCGTCCTTTGGGCATACTCTATTCAGATCCTTGTAGTCAACGCATACCCACCACTTGCCGTTAGGTTTTTTTACCATGACAACATTGGACAGCCACGTGATATATTGTACTTCCCTTATAAATCCAGCCCCGAGCAATTCTTGGACGTGGTTGTCCAAAATCTTCCCACGATCGGAACCGATGTTTCTCTTCTTCTGCGCTACTGGCGCTGATCCTGGAGGAATACCCAACTTATGACAACAAAACTCGGGGTCAATCCCCGGTATCTCGGACGGCCTCCAAGCGAACACGTCCCTGTTATTGACCAAAAATTCCTGCAACTCTGCACGAACTTCGGGATGCAAAGTTTTCCCTACTTTCGTGACCTGTCCCGGATCTTCTCCTAGGACGAGGTCTTCTAACTCTTCGCCGGGCTCTGCTTTGCGTACCTTGTCCTCCTCCCTCAGGTCCAACTCAACTACTTGTACAGCGCTGCTACACGCTTTTCCTTTACTTGCCGATTTTTCTTCTTGAACTGCCTCGAAATAACATTTACAGGAGTCCTTCTGATCCCCTTTGATCGTTATCACCTGATTCTTTTTATTGATGAACTTTAATTTTTGGTGGTTTGACGATACCAGCATGTTCCAAGAGTGAATAGTCGGCCTCCCCAAGATCATATTATAAGGTGAGGGGAAATCGGCTACCACAAACCGAACTATCTCGGTCTTGAATGCTTCTTTGGTTCCAAGAGTCAACTTCAAATCGATAAACCCTTTAGGACGGGTATCTTCGCCGTTGAACCCGGTCAACGTGGTTCTACATGGTTTCAAATCCTTAGAGTCTAGCCTCATTCGCTTGAATGCATCCCATAAGATGATATCTACTGCACTCCGGTTGTCGACAAACACCTTCTTAACTTGGCAGTCATCAATTACCCCCGTGATCACCAGGCCGTCATTATGCTCGGGTATCACGTCATCAAAGTCTTCCTGCGAAAATCCCAATATGGGCTCTTCTTTTTTCTTTCCCTTTTTGAACTTGGGTCGGTCTACAATTGACATAACCTCCTTAAGATACTTCTTTCGCTGGTTGGAAGAGTCTCCTCCTCCGCCAAAACCACCCACGATCGTGGTGCACACAAACCTTGACTCTGGAAACTCGTCCCCATCGTTACGTTTAGAATTGTCCCCGTGTTGCTTTTTCCTCCCCTCCTGCAGGCTCCTACTTCTGTTCGGCCGTTTGTTTTGTCGGCCTTGAGTTTGTATTACGTATCGACGGAGTTTCCCTTCCCGCACAAATTTTTAAATCGTATCCCTCAAATCCCAACAAGCTTCAGTCGTGTGACCATTTTGGTCGTGAAATTCACAATATCGGGACTTGTCTAAAGGTTGGTTCGCCCGCATTGGCCGTGGTCGTTCTACATATTTCATTTCAGTTGAGGAGACTTCTTTCCAAATTTGGGCTCGCGGCACCTTCAGTGGCGTATACGTTTCGTATTTTCCTTCTGCCCGACTTCCTCGTGATACTCTGTCCCTACCTCGGTCACGTTGTTTGTCCGTATTGTAGCGATCCTTCCCCCGGGACGGGGATCTTTTTGAGGATTCTCGGGCTGGTACATGATTCGTTGCCTCCATTTGCTCCATTTCTATATACTGCTTTGTGCGATCTCTGAACTCGTTCAACGACGTCGGGCGGCGCTTCATGATTGACTTCTTTAATGGCGAACTTTTGTCCAAGCCCGCCATCACACAGTGCAGTTGCACCTCGTCCTTCAAACCAGGAACCTGCAGAGCAGTAGAATTAAATCGCTCCAAATATTTCTGAAGAGTTTCTCCGAGTCCCTATCGTATTTGGTCGAGTTGAAACTCTGTCTTAGGCTCCTTCCGACTTGGGGCAAAGTGGAGCAAGAACTTGCCTTCCAAGTCCTTGAGGTCCGGGACGGAGTCGGCCGGCAGACTGTTGAACCATATCAGTGCAGGTCCTCGCAAAGTTCCTGCAAATAAACGCGCTATGATCGGTCCGGAGTATCCCTTTACCATTATTTCCATCTTGAAGTTACTGATATGGATTTGCGGGTCCTGACTGCCGTCATACTTAGGGAAGTCCTTAGTGTCAAGGCCCTTCGGATAAGGTGCTGCCATGATCTTTTTCGTGAAGGGAGTTATTACTCTGTCTCTGTCGCCCTCGTCCGAAGGGGGTATGACCCGCTCCCTTGAGGACCTCAGGTTTCCGCCTGTTTGCACCCTAGTTGACACTGGATCGCGCCTATCAGTTTCTTCATTAGTGCCGGCAATCCGGCCTTGTCTTTCGGGATGTCCACTATTGCCCGAACGTCTGTTCTGCTCATCTCAGTCATTTTCCCGAGATTGCCCTTGGTCTCTACTTCGGTCTCTATCGCGCCCGTTACTCGGCCGCTCCCCATGGGAGTGGGAGCCTTGCCGACTTGGCCCCGTCTCATCTCTGTTGGTTGTAGAACTCCTTTTGTCAGTTTGGTCAGCATATTGCTGGAAGAAATTCCTCCATTCCTCATCACTTCGGACCATTTCTTCCTGGTGCGCACGAGCGCTTTCTTGAATTTGCAGACTGTGGCGGGTTTCCATTCCCTCCATTTTGTTTAGGATGGAACCTATTGTGTTCTGCAGCAAGAGAATGTCCGGGTTGCCTACCTGAACTTCCCCCTGAAAACCACCTTCAGCGGCTTGAGTTTCCTCATGCTCTAACACGTCATTCTGTGGGATGTCGGAGTCAGCCGCGTTCGATTCTCCTTCCGTCTCGATGATTACCTGTTCCATGTCGGGGTCGATACGATCATGTTGCTCCGCTTGCATCATTTGCTGTCCATGTTCTTTCGGCTCCTGCATACTCGGAGCTGTTAAAGTTCTCTTTGATCTTGCCATTGATACGTGACCTTAGAACCATGTGGTCGACCTTTTTAAGGGGTCCCCACGGACGGCGCCAAATGTTCGTGTGTGGATTATGTCGATCTGGATTATGGCTTGAACTAGGATCACCGCCTAGGGCCTACGTACCCTGAGTCAGGGATCAAAGCCAACGTAGTTCGAATAGAATTCCGGCGTTTAGCCACTGGGTGTGGGGTGTGTGCTTAGTGAGAAGGGAAATGAGTTCATATGTCGTCCCGTTCACCAGTGGAGTGATCTCCTATTTATAGAGAGTGGTAGTTAGGATTCATATCCGAGATACTCGGCTATTCATGGGTTTGTGACCCCGAGGTATGCTGTGAGTGGCGATATTAGTGGGGGTAGTTACCGCAGATGATGGCATGATGGATTGGGCTTCATGGCCCATGTTCTTAGGTCCATAACAGTAGCTGCGGCCTTGAAAGCTCAAATCTGGAGTCGATTCGATGAAGGGGAGAAGAAACGAATTCAACGCGTACAGTAAGAGGGTAATTAAGGAATTTTGAAAATTTAGATTTTTTTTGTAATAAAAAGCATGGGTCCCACAAACAGAGTTAGGCTCTTTTAACGTTTATGGGATTTTTGCTCCAACTTTGAAAACTCATGTGCATTTTTGCTCCTATAAAAAACATATGGTACTGGGTGCTCCTGAGAGAAAAACACATGAGTATTTTTAAACCGTCATTGCACGATGTATCAGTGTCATGTCATTGCTAGATGTAACGATAATTTTACACCATGTACATTTTTTTAAAAAATAAAATAATGTAACTACATTTTTAATAAATTATTTGAACAATAATCAACTGATATATTGAATTTAACAACTGATAATAATCGTAAAATTCAATAAATCATGCGACTACATATATAATGCCATTTAGGAGATCAATCATATTTATTGGCTCGTGATCAAGAAATTGATGAACTAAAAGTTTTGACAAGATGAAAATTTTATCTGCTACACATACAATTCTCATTTTAGAATTATAATAACAATTGGCGTGGATGATTTTATAAATTACACTTTTCACTGAACACCACGATTGCTTTTAAAGTAGTAATAAACATAATTAAACAGATCATTTTTTCGAATCTTGGAATTATTACGATGCTCCGTGCATTGTACTGTTACGCTACCAGTTTATTCAAAACAAGATGGGTTACACCTTCCTCCTTGGGTTCAACTGGTAAAGGGGTCGGACATTCTCTCAAAAGAAGAGGGGGTTTGATCCTAGAGTTGGTCAAGACACTGAGGGAGTCATCCTAACTCCTGAATGCCTAGATAAACGCTTGAGGATAATAAACAGCTCACCACATTGGTATCACCTAGAAGGAAAGGAGATTCCGTCTTGTCCTTGGATTATGGGTGAACCCTACCCATTTCCTAAAATTTCAGTATTAAAAAAAATAAAAATAAATAAAAATAAAAAACAAGATAGGTCCCGTGATACACTACTTCAAGCCTGTCCATGATGAGCACATACTGAGCATATCCATCACTGAACCATTAATATTGAAAAGTGAGGGCGCAGTCCTTTCTTGAAAAGTGTGAAGAGAGATTACGTGGGCAAAAGTGAAATGGGTTAGTGCGAGAAGCCCTTCCTTCTCTCTAGTTTCCCCCCATTTCCGTTGACATGCTTCATCCTGTTCCATTCGAAGGCAACTTAAAGACTGATCCTCCTCTTCATCTAGGGGAGGATCAATCCTCCAAGCGCGCTAAGATAAATGATGACCAGGTTTCGGATGTCGCCATGGTAGCAGACCTCGACCTCTCTCCGGAGCCACGGTGCCTTGAACCTCAAGTCCTTGAAACCCTACCCTTCGAACACGTGCCTGAAACACAAATGTCCCCAGCTGCTTTCTATGAACATGATATCCAAATGGCAAACGACAGCGTTGAAAAAGAAGCCACCAAGATTCCTTCCTTTAAGGATAAGCTCCTCAACAACACGGAAGATGAGGAAGAAGACGATATTGTGCTTAAACAGGGGGACATTTCCATTGGTCTCAATGGACAAATCCCAACAGTTAACTTTGCATCTCATGTCATTGAAACGCTGAACAAAAGAATGGGGTTGGCAGTAGTGGTTAAGTTACTTGGGAGGAAAATAGGTTTTCGCCATCTCCGTTCACAGCTTCACTCCTTATGGAGACCATCTAGCCAGATTAAAATCATCGACCTCAACAATGACTGCTTCTTAGTGAGATTCCAAGAGGACTTGGATTATCAAAATGCGCTCTTGACTGGTACATGGATGATCTTTGGACACTACCTGACAGTTCAACCATGGACACCATCGTTTAGACCTTAGGATCATGTTGTCAACCAAGTCATAGGTTGGATTAGACTTCCAAAGCTTCCAGCTCGGTATTACCATAAAAGCATCATTCGCTCCATTGGTGGAGTCTTCGGGGAGGTCATCAAAGTAGACTACAATACTGACTCCGGTGACCGTGGGAAGTTTGCAAGAATTGCAGTAGTCATTGATCTAACAAAACCTCTAACCTCCAAAATCCAAGTTGATGGAGAACTTATCTTTGTGGAATATGAAGGCTTACCTTCAATCTGTTTTCATTGTGGAATGTATGGGCATCTCCAAGATAGTTGTCCAGGGAAAATGGTGGCTAACAGTGAAATTTCGGTGGCGTCAGTGGCTGCCAATGGGGGTCCTGCGGACTCATTCTCCTCAACGGAGGCACGTGAAACTCCCAACTTTGGAGCCTGGATGCAGGTTCAACGACGGCAACGCAACACTGACAAGGGGCACAAATCGAATGTCATGCCTGTGGCATCTGGGAATAAAAAGGCGGTCAACAGTTCGAGATACGAGGTTCTTGGAGAGGTACAGGAGGAGGAGCGTTCGACACCGCAAGACCAAGTGGGAGGTTCTCATTACCTTAACGATGATTCCACTTCGCGCAGAGATAAAGGGAAACAGACTAAAGGCTCCAAAAAGCTCGACACAATGACCTGGCAGCAAACGACTCCTATGCAGAACAAAAATCACGAAAGCGTCACACCTGCGCCGCAGTATGTCGTAAAGCGTGCAGACTCCTCCCTTGATCAGAATTCCAACTTGGCGGTTCAAGTAGTTGACCCTGGAATGCCTCGTTCGAATCTTCCTCCAAGTGGATCCAAAGCTGGGCCTAGTACCCAAAAGCCCAATGGTAACAAGGACCCTATTTCTAGAGGCCGAGGCATTAAAGTCTCTTCGGGAGTCAGCCTTTACAACTTGGGCCCCAAACCCAATCCAGAGGGACCTGGGCCATTGATCAGAGCCATGAAGGATATTGCTAGGAGCATTCAGAATGAATTACAGTCTATTAATGTCGTGATGCAGCAAGAGGGAGTTGACCCTTTGCCCAATTTATCCTCTTAATTATTATTATTTATGTCAATAATTACTTAGAATTGCCAAGGAGCTTTTTAAAAAAAAGTTCCCCTTAGTTTTTAAATCTTTTGCTGCTAATTATAAGGCTGTTATTTTTGTGATTTTGGAACCTAGGATTTCTGGAGCCAAGGCCGACTCTGTGATAAAAAAACTTGGTTTCCATAATTCCCACGGGGTTGAAGCATCTGGATTTTCGGGAGGCATCTGGATTTTATGGACATCTTCCGTACAAATTAATATACTGGTGAACCATGTTCAGTTTGTCCATATGGAGGTCTCTTGCACTAGTCAAAACTCTAAATTCCTGTTCACGGCAGTTTATGGAAGCCCGCAAAGTCAATACCGTAAATTTCTTGGCAGGATCTTCAGCTTCTTGCGGATAATATTTCATCTCCATGGGCTTTGGCTGGAGATTTTAATGCTATTCTTCATAGCAATGAAAGACAAGGTGGATCAATTAATAGAATTCATGGGTGCAGGCTCTTTAGCAACTTCATCCACTCAAGTGGCCTTTTTGACTTGGGCTCCCACGGTCCAAAATACACCTGGCGGAGAGGTTCCCTTTTAATGAGACTGGACCGAGCCCTTTGTAACTCAGCATGGCTTCATCTCTTTCCTGGCAGCTTAGTTAATCATCTTCCAAAAATTCTCTCTGACCATTGGCCCATTTCAATTGATTTGGCCAACCATCATCAGGCCACCTCTTCTCCACCTCACTTTAAATTTATTGCATCTTGGATTTCTCACCCTGACTTCCAAGGGATTGTCCGACGGATTTGGGGGTCTGGTAATGATATTTTGTCCTGTATTGATGTTTTCAAGACCGAGATCCAGCGCTAGAATTCTTCCACCTTTGGAGGGATAGGGTGCAGGAAGAGGAGACCTCTTAATCGAATTAATGGCATCCAATCCAAACTCGAGCTTAATCCCAATCATCCTTCAGATTTCCTCGTTGATCTTGAAGCGTCTCTCAGGGAAGAGTTTGAGGATGTTTGCTTCCAAGAGGAACTTTTGTGGCTTCAAAAATCTTCCTCAGACTAGGTATGCCTTGGAGATCGAAACACGGGCTATTATCACATGAAAGCTCTGATGAGGAAAAAACGAAACTGTGTCACCAGACTTAAACTCTCAGATGGGACGTGGCTTGAGGATGGCGATCAATTATCCTCTTTTGCAAGGAAATTTTTTCTTGACTTATATTCTCTTGAGGACCCTGGGATCATTCCATTCACCCTTCACGGTGCTTTCCCGCCTCTTGCCTCACATCAGCTTTTATCCTTGGAGAACTCTGTGACCTTGGAGGAAGTCCGGCTGGCCCTTTTTGACATGAAACCACTTAAGGCGCCGGGTAAGGATGGTATCCATGCTCTTTTTTATCAATCACAATGGTCCTTGGTTGGCCCTAACATCTACAACTTTGTTAATCGTTTGTGGTCTGGCAACTCTCTTGAGCCTGTCCTTAATCAGACCCTCTTGGCTTTAATCCCTAAAGTTCACCAACCCACTCTCATCAACGACTTCAGACCGATTAGTCTTTGCTCAGTGTTATATAAGATTTTTTCAAAGACTATTGCCAATCGCTTGAAATCGGTCATGCCTGATTTGATAGGTCAGTATCAATCGAGTTTCATTGAAGGTAGAAGTATCATTGATAATATTATAATTGCGCAGGAGGTGATCCAATCCATGAGAGGCAAAAAGCCTTTGATAGGCTTCGCTGGGACTTCATCTCTGACACCCTTAACGATGCAGGCATTCCTTCCAACCTTGCTAAATTAATTATGAACTGCATTTCCTCAACGTCCGTGCAGGTGCTTTGGAATGGGAAGCCCACCGCTCCTTTCTCTCCTCAGCGGGGTGTGAGACAGGGAGACCCCCTTTCCCCCTATCTATTTGTATTGTGTATGGAGCGTTTATCCCAATTAATTGAGGCCAAAGTTAATTCTGGCCACTGGCAAACTATCAAATTAGGGCGACGAGGCGTTCCTCTATCTCATCTTTTTTTCACGGATGATCTTATCCTGTTTGGCCAAGCTACATCTGAGCAAGCGTCATTGATAAAGGAAACTTTGTATGACTTTTGCCAATCTTCCGGGCATCTAGTAAGCCATCCCAAATCTAAAATCTACTTCTCCAGGAATGTTGATTTCCAGATTTGTAAGAGAATTTGTGATGACCTGGGATTTCAGAAGACTAACTCCTTAGGCAAATATTTAGGAGTTCCCCTGTTAAATGGCAGAGTCACCTCATTGACTTACCAGTATATCTTAGATGGTCTTCATGCAAAGTTGGCGGGTTGGAAAAGTAAATCCCTCTCACTGGCTGGTCGCATAACCCTTGCCAAATCTGTTTTGTCAGCCTTACCACTTTACACGATGCAGAGCTCCTCTCTTCCTGCCTCTTGCTGTGGGAAAATCAAGAAATTAATCCGTAAATTCATTTGGGGATATTCTAATGATCATTGGGGCGTCCATTTGGTTAAATGGAAGGATCTTTGCCAACCTCTTAAGCATGGGGGATGTGGCCTTCTCAACCTCGAATCTCAGAACAAAGCCCTCATGATGAAACTGATCTTTAAAATTCACTCTCAACCTGGATCCCTTTGGGTTAGAGTTCTAAAGCAAAAGTATGTAGTTAAGGATCTCTGGAAGATTCCCTACAAAGCTTGTATGTCTTACTTCTGGAGAAATCTGATCAAATCTTGGGATGAAGCTTCTCTTTATATCAAATGGAAGCCTGGCGATGGGGGGACAGTCAAATTCTGGGACGATTTTTGGGTAGGTGATTATGGTCCCTTAAAAAATATATCATTCTCCCCTATTTCTCCACTGGATCTCTCTCGGCCTATCTTGGATTTTCTAGATGATAACGGTTCTTGGAACTGGGATCTCTTTCGGCATCTTCTCCCCTGCGAGGTATTGAAGGATATAGCCTCCATTTCTATTCAGAGAGGAGCCTTGGAGCCTTCTTGTTCTTGGAGCTTAGGCAAGGATGGGCAATTTTCAACCAAGTCGGCTTACCAGGCCATTGAAGAATTGAATTGGAACAAGCATAGTACTATGTGGTCTCAAATGTGGAAATTACCCATGGCTCAGAGGGTTAAAACATTCACCTGGCTCCTTCTGAAAGGGAAATTGTTGACTAATGAGGAACGCATCAAAAGAGGCATGTCCCAAGACCAATTCTGCTCTATATGCCACCGCAACACTGAGTGCCTTGATCATGTCTTCAAAGGGTGTTGCATGGCCTCTACAGTTTGGAAAAAGATTCTCCCCTCAAATATGTTTAATGATTTCTCTAGACTGAGCATTCAGAACTGGTTGTCCCTTATTATCCGATCCTCTTCTCTGGACACTTCTTGGAAGATAGGGGTCTGCATCACTTGTTGGAAACTTTGGGAGATTCGAAACAAAGTGATTTTTGCTAATGGTGTCTTCACCACTGATGGAATCCTAGGACAAATTAAGGCTATTACAGTTCACACTCAGGAGTGTTTTTCTAAGTTTAATCTTCTCTTGTAATGCTTTTTGCACTTGTACATCCTTTGTTTTTCAATGGAATCCTTTCATTCAAAAAAAAGTGAGGGCGCAAAAATAAATCAAAAGCAAGATTTTCAATAAAGTAATTTGGCAGTTTGCGTCGTCCTCATGAATCATCACAATTCACAGCACTGTCTCTTTGATGGCCAAAATGCTTTTGATTGAGCCAGCTGATCAATCAACATGGTGAATTGGTGATGCTAATTAATCATACAGTATGTATCACTCCCTTCATTTCTAAATATAAAATAAAATTTATAATATAAATTATACTATGAACTTTACCTTATATTTAAAACCGAAAATAATACCATCTACAGCGCAAGGCAACACACCAAAACTCAGCTCTTCAGTATCCAGTTTTTAAAAAGGGAAAAAAAAAACCGACACTTTTTTTTTATATATATAAATTTTAATAAAAAGGTTGGGTTCACCCACGATTCAAGGATAGGGTGAAATCTCACTTTCTTTTAGGTGATACCATTGTTGGGTAAGGCGAGCCATCTATTACTTTCAGGTGTTTACCTAAGCACCCGAGAGCTAGAATGCCTTCCCCTGCGCTTTGACCAATTCCAGAATTGAACCTCCTCCTTTTCGTGAGAGTGTCCGACACCTTTAATGTAAGGATGAGAGGTAAATTTTTTTTTTTTTTTTTAATTTTAAAAACTTGGAGGATGCTGAGAAGGTTACTTTTTACACAGGTTTGAGGGGCCCATGAGGCCATGACTCTGCCAATCCTTTTCACTTTCCCGCTGAGCACTTGGACCCCACTCCCCCACTTTTTTACGTACATTGCTGTTTGTTTTTACAATTAATATTTCTAATCGGACGCCCCCTTACCCCTTTATTCACAGGTGTCACCCTTCCATGCACCGGCCTGTTTGGCTGTACACCTCATTCATTGTTTTCTATACAATTTTTAAGATTGAATCCTCAATAATTGAGCGGTTAAAAAAGAGATTATTATGTCTCATGATAAAAAAACATTTGTCAAGTCACATCACCCATTAATCACGTGTCATACAAAAACATGTCAATAGGGAACATACGGTGAGAAAGTATACATGTGTTTTTTTAAAAACTAATTCCTCTCCAACTCTACTAAAAACATGTCAATTCTCAAGCCGTGAATGATCGGGGTAAAACTGTGGAGCAAAAGCCAATATCAAATTTAAATTTTTTTTCTTTCACACACACACAAACAGACATATAGATTGTGTTATCCAATAAGATTTATGTTTATTTCAGTATTTTTTTCATCTCAACTTACGTTTATGTTTATTTCAGTATTTTTTTCATCTCAACTTACGTTTAAACGCTATCACAAACAAAAACCAATTTAGAAGAATATCACTTCTGCCCTTATTATCCCAAACACAAATCATATTTATAATCAAACTTTTATCTTATCTTAATTTTATAAAAATTAGATTAAAAATAAATCACTTATATCACTGCTATTTCAAATAAGCACATGTTCCTCTATATGTACTCCACATTAACAAATCTTTTAGAATCTGAATTAAAATTTAATTTATCCAATTTCGAAAGAATATCCACGAGTTTAATCGAAACCCACGAATTGTGTGTACTCCGAGTAAGCCGACTGCATGGCAATAGGGGCCCGTGTAACATGGTCTGGGAGATCAAAGGCATCCACTAGTTCCCTTGCAATATTCCTCACTTGGAAACTCAGATATGTCGTCAGTTTCTGGATAGCCTGCCAAATGAAACAACGCCATCAATCCACATCTTTAACACCAGCAACAATAACTTACCAAAAAAAAAAAAACACCAGCAACAATAACAATTGACAGTGAGTTAACAAATATTCTGAACTGCACTGGTTTCGTCACACCATATATTTAGGCTTTTCAAAGATATCATCAATAAAGGTGTTAGCATACCTTGGCCTTATTGGGTGCTACGTAATCAACATTGCGGTAGGTTCCTATGTCGTTCCAAATTCTATCCAGGGCATAAAGATCACACACAAGCTTAAGAGCTGCTTTGGAACTAGGGTCAGAACAGCTGATGCAGAAACAAACCAAGTTAAATACAAAACAGATATTCTTTAAACCATAAAGATAACAATGGAGAACATAATCCAAATAGTAGGAACTAGAAAGCACCTCTCCACAGATTCAATAAATTTAGCAAGGATGACTGACTCTATATGTGACTCAGCAAGTGTCAAAAGGTGATTTAAGCATCTGTTCCATGCACCAAAGTTCCCAAGATTTTTAGAATGCTTCCGAAGTCGTACAGCAACACTTTGAAGCAACCTTGATGTGCGGTACTGTAATGTGAGAAGTTACATGAATCTTAGTCCATTTCATTTACCATGTGTAGTATATTGTAGACAGAGAATGAAGATGACACTCACCCTAAAAGCATCCAACTGAAACTGAGGATTTCGTAAATGTTCTTCCCCTTCCCACCTAGCAGTTACAGGATTTGGCTGAGAGAGATATTTGTTCATGGATACCTTCAAGTAATTCCACGTGACTGCAAAAGTCCCACCTTGAAACTTCTGCTGGTATTGTTTCAGTAGATCACCTGCAACCTGCATTTGCATTTCCAATAGGACAAAAGGAATTCATGCCACAGGAAGTCAGGAACCAAACCATTAACAGAACTTTGACGAAACATTTGGTTTTCATTATTTAGCTCGCTATTTGGAGGCTAAAGAAAGCAAGATGCAATTCTATTGAACCATAAAAAGAAAAAGAAGAAGAAGAAGAAGAAGCAAAAATAAAGCAACCTGGCCTCTGGCTGACAGGAGCTAGGTAATAACTAAGAGTGTAATATATCAAGGATTCAAGGTCAATGTAGTATTTTATACCCAAGTCCAGCTTTCCGATTTAACAATGTTGTTATCAAGGAAAATTTAAACTGACGTTATTTGCAAACCTTAAATGTAGAAAATCACAAAAAGGGGTTCAAATATTGAAAACAACATACAGAATTACATGTTGATGACTGAGTCATAGACACATGTTTTTTTTATCTTGTTGGTTCTCAGGCAAAGCAAACGTAATGTCAGCTTAATTAATGTTTCTGACAACAAATGATATGGGTTTAGCCAATACCTGTTGAAGAAGAACTGTGTTGTCCCCTTCAAATGTCTGAAAAATATCATGATCATTCCTCAAGCTACCAAACCGATTTACAGCAGCATAACCATGGCCTCCACAGGATTCCCTGCAGGTGCTCAGTGACTTGGCGGTATATGCTGTCACATAAGCCTTAAGACCTGCTGAAAGAGCATGGACATCTCCAACTAATGCCTCATCGTGAGACTTCTTCATTTCTGAATATTTTTCAACTAAGTATGCAGTGGCGAAATGAAATGCATAAGTTGAAGCCAGCATTGGCATAAGCTTGTGTTGTTGAGATTGGTAATCAAGGATGGAAACTTCAGGCTGGTTTGGAGGACCAAATTGCTGACGAAGTAGAGAATATCGGATGGCAATTGTGGCAGCAACCTTCAGGACACTAACAGAAGAATAAGCAAGCCCCACCCTACCACCTACAAGCTCCCCTAATGTTGCAGCAAACCGTTTATTTACAGTAGGGAGGCTACTGGTGTACTTCCCATCACGAGAGACATCTCCAAACCTATTTAGAAGATTATCTCGAGGTATTCTTACTGAACGAAATCTTAAAGCTCCATTATCTACACCGTTTAATCCAATTTTTTGACCACAATCATGTATCTCAATCCCGGGAAGTGTCTTGTGGGTCTCCATATCCCTTATAGGAACAATAAAGGCATGGACACCCATATCAGAAACACCTTTCGAATCATAAGTTGGTAATAGCAGCCTAGCAAAAACAGTGGCAAATTTTCCATGAACTGCAGCATTGCCAATCCACCATTTGATGGCACCATCAGTAGGTGTGTCGATGACGAACTCATCTGTGATGGGATCAAAAGTGGCAACTGTTTGGAGGCACTGCACATTTGAACCTTTTAAGCACAAGAATAGCAGTTTAGGACATTTTGTTATGAAGCCATATGACAAAACGTTCGGGATATAATATAATATAAACATAAAATAAGTGCCTCAGTGCCCCCGCAGAGTCTTCGCTGTATAGCAACAGAAAACACCCTGACAGTGAAAGGGAAACAATAAAGAACTAGATGGACAAAGTCCCAACGGCCTGAACTTTATCATCTAGCCATCTTCTCAACTAAACGTTACGCGAAAGCTCGTGGTATATTTTGTCGGGTGAATATAAAGTGAATTTCACCAACATCTACTCAGAAGTCCAATTAAAAAGAAAATCTTTCGCCAAGTCTTGAGGATATGAGTTGGAGGTATGATAACTATTCAGAATGTCGATATGCGAAATACGTTGCCAAACTTTTAACAGTGGGAAATTGGGAATTACTGATCCGGTGCGTTTGATTGAAGAAAGAAGAGTTCAAAAGTTGATTTTTTTTCCCCTGGTTTGGAATTTAATTAAGCAGTTACAAACATCTGAGCAATCAGAGAAATAAAAGAAATGCGAGCACCAGAATTTACCGTGATAAAGTTCGGTCATGGCAAAACAACCCGGGTAGTCCAAATTATCAATGCCGTCGAAGTATTTATCCCTATGCTTCTTGGTTCCCAAATTGAGAACAGAACCTCCCCAAAGACTGCAAACGAGAGAAGGATCGTCAATTTCAGAACACCATGCATAAATAAGCTACGCATTCAGAGAATTTTTGGATTAAAGAACCAAAAACACATATACAATTCAAAAGCAAGGTAAGGGTGTTGAAGAAAGAAAAAGGGGAAGGGAAACATAAGGTTAAAACGGGATCACCTATACTGCACACCCATCTTAATGCCAAGAGACATGTCGACGCAACCAACAGCTTCGAGAATTGCAAAGTACTTGGAGGGATCGTCGACCACGTATCGAAAGGGCCTAACTCCGGCTTCCCTGACCAAGCCAAGAAGTTGCCTCATAGAGAGCTCACGGTGGGCATCTTTAGAAATCTCCAAGGGGGTTTGGAGTTCAGGCCTAGAATTGAAGTAATCCAAAACCTTCTCTTGAATATCTCTATGCTTACCCCTGATGAATGGGGATAGAACAGCAGGATCGACGTCAAGCTTGGCGACCTTTGCGCAGGTTAGCATTTGCAGGTGGGGTTCGGGATCGGAGAGCGGCCGTGGAATAGGGTTGAGGTGCAAAGATAGCGTGAGGATACGCCGGGAAAGCGTCTGAGAATCATCATCGCTCTGCATTTTTTTAAAAAAATTTCTTAGGATGGTGAAGGAGGAGAGCCAATGAAGGATGAGGAGAACTGAATAACAGCAAAAAGGTTGGAGTGAGTCAGAATGAGAAAGGGTTGAGTTGGAGGGGAATGATATTATAGTTTCTTTCACGGCACCCTGATGACGTGGCGGATACGTATAGGATCAAAAGTTGGCGAATCATGTTTCTCGGCGCGCCTTCCAACGTCATGCCCAATTGCCCATGACTTAGAAGCGGATAAACATTCCAAGCTCCCGCTGATGTGTTTGTTTGTTTGTTTTTTTTTTTTTAATTAAGAAATCAAATATTTAATTAAGATTTTTTTCTGCAATGTCCAAAAATTTGGAGTTTGGAATGGACCATCGCGAAGCTCAACATCCTTTGACCAAAAAAAAAAGCTCAACATCCAGTCCAACTTGTGAATTTGGATTAAGTATGCCAGAGGCTCGCGTCATTTTTATTATTTTATTTTTTATGGCAATATAAACGAATTGCCAGAATAAAAGGATGATTAAATTCTTTCATGCTTTATATATTTTACTATAAATAAATTTTATTGTTGATGCATTTTAGTTAGTTTCAGATTTAAAATTTACACGCTCAGCTTTAATTTGAAAATATTTAAATTTAAGTACTTAAATATTTTGCACGTTTCCCTTGCTCAAATTAAAAAATATTATGCACATTAAAATACTCGCTCTTCTACTTCATTTATGTCTATACTCTATAGAACTATAAAACTTTTAGAGTAATTTTTATATAAGTTATACACAATTTATATCTTAACCTCTCCTCTATTTTTTATAGAATCTTATAAAATTGTGCATTTCTTAAAATAAAATGAAATATAATTTAATTTTTATTTAATCAATATAAAAAAAATTAAGATAGAAAAAAAACTAAGGTTTTTTCCCCAAATTACCCCTTATTAAATAACTAATTACCGAAATGCCCATGTTTCTAAATTATATCCCAATCTACCCCTGTTTAGTCGACTAACCCCAAGTTTAGTCGACTAAAACGCGGGGCGTTTAATTTTTTTGACTTTCCCCGCGATTTAGTCGACTAAGCACTATGAGTTAGTCGACTAAATCACGGCAGAGGAGAATCTCCTAGTATATCTCGTTATTTTATTGAATATTTGATGAATATTAAATTAATAAAGGGAAAATAATGTACATCTTATGTCCTTAAATTCATCAAGAGATTTTATTGGTTTTATATTTAAAAAGGATAATATAGAGTCCTAAATTATAGGATGTTATATATTTGAAAAATCTAATTTAATTAATTAGAATAAAAAGGGGAATTCATTAATGGAGATACTAATTTATTTGATAATTTATAGTCTCCTATAATATTGTTAATATTTTAATTTATATGGCTAAATAAAAGTAGAAATATGTGGTATTTAACGTGATAAGAGTTTAAAAAAACTCCTCTATCGCGATTTAGTCTAACCCATAGTGCTTAGTCCACTAAATCGCGGGGAAAGTCAAAAAATTCAACGCCCCACGTTTTAGTCGACTAAACTTGGGGTTAGTCGATTAAACAGGGGCAGATTGAAAAATAGTTTGGAAATAGGGGCATTTCGGTAATTAGTTATTTAATAAGGGGTAATTTGGGAAAAAAGCCAAAAAAAACTGAAGATAATTTTAAACCGAATGATATTATTAAGATAAATGTTAAATTAATTTTGAATTGAGATTTTGTTATATATCACACTGTACGAAATTTGAAACGAATATATAGTTTTTTTTAAAAAAATATATATATCATGGTAGGGTTTGAATCTTGGACATGGGGAGGGAGGTCAGTTAATACTGGCTCCCATGTCACTGCGTTACTAAAGCACTGGCCAATTATATAGTTTATTTGATTTTTCGGATTGCTTCTCATATTATATATTCAAATGAATTCAGATTTGAATTTGAATTAATTATTTGTTATTAGAACATATTAGTTAGTTTTCTGTTAGCATTCATGTTTTACGTAACTGACGCCATAAAACTGGTGTCATACTTTTTTTTTATACGTAAGAAATACCATTAAAATTAAATTGGAAGTACAATTGGGGATTGAGATCCCATTAAAACTGTTGTCATACTTAGTTAGGGTTAAGTAACAATTTTATCCCTGAAGTACACGTCTAGGAATAATGTTGCCCTGAAAGTTTTTTCAGACTCAATTTTGCCCCGAAAGTATAAAAACGTGGCAATGTTACCCTCCATTAACGGCGAGACTAACAGATGCCTGCCACATAAGATTAGTTGACACGTAGAATACCAAGTTGGACAGCCACGTTAGAGTTCACGGGACAAATGAATTCTGACTACGTTGGGTCTCAGTGCTCAGGCATGGGTCTTTAAATGGCAAAGGTTGTTGATGATTTGTGTCGTGCAACACTTGGGATGGAGCAAAGAAGAGGAATGGGGGAGTCGGCAGTGTCTACAACATCGACAAGAAGGAGGAGGGCGACGATGCGACCATGTTTTTGTCTTCAGTTAGGCCATGGATAGTGAAATCCATTAATGTTTAGTTGAGGTGTTGGCCGCATGTTTAGCTCTAGTTTTAGCACTAAGAAAAGTAGTTGTGGCAATGTTTGGCAGATATATTGTATGGAACCGATGTTTAATATATATAAAGTTCTAAAGTTATGTACCTAATTAAGTTTTGTTTCCTCCCTCATATCCCCTGTTCAATGATCTTAAAACAGAGATAAATAGAGACTATGCATAATATCTTGCAAACTCAAGTGAAATGATGCATAGTGGAGTGCCATAGCAAAAATATGTGAAAAAAACTAGTTGAAGTCGGGGAAATGGTATTGTGAATGTGCTTGTTCCTTAATTTGAAGATCCATGCTAATGTGTAAGTAACCTTCTCTACCAGTCATCTATAAGATTTAATTGAATTATGATTACTAACTTAAGCATCTGAGATCTAAAAAGTGGTTTTGTAGGATGCTCTGTTCACTTATTGAAAAACAAAGGTTAACCGAGGAAAGAGTTGCTCAAGTAATATAGACATTACTTGGGAGTAACTACGACAAAAAGTAGTCAGAGTTATGAACCAGAAAATATTACCCGAGTAATATCATATCTCAATATAGTTTATAGTTGTTTTTTGATTATATTACTCGAGTAACTATTATGCTACCCGAGTAACCCGAGTAATATTGAGACTTAATATATCTACCCAATGTTTCAAGAACAAGTAAACTGAGTAATATACCAATTACTCGAGAGAAACGTCTCAAAGAAAAAGTAAGGTTAGGAAGCAAACTATAATTACTTGAGTAACAACTTTTTTACCCAAGTAATGTCGCAAATGAGGCAATCATTGTGGAGTTCGTGACACAAAATTACTCGAGTAGTTAAATAAGTTACACGAGTAACAAAAATATTACTCGAGTAATGTTGCTAAGAGGCGTCATTTCACTGTAACAGCTATTTCTTGAAATTCCATCATCTTAGAAATTACTCGAGTAAGAACTAGTCTTAGAAATATAATTTGAACTAGTCTTGTGCCATTTTAATATCTTTTCATTCATCAATTAAGAAAAAATATCGTGACAGCATACAGTAAAAGGTGGGGGGAGCTGAAATACCATAAGCGTTTAGCTATTAGAATGACCCGACAAACATGTGCACTCACAATCTTAAAAATAGATAAATAAATAAACAACAATTTACAAGCCAAATGTAGCGAAATTCCAGTTCCAGTGTATTGAATCAATCTAAATTTAATTGGCGGGAAAATTAAATAACAAAAATTCAGAAGAAAAACCAAAAAGGTTGATTGTAAATTGATAAACAAAAATTCATAATTCAAATTATACTCCTTCGTAGTTACTCGCAAGTAGAGCTGGGAATCAGGGCCGGCCCGGCCCTACAGGGCCTGAGATAAGGAAAACATCTGTTTTTCAAGGCCCGGCCCGATAGTACCAGGGCCAGGGCCGGCCCTACAGGGCCTGGAAATTACTATTCGAAATTTTAATTATTTTTTTTATAGGTTTTTCCCAAAGAAATATAATTAGTAAATTGCAACTATTAAAATTCTAATCTATCAAATAAATATTATCAACATTAATATCTAAACAATACAAATCATCCAACAAATAAACACATTCATTAATTCGTAATAAAAAACAAACTATTGTCCACAATTGACTCACATAAAACTTAAGAAGTATTAAACTAAACAACATTAGATAACTCACATAAAATATAAAAGCATACCACTATCATTGTCAATTGTCACCTTCTTCATCACTCTCATCAATTTCATAGATATTTGATTGTGTTTCACTTTGAGTAGAAGGCTGTGCTTCAGGAGTAAAAATGTTATGAATTTTTTCTCCCGCATCATGAACACATCCATAATAATCATTATCTACAACAAATAATATACCAAATCATAAAATCAGAGTATAGTTATTATGTATTTATATATGTGCCTCCTAGCCTCTTCCTCTTGACACTCTTTTACTAATTTTTTCCTAAAAAAAAATGAAAATGCTACAGTAACAGGGCCTGCAGGGCCAAATTCAAATCTCAGGTATAATTTTCAAGCCCGAGCCCTACAGGCCCAGGATTTAAAAGGGCCGGCCCGATTTCCCGGCTCTACTCGCAAGTAATATCTATATCACTTAAGTAATTCTCTCCTCTGTTAATCTTTGTTTTTAATCAAGTGAATAGAGCATTTTGCAAACAATAAATTTAGAAGTATACCATAATATATGGACTTGTATCATCCAATATTAATCAAAAGGTTGTGCCCTTAGCTGAGAATTACATCCATATCTGTTATTTTAATCATGGGTAGACTTTTGAATGAAACCAATATCTTGAAACAACCCCTAAAATTACATAATTGTTCAATTAATACACAATAAAAGACCACCAATGATCAAACCCACGATTTAATTTATATGCAAACAAGATAATAAAGCATGGCATTGAGATAGAAAATTAAGAAACTAATGCCAACAATATTTAATCATAATCAAAAGGGCCCTGCATTTCCCCACCTTTTACTGAGTTAGCTCAGCACTTTGACCTAACATAGTCAAAACGCATTTTGACCCGTGAACTCCAACGTGGTTGTCCAACTTCGCATTCTATGTGTCAACTAATCCTATGTGGTAGACGTCTGTTATTCTCACCGTTAGTGGAGGGCAACATTGCTATGTTTTTATAATTCTGGGGCAAAATTGAGCCCAAAAAAACTTCCAGTGCAATTTTGCTCTTAGGCGTGTACTTCCGGAGTAAAATTGCTACTTAACCCTACTTATCCATACGGGAAGAAGATGCTGAGTTTTTTGGGCCTATGAATAAAGATCTTTTGTCAAACGGGCGGAATGGATCCAGTTAGTAGGGTGTTGGCCCAATAAATTGATAGCGCCTAAAAGCCACCGAACGGAGGGGAGACAATTTACGATGGCGCGTGATGATTTCATAAATGTGTAATTTCAAAGTTGAAATCGCGGCCGTTTGGTGTGTGTGCCCCTTCATTTTCCCCGCTAAGCAAAATCAAGTGATTTTGAGTCGGCGCTGTCGATTGGAGTTTTGAGTGAATGCACGCTTGCGGCTTCCATTGATGCCTCCTCTACTTCTCTCTCACATCCACCACTTCTCCACATAACGAGGTCCGTATTTCTCGACGAAATCCCGTTTGGGTTTTGTTGTTCCCATCTTTTTAGGTGTCGTTATATACAATTTATATAGGGTTACGCTTGTTCCTTAGGTACAGCTGCATTTTACTCACAGCACTTCTCAACGGGAGATGTCGGATGAGGATGGTTCAAGAAATTGGTTGATTTCGTTTAAACCGGCTTCGTGAATTTTGTAGTTAACCCCTCTCTCGTTGAAGTAAATTATGGGGAGTGGAGATAATTTCAGTGATGGGATTGTGGGAACTCGTACTACTCTGGCCGATATCACGAATCGGCCCCAGAAGAGGGCGTTTTCATCGATTTCGGGTGATTCGGCTACTAAATCTGGACATGGGTGTTGTCAGATCGATGACATTGGTGGGGATTTACATTTCGCAAAGAAAGTCTGTTTCGAAGGCGGACACGCTGCCGGTGTTTCGCGAGGATTGCCAAATCATTCCTCAGAAAATGACGAAAGGGACCGAACTCTTCACAAACTGGCACCCTCCAAATGCGGGGCAACTGAATGGGCAGCAATCTCTGGCTCACTGGATTCCAAATTTCCTGGTCTGGAAAGATGTGTAGGACTTAAGGGCAATGGGGGTGAAAATCCAACTGAGGACAGGGGTCCTCTCAAAGATTGCTCTTGTTTTGTTTGCTCCACTGGTAGTTTCTATTTCTCTTAATGGTTTTTTATCTTTTACAAATTAGATTATATTTTACTTTAGCACCTAAAATGCTCTTTTTATATTGATAAATAGCTGCTTATATGTGGTCGGACCTGCATTACCAGGATATCAAAGGTAGACTAAGCGGTGAGTGCTTATGGGATTTTTAATTCCCGTGTCTAGGAAACTTTCTCTGTCTCGTTTAATACCATAATCTATTTAATTGTCATATAGTTTCCTTCATTTTCCTACTAAAAAAGAATCGTTTTGCCTAGCATTGAAGAAAAGTCAGAAAGAAGCAGCAAAGATGGTTCAGAAAATTTCTGGAGCAAAGGATAATGCTGCGCACAGCCAACGAACTCCAACCGAGTCATTAAAACTAGAATTGGACCTAATGGATCAGTGGAGATCACTGTTTGTTCATATGGAGAATACCCTGGCTCACGAAAGTAGCCTGCTTGTAAGTTCCTAAATTTAGCTTGATTTGAGTTGCGTTTGTTTTACAATGTTCAATTTTTTTTCCTGAACTCTGGACTCCGCATTCGCTCTTCTGTTTTCACCATGCTACAGGAAAATATTGAATTCTGCTTTATTGACTAAAGTTGACTTCTGTATGCTTTACAATTTATAAACTTTATTCCCCTAATGTTTTATATTATCATTGTGCAATTCAGGAATCAAGTTTTGAAAAACTTAAAGATCTGAGGGAGAGCTTCAAGAATGATCAAGAGGTGATTGAGAAGGAGCATTTTCACAGTCATTAGTGATAAAATGTTTGTTATGATTGTAAGATTGAAATATATATGCGCGCGCGCGCATGTCAGTTTGTATTCGTTCCCCTGTGTTTATGGGTTATTATAACGCACATGGTATCTGTTAAGCACTTAAAAATCATACATAGAATTAGAAAGAGCCGTTTGCTTCGTGTCAGTCGTCAGACATGAGAAGAATCTGCTTCCTTTGGGACTACGAGCATATATCTTAAGCGGTTAAGAGCCTTTGAGACCGGAGGATGATTTATGGTTCTGCTTCCAATTAGATATCAAATAGACTAGGCTTATTCGATTTTATTTCTGTATGTCATTGTGACCAAAATGCTGTATGCTGACTGTTATGTTGCAAAAGTTATAGAGGTTGAGCATGTATATACTTTATAATAGGATGTGTTTTTCTGGGTCAACTAGGAAAATGGGCCCATGAATGTGTAATGTAAAGTGCTTGATCCGCCTGAGCTTGTGTGTGATCCATGTTAAGGGGCCCATGAATTCGTGAAGCAAGTTTACGGACCCATTCATGTATGTCAGGTCTCGAATATCGTGGTCCGGCCCAAAAGTATAGATGTACCCAAAAGTCAATGAGGATGCTGGACCAAAGTAGGGTGAAGCTGGGGCTGTTGACGAATGCGTGAACTGGTGGGCACCAAGTTGTTCTCATGTTCAAGAGCACAAGGGGGTAAAGAGAATGGCGCTTGTTCCCGCTGGAAAATCAACTGCTAAGGTTCCCTCTTCATCTGAGGAGGATGACCTGATAACTCGGAGTTCCAAAAAGATAAAGAATGGCGATCTGCTTCGCAAATCTGAAGATTGGCCACGTCTTGGTAATCAACAGGTAAAGCAATGGGAGGCTGGACCCTCATTTGCTGAGAAGTTACAAGGCATCAACGGACAGGACAAAAATGAAATCAATATGGAGGAGGTCAATGCTCTTTCTGATGATTCCATTTCAGACTCTGAAAATGAGGATTCTGCTCCTCTCTGCAAGATTGTTGAGGATCCCAATCGGAATTTTCCTACCTTCACGTTCTCGGATAAGATGAAGAAAAGGCTGTACAAAGCATGGCATTAGGCTCTCATTGTGAAGTTACTAGGCAAAGACATTGGTTACAAGCTGTTACTTTCGATCCTGCAATCACTTTGGGCCAAGAAGGGTGTTATCACTCTGATTAACATTGGTAACGGTTTTTTCGTGGTCAAATTTTCAAATAGAGAGGACTGTTCTAATACTCTATCTGGAGGTCCTTGGATGATTTTTGATCACTACCTGACTGTGCGGCCATGGGAACCTCTCTTTCATCCTTGGAGAGTAACCATTGATAGAGTGGCAGTATGGGTCAGAATGCCAAAAATTTTTCTGGAGTATTATGATAAGGGGGCTCTAACTTGGATTGGAAACAGAATTGGGGATATTGTCAAAATTGATTTTAATACCTCATGTCACCTCAGAGGCCACTATGCTAGAATCTGTGTTCTTGTAGACTTAAGCAAACAACTCATGGCTAGATTCACTCTTGATGGCTAGGATTATTATGTAGAGTATGAGGGACTTCATTGTCTGTGTACAAACTGTGGGGTCTATGGCCACAAGTCTGATAATTGCAAAAAAGGGGAAACAACTAAGAATCTGGGTGATAAAAATGGGGGAACCGAGGCTGTTGGCGCGGGAAGTCAGATTCCAACAAAGGAGATTAAGGGCCTTGAACAGGACGTTTGGAAAGTTGTTCAGAAACCCAAACGGCAAAAGAGCACCGGAAAAGGGAACAATAGCGAGAAACTCCGGCAATCGAGCGGTAGCTCAAGGTTTGATGTCTTGGCAGACAATGTGGAGGGAGACAACGCAGGACGTGATCAAAAAGGTACTGAGATAGCCGTTGTTCCGTTAGCAATGGCGGATCAGAGCATTATGCACAGAGCACCCAGTGTACGGATTAGAGAGAAGAAGGGGAAAAATCAGAGCAAAAAGCAAACCAGCCCTAAAAGTTTGTCAAATTCTTCTGAAAGTGGCCTAGTTTCCAAGCAGGAGCAGAAGAAAGAGAAGAGATCAAGAGAGTCAACCCAGTCATTAGCCAAAATCAAGAGTGCACAGTGCATACCTCATGGGACTTCGACCGAGATAGTCACAGCGGTGCAGGCGTTGAACACGTCGCTTCATACGGGGGAAGGGAAATCTCTTCGGTGTGAATCTTTTGAGAAGGACGTGACTGGAGGGGGCACCGTGGAGGCTAAAGGGATGGAAGGGCTGGAAGAAGGAGGTGCATCGGACGCTGAAATGGGTGTGTTGCTGTCTCCCCTAATATCTTGATGGACCCAGGATATGCCGTGGCTTTTAGTGGGCCCCAAGGTAAGTTTTGGACTGAGCCCACTAACTCGGAATTGGGGGGGGGGAGTGTGAAATGGTCCCCGAAACTGGGCCTGAGTGCATGGAGGATTTTGTTGAGCCCCCGAACCGTTATTTGTGTTAAATTTTTTTTAGCCATAAATCGGTGTCTTGTTGGGCTTCTGTATTGATTTCTCAAGCCTGTGAATTCTATTTGTCGGCCAGTGTTTATTTGGTTTATATTAATTATCTAATTATTATGAATACTATAATGTACTGGAATGTGCGTGGTGCATGTAGTTCTACTTTTCTACAGAACCTCCGTCTGGTTTGCCGAAAGCAAATGCCGAGGATGCTAATCCTCTCTGAAACAAAGAGCGAGAGTCAGGAGCGCTTTCGTTGACTGTCGTCTCTGGGTTTTGATGGAGTTGAATTTGTGCCAAGTGTTGGGAGATCTGGCGGTCTCTTAGCAGTGTGGAAGAAGCAATGGGTCGATGTGCAATTGGTGTACAAAGATCAACAGCTATTTCTTTTTCAGTGCAAATTCGAGGGAGCATCCTCTTTCTTGTTAACAGCCATCTACGCGATGTCGGATTTGTCGCTAAAGCAGGTTTTGTGGAGTGCTCTTGAAAGTATTGCGGCTGCCACCTCTATTCCCTGGGTCACTATGGGGGATTTTAATGATATTGGGGCGTTGGTAGAGAGGGTGGGCGGTGTGGCTTGTAATGTTGCTAGGCTGAGACTCTTTAATGATCGGGTTCAGCGATGTGCGTTAACTGATTTGGGATTCCGTGGTCCTAAATTTACTTGGCGTGGTCCGAAACTACCTGGTTGTCGCCGTCTGTATGAGCGTCTGGATAGAGCGTTTGTGAATGAGGCCTTTCTTATGGAGTTCTCAAATTGGGAGCTTCAGGTTTGTCCACACACTAACTTTTCAGATCACAACCCAATTTGTTTGGTTTGTGGGGACACTGTGGGTGTAAACAATGGCAATCGGCCTTTTCGGTTTGAGGCGATGTGGAGTAGACACGAGTCTTTTAAGGACTTCTTGACTGACGCTTGGATGTTTGAAGATGATATTCACTGGTCACTGGCACAAATTCAACGCAAACTAAGTACATGGAATAGAGAGGTCTTTGGAATGCTTGAAAAACAAAAACAGGAAATTTTGTCCAGGTTAGCAGATATTCAGAGTTCTAGAGCGTACCCGTCTTCTGATTTCCTGTGTAGTCTGGAATTGGAGCTCCATTCAGATTTAGAGAGGATTTTGAAGTTAGAGGAAATCAAATGGCATCAAAAGTCAAGAGCAGAGTGGATAGCTAATGGTGATCGTAATAGCAAGTATTATCAACTCAAGACAAAGATGCGGAGAAGGAGAAACAAAATCTCCTTGCTAAAGAATGCGGATGGGAACTGGGTGGAGGATGTGGATGAGATTAAAAGTTTGGTTATTCGATTCTTCAAGGAGCTCTATATCCAGAGCGCTCCCACTCCAAGTGTGCTAGTCACGAGAGCTAGTTTCCCAAGGATAGACCAGGATGTTCTTAGGGAACTAGGAAGTGTACCCAGAGATGAGGAAATTAAGGCTGCCCTATTTTCTATGGGCAATTTCAAGGCCCCTGGCTATGATGGATTTCCTCCATTCTTCTAGAAATCAAATTGGAATGTGGTTGGTCCGGCTCTCTGCTCTTTCGTGAAGGATGTGTTTCAAGGTAAGGTTTCATTGTCTGAAGCTAATAAAACGCTCATTGCCCTGATTCCTAAACAGGAAAATATTGAGCTAGTTTCACATTTAAGACCCATTTCCTTGTGTTCAGTTCATTATAAATGTGTTACTAAGCTGATTGCGGTTAGACTGAGAGGGGTTATGAATGACTTAATTTCTCCTTTTCAATCTAGTTTTATTAAAGGGAGGCAAATTCAGGACAATATTATTATAGGCCAGGAAATCGTGCATATTATGAATAAAAATAGAAGCAAAAAAGGGCTGATGGCTATGAAAATTGATTTTGAAAAGGCCTATGATAGAATTAGCTGGAGTTTCCTTAAACAGGTGTTGGTGGATGTGGGGCTGGAGGCAAATTTTGTCTCTCTCATTATTTCTTGTGTTTCTTCTGTTTCCTACAATGTACTGTGGAATGGGGAACAAACTGAATATTTTTCTCCTACTAGAGGATTGCGGCAAGGGGACCCTTTATCCCCTTTGTTGTTTGTGTCATGCATGGATAGGCTTTCCCACTTGATCTGTGATGCTGTGGAGGAGGGGAGTTGGAAGCCTATTTATATCTCTAATGCTGGGCCTAATATCTCTCACTTGATGTTTGCTGATGATTTACTTATGTTTGGAGTAGCTTCTGTTCCTCAGGCCGAGAGGATGATGAAATGTATACAGGATTTCATGATGGCTTCTGGGGAAGTTAATAATTTGAAATCCTCGTTGTTTTTCTCCCCAAGAGTCCCTCTTCATACCAAGCTGAGAATTAAGGAGATTTCCCAAATGCCCATTTCAAGCTGCATAGGTAAGTATTTGGGAGTTCCGCTGTTTAGATCTGGGAGAGTTAAAGAAGATTTCCAGTATATCATCAATCGTGTAAGGCTTAAGCTGAGTACGTGGAAAGCTAGTTGTTTGTCTATGGCCGGAAGAATTACCTTAGCCAAGTCAGTGATTAGCTCTATTCCCTTGTATCTAATGCAAGTGGCAAGATTACCAAGATGCATTTGTCTTGAAATAGAGAGGTTGCAGAGGAATTTTGTATGGGGGCATAATGACAATTCCAGACAATGCCATTATATAGGTTGGGAGCTGATAAGTAGATGTTTTATAATTAAATATGTATAGATTTTAGGATATATTGATTGATTTTACTAATATCTTATGCTTATTTAATTATCTTTTAAATACTTATCTATCTTTTAATTAAATATAGCATAACAGAATATTATAACAGAAAATCTATTCATATCCTATATTTTTATGCAGGAAATATTGTGTGATTTAAGAGAGGTGACAAATTAAATTGAAAATAATATAATATGATATATTATATTGTTATATTAGAAGTGACGTGGGGTCCACGGCTAACAATGGGGCAGAGCACGTACAGGAAGGGGCTAAAATCATGAAAAGGATATATCATATCCTTTAGAAAAGTCAAAAGCAAACGTGGGCCCATGAAGAATGGAAATAAAGGAATCAAATATATTGCCACGATCAAGTAATATATAAGCAGACGCGAGGGAGAGTGCGAGAGACAATTCAGAACCAGGCAGAAAAGACAGACGCACATCAGTGACGGAAAAAAAGAGGAAGCCGTGTGCGCAGAGTAATTACGGCAATTCAAGAAAGCACGAGACGCACGCAGCCGCAAGAAGGAGTTTGATTTTATCTCTTTTCTTTTGTTAACCTAGCCATGCTTGGCTAGTTTTCTTTTGTAGTTAGGGTCGAGATGAACCCTTTGCGAATCTAAAATATTTGTTTGGATTCTTTATTGATTCTTTATTTTCTTGATTGAATGAATTATCTTTGCTTAAAGCCTTCTTAAAGATTGATCACCTTTTAGATTGTTCATAGGTTGGTGTATGACAATAAAGATGTTGGTGCATTTAACCAAAACCGTTAATTCATCATAGAGTTGCATAACTTAGACATAGGCTTACGAGTTTATGCGATCTCATAATTCTGATTTAAAAATATAATCTTTTCAAACAATACTAAGACATTAGGTTGTTTTCAAAGATAACGGACTAAGGTAGCATCAAGACATTGGGACTTAGTCCAACTTTAGAGAATTGATCGTCAATCAAGAGAATAATAATAAATAAGGGATTCCATTTGATTTATTAGAGGAACATAGGGGGATTCTCATCTCTAGCTGCGTCTTTCTTGATTGCTCATCTTTTCATCTCTTTTGGTTATTAAAATACTTGATTTTAGATTCTCATTTTTTTTCTCTCTTGAAATTCTTGATTTTAAATTATTCTTATTTACTCAGTTGTTCTTGAATTCTTGCTTTTGGATTCTTTTTCTTTATTCTTTAAATTCTGTTTGGTTACAATTCACTCCATATTACTCATTCATCCAACTAAAGCAAAAATAGCAAATTAGTGATTGGACTACTATTCCTCGTGGGACGATCTTTTTCTCACTACTTTATTACTTATAACGACCGGTGCACTTGCCGAAGTCGCTATCAGGAGCAAATCTCAAAACCTAAGGAGGAGGGGGGTTTGGGTTTTAGAAGGCTAATTTCTATGAATAGTGCTTGTGGGACAAAACTAGCGTGGAAGTTGGTTATTGGTAGTAAGGGACTTTGGGCTGAGGTCCTTCACAATAAGTACATGGTAAGGGATGAGGAGTCTTTGTTGAACACTCGTCCGGGAGATTCTCGGCTTTGGAAATTTATTTGTTCTCATAGGGATATGGTTGACCGAGGAGCCAAATGGCAAGTCAGGGATAGCCTGTAACATCCCAATTTTCTAAAGTGTTTTCGAAATAGTTCGATCAGAATTTGAAAAGATTTAATCAGAGTAGAGCATCGGAATAGTCGTGAAACGAGTAACTGATAAAACATTCATTTACGGTGCATCAGTCTTCTGTTACAGTCATCCAAGAGTCGAATATTCAGAAAAACAGTAAATAAAGATTTTAAAAGAAAACTCCTTTTCTGCCTCTTCACGCCACCTGCTTACCCTTCTCCTTGGATTGTCCTCCTGAGGATCCTGGGGCTAAAGCAAGAGCTGAGGTTCAATTACCATTGAACCTCAGGTAACGGTTAACCTCATGCTTATGTATCAATTATGAATGACAGATATCCATGGCAAAACAGTAATAATCACATACAATACATTCATAATCAAATAATAACATAACACAGCCACTGCAATATGCATGTTATTTTAGTCTGCACTATTCACCAGTGCCACGGTGTACATCCGTGTCCTCAGCGCTAGGAAAACATAACGGCATTATCAAGACTATAACCCGTATTAAATTGTATGTGTATGATCAATTTTTAAAAACAGAGTTTCAGACTATCTATCACATATAAGCATACAATAAGCATTAGAGTTAGTGTTACAGTACGCGTCCGTACCTTCGTTGATGATGCTTTGGTACGTTTGACGAATACGGTACTTCTAACGGAAAACAGCGGTATAACAGCAGCAGCGGTAAAAGTTCACAGATATCCTATAATATTATTTTTATCAGTGACCATCAACTTTGCAATACTTGTGGAATCCTATGCTGAAGATTTACTATTCATGTGAATAGTACCAGTAAAATATTTTTACCGTGACGGTAAATAATTTTTACTGTTCGATAAATAGTATTTACTGTACTAGTAAATAATATTACTGCCTAAGAATAATTCTTTTCTGATGTGACAGATCAGGCTAAGCTGCAGCCACAGAGCATACTCAGAAAAACTCTATCAGGCTTTTCTACTATAATTACCGAAAGAAACTACCAAATCTTAAGACTAGGGACCAAAGAACTTACCCTTGAAGTTCTTACTCCTTCTCTCCCGCTCCGAGAACTTTACTCTAAATTCTCACTCTAAACTCTAAGAATTCTCTCTTCTATTAAACTCGACCGTTGTGATCTGAGTTTGGTGTGAAGAAAATGAAGAAGTGAGGCCTCTATTTATAGTGTTGGAAAATGGGTCCTTAAGTGTAATTTCTTGTTTTTGGGTCATTTTTCGTAATTTCTAAAAAAACTAAAAACAAAGTCCGTGACTCTCCTCTGGCTCCTTTTGAAAAAGTTTTATAATATTTTAATAAAATACTGATAAAACTCCCTGTTCGGTGTTCTGATCGCGTGATCTTTTGCAAATTCTCAAAATCCAGAAGCACAGCCTTGAAGCTCTATTCTTCCTCTTTAGAAATATCTGGGTCAACTGAATTTTTGACCTCATTCAGGATATTTCGTAATCTGTCAAAGATTTTAAGTCGGACACTGCCGGAAACAGAAATTACTTCGGGTGACACCATCTTCGAGACAAAAATTCACTGATTCATAATATGCCCTTACCCAAGAAACCTAGTTCACGGTTTACAAGATATAATTTTATTTCTATTATTTCCCAAAATATAAGATATTACATTTCTCCCCCCGTTAAATAAAATTTCGCCCTCGAAATTTACTCCATACTAACTAAACATTGAGCCATGAACTCCGGATATCTTTCCCTCATATCTTCCTCTGTTTCCCAAGTTGCTTCATTAGGCGATAAACCCTTCCAGACCACCTTCACAAAAGGAATATTCCTGTGTCGAAGCTGCTTCTGTTGGTAGTCGAGAATTCGCTCCGGTTCGACCTCAAAAGTGTTATCATGTCGCACCTCAACATCCTCATACTGAATAACATGGTCATGGTCAGGTTGGTATTTCTTCAACTGGGAAACATGGAAAACATTATGGAGTTTACTCAAGTTCGGGGGTAAGGCTAACTGGTATGCGACCGGTCCACGTTTTGCCAAGATTTCGAATGGCCCAATGTAACGAGGACTTAGCTTTCGCCGTTTAAGCGTTCTACCAACACCGGTTACCGGGGATATCTTGAGAAACACATGGTCTCCAACCTCGAATTCTAGTGGTCTTCTCCTCTTATCAGCGTAACTCTTCTGTCTGCTTTGTGCTGTTAGGAGTCTCTGTTTGATCAATGCAATTTGCTTGGAGGTCTTATCAACTAAATCTGTCCCGATGAATTCTCGCTCCGACAATTCTGTCCAGCATATAGGTGATCGACACTTCCGCCCGTACAATGCCTCAAACGGAGCCATCTGTATGCTCGAATGGTAACTATTGTTGTAAGCGAATTCGACCAGCGGTAAATGTTCATCCCAATGGCCTTTGAAATCCAATACACACGCTCTAAGCATATCTTCTAGCGTTTGTATTGTCCTTTCAGATTGACCATCGGTCTGTGGGTGATAAGCCGTACTAGGTCTTAGCTTAGTTCCCATCTCTGCATGCAAAGCCTCCCAGAATCGGGACATAAATCGCGGGTCCCGATCAGAGACAATACTCTTAGGTACACCATGAAGTCTTACGATCTCTTTGATATAAATCTCCGCCAAACGTTCTGGTGAGTAATTAATACTAATGGGGAGAAAGTGTGCCGACTTAGTCAATCGGTCAACAATTACCCAAATCGCGTCGTGTTGTCTGATCTTAGGTAACCCTACCACTAGATCCATGGTAATGTTCTCCCATTTCCATTCTGGAATTTCCAAACCTTGAAGAAGACCAGGGGGTCGTTGGTGTTCAGTTTTAACTCTTTGACAGGTCAAACATTTTCCTACGTATTCAGTTACATCTTTCTTCAATCTGGGCCACCAAAACTCGGATTTCAAGTTCCGGTACATTTTGACCATTCCCGGATGTAGAGTGTATCTGCTCTTATGAGCCTCGTCTAGTATCTTCTGTCGTAATTCACCATCCTTCGGAATGTAGATCCGCTTCTTGTATCTGACCAAGCCACTTGGCGATAGGTCACGGTCTTGGGTCTCTCCTCGTGAGATCATCTCCCGTGCTGCTATAGCCCACTCATCGTGCTTTTGAGCTTCCTCAACCGCATCTCTCAGATCATATTCCCCTTGACTAACAAGGAGACTTTCAAGATAGATGTCATCGGATGTGCAGTGGTTCATGCAAACCTGATTGGTCAGGTTTAGGTCTCTGAACTCCTCAAGTAGTTTCCGCTCTTGTATCATCATGTACGCAGTGAGTACCGTTTTTCTACTGAGTGCATCAGCTACAACGTTTGCTTTACCCGGATGATACTTGATCTCCAAGTCGTAATCTTTTAGCAAATCCATCCAGCGACGTTGTCTCATGTTGAGTTCCTTTTGATCAAAAAGGTATTTCAGACTCTTGTGGTCGCAGTATAACTCTACGGTTGCACCATAGAGATAATGCCTCCATATTTTTAAAGCAAACACGATAGCTGCAAGTTCTAAATCATGCGTAGGATAGTTCAACTCGTGAGGCTTTAACAAACGAGAGGCATAAGCTACTACCCTGCCCTGTTGCATCAGGACGCATCCCAATCCTTGTCCACTGGCATCACTATATACTGTATAAGTCTCATCTGGATCTGGGATGATCAATACTGGTGTTGTAGTCAATCTCTCCCTCAGTATTTGAAAACTCGACTCACAGTCCTCGTCCCACACAAAAGGTTGGTTTTTCCTTGTGAGCTTTGTCAATGGTAAGGCAAGACGCGAGAAATTCTGAATGAATCTGCGGTAGTATCCCGCTAGACCCAGGAAGCTACGTATCTCTGTCACTGTTTCTGGTCTCTTCCAGTCCAGAACCGCTTCTACCTTGCTAGGATCAACGGCAACTCCGTCGCGAGTTATGACATGGCCCAGAAATCTCACTTCTGGCAGCCAAAATTCACATTTGCTAAACTTAGCAAAAAGTCGCTTGTCACGTAGTATACCTAATACGATTCGCAGATGTTCCTCGTGCTCCTCTCTGCTTTTTGAATAGATCAGTATATCATCGATGAATACTACTACAAACTTGTCTAGGTGCTGGCGAAAAATCCGATTCATGTAATCCATGAATACGGCAGGTGCATTAGTTAATCCGAAAGGCATCACAAGAAATTCGTAATGCCCATATCTGGTTCTAAAAGCTGTTTTTGGAATATCACTGGCTTTTACTCGAAGCTGGTGGTATCCTGAGCGCAAATCGATCTTTGAAAATACACAGGAACCAGATAGTTGGTCGAGTAGATCATCGATTCGGGGAAGTGGGTATTTATTCTTGATAGTTACTTTGTTCAACTCACGGTAGTCGATACAAAGTCGTAGGCTTCCGTCTTTCTTTTTAACAAACAATACGGGGGCTCCCCAAGGTGACACGCTGGGTCGAATAAACCCTTTCTCCAGCAGTTCTTCAAGTTGCTTCTTCAACTCCTGCATCTCGTTCGGCGCCATTCGGTATGGTGCTTTTGATATTGATCCCGTTCCAGGCATCAATTCAATAGCGAACTCAACTTCTCTTTCAGGAGGTAACTCAGTGAGATCCTCTGGAAACACATCAGGGAACTCATTGACAACCGGAATGTCTTTGAGTGAGAGTTCAGCTTCCGCCTTTACAGAGAAAAATACCATGTATGCTTGGCAACCATGCATTATGCATTTTTCTGCTTCCGAAACTGAGATATAACTCAGACTCCCATCAACCTTGCTTCGGTTGTGCGGGGGTGCAAAGGATATCTGTTTACTTCCGCAATCAATTATCGCATTGTTAGCCGTCAGCCCATCAAGACCGAGAATAACGTCGATGCCACTAAGCGGTAGTCGGATAAGATCTATGTTTGAATCTCGTCCATTTACGCTCGCAATACAATTAAGGCATGCATCAGAAGCTAAGGATTTCGCACCAAGTGGTGTGGCTACTAGTAGATCATATGGTAGTCTATAAGCATGCATTCCTAGCCGCTTCGCACAATCATATGAAATAAACGAGTGGCTAGCACCAGAATCATACAATGCTTGGAGTAAATTCCCATTAAGAGAAATAGTACCTTTGATCATTTCCGGAGATTTTCTGGCTTCTTCATTCGTTAAAGCAAAAACTCGACCTGGGTTTTGCGGCCTCGCCTCCAGTGCTTTTTGTGGACAGTTTGTGCTAAGGTGCCCCGGCTGCTGGCACTTGTAGCACACAATCTTTCCTTCGCAGTTAGTTCCTTGATGATACCTTCCGCATTTTGGACATGCTCTGGATGTCTGTACCCTTGGGAAGTTCTGCTGCCCAGGTTGGAATGGCCTCTTGTTTCCTTCACGGAAATTACTCCAATTGGTCTTCCGTTTTTGCGATGAGTTTCCACGGGTAAAACCGCCACGACTGGGGCCGCTACTATGAAAGACTCTAGTCTTCCTGAGCTCCTTCAAATTTCTTTCGATCAATCGACAAGCTTCCACCGCTTGAATCAATTGTGAGAATTGCTGCGACACAAGCTTCTCCCTTATTTCATACTTCAAGCCATAAATCAGTATGTTTGCCATACTGCCTTCATCTTCACATTGCCTAAAGAGGGTTGAATATCGAGACAAATTGGTGAAACGTGCATAGTAGTCATCAAAAGATTCATCTTGCCCTTGTCGAATGCGCAGAAATTCAGATTCCTTAATCATCTGAACAGAGGGTGGAAAATATTGCTCGTTGAATTTTTCTAGGAATTTCTCCCACGTAATGGGACAGTGACGTGCTCGCAGTGTTGCCGCAATGCTCTTCCACCAACGATCTGCATCTCCTTGCAGCTTATAGATTGCCAGTTGAGCTTTTCTATCTTCCGGACATTCCATGACTTCGAATATCTTGTCCAGCTGCATCAACCAGTCTTCTGCTGAATCAAGCTTGCCTCGGAAAGTTGGGGGTTTCATTTTACAGAATTGTGTCACCCAATATTGGGTATTCTCGACCACTCTATTCGGTTGCTGTAGCTCAGCCATCGCTCTCTCCTGTTGGGGAGGTATTTGGAATCGATTGGTTCCCTCAACTTCATTGTCACGTTCTTCGTCGTGTTCATTGTTGTTTTCATTCTCCTCATTAATTTGTTCTTCCTCTACTTGTCCCCCTTCGGCTTGTCTCTCAAGCCGTTCTGCAAGAAGCGAATCAATGAGTGCCCTTTGCTCTTGTAACATTCTCCTCATCTCCTGCATCTCATCCCGCTCTGGTTGCTGTGGTTGTTCCGGACCTGGCAGGGGTATTACTTGAGTTTGTCTACCTCTGCCTCGGCCTCTGCCTCGGCCTCTGCCTCGGCCTCTGCCTCGTCCTCTAGGGACTCCGGATCCTCTCGAGTTTGCCATACTTAAATCTTTTATTTATGAAACCATATGAACGTTAGAGAAATAATAATAATTAGCATACAAATAGGCTTAGCACATATTCAAACATATTTATATATTTTTATAATCAATCATCATTCACAGTAGTTGCTTTATTTTACAATTTATCTCCTTAGGGTCTTTTAAAGGTGCACTACAACAGCGTCTATTTCTACTACTACTATTACTATGCGTCACTAGTACTTCCATTGCTTCCTTGGACTGATTCTGGTTTTTGTCTCCCTCCTGGTTCACATGCTACGATGTACCCAGCTTTGGATCAGCAGTAGGTGGATGTAGACCTTCTCAATAGGTCCTGCATCGAGAAGTTCATTCGTTTTGTGAATCCAGAAATTGGTTCGAGGAAAATGATGAAGAGTGGATCGGATCCAGTCTTCGGGAGGATAGGGGCTGTTGAAGGGCATGAACATATCGTAAAGCTCCCTAACACGGGTCAAGAAGCGTAAGTACTGCTCTTGAGCGGTTGCCACATTCCAGCCTGCTCGAACAAAGTCATCATACAAAATCTCCGTCAAGTCGTAGTTGCCATTCAGCACATACCGTAGGTTTTCATCGTCAGCGTTTTCTAAAATAGCTACATTATCTGCGTGCTCTTCTTCTAAGTCAGCTACATTAATGTAGTCAAAATTGTCCCCAACAGAGGAATGATGTGAATCTGCTGGGGAACCTGGTGTAGGTATGGCTGGAACAGAATTAGTACCATCAGAGTTTTCTGGGCTTGGATGGTATTCGGGCTCTGGGTCATGTAAGTGTTCAACAGGGTAATGTGGATTGTATGGCAACCCCAAATCATTAGCAGGAACAGAACGTATTGGCACAATTTGAGGTGCAGATGCGGGCGGGGAATAAACCGGGTCAGGGTTCAATCTTCGGGCCACCATCTGAGGGTTTACAGTTTTTCGAGCAACACGTCTCACACGTCCGTAACGGTAAACAAAAGGGGCTCTTTGATAACTAAGTGGGGATCTAGCCATTTCCTGAAACACGTACACCAAAGTTATATCAGTACTCTTTTCGAAATATGTTCCAAAACTACGGCTTAGAGCCTAACTCAATTAATCAACCGATTGGCCAGGTAAGTGTCTATCATGGGGGTCTCACCAACTCTATGGCGACTGCTTGACCGAACCATATAGACTAGCCTTGCCTTCGGCACCAATGGTTTCTTATAACTGAGCCAGGTTCTAGCCGGAAAATATTTTTTAAAAAAAAAACTCCGAATCTAACTCCGTTACTCAAATACACCGGCCTAGCCAGACTTTTTGGAGTAACTTAGTTAACTTCAGAACCGTCTGCTCTGATACCAAAAATGTAACATCCCAATTTTCTAAAGTGTTTTCGAAATAGTTCGATCAGAATTTGAAAAGATTTAATCAGAGTAGAGCATCGGAATAGTCGTGAAACGAGTAACTGATAAAACATTCATTTACGGTGCATCAGTCTTCTGTTACAGTCATCCAAGAGTCGAATATTCAGAAAAACAGTAAATAAAGATTTTAAAAGAAAACTCCTTTTCTGCCTCTTCACGCCACCTGCTTACCCTTCTCCTTGGATTGTCCTCCTGAGGATCCTGGGGCTAAAGCAAGAGCTGAGGTTCAATTACCATTGAACCTCAGGTAACGGTTAACCTCATGCTTATGTATCAATTATGAATGACAGATATCCATGGCAAAACAGTAATAATCACATACAATACATTCATAATCAAATAATAACATAACACAGCCACTGCAATATGCATGTTATTTTAGTCTGCACTATTCACCAGTGCCACGGTGTACATCCGTGTCCTCAGCGCTAGGAAAACATAACGGCATTATCAAGACTATAACCCGTATTAAATTGTATGTGTATGATCAATTTTTAAAAACAGAGTTTCAGACTATCTATCACATATAAGCATACAATAAGCATTAGAGTTAGTGTTACAGTACGCGTCCGTACCTTCGTTGATGATGCTTTGGTACGTTTGACGAATACGGTACTTCTAACGGAAAACAGCGGTATAACAGCAGCAGCGGTAAAAGTTCACAGATATCCTATAATATTATTTTTATCAGTGACCATCAACTTTGCAATACTTGTGGAATCCTATGCTGAAGATTTACTATTCATGTGAATAGTACCAGTAAAATATTTTTACCGTGACGGTAAATAATTTTTACTGTTCGATAAATAGTATTTACTGTACTAGTAAATAATATTACTGCCTAAGAATAATTCTTTTCTGATGTGACAGATCAGGCTAAGCTGCAGCCACAGAGCATACTCAGAAAAACTCTATCAGGCTTTTCTACTATAATTACCGAAAGAAACTACCAAATCTTAAGACTAGGGACCAAAGAACTTACCCTTGAAGTTCTTACTCCTTCTCTCCCGCTCCGAGAACTTTACTCTAAATTCTCACTCTAAACTCTAAGAATTCTCTCTTCTATTAAACTCGACCGTTGTGATCTGAGTTTGGTGTGAAGAAAATGAAGAAGTGAGGCCTCTATTTATAGTGTTGGAAAATGGGTCCTTAAGTGTAATTTCTTGTTTTTGGGTCATTTTTCGTAATTTCTAAAAAAACTAAAAACAAAGTCCGTGACTCTCCTCTGGCTCCTTTTGAAAAAGTTTTATAATATTTTAATAAAATACTGATAAAACTCCCTGTTCGGTGTTCTGATCGCGTGATCTTTTGCAAATTCTCAAAATCCAGAAGCACAGCCTTGAAGCTCTATTCTTCCTCTTTAGAAATATCTGGGTCAACTGAATTTTTGACCTCATTCAGGATATTTCGTAATCTGTCAAAGATTTTAAGTCGGACACTGCCGGAAACAGAAATTACTTCGGGTGACACCATCTTCGAGACAAAAATTCACTGATTCATAATATGCCCTTACCCAAGAAACCTAGTTCACGGTTTACAAGATATAATTTTATTTCTATTATTTCCCAAAATATAAGATATTACATAGCCAAACAGTTAATTTCTTTAGTGATCCTTGGCTGGGACCTGGTGTTTACATGAAAGATTTCTGTTTGAGGCCACTCACAATAATGGAGGAGAACTCAGTGGTGAGGGATTGGGCGTTGGGTGGTTTTTGGGATATGTTGAAAATCTCAGAAGTTGTAAATACTGAAGGGATCAACCGTCTAGCTGCTGTTTTACCGCTGAGAGTAAATGCTGGCAGTGATTTGATGGTGTGGGGATTTTCCGGGGATGGGTGCTTCTCTATTAAGAGCGCCTATTTCCTTGTTGAAGGTGATCGGTCTCTTGTTCGTGAGCCTATTTTTAAGGCTGTTTGGAGGTGGGGAGGTGTAGAGAGGATCATATTATTCTTATGGAAGGTTGCCCTTAATCGTCTTCCCACCAATGTTTGGCGTAGCAGGTGGAGTACAATGTCTGCTGTTTGTGGGTACTGTAACTCAGATTTGTAAGACATTCTTCATGTCTTGAGGGATTGTGCATATGCCAAGAATATGTGGCTTGAGATGCTACATCCAAGGTATGTCTCTGAATTTTTCTCCTCATCTTTGGTGGATTGGTTGAGATTAACTTTAAAGGGTAGGTTGGGAAAAGATAGGGGCAGCTCGTGGAATCTTTTGTTTGGTGTTGCTGTATGGAAGTTATGGGAATGGAGGAATTGTTTTATTTTCCAAAGTAATTTTATTAAGCCAAGGTTTCCAGCATCTATTATTGCTGCTGCTTGGCCATATTTTTCTGTATCTGCCGATTCTGTGTGCACATTGAGGAATGAGGTCGTTGGTGGTACAAGGGGTTGGGAAAGACCTCCTGTTGGCTGGTATAAGGTAAATGTAGATGGGGCTGTGAACCTTCATTCTTCTAAGGCTGGGTGTGGTGGGGTCATTAGAGATTGGAATGGCAAATGGGTGGTGGGTTTCTCAAAAGAAATTGGGATATGCCAACCAAACCTATCTGAGGAATGGGCCTTATGTGAAGGTCTGCAACTAGCATGGGATGTGGGTGTGAAGAGAGTGGTGGTTGAGTCAGACGCGGAGCAAGTGGTCCAACTGATTTCAGACCAGAATTATGTTGCTGGGAGTCTTTTGCTGTTGAAAATTAGAAGCTGCTTGGAAGAAATTGGCAGGTGAATGTGTGCTGCATTCGTGGCGAGTACAACAAAGTTGCTGATGCTTTGGCTAAGAGGGATATCTCTAATTCCTCAATTAATTTAGGCCTTGCGCCATCTTTTATATCCCAAAAAAAAAACTGGTGGGCACCAACATGGTTTGTTTGGTCAACTCATTTCCTATGCTGCACGACCATCAAGTATATTTTGTGCAAATCAGGAAATTTCATGTCATTGGGGCAATGAAATAGTGAAAAGACTGAAAGACGCACATGGCGGCACATGGATAAAGAGATGACCTATAAACCTGCCATTATTAAATTATTGGATTAGGTTAGGTTTTGTCTGGGCGTGGAGTCACGGCCTCTTGCTCCTGTTATTTAATTGCGTTTTAGTACTGGATGAGTTAATTAATTAAATGGGGAATACTTCCAAGAACTGGGTTTGGTTGATGATGGAACAGCCCCATGAGATTGATTGATTGAATCCAACGTTGGCAAAGCTTATCGTTAGCGGCTAACGCTGAATTTCAGCCACTCACGATGGCTGCTGTGGTTGACCATTTTTAAGGTACTCCACTTAGATAATTCACTTACACACACACACACACCCCTCCTCTGTGGTTCAATACTTTTGTCAGTTCTAATATCAGTCTTAGTGGTGATGGTAGTGCGGCAAGATATATAAAACTAGGAACCCAAATAAGGATTGGGAATTATTGCAAAGAGTAAGAGGAGGATGCTCGTGTGTGTAATGGGGGAAGAGAAGTGCCTTTGAATGGGGAGATTTTTTTATTTTTATTTTTTAAAGGAAAGGAATTCAAAAGAGTGAATCAAAATCAATGAATTGGGTTTGCGTGGCTTGAAAGTGATGCGAGGTCCCCACCTTGGAGTGTTGAGAACTTGATAAGGAATCTCGTCCAATGAATGCGCCCCCTCACCTTTCTTCTACGCCACGCTTTGCTTCGTCAACCTTTTGACTTTGCTCAACCCCTTTTGCATTTCTCTTATTTCAATCAAATCTCAAATCTTAATGGTACTCTATCATTTCAACTTTTCTTATTTTATAAAAATGGACCTTCTATTTGAACTTTCCTCGAACTTTCCTCTTCTATTTGAAAATATTTTAAATATTTACACCATAGTTTTATGTCAAAACAGCCTCTCCCAATTTGAAAATATTTTAAATATTTACACCATTGTTTTATGTGAAAACAGCCTCTCCCATGATAGAGATAAGATTGCATACATATATTCTTTCTCAATACCTACTTGACGAGAGTCTTGTGAACCAGGTCGTCCTTAATATACACTATAGTTTTATGACATGCAAAGCTTAATCAAAACTAACACCAACACGTTTCATATTACCTTTTAATATAAAATTCAGTTGATTTTTTTTTATAGAGATTAAGTAACTTAATCAGGTTAGTTAATCATAACATATAATGTGTATTATTTATTAAATATTATTTTATAAGTCATGCAAATTAGTTTGGTATAAAAATGTATAAATACTCTCAAATATTTTTTTTTAAAAAAATTAACTAGGTCTTGAGCATTAGAGAATACAAGATAGATATATAAAATTATACTAATAGACATAGATGTGAATATCACTCTAATCCTATTTATAAGTCTACTTTGACCAAATCATATATACTAAGGAGAGGTAGTTGACACAATGACTATGAGGCTGATAATATAATTTTATTGAAAATAGCCCACAAAAAATCAGAAATATAAAAGGAATAGATTCTTTGATGGTTTTTGATAGGCGTATGATAGACGTTGCCCCACCCTTTAAAGATCCCATTCGCCCATTTATAGATTTGCGTGACCAACTTGATCTGGCCATTCGTCCCCCCCTAGGGTCCTTTTTGTTAGCAGCATCTTCATCTCTTCTTTTAAACGATGGTTCCTCATTTTTATTCAACGCTCCCTATTTATTTTTCAAATAAAATAATTAAAAAAAAAAGAGTAAAAGATGCTGGGAGCGTGCGGTAATCCGGGGCCATAAAAATGTGGACAAAACTAGAGGACGTGAAAATCATATTGGGTATTTTTGAGTTATTGTTACAAAAGTAAGTTCACACAAATTAAAATAAAACCCTTTTTACATATTTACTTCATATAACATATAACATGAATCATTGTTGGAAAAATAGATTCTACTCTTGATATAAATAAATAAGCACAAATTAAGTACGATACGAAAGCAAAATTATTCTGATACGGCGAGGCCATACTTTTAGCCCATGGACGTCGGCATCTGGCCATGTCACAGTGACACATGAGTGGGCCCCGACGAATATCCATGTGAAGTTGCATTGGGTTAAAGTAACCATACCACATGGTTACTGCCTTTCTCCATTGTGTTAAATATAAAATGGAATTGCCAACGCCTTAATAGCGTAATAGTATAGGAGTTTGATTCCCCTCCTCTATGTCCAGGTTCGAACTCTACCCCCTCCCCCTACTATATATATCAAAAAAAATAATAATAATAAGATGAAATTTATAGTATAAATTTCATCTTATATTTAGAATTGGTAATATTAAATTGCCAAATCTTTGGTACTCCCCTTTCCCCTTCATATCGCCTTTGCCTCAAGCTTTCGCTTCAATTTCTCTCCCCACATATAACATGCTTTCACAAACTTCCTTATATATATATATACCCTATTTGGTCTTTATTATAAGGCACAAACTAACTTTTCTCACAAACCAATAAAAGTAATTAAAGTCAATAAAGTTGTCCTACAATCTAAATAATTTCTAATATTATATCTACAAATTGTTCTAAACTCTAATATCATACTCCCTCTGGTTCTTATTATAAGGCACCAACTAACTTTGTCCACAAACCAATAAAAACAGTTAAAGTCAATAAAGTTGTCATAGAATCTAAGTAATTTCCAATATTATCCCTGCTAATTGCATAAACTAATATTATACCCCTCCAATCTTTATTATAACGCACTAACTAACAATTTTCATAAACCAAGAAAAACAGTTAAAGTCAATAAAATTGTCCTATAATTATATAATTTCCAATATTACCCCTATTAATTGCACCAAACTTTAATATGATACTTTCTCTGATCCTTATTATAAGACACCAACTAACTTTTCTCACAAACCAATAAAAGTAGTTAAAGTCAATAAAATTGTTTTAGAATCTAAGTAATTTCCAATATTATCCTTACTAACTTTTCTCATCCACTATCCTTATTAATTAGAGGCATAAATGGAAAAAGATAATTAATGCTTTTTGAGAACAAGCAAGTGCCTTATAAAAAAGATCAAATGAACTTAGTAATTGGTGTCTTATAATAAGGACCAGATGGAGTATTAAATTATTACTCTCACCCACTACCCTTATTAATTATAGGTAGACATGGAAAAATATAATCAATGCTCATTGGGAACAAGCAAGTGCCTTATAAAAAGGATCAAATAAATTTGCTAGTTGGTGCCTTATAATAACGAGCAAAGGGAGTATTAATTACTACTCTTATTCACTACGCTTATTAATTATGGATAGACATAAAAACAAATAATTAATCCTCATTGAAAATAAGCAAATGCCTTATAAAAAAGATCAAATAAACTTGTTAATTGGTGTTTTATAATATATATTTTTTGGTCGAATTGGTGTTTTATAATATGGATGAGAGGATATATATATGGGAAAAAGATTTCTCCTGTCACTGTAGATAAAGTTATCTCCAGTGACCTTAAAACTACGTCGTTTTGAGTTAATGAAGGGTTTGTTAGTAATTTCAGGTGAATTAATGAATGGTGTTTTGATAAAATGTATATGATTAAAAAATAAACAGAATTACAGAAACACACTTCATTAATTTACTTGAAATTATTAACAAACCCTTCATTAATCCAAAAAGACGTAGTTTTAGGGTCACTGCAATGACAGGAGAAATCCTTTACCTTTTATATATATATATATATATTAAATAAACGACTAGATGACAATATTTTGATGTCCTCCATGTTTTAGATTTACCCAATTACTCTTTAAAAAAATGGCGCGGAAGGCAACACAAGAACGCAATTAATAACAAAAGTTGACAATTACAGAGGGCGCGCACAGTGTTTGTTGTCAGCATTATTTTATCCAATTGAACAACTATACGTGTAGCGCACCGGCTTTGGTGGGCCACCTCCGTCACGCGTGGCCTTTTACTATTGGAAGTCTGCCAAATACGAGCATCAGTATCGTTGAAGTTGACGAGGCAACATTTTAAAAAAAAAAAGAAAAAGAAAATAACGTGCTTTGTCATCTGAGTAAACAAAGTTTGAGGCGAAACAGGCCCTCGAATCTCATTGCCACCGGACTTATATAAATGGAGGAAGGGTCACCGAGAAATTGCAAGAGTGGAATTAACAAAGTGAGGCCACCACCAAAAAAATCACAAGTTATTGAGATTTCCGTCTCTCATCTTCAACCTTTCTCTAATCCTTTCCCCTCCTCTATTTCCCCGCTTCTTGGATCCCTCTCTCTCATCGTCTGTCTGTCCTCGAAATTGAATTTCGATTTCGAGTTTTTCTAAAGTTGCGCTTGCACATCCTTAAAGAACGACTTTCAAAGTCAGGCGATTCAGGTAGAGGTTCTGGTTTCCTGTAAGTTTCTGTTTTCCCCTTCGAGTTGCAGCTTTCTTCAACCTGTGCTCTGTTTTTGAAATTGAGTCAGGTCGTCTTTTTATTTGGTTTTAGATTCTTTTTTTCCCCGTGTCCTTCACGTATTGTGTAGCATGATGGCAACTATAGGTATGTATGATAGTAGCAGCAGCCTGGCATCACATTTCATAGATCCCTATGGTGAAGATCTGACGAAGGCTCTTGAACCTTTTATGAAAATGGATTCACCGACGTCGTCTCTATCTTCTATCTCTCTTCCATCATCACCTTCTTGCTCTTATACTTCACCCACTTCTATGTCCAGTTATTATCCGAACCTCCGTACAGCATCAAGCTCCCACTTATTTTCTCCTGGGTTCTCGAGTAGCATAGGGCTTAACCAACTCACCCCATCTCAAATTCTTCAGATTCAGGCTCAATTCCTGGTCCGAAAGCAACAATCCCTCGATTTCCTCGGTCCTAAACCTGTCCCCATGAAACATGTCCGTAATGCTCCGAAACCCATGAAACTATACCGAGGAGTGAGGCAGAGGCATTGGGGGAAATGGGTGGCTGAGATCAGACTGCCAAAGAATCGGACCCGTCTCTGGCTCGGCACTTTTGACACCGCCGAAGAGGCTGCTTTGGCTTATGACAACGCTGCTTATAAGCTGAGGGGTGATTTTGCTCGCCTTAATTTCCCTCACCTGCGACACCAAGGAGCTCATGTCTTTGGGGAATTTGGGAATTACAAACCTCTTCATTCCTCCGTCGATGCCAAGCTTCAAGCTATTTGTGAAAGTTTGGCCAATTCCCAGAAACAGGGGAGTACAGGGGAAACTTTATCCGTCGGCGATTCAAAGCCTGAGGCGGCGCCGGAAGAGTCAGAATCGAAGAGTGATGTGGAGGATTGTAAGGTGGAGAACACAGCATCGTCGCCTTTGTCTGATGAATCCTGGGCTGGGTCGTCTTCTCCCGAATCCGACATCACTTTCTTGAATTTTTCTGATTCCAAGGATGATGAGACCATCGACTTTGGGCTGGAGAAGTTTCCTTCCGTGGAGATTGATTGGTCTGCTATTTGAGACGTCATCAATCTTCCTTGTGATACGGTTTTATGCTGTTTTAGATTCAGTATGTATGTACTTTTGTATTTTATAGTTCTGGGTGTCTTGAGCAACAATCTGCAATGAAATTTTTGGAATTTGCAGAGGTGTTGCAGAGACAGTTATGCAAAATTAGGGTAGAAAATAAGGGGTTTCAGGAGCTCATATTCCTGGTTGTGCCGGGGCTTTTTAATCCATGCATGACCAAGGGGGCTTCCTCTTAGGTTTAGGTTGTACTTGTACTTGAATAAATATAATTATAGCACGTTCCAGTATATGAATCTTGTGTTTGTGTGTTCTGTGTAGCCAGTTCCCACAAATGACCTTAACTAATTACCAAACAATGCATACCATTTCACTTGAACTCAAAGCTGGGAGGATGACTCAGAGCCCTCCTTCCAAGTCATTCCAATTTGATTGACTGATACGGCTTTCTAACTTGAGTGATTACTGATTAGCCAAGGCAACGATATATTATTGTAGGAGCATATAAGCTGCAACGCTGGCACACATATTGACGAGAGAAATAAGATAAGCATTCAGTTACATATGTATGATTTTCATAAATTGACAATATAATCTTTTATTTTGAAATAAAAAAGCAGTCACGCTTTTGCAGAGTGTCAATGGTTCAAACAAACAAAACAAGGAAAGATAAGCTCGCCGCAGATGCATCAATGTTTTTCAGTTGCCATGCGAAATCGCATAAATGAATAGGATAGATATTCTATATTTTGATGTTTATATATACCTCGAAATAAAATGCTTGGAAGTGAACGAACATGTTTAATGTTGTCAGTTATTAACTGTAGTTTTTTTCATTTTTTTTTTTTAAAAAAAACCAGAGAGATGGAGAGAAAGAAGTTGTGAAGGTGAGAATAAGATGGGAAGGATTAGAAGGAAAGGAGGAGGAGGGAGCGCCTTCATGCTATGCATCTGATTTATTAAAATGAATGAACCTCATCAAGTGTGTCATGTTCTTTCACTGCTAGCTAATTACCTCCTTCACTATATTCATTACAACATAATAGAAGGACACTGAAGAAAGGAGAAGCACAAAAGTCACAAATTAAGTATGTCTGAAATTACATTTGAAGCCTTTAAAAGTACTTATTCATTTAAGTTCAGATAAAGCTTATTTAACATATTTTTTTTATAGGTTGTTGAAAAGCTGCTTTTGAAAACTCCAATCGCTGTTCCAAACAAGTATTTATGATTTTCACTTTTGATAAGTTTATTTAAAGGGTAGAATGGAGAAAGTAGGAGTTGGTGATGGGAATTTAAGCAAGTAGCCATCCAAGCTGTTGCTTCTCACTTTACAACTTCTCATGACGTGGCTCCGCCGTCACCCCTACAATGCTTTGGCATACCAACTCATGAATCCACTGTTTAAGGTAGTGAATGTGTGTTGTGCCTCAACATTATGACGTCTTCACCGCCGGTGAAGCTGAAGCGGATGGTCCCCTTCTCAACATTAACATGTGACTTCAATTCACCCCATTTTGAATCTCACTCGATTTTCATTTTTCACTCCTCCATGTTTATCTTTTTTTCTCTTGACGTTAGTAATGAACGATCGAGATTAGATAATTTAGAACATTTATCACGCACATGGAAGTTCAGTGAACAGGACCATATACATGACGCTGTAAAAAACGACGACCACGCCCATGGTTTTTAAGAGCCTTTCAATCACACGTGCATGTTTTAAAATCCCAATGTTATTGATGTTTGATTAAGGGGACATGGCTCTGGATTCCAGGATCCTAGGTGTTTTTTTTTTTTCTTTTTTTTAAAGAAGAGATAGACCTAGGCCTTATATATTAATATTCTCAAAAGGGGAAAAAAATTCCCGTACTATCAAATTGGAAATCAAGTCCCAAACAATCGTTGATAAAAAAACAGCTTAATATTTTCCAGACAGCCATACAAGAGGGAAGAACTAGAGTCTAGATATGCCTTCTTTTGCTAAGGCTTCAGCTAAGGAGTTCTTACTTCTAGGAATGTGTTGCAGATGAACCTCCCACTCTCTAGCTAGCATTGATTTTTTTGATACATAGGTGATAAGGAATGGGGGGGATCGAACCCAGTATAAGGGGGTGGGGAGATTATTCCTAATATCACTGTACTACTAATAGTAGTTAGCATTGATTTGATTTGCAGGAAAACCAAGCTTCTAGAGTGGATCCCAGGTTTTTTTACTCGTCAAGCTTCACGTCTCATAGTATTTAGTGATTTGGGCTTAGTAGACGAATTGGGCCCAAATAAAGGCTAGTCCATTACGGGCCTTTTACTGGACTCTACTGGAGCCCACAGAACATGTGAACGAATCACATTACACGGGCTCTTGGAGAAACTGACGTTCGTAGTTCCAACAATTGAGAGGGACTTATATCAACAACAACAACAATAAAAAAAAACAATTGAGAGGTACTTGGTACTTTTATCAACAAGAAAAAATTGAGAGGTACTTCGTTCGAAGTTATGTGAAATTTTCATTTACTGCCAAATATACTATTACACTCTTGCTTCTAAATAAATAAGATAAGACCCATATATTACACTTGCCACCTCGCGCACATGCTAGTAGTTGATGGGTTATAAATAGCACGCCAGAAAAGGTGAATAGTCTCTCCAATTAACACTTGGAAATGATGAATTTACCTGAATAAACCAACTTTCTCAATCATTATGCTTCTTTACTTTATAAAAAGATTTTTGACCAAACTGTACTGACACCAGTTAATTAGTTAGCTCCTGTGTAACGTGTCTTCATGATTTACAGGTAAATGTAGTTTATCATCTATCCTCAATAATTTGGAGGCTGTCATATCATCATCACTTGAGAAGAAGCGTGTAATAATTTATTCTACTTGACATAACGGGCACTAGTAGTACCTTCTTCATGCTTTGTGTTACAGGCCGACAACTGATGCTTCTTCTTCTTCTTCTTTTTTTAAAAAATTACTCTCTTAAAATTTGCCTGATAACCTTTCAGTAATTGAACTAATTAATTAAAGAACACATGCATGCGAATTAAGCTCTTAACGACGAGTCAGTACAGCGATCTGGTGTGTAATCTTACCTAATGCTGATAATGATTCTGTGAATCTGTAAGATTCTCTGGGCCAAAGATCCTTTACATATATAGAATTAAAAAGAAATGAAGGATATTTACCAGAAAGAAAAGGGATGTATGAACGTAATCTTGAGAATCCTGGGGATCCACATGGCTCTTATAAAAGAAATAATTAACAAAGAGGGATTATGAGTAATGGACCTTCAGAGTAAAGGAATCGGAGTAAAACTAAGGATCAGAATCAGCACGAGCATGGCGTGAGATATATAATTAACCATCTAATAAACAAGGAATAATCGTTGCTCATCACTCTAACATCATCAAATCTTCGGAATAGTAAATTCTCTCTGCTAATTTAATAATTTCGAGCACGCGGATTCGAAAGTAGTGTGCCACGCATTATTGGTGAAACTGTTTGAGTACCAGATTAATTATGAATTGTTTGAAATATAATATAAGAGTGAATCCTATGCGAACCTTGGACTCTGACGAATACACTACACCTGGCTGCTTCATTTGCTTTCTATGAAGAAAGTGTTATTGAAAAAGAACAGGACAAGAGAAACACATAAAAAGTAAATGAAGCTTGCGATCCAAGATGCAGATGGGGATGGCATTATATGTGTGCGCCAATATTAATTAGGGCAAGTTCTTCATTAAGCGCACGTGGCTTACCTTTTTTTTTTTTTTTTAATCAAGTTGTTTGTATATGATTATGAGAAGTGTCCTAATTCTTGTCAAATTCCATGGTTTCTAAATATAAGACAGACTTAACTCTTTTTTAAAAGGATTAAAAAAGCTAAATAAATTATTGAATCATAGTTGGACAAAATAATTTAGAGAAAAAATGATAAATATAAATATTTTAAAGTAATTTAATTAGTTTTTTTAATATCTCGAAAAAAAAGTCAATTCGAGTAACATATAGGCGATATACACCGAAGTATCTTGAAAATTGGAAAGTGTGAAAATAAGTATGTATTGTCTAAATCAGAATCTATCGCTGCTTGTATATATAAACTGGGCTCCAGACACCTGTGTGGTCGTGACAAATATTCTTCCATATGGCAAGAGATATGCAAGTATGTATGATACTAATGAATGAAAGTACGTGGAAGTGATGTGATTCGAATTTAGGGAAGTGATAATTGGAGTAGCAGGGGAATTAATCCTACAGATGTGGACCATCCCATAAGGAATTAGAATCTGGGAAGAAGAAGCCCGCAAATGGAATAAACACGTACACTGTAACGCCCCAACTTTTCTAAAGCATTTTTGAAATGATTTGATCAGAGTTCAAAATAATTTAATCAGAGTAGAGCAACGATATAATTCAAACTACAAAGTACTGATAATCAACCACTGTAATGTAATGGTTTACTGATACAAAAATTTCGAAAGACTATACATATCTACAGGACTTTCTCCAGCTAGTCCTTCTGCCTGCTGCTTACCCTTGTTTCTGTTTCTGTTCACTCCAAAAATCCTGAAGCTACAGTAAGAGCTGAGGTTCAATACCCATTGAACCTCAGGTAACGGTTAACCTCATGCTTATGTATCAAATATGTATGACAGATATTCATGTCAAAACAGCAATAATCACATACATTATTCATATATTCACATAATAACATAACACAGCCACTGCAATATGCATGTTATTATAGTCTGCACTATTCACCAGTGCCACGGTGTACATCCGTGTCCTCAGCGCTAGGAAAACATAACGGCGTTATCAAGACTATAACCCGTATCAAGTTGTATGTGTATGATCAATTTTCAAAAACAGAATTTCAGACTATCTATCACATATAAGCATACCATAAGCATCAGAGTTAAGGTTACAATACGCGTCCGTACCTTCCTTCCACGTGAATAGTAAATTACTATTCATGTATACGGCACTATTCATGTATACGGCACTATTCACGTATACGGCACTATTCACGTATCCCCAAACTTCCTTTGAATCTGACTCCGGAATCCTCGGATATCCTATAATATCATTTTTATCAGTGACCATTAATTTTCAGCATTTGCGGAAACTATGTTGGATATTCACTATTCATGTGAATAGTATTCACTATTCATGTGAATAGTACCAGTAAAAATATTTTTACCGTGACGGTAAATAATTTTTACTGTTTGGTAAATAGTATTTACTGTATTGGTAAATAACATTACTGCCCAAGAATAATTCTTTTCTGATGTGACAGATCAGACTAAGCTGCAGCCACAGAGCATACTCAGAAAAAACTCTATCTGGCATTTCTACTATAATTACCAAAAGAAACTACCAAATCTTAAGACTAGAAACCAAAGAACTTACCCTTGAAGTTCTTACTCCTTCTCTCCAGCTCCAAGAACTTTACTCTAAATTCTCCCTCTAAACTCTAAGAATTCTCTCTCTTCTATTAAACTCGACCGTTGTGATCTGAGTTTGGTGTGAAGAAAATGAAGAAATGAGGCCTCTATTTATAGTGTTGGAAAATGGGTCCTTAAGTGTAATTTCTTGTTTTTGGGTCATTTTGCGTAATTTTTCAAAATATTAAAAAAATATAAAAATTGGCACACGAGGTGCACCTCGTGGCCTCAATTATTTTTTTTTTTATTTTAATAATTTAAATAGTGTTTTTACTGATAAAATCCCTTGTTCGGTGTTCTGATCGCGTGATCTTTTGCAAAATTTCAAAAATCCGGAAGCACAGCCTTGAAGCTCTATTCTTCCTCTTTAAAAATATCTGGGTCAACTGAATTTTTGACCTCATTCAGGGTATTTCATAATCTGTCAAAGATTTTAAGTCGGACACTGCCGGTAACAGAAATTACTTCGGGTGACACCATCTTCGAGACAAAAATTCACTGATTCATAATATGTGCAGTTGTTTACTACTTAGTTCAAGGATTTTGAGTTATAATTTATTTTCAAAAATAGGGTCTAATAGTCCTCCAAAAATAGGCTAATTTTCTAGTCTTTAGGTCCAAAATTCAGGATGTTACAATTCTCCCCCTGTTCAATAAATTTCGTCCTCGAAATTTGAACATATAAACTCAAAAGGTTATCTAGACCTCTAATATACTTCTTCCTTATACATGCTTATCTAGCATACATCCTACTATTCAATGCTCCATTAAACTGGGAACATTTCACAAATGCTCCATTTCATTTTCTATAATTCAACCTCTTCCTTTGTACTAGCATGCCAACTAGTGATCCAGGAAAAATTCTATTTTCTGGGTTTGTCTATCACTCCAATTCTCTTAATTCTGGTACCAAGTATCATCATAGATACTATTCTCATCATCATTTCAAATCTTCGGATTCTCTCCGGTTCATCTAATATTATTAGAAAGTCACCCTTCCCAAGATTACTATCACCTTAGCACGCTTACGCTTAAAATCCTATTTTCAAATGTCAATTCCGACATCTTGAGTCAGCTGCACATCTAAGACAGGTTTCTTAGATAAATGTGCGTATAAACGTCCAAACTTATTTTCTTGAAAACACAGCTAGCAATAAATGCCATAGCGATTTCTGTCTGCAAAGGTCTAGGAAACTGCGACCCCTAACGGTGGCTAGGGTGCACTAGGGTGCGGTGCCATAAAATTTTCCGCATAACAACAAAGTCTGCACTATTCTGAGCCAACGACAGATGAGAATCCGATGCTGCTTAACAAAATCTAGACGTTGCTAGCCCAGCTATAAATCGAGTAAAGAAAGAGCAAATGTTTCATGTTCTCTCAAACTTCACAAAATATTCATTTCCTCTCCGATCGTAATCTTCACTATAACCTTCCACATTATCCTTAAACATGGCCGGTTCAAGTAACTCTATTCCAGTCTCCGATTCATTCAACCCTTTCTTTCTTGAAGCCTTACTTCATGACTATCAGACTAACATGTTGTCTGATTTGTCAAACAATGCATCATACCCTTATTCTTCTTTATTTCCCCAAAATCCCGTAAGTATGAACGTTCATCCATCTGCCTCAACGATTAACATTCCTACTCCTCCTCCAAGGATACAAGATTCTATTTTTACAACTACTAACAGAAAGGAATCTGAAGCAGGTCCATCAAGGCGACCTGTCCAAAGGTGTCGTAATGTGGCAGAACTTATGGAGTCTACGGTACCTTCTCAACCAAGGAATCCTGCTTCTACCTTGACTGAGACTACTAATCCATTTTCATGTGGTTGCTGCCATGTTCTACGAGAGATTATTCATACCAATGGACTTCAATACCATAAACTTGAAGTTCATGGGAGGATTGGTATGATATGCCACGCTGTCTTTCACCAGGACGTACAAGGAGGTTCTTTCAGTCCTCAAGTATTTGACTTTGGTAAGAAGAATTTAGATGATGTCAAACATTTTCTAGAAAATTATTGTTTGAATCAAAAATCTTTAGGGTATGTCCTGGTGTCGGATCCCATATCAGCCTACTATGAGGCTCTCTGTGTTGGTTTGGAATGGACTAAAAATCAAAATGAACTCCCTAATAGTTCATTTCCAACCAATACAGAAAATATATCCAATAAAGGAAAAGAGCTCATGGTTGTAAATAATAATCCTTCAGTCCCCATACCTAGTAATCCATACCGATCAAGAGCTGAACAAAATATTAGAGCTGCATCAATGTCAATAGATGATCTTAGAGACTTCTTCCATTTACCTCAACAAGAAGCGGCTCAACAAGTTCGTCTATGCAAAAATGTTCTAATGAAAATATGCCATAGGGGAGGAATAAAGCATTGGCCGTATGTAAAAATTCGAAGCACTATGAAGCAAATAGCTAGATTGAGAAAAACAATGTCTTCTGATGGTCCTCTCTCAAGTGCAGCCGCTCAGGAAGAAATTAATAGACTTAAACTTGAGATAGTCGAAGCTTGCGGTGGGATTGTACCAACTGTTGTTCTTGATGCTTGAATTAATATAGTCTACTCTTCTTAGCCTTCTTGCTAATGTTTGTAATCTCTTATTCTAGGATTCATAAGGATTTTCGAGTTTTCCTGCCAAACTCAGCTTTATCTTATTAAATTCAAACTTAAGCCAGTTATTCTGTATAATCAAGACTATGTCCGCATTCTGTTATGGTATTGTCATCTGTTACTCATATAAATTAGCTAGGTAAGTGTAAATCTAGCGAAAATCTCTTCATACTTTTTACAACGGCAACAAAATGAATAACCATCAAATAGGGGCTTAGTCTTTCAATCACTTTCCTAGACACCAATAAAAATATTCATCCCCTAGAAAGTAATTTTGGGCCTACAGAATCCAATATTCAATAAATTTTCTTGTCTCATTTTCAAATTTTCAAACATGAAAAATTTTCCGTGGTTTCAGTACATTTCACAATCTGCACTATACCACAAAGTAATAGTGCTATAACATTTTTAAATTTAATCGCTGCCATCACAAATTCGTGAAAACATTTTTCACTGCCGGATCATTTTCAAAAACTTTTATTACCGGCACATATCTTTGAGGGAGCTAATTTATTTCACAAAATTTTACAATTGAGAGTACACACCATCATTTTAACCATTTGGTACAGTGAGCGCCTTCTCCCAATCCCCAAATCCAGTTTTAACAGTGGGAGAACCTCCGCCCCTTTCTCAGGAGACCCAGTGTTCACACTGGCACATAAAGTAGCAACCCTATCTAGCGGAACTCAGTCCAGTCATAGACAGTCAGGTTGTACTAAACAAAACATATGCCCTCGGCAAAGTGTTATGGATTGGGTGCGTTCACTGTTGGTGCGATTTCCATTTTCTCAAACAAAATCCCTCCAAAAACTTTTTGTTCAAAGAGAACATTTATCAAAGGCCAGCGATTTCAAACGTTTTAAAACATCTGGCAGACCCAGCAAACTGTGTACATCTACAACAGCTTCTGTCCTTCCAGTTTTGTACTGACTTTACCACAACATAGTTGAAAACTCAGTTTCAAACTCTGGGTTCTAACAAAACCGTTTGTACAAGACAACATCATAACCATCACTGTGGTCTCAAATTCTGTTGAAAAATATTTCATTTGAAAACTCGATTTCACAAATTTGAAAGTAAACTCCGAAAATTTCAAAATAGCAGGTGCATTGGTAAGTTCAAAAATTCAATTTTTTTTTAAAACCTTACTTAGGAATCAGACAACTAACATTAGAAGGTCATTACTAACTACATACATCCGGACCTCTGTTCTTGACTACTCAAACCATATGTATAATGCTTAGTTTGTTCTACTTAACTCATCTGGCTATTCCAAACTTTGCCCGTTATCCTCGGGTTTCACAAGCTTTTTGGGACACTTCTCGTATTTGTTGTCTAACAATATGTACTATATAGCATTGGAACAAACCATGGTGATATACTAGATTACTTAAACCTTCACTCTGGGGAACCTATTCGATGTGAGACTCATTATAATTTACTTACCTTGAGAACTGATGCACTGGTAACTCTACTTTATGGTTCGTTGTCACGGCGGCCCCACTCTACGGTTCGTCGTCACGGTGGCTCTGCTCTACGGCACATTACTCGGCGCTTCACTCAGTCTTTGCAGACCAGTCAGCTTTTCCGGTTAGCATCCTCTGTAGGTAAGCCTCCTTGATCAGAACTCCCCGTAGGTATCTTTCTCCGATCAAACTTCCCATAAGTAGCGTCAGTGATCGTCTCTGAATCATTATAATGAGAACTCAAATCTTATCAGGTTCCTATCCTTTAGTGGTTTTATTATCTGTTGTCTCTATGCCTGCCATCTTATCTAGGGCCATTCTATTTGTAAACTTTCACTTTCTGTTTAGCTCCAGGCATAATCCTTAACTCAACTTTCCCTATTGGGTAATCACCTACTTCTTGGGAAATCTACTAGCCACTAACATCTCTATGATTCTTGGTCCCACCTTGAGACCATAACCTGGTGGCTACTGAGGTTTCCAGCTTTCGTATGGTTCTGTTAAGGAACTATCTCTTAGGTATTTGGAACCTAGGCAAAACTCACTCATATTTTCTCAGGGTTCCTACTCTCACAGGGGTCATAGTTCTGAGATTTCTCTCGCCTAAGCAATATTAACTTCATAATATCTATTGATTCTTGGTACTAATATTGATATATTTACTACTGGGTACCTACAACTCTCATAGGCACTAGTATGACATAACTGTCTCCCCAGAATTACTGGGTACTTTCCTTCTTCTGTCAATTGATCACCACCGTCAAGGACTTAATCAAAAGATCTTCGTCCCCGGAGCCACGCCCCTTTGCACGCATGGTGTCTGGCCTCTACAAGGTAGGAATTTCCTTCTCAAGATAACTTAACAAGTTATTATTTTCACAAGGTCACTAAATCAATAGGTTACTAGCCAAGGAAAAACCTAAACAGTAGGTTATTGTTTACCGGAAAACTTAAGTCGTACCGACTTCTCTGTACCACTTCCCTTGAAACTCTGAGCGGGGATTTAACTTAGATTCCGATTCCCATATCAAAAGTCTTAAAGTTCAACAACAGAAACCATATTCTATGTCATCCTCTCTATATCAGGGTTTTAATCTCTTAACCCTTTTCCTTAGGGTGTACGTCCTTTTTGTATCACAACACCAGTATTATATCAGTACTTGTACTTGTTTTTCGAAATACTTTTAAAACCATGGCTTAGAGCCTAACTTAGTTAGTCAAACCGATTGGCCAGGTAGGCGTCTATCATGGGAGCCTCACCGTACTAGGGTGACTGATTGGCTGATCCACATAGACTCGGCCCTACCTTCGGCACCAATGGTTTACTGTAACTGAGTCGGGTTCATACCAGATAAAACACTTTTGAAAGCTTAGAACCTAACTCCGCTACTCAGACAATCTGACTAGGCAGGTGTATTTGTGGAAGACTCACCGAATTCAAGGAATCTGATTGCCAACCACAAAACCCCTTTCTAGATATCAGACTGTTTGGAGTAACTTAGTTAACTTCGTGCCAGAATACCTTGCTCTGATACCAAAATGTAACGCCCCAACTTTTCTAAAGCATTTTTGAAATGATTTGATCAGAGTTCAAAATAATTTAATCAGAGTAGAGCAACGATATAATTCAAACTACAAAGTACTGATAATCAACCACTGTAATGTAATGGTTTACTGATACAAAAATTTCGAAAGACTATACATATCTACAGGACTTTCTCCAGCTAGTCCTTCTGCCTGCTGCTTACCCTTGTTTCTGTTTCTGTTCACTCCAAAAATCCTGAAGCTACAGTAAGAGCTGAGGTTCAATACCCATTGAACCTCAGGTAACGGTTAACCTCATGCTTATGTATCAAATATGTATGACAGATATTCATGTCAAAACAGCAATAATCACATACATTATTCATATATTCACATAATAACATAACACAGCCACTGCAATATGCATGTTATTATAGTCTGCACTATTCACCAGTGCCACGGTGTACATCCGTGTCCTCAGCGCTAGGAAAACATAACGGCGTTATCAAGACTATAACCCGTATCAAGTTGTATGTGTATGATCAATTTTCAAAAACAGAATTTCAGACTATCTATCACATATAAGCATACCATAAGCATCAGAGTTAAGGTTACAATACGCGTCCGTACCTTCCTTCCACGTGAATAGTAAATTACTATTCATGTATACGGCACTATTCATGTATACGGCACTATTCACGTATACGGCACTATTCACGTATCCCCAAACTTCCTTTGAATCTGACTCCGGAATCCTCGGATATCCTATAATATCATTTTTATCAGTGACCATTAATTTTCAGCATTTGCGGAAACTATGTTGGATATTCACTATTCATGTGAATAGTATTCACTATTCATGTGAATAGTACCAGTAAAAATATTTTTACCGTGACGGTAAATAATTTTTACTGTTTGGTAAATAGTATTTACTGTATTGGTAAATAACATTACTGCCCAAGAATAATTCTTTTCTGATGTGACAGATCAGACTAAGCTGCAGCCACAGAGCATACTCAGAAAAAACTCTATCTGGCATTTCTACTATAATTACCAAAAGAAACTACCAAATCTTAAGACTAGAAACCAAAGAACTTACCCTTGAAGTTCTTACTCCTTCTCTCCAGCTCCAAGAACTTTACTCTAAATTCTCCCTCTAAACTCTAAGAATTCTCTCTCTTCTATTAAACTCGACCGTTGTGATCTGAGTTTGGTGTGAAGAAAATGAAGAAATGAGGCCTCTATTTATAGTGTTGGAAAATGGGTCCTTAAGTGTAATTTCTTGTTTTTGGGTCATTTTGCGTAATTTTTCAAAATATTAAAAAAATATAAAAATTGGCACACGAGGTGCACCTCGTGGCCTCAATTATTTTTTTTTTTATTTTAATAATTTAAATAGTGTTTTTACTGATAAAATCCCTTGTTCGGTGTTCTGATCGCGTGATCTTTTGCAAAATTTCAAAAATCCGGAAGCACAGCCTTGAAGCTCTATTCTTCCTCTTTAAAAATATCTGGGTCAACTGAATTTTTGACCTCATTCAGGGTATTTCATAATCTGTCAAAGATTTTAAGTCGGACACTGCCGGTAACAGAAATTACTTCGGGTGACACCATCTTCGAGACAAAAATTCACTGATTCATAATATGTGCAGTTGTTTACTACTTAGTTCAAGGATTTTGAGTTATAATTTATTTTCAAAAATAGGGTCTAATAGTCCTCCAAAAATAGGCTAATTTTCTAGTCTTTAGGTCCAAAATTCAGGATGTTACATACACTTTTTGAAATTAATGGAATAGTGGCCCCCTCCTCAGAATATGTGACAGTATATCTATGTAATTTCCCCTTCCTCTGAAAGGAAGCTAGGTTGAATATTAAGGGATGATAATATAATTACTCTGAAAAGATAAAACTAGTGTGGATGTTTAGTGTCATACTACTTTGTATTATTTTTACATGCAACGAGAAGAAGCTAAAAGAAGAAGAAGGCATGTGGGGGGGTTGGTACGTAACGGGGATGAGGAAGAAGAAGGCATATTTGGTGAGTGGTGGTTAGGTAAAGTTGGGTGATAGAGGGACGCGTGATGATCGAAGCATATGTATCTGTCAATACCAAATATATAATTGAAGTATATATGTGATTATACAATTTGTGGCTCTCATTGCATTCCTGGACAGCCCTCTATTCCTTTCTTCATTATTCTCTTATGTCTTTTTTATAAGCAATTTTTTCTCTTTTAAAACTGATCCCTAATATAAGCATTTTTTTTTTGAATTTTAACTATTTTTTCTTTTTCTACTTATATTAAATACATATCTTTATATATTAATTATCCTTCACTCATCAATAGTTTTCTTTTATACAATCATTTATTACTTATCTTGTCTTAGATGTTTTACTCATTCTCTCTTATATATTCTTTTCACATTTATTATCTTTAAATAATATCAACCATAAGTTTGTTTTGCGTAATCAAGAAAAACTTGGTTATAAAGGGGGTTAGAGGAAGTATTTACTTAATCTCTCCCACCATTATGTTTTTTTCCCTTTGCTTCCTCTCTCCCCCTCAAACATTAATATTTTCAGAAAATTTTTCTCAGGGTCTAAATAACCAACATATTGTTAACAAAAGCTCAAAGAAAAGTCACATGTTAGAAAAGACTTTAGTTGTTAATGTGTACTGATTTAATTGTTAATTTTATACTGATATAGTTGTTAACATACATTGATTTAGTTGTTAAGATATAGTTATTAACGTATACTAATTTAGTTGTTAATATTATACTGATATAGTTGTTAACGATTTTGAAATAATACTAAAAAAAAGTCCAAGAACTTTTTCTGATATGTGACTTTTTTTTGGAATCTTTTTTGATAATATTTTAGTTATTTGGTCCTTGAGGAGGGTTTCCCCTAATATTTTCCAAGATTATATTTCATTAACTATATATATCATCCCTCCAATACATGCACGCGTAGTTCCCACGATATTTGACTAAAAATGGAAAAATGACAAAAATAAATGTTCTATTTAATGATTAGTCCGTGTGCGCGTCTGTGTTAAATGCGTGTGTGTCTGGTATATATATAGAGTCATATTCTTTTTACTTAACACGTTTCAAAACATTAGTCTTCATAGTTCATACATTCATGATACGACGGTAGAAAACATTCCATGGAAATAGTTCACAACGTACCGTAAACTACTCATCACTGACTTTGATTTATTTGTTTATTTTCATCAAGTCCAGTTTCCAGTTAGATTTTAGCGCTTGATGAATATCTTAATAATAAAAATTCATATGGATTAAATATCGAATTTATATATATATTAAGCATTCATTAATAATTAGGAACTTACATGATATAATATTTTAATGGGGAATTGCACTTAATGGGCACATAAAAGCCAATGGACTTGAACTTTGTCTTCTACAAATTAAGTATATGGTTAACGTACAAGTATAAAAAGGTTGATTGTTATAGCTACTTGGAAATATCAGTTTATCCCTTTTCCATGATCGTATGTTTGATCTTTAGGGCTTAAAGTTACTTAGTTGAAAAGGGAAAACATCGAAAAAATAATAATATTTAAAAAGAAGAGAGGGAATATAATAAGGAAAGAGCACGTGGATTGCCCTATAAGAAATAATTAAGAATTGTTCACTCTTAAAAGCAGTGGGGGAGGCACATAAATCACATCCCTGGTTATATTTCTTAACTACCAAATGTATCATTTGATTTTTTTCCCCCTTAAGAAAAAGCATTATTAGGGAGAAGAGAAAAACAAAAACAAAAAAACAAAAGAAAGAGGAGTGGACGTACACTAGAAGTGAAGTGGGAAGTCGACCAAGCCGACCTGGGGCTTCGTAGGAACGACCCTTTCTGTCACATCCCCCAACAGTTTCAGTTGCGATACAGTTAGATCCTCTCAAAGTGAAACTCATCCCTAAAGCTAATTACATCTAAAAGCCAAAAAAAATGAAAATAAGAGAAAAATTATTAATTAAAGTAGGGATTTTTTTTTCTCTTACCCACTCTCTGTCCTTTTTCTTTTTTATTCTTATTTTTCACTCTGAAGTATAAACCCAAACATAACGAATGAATAGCACATCATCCCAAAATGATATAATTGAAATTAAAGCTTTGAGGGTGCATCTATAAATAAAATATGTTTGAGTCAGTATTGAAAAAATATATTTACGTAAGAAAAGATAAAACTCTTCTCACAAACTTATTTCATATCCAGTAAATCATGTTGAAAAAATAGTTTATACCGTTAATTCAAACAGATACATAATAAATCTTGTTATCCCCTTTCTCAAACATAAAGTGTAATATATCTTTTTGGTAAAAAAAAAAAAAAGTGTCATTATCATATATGGCACTGTAGGTGACAGAATAAAAGTGGGACACTGACATGTAGGACTTGCTTTAATTTGATTGAATATATATTTTGACAAAATTAATGTCAGATGCTAAGTTATGTTAATCATGAATTACAATGTCAATAAATCCTATTATCGTTATCGTTATCGTTATCATTATTTCGGAGATATATGAATGGCGCGTGATAAAGGAACTTAATTGAAAAGGAGTGGAGATCGATGATAGATGATCGATCGAGGTTGGGTCAATTAAAAGATTAATTAAGGATATGGACCATCAAGTTGTATCCTTTTGATCGAGCACTGCACAGAATTTGTTTATATATGCAGATCGAGATAGTGGATTCATGATATTATCAACTCACGCAAGTGTTTTACCATTGATTATTATTCTTCCTTCTTTAAATTAAAGCGTAGGGTCAGAAAGAAAGAAATCTCAGATTGATGTGATAAAGAAAACCACTCTTTCTAAGTAATAATATCTCGGGCATTCTATAGCTACCTCATTATTTATGACATTCCTTTCAAACATAAAGCCTTTCGCTCTCGATCTCACTTCATTAATTAACACCCATTCCCTGGCTTTGCTCACACATTCATTTAATTTAAATTAAAGCAGCTTTCAAACTCTAACCAATTTTGTTACCTATTTGTCCTATACATAAATACATTCTTGTCATATCGATCTCTATATTCGATCGATCTTGTAAATTAACTAACATTCATAAATTTAGCTATATAGCAGGCTAAGCTGGTTCAGATTTGAAGCTAGGATGGTTCAAATAATTATTTAGTTTTTGCTTTGCTTTTGAGTGGTGGTCAATTCACCATATACATATTATAACAGGCGATATTAGTCCTTATCATATAACATGAAAAAGATGCGGGGCCTGGCAGAATAAAGTATCATTATAATATTTTCATGCCTTCTCTCTCTTTTTATTTTCCCTCCTCCTTCAAAAAGGTCGATAAACAGATAAGGCCAATTGAGGAAAGTAAAATATTTTATTTATTTTTAAATTATATTCTGCAAATTAACAAGGTTCTTTTGTTCCCCGATTTTTCCCAATCATTGAAGCCTGGGGGGAAAAGGAAAGAATTCGCAATATAAAACCAGCAAAGCAAAAGAGTGTGAAGACAAGAGGGTGGGCTTTTTTTTTAATTTACCCCTAATAAAATAACTATTTAACAAAATGCCCCTGTTTGGAAACTATTTAAGCATCTACCCCTGTTTAGTCGACTACTGCCCCCATTTAGTCGACTAAAACGCGGGATTCAAATTTTTTTTAAAGATCCCCGAGATTTAGTCGACTAAATGAAGGTTTTTAGTCGACTAAAACGCGGGGGATCAATTTTTTTTTGAATATCCCCGAGATTTAGTCGACTAAGCCAATTTGCTTAGTCGACTAAATCTGTCCAGAGGCCATTTTTTTCAATACCCACGCGATTTAGTCGACTAAGCCAAATTGTTTAGTCGACTAAATCTGTCCAGAGGCCATTTTTTAAAAATATCCACGCGATTTAGTCGACTAAGCCATAGTTCTTAGTCGACTACATCAGTTCAGAGGGATTTTTAAAAAACCTCAATCGCGTCTTCAAAACCTAATCGACTAAGGGAGCCGCTGTAACCTCTCCTCCTCTCTTTTTTTCACTCAAAGCTTGCTGAATCCATTGGTGGGTAGCGAAAGAAGCTTGATTCTAGTGTCATTTGCGTCGATTTCGGTATGTTCCCACCCAACTATTTCGAATCTCCACCGTTCTTCTTGCGTTTATACGAACCCCATTTGCGTTTTTTCATTTTGTGCTTTGATTGGGTGAATTTGTTGTCTATGTTTGATTGATTTGTGTATGTTTGTTATATTCTCATCTTCATTTCGAATTTCTGTCGTTGTTCATGCGTTTATGCGAACCCGTATTTGCGTATTTGCGTTTTGTGGTTTGATTGGGTGATTTTGTTGTGTAGGTTTGATTGATTTGAGTATTTACTTAAGATTTATGGATGAAAATGAGGAATGTACATGTGAAAGTGGAAATATTTACATAGGTTGATAATTTTTTGAATTTTGGACGAATTTCACTTCGTTTTTCATCAATTTATTTCTTGTTGATTGTGTTTATTTGCGTTTTGTGGTTTGATTGGGTGATTTTGTTGTGTAAGTTTGATTGATTTGAGTATTTACTTAGGATTTATGGATGAAAATGAGGAATGTACATGTGAAAGTGGAAATATTTACATAGGTTGATAATTTTTTGAATTTTGGACGAATTTCACTTCGTTTTTCTTCAATTTATTTCTTGTTGATTGTGTTTATTTGCGTTTTGTGGTTTGATTGGGTGATTTTGTTGTGCATGTTTGATTGATTTGAGTATTTACTTAGGATTTATGGATGAAAATGAGGAATGTACATGTGAAAATGGAAATATTTACATCGGTTGATAATTTTTTGAATTTTGGACGAATTTCACTTCGTTCTTGTTGAATGTTTCTTGTTTGTTGATGGTCTATAATGTCCATTTGTAGGTTGTTGTTGCCATCATGCGTCGTAGACAAGCTCCTTCTAACACCGACAATGAGCGTGGGAGGCGGATTAAGCAACGTGCGAACCGCGGGGCATCTTTCTCTAGAGCACAACAGGCAGAGCCTGAGCCCATTGTGGATCTTCCTTTCGGTTATCTATTCGATAATAATGTACAAGAGCATGAGCAATTCATGGAGAAATTTGCCACCAGATCCATCTGCAAGCCAAAGTCATTGGACATCGCATTCTTTGCCCAAGAGGGATTTGAGATAGTCCCAACGTTGGATATTTCCCATCTGAGAGGCTTGGCGGAGAAGACTTGTCCGTATTCAGAGGTTATGGTCAGAGCTTTCTACCATAACATGAGCTATATAAATGGTGATCTGCAGTCTCGCGTCTGCGGGGTTGACATATTGATGACGGCTGACGATTGGACGGAGGTACTTGGGTATGATTTTGATGGAGCGGGGGGTGTTCAATATGATGGGGATAACACTGAACGCTTAGAGGGATTTCATCGGGAGGAGGCAGTTCATGAGATTCGGAGGCCAGGAGCTCATAGACCTATACTTTCTGTGGGCCAGCTGACTGTTAATGGCCGTATCCTCTTCTATGTCATGACCCACATATTGTTCCCTCGGGCTTACAATCATTCGAGGGTGTTGGAGGGTGACATTCCTATTATGTGGGCTATTCGTCATGGCACTAACGTGAACTGGAAGCACTACATTTGCAATATGATGTATAAGGCCAAACAAAAGGATAACGCTGCACTCCCCTACATTTCCGAAATCGACGCAAATGACACTAGAATCAAGCTTCTTTCGCTACCCACCAATGGATTCAGCAAGCTTTGAGTGAAAAAAAGAGAGGAGGAGAGGTTACAGCGGCTCCCTTAGTCGATTAGGTTTTGAAGACGCGATTGGGGTTTTTTAAAAAGCCCTCTGAACTGATGTAGTCGACTAAGAACTATGGCTTAGTCGAGTAAATCGCGTGGATATTTTTAAAAAATGGCCTCTGGACAGATTTAGTCGACTAAACAATTTGGCTTAGTCGACTAAATCGCGTGGGTATTAAAAAAATGGCCTCTGGACAGATTTAGTCGACTAAGCAAATTGGCTTAGTTGACTAAATCTCGGGGATATTCAAAAAAAAATTGATCCCCCGCGTTTTAGTCAACTAAAAACCTTCATTTAGTCGACTAAATCTCGGGGATCTTTAAAAAAAATTTGAATCCCGCGTTTTAGTCGACTAAATGGGGGCAGTAGTCGACTAAACAGGGGTAGATGCTTAAATAGTTTCCAAACAGGGGCATTTTGTTAAATAGTTATTTTATTAGGGGTAAATTAAAAAAAAAGCCCAAGAGGGTGGGTCCGCATCAAATAAATGACTAGACGCCACAGCAGAAAAAGAAGAGAAAACAGTAGAGGTAAATATTATGTATGTTTTTTATGCCAAAAGGAGAAAAGAGGATTAAAAAAATAAATTAATACCTCTTTTATATATCTTTTTGGTTGCGGGCACCTATGACCCTGAGTCAAGTAAATATTTTTCTTAAATGAAATGCAATTATAAGGTATTTTAACAAGTTCATACAAATATTGATAAGTCATTCAAAATCAAAAATACTTGGAGAGTATAGTTCAAAATGACGTTTTAAAGTTGGAGAATGATTCATGAAAGGCCAGATGCAAAGTTGAGATCAATGCTTAATTACACTCACAGCTGTAAGGATTTACACAAACGACATTATTGACATGGTTTGTTTTAAATTAGGTGGGAAGAGCGAAAACAGAGAGTACGTTAGCCTTAATAATGGTTTAGATCAGCTCTTTAAAAGTGATTTTACATTGTATGAGATTGACAGACATATAAGATTAGTTTTGACTCACCCCGGCCATCTTTCACTAGTCATTGCTTACTTCTAATGATCCCTCCCATTAAGTAGCCCCCCACTTTAACATCTGTATCCATTGCTTTCTTCCTTCTATTTATATATAGGGTTTAACGTTTGTCATATGACTTGAGATAAGGTTTTGTCAAGTCACCCAAAAACTACGTCGTTTTGGAAATTAATGAATGGTGTTTTGGTATTTTTGTTTTTGTATTTATTATATGAATTTTATCAAAAAATCATTCATCAATTCCCCTAACTCCCAAAACGACGTAGTTTTGAGATTAGGGGAATTAATGAACTCCCAAAACAACGTAGTTTTGAGGTGATTTAACAAAACTTAATGTCAAGTCATATGACAAACGTTAAACCCTTATATATATTCTTTTTTTTTTGATTCATCAGCCGTAGTCAATATAATCACAATAGTGTTCGTCCTTTCGTAATATGGAAAAAAAAAAATCAAGATCATTAAAAAAGCTTTTCAATGGGATTCTTTGTGTGTGTGCGCGTGCGTGTATTCCAATTACTTGTGACTGGGTTGAAGGATTAAAAATGAAAAAGATGGACTTCAAATATACAACACAGTGTTAAAACGTGATTGAATTAAATGGCCGACTTTAATGCAGTTACGCTATCTCTCACACACACACACACAGAGTTAACCTTGTAAATATAAATTAGAATATAATGTGGATATTAATTATTTGGCGGATGGATGGCAGTCATGGTAATAGAGGGAAGTCTCCAAACAGGGAGGCGCATTTTATATTAGGATTGCGTTGCACAGTGTGAATTGTAGCTGCTTCATCATTATATATACAAACAGATGATTGATGAGTAGATGTACGTAGTAGTGTCAAGAAAAGGCTAACACACAGGTACGGTGCTTTTGTTGGTGGTCGAGTGTACGTAAAGAGGAAAGGGCAGGTGTGTGAATGAAGAAGCACATACGACTGAAATTAAATATCCAGATAATAAGAGGCATTGCCACCGATTAATATAATAGCCTTATATAATCTAGTAGTTATGTAAACTCTCATGCAGATGAAAGGTTGTACTCTTTTGATTATATTTATGAGGTAGAGAGAGACAAAAATTGTACGTGGTCTTATTTATAGAGTAGAGAGAGAGAGTTTTCATTTGAAAATAAAATTTTATATATCATTAGTTTGTTATTGTGTTGACTCTATTTTTATAAGGTATAATAAATATTAAATAGGGGTAAAGTTAGAAAGTTATTGAAATTTATGAAAGACTTATAAATTTTAAGATTTTTATGAATCTGTATGAAACAGATTAGAAGTGCCTAATTAATAAAGTTGGAGAAGTATATGTTGGATTTCAGTTATAACCTACCTGATCATATTATATTGCTCACCTCTCTAATTAACTACTATAAAACAAAAAAGAGTAAAAAGGCAAGCCCTTTTTTTTTGTGGGACCCCGGCCCATGAAGCTTCCAGGCATTGTGCCCCCAACAGAATCAACAGTCTCTTAATTCACCCACCAATTCATTCCACTCAAATAATAATGAGCTTAGGTACAGTGGCGGACCCAGAAAATCACAGAAGGGGCACTAGTAGTTGGGAGATTCGGACCCCCGAAATTTTTTTTTCAAGAAATGTTTTAAATGCATTAAAAAAATATAAACAAAGAAAAAAAAAGAATATCAAAAAATTATTCATGAAATGAAGTGAATACTGATGATATAATAAGAGATGTAATTATTTTATAAACCTATCATTTATAAAAACAATGCTAAGTGTAGTTAGAAATGCAGCTACATAAATTACAATAAAGGGCGAGTACTCAATAAGTTCAAGTACATATATTTTAATAAAAAAAAGTATATTTCAAATACATATATTTAATAAAGAGAATGGAGCTTTTCAGATGCAATAGAGGAGAATCTTTTACAAACAATAGATGAAGATGTAGGGATCTCTAATGAGAAATTGAAGATAGGAAATGAAAATGGGTGGAATTAACGGAGAGAAAAAGGAAAGTGTGGAGCGGAGAACGAAGCAGAATCAAAAGCAGGAGTCCTTTATGTATTAGCCTAATCTAACCATATTTTTACATGATTTTTGGTAATTAAATGGGGATTTTTAATGTGTTTTCTCATAGTTATTGAGTTTTAAATGTATTTCTTGTGACAAATTGATATTAAGAGTAAATATGTTAAATTATGGCTAAAAGGGACAAAATTGTCAAAAAAATGTAATTACTCTTAATCATTGATTTTTATGAGAATATTTAATGTTGGATTAATTATTTTGGATTGTAAATGCCAAAAAAGATTATAACAAATTTGAAAATGAAAGTTTTAATTCAAGTTTTAAAAGTTGCAAGTTGGTCCCTCAAGCAAACTTTTATAACTATTCATTCAGGTCCCTGCAGTTGAAGCTGTGCGTTTTAATCTAATTAGGTCAGCTAGCCTTTATTCATTGAATATGGCAAACCCGTGAGAGCTGAAGGAGACCCGAGAGAATTAATGAATAAAGGGAACAGCGCCGTGAGAGGGATCGTTGAAGCACCGACCTCCTTCCTTCTTCAATCACCTTCATTCATTCACTCCTCTCACCGGCAACACCACTGCCTCCTCCCGTGGCATGCTGGTTCATAATCTACATTATTTATTTATTTATTTTTTAAAAAAATCTTCAAATTCAAGGGGGGGCACTTGCCCTCCCCCCCCAATCAATAACATGAGTCCTACGTATGTATGTATGTATATTCCACCCAATTAAGCACACGGTTGCATAAGTATAATGCATTGAGTGAAATCATAAACTAATCAGCAACACCCATTGAACTACAACGTAACATTTGTAACGCCTCAATTTCATCACCCAAAAACTTGACCAAAATATTTGAAATACCTTCAATAAGGATTTTCGATATCCAGATCACTAAATTACGTAACCTTTCAAAATAAATTTCCAAGAATGTTTCAGAGTTTAGTACAAAGCGGAAATCTTAGGTTCATGGCAAATAAAATAACATAACATAAACCATAGGAGCACAATAGAGCCTCCAAAGCTTACTCCATAGGTGCCTTTCCTTGTTCTCTACTAAAATATTCACCTGAAAATTGTTAATATGGGATGAGATTTCCACATCTCAGTAACTACTGAATATTTCTACCGTACACGAGCAAATAATATATGACAAAAAGGTATGGGCTGATTTCAAATATATATGTAGATTCCATAATTTCTCATACAAAATTATTTATACTATTAGTCATCAATATAGAAGGTAATAAAACATATATACCTCAAAAGTTCTCATCTCATGTCTTTACAGAATATTCATCATTATATCAAATTCTTGAACTGTTCAGAAATGCATTATGCAGTATGCACCCTCCCTTATATCACCTTCCAACCATATACCGCTGACTGGAGCCATAGGCTAACACATAGTCCAATAGAAACTCATTCATTTGACTGAATTGTTCCAAGCTCACCAAAACTTAAGATACACCCGGCCAAAGGTATATAGCTTAAATCTGGACTATGGCTCCCCTCCTTTAAAATAACTAAGGAGGTGTCACATGTCCCACAACTCCAATGAAATCCCGGCCAGAGGAAAACATGGAAGATGGGGCCCTGAAACAAGTACCATCCACTGTGCACCGAGTGGTGGCATAAATCATTCTTATCATTCAAATCCCTCCTTACTCCACCCATCATAATACAACCGCCATGATGAATATGTTCACTCAAAATAATGCATTATTATACCATAAAGTTTTATACATCAATATGCGTATTTATGAATAGTAAATACTATGTGTATCTGTGAATAGTAAAATACGGTATATATACATGAATAGTAAAAATGAAGAGTACATACGGTATGTATACGTGAATAATAAATACGGTATGTATACGTGAATAGTATTATGAATAGTAAATACGGTATACGTGAATAGTAAAATGAATAGTAAATACGGTATACGTGAATAGTAAAATGAATAGTAAATACGGTATACGTGAATAGTAAAAATGAATAGTAAATACGGTATACGTGAATAGTAAAAATGAATAGTAAATACGGTATACGTGAATAGTAACGTACGTATAAATAGTACCTCTGCAGATTTGCAAATCAAAGTTCCCACACCAGATCTTAAAACCATAAATATTTTCTAAATATTCTTGCCAAAATAGTAAACAAACAAATTTATAATCATACATAATTCACAAGTATAAGGAAGAATATTCAGAGTTACCTGTTACTTGCTAATACCCGAATCACCAACCAGCTATTATAAGACTCTCAAGCTAATATCTCTATACTCTCTCTCTCTCTCTCTTCCTCTCTCTATGGCTCTTAGAAGTTGTGAAGAATGAAATGAAATGGAAGGTCTATTTATAGTTGGAAAATGGGTCTTTAAGTGTAATTTTCGTCTCTGGGTCATTTTACGTAATTTTTCTCGAAAATCAAAAAGTTGCACCCCGTGAACCTCTCAGCCGCCTCGTGAAAAATTTTGAAAATTTTTAATAATATTTTAATATTTTAAATAATAAAATAATAATAATATAATATTATTATAATTAATATTAAGTGGGTCCCGCGGCCAAATTTTTCAAAGTCACAAGAAAGTTTGTCACTCACGGGAAAGTTTGCAGAGAATTATTTTGGCCGTGGGTCCCGCATGAATAGTAAATACGTATTTAGGAATAGTAAATACCGTATTTTTAAATAGTAAATACGTATTTGTGAATAGTGAACACTATTCATATTTCACAAATTTCAAGTATTAAATACGTATTTGCGAATAACATATATATATATATATTTTTTAAATACGTATTTGTAAATAGTAAAAACGTATACATGAATAGTAAATACTATTCATGGGTCCCACGAAATACTGATTTCAAATTTATCACTTTCCGAAAATAGAGCCTAGTAGTCTTCCAAAAATAGACTTATTCTCAAGACTTCAGGTCCAAAATTCAGGATGTTACAACATTGAATTAACGGCCATACGAATACATATAGAGTACTACCTTCGGTCCTAATTATAGGACAAAATTTATAGTACAAATTAACTTTATCATATAATTAGGATCGAAGGGAGTACAACATAACATGGGTGGTCTACTTGGTACGTGGTGTCCAATTTAACAGTGAAGGTCCAAGTCACACATATTGCAACTTTGGGGTTCTTATTGCACCTACCAAAATCAGAATCCGACACTAGTACAAAAAACGTTTTTAATATCGGACGAAAAAGGTATCGTAAGACCGGATCTGCGACCGGTCTTATTCCAAGTCTGTAACTTTTAAAGACTTTTAAGACCGGATGAACGACCGGTCTTAAAAATTTAGACCAAACTTTTGAAATATATATTCTTAAAAGTGTTTCAAAATAATAATAATAATAATAAAAAACTCAAATGAAACAATCGGTCCCAAATCACCAGATCTTGCACATTTTGAATGTCACTCCGTCATCAGCGATGGTGAACCAAGAGAAGACTAGAAGCAACACCAACGAGAAAAACAAAAAAGAAGAGAAGATTGGAAGCAACACCAACAAGAAAAACAAAAAAGATGAATATAAAGTCCAGAAATAAGAAAACATAACAAGAAATAAAAATCATTCACCATGGAAATCGAATTTGAATCAATATAAAATCAAAGGTGAAATTGAAGTCCAGATCTACAAAAAAAAATCACAAGCTTAAAGTAACCAAATCTGAGCAGGATCCTCTTGTCGATGCTGGCAAAGCTTCAAGCAACCAAAATCAAAGTCCAGATCTGAGCAGGAGCAGTTAAGGTAGGAGCAAACAGACTTAAGTAAGAAGAGATCTAGGTTTGATTTTAAGCCGGATCTATGCGAAGGCGGTGTGGGAGGAGCCATAGATCGAAGAGGAAGGAGCCGTCGTCGTCCAGAATCCTCGAAGCAATACTCTTGCACCGTTGCTGAGGATTGAAGTTAATGTCATCGCAAAACCCTCAAAGCATATCACTGCCAACGTTGCCAAGGATTTGATTGTGTGGCTCTTAGGATGACTTACGAAGATTGTGAGTAGGTTAGAGGAAGAGGATGTCATTCTTACTGAGGATTTGACCCGTGAGGCTCTTGGGACACTCGTTGAATCTATAATTAAGCAAATGTTATATCACTAAGAAGACAAGCACGCTCACAGATTTAACAAGTTTAGCGAATTTAGTTTTTTTTTTTTGGTTTAAAAAAACTTTTAAGACCGGTTGTTTCCAAAAGTCAGTCTTAAAAGTATATTTTTAAGACCGGATCCTTTATAATCCGGTCTTAAAAGTGTTCTATATATTTACGAAATTGTCACCGGTCATACTTTTAAGACCGGATCTTTTATAATCCGATGTTAAAAGTCTTCTATATATTTACGAAATTACCACCGGTCATACTTTTAAGATCGAATCTTTTATAATCCGGTCTTAAAAGTCTTCTATATATTTGTTTGAAGTTTAAATTTAATTAGTTAGCATATACGATTATATTGTACAATTATCGTAATTAAATTGTTAGAGAAATTTTAGGAATTAAGTTAGCAGATCATGGTTTTTTAAATTTTATAATTATATTCTTGATTGTAATCATCCTAATTAAGTTGTTAGAGAGATTTTAGGAATTAAATTAGCAGATCATGGTTTTATGAATTTCGTAATTATATTTCTGATTTTAATTATCTTAATTAAGTTGTTAGAGAGATTTTAGAAATTAAGTTAGCAGATCATGGTTTTTTGAATTTCATAATTATATTCTTGATTGTAATCCTTAGATTATAGGAACTACCCAGGTCAGAAGATTATTTACTTATTAGCATCGGTATATAATTCCATTTTATAATTATATTCTTGATTGTAATCATCTTAATTAAGTTGTTAAAGAGATTTTAGGAATTAAATTAGCAGATCATGGTTTTATGAATTTCGTAATTATATTTCTGAATGTAATCATCTTAATTAAGTTGTTAGAGAGATTCTAGGAATTAAGTTAGCAGATCATGGTTTTTTGAATTTCATAATTATATTCCTGATTGTAATCCCTAGATTATAGGAACTGCCCAGGTCAGAAGATTATTTACTTATTAGCATCGGTATATAATTCCAATTAAGCGAAGGAATAAATCATCGCATTCTCAGACTCATTTTGATCGGCGTCTTCTCACACTATTTACGAAATTGCCACCGGTCATACTTTTAACACTGAATATTTTATAATCCGGTCTTAAAAGTGTTCTATATATTTACGAAATTGCCACTGGTCATATTTTAAAACCGGATCTTTTATAATCTGGTCTTAAAGGTATTCTATATATTTACGAAAGTGCCACCGGTCAAATTCGGCACCGGTCATATTTTTAAGACCTGATTCTCTATAATCCGGTCTAAATGAGACGGTCTTAAAGTTTTTTTTTGCACTAGTGCGCCGGCCTCCACTGCTTTAATTATATTCCTTATTGAATCAAGTCTATTATTATGATCTGAGAGTTTACATTATATAGACTGGAGAAATGCGGTACTGTAGCTAGAACGATAGATAAATAACAACAGAAAGCATAACAACTTTACACGTTGATGACACGTGACGACTCTCTGTAACTAATAAGCCACGTGACATACTAACTGACTGACTAGTATTCTATTAACATTCTCCCTGCTGGATCATCTCTCGACTTATTTTGAAACTCCATTGTTAACTTCATCTTGCAACATGATGTTCAGCTTATTTCTGCAATATGCAAACATGCTGTATACTTGTGGTTTAGTTAATATGTCCGCAACTTGGTAGGCAGATGGCACATAACCAACAGTGACTATTCCAACAGCTACCTTTTCTCTTATGAAATGGACATCTAATTCTACATGTTTAGTCTTGGAGTGCAGTACTGGATTAGATGATAGAGCCACTGCTCCAGTGTTGTCACACCAGATACACGGAGTGTTGCCAATTCATATCCCTCCAGCAAGTAATTAGATAAACTAAATAACTAACTTACATATTGAAAAATTAGTTTTTTTTTTGCCAAAAAAAAAATAGTTATGTTGGTTATTTTGCAAGAGCGAGCTATATAGGTATTGATTCTCCTAAAATACTATTTCTTTTAATTATTTATATTAAAAATTATCCCTATATACTCTTATAACAAACCATTCGGGCACTAGCTAGTAATATGCGCACCATGAAAAACTAACCAAATCATCCTTTGAGCCTGTGAAAAGGCCATGCATGCCCAAAACATAATTCGACATTCATCTGGGCAGAAATTAAAGTATCGAGTGAGAAATGTGTTATTTGAATGGGTATATATTTTTTTTAGTATGTATAACTCAATAAATACAAGACCGATAATAACAAAATAAAAGGAGGAGACTCATATTAAACTCATTTTGAAGGTGGGTGGGTGCGTGTGTTGGAGAACGGAGGGGCAGGGGATATATAATGGAGGAGGAGTGGGGTCAGCCAATTAGGAGAAACACACGTGTACGTGGTGTTATTATGGGGTAAGGCGTAACAACGTGGGATGGTGTTGGCCCTAATTACCCTACGCCGTAGAGGACATGGGTCTGACCCCACCCCCACAGCCCCACTTTTGACAGTGCCATCCGTTGACCATTTCTCGCTTCTCGTTGACTTGCACACTTGGGCTCCCTCCCCCGTAATTTCTTCCTCTTCGCAACCCTCACCGTATCTTATTCTCTACAATCCTACTATATATACTACCTCTGGATCGCTTAATTATTTTTAAAGATTAAATAAGATAATTAAATTATGGGATAGGTTATTCTGCCTACTCTTATTTTATCTACCTTTGCTTACCCCTCTTAATACCCTTAGATTATAATCTCATCTAACGATGGAGATTTGAAGAATAAAATAAATCCTTTTACTCCTTTCTCTTTTTCACCTCCTCCTACCCCCTCTCTCTCCCCCCTTTGCATGTACGAACCATTAGAACAAAGGGGGCGTGTTTTTCAATCGGACCCAGCCGCGTTAAACCACTGTAACATCTAGGTGTTTGTGGGAGAAGGAATGTTTAATATAAAGGAAAAAAGCCAAGGTTAGGTAAAGAAAGGAACCGATAGGATGGTAATTAAGGAAAAAAAAAAAAAGATTGAGTGCAATTGAATCACTTGCAGTGAAATTGGTTCAGGGAAGCCAGGGATGAGGGTTTGTCTTTATCGGCCGGCGACACAAAAAAGACCCTTATAAAGTAACCGAAACATAGGATTCAGATGCAAGTGCAAAAACTGAATATATGTATTTGCAGAAACTTAATTATCACGTTCATGAATCAAGATCTGCAAATTAAAAACAAAGATTACAAAATTTTTGCAGTGTTTATCCGCTTATTGTTGACGCTGTGGCCTATGAGTCTATGACTGCCGTAACAAGTAGAGTTGAGCCACCAAGGAGAAGTTAAGCCGCCAAAGATGAAGTGGTAAAAAGGTTTATTTTATCCCTTAAATTTCTGCCGTTGGATGAGATTATAATCTGACGGTATTGAGAGAAGTAGGTAGAGGTAGGCAAAATAAGGGTAGGCAGAATAACCTATCCCTTAAATTATTTTAAAGTATTTATATTTATAATTTTTTCATACTAATTTTTTAACTTATAAACTTAAATATAATTTAATCATGTATATAATTAAATAACTTATTTAGTTTATATAATCTTTTTTTAAAAAATTCAATTAGATCTTATTTAATTTTAAAATAAGAGGTAATAAATTTTTTTTCCCTTATAATGCCTAGCTCCCTCCTTTTTTAAATATATGAAACATAGTCGTAGTCTGCTGTTTTTTTTAAATCACACTTGAGAAATATTGAGGTGTACGTTTAATGATATTTTAAAAAATACCTCTACGTACAGACTAAGTTCTTCTACATCTAAATAATGGCAGCAGTATACTATAACTCAACCCCTTTCGTGATGATAAAAAAACCCTAGACATGTATCCAACTGTCTGTAACCATATTTATTTACAATGGAGGTAATAAGTTGACACATAACTATCTATTTTTTGTTTTTTTTAAAAGAATATTTGAATACAAATAACGCGCGCGCGCACATTAAATAATATGTTTAAATAATGGAAAATGATTTTAGTTTAAAGATTACTTTAGTATGAGTATGCACCAATATACCCAAATCTATATATTGAGTTGTTGTGCATTGAGATTTGAGAAAAAAATTTTGGGGGTAAGCGTTATATTTTTCAGTTAAAAATTACTGTAAGTTTATATGCCTCTATATATATATATATATTTTTTTTTTTTTTTCCAGACGTGAGAGTACTTCTTTATCATGTTCACCACTTTTCCTTCTCCCTTTTAATTTCTTCTGTGCTTGTTTACTGATGAATAGGAATGGTACTTTTTTTTATTCTCTTGAAGTCATTAAAGAGACTTCGGTTCTTTGAGTTTAATTATCTCGACAATTAACCCCAGACTTCGGTATATATTTAGCCTAATTTTTGGCCAGATTGTTACTTTATATGTGTGTGTGTATATATATGCGGGCACGCCACTTTGGACCCCTCATTGAATATATAGAGAATATATTGAGAGAGAGAATTCCATTCTTCAACAATGTGGTTTTTATGGCATGCATTTAGTGCGCTGCTTCATCTAGAAGTCGTCTGAGGCCTAGCCTCCTGTTTTGAACAGAAAGAACAATAATTCGGGGTTTGGAGAAAATGCCCAAGAAGAATGGATCCTGTAAAAGTTGAAGTTGAATGTATGCTAAGCATTATTAATTAGTATCAATACTTCAACACATGAGAATATGCAATAGTTAGGCACCAAAGAGAAAGAATAATGTTAAAAGATTGTAAAGATGCTCAGAGTGGTGCATATATGAACACATACAGGGTTCAGAATTCAAGGGGAAAGGAGACTCTACGCCACGCATGTGAATAAATCTGAACCCGACAACCTTCTAGTAACAGAATCTCGTGCTAGCTCCTTATTATAAACCTGATTTTTTAGTCTGTAATTGCTTTTGCTTAGCCCATTTAATTTGTCAGTTAACGGCTAGCTAGCTCCCTCATCTCTTAATATTTTATGAGATTTAGAAACTTGGGAGGCAAGTAATTAATTTTGTCACGTTCCCGTTCCCACTTGTCAAAAAATTCGGTGGGTGATTTCTGATGCTAATTGACAAGCACCGTATGCGGATCGAAGTGCCTTTATTAGTTTCTGGCGCCATGCTGAATTAGCTTCGCTGTCTCTTACTGACTCTTTGAATTTCGTCACCCTCGACAGACTCGGAACACGCAAGAATGACGAAGATCCAAGATACAATTTATATAATATTCAGTTGCTTTTTGACGAAACAAGAATGCCAGCAAGGATATGAATGAGGAAAAAGGGAAAGAACGAATTCTGGGTGCCATTCCATTCCATGAGTGGCAGAAGGAAACCAAACATCAGAAAAACAGTGGGTGATCAATTACTATTATTAGTATACAAGAATAAACATTATTAAACTATAATGGACTTGACCATATCGCTTGGTCTTGATTGGGGGAAAGTATACAACAGCATGAGTTCTTTATACTCCCTCTCGGCTTAATATAACATATATAAGACATATATAGATAGGTACTTGTTATTTGTCCTAAAAGAAAAATATAATTTTTATATTTATCAATTTTTTCTTAATTTACCCTATTGATATTCTATTAACAATAATTAAGGAAGGGGAGAATGAAATAATTAAAGAAAATAATTACTTTCTATGATATTTTAGAAAATACATGTTATATTAATTAACTTTCTTAATCTAATTAAATTAAATAAATATGTCTTTATAATAAGGATAAAAATAAGTATTTATTTGTCATATGAAAACTGGGGAAAATCTAATTTTATTGTGTTTGTGTGAATTGATATAGGTGACAAAGGAGCTGGTGTAATTTATAACTAGGTGATCCGCATCGCAGTCTGATAGAGCCAGAAGAAAGGTGGTTCATATTATTAGGGTGATGACAGACATGGGGTTTGCTTTATTCTTCCTTCTTTTGTTGTTTTTGACCTTTGAGTTTTGCTTTATCGTTCAGGCCTTGAAGCATTGAATAATGAATAACAAGAGGAGGATCGAGGAGTACTGTAGAAACTAGAGACCAAGTAGGAAAGCCAGGTGTCTGAATGCTACTTCCCCCTTCTCACCTTCTCCTTCCACGTACTGTACCCTGTTATACGATCACTTTTTATTATTCTATACATTTTAATGTGTGTGCGTTATTGGTGCACTGATCTGTACCTTTTTCCAGCTGTGCCCATCTTCTTATTAGGTTTATTGGTCGGGGGGCAAATTATTAGAGAGCATGACAAAAAACAAAACATTTGGAAGCAAGAGAAAAATGGTATGCTTTCTTTTCTGGTTATAGTATAAAGGGAATCGTGATGGGATATACGCTGCCATTGGTTTTGGCGCCAACTCGGGGACACAGCACAAAGGCAAGTTTATTACTTTTTATTAACAAATTAAAAGGGTTAATTATTTTTACTTGCTTGATCAGCACAGCATCCTACCAATGGGTAATAGGCTTCGTCCCTGGCTGTGCTATAATACCGCCAAAAGGAAAATTCCAACTTTGCGGTGTTTCTCTTTTATCACATCAAATGCAGGAAGTGGGTATTCAAAAATTCTGACAATTATTATTATAATTTGAAGACTGGCCTGGGAGAGGTGCTACGTGCTGGTATTGTAGGAGGAAGAAAATATAAGAGGGCGGGGCCGGGAGCACGTAAACATTTGGGGAAACTAAAAAAGGCCTAATGAACTGAAAGCCCACTTATGGATGGACGCGACCTTTCTCCTTCACCCCTATACCTTCACTTTCGTCCTTTACTGTCTTGGTGCAAAATCATACCTTTTTTCTTACCCCCAAAAAAAAAAAATCATACTTTTTTTTTTAAAAATACTCATCATCATGTAATATTTTTTAGGTACCAGTTAGTACCCTAAAATATTTTTTAAGATCTTAAAATTATTTTAGGACATCATAGAGGATTTTTTCAGTACATACTGAATTATCTTTTTAATACTAGTCATTACCCTAAAATATTTTTTTTAAGATTCTAAAATAATTTGTCAAAATCATGAAGCAACTTTTTTAGTACCAGTCAGTATCTTCAAGTAAATTTTTAGTACTAATTAGTATCATGAGGTATCTTCTTAGTATTAGTCAGTATCTTTAAATATTTTTTAAAAATCCTAAAATAATTTTGATCTTGAAAAAATATTTCAACACTTAAGAAATATTAGAAAATGATGAATGTTTTTTTTTCAAAAAAAAAAAACAGTCAGTGCCATTTTGAGAGAGAGACGGGAGCAAAAAATATGAGTAAAGAAGAGAAGCCGTGTCCAACAATCACCCTCTAAACACATAAATTATGTTTTTCCCTTTTTTTTTAGGGGGAAAAAAGGAGGGGGTTGAGATTGTCATGTGTGGAGGAAGAGAAAAATGGGAGGTGGCCTTATGGAGAAATTTTGTTTAAGTTCGGATTAGAAAAATACATTTACATAAGTTAAAGGTAAAATTTTTCTCACAAACTTACTTCATATACAATAAATTATATTAAAAAAATACTTTCTAATTGTACCCTACACAGGGGTTCTTTAGAGATTTGCTTTGGATCATTGAATCAAAAATTAGACGACCTAGATGATGACGATGAGAGATAATGAGAGGAGAGATTATGAGAATATCTTCTTCCAGACAGAGAGTGGCCGGAGGAGGTATGTCGGGGGCTAATGGTAGGTTATGAGGTCGACCACCTCTCTTTTCTTCCTCTCCCCTGTTTGATTTATGCATCATCCTTCCCATAGTAAAGCACAGGTCGGCTGGGGCTTCCCTGCAATGACCCCAAACATGAGGGACCCTCACTTGACCTTGACCTTCCCAAACTTGTGGGTCCCCCTCTCCTCCAACCTCCTCTTATAAATGCACCCCCTTCCCTTCCTCTCCTTCCCCACACCTCCCTCTTCTGCCACCCTTCCCCATATTCATATCTTTATTATATTGTTCCTCCAACTTTCTCTCTTTCCTCTAAGGTTCATATCCTACTTCCTTCAATACCCATTGCCTTACTTCCTCTAATGACGAAGCAGAATCTGATGGTTTCCGATGCAAATCCTGCTCTCAACATGGCTATTTCTGCCTCCGTTTCCAACTCCTCCATTTTCACCGCCACCGCCCACAAACCGCTCCCCATGCCCTCCGCCTATATTCCCATTACCCGGCGAAAGGTGCTCAAGAACCTTGAAATCAATGCTTGTGTTGACTCCATGAGAGCCTCTTCTCCCACCCACCCCAAATCCACTCCTTCTCGCGCCGAAGAACATAGCTCGTGGATTGTCAGTATATATCTCTCACCCTCACATCACCTTCCTCCTATACCTTTCTCCCTGTTTGATGAAAAATGTTGGATTAATTGATTTGCCTTTTTATGTTTGTGAAACAGCTTCACCACCCTTCTGCATTAGACATGTTTGAGCAAATCATCGATGCCTCCAAAGGCAAGCAGATTGTTATGTTTCTGGACTACGACGGCACGCTCTCGCCTATCGTCAACGACCCTGACCGTGCTTTCATGTCCGATCAAGTGAGTTGTTGGCCCACAGACATGTCGTCCTGTTCCTTTTTCCCCGTCCACTGTTGGATTTTCTGCTAATATCAGCTTTTTGTGATTGTTTATATCTCAGATGAGAAAAACAGTAAGAAAACTGGCGATGTCTTTTCCCACTGCCATAGTAACCGGCAGATGCAGAGACAAGGTACTCTTAAGAGCCTGCTTATTATTATCAATTTTTTTTGGTCTTGGGCCTCTGTTAACTGACTCTTTTTATTTTGCCAACAATAGGTATACAGCTTTGTTCGCTTGGCAGAGCTATATTATGCGGGAAGCCATGGCATGGATATCACAGGCCCAACAACAAGCTCCAAATACAATAAAGTGAGCAGCTTGTAGAATATCATTAATTTTAGTATCATTAAATTTCTAATAAAGGAAAGTTTGTAATTTACCTAAATCATGATCGACAGGGAAGCAAAGCAGAGGCGATTCTTTTTCAGCCTGCCAATGAGTTTCTTCCCATGATAGATGAGGTTCGTCTGTTTTCCCCTCTTCCCTCTTATTCTATTTGGTTATATGTCAATCTATGAGGTTCCCAAGTAAGATTGTTAGCGGAATAATCAATTTTCAGGTGTACCGAGTGTTGGTTGAGAAAACCAAATCAACACCAGGAGCGATGGTGGAGAACAACAAGTTCTGCGTCTCTGTTCATTATCGTTGTGTTGATGAGAAGGTATAGTTGTAAGCTCCATACGTGATTTTAAGTTCTTATAACTCAGTTCTATACAAAAGTCTAAAATCAAGCCCGACATATACACAGAAATGGAGTGAACTGGCTCACCAAGTGAAATCGGTGCTTAAGGAGTACCCGAAGCTTCGTCTCACCCAAGGAAGGAAGGTGGGCCATAATTCTGATTTCTTGTTTTACTCATTTACTTTTGCCCGGTGGTATTTGGTTTATATTTTAAGATTGCCCATTAAAGCAAAAGTTAGCAGGAGATTTGTCTCACTTTCACTCCTCATTTGTTTAAAATGCAGGTGTTTGAGATTCGTCCCACTATTAAATGGGACAAAGGGAAAGCCCTAGAATTTCTGCTAGAGTCACTTGGTGAGTTCAGGTTTGAATTTGATTGCAACAATGAGCCCTTATGAACTAATTTGCACAGCAATCTGAATAATGAATAGTTGTTTTCAACAGGATTTGCCAATTGCGCTGATGTCTTCCCTGTCTACATTGGTGATGATCGAACCGACGAAGATGCCTTTAAGGTATTGTCTAAATGTTGATATGTTTTTTTTCAGAGCTCTACAAATAACAGAATGCTGAACATGGGATAATTTTCATGCTAAATTCAGTAAATCGTTTAATGATGAACAGAAATTGAGAGACCGAGGACAAGGGTTGGGCATTCTTGTGTCAAAGTTTCCAAGGGACACATGTGCATCTTACTCTTTGCAGGAACCGGAGGAGGCAAGTACAAGTACAAGTGTACCAATGATCATTTGTTACTTTTTTTTTTTTAAAATGCTCCCAGGGATGCTTAAAATAGATATAGTTCCCTTGTTTAGTTTATTAATGGTAAATATATATGCATGCAGGTGAAGGACTTTCTTCAGCGTTTGGTGGAGTGGAAACAAGCATCTCAGCGTACATGTTCCAAATAAGTGTACATTAATGTGTACTCTTAGATGACATATATTTACATCCATACCCCTGCCAATTATATTAAGTTCGGGGTGGGATATATATATATATATAGTATAGGGCCTTTTGTCGTTTTTGTTCAGTTTCAGAAGGAAAACACAAAAATGTAAGGAAAAGGAATGACAAAAGGGTCGTTCTTATTTCCCAAGTACACCACTGCATTGATGTAACCAATGTTGGAAAAATTATCATGTAGTTGTTTTGGTGCTCACTCTCGGTTACCTAAATGTTTTCAATTTGAATTTTAAAATTTCATCATACATGTCTATTTATTTTGGCTTAATTTTCTATGCCCCACTTTCAAGAATAAGAACGACATTTATTAATGTTAGTCATATTTATTTTAATTGTAGGTTATTACTACTATCAATCCTAAATATAAGACATAATTGACTTTTTTTAAAATATTAAGAAAGTTAAATAAGTTACTTAATCATATCATATGTGCATATTTTTATATTATATATCAGCTTATAAGTTAGGCAAAATAATTTGGACAAAAAATGAGAAATATAAATACTTTAAAGTAATTTAATTATTTTCCTTAATCTCTCTAAAAAAGTCAACTTTGTTTTATATTTAGGACCAGAAGGAGTGTTTTATTATTGGGTTAAGGTGCAAAAATATACATGTAGTTTTCCTAAAACCTAGTGCTTTTTTTTGGATGCAAAAGTGATTTGTGGTTATAAAAGTGGATCAAAAATACACATTGACTATTAGTTTGACTTTTTTTATATCTTTAAAACTGACATGGACGATGACTTAGCTAAATTTCATCACAGTTGGAAGTAAAGAACTGGAGAAAATTATAAAAAATGACATAGATATTTTGGAAATTACAGTTCAACCCTTCTCTCTCAATCCCAATCTTACCCATGGTCGTCCATCTCTGCCTCCTTACCGCCGTTGCCACTGTTTTATAACTCTTAAAACTATGTTGGCCATTTTATGTAATTTTTTCCAATTCTCCAATACCAGTTGAGATCAAATTTAGCTGAGTCATAGTTCATGTCAACTTTATACTAACAAATCAAATTAATGGTCAATGTGTATTTTTATTCCACTTTTATACACAAAAACAACACTTGGTGTTGAGTGCATTTTTAGGAAAACTACATGTGTATATTTGCAACTTAGCCCTTTATTATTTAATTTGTAATGTATTTGCTGGCTCCTTCTAGTGAATAAAAGCATTCAATTTCATTCTTTTATTTTTTCACTATTATATTATTTTATATTTATCAACCAATCGACTACAGAGCAAATTTCTGTAGCTTCTCAGGCGCATGTAGATGCATTATTCCAACTACTTGTGTTTTTCCCTCTCCTATATATATATATATATATATCTAATTCCAATATCATATATATTCTCAATAATAGTAATAACTATCCTTTTTTCGAGCCCCAGAACTCAGTACCAAATCGTTTATTTTATTATATAGAATTGAAGACATCGATCTTCGTAGACCCAATGTTGAATTACGAGTTAAAATGAAATAATTTACCGGTGGACATTGTTGGCCCCAGAATATTTTAGTATAAGGAGCAACTTAATTAGGCATGTTTACTTCACTTATATATAGCAGTGCCAATTATTCAGCCTCCGTTTCTTTGGAGCTGTAGATGTCTAAACTAATTAGTTGTCAATTATTGGTTCCCTTTTCTCAAAGTTCTTAGGTGCCTTGATGGGGATGGGCGACGAGTGTTAATTAAGTGACATTATTATTCTATTCTATGCCAAAGAGAACCCAATATCGAGTCACGTACACACTGACGCAGGAAAATTGAATATTTTGGTGACAGATCGATTCATTGTGTGGCTATGGGTTCCTTATCTATTTTAACATATATAATGAACTGAATATATATACATGCAACAAGCTTGTTTTCTGTGCCGGAACCACGTTTTGTTTCATTATTGGCTACAATGCAAAAAACCATGATATTTTAAGTATAAATCCTGTAAATCTACAATATAGTGATGGTTCTCTCTGCTTAGGACCACATTTTAAGTGCCGACACGTGCATTAACCAGAAGTTATGAAATACAGCGGCAGGATAATAACTTTGCCCAGCTTAGTAAGATATCCTTAATATAGGAGGGAATAAGATAATCGTTAATAATTGGATTTTTGGAGATTCAGGTAATGCGAGGGGCCCCCTCATCAACTAACTGTCTTGTAGGTTTTCTATCTTGTTTCTGTAGATGACTCAAAAAGTGGCAGTTGTGACTTGTGAGCAAGACTTTTAATTTGCCTTTGGTGCTCTAACAATGTTGTACTATATGCCTCATTATTCAACGCTCCTATTATTGTTCATTCGCCTTTGCCTTCACGCACTGCCACTTATGGGTTCCCCTCTATCATTCATTTTCTTGAAGTGATCATTGGCACGATATATTGGATTCCCGAACCCCGCACTTTAACCTATACTAATTATATGGGCTTTTCTCTCTCTTTTGTTATCAGTATATATATACATTCACATATAATAGAAGATGTTGGGTTCTAGGTGGATGAATTATTGGTGCCCAAGGAGGAAGAATATTAAAGTAATAATTGTTTTGTCAGAGCCTTTCAAGTGTTGATGTTTTGTTTTGAAATCAAGAGCGGTCAACAAGTAAACTGGTTTTGTCCGTTATTAAAATAATTGAGCGTATAGGATGAGCATTCCCGAAGAGTATAAAGATGTGCTGATTATTTAAGTTGGACAGGCAGAAAGTGTAATCACATGCAGGTAGGCTGGATATAAATTAAGAAAGGAAAAATGCATGTCCCATTTAAGACACATGCCGAAAGAAAGTCGTGCCTGTGAGTGGCCATGTTCTGGAAGCACGAAACAGTGCACATTATTGACACAACGAGGGGTTTCTGAAAGATGAAAAGCTTCCACGTGTCCATGAGCTGTACGTGATTATTGATAATATATACATAAATATGAAAGATGAAGAAAATGAGGAAACGGATCAGCATGAGATGCTTTTAGTGAATGGGGAAATGCAGAGAAACAGAGGGAGATGAGATGCTTAGGAGGGAAGAAATGGGATGGAATCTGATAATAAATAAAAAGGAGGGGAATTGAGGAGAGGATGGTTAGAGTCTGTCAGGTAGGGAGGGAATTAAGGGGTTAAAGGTGAAAGAAAGGTTAGGTAAGTGAAAGTGAAACAGAAGAGAGAGAGAGAGAGAGAGAATCTCAATGGGTTGAAAGAGGAGTTGGAATCCACTTAAAAGTAGGGGTTTGATGTGAAGCATGGAGAGAGGCATTTGGAGGGAGACACACTCGGATGCATGCTGCTACGTGGCATTTTTTGTTCTACTCCCATATCAATGCGGGATTTAACACAACACCCCCATCATTACTTCTCTCTCAGGCACACACTCACCTAATCTGTAACATCCATGGCGCTATTACTTGACCTGAAGAGAATATAGAAATAAGCATCAGATGCAAGGCAAGAAGTGAAGTGAGAAACCACACAAAGGAGGGAATTGACATTGATGAAGAGAGTTAATTTGCACAAAGGAGGGAAGGGAGCTATGGAGGTGCTGTCAGAAGTTGTAGGGCGTGGGGGAGGGGAATGGTCCTGAGGGAGGACACGTGTTGGAGAGAGAGGGGATCGGTCCCCGCATAGAGGGTCGAGCCCGGGGAGGAGATCTGTGTGGAAAATGCTAATAGACCCACACATGCATGTAAAATTAATAATTGGTGAGTTAAGAAAGAGTGAGTGAGTTTATGTATGTAGCAGTAGCTAGAAATTCAAGTATGAAATAAAGCAAGGGCCAAGTGGTGGTCACGTGGGGGTACAGATGCCTTGCCCAGGGAGCAAAGTACTCTGTGCCTCTTTTTTGTGAATCCTGATATTTTATTCATTTATTTACATAAATGATGTGTTCTCTGAACTTTGAAGCCTCTCTTCACTCTCATTTGTACGTATCGTTTGTCATATCACTGCATGATTGAGTGTGTGTTGCTTTCCCATTGGTCCTCTCCCCAGGCCCCACTCACTTTTTATATATACTACTTCTTCACTCTGCTGCGTATCACCTTATTTTATATATATATATATATAACCCCCCACTGGCCACTGTATTACCCACCAACACACATTATTCTTCCCACTATTTTCTCCATAGTTCACGAAAACACCTAATACCCAACATCAAACACAGCCCCAATGCATGTGTCTTCACTATTAACTTCATTAATCTTAGCCTCAGAAACATGCAATAATTGAATTTTTAAAACTCGCAAACAAAACACATGTATTTATATCACCCTTCATTTCATATTTAGCCCTTGGTAATTAACATGCAATTGAATTTTCGAGATATGACCCACCTCACAAATACATGTACAGAGCTAGTTGGATACTACTTCCATTTCTAATTATAAGATCAAGTTTGTAGTATAATTTACGCTATGAACTTAGTCATATAATTAGAATTGGAGAGAGTAATCTCCTTTTTTCTCAAAAATATGTTGTCAGATATATGTGTGTACCATAAAACTCTTAGATCAACTGGTGACGAGCTGTTCCAACATGATCAATTGTCTAATGTTCAAGCTCTAAGTATGCCACAGCCATAATTATATGTATGCGTTTATACTTTGTTTGAGTAACAAAAAGAAATAATGATTCATGTATAGTAGTTTTTCAAATGAAATAATAATCCGTGTGTGCGCTGCTTTGTTTAATAAGAAAGTAATAATATGCCCAGAAAGAAAACGATTCTTTTCTTTTCTTTTTTCCAACAAAGTATTGTGGAGTGATTGTGATATAAGTGGTATAAAGGGGGACTGAAGAATAAGGCATCCAACAAGACATGTGTCTTTCGGTGATGGAGAAGTTTTGGAGTTCTGAGCCTGTACAACAAGCATGCATCAATAATTAAGCAATTAGGTAACGTGCCAATAATTATACTAACCAATAAAGAAACGAAGCGGACAATAAATGAAAAGGGAAAACTATAGGAAAGAGCCGAAATGGGAAAGGGGACATGAATGAACTCCGAAAAGAGGTCGAGACAGTGGGACATTTATAGAGAGATCGAGGCTTGAAAAGAAATATGAAGGAAAGGAAGGGAGAAAAAAGAAAAGAGAAGAGAGAACAATAATATGTGTTTGTGGTAATAAGGACATAGAAGAGGGAAAAAGGAAAGAGTAGTTACTATTGGCAACCAAGCATGTGTTTATGAGTACGTAGCTTTGGTAGAGCTCTGGTTGAGATATGATATTATACAGAAAAGTTAAGGGAAGTGGGAAGAGTCAGGCCCTTTGGCCTTTGGCATGAACAAATTAAAGTGGATAGCTACCTGACCTCTGTTTAAAAGTTTGAATCCTCCATAACTTCAAAATAATACCCACTCACTTAAAGCTTTCCTACTTTAATTCCAACATTCTTTTCCTTCCTTTAATTTCTCACTCCTAACCCCAAAGCATATTGCATTTTTTATTTCCCCAATAATTTTTTTAAAAAAAAGGCTTACCTTTAAACTTGATTGCCTCCCCTACACTCCTTCACTCTCTGGTCCATTAGTTACTTTATTTTTTGTATATATGCCTTCTAGATGCATACACTTGATCGTATACCATGCAATTATTTTTTTAACGATATTTTGGTTTGATCCATACACAATGAACCCATCTTAAGTATGTACATTCACTTTCTATTTTAAACTGTTAGTATGTAGGTGTCCTAGAGACAATCAGTTGAACACCTTGTACTGTTTGATATTTCATGATTAATATATTTGAGCATAATTTATCTTTATCATATTTATGTCTCGACTATATTTTATAGTTAATGTGAGATTAAAGATAAAGGCCCAAGGAATAGAATATGTGTTTATTCGGTGATCTATGATAGGGATCATGATCATGAGGAATCGAGTACACTACATGTCTATTGCCTGAAACTTGTTCCTAGTCTTGAATCGCCAAGAAAGGGCATTGGTGTTTTCAATAAGACTAGTACGACATCATCTACTTGTATAGTGATGCAAGGTAGGGACCTCATGGAATGCAGGCATGTTGATGCCTTAGCTGATGTCGTGGGTGGATCTGTTAGAGAACAGATAGCATTGAACTGACCCGCTGAGAGACTCCACAAGGATTCATTGTAGAGAGTATCATTGGATTTGTAATGTCTCTTATCATTTGGTAGTACGGATCATCTTAGACTTGAGGATGTCATCGACCACTATGTCCTAGGGTTATACTTTGACTGTACAACTCTATCCGCCTGAAAAATGGGGAGAACAGTGTACTCTTGGGTATTACCTGAATACATGAGTATAGATGGTCATGCCGAAAGGACTTACAATCCTCTACAAGGGATTAGTTGTTCACAAGACCGGTAAGAGCTTGGATACTTCTAGTTGACTCGGGAATCTATGCATAGTAAGTGATCATGAAGAGTCATGATCTGTCTTAGAGTCAATAGAAGAATATTCCTGGTTCTGTGAAATAGCTACATTTAGTCAATCAAGAGAGATGATACTCTATCCTTGCTCTCGACTAAATATGAACAACATTGTAAGAGATGATATATGCACAGTATCCAAATTAGAAAAGGTAGATCACTTGATCAACTTGATTAGTTCTGGGACTGCAGAGCATTGCTAGTGTCTTATGTAGTCATTAGATAAATTGACCTATTAAAGGAGTTTAATTGGTTCAAGTTTATCTATGTCAGTAACTAATTGGGCCTAATGGGTCACACACTAAAGACTATTCTTGATTGCTTAATTTAGTTAGTTTGGACCAATAAATGTTATTGGGCTTTGTCAAGACTATTGATGTAATTGGGTTAGTACTTCAAGCCCAATTATTGAGAGGTTAAGAGATTGAGGTAATTTATGAATTAACCAAGGCTGTATCCAATCAGGATTGGATAAAGAGAGTAATTAATTAGTAATTATTTATTCATGTGAATAGTGTCAAATGAATAGTAAAGTACTATTCATGAATAATCAATTATTATAATTAATTATAAGAAGCACTTCTTGAAATAATTAATTGTTCAAGAATCACTTCTTGGAATAATTGATTCTTCAAGAAGCACTTTGGTTTTGAAGTAGAAATGAATGTGTGGCTCACATTAAAAGAAGAACATGTGGCTCACACTGAAAGAAGAACATGTGGCCATGGTTCACTCTTTGTTTCTATAAATAGCATTCATTTCCTTCATTTCAATACACACCATTTCATAAGCTTCTCTCTTAAGCTTCTCTCTCTCTCTCTTCCTCTTAAGGAAGTTCTTTCTCTTTCTCTCTCTTTCTTCCTCTTAAGGAAGTTCTCTTAGTCTTGAGTAAGAAATCCAAACTCTTGAAGTTCTCCACCTTGTTACTGCCTAGCAAGCATTCAAGGAGTCGGGGATTCAAGGAGAAGGTGTTCTCATTTGCAATCAGGAGATAGTCGTGTGGATCAACGTTAGAGGACATCATACTCTTTGACGTCTTCAAGTGATCACAGGTATTCCTGAAACCCTGTATGTGTTTTAACGAGTAGATCCTAAATATGTACTGTAAGAGTTACGGTACATGGTACATGACTCATGAGGTTAGTATTTCCACATGGTACGGTAAATATTATTTACCAAAGAGTTTCTTCTGAGTATGCTCTGTGGCTGCAGCTTAGTCTGATCTGTCACATCAGAAAAGAATTATTCTTGAGCAGTAAATATTATTTACTGGCACAGTAAAAATAATTTACCGGCACGGTAAAAATATTTTTACTGGTACTATTCACATGAATAGTAAATATCCAATGTGGGTTCCGCAAATACTGAAAAATTTTGTTTTTCAACCTTGTAAACATGTTGCTTGAACGTCAAGCTAGATCAATTTTAACCCTCATAAACTTCTACAAATTTTCATTTTGTGAACTTAGAGAGCAAGAGAATATGAATAACTTGTATTACAAAGAGCAATTGGAACGGTATACAAGAGGAGTGCTGAAGAGCATTGAATGTGATAATTCTATAATATTATAAATTAGTTTGACTGATTATATGTATTTAAATTAATTAGATTATATCATATCAAATCTCATCATAATGTTAGAGGATAATGTTAATTATGCCTGACTTGTTATAAATAAAGTTAGCCTGAGCCCCAAAAATTTAGTAAGTAAATAACTCATCAATTGATCTTTGGATCTCACATGTGAGGTAGAAATAAAGTTTTCTTTGATCTTATCCTAAATAAAGTGATAATCAATCTCAATGAATTTCGTACTTCATAAGACACAGATTAAAAGCTATGTGTAGAACCGTTTTATTATGACATCTCGACACATTTATCTATAGAAGATTATGTTATATGTCTTGTGATGTTATACTTTCATTCACCCAGAAACCTAAGTTAATAGCTAAGTCTGAGATGAATTTCGTACTATCTGAATAAAGAAAGCAAGGATATATAAAATATTCAAACCCATAACACATTATCGGAGCAGCATTAATGTTCGCAGACATATATACGTTTGAAAAACAAGGGAGATTTTAGTATTTTTCTCAATAATTGATGTAACGTGAAAAAGGTGGTTATTGAATTGGAGCGAGATTTCGGGACTGGCCATCTTAGAATTGTACGTATATACGTAAATGTTCATCCAAAGTAATATTGATATGCATTGACCTTCTAACATAAGGGGGCATGTTTATACCAAAGTTCTAATTTAATTCTACAATCTCATAAACCAAAATCTTACGCTGATCTTGGAGTGGGTTCCTTGTATTGTGCTGAAAGCTTATTTGTATTATTTTACTATTCTCTTAGCTAGCTTGATATAATGGGACGTGGTTAATTTTGGAATTGTTGTATTTGGATACTGAACTTTCATTATTTTCAAGCCACGATATAATGAACTTTCGGTACGGTGTAAAAAGAGTTTCAATATTATTTACCACTTATTAATTGACACAGGTGGTGGCCTCGATCAATTAATATTTCAAAAATTTACGACCAGATTCATTGAAGGCTTTCAGTTCCGAAGAAAGTGTGGTGATTCACAAGTGCGTTTTATAATTAAGAATAAACTCTGATCGAAAAGGTAACACTAGCTTTCTGTCATATTATTATATATGTAGTAGCCCTATTCACATTCACATTTGGTTTGTAAAGATTATGAAGTGCTCGTGCTAAACAAAAGTTGGGAAAAGAAAGAAAGAACAGATCTGCGGTCAGTGGTGTTTTTGGATGGAGGGGTCAATTACAGATATGTTATATTAAATAAATAAAGGGATTAATTAGTAGATCTAGCTTTGGAAGATTGTGGAGAAAGGACAAAGTTTGCCACTTCAGAATGTGTTCAGAGCCTATGGGCATGCTGGGCCCAGCGTTATTAAAATTATTTTGAGTCAACTTCAGTCAATTATCGTGACAGCGATGGGGCACCCTAAGTTTATATATATAGATTTGGACGAATATATAACTTGTGAGACAGACAGGGGCATGTATTTATTTTATGTGAGGAGGAGTAATCATAATAGCGAGTATAAGTAGCTAGGTAGCAACAATTATTAATTCACTCACTCATTATATGTCCTCAATGTTTGCTTGGATGATAGAATATAATTAATGCTGTAATATTATACATAAAGAGAAATGTTCTGCAACCTTCTTAACGAACAGAATGTAAACACGTTAAGTTATTGGCACTAGAATATTTAGTTACAGAACTGATTACTTGGATTTGGGATTTAATTATTAATCAAAAGTGGATCGAAGGAAGCATCTAGGGAGTTATAGAGAGATGCATGGAACGTAAGGAGAGTTAATTAAATTGGAAGAGAGTTGAACTTGAACACGTGTGCTAGCTAGTTTTCTGATGAGTGAGTGACAGTTAGCTAGTGAATTTGCCGTTGAAGAAGGAATATCCTCTAACCTTATACAACGTTGTGAAGCCATTACCTGCCTTGTCATATTTTATGTTGTGTTACGATCATAAATTGGTACTCATTTCAATCACTATAACGACGTTAACACCTAATATAACTCAATGATTACACAGTTAAGACGGAGGAGTAACCCACACACAGGTAAACCAGACTATCTTGTTGGAGTCGAGTTTGAGACAGAGACATAGAACATATAGGGAGAGCATAGAACGTAACAGCAAAATAATAATTTTATTCAATGTAATCAAATAAACAAAAAAGACTTTGGTTTTCAACTATTTTATAGCTAAAAAATCAAACTGCATTTTGTCCTTAGGCTTTCAGAATACATGGTGAGACCATTTCTAATTGGGTTGAAGGGGAACTATCTATATGTGACATACAATGGAGGGGTACGGTGTCAATATGGTGCTGTGGTGTGAGATAGGGTCACGAAGTGTATATAGAATTGGGCTGAAATTGGAGCCCATACAATGATCTTGGGGTGGAAAGAGTTACGACCCAATATAAAAGAGATTCGGCCCAACTTATTTTAATGGGCTGCATCCTGTATGGTCCTTTAATTCCATACGCCAGAATACAGGCCCCGTCTTGCTCTCATCCACGTCAAACCCAAGTCTACTCACCCCCAACATCTTAACAAATTCTTAACTCGAACGTTATTTTGCTGCCCCAAGGCCCAAATTATCACCCATGTTTAACACACACATGAACACACTTCCTTCTTATCTTAAATATCAAGAATAAAATTAGGTTCTTAGCATGGTACAAGCGTAGTTTTTACGTAAAAACGAAAGGCGAATGAAAAATCGTAAAACGTAAAATCGTAAAATAAAACGGAGTTTTTACCTGCATATGTAATAAGGTACCTGCCTTCATACACACATATACTGATCAATGCAATATCAATCAAAATGTCTAATATTGTCATTGATCAAACCATATTTTTTATATGATTTACATGATTAAATTGAGATTTTTAATGCATTTTCTGGGACATTATTGTATGATTAAGTACTAAGTTGAGTTAGGAACATTTGTATTGAATTAAGTGTAATTAGGGGTAAAATGGTCTTTATTTATTAATTACAGAAAATGACCCAGATATTCTTGAAATTTCAGTTCTGCCCCAAAATAGTTTGAAAATTCTCACTTTAGTCCCTCTCCAGAACTTTTAAAACTTTCACTTAAGTCCCTTAATAAACTTGGCGTTTTTTACAAAAACGTTGCGTTTTTACGCTTTAAAGCGGCGCTTTTTACGCTTTTACCTCTGGTGCGTTTTTTCCACCACGTAACACGTTTTGCCAGAAAAAAAGCGTAAAAGCGGCGTTTTTTGCACTTTAAACGCGATTTTAACTACCATGGTTCTTAGAAAAAAAAAAAAGAAGAAGAATAAAATTAGGGGTCCAATTTTTATTCAAAGATATATAGATGTAGATATTAAAATTAGTTCAATGACCTCAACCGCGTGTCCATAAAACATCTGAAATGGATTGCAATTGCACAGAGAGGAAAGATAAAAAAATCATTTGAGTTCTCACGAGTATTCTCACTTTATTTATAAATCTATTTTGATTAAATCTCATATGCTAAGTAGAGATAGTTAACTCAATGGTTATAGGCATAGGCGGATCCACTTATGTTATAAGGGGGCACGTGCCCCCCTTGATTTTTGATTTTTTTTTTTAAAAAATAAAAATAAAATTAAAAGTTTTATTCAAAGATGATCCGGACATATTTTATTCAAAGAGGGGGACATGGCTCACCTTGCGGACATATTTTATTCAATTGGCTCACCTTATAGACATATTTTTGCATTGTGACCTCAACTGGGAAAGATTTGCTTCTTTTTTTGAGATACTTTCCTAGCATTGTTGCTTTTTCTCTGTATTTTATGTGGATTTTCTCAGCACAAAAAAATTGCTTAGAGCATATGTAGGTTGTTAATTTTCTGCCATGGGCATTTTATGGCTAATACTTGCTCTTTTTTTATTAATGATGATCAAACTTGCAACTAATGTCAAGTGAAAATTTTTAACTTTGTCCTCATTTATGATTAATTTTTTTAAACTATTTCTTCTCTCTCTTTCTTTATAAGTATAATTAATATGAATAAAATTATCATAATCTTATTTATTATAATAAACCTATAAATAAGACAATTTTTATTTAAAATAGACTCATAAATAAAATCGGAGCGATAATAAAGCCAAATAATTAAACTCGCATGATATATATATATATATATATATATATATATTCTTGCCTTTTTTCGCGGAGAAGAGCGGGGTCACTCATTATGAGTTGTCGGTGGTTATGACAGTATATATAAAGCCATGTCATAATGTCATATTGATTTTTGGGTTTAGGGGCAAAAATACACATGTAATCTGTCTTATGGAGCGCCCAGCACCACGTAATTTCAACTGGACCAAAAATACACATGTAATTTGCTTTTGGGAGCGCCCAGCACCACGGCCGTTGGTCAACCATTAGTTTGGATGGAAATGAACAGTAACTCGGGTGAAATTACACTTTTGTCCCTAGTTTTAGGTGAAATTACACTTTTACTCTTAGTTTTAAATATTAATTACACTTTTGCCCCTTGTTTTAGATATTTTTAAAAAATTAAAATATCTCCGTCGAGGCAAAAGTGTAATTAATATTTAAAACTAAGGGCAAAAGTGTAATTTCACCTAAAACTAGGGACAAAAGTATAATTTCACCCGAGTTACTGTTCATTTCTATCCAAACTAACGGTTGACTAACGGCCGTGGTGCTGGGTGCCCCCAAAAGCAAATTACATGTGTATTTTTGGTCCAGTTGAAATTACGTGGTGCTAGGCGTTCCTTGGGACAAATTACATGTGTATTTTTGCCCCTTAACCCCTGATTTTTAAAAAAAGTTGAAACAAATACATTTTTTTTCCTCGAAAAACAAATACATGATATCATATGGATTACAAAACAGTGAAACTGGTTGAGTTTGTTTAGGTTGGCGATAGGAGATGTAGCTTAAAAACTATCTGACTATAAAAAAGGCTCAGTAGAAAAAAAGTCAGATTATAGATAGTGATTTATGTTTAGATTGATAATAGTAGAAGTGATGGGGTTCATGTCAGAAAGTCAAGAGCTTTTTGAAAAACATTCTTTGATGGAGCTTTTCCGTTAATGAGCTTTAATCAACCCACACAGATTCAAAATCAGTTGGCACTTGGCAACGTTATTGAAAGTTTTTGTCAAAATTACCGCTTTTTAATGAACGAAATAAACGAAGCTGGGCAGATATTTTGCAGGATGACGGATATGATGAGATTTGAGAGTAGAGCCTGTGGGTCATCATCACTCATCGCACATAGCCATGATTCGTTGTCGTCCTCTCCCACGTGTTCCTCGTGGAGTTAGTTTTTTTTTTTTTTTTTTAAAGAGATCTTTTCCTTATCTTGTTTCTTATTGGCTTCATTTGCGTCCTTGATTAAGAAAATAAGAGAAATTTAAAGTAGTATTGTATTAATTAAATGAATGTGATTTAGAGATTATAAGAGATGATGAGAAAATGATAATTAAAAAAAAAAATCAACCTGTATTTTTTTTTCCTTTTTGGGTTCATCGAAAGATCTGGTGAGTTGGATCTTTTTTCAACCACTGGAATATGCTTCATGTGGTCAGAAGAATTATTTTTTTTTTTGCTCTGAAGTCAGAAGAATTATTAGGTCACTAACATATATGTGTTACGTTCGTCTCTATGTATGTCGAATAAATTTTATTATTAAATGCGTACTCCGTATTTTAGTGGCAATACATCTTATATGAAGTAGCCATGTGGCAATACAGTATATCTATACATAAATGAACATGATCTCTAATTAATACCTGGATGCACACCTGTCCGCCTTTCGTTTTCCTCTACGACTTCTAAACTATTCCTGTTATTTTCAGCATTTTAGTAGTTTATCGTCTCCTATCACGGTGCATCTTCAAATCATACATATATATATATATATATATTGGAGTATAAAACAAGCTCATGTTTGTAAAATACTCCCTACCATATTTCTTTTAAATATATCTGCTAATTAAACGTAGTTGACTTCTTATTAATGGACAATGAAACCAAATTAATGGTGCTTCAGTAATTTTTTATTTGTCAGAGCATTTTCAAAATAAACATTTTTATCACATTCACTTGACATTTTGTGAGATATATTGTAAACCGAAACAAGAAACGCTCACCTGTGGTATAAAAATAGAGAGCAATGTTTGGCAATAGTAGATCAACAACCATCAAAACATGACTAGTACAACTGTTCAAGTCATATTCTGGCAATATATATTTGAATTACATAGATATTAAGACTTGATCCACAATTTTAAATTAGGATATTAATTAAAAACGTAGTAGTTTTTTTTTTATTTTTTAAAGGGAATCAATGACGGAGATGTTGATCGTAACACGCACAAACAAGGCACATTAGGATAATGAGATAATTCCAAAATCAACGAGGGAGCGAGCAAGCAATGCTCGTACTCATCTTCTTCTCTATCCTTCTCCCATTCTAATACGCCACTACTGCGACTCCAACGGGTATAGGTTGAGGGGGCGGGTCATCACTATTTTGAGAGGGGCACTATGGACATTTACCGCCTTTGCTGGTGTTTTCCAAGCTTGCTTCGGTGTTAAACAAATGAATATTAATTAGGCGCGGCGCATTTTGTTGGTGCCATGTGAAATCACGCTCGTTAATTTATTTTTTTTTAAAAAAACATTTATTAACACAAGTTTGTCCAACTAATAAAGGGATTAACTCATTATTATAATGTTGCGAATTTAAATCTCATCGATGTCAGAATTTTGTTTAAGCACAGAGGTATGCCCTCACATTGATAAGTCTTTAAGATTCACCGCATCTAAACTTTGTGAAAATTTGTTTTTTTTTATAAGTGAAAATTTGTTTTTAATTGGGCATATGCATCTTCCTCATCTTGTTTTGTTCCCCCCCCCCCCCCCCGCGCATAAATCACCTTTCTAGGGGAAAAGTAAAAATGTTGCTTAAGGAAAAGTAAATGTGTATTTCCAAAAGTTTGTACACGGCTTTTGTAGAGGGCAGACCTAAGGGGTTTAGGGGTGGCCCCTAAAATTACAAAAAACAACCTTTTTTTTTTAAAAAAAATTACATTTCAGCTCTAGAAAAATTTCAATATTTTCAATTTAACCCCTACTAAAAGTTTATTTTAGAGATTAAAATGAAAATATTGAAATATTTATAGAAATGAAATATAATTTCATGAACACCTGAGTTTATTCTATAATTTTTACCCCTAACTATAATTTCTGGTTTCGCCCTTGTATCTATATATATTACACTTTCACTTAACCGATAAAAGTGGAATGAGATACGACTGAGTTAAAAAACTCAAACAATTTTGGTATTTTTTTTGGGTCTTAGTATGAGACATATTTATATAATTTAGGGTTTGAGGAACAAAAATACATATGTGTTTTTCCCCAGAAGCGCCCAGCACCATGTATTTTTTTTGGAGCAAAAATACACATGTGGTTACATTTTAAAAACAAAAGTCACACCACCGTTAAAATTTTGTTGTAAATACCGCACTTCATGTTGTTAATCTATCTTGTTGTAAATACGGTTTTTTCTATTATAAATGACCAGATTTTAAATTTTGTTATAAATACAACACTTCCTATTGTAAATCTAGCATTTTTCTGTTGTAAATGACCTTTCTATGTTCGAAATCCAGGTGTTTAGATGTTGTTGTAAATATGGTATTTTCTGTTGTAAATATGACCAGATTTTAAATTTTGTTATAAATACAGCATTTCCTGTTGTAAATTTTTTTTGTTGTAAATGACATTTCTATGTTCAAAATCCAGATGTTTAAATGTTGATGTAAATATGACATTTTCTGTTGCAAATGCACCGTTAGTTAGATTTTAAAGATGGTGTGATTTTTATTCCTAAAATGTAATTACATATATATTTTTGCTTCAAAAAAAAAAATATGGTGCTGGGTACTCCTAGGGAAAAACACATGTGTATTTTTACCTATTTATCCTATAATTTAATTAGGTTAAGGGCTTTCCTCTTAATACTTAAAGGATAAAGGATTATCATCTCTTTTAATAAATACACTTTTTAGAATTCGAACTTGTATTATCCGTATAACAGTAAGATCCCTTACCACCATAACCATTAAATTTAAATGATATCGCGGAGTAGTTTACTAAAAAGGTTAGTAAGAAAAAAGTTCAATAAATTAAAAATAAATCGGTAAAGCAGGGAAAGCGAAAATGAGGAACGATCAGCCCTTCACCACGTGGATTATTTTTATTTTTTATTTTTTTCCTGATGGGTCCAATAGAAGCGCCTTATATATTATTACCTCATGTCCTAATTATAAGAGTTAATTAACTTTTTTGAAGAGATTAAGGAAGCTAATTAAATAACTTTAAAATATTTTTATTTTTATTTTTTCTTCAAACTTATTAGTTTGATTAATAAATTAATATATAATCTAAAAATATTTAACATATGAAATGATTAGATTACTTACTTAGCTTTCTTAATTTCTCCAAAGAAAATCAACTAGCTCTTATAATTAGGACCGGAGGTAGTATTATAAAAAGATGAATGTAGCCCTCTCAGCCCCCGCAGTCACGGCACACAACCATGGCTCTCAGAATAGCCCTCTCCTCACTTGTCTTTCTACTCTCACTCAGCCTCGCCTCCATCGTCAGATCCGTAAGTTGCTCTCTTCTTCTCTTGTTTTCTCCACTTGTTTCTGTGTTTCAATATCCAAAATTCGAAATGGGCCTTTGAATGAATGCAGGACGAATACGAGTGTGTCTACACGGTCTACGTCAGGACTGGATCCATCTTCAAGGGAGGAACTGACTCTAAGATCGGCCTCAAGTTATACGATTCCTATGGCTATGGCATTTACATCAGAAACCTCGAGGCTTGGGGCGGCTTAATGGGCCGCGATTACGACTACTTCGAGCGCGGCAACCTCGACATCTTCAGCGGCAGGGGTCCTTGCCTCAACTCCCCCGTCTGCGCCGCCAACGTCACCTCCGACGGAACCGGTTCCCATCACGGATGGTACTGCAACTATGTGGAGGTCACCACCACCGGCCCCCACAAGTCCTGCGCCCAGAGGCAGTTCACGGTGGAGCAGTGGATTGCTCGGGACGCATCGCCCTATCAGCTCTGGGCGGCCAGGAACTATTGCTCCAACAAGCTTGATCAGGATCGCGCCACTCCCGTCGATGGCTTCAGATCTGGACTTTCCATGCTGAAGCCCACTCTCACGGTAGTGTGATCCAGCTGAGCAAATTAGTAATTAGTAATTCATGCGGTCGTCAGTGTTTTGTCTCGTGTACTTTCGTGATATGAGTGTGGGAATCTGAGGGTATGTACCGGTCTCGGTGTTGATCTATACTTGTATCTGTATGTGTAGATCATAACGCATCGCCGCTAAGTCGGTGATGCTGATCGGGCCACCGGACTGTAATCTTTAATTCAATAATAATGCCCTTCATGGTGCGGACCTACCTACTTGACCTCCGGCAATCAGGCAGCGCCGCGTGTTCCTTACATCGATCCAAGGACGCCCGGGCATCACAAATGATATAAAACAAAATACATAATTACATCCCCAGCACAGTCTCCCACAAAGAAAAAGTGAAAACCACATCATTTCTACACCTGTTTATATTCATTCTCTTGTCCTCTTTCACGAATCATGATCTCTTTTGCCTTTCACTATTTAAAACACGACCATCGGGTATACTGCTAGAAAGACGGTGAATAAGTATATTTTTCTGGGAACACTTGGATGAAAAGTTAAAAACAACAACATTTAGGACAAAAAATTGTGTTCTAATAAAAAGTTGATTAAAAAAAGTTGCTGGATTGGAGTGAAGTAAACCAAGTTCCAGTAAGATCATATAAAAAGTAGACTTCAACAATAAACCTTCTATTCATCCGCCGTACCCATAATTAACAAGGTGTCATCATGCTATGCTAGACCTGTTCTTTATTACCCTGTACCGCATAATGTGGCTGTATAACCCAACAAGTAGGAGGCAATGCAAATCCAGCCGCGTTGTTAGTGCTTCACTTCGAGAGGGCTCGTCGTTGTCAAGCTTCCCATAATTTGAAGTTTAGACTACCTGTTAGTTAGGTAGTTCATATATGATCACCTCATCCAAGAATGCGCGTCCTACACCAAGGACGCGTCGATAGATTTTTATGACAATCCATAAGACCAGAATGCAACGAAAGAATTGAACAGCACCTTTCCAATTTCGAAAAACCCACAGTTCCTTTTCTAACTGGCGAATGTTCACTTACTTTCTCTGGCCTACTTTCCAGCATCAACAGTATTGAAATGAATAACAATTTCAGAAATTTAGACTTTTTTCTCTCCGTAATCCCGATAGAAAATGCTCAAAAGGCCAAAACGGAAAAAAAATCAATTCGATTAGATGAGATGGAAGAATACAATTGGCATCAGGGTCAACCCTCAACCATTCATCAAGATGAATGGTATCAAGACGCCTTTCCCTTCATTTCTTTCAATATCTCTTTTGACAAATCATCTGCGTTATACTCAACTCCGAAGCATCTCTCAACCTCCATTTTAGGGTTCAACAAATACCTGAATGTTTTCACACAATTATTGTCCACCTAAAGTCCATACCTCAAAAATTACACAAAGGACTAAAGGTCAGAAGAGAGACTTACATGTTATGAGAAGAGTCAACAAGATAATCACCACCCTCCTCCTCTACCTTCTTAAAATAAACACGGTATTCTTGGGCCATCTGCCTTATAGCTCCCACAGGTCCAGTGAGCCCTATAATTCTGGAGTCAAACTCTGCAATTTGTCAAAGAGATGGGAAAGCTTAGCGGGGGCAAAAGTACATAATAGAAAAGTTCTTAGCAAAGAATTTGAAGAAATTAAACTGCAAAACTTTTGGGTGTCAAGCAATCTTACCTTTAAGATATTCACGAAGTTGTGAGGGAGTGTCACGTTGAGGATCAATTGTAACAAATACTGGTAGAATCTTAACATTCTGTTTGGATTCTTCATCCAAATAAAATACATTTTGTTAAGGTTAATCAAAGAAAAACGACTTTCATAAAATAAAAGAGGGAGGGGAGAAGCGCTGAACCTAATATATCAATTGTCTTGGCCATAATGTTCACTAGGTCTGGCCCCAGGTCGGGAGATGAGGTATACCCAAAGTAGAGAAGAACCCAATTACCAAGAAAATTATGTTCTGTAACCGTTCGTTTCTCTGTATCAATTAGTGTAAAAGGACCCCCAATTATGGGTCCCCCAGCAGTATTTGCACAACGGCAATCAGCCTGACCTGATCCAACATAACAAGAAAATAAGTCTGTGGGAATTGAACTTGCATTTTTAAGCTTGGGACTCTCTTTTGACGTTACTGAAGAGTCTAATTCGGTCATGGATATACGTCACTAAGCTTTGATGCCTCAAACTAGAATGAGAGAATTTCAGGATGAGAAAATGTACTTCCACCAAAGTCCAAACATCAGTAGCGACTAGTAAAAAATATCACTAAAAAAATTGAGATGATGGTATTGTAATGGTTGTTACCGGGTCTTATTCTCCCAACTATTTGATATCGTTTCTTAGATAATACATCCATTTTGACACAACAGTTCCAATAAAGTCAGAAATCGATGGAGATTAAACCATCCCTAGCTCCCATCCCACTCCAATGTCAAGAGCTTAATTTGCAAACATTCAACCTATAAAAAGGAAACTATACAAACTCTTATAAAGAAAACTACTTGAGGAACATGATGCACAACAGGAAAGCAGTTAAAATTATACGTAGTTTCAACAAAAGGAAATTCAATGGGTCCGCGAGAACAAGCAGCAACCTCACACTCACTACACATATATAAAATCATATTGCAAGACATGGTCCACAGGAACTAGAAAGCTTCATGTTAAGACATGCATCTAAATCAGTAGGCTATTTTTTTTTTTTGCCCTGACAGCAAATATTATCAGGAAAACAACTCTAGCATAGCATATTATAAACGGCTGATCATGGAAAACAATTACTGCTAACTTTGTTTATGATGTAGGAGAACGAGGATGATGGCAAAACAATTCAAAGCTGCTACAGAGAGAAATAAATGCTGATGATCAAAGAGAGAAACTTAACAAAAGAAGTACCTTTATGAACAGCTCTTCTCTCATCGTTATAATGCAAAAATGCTGCTATCCCCGCAAATCCTAGCATAGCAGCTGGCTGCAGAGAATCAATTGTGTGAATGATACAAGAAAACTAAACAACATAGGCACGGGTGCAACTGTCGCATGAGAAGAAAAATTCATTGAAACAAATAGTGAGCAGCAATGTTACAAGGAAACAGGAAAAACATACAATAACATAAGTAGCCGGTGTATGAGAAGTATGTGATTCTGAATGCACTACATAAGGAACATCCGGTTTTCCTCTACTGCCTTCTGACGATTTTCTACAGCTAAAAGATCGAACCCTCTTCGAGGGGCTAAACCTGATAAAATATCATTAACAATCCGAGTAAAAATAAATGCTTGACGACAAGTGGTTCAAAACCAACCATGTTATTGTTACAGGATCGCAGTTTAGATAATGATTTACATCCGGAAACAGCCAAATTAAGCTTTTGCCGGAGTTAAAGTTACCAAATACAGCAAATATCAGAGGGTCCTCATGATAAGTGAAACAAAAAAAACTAAAAAATAATTTTCAAGAAAGAAAGAAGGGTCGAATAACAAAATATCGGAAATGCTCAGGCAAGTTCCCATTGAGAAAGTGATCTTCTAATCTGATGATTTAAATAAAGGAAAATAAAACACAATTGGGAGTATAAAGACCAAGGCTTACAAGTGAATGACCGAGAAGAACGAAGGAGAACAGAAAATGACCTCGGAAAAAGACGGAAAACGTCTCTGGTGAAGCGACGGTTTGAAGTAAACAGAATAAACCTAGAAACGGGCATACTTGGGGACTTTGGATATCTAAATTTCTAGGAAGCTAGCAGCAATGGATTCGTGGAGGCTGAATTTTTCATTTCCGGGCGGCAACTGTTCTTCAACTAAAGTACTAAACCGTTTCAGACTGGAAGCACAACTTTCGTGCCGTCCAAGCTCACGATTTCCGCTGCCGGTTTCCCAAAATCCCACTTCATTGTTTTTTTTTTTCCGTCTCCGATTTCTTGAATTCTTGCCGTTGATCTTTTCTAATTATTTAACATCGCTGGTCAGAATTTTATTTCGGCCGAAACTTAAGCCCACAACTCGTTCTTGGTACAAACTCGTAAAGTTTATATCACCTAGCCAGCGGTCCCATAGCGAACTTGAGGCCCAGAATTATGAGTGGTCCAGACTCTTGGCAATATAGGAGCAAAAAGTTCAATTACGGGCATTTTGTTTCATTCACCTTATATGTGACAAAAAAAGGGGAAAAACTTATAGGTTTTGGGCTAAAAGCCTGGAATGGGCCCATAGTTTTGGGCTTCGTACTTGCGTACCCAAAAAATGCTGTCATTTATGAAATGATCTCTGTAAAAAAGCCACACGATTCATAAATTATAAATAATGTGGTTCTTTTTCAAATTCTTCATGGCGTGTATGTATGAGATGCGAAATGCATCTAGTGGATATAAATATTTCCAGGCATGGTTATTTTGAATAACAATAGTGATAGTAATTAGTGGTAAATCAGGAATATGATAGAGTGAGAAATGAAAAGAGAACGAGGAGAGAAGAGAATGGTCAAATTCAAAAACACGAACAGCTGTTTGATGCTTCCACGGAGGACACCTTGTGTTGTATATATGCACAGAGTGCTTGACCCCATCATCTCACCCACTCCGTAGACTTGTTCTACTCTCTGTCTTCCTCCATTCTCCATTTATATATGGTCCCAATTTCCTAACTCTCACAGGGAATTCTTGTTTTCCTTCCACATATCCAAATACGTGCACTATAATAGATTGAGCCATATCAAGTATTAACATTAAAGGACTAAATTACAAACAATAGAATTTACTGATTCAGCTACTAGTTAAATGTACTCGATCGTATCTTTTCGGCCTGAGCTGGTGGGAAAGGCTAAAAATAGAGCTTTTTCCCTTTTTTGAAGGGTGGGAGAGAAAAAGGATAGGAGGGGGAATTGGTAGAACAGTTAGGTGGCATTAGACTTGTCAAAACAGGGACTGGAATCGACTATTTGAAAAATGGGTCACCATTAGATTCCGACTTGAAAACTATGTTTGTCTATTCAGTATTCACATCGCTATCTCCAAATCAAATCTATTCCTATTCATCAATCCTAAATCAGCCTCAACAGCAGATGATGCTGCTTTTTCTTTCCCATCTCTTCTAATCCTCCACGCCATATCCCACGCTAGCTCGATCACCAAAACACACTTGTCACAACCATCTCATCAATTCCCCTTCTCAATTATTTCACTCCTCCCACCTTAACTTGATTCTCTTTTATCTATAAATATATACTTTAAACTTCGTTTTAAAATGAAGGATTAAGAAATTAAAGGCGGTTTGGTTTATAACTACTCGATCTTGTCCTTTTGCCTCTATATTATTTTATCAGGCTCTATTAATTTTGGGATCTTATCTCCATTTGCTTTGCAAATATAAAATGTAGTGGACTATATATTGCTTTGAAGTCCATCGCTCACCTTCACACAATGGAAGCTTTAATTTACTATAATTTATAGGACGTGAGGAGACTAACATTCTTTGAACGTTGAATATTCAATAGTGTTTTTTTCTCCTATTATTTCCGAGCAGTACTCGATTCGTTAAAATGAGTTCTCCACACAATATTCCACAACGTTCACGAAACTAATTTAAATAGTTAGTATAGAATGATGAGGTATATATTTCATAAGCTAGTTCGCCTAACTTGGAGGAAGAAGAATATAATTGTCAACCAGCTCTGCATCTATTGGTTATGCGTCTTTTGAGGAGGCATCCTATGAGGGTATGACTCTGAAATGTTATTCATATTTCCTAGTTTTGACACTTTGTTTGACCCTGGCCGGCCTCAGCCATTTCCTTTTAATAAACTTTAATTTGATTGTGCAACCTGTGAACCTAGCTACTACAGTAGTATTGTTTGACCTAGCCAGATAGAATATTAATTAAAGAATTGATCGATGGAGTTAATTGATTTGGCGTTCAATTCTTTTTTTTTTTTTTTTGCCTCCTCGACCTCAAAAAATAAAGTTAAACAAATAGAAAAAGCAAACTAGTGGTGTCTCATCATACGTTTAAGAATCAATTTTCCATCTTCAAATTGCTGGCCTGGTTAGGTAAAAGCATCATTAATAAGAAAATTCAGCCTGATCCCCGGTCCCTTTCTCTTCTTATCCACCGCACTGCACATGTAGGTCACATATACAAAATAACCTCTCTGGTCATAAAATATAAATTTAAAAAAAAATGAGAAAAAGAAAATTAATACTGTCTAGTCTGCTAAATAATAAGCTATTAAATTCTAATTATAAAAATCCATGCATGTTCTAATTTGAATAACTTGTCGGTGTTTTAAAACCCTACTGCCGCCATAGCTGTACAGCTTGATCGCACGTCATAGTTCGGAGGAAAACAAGGAAAATATTATTAATAAGAAGGTATAATTTCATTGACCAGATTTCTTTAGATTTTGTTTTGTTTCTGAGTTAACGTTATATTATTATAGTATATATTAATTGTCCGGTATAACCTTGTGCGTCAATCCATTATTAATATTTTGAAGCATACGGTATCCATCTTTTTCTTTGTATATGTTTGATTCTTGATGGGTGGTGCAGAATAATGGCAGAGAGGAAAACACTGGAAAAGATAAAATTTAAAAGGCCAGAAAATATTCGTATAAGTGGAGCTGATTGCTGAATACTGAAGAGGCATTTCGATTTGGAGAATATATTGAGGGGATATATGAATGTATTAATCATTTATCTCAATTATTCACCGTTATACGCCTGAATATATATACATAAAAGTCTCATCAATATCATTCATTACATTACAGTGTTCTTCACATACTAAAAAGGCACTTTTGGTGGACTGATGACTTGAAAAAGAAAAACAAGCATACGATTCTTTTTTTCCTTGCGCATTCGGTGCATAAACTTGAAAGTTAATTTGTGGGAGGATCTGCAAAAAAGAAAACCCATTGTTCATCACAGATAGCTTGACACACAAATAAATACAAGTATTTAATTAATGGTAGTCATTACTCATCCAATTTCTTTTGCCTTCTCATCAGATTTCAATTTTTTAAAAAAATATTTTTAAGCGCCAGATGTTACTAGGTTTATCCATCTGAACGGAGGTTCCAGGCTGAGGGAGATTTGTACATTTGGGAGACGTCATTTTCGCAGTCGTCCATTTTTTGGTTTTTAATCAGCTGTCAAAATATAAATTATTGAGCAGCTGATTCTGATGCAAAATCAAACAAAAGGGTTCCTTTCCGCAACCTGTCCGTAAAGAATAATATATTTAATTAAAACTCTGGATTCCATATCTAATAACATACAATAAACCTTTCGGAAACAAAAGAAGTTGTGTGTGTACATGTGTGTGTATTGTTTATTTATCTATCTACCATTTACGTGACATGCAGCTAGGTTGTCCCTTTAATGTCCACCATCAACGTACATACGACGCGCCGTTTAATCAAATACTGTATATATCTAATTAAACGACGAATGAGCTAGAGATGAGGTACTGTTACTATTAGTGGTTTAGTGGAATCACATGTTGGGGGACTGTTTAAAGTAATGGCAAATAGCGAAGATGAGGTTCACATGCGGAAATAGCTTGAAAGGCAGACAAAAGCAAGAGAGTAGGGGTCCGTGTGTCACATAATTCAGGATTCTTATAAAATCTATAACCTTAATAATTGAGGATAATTAATATGTGTATAGGATCCATTCATCATCAAATCAAGGGAACACTGTTAATGATAAAACTGACGAGGGAGCTAGGGATTAGAGAGCAGGAGGTCCCATCATCGATCATTTCCGAATCCTTTTTTTTTTTAAAAAAAAAAAAATAATGTGTCAATTAATTAATTATCTGTAATATTTTTATAGGCGAACACGCATGCGCCTCATATTCACTAATGAAACTAGTTTTACTCCTCCAAGTAACTTCATTCCCACATCATCATTAGTTCATCTCAGTTTTAATTTTGCCTCATTTACTCCAATCCCCCCACGTGTCCTTATTCCCAACCAATTTTAATGATCTTCTCTCCATTAATATTCTTACGTACTCTCTACAATCCCAGTGCTATATATTTCACCATTCACACCTATATATATGAAGATATCTATCTCTGGAAAATATTGAAAATAGTTATGGAGAGATGAAGATGGATGATGATTCAAACATTGAAAGCTTTTCATGAATATTGTAATATTGATCCATAATTCGTTTTTTGGTTTTGTAATTATCATCACTTTTTCCGGGGGGGAACGTACATATATATAAAGAAAGGAATTAATAATAATGTAACTTTTGACTACTTGTGTTACATACCTCATTAATTAAGACTCCGTATATTATTTCCCATTGACGACTAGACGCGTTTGGTAGGCTTATATTTTAGTTGGCAGCTGCAAAGACTGTGAAACACACAGTAACAATTAATTAATTAAGAGAGATGAGAAGGAATATAGAATTAAGGGAAATGAGGGTTTGAGAGGAGCACGTTTGTTGATGCACGTTGTTGATATATAAGAAAAATGGTTGACGGGTGGTTGGAGGGGAATTGAATCATCAATTTGTATATACGATACGTGTAAAATGAGGAGACGTGAGAAATGGTTGCAGAGCGGCAGATAATACAAAAACCATACAGAAAGTAAGTACTGTACATATAGCAAAGGAAGGCTTTATTCAATGAAACAAAATTGACTATTTTGAAGATACGTCGTTTTTATATATCAGCATGAGTGGGAAACGATGGTTGCAGCGAACGCATCTGATGTCGTTCAACTGATTCATATCCGTCCAGCAAGCCAAATAATAAAATATATAATCCCGTTTTTTACTTTTTCTTCCTCTGTAAAACACACAGTGCCAATATTACAGAATAATATATATATACTCGCCAATCACTTATTACATCTCATCACTTAAAGCTACCAAAACATAGATCTCACGTATCTTCTATCAAACATATATATGATCACCATTAATTCTTTCTTCTTCTCCCTCCAGACTGGACATGCTGTGAGGGATTCTCGGTTCCAGTTTTTTAAAAAATTAAACCACGGTGCATGGTCTCAAACATATTTTATTAATTCTGTCCCTCATTTTCGTATAACTAGTCAAATTCTGACTGGGTCAAATATATCGGAAAATTAAAGAAGCCTCTTCATATTTATATATGCGACTCTTTGATAGATTTACATGTAGACAGATCGCATTTAATTTTATTTTCTGTGTTAGTCTTTAAAATAATAAATTTGTTCTGTACGTATTTGTATTGGCTTCTTCAAGCGATCGGAGCCGCTAGCTGCTTTTTGCAACATATACATTTTTTCTTTTTTGGCAACACAAGTTTAAATATGGGAAAATACATTTATTAAGGGAGGTGAAAACATTTAGCCTCTAAACTTCTAAACATTGAAAGGGAAAATAATTAATATTACAAAAAAAAAAAAAAAACCATGATTCTGATCGTAACTTTGGTAACCGGTTGGTCTTCAACTCGAAAGCAATTCTAAAGAAGATTACATGTCTATTTGGATTGACGATAGAATTTGTACAATATAAGTATCTATTTGGATTGACGATAGAATTTGTACAATATAAGTATAAGTATATGAGAGAGGTTTTTTTTTAATTGTAGCACTATTTTAAATAAGCCCCCTTCTCCTTCTACAATTGATGCTAAAATAATAGGTCCGTGGCTTGCTCACCTCATTATTCCGAAAAATCCAACACGAACAAGAAAAAGATATTAATATTTAAAAAGAAATAAAGAAATGTGTATTATATATGGAAGGAGTCGTATATTTTTCTCGGATTCACACACCCAATCAAAACCACAACTCCCACATACTTTGACCATCTACCCTAGTGCCATCACCACGCTCCCTGCCATGGCTACCCCACTCTGATCTCTTCCGGGCAAGTGAAAGCAGTCACCCTTTTAAGTTTGGAGAAAAGTTCAATAGAGCCATCTTCTCCAATTCTCTGAAACCCTAAACACGGGACAAAGGGATGCTAGCTCTCAAGTCCCAAGTCTCCCAGGCCAACACAGAAATTTGATCAACTGCTGATATTGATGCGTACGCCCTCCCTCTCTCTTCTGGTAATAAATTGATGTTTATTCTTTAGTGTACGTACCATATCCTTTTGCTCCGAGACAAAGCAAAAGGCAAGACGAGCACTGTTTGGGTTGCAGATCAGAGCCTTAAAGACGTGGGTACTTCTCTGGAAGCTTTTCCTTTCAGAACCAGAAAATATCTCCCTCTTTTTTCTCTTCGCCCCATACCTCATTCTGTAGCCTCCTCTTAAATGGCCATGTGTGGGTAACTTACCCAGAATCTCTCTGCAACACCCCCCCCATCTCTCTCTCACCTTTACGTCCTTCCATTTTCTGCTCTCTCTCTCTCATGGATTCGGGTAACAGCGGGAGTATGCAATCCTCCAGTGGCGGTGACGATGATTACGATTCACGCGCCGAATCCATCTCCGCCTTCCTCAACAACCCACCCTTCACCGCCGGTTCAAACCCCCAGCCGCCTCAACACGGCCACCAATTCCATATGCTGGACCCTTTATCGAATTACTTCGATCCAAGTCCAAATAGCTTCCAAAGATCACCGTCGCTTTCGAATCCCAACCCACTCCTGAACCTGGACATGGCGTGGTCTAAACCCGGCAGATCCGCGGATCTTGGCGCCTTGATGCCTTCTTCATCGAACCAAGGCTTCGGGTCGGGTCAATTGGGAGGTCAAAGCAAAGGAGGTGCGTTTCCCACGGCACAGCAAAATCTGTCTCAAGAAAGTTGTTCCCGAGGATTAGTTTCGGTGTCAGGCATGAATAATGATCAAGGCCACTCCAACACCACCAATAACAACACTGTACGAAACCCAAAGAAGAGGTCTAGAGCTTCTAGGCGTGCTCCCACTACTGTCCTCACTACCGATACCACCAACTTCCGTGCCATGGTTCAGGAATTCACTGGAATTCCGGCTCCTCCCTTCGCTTCCTCTCCTTTCCCCAGAGCCCGTTTGGATCTCTTCGCTTCTCCTTCTTCTTCTCTAAGATCTCCCCATTTTGACCCTCCCTTCCCTCCCTATCTTCTCCGACCTTTTCCTCACAAACTTCACTCCCCAAGCCCCTTTTTGTCTTCTTCTTCAGCTCCAATGCCGTCATTTCCCACAACGTCCTCCATGGTTGACCCCTTACCTTCTAATCCCGCTAATAATTCTCCGGCGACTTCCATTAACTACCAGCTGTCTTCTGATTTAGGCCTTCTGAAGCAGCAGCCTCCTCTCAACGTGAACAACATGCACACCCCGATTCTCAACTTCCAGTCCATCCTCCAACCTCCGCCTAAATTCCCAACACAGAATTCTTCCTCCATTCTCGCCCATAAATCTCAAGGCTCTTTGGAAATTCCGCCCTCTGCTGATTCACATCTTAAAATGGGCGTGTTGGACGAATTGGGATTGACCCACACCCATGCTAACGCCAACGTCGTTGGCGGGCTTCATCGGAGCATGGTTCCGCCATCATCGGACGGAGCAATGACGGGGAGGAGCAATAACATGAACAACGTCGTCGGTGGGGCCAGCTATAGTAACACCGAGCGAGTCACAAACGGGATAGTAAACTACTTGGCTTCTTCTTCGGATAATTTCCATGGAGACAAAGGGCCGGAGTGTGTTGCTGCTGTGCCAAGAAGTGAAGGTATGTTGGAATCATGGATTAATTGCTCATCTGATTAATTAACTCCATCCATCGAAAGCAAGCGAATAAGAATTAATATCTCATCAGTTCAAGCTAATGCATGAAAAAGGGAATCTCCGTATGCTCATCTTAACCATCGACTTAAACTGCTGGTCCTTTTTTCATTTTCTTTTTCTTTTTCTTTTTGGGTCCTTTGGGTCCCTTCAAATTATGTGTAAATAATAGCAAGCAGCTAGCTTTTTTTCCCCTTCTCTCTCATTTTTCTTCCATTTCTCTTGATTTTCAACTGTGCTTTTGATCGTATACATTCATATATATATATACTAAAGGAATATGGTGGTGAGTTTCGTATATTGTTTATGGCTGCAGTTGGAATTTGGAAATCTGACTCTCTGCTATTTAGTATAGTGTTCTTGTTTTTGACTTGTCTGAGAATAAGAGAATTAACAATTTTCCGTATTGATTGAACAAGCCTCCGTTCCTGGTAATAGGCCTGTGCCCCCTTATCTCGCGGCATCAATCTACTTTCTTCCCCCTCCTTCTTTTTTTCTCTCTTTTTTTATTCAAATGGCGTTTAAAAAATTGTAGGTTCTAGGAGTGATTGGTGGCGAGATTTGGGGAACCGTTCGCCGCCGCAATCTCGTTTTATTGAAATCAAAGATACTATCTTCCATGGGTCGTTTTTTAATTTTTTAAATTTGTTCCCATATATATAAAAAGTAAGAGTAAAAAACACATGGACATTTTATGTGTATGTACGGGTCCATAATATTACATTTACTCACGCAGCTCTCTGCTCACAAGGATTTTCTTTTATTCTTAATTGTTTTCGAAAAGAGGGCATTTGACACAAACATGTCATGCTTGTATATATTAACCCATCGATTTACGACAAAGCCATGTTATTACAAATTTTTCCGGGTTTTTTCCTTTTTCTGAGTTGTTGGAATTTTGATAAAATCGTTCGTTGTTACAAATAGTATCTAATATTTAGATTTAGTAAGAGGCAGCGAGAGATTATTTAATTGTCTCTGTTCACAATTAAAAGAATGTTTTAGATTTACTAAGGGCCATAAGGATTTATTATAACATGGTAAGAAATAAGGATTTATTATAACAATTATTTTTGCATATTTATTCGAGATTTTTTTGAACAATGTATGTATACTACATTTAAATCCTTAAAAATAACGACTGTAATAAATGTACGAACATGAGCGCCCATAATCTTATGAGTACACACTACACAACATAGACACTGCTGTGAAAGTGCGAATATATGGGCATACATGCCATTGGCGTTTTCCACTTGATTCGCGTGGTGGATTCTGACCGTATGTATTATGATTAATAGTATGAGGAAAAAAATGAAAGGAAATATATATCAAAATACGTTAAAAAAATAAAAATAAAAAGCACTTTAATTGGGCTCAGTCCCCCTCTCAATTTGTGGAACTGAATTACCTGCTCGTCCTTTAGACAAGCAGGGGTACGGACGAGCTCCCAGCCATCAGATCTTAGATCTGATGGCTCAGATTTTTTATTTTCGTTTTTTTTTTCTACATAAAAAAATCATTTTTTGAAAAAAATCTTAGTTTAGAGATTAACTTTATTTTAGGTTCTCTACCTGTTGAAATTATTTTTTATTAAAAAAAACAAAAAAAATAAAATATGGGTCGTCAGATCTTTGGGAGCTCCTCCGTACTGACGAGCTCCCCCTGCTCGTCCAAAGGACGAGCAAATAAACTGGTTCCCTCAATCTGTTTTCTGTCTCAATGTGCAAGTTATGTGTACGTATTTTAGATGTCGGGGAATATAGCATCTGAGTTGTGAATATAATAGTGAAAATCTATTTGGGATTAACTAACAATATATATGGCACTTGGATTCAGTGGTGTCTTCATAATTGGGAACTGCTCTTTCAGTTCGTGTTTAAAAAGTACGTTCACGTCACATATTTATCTCATATACCGTAAATTATGTTGGAAAAGTAGTTTTTACCGTTAATTCAAACAAATATTAATAAAAAAACTCTATCTTCGAAATGATTCAAAATATGCCACCTGAGGCAGATGAAAGATGAGTGAAGCGAGTTGGATTGTTGACAGTGGTTGAGAATTTAAGTTATATATAATCTCTAGATACAACCAAAAATAAAATTCAAATTTGGGGGTTGAACTCCCCAGACAGGTTCACCTTTACGGTATTGTGACCATTTGTGAGTGCAGCATGTAAAATTAAGAGATTTTATATTATGAAGCTCTGAGCCATCATTGCCAATAGCATGATTGTTTTCAAGTAGCAATTATGGGTGTGTGGCTGTATCATTGTCTAATAACTCTGCGGGTTCACCCCCCCCCCCCCCTCATTATTATTTATTTATTTTTTCCAATTTTTGCAGCGAAGAGTAAATTGAAATCCATTTATAACAAGGGACGAACACGTAATAGATTTACATTGGAGATTATACGAAAAAAGGAAAAAGAAAAGGGAAAGGCATTAATCTTTTTATGGAACATGATTGATAGGAAAAAAAGGCCAACGACATGTTCACACGTGACAGGCACATAAATTTTGCATTTTGCGAAGCACTTTGGGCAAAAAGAAGAGAGAGTGAAAGGAAAGGGGAGCTCTGTTTTGAAGCATGCACGCTCCTCCTCTGGAACCGTTATATATTTGTGAAATAGCTTAGGTTTTGTCTTTGCATGAGATTGGGGATATATATGCATATATAATCCTCAAAAAGTTGGTGATCTTTTTCATTGCATTGATTGATAGATCATGATCTTTTTCACTTCCATTATACATATTTCACCTTTGGTTTTAAATTTTAAAATGATGAGGAGGGAGGTGTGTGGGGACAAAGGGTGGCCTTCAAATAACTTTCCTTTATTTGTATATATATAGGCAAAGGTGAGACACAAAAAATCAATCAAAAACCTTATTTTTTTGAGTACTTCCACAAAATGGGATCAAATTGAAACGACGTGTGTTTCTTTGATCAGTTTACATGCTTTAAATATTTAGAAAAGACATGGCACCACTAGCTAGCTAGCTGTTAAATTCAAGGGGCTCTCAATTACCCATCCCAAATCAAAATGATTAGAGTTAAGATTGTGAGAGATTCGGGAGGGCCATGCCTTGTGAGGGAATATGCTGGCCAGTAAGATCTCCATCTTGCTCACATATACGATCCTCCTTTGAGAAAAACCATTCTAACGTTTGCTAATATCACAATGCTAAATTGTTGGTGGGCTTCATTAATCACTTCATATATACCTGATTTATGTGTTAATTAACATGCCCTATATATATATACATATATATATAAGGGCGAAGGGTATAGAGAAAGAGAATGAAGGGGGGCTCATGCGTGGCAGTATATATAATATATAGTAATGATGGGTTCTCTATATACTCAGTGGTTGAGCCACAGAAGCAGCAGAGTATTGTCAAATTAGGGTTCCCTGATGAGCCAAAACTGGCACTCACGCACACACAGTGCCCTACAATTTTGAGCCTAATCTCAAAAAAGATGAATCACTTTCTGGCTTCCTCCCTGGAAAGAGGCCACAACAAAGCATCAATTCAAGTACCCGATGCCACATGAAGACAAATTAAAGCTGTATATAATGAACACTCGATTTCAGCTCTTAATATATATATATATATTCCTGCAGCAAAATCTTGTGTTAGAGATTGTGTTACTCATGATTCCATGCCAATTAGTTAATTCCCCCATTTGTGCCTTTTTCCATATCACATCCCTCGCTCTCTGTGACCCTGGAATATGCGCTCCACTGTGCTCTCCTTTATGTTTATGACTTTCCAAAGGATCATGCACCTGTGCCGTCCATTTTTATATTCTTCATCCAGTTCGTACGCTACTTAGCTGGATTTTATATATACATCTGTCTTGTATAAAGCTCGCATGAAATCATCACATTTTCCTCTCTCTTTCTTTTGCTATATGCCTCTGCCTTTCTTTGCAGACAGATAGCACATGTCCACTGTATGTACTCCCTTTCAAAACTATAGAATTGATGCATTACTATATATATACAATACAGCTTTAGTGTTCAAATCTAAGATGGATATCCACCCATTGGAAGGGGCTGTACGGCCGGTGGGCAACAAGATTATGTATGTGAAAGTGAAACAGCAAATTGGTGTGGTTTGTTAATAATGTTGAAATCACTCGTTAGATTTTAAGAAAAAGTAAGGGGATTTGTTGGAGTTGTTGCCCGGTGGGGAGTTGATATGTATATGATAGAGGATAGAGTTAGATATGATAGCGGTATTATTAATTTTTTGAGACGCTTTCATTTTCTTAAATAAATCAACTGATAACGAAGATCAGCCGATAACAAAGATCAGGATCGCTTTCATATCTAGCTCTGTAATATCCATCAATATATTTGGAATTATTTTATGTGGGGGGTTAAGTGGGTCAGGGAGTGATGTTCACGAACCCTACTTTGTCTGCCACTCTTGCTCTTTCCCGTAACCCTGGCCATCCAAATTATTGTTTTGCCATCTGCAACCACGTCCACACACACACACTATATATTTGTAAGGTATACACATGTGGCATTTTTGGCCCCGACACTCTGCCTTGTTCGTGCCGATTATATATGTTACCCACATGTCTTACGTGTAAATTACTCCAATTTTTAGTCCTCCTTTTTAAATTGGTGATCTTCCTGCGGATCCATAACCTTCAGCTTCATTATATTTCTGGGAGAGCCCAAAATGACGATGCTCGGTTCTACTGTACATACGATGATCGGAGAGAGATGAGAAGCACAGCACAGCATGGCCGGCGATCGACGTGAAATTGAAGAGGGGAGGCAGTGTTAGCAGTTTGAACATTGAAGTACAACAATTATAGTAGTGGAATAAAAGAAAGAGATGGAAAATGCGGAGATAAAAGAAAAAAGAAGATGAAGTGAGGAGTAATAATGAGGGTGTGATGAAAGGGAAATTGATTGGAGAAAGATTAGGGAAAAAGAAAGAGTTAAAAGAGTGGGACATAGGAAGAGCGCCACACCGTCCTTTTGGTCATAATGTTCCCTTACTCCTCATCATGCCCACTCCCTCATGCCTCTCTGCTGCTGAGCCCGCAACACAGTCACTGTCTGTACTCTGAATTCTCCACTAGTACGTGTGTGTGTATGTATATATATATAGGTAAGAATACGGAGAACGTGACGTAGTCCCAGAATGAGAACACCTGTTTCCTTCTCAGTTTCAGGCATGTTTACCTCAACTAAATTCTCCTCTTTACCCACACGTATGTTGCTGTCATCACTATTATACTCTATTTACACCTTAGTACTTTGCAGCCTCTTGCCGCAATGTAGGTCACATACCACCCACACTCACTTGAGTCTTGCATTCGTCATACTAACATGTTTTACTCCACCTCCTTCCAGGCTGAGCTCACCTCTTGCTCAGGCTTGCGTCATAAACCTTGTATTATAATTATTTAATGTAGCCTGTATATCACTCATAAATAATATTGGCAATTCATTAAAAAACGGGAAGCATTTCTAAAAAGTGAAAAGGGAGCAGAGATAGAGGGACCCAGCAGCAATAAAAAAGAAGGTGATGATGGCGGCATGGCTGTCCCTGTAAAGTCTGATTTAATATGTACGGATGTCATGCCCCATCCACCGGACCCCTACCCTACCCTCCCTCCCTCCCCCTCATGAATACGATGATGCCCTCTCTCTCTACACCAAAAAAACAGGACCAGGTAGAGACAAAGCATCAACTAAAATATTGGGCCTCCTACAGCTACCATAAACTTTTCGTTGGGCTTCTAAAACTACGGAATAAACGCCTCTATTTCATCTTATCTCCTTGGGCTCGGTCAATTCTGTTCACCGAGGCCCAAACCATCGTTTATCAGTCTATCGCACCTCTCTACTATCAAATCCTGAGAAAATTACTCTTGCGAAATCAGTTATCAGTTCTATTCCGTTGTATCCTATGCTTGTGGCTAAGTTGCCTAAGAAGATTTGTCACGAAGTGGAGAGAATTCAAAGGAACTTCATATGGGGGCATGATGAATCTACGAGTAGCTTTCATGCGATTGGGTGGGACTCTATTACAAGATCTAAGGATTGTGGAGGTCTAGGGTTTCAGAGGCTAACCTCGGTTAACCAAGCTTGTGGGGCGAAGCTGGCTTGGAAGCTGATAGTTGGTGAGAAGGGGCTTTGGGCTGATATTCTTTTCCACCGGTATATAATTAGGGGGAGGACTCTCTCCTGTCTTGTAGGCCTGGAGATTCTAGAATCTGGAAATTCATATGTGAACAGGGTGATTTGGTCTCTAAAGGGTCTAAATGGCAGATTCGTAATGGCCTTGGGGTGAGCTTTTTTCATGATTACTGGATTGGTGAGGGTATATACCTCCACGATTTTTGTCTTCAACACCTTACGGAGGACGAGGGGAGTTTGATGGTGGCGGATTGGGCTATTGGGGGCATGTGGGATATAAATAAAATCTCCATGGTTGTTAACCCCGCAGGTATTAATAGAATTACGGCTATTCTACCACCCAGAGCAGATGCTAGCTTTGATTGTCTGGTGTGGGGTGCTTCGGGCGATGGTCGGTTCTCTATTAGGAGTGCTTATTTCCTCATTGAGCCGGACCCACCCTCACTTAGAGACAAGCTGTTCAAGATCATTTGGAGGTGGAAAGGAGCTGAGAGGATCAGAGTCTTTATGTGGAAAGTTGCGCTAAATAAGCTTCCCACCAATGTCTGGAGGAGCTCTTGGTCCCAGTCTTCAACGCTATGTGGGTTCTGTAATTCTGAACAAGAGGATGTGCTTCATATTTTGCGTGACTGTAAGTATGCCAAGGATATTTGGTCTGTGTCCATCAAGCAGAGGTATGCTTTGTCCTTCTTCTCTTTGAATCTTTGAGATTGGTTGTTTTTCAATCTTACTAATCAGGTTGGTTGTATTTGGGAGGAGGACTGAGATTTGTTCTTTGGGGTTGCTATATGGAAGCTATGGGACTGGAGAAACCTTTGTGTTTTTTATTGTAATTTCAGTAAACCTTGTAACCCCTCTTCTGTTCTTTCGGTTGTTTGGCCTAGATTTGTGCTTAATTGTCCCAGGAAGGAGCCTTCTGGAATGGAGAGGAGGAGTCCTATTCGCTGTTGGGAGAAACCTCCTCGTGGATGGATGAAGTTGAATATAGGTGGAGCTATGTCTCACTTATCGGCTACTGCAGGATGTGGGGGACTAGTACGTGACTGTGCAGGGAGCTGGATTTTGGGTTTTTGCAGGTCGCTGGGTAATTGTTCTGCGAGCTCTGCTGAGGAGTGGGCCGTGGTTTATGGCCTCCAATTAGCTTGGGATCTGGGCTTCAAAAAGCTAATTCTGGAATTTGATGCTAGTGAAGTGATTAATCTAATTTTAGATAGCTCTTGTACCTCTTTTAGTAACCTTGTTTTAAAGGCTAGGGAGTTGCTTAGTTTCAATTGGTAGGTGGATATCAAGGTTATTTCTAGGGAGTTTAATAGAGTAGTTGATGCCTTAGCAAAGAAAGGTATTGCTTGCTCTACTATCTTTGATGAGTGTCCCAATTTCCTTAGGAACCAGGTTGACAGTGAGTGTCTGGGATTCGTTTCCCCTTCCATGTAATTTTATGCTCCTAATTTAGGCCTTGCGCCTCCTTTTTTATCCAAAAAAAAAAAATCCTGAAACCTCACTCCTCGTCATTGGGCTCAACTGGCAAAGGGGTCGGATATTCTCATCAAAAGGAGGGGGTTCGATCGTGGAGTTAGTCAAGGCGTTGGGAGAGGCATCCTAGTTCCTAAGTGCCTAGGTTAACGCCTGAGAGTAATAGACGGCTCGCCTTACCCAACATCGGTATCATCTAGGAGGAAGGGAGATTTCGCCTTACTCTTGGATTATGGGTGAACCCAACCCCTTTCCTAAAATTTCTTTTATAAAAAAAATAAAATAAAATCCTGAGACCCTAGAGGGGAGGGTAGGGTGGGGGTCGAACACTCTCATTAAATGGAGGAGTTCAATTCTGAAGTTGGTCAAGGCGCTGGGAGGCATCCTAGCTCCTAGGTGCTTAGGTAAATGCCTGAGGGTAATAGACGGCTCGTCCTGCCCAACAACGGTATGATCTAGAAGGAAGGGAGATTTCGCCATGCCATTGGATTGTGGGTAAACCCAACCCCTTTCCTAAAATTTTAGTAGCAAAAAAAAAAAAAAATAAATAAATCTTGGACCCCTCGTTCTTGGATTCAACTAGCAAAAAGGTTAGATACTCTTATCAAAAGGAGGGGATTCAATCCAGGAGTTAGTTAAAACGTTGCGGGAGGCATCTTAGCTCCTGAGTGTTTAGGTAAACGCCTAAGGGTAATAGAAGGCTCGCCCTGCCTAAAATTAGTATCACTTAAGAGGAAGAAAGACTTCACTTTACCCTTGGATCGTGGGTGAGTCCAACCTCTTTCCTAAAATTTCTATATAAAAAATAAATCCCAAGACTGCCAACTTTTAGTAAAGCTATTTAAACATTTTAACAACAATAATAATTACAGTTATTACATATAAATATGGTTACCTTGTATCTCTCACTGCTTTCTCGGCTGCCTATCACCATATTTGGATGATATGCGGCGGAGGAAGTTGGAAGTTTCACACCACGGCCTCTACTTTTTTTCAGGATATTATTGTAGGCTACGGAATCATACTTAGATTTTTGTCGGCACTAATTAATTATTATTAAAAATTATATGCTCCTTATTCATCTTCATTTCTAGATTTTTTCCTTTGGTTTAAATTTCTCACAGGATAAACATGCGATTCATGAAGACATGGAGTGATTTCTGTAATGAAAAATAAAGCGCAGAGTGGCAGACCACAGTTATTTTTTAATTAACAATGAAGTTGTACTGTGCATTATATTGCTTTCAAATTAATTACATATATGTCCCGAACCCAAAATTTTACTTTTAAATTTTGTCGCATTTGAAAATTTTGCCTAAGTAATATTGGATGATCTCAGCAAAAAGAAAAAAAAAAGAAGGATGTTCGAAAATTTTAAAGAGGTTTTGATCACGAAAAATAAGATTATTATTTGAACAATTTATTTTTTCTTTTTTTTTTTTGAAAAAAATAGTTCAAATCAGTAGAGTTTATTTCAATCAGCACACAAAATGAAATGGGACACAATATTGATATGCTCCTCTTAAGTGTGATCGTGGTTACACATAATTGTGGCTTTGGCAGCCACTGCATCATTTCCGTTGTCACTGCCTGCTTTGTTTCCACAACTCACAGGCTTCTCCCACCATAGACACTGCATTTCTCTGGACGTTTCTGGTTGCCGATTCATATGTAGGGGCTTTGTTTGAAGGAAGGGAAGGGCGCAGAGAAGCTTCATGTTGTGTCCCGCATAATTAAATGAGTAGAGGTGTTCATAAATTTGTAACTTTTAAAAACAAAGTGTTGCATGAAATTCTATCATAAACATGAAGGAGTTAAAATAAAAGCTTCTTCACTGGGCAACATCTTGACCTTTAGTTGTTAAATATTACTACCTCCGGTCCTAATTATAAGAGCTAGTTGACTTTCTTTGGAGAGGTTAAGGAAGTTAAATAATTTATTTAATCATTTCATATGTTGTAAATCTTTAGATTATATGTTAGTTTATTACTCAAACTAATTAGATTGAAGAAAGAAATAAAAATACTTTAAAGTAATTTAATTAGCTTCCTTAATCTCTCCAAAAAACGTTAACTAGTTTTTATAATTAAGACCAGAGGGAGTATTGAATATAGATTGTTTAGTGAGCCAATAGTCAACAACGGGGTGGTGGCGCAGTTGGCTAGCGCGTAGGTCTCATAGCTTCTGAGTGATCCTGAGGTCGAGAGTTCGAACCTCTCTCACCCCATTCTTTTTATAATTTTATCCTACCAAACAACTGGCTTCCACTGCTATAATTTTAGTCTTGGGTTTTACGCATGCATGCTTTTAGTTAACCACAAAACCTTTGGACTTAATAGCTTATAAAAGGTCTCAGTTCAGTGGATACACCCTCTTCATTAAAGAGATCACGCCATGAGGACATCAGAAAATTATCAGATGTTAGAGTGCAGGTATATAGACTTTCTGTTTTAACTCCGATCTTCACTGTGCAAAAACCAAGTTCAGAAGCCGCAAAAGTGAGGTCCTTAGAAACTTAATGCTCGGAAAATAATCTGGATCGAAATGATTTTGCATATCAGTCAAATGATCTTCACCATTTTTATTTCCATGAGTTCACGCACTGGGAGAAAAAGATGAACCAAAGAGCATTAGGCAATACGCTGTCGGTGGGATACGTAGGTTGTTTTTGGCGGTAGATGGAATGAAGGGTGATGCACGTAAATGCCAGTGGAGCTATCGCCTCTCCTGCCGCGGATCCAAGAAATGAAAGTAAGTAGAAACAACTAAACGAGTGGATGTTCAACTATTGGGACTTGCGTTTTTGTCTCCTATTTTGATTCATTTCTTCATCCTCTCAAGGTATATATTCTTCCATTTCATGTTGAATTCTTGGTTTGATTATAGTGTGTTGGTTTCATGTTATGAACTATTCTACTGGGTCTGTTTCTTCTTCACCTAACTTCTGTTTAACTCAGTTGCTACTGCAAGTGGAAGAAGCTTCTTGATTTCTTCCTCGTACGGGAAGCTAAAGGGATCAGTTTCCAGATCCCAGCCCCTTGGGACGGGAGTTGGGACAAGGCATTCCTGGTCCCGGCCTGGGTTAGAACACTCCTACTATATTCAAGATAATTAACTGGACTCCTAATTATATATATGGCCGCAGATCCCGCAACACGATGGGACCCAGTACCGCGGATCTACTTTTATTCGGCCACTTCACAATTGACTTTACAGAGCATCCCCTTTACTTATGTATCATCTTCATCTTTTCTTTTCTTTTTTAAATACAATCTTATTATCTTCTCTCTTGTTTGAAGTTTCACACCACAGCCTTTACTTTTTTTTCAGGATATTTTATGGTAAAGAATCATACTTAGATTTTTGTCGGCACTAATTAATTATTATTAAAAAGTACATGCTACTTATTCATCTCCATTTCTAGATTTTTTTTTTTTCCTTTGGCTTAAATTTCTCAAAGGATAAACATGTGATTCATGAAGACATGGAGTAATTTCTGTGATGAAAAATAAAGGGCAGAGTGGCAGGCGACAGTTATTTTTTAATTAACTGTGAAGTTGTACTGTACATTATATTGGTTTGAAATTAATTATATAAGTGTCCTGAACCCAAAATTTTACTCTTAAATTTTGGCCTACGAAAGTGTTGCCTAATTAATATTGGATGATCTCAGTCCATATATATATATATATATATATATTGGATGTTCGAAATTTTTTAAGAGGTTTTGATCATGAAATAAGATTATTATTTGAACAATTTCACATGAAGAATAAAAAAAATAGTTCAAATCTGTAGGGTTTATTTCAATCAGCACACAAAATGAAACGGGATGAAAAAGAAATAAAATAGGAAAGTAATTTGTGAATGTAACATATTCGTATGCTTCTCTTAACCACCCCCCCCCCCCCCCCCAAAAAAAAAAAGTGTATGTTCCTAAGCGATAGAAAAAGGTAATAAAGTAAAAAAACAAGTGTCATTGAGTAACGAAAAGAAAATTATTAAGAAAAGACAGATATCATTGAGCAATAAAGATGCTTTGAGTCGACGAGAAATTAGTTTTTTTTTTTTAAAAAAAAAGGAAATAGCCATTTTTTTCATTTCTTTTTGGATTTCTCCCTTTTGGGTAGTTGAAACATCATGACACAACATTGAAAAAAAAAACAGACGTGACACAATGAGAATGGAGCTAAAGTCCAATGCATGGACTTGTGCGGGGTGTGTTCTCACATGGGGAAAAAAGACCCACAATGTTCCGGGGAGATTCCGATCATAAAATATCAAAATACCAAGTTCAATAATTGAGATCTCCTTGTTTAATTTCTCCCTCACGACATGTTAAAAGATGCTTGCCTTCACTGTCATGGAAGCATGGCTCCTTAGTCCTCACTTCCTACAAACAACAAGTGTAGAAGCTGTAGTATTTTGCTGACCAATAATTGGCTGCCTGATTCTGGGTACTAGGTGGCTAATCATATGTTAGCGTGAATTTCTTGAGAATCGAGATCAATTTCCTGCAGTAATGGCAACCCACAGCATAATGATCTGTCATGAATGTATCCCTTTAGTTTTTTGTGTATTCATCGAGATACGCACATGAAGCATTTAATATTAGACATTTAGATTGAATCTGTGTCAACGGGTTATCCACTTATTTGTCAGCCTATGTTACTAAACTCCATGAGTCCTCATTAACACTTGTCACTGGGCATATTAAATTCACCGCATCTCTTTTCCTACCTGTCTTCGAAGTTCGAACGATCGAATTCAATAAAATTGCGTCACTCTTTAATTTGACCAGATTTCATAAGCCATCTGACTAAACCACATTAGATAGGAGGACAATAAAACCATATTAAATTCATCACATCTCGCATGGTTCAGATTTGTCAAAATAAGGGATAATGGTAAAGGCCTGGAATATGAATTAAACGGCTGTATTGGAGTGTTCCTCACGAATTGAAAAAAGTGAACCCAGGGCATACAATTTTCTCTCCTGGGCAACTTCCAGACTGAGTTTTCACAAATATTAGTATAAAATAGATGCCCACCGAGCACAAATTGTCCCTTACTACAGCACAAAGATTGGCCTAGTCATTAAAAATATTACTCATATTTCGTGAAAATTTAGATTGGATACTAATGATGTTAGAATTTTGCCATTTATACTGCCCAGGTTAGAATTCTGTTAGATTGGATACTAACTGTGTTAAAATATATTTCTTTTTTTTTTTTTCTGAACTATGAGGCTCACCCGAATTTTGGTGAGTTAAGGAATTCAACTACTCATAAAATTTCACTTCCATAAAAAATCTTATTTCAGGAAAGAATGAGGGGGACAAAGCCTCTGTTCTTCTAAATCCCGTGAAAAAAAGCATTCACCAGAATGAGGGGGACAATTATTATTTATTTATTTTTTTAAGAAAAAGAAAAGAAAAGATGAGTGAATCATTGGTATGAAATTCACAACATTAAGGACGGTTCCTCATTTTTCCCTCAAAGGTTAAATGAATCTCATTCTTAATGTTTTATTCCATTCCAAATGAATTTAACAGATTTCACTTCCTTTTTTTCTATTTCCAGAGGAGACAAAGAAGCGTAGAACGTTGGAATATCTTTTGACCTTAAAGAAAGTTGAAATTTGAGACCAGTACGATGCGCTAGATGCAGTAACAGTAGCCCGGGTTAAATGGCGGAGGCAGAGACAGCTACATTGTGTCATTTACTCATTCTCTTGTTGCGGCATCACCATGTGATGGGTCCTTACTGCTTTCCATTCCTCCACTTTAACATACGACCTCGCATAAACGAGTCAAATCTAATCACTCCCTTGCCATTATTATTTTTCACTTCACTCTTCTCTCTTCTCTCTTCCAAGTTTCATATAAATTAGTTCAACTGCTCAAGTTTCTTCTCCTATTTTGTGAGCCCCCATATGCTGCAGATCTCGAAAGCATTCTACTTGCTTCTCGCCCATGGCTCCACCTCCACTCCTCTGCTCTGCTTCCAGAAACATAATTCTGCTTTCTCTTCTTCTCTTTCTCCTTGTTTCTACATGTATTACTGCCTCCTCCCATTCTCAACTTCAGAGTAAACAGCTGTCCGGTATTAGAAGAATGTTGAAGGTAGAAGATGAAAATCCGCCGGCAAAAAAGAAAATCACCGGCCAGAGCCAATCCCTCAAAAACCAGACCAAGCTCATCAAGCCTAAACTCACCTCTTCCAAAAACCAAACCAAGACCATCCCATACAATAATGTTTCCTCCAAAAACCAGACCAAAAAGACCATCCAATCCAATACTCTCTCCACTGCCAAAAACCAAACCAAGCTCCTGAAAGTCAGCTCCTCCAAAAACCAGACCAAGCTCTTGAAACCCAGCTCCTCCAAAACTCAAGCCAAGCTCGTCGACACTGGCCTCAAGAAGCTCAATTCTACTTCCAAGCTCAAGATGCTCAATTCCAAATCAAAACCTTCAAACTCCACCAAAACCAAAACGGCTCCAATTTCCAGCAAGAAATCCTTGGATCTTCTTCCCAAAACCAGCGATGCCAAGAACAAGACGACAAAGCCCGCCGCCGCCATACAAACCAAATTCAAATCAAGTGATCTTCAATCCAGCAAGTCAAGTAAGAATCAGAAGGCCAGCCCGCAGAAACCAAAGAAACAAACAATGCCCAGCTGGATCGATTCAGATGACAACGATGATTTCGTTTCGGATTTGAAAGATCTGCCCACTAAGTTCCAGCAGACACTAATTCCAGACCTGAAGACAATCTCCACCACCTCCAGAGCTTACATTACCAAAGCCAATAAGGAAATCACGAAGGGATTCAAACCTTACGTTGGCAACAAATACGCATCCACCGTTGCCACCGTACTTTCATGCGCTTTCGCGTTGATCCCTCTGCTTTTAGTGTCGCTCATCTTCAATAAAATCAAAGCCTATTTCTCTATCCAGAAACTCTTAATTTTCGTCCAGATTTATCTCTCTATCTACTTCTCCATTCTCTGCCTGTCCGCTCTCATCACCGGGCTCGAGCCCCTGAAGTTTTTCTACTCTACTTCCCAATCCACATACGTGTGTCTGCAGGTGCTCCAGACTCTGGGTTACTTGTTTTATCTGCTTCTCCTTCTGATGCATCTCATCCTGGTGTTCTCCGACGAGAGTGGGATGGGCTCAAAGTTTCTGGGCCTAGCCCAAACATTTTTGGGCTTCGCGATCGGATTGCACTACTACGTCACGGTGTTTCACAGGGTGGTGTTGCGGCAACCGCCTAAAACCAATTGGAAGATTCACGGGATTTATGCGGCGTGTTTCCTCCTGATTTGTGTGTTTGCCGGTGCCGAAAGACGGAAGAAGGCTTACTTGGAGGACGGCGGAGAAGAAGGCAAGAAGAGTTAGTTAAATTGCATTCATTTAATTAAATCATCTCCAAAGCTATCAGAATCACCATTTTCAAGACTGTTCATGTAATACTTTGCCGCAAGGCTAGGCCTAAGGTGTTCGCCAATCGCCAGTTAGGCATCACATGATCCCAGCTCCTCCATCAACAATTTTTTTTCCTCCCAGCTCTCCACTTCGGCTTTTTTGTTTCCCTCAAGTCAACAGGAAGTTAATTTTCTATATTGTAACATAAGGGCATACATTTATCTTATCTTTTCTTTACTTACTGCTGTATTCCATAGATCACGCGGACTACAACTGGTTTGAGATTGTAATAAAATGATCTATTTCTTCTTTCTTGCTGAGCTTGGAATTCGGTGTAAAATGAATTCAAAGAGCCCTGCAACTGCTTTGGTGGCCAAAATTAAGTAAAAGGTCTTTCCTTATGTTTGTATAAAAAAAAAAAAAAAAAAAAAGTCATCGACGACCATTTTCTGAAATTAATAGGAGCAAGTAAGGATATAGAGGGTAATCTGAATGCCCCACCGACGGCGTTTTATTACTTACTACTGCTTTATGTCTTTGTCCATGTGGGTTCTGTAATCTATACCATTATTTCAGGACTGTTCAGTAAGCAAGTGGGGATCTGGGCAAAAAAAAAAAAAAAGCAAGTGGGGTTTGGGCTGTATGGCATTGGTAGTCTACATTTGCAGCTGCCTGTTTCACTTTTTCATCTTCTTTTCTAGGGATCTGAATCTGAAGTCGTGGCATCCCTTTTGGGTGCTGTCTGTTACACTCTCGCGCATCATCTCTTCCTATTCTGGATCTTTCTTTCACTCGCAATAAGTGACTTTGTTTTTAGTCCCCCTCACAGATTTGTTAGCACACTGTATTTTACAGGATGTTTATCTAACATGATAATTGTTCAGTTGGATGACATTCTGGTGTGTGTTTAAAAAATCTAAGAATTTGTCCACTCTTCAGGTGCTCATCTTTCTAGGAAAATAACGGGTATTTTCGGGAAAAAATAATGATGCTGAAAGTGAAAGCCATGTACACGATTTTTTATCCATTCCCAGGGGGGGGAAAAATAGACCATTGCGCGTCAATCAAGGGAAAAGGAACGTTGTCCAAATAAAATTAAAATAAAAAAACTTTCTTTTTAGTATTACCAGTCCCATGATTAACGAACGTTGCCTTTTCATGTTTATGGGAGCATAATTTCTCAAAACACAATGATAACAGTGAAAAAGAGAATGTATACACCATGAGAAGAACTGAATCACCGACTAATTGCACACATAATAACAGTTGTATGCGAAAGTGGAAGTTCTGAAGATCAAACCCAGTCACACATTAATTAGGGATTAAAGTGGAAATTGATAACTAAAGAGTAAAGCAGAAACAAACAGAGCCATAAGCTCTAACCATTCGTCCCTTTCATCTGATAGTGATTCCGTTGTCGCCATCAGGTTAGATTGCAGTCGCTTTCTATGTAAGTGAGTGTTGATAGGTTCATTGTCATTGTCTCACCTCCAAGTTATGGAACCCCCTAATTATCAAAATTCTCACGCGTTATCTCTACTTTCTCAATAATTCCAAATCACTTGTGAATCCTTGCCAAACACCGACACATTTCTTAATGGCAATCAATTCCAAATACCATTCTTTTACAAGCTTTATTTAATCATGTTCTTAAACAAGCTCTATCTCTGTATTGATTATTTGCTTCAACATCATTCTAGACTATGCCCGTGTGGCACCAGTCAGTCTTCAAGAAAAGCCCATGTAGTTTTGGGCCAGCACTAGAAGAGCCCGTTTGATCTCCAAGTTTGTGGCGCGACAAAAATTTGAAGTTTGAATAGACTTGTAAATTTCATAATTTTCTTTTTTTTTAATAATAAAAATTTTAGGGGAAGGGTAGGCCTTACCCACAAACTAAGGGCGCTGAGTCTGTTCTACAAAAAGTTTAGGATTGAGAATACACATGTCTTCGTTTCAACCTGTAATGAACCAGGTGGACTTGGACTTGGGCTGATTATATTGGGATTAGGGTACAGAAGTAAAGATATATATAGACACATAGAAGACTAGGAAGGGTGTGGAATGTTTGAGAGTATTTCTTCCTTTCCTGTGGTCCCCTCCCTCCCTACTGTTCTATTATTCCCCCTCCTTCTCTACTATTCTGTTACTCTTTCTTCTTTAAGTGATACTCTATTTCTATATTTTCATATCTTGCAGAGTTTAACACTGTAAAAGCTGATTCATATCTAATTGCAATTGCAGTCATATTTCCTTATCATTGAATTGTCTGTGAAGTCATAACAAATGGTGCTTTCATTGAGAGTCGAACCTTCCGCCATGGCCGACGAACTAGATGAAGTTGAATTAGAACAACTGGAGGCTGATATGAAGAAGGCGAATAGACAACTTGAGGCTGATATGAAGAAGGCGAATCAATTTTTTGAGGATTCCAAAGGCCGATTTGATCGCCTCCAAGGATTAATGGAAGCTATTCTCCAATCGCTCGACAAGCTAGAGCGAAAGATGGAATCCTCAGGCACAGGGTCTAAGTCAGGGTTCACGATTGGGTCCTCTTCCAATGCGATTTCGGCGGAACACAATCAACCATCAAGCATTCCCATGGTTCAATCGCTTAATTATTCTCAACCATTGACAGAAACAGTGCCGATGGATTTTCCCGGGTCCGATGGTGGCTCTATTACAGAGTCGTTCTCAACCTCGGCGTTAAGGATGACTATGCACCAGTCACATTTATCGCTGCTCCATCGTTTCCATTGCTACACGACCCAGCGCTCTGCGATTTGAAGAGAGTCAAATTTGGGTTACTTCCAACCACCGCCAACTACCCTAGCCACTTCATCGCTATTTCCAGGGATGAACACAAACTTGATGATGGCCATGATGGAACAATTCAGTTGATTGAGGTTTGGACTGCTAATCAGTTCCTTGCTTCCGTTATTTTCACCATCTTGGATTATCGTGATTTTTCTCCGCTTCGGAGAATTATTTCCCAATCAACATTTGATCCGGGTATTCCTATTTTCCCAAATCTTTTCGCGCATTGTAGTCTACGTGCATCTCATTTTGTTTGGTTTATTGACTCTGGAGAATTGTCATGCCTTGGAATTAAGTGGAGTAAGTTCCTTGATCAGTGGCCAAGCTTCTTCGCTAAATTGATTATTCCTTTAATATTTGACCCTGGACTTATCACTGCCATCTTTTGTTATGTTTATTTGCCTACTAGATTGATAGATACTTGGCGAGTTGAAGGAGATTGTTGCTCGAATTTGATTGCTGAAGTATATCAATTACCTCTTATGCTAGCGTGTTGTTGCATTGGTCCTAGATTTTCTCATACAGTCTTTGATCCTGGAGATGTTAGAACCAATGAGAATTTGAGATATGTTGATGTCATAATTTTCCCAGTTGAACTCGTAAGTATCTTGCTGAGGGGTGTTGTTGAGATGCATATCTTGTGTTTGGTAAATTGCCTCATTGACCGTTCCACCTTACGAGTTGCAATTCGTAAGAGCGCATTTCTGCATTTCATGACCCTATGTGCAATTTTAATTGCCACCCAGTCGTCGGATGATGAGATCATTGTGTCTGATTGTGACTTGCAAGATTTGTCAGTGAGACCGTTGGTAAATGCGCTACATTCGCACAAAACATTTGCAATGCTTGACCTCTCTCATAATTTCTTAAGAAATGGGCCGATGGAGAAACTTCAGAAGGTGTTCACTGAATCAGGACAAACCTATGGGGGCTTGACTCTAGATTTGCATTGCAACAAGTTCGGCCCTACTGCCTTATTTTAGATTTGTGAATGCCCGGTGCTATTTGCTCGACTGGAAGTACTGAACATTTCTGGGAACCGTCTTACTTATGCATGTGGGTCCTACCTTTCAACTGTCTTAGCAAAATGTACAGCTCTCTGTAGCTTGAACGTGGAGAACTGTCATATCACAATCCAGGATTGCACACTTGTTTGGTAGTTCTATTATCATGTTTCCAACGGTTCCACCTTGCTCGGCAAACATTTGTCACAGTGCTTTTCCTGGGTGTTGTCTCATATTTTACACTTTCTGGGTGTATTGGCTATATTAATTGGACTATACCTCACATATCCAAGTGTGCTCTCGGCCTGCCTTGTCAACTCAACATGGCATTGTTTGGATTCCCTCTACATGGCAAGTCTTTTCTGGATCATAGTGCAAGGATGGAATTTTCGAATCACATCTGCATCTTCAACACTTGCTTCCTTGTTTTTTTTCCCAATTGTGACCTTGAGGACAAGGTCAATTTCCCAGGAGGGAGTAATGTAATGAACCAGGTGGACTTGGACTTGGGCTAATTATATTGGGCTTAGGGTACAGAAGTAAAGATATATATAGACACATAGAAGACTAGGAAGGGTGTGGAATGTTTGAGAGTATTTCTTCCTTTCCTGTGGTCCCCTCCCTCCCTACTGTTCTATTATTCCCCCTCCTTCTCTACTATTCTGTTACTCTTTCTTCTTTCAGTGATACTCTATTTCTATATTTTCGTATCTTGCAGAGTTTAACACTGTAAAAGCTGATTCATATCTAATTGCAATTACAGTCATATTTCCTTATCATTGAATTGTCTGTGAAGTCATAACACAACCTGAGTTACCTTACTTCCCCTCTTTTTTTTTTTGGTCAGAATAGTAACATATATTGATACTAGTAATAAAAGTTACATACAACGATTACATTGTGACAACAAACATAAACGATTACACTGTGACAACAAACTGAAAGAAAACAAATCAGAATAAGAAGGCTAACAAGTACAACAACACCAAACCAATTGAAAGGAAAGCTAGTCACCACAAAACAAATAAGAATAAGAGCAGCTTCAAAGACTTCATAGGCTTCCTTGCCATCCGAGGTTAGAAAGGATATGGAAGAAAGTGTTGGTTCCAAAACCCACCCGATCGGGCACACCTCCTTATAAGAAAAAGCTGCACATAGGTCAGCTACACAAACACTCCAACTTGGGGAACAGTACAGAGAACACCCAACCTCAGACGAAACAAGACAAGAGAAATCTTGAAGAGAGCTCTTGCTCATCCAATGAAACAACCTTGGTGACATCAACCACCCATCCAACAGATATTGGCTAACATAAGTGATATGGATTCGCCCCCATCTATCAATCCTATCTATTGTTAACTCCCAGATAATGCACAAAATAATAGCAACCATCAATAAAACCCTTACCCTAAAAACACGAATCCAATCCACAAAAAGGAACACTACCATAATAACCCATAACCACACCATCAGGGGACAAACACAGACAACAATTGACCAAATCCACAACATCATGAAACATAAATAATTATAAAGCAAGAAAAACAAGAAAAACGAACAGAACGTGAAAACCGAGGCACCCCCACCACCGGAAACCGCCGACAAGCCAGAGACCACCGGCGCGCAGGCGACCACTGCCAAGGAAGAAGCCACCGTCGAACAAGAGGCCACCGACGAACCAGGAACCATCGTCGGAGAGGGCATCGGAGCAAAAACTCCCACCGCCGAAGACGAGGGAGGACCATCAACGCAACCACAGAACAGAGGGCCACCGGAGCTGGGAAGGCGGTGAAGCCGGAGACCAGAGGAGAACCGGCGCCGAACAAGAAGGACGACCACCCTTCTATATCTCCATTCCGGCCTAAAACCCGCCTGCACCAGACTCAAAGAAGGCTGATCTGTACATCAGCTGCTATTGTGGCTCAGGAGGAGGCTCGCTGCCGGCATAGACGCCGCCGGCGAGGCAGAAGCCCAGGCGGAAGAGATCTAGGGTTTGGCACGCGAGAGAGAGAGCGATACGCGAAACTTTTTGCTTGCTATATGTACCTTACTTCCCCTCTGGGATACTTTCTCAATGTTGGGATGGTGTTATAATTCAAAGTTGGAACCTTCCCCATTTGTGAGAATTTTAAAATCCCTTAACACTAACCCACACAGTGAGGGGTATAAATTTTATAAAATGTTTAGTGAGTTAAATGCCTAAATCCAAACAGTTTCACGCAGCCGGTTTTAATTCAACGAGAGATGATAAAACCTGATCGTGGATCATGAAAATTGAAACGCCTGACATTGGTTTCAATTATTGGAAGGCATGGGTTAAGTAAACATGCTTTAACCACCGTGCATGTCTGACACAGTTATCCTGCAATCGTCATCCATCTTCATTCAATAATATATGGAATTTGATTGGTTGAAAAAATACATGAAATTCAATATATTGCCCTCCAAGGCCGATCGAGGCACTGATTTGCGTACATATGGCATGCAATCAATCATGCATAATCATATCCGAACAGACTGGGCTCATTCGTCGATCAATTCAATTATTACTCTGCTTCTTACTATGTGATTTCGTCTTTTCTTTCTTGAGCCACATCAATTTGCGGGAAATCTGTATTGGCGCACCTCCTAACTAAATCTTCCAGGTAATTTTTTAAATATTTTTTTATCACATTTCTTGAAAATTTTTTTTAATATATAAATTAATATTTTAATAGTAATTTTTTTTTTTTTTAAAAAATCTATACCGTTAATCTAACAGTTAAAATGAAAAGGGAAGATATTCGAAATACGATGGGAAGGAGATCCTCTTCCCAAGTGCGCTCTGTAAAACTCCTCTTCACTTTCCGTTAGACGCCGTTTCGGTCGTGTCTCTTCACTAGAAGGAGCTGAGTAAATGCAGAAATCGGAAAAAGCAGCACAGTCCTTCTGGGCCCAGTTCACTTGAAGGTTCAAACAAACAAGAGAAGGTGTTTCTTTTTCCTTTTGCTCAAGGATTATTCACTGCTCAGTGTCTTCCCTCTGTACCACTGCCACCTAACTGGTGTATACGAGGTACCGGCTTTTCATTCTATCTGTTTTTGCAATTCTACTTATTCTCTTTTTTGGTTTTGCTTTCTCTTGCAGGATTCTTCGATATCGAGTCCTCACTTTTTTTCTTTCTTTCTTTGGTTTTAGTTTTTTTTGGTTTCTCTCCTTCTGTGCCCGTGTGTCTAATTTTCATCGAGTGATTCAGATTCGGAAGTGTTTCCCGTACTTATTTATAGCTGATTACTTTGGTTTGATTGATGCTAGGCGACATTGTTGTGTGTACATTGCTCGTGGTAGTTGATTTCCCTAGCTTGATGACTAGTCATCTCTCTCCTGCAATTCTCTCTCTCTCTCTCGCTCGCTCTCGCGGTTATAAATTTGAGATGGACTTTTCCTTAAAATCGGCCATGTCCGTGATCCCAATGAAAATTGAAATGTGCTGTTTGCAGTCATTTTTTATGTAGACTGAGACAGCCGACAAGAATTTATGCATCTTGTTTCAACAACTCCTATTTCTTAACCTATGCTCTTTTGAAATGAAAATAAGCCTACTGTACGAAGGAGGAATGTAGGATGATGATGTTGTCCTTAAATTTAGTTGATGTGAGTTTTTGTCTCGTTCTCATTAAAATTAGACGACTTTTTTATTTGTTCGGTAAAAATTTTTACTTCATAACCAAATGAGCATATTACCATGCACTGTATTAGTTATCCTGTTCAAAAGAAATTGTTGTCCCAAGATTTCCAAGATTTTGGACTCATTTTGAACATGTCTACTAAACTGAAATTTCTTATGAAATGAATTCAGTAGAAAGGCTTGCAAACTGGATACATATCTCTTGCATTTTCTTTTTGATATTTAGGGAATTACAGACAAGTCGTCAGCAATTATTGTTCTTGAGTATTTCATCACAAGCATGATGGAGCGCAGTAGCGTGCAGATTTTGTATCTAATTTGTATCGTTCCTTTACTGATATACCGGGGAATACTGATCTTATATGTAACTTCTTTGCAGTTCTGAAATAGTCTCTCTGCTTCAAGCCACCTGATAAAGAATTGAATTCTTGATTCATTAGATTATTGCTATAATTCACTGAACATGGAGAAGATATCATCTGACTGTCCATACCCAGGATGTTTTTTTTGTGTCATGAAGGAAGGGAATCCCGGCAAGCGAAGGGCAAGTATACTAAAATTCTTCAGAGAACTTCCATCACAAGATGATGATGGTCAGGTTCTTCCCATCAGCGGTCTTTGGAACACAGCAATGGCGCATCCCAACGACCCTGAATTCATAGAGTTGGGAATATTTGAATGCATGGCAGCTTTGATATGCAAAGGGCTGAAGAACCACCGGCGCTGGCTGTCTCATGACCAGAATATATACATTCCTTATTATGCTGCTCACATTATTGGTTCCTACACAATGAATATGGAAGAATTTGCAGAAAGTGCTGTACATGCAGGGGTGATTCCTCCTTTGGTCGAACTTTTGAGAGGTAGATTAACTTGGGTTGAGCAGAGGGTAGCTGTTCGTGCTTTAGGGCACTTAGCTACTTATGCTACCACTTTTCCTGCTGTATCAAGCCATGGAGAAATTCTTGAGATCGCCATCCAATTAGCAATGAGTTCCCTTGAAATAGTGTATTCACATTTCTATCAATTTGTTGATAGAAGGCTAAGTTACCACTGTGACCTGCTCACCCGTGGCATGGGTGGAGTCGAAATGGAATCTAGGAAGGCTGAGGAATGGGCAAGTCAGTTGCAATGCTGGTCTCTTCAGCTCATTAATTGCTTTGCTTTTAAATCTGAATTTCTTCCCACCATATGTAAACCTGAATTTCTCATAAAACTACCTGGCATGTGGGGCGGACTTGTTAATGAAAATTCACCAGCTGGTATTGGTTTATTGAGAACAATTTGTCATCACAAGCTTGGTAGGGGACCTGTTGCCAACTGCCCAAGTATCATTGAAGCATTGTGTAATATTGCTTGGTCATCAGATGATTGGCAGTATATGGCTATTGATTGTCTTCTATGGTTGCTTCAAGATCCCAATACATGCCACAAGGTAAAAGCTTTCACAGTTTTGCATGGCTACTTGGTTCTTATTGTGACGCTTGAATTACATTTGTTCAGGCTCTTTTGTATGATGTTAAAACGCAAAATACTGATTATGTTGGAAAGAATGCTTGGCTAGCTAATGAATCAGTTTTGACTCTTATGCATGGGAATTATCTTCATTTTAGTCTAAAAGAGTAACAAATAGAAAGAGTCAAGATCAGGACTTTGAGATTTTTCACTCTGCTTGAATTCTTTAACTGGCTGCCTGTAATTTTAACCTTAAATGTTGAAATGAAGCACTGGAGAGGGGGAACATAATGAATGACGTAAAAGCTTAATATTTTACATACAAGTGTCATGAATGATGAATGTCTAATGGCATTGATTTAAGGCGTCAGTCTGTCAAGCCTGGGGTTGAGTGTCTCCTAATAGGCAGGTTCATGGTCTTTGTTACGCCAGCAATGAATTTCTAAACTAGAAGTAAAATAATAATAAATTACCTCGTCTTCAAAGGATCATTCGGCTCTATAATTTCTCTTCAATTGCCTAATGCTTGTATTCGTCATTATATCACCACCACTCCGGAGGATCTAAGTTTATATTATTTGGTTATTACTAATGCACCAGCCTGAAGCACTTAAGGCTTTTATATGCATTATACGCAGGTTATTGATAAAGTGGTACCTACATTGGTAGACCTTGCGGAAATTACGACTCTGGGTGATCACAAGAAGCTTGGTGACTCCATTATGAATGTTCTTCAGGATTGCTTGGAATCACAAGGATCAGGAAGAAGCTCAGTTAGTAGCCGCACTAAAGAACAAATTGAGGAAGTACTAAATTCAAAAGAGAGATTAAAATGGGAAAAAACTATGCCCAAGGAAGATCTACATATTAAGCAGGCCGCAGCACTAGTGGTCAAGCTAGAAGGGAATTCTTTATTCTCGTCAGGAAATATATCTGGAGCTGCATCAAAATACTCAGAAGCATTGTCATTGTGTCCAATGAGATCCAAAAAGGAGAGAGTTGTTCTATATAGTAATCGAGCTCAGTGTCATCTTTTGCTTCAGCAACCCTTGGCTGCCATAAGTGATGCTACCCGTGCCCTTTGTCTCCAAAATCCGGTCAATCGTCATGCCAAAAGCCTATGGAGACGAGCACAGGCTTATGACATGCTTGGGTTATCAAAAGAGAGTTTGTTAGATGCCATTCTATTCATAAATGAATGCTCACAGTCAAATGATCCTGATCTCTCACTGAGGCAAAATAAAGTTCCTGATTATGCGGAACGCTTGGTTAAGAAGCAGATGCGTGCTGCTTGGTTATTTCGAGAGGCAGCTATCAAACATGGAGGTGTTCATAGTCAGGCTGACGGTGGTGACCTTTATGGCCCAGAGGCTGATGATTCTGATTGGGAGACCGCAAGTGAAAGTGATATGGAAAATGAAAGAAGAGATGATGATATTAGTGGGGACGATGATGGTGATGATTGGAAGAATGATGATGAGAGGAAGGATAAATACGACAAACCTTCAATATGAGGTACATCCACTAAGATAATTTCCTGTTAGTATTTTATCGCTGTCTAATGTACAAAAAAGTCGCGGATCTCTCAAACAGAAAACAATGAAAACTTGAGATAGTTTGAAGAGTTACCGTGTGAAATGTCACCATCTGAGGTTCACCTGTGAAATGGTTGATCAACATGAATCTAACTGATTTTTTGTAACAAGCCAACGCGCATCTTTCTCTTTTAGGTAATGAGTTTTCATGTGTAGTGTGGGAAATTTGGAATAGAATATTTGGCTTCAACTTATGAAAGAGATTTCTTTAAATTCTATGCATAAGTCATCCCCACTTAAAGTAGCATCGACTCTACTAGGTCAGACAGAAACGTTGAACTATTATTATCATCTGAGGTTGTTGAGGAATATAAATGCCAGGGGCTATTTATGTCGGGCCAATGTAGATTTACAGTAGCATAGTCTGGCCACCTTGTTCCTTATTCTTGCTTTTGCTGCCTGTTAGAAATTTTGATCAGATGTCCCAAAAAATAAAATAAAATAAAGGCTCCTTGTTAAATCTGGCAACAAAAAAGTATTTGATGGAAATTATTATTATTAATAAAACCACCATACCCCCATTCTTCTGCACACATAACAGGTTGGTCATTGTTGTCTCTGAAAGTGCAAGTCTGATCGATCTGCAGTAGATATATATGATGCATTTTATTGTGCGGTGGCCTTTTTTCTTTCATGTTTGGTTCTACATTTTCATGAAGGCTTCTGTCCATTGTTTTGACTATTTGCTTCCTTTGTTAAGTTGTAACGCCATTGTTTTGAAATTTTGTTTGCTCCAGATACAAAGCATGGATACACTGTGCAACTTGCGGAAGAGAAATTATGTCCATAGCTTTCATTTATTCCCCAATGTCATAGTTCAATAGAATGGATTAAGCAGAGTTGGCACTTGTGATTTGTTTTGTTTTTGTTTTTTTGTTTTTAACTCCACTTGCTTTGAGGGCTTTGTAGCGCCATTGTATGTTGGCCCATTCTCCCAAGTAGGAAGTAGCGGGTTGAAAATGACACAGTTTTTGGCATATTCTATATTTTTTCTCCCCATTTTTTCCTGTTGATTTATTTGAGTGTAAAAGTTGAAAAATCTCAATTCTCAAGTTTGGAGATCCGCATGCCATTCGGGTCGGGAATCGTCCCGGTTTATTGAGGGGATTTGTGTATATAAACCTTTTGTGCTTAAAACCCTATGAGCTTGTAGAACTCTCTATACCTCTTTACCTTTTCCTCATAGAGTTTTCAGTTTTTTAATCTTTATGTTTTTGTTTGTTCTATTTAAAGATTTGTTGTAGACTCTAAATAAAGTTTCCCTTCCCTTTTTATGCTCTTCCTATCTCTCTATTGACTGAACTATTCATCACAGTTCTCAAAAGTTTGTTATTTTTTTTCCCCACTTGGGTTATAGATGGTCTGCTCTGCTGCTATGCAATGTTCATTTTTCCATGATCAGAACATTTTTAAGATCATATGGAATCAAGCCGATGCCTTGAATCTCTCATCACTCATAAAAACAATCGAACATATAAACTATATAAAAAATAAATAAAGTATAGGTTGCTTCATTTTTTTTGATAATGTATAGGTTGCTTCATGCCTCACATTGTAATTGTGTTTGTCATGTAAAAAAGAAAAAAAGAAAGAGTGATAGATTATAATACTATACAAATGCATGATGTGATATCATTTAAATCTCTAATTCAAATCATTAGACATCTAATAAAACACTCATTCTGGTCTTAAATATTTGTGCTAAAAACTTTATTCTACATTATAAACTTTATCCTATAATTAAGACGAGAGGTAGTATTATTTAATTCAAACTCAACCTAATAACTTATAAATCTAAGATATTAATTGAATAATCAATATTATAATATGATTATCACAATTGATTAAATGTATTATATATATTTATATACGAATAAAAAACAACTATAGAAATCGATTTAATATTATAAGAATAAGATAGTTAATTTCTTATTATCCCTCCTCTCCTCCAATTGAGGGATCATTAAAATATCTCTCATTTCCTCCTCTTCCCTCTCTATATCTACCTTCATTTCTCTTATCTTCCTTCCATTAAAATTTCACCTCTCCTATTTTTTCTAGAGCCAGACACAGCCTTATTCTAAAGGAGCATTATCTTCTTCTCATCATTCTACAAGTAAGATTCCATTTCACCTGCTGGTAACCATGCTAGTATTCAGGGGTGGATCCAGGAATTCATGGCAGGGGGGGCAACATTGGCCGGGGATGCGGGGGCAGCCCCCGAAAATATTTTTTACAGTAAAGCTTTAAATGCATTAAAAAATAAAATAATATAAAGGGAAAAATAAGACTAAGTACTGTTAAAAATAGCAAGGCTGGACACCATATATTTTAATAATAAAAGTATATTACAATAACAACAATTACAATGTCATCCTTCTAGGCCTTTTTTTTTTTTTTGGAATTCCATCATAATTGCCTCATTATCAATACTATCAAATATATCTTTTTCAAAATAAGACACTAAACAATCATTCAACCATTCATCCCCTATCCGATTGCGAAGTGCAGTCTTGATGTATTTCATAGCTGAAAATGTTCTTTCCATAGATGCAATTGCTACAGATAAAGTTAATGCTAACTTTAAAACATTTCATTCAGTCATAAAATATTATGAATGGAAGTTAGTAGATAAAACATTTCACCAGTAACTAGCAAATTAATGCATTTAAATATCCAGTTAAGTGGATGTTCCAGTTTTCAGCCTATTCACCATATATAACAAAGAGTTGGCTGTAAATACTAATAAATGATGCATCACAGTTCAGTAATTTCCAGCAAGTAGGAAAAAAATTATCAAAAACTAATTAAGAGCACCACCACTCACTATACAAGTCAAACCCCATAAGAGCCTGCACAACGTTGATCCGGAGGAATAGAAGGGCTTTTAAAAAAAGTGTTACGGACCGGCCCAACAGGCCCAGGTCTGGACCTCAGCCCAACTACGCTAGGGACAGAACCTGCGCTCCAATAGGAAACAATACGAGATCCCACTAATGGGAGACCTCATTAATAGGGGATCTCCTACAATCATGGCACCAGCAGATCAGCCCCTAACGGCTCAATCCCGGATACTGCTCATTAAGGCAAAGATACGCGCACCAGACTCCTCTATAAATAGAAGGAAACCCTAAACAGGTGCACACGTTCTATTCTATGCTCTTGTTACTTTCTGTTACACAGAGCACACACCCCACTCCCTTGGCTACGTGCCTCCCAGTATATCACGAACTACGTGGACTTTGATCCCTTCAAAGGGTACGTAGGCTCTAGGTTTGACAATCTAGTCAAGTCCAATCTCTGTGTTCTTAAGACAGAACATTGGCGTCGTCCGTGGGGATCGATAAATTTCTATCCCCGTGACCACTGATGGCAGACACCAGAAGCCACAGCAGAAATCCCCCGCCGGTGGGTGGGGACCCCAGCCAAGCCGGCCTCCACCAGATCAGCCCCCGAAGCAACCGCGGCGAGAAAACACCCCAGAAGGGCATGTCTCTGACACGGCAACCTCCCCTTCCTTGGAAGAGCAGCCACTGCAAGAAGCGCGCAAAAAACCCCCAGTACGAGACGTCCAGGCGGTCGAAGCCGACGTCCGCATACTACGGAGGACACAGGAGTCATTCCTCCAGAGATTCGAAAACAAGGAAAAACGAGATAACCTACAGAGGCAGGCCGACTTCGAAGCCTTTGGCCGGATGATCCAGGAGGCATTGGAGAGCGATCGCTGACGAGGAAACCGCCAGAGGAATCACAGAAGAGGAAGGAGGGCTCCCGTGGATGACAGTAGTTCCTCGAGCAGCCCAGAGCCGAAAGAGGCCGATCACAGTCTCAGGAGAATGAAGGGAACCGCAGTAACGGTCCTAACCGTACTGATCGGGCGGCCAGAGAAGGCCGAGACCAAGAAGAACGTCGTGTGGAGGACAGAACTCCCCGGACTCATAGATCACCTCGCCAGGGATCCCCCCGCGAATATCGAGTCACGTACCTGTCGGACTCCGGCAGATCCCCGTTCTCGAAGGAGGCGGCCACGGCCCGTTATCCGAAGCACTTCGATTTGGCCGACCTTCCGAAGTACGACGGAACCCAAGATCCACGCAACCACCTTGACATGTTCGAAAAGCTCATGTGGGTGCGACAGATTAGCGGCCCAGTCGTCCAGCGTCTCTTTGCGGCTACTCTGAACGGACCCGCACACAGATGGCTGAGCTCCCTCCCGGATAACTCGGTCCAGAGCTATGAAGACCTCGGATGCAAGTTCGAGTTGCATTTCGCCACTAGCAAAAAACAGCCAAAGACTACATTCACGCTAAGTAAGGTACGACAGAGGAAAGGCGAGACCCTACAGAAGTACCTAGATCGGTTCCGGGATGTAGCCATGCAGGTACGGTCGCTGCCCGAGGAGGTTCACGTACACTGCCTGGTCAACGGACTAGACCCGTCATCTCGACTCGCTCGACACCTGTGTAAGAACCCAGTGTACACCTTGACCGAGTTCTACACCCAGGAAAAGAAGTATCTGGAGGTAGAGCAGATGGAGGCGGCCAATGCTGATGAACCCGAACGGACTAGGAGAAGTCCGACCAGCGATGAAGAACGGCCAAGAGGGACGAAGGCCGACCCTAGAAGGCGGAACCGAGAGAGCCGAGCCAAACCTGACCGAGCCAACCAGAAAGCCAAATACGATAGCTATACCCCGTTGAATATCCCTCGGTCTCAAGTATGGAAAGAGGTAGCCCAGACCGAGATGAAAAGGGCCGACAAGCCCAGGCCGGTCAGAGGCCGTTCCAACACGGATCGTACCAAATTCTGCACATTCCACGACTGCCACGGACACACTACTGACGAATGTTATGACCTCCGCGACGCCATTGAAAAATTCGTGAGGGATGGGAAGCTACGTCAGTACGTTATCAAGACCCAGGGAAGGACGAACGGCAAGCGTAATGACCGTGCCCACACCAGGAGTTCGCCCAAGGAAACAAGGAAGCAGGGGAAGAAGCAGAAAACGGCCTCGGATGACGAATTCCCCGATGTGGATTTCCAGTGTAACGTTGTCAGCGGAGGGTTTGGAGGTGGCGGAGACACAGTAAGCCAACGGAAGAAGTACCTCCGTGAAGTGTTGACCGTCCGAGACCTCCCAAAGTTCAAGGAGGATCCCAAGAAGCCGAGGCTGCCCACTCTGACCTTCACTGACGAAGAGCTGAAAGACGTCATACTCGGCCATCTGGATGGACTGGTAATCACTGGAACCTTGGTCAATTGCCGAGTTAAAAGGATTTTTGTTGATGCAGGGAGCTCGGCCGATATCATAAGTTGGGACGCCTACAAAAGGATGCACCTCGACAAAGAGGATCTCAAGCCGTGCAAAACCACCTTGATCTGTTTCAACGGCGAGCAGTCCCTTCCAAAAGGTTACATTGACCTGAGGCTGACCCTCGGGACCAAGGAAGCTTTCAAGTCTGAACGCATAAAATTCATAGTGGCAGACTTCCGATCCCCCTACAACATCATCCTGGGCAGACCAACAATCCATAACTGGGACATACTGGTGTCCACCAAGCACCAGAAGCTGAAGATGGTTAATGACAAAAATCAGGTAGTTGTGGTATCCGGAGACCAGAAAGAGTCGAGGCAATGCTACTTCGAAGCTCTCCAGGTCGAGGAACGAGGACCCTCATCCCTACCTTGGCTCGGATCCAATGAGCAAGTAGCCGAAGCAGGCTCCAGCAAGCGCCCGCGGCAGCAAGTCCACATGGTAGAGCTCGACCTCCGAGAGCAAGATAATCCGAGGCCCGAGCCGGAAGGAGAGCTGGAGGAGATAGTGTTGGGTTCGGACCCGTCCAAGACCGCCAAGATCGGCTGAGACATGGAGGACAACCTCAAAGCTCTTATGACCCGCTTCCTAAAGGAGAACCAAGACGTCTTCGCCTGGACCTCCGCCGAAGTACCCGGCATCGACCCCCACTTCTGCTACCACAAGCTCGGCATATGGCCGGGGTCAAGACCCGTGGCACAGAAGAAGAGGAACATTGCAGACAACAAGCAGAAGGCTCTCGAGGACCATATTTAGGAGCTCCTAGCGGCCGGCTTCATCCGAGAGGTGCAGTACACCACCTGGCTCTCCAACGTAGTGATGGTCCTCAAACCCAGCAGCAAATGGAGAGTGTGCGTCGACTACACCAACCTCAACAAGGCATGCCCAAAGGATTCCTACCCGATGCCAAGTATTGACAAGCTTGTAGACAACTCGGCCGGGTACCGGCTCCTCTCCTTCATGGACACCTACTCCGGATACAACCAGATCGCAATGCATCCGGAAGACCAAGAGAAGACCGCCTTCATGACAGATAAGGCTAACTACTGCTACAACGTCATGCCATTCGAACTGAAGAATGCTGGGGCTACCTACCAAAGGATGATGAACAGGGCTTTCAAAGATCAGATCGGGTGCAACATCGAAGTCTACATCGACGACATGATCGTCAAGTCAAAGCTTCCAGAAGACCACATCTGGGACCTTGAACAGACGTTTGCGAAACTAAGAAAACATCGAATCAGGTTGAACCCGGCCAAATGTGCTTTTGGAGTTCCGGCTGGGAAGTTCTTAGGCTTCATGTTGACCAACCGAGGAATCGAAGCCAACCCGGAGAAGTGCAAGGCCGTGCTCAACATGCAGCCCCCAAGGACCAAGAAAGAGGTACAACAACTAACCGGCTGACTGGCCGCCCTAACAAGGTTTCTCCCGAAGTCAGCCGAGAAAGCCCTGCCTCTATTCAAACTATTGAAGAAGGAAACCCGGGGCGGGTGGAATCCCGAGTGCGATGCCTCCTTCACAGAAGTCAAACGGTGTCTGGCAACCCCTCCGGTACTAACTAAGCCGGATCAAGGAGAAACCCTGTTCCTTTATTTGTTGATCGGCAATGAAGCCGTTAGCGCCGCTCTGGTAAGGGAAACCGAGGCCGGGCAGAAACCAATATACTTCATCAGCAAGGCCTTGCAAAGCTCGGAACTCCGGTACCAGAAACTAGAGAAAGTGGCCTTCGCCCTACTCACCGCGGCCCGAAGGCTCCAGCCTTACTTCCAAGGACATCGGATCGTGGTACGAACCAGCCAGTCGATCCGCCAGATCCTCCACAAGCCCGACCTGGCAGGAAGAATGACCAACTGGGCCATAGAACTGTCCGAGTATGACATCGCTTTCGAGGCCTGGCAGGCAATCAAGTCCCAGGCACTGGCCAACTTCGTCAGGGAACTTACCTCGACCACTACCAATGACGGGATTTGGAAGGTCTACGTGGATGGATCATCCAACGCAAAGGGCAGCGGTGCAGGAGTCATCGTCGAAAGCCCACAGGGGGTAGCCACCGAGCACTCTCTTCAATTAAAGTTCCAGACCTCCAATAATCAGGTCGAATACGAGGCCCTGCTAGCCGGGCTGCTTCAGGCAAAGGACAATGGCGCCCAACGAGTAAAGGTTTTAACCGACTCGCAGCTCGTCGCAGCCCAGATTGACGGCACCTATCAAGCAAAAGGCCCTCTTATGGCAAAGTACCTGAACCGTGCCAAAGAGCTCATGGCCGAATTCGAGGAGGTAACGGTCTCTCATATCCCAAGAGAGGAGAACGCCAGAGCCGACATCCTCTCCAAGTTGGCGAGTACTAAGGGGCCAGACAATCACAAGACCGTGATCCAACAAAATCTGAACGAGCCAAGCAGCGTTATGGCCATCTCAGCCGGCCTCAACTGGAGGAAGCCAATAGAAGACTACCTCGAAAGGGGGATCATTCATACCGTTTCGGCCGAGGCCAAAAAGCTTATCAGAGAAGCCGCCCTCTACGCAATGGTTGATGATCAACTATATAGAAAAGGGCTCCACTGCCCGATGATGAGGTGTCTCGGCGAATCCGAGGCCAAATACGTGCTGGCAGAACTCCACGAAGGTAGCAACGACCATCACATGTCAAGGCCCTCGCTAGAAAGGCTCTACGCGCCGGTTATTATTGGCCCACTATGAAGCATGATACCATGGAAAAAGCCAGGACATGTGACAGTTGCCAGAAACACGCTAGGATCATATGGCCGCCGCCCTCAAAGTTGAAAGGAATGCTAGCCCCCTGGCCCTTCTACAAGTGGGGCATGGACATCCTCGGACCCTTCCGGCCGGCGCAGGGACAATGCAGGTGGCTCATAGTCGCTGTAGACTACTTCACCAAGTGGATCGAGGCAGAGCCACTCGCCACAATTACCTCGACCAGGGTTATGAAGTTCTTCCGGCATAACATCGTCTCCCACTTCGGGATACTAGCCGAGGTCGTCACGGACAATAGGACCCAATTCATGGACCATAGGTTCCAGGCTTTGATGTCCAACTTGGACATCAAACAACACTTCTCCGTGGAACACCCACAGTCGAATGGCCAGGCCGAAGCCGCCAACAAGATCATCCTGGACAGATTGAAGAGACGAATGTTGCAAGCCGAGACCAACTGGACTGAGCAGCTCCACAGCGTCCTCTGGGGATACCGGACAAGCGTACAGTCTTCGACCTAGGAAACCCCCTACAGGCTGACTTATGGATGCGAAGCAATGATCCCGGTTGAAATCGGACAGCCATCCTGGAGAAAGGTCAGAGCCAGACATGAAGGGCAGGAGTCGAACGACGACGCCTTGAGGACCGACTTGGACCTCATAGATGAAATCCGGGTAGCAGCGCATCACCGGGAATTGGCCGCCAAGCAATTACTCGCGGCTAAGTACAACAAAAAGGTCAGACCCCGGTCATTCAACCGAGGAAACCTGGTACTCCGGCGGGCCGACGTAGGCAATAAGAATGCCAAGGACGGGAAGCTGGTGGCAAACTGGGAGGGCCCCTACCGGATTAAGGAAAAGCTCGACGGAGGGGCATACATCCTCGAAACCTTGGCACGGAAGCCGGTCAAAAGAACATGGAATGCCGACAAGCTGAAAATCTACTATAGCTAGATCCCTCTTCGGTAGCGTTTGCTTTCATTGCTTTCATTTGTTTTCATGTTGTTTCTTTCATTTCTGAGTTATGACATTTCCTAATATTGTTGCTTTGTAAAGCCCCCAAGGGCTATTTCTTTTTATCAATAAAGGATCCCATAAAGGAGGATTTTGAATGTGCACAAAATTCGCTTAAGCATGAAGCCGAAGTTATAAAGCTCGGCCAACTACGATAAGGTCGAGGCAAAGAAGCCCGGCCAAGAAACCGAAAACCGAGGCCGTTAAGCCTGGCGTCGGTAAAAGGCCCCAAGGTCGTGAACTCGGTCAAAGACAAAAAAACATCTAGATGTACGAAAACCGGCCGTTGTACTCCGACAGGCACTGGTTAAAGCTCGGCGAGGGCGCCATCTGTGGCCCTTCGTGAAATTGACGCGTCAACGCTCGCCCGGCTAAGCAAGCAGACTACCATGTCGACCCTGATCAGGTCAAAATGTCCGACCTCAGGTAGACGAAACCTCGGTTAGACACGTGATAGTCCTGCCCTTACGCCGGTTAAATTTAATCCGACTATGTGAAAGTTGGAGCTCGACTATTAGAAAGTCGGGCCGAGGCAGTATGGTTAGTTATGCCTGACGAGGCTAAAACAAGACAACCTTGCCCCAACCTCCCACACGTTAAGTGTGGTAGAGAACAGACGGCCTGCACCCATGCAGCCGTTAAACACTAAAACTTAGACAAAAGATTGAACGTGTCCTTTGCCTAAGTTATCTGAATGGCCTGTACTCATGCGGCCAGCGGAAGGGTGACCGAGTCATCCTCTGCCTAAATTGCCTAAACGGCTTGCACACCTGCGGCCGACGAACACTCACACTTAGACAAGAGAATGATACAGTCATCCATTGTCTAAGCTACCGAAACGGCCTATAGGCACACATTGAAACCGAGGTAAAAGGATGATGGCCATTCATTACCTAGGGTAACTAAACAAGCTCAGGTTTGCAAAAAAAGGATGATACAAAGTTAAATCGTTCATTATCAAATATAGACAGAAGGATGGTAAAAATTAAAATCATTCATTGGCTAAAGAAATGCAGACTACGGCACAAGGCTAAGACAAAAGAAATATTGTCATCCAGTGTCAAAAAGGTCTGTACATAAAGGCGCGAAGGCCAGAATCATCATTACAAAATACAAGGGCACCAACGCCCCAAAACATACAAAAAGCAAAACAAAGCTAGGACTGGGAGCCGGGCCCAATATCGGCACTCCCCGCCTAAGGACCCTCGGCGTCCGCAGCATCCTCCTCGACATCCTCGACAGGATCTTCGGCAGTTAGAGGCTCGTAAGGAAGGAAGGACCCATCATCCTGAACAAAGGCACGATGGTCGTACCCTTCCACATTAAGCGCGGCCCCGGGATTGAGGTGCCGGATCTGGAGCAAGGCCTGCTTGAAGCATGCCTCGGCAGTCTGCACCAGGGCATCAGAAAGCTCTTGGGAAGCCGCCTTCTCCGCAGAGAAGGCCTTCTCGAGCGCCTCTTTCTCAGCAGCCAGAGTAGCCCGCTGTACTTGCAAAGCCCGGCCCGCAACCAAGCTCTCGAACACTCTTTTTGAGCCCGAGCATACTCCTCGGCCACTTTATCAGCGTGCTCCCGAGACAGCTGAAGCTCCCGGTCAGCCTTCACTGCCGCAGCTTTGGCGGCATCCCGCTCCGCCCTAGCCGCGTCCCGCTCAGCATGGGCCTCACCCTGCTCGTTCCTCGCCGCCCCTAGCTCGGCCTTGGCCTCGTCTCGCTTCGCCCAAGCTGCGATAAGCTCATCCTCGGAGGAACTGGCCCTCTCTTTGACTTCGGCCAGCTCCTTCCGCAGTTGCTCGACAGCCGCAGCCTTGAGTTTTAACTCGGCCTCAACCTTCCTCAGCCTCACGCACTCGGCCTTCGCCCGTGCATAATGGTTCCGGACCATTCTCAGCGCTTGAAGGTACCCCGCAGACTTGATCAGCTCCGTATGGGCCACCTGCAGACGATCCTCAACCGAAGGGGACAAGGGACGACCACCCTCTAGGAAATGCCGGGGCGGGAGGAACGCCACGTCCACCTCAGGGGCCACCCCATTATCCCACAAGAAGCTGCGGGGGAAAACTGAAGAGGGACTCGTCGGCGGAGGTGGAGAAGGGGGAAACCGCACTGGGGAAGATGAAGGCGATGGCGAACCAGCAAGAGAGATTGTCACCTCAACGTTATCATCTAGGACAATGTCTTTCCCCCTGGAGCCGGAGACACAGTAACAATCTCGCCCCCCCAGAAACTTGGGGCTCAACGGCCACAGAAGGGCCGACAGCAGCAATAACTTCCCGACTCTCCGAAGCCAGGATTTCCACCACGGGAGCAGGCTTGGAGGCCGTGGCAGAGGAAGGACCCTCGGCAGCAGGACCCTTCGCCTTCTTTGAAGCCGGGGCAGCAGGGACACCGGCATCAACTGAAGCCGCCCGCTTCTTCGGACGACTGGCTGGCGCAGCAGCAGCCCTCGCCAAACGAGCATATAGGGGCAGGGCGTCCATGGTCCTAGCTGAAAAACAAAGAAAAACGAAACAGGTTAGCAAATCAGATAGAAACAGAAATCCCGAAGCAAAAACGTAAAGACTACAAGAACCTACAGGTGGGGGGCAACGGTTCGGAGGCCGCCCCTGAGATAAAGCAGGCCGCGGTCTGGACCCCGTACTCCTTCACAAAGGCGGCCAGCCTAGGGATGTGGGGGACGGTCTCTGGCAGCAGACGGTCATCATCCACTAGATAAGACGTCGGCGATTTCTTATAATGGCCCTTGTCCCAATAAAGAGGGAACCGCCACTCCATGTTCGGGCCCTCAGCCCTGTCCAAAAACCAGGGCTGCTGGCCGGGCACGGCCACCACCTTGAAGAAGGCGTTCTTGAACCGCTTGAAGGAGTTCGAGAAGGCCCCCATCAACTTCCTATCCGATACATTCTTGAGCGAAACCAGCCCTTTGAGCTTATTGCCCTCCCGAGGCAAACCAGGAGTAAAGGGGCAAAAGTAATAAAAGAAGAGGTTGGTGGTGCAAGGGATGGGGATCGGAAAGGAGCCGCACAGCTTCTCGAAGGCCATTAAGTAGGCCCATCCGTTCGGATGAAGCTGCAATGTGGCTAGGTTGAGGTAGGCTAGGGCCGACATCTGGAAGGCAGTAAACGGAAAACGGACTCCAATCCGGGTATGCACATCCCGGTAAAAGTAGAAGAAGTTCGACGCCCCCTCTTCACGGACCGAGCACACTGGCTCCTCTGCCCCCGCAGGAGTATACACACAACCTTCTAGCTCGGGTAGTTTGAGCCGGGCGACATCAGCCTCGGACATCAGCGACAGGGTCATCATCGTCTCGAAAGAGACCCAAGCAAAGCGCCGGTGTAAGGCCTCTGGCGGGCTAGAAGAGCTCGAACCTTCTGGCCCAGAACGTGACTTAGAGGGACGAGATTTCGGAGCCATAAATAGACCTACGCGAAAATAAACAAAGCTGGCATTAGTGAAGAGCGGGAATACCTGGCGCAGACATAGTATCAGAAAAAAGGGGCTGCGGATTCGAACGAACGGGGACGCGAGAAGGAACCACCGAGGCGGACCAATGCCAGCATGAGCCAAGCACGGTAGAAGCCCCGACATCTCCACCGCGAGCCATCAGCGCAGAGGCCTCCGCAAGACAATCCCAGCAAGGGCCGAGATACCCTTCCAGGGCAGGCGCCTGGCGGACGGAAGAAGGGCCCTCATAAAAGCTAAGAGGTTGAGCCATCACCACCGGGGATCCGGACCCGGAAGAGGAGCCTACCCCAGCCCCACCGGGCGATCCGAGAGGAAGAGCGCGCACTAGCGGCTGGGAAGGACGGCGGGGAATCAGAACTGACATCCTGGCCGAAACTGGACGACCCCCAGTTCGCCCCAGACGGACAGCGCCACCTCGGCGCAGAGGATCAAAAACCCCCGTAGCAGGTGGTTCACCCCCAAAAACCCAGTAAGTCATTCGCGGAAGACGCGCACGGAGGAGCATTTCCTCCTCCGGCGTTAACGACGCCCTCGGTCTCGAAACATCTCCACCCCTCACCATAACCAGAAGCCTAAGGTACTAAGGGCAAGTGTTTAAGGAGGTATGGGGACGAATTCTGGGCACAATTACACAAGGGGAACCTAGAAATACAAAAGAACAGTAACCCAGGCAGAAATAAACAGTAAAGCAAAGGAAAATACCAGACAAAATGGCAGTAAGGAGACGGAATACCTGTGCACAGAAGGTGAAAGGAACTGGAACGCTGGTAAACGGTGAAAAGCTTCGCACAAAGGTAAAACCTCTCTAGACTCTAGGAGAAAATCGAAAGTGTCTGTGAAGAAGATGAATAACGAGAAAAGTAGTGAAGAGAAGAAAGAGGTCTATTTAAAACCCAATGTAAGGGTGCAACGGTTTATTCCCGTACAGACATGAAGGGATTGGCACAGCACGACACCAACGCAATAAATGCGCACAGATCTCGAAATGAGAAAAGACGCGGCGATTGCAGGGCGCACCCAATGGAGACCTGACAGCTGTAAGCTCGCAATGATGGCACGGTAGGGGCGAATCCCAAAGCGTCCGGTGAATCCCAAAAGGCAAAAGGGTCAGAAACCCGGGCAGGACGAATAGCCGCCCGGACAAGACAACCCGGCGTTCTAGGCAGGACAAAGGCACGTTAAGCCGACCACTGTCACGGACTGGGTTGATGGCCGCGGCGGCCAAGATTCGACCGAGTCAAGAAAGAAGACCTCGGCCACACCAAGGGCAAGGGGCGATACGCACCTCGGCCGTCCAGAAGCCTGAACAACCGAGCTAGAGGGCAACTGTTACGGACCGGCCCAACAGGCCCAGGTCCGGACCTCGGCCCAACTACGCTAGGGACAGAACCTGCGCTCCAATAGGAAACAATACGAGATCTCACTAATGGGAGACCTCATTAATAGGGGATCTCCTACAATCATGGCACCAGCAGATCAGCCCCTAACGGCTCAATCCTGGATACTGCTCATTAAGGCAGAAATACGCGCACCAGACTCCTTTATAAATAGAAAGAAACTCTAAACAGGTGCACACGTTCTATTCTATGCTCTTGTTACTTTCTGTTACACAGAGCACACACCCCACTCCCCTGGCTATGTGCCTCCCAGTATATCACGAACTACGTGTACTTTGATCCCTTCAAAGGGTACGTAGGCTCTAGGCTTGACAACCTAGTCAAGTCCAATCTCTGTGTTCTTAAGACAGAACAAAAAGTAAATTATTATTATTATTATTATTATTTTAAAAAAAGGAAATTTCAAGGGTGGGCACGTGCCCTCCTATTCAACACCTGCGTCCGCCTCTGCTAGTATTTCGCGGATGCTGCACAATCATTTTGCTTTTACTTACTAGATAAGTACCACTCTGGTCTTATTTATAAGTCCAGTTTGACCAAAAAAATTTGGTCCTATTTATAAGTCCAGTTTCGGAAATAAATGAGATTGTGATAATTTTACCCATATTAATTGCACCCATAAAGATAGAGAGAAAAGAAACAGTAAAAAAGTACCCAATCATAAATGAGGGCAAAGTTGAAAATTTACTTCATAATCATTGTGTCAACTAACTTTTCTTGGTATGTGAGATTTGGTTAAAGTAGACTTATACCACTCTAGTCCTATTTATAAGTCTAGTTTGACCAAAAAAATTTGGTCCTATTTATAAGTCCAGTTTTGGAAATAAATGAGATTGTGATAATTTTACCCATATTAATTGCACCCATAAAGATAGAGAGAGAAGAAACAATAAAAAAAATACCCAATCATAAATGAGGGCAAAGTTAAAAATTTATCTCATAATCATTGTGTCAACTAACTTTTCTTAGTATGTGAGAGTTGGTCAAAGCGGACTTATAAATAGGACCAGAGTGGTATTCCTTTATGCCTGACCCAAAAAAAAAAAGTATTCCTTTATGCCATGTGTCATGATCTCAACTCTCAATTCCAGCTTCAACATCGATCCCCTCAAAATGTAGAGATTTGGATCCGTATACGTCAGGTTGCACGATAAACTCCTCAATCTGACAAAAAAAGTAAAATACTGTTTTCCTTAAAAAAATAAAATGCAAGGAGAAGTTAATTTGAGCAGAAATATCCCAATCAGTTCCTAGTACCCTCCAAGGATTAAACTCCTTTCAATAAGTGTAGCTTTTTTTTTTGGTCATCAATAAGTGTAGCTTTAACAAACTAATGCTTGGGTGATTTTTTCAATTACACACTCATCCACGAAATTTAAGAGTGATTGAAAAGGACGATTTTAAAAATAGTACAAGTGAAAAGTTGCTTTTATTATTGTAAAAATCAATTTGACAAATATACCTTCAATAAATGGTAAACCAAAACACAAGCGTCCTGGGCGATCAGTTCTTAATGCAGTTTTGAAGAGTGGTTAATGTGCATAATTCGTCATCTACAGGGTCCGGATTCACACCGACGGTTGCTCCGTTGGCCATTATTAAGAAATTTACCTACACACCAAATTTGCTTCCGCGTGTCCTGGGCGATCAGTTCTGAATTTCCGTTCGGATACTTTATTACGTGCACCAACATCCTTCAATGCCCAAGTTCCCCTCCCTTGAATCGGGTTTGACCGTGCGCACTTTGTGCTTTCTCGTTTACAATAGCGATATCCCATGACCCCTTGACCCGGTCACTGCCATGCTCGTCTGAGAATTATCTCAGCATCTCAATTTTTTCCCCATACCTGTACTTCTTTCTCACTCATCACCGCCTTCTCTATCTAACTTGCCTCACAATCGACAATTATCTCATCACAATCCATTTATCAGAGATGTCAGTAGGTATTCCTTTTTATTTGTTTGATCCTGAATATTCGCTACTCAGCTGTGATGTTTGCTTCTTCAGCTCCTTGCCAATGACAGTGTTTTAATCTTTTAAATTTTGCCCTTCCCTTGGTCAATTTGTCAAGTGACAATTTTGCTTGCTGGTTATAGCTTCAGCGAGTCAGGATCTTATCATATCTGGTATGCCCTACTTGCTTTTATTATATGTGAATTGCTTCTCTTATATCTTAGTGTTAACTCCGATATGCTTACTGAGTAAGATGGCATGTTATTGCAGACTAGTTATTCGGATCGCTGCCACGGATTTCACTTCCAAAAAAAAAGCCCATATTGACAAATGTTTGCTGGTACTGAATTAGAATACTTTATTTTATAGGAATCTGCTTTCTAGCCAAGCTTTAAAAATGATGGAGCATTGGCTAACAATGTCAGACTTGAAAGTTTAGCCATGTCTCTTGTTCACACCTAGATAATGCTGTGGTCTAGCGTCTTTTTGATCTGCATGCTGTACACAGAGACATACAACGGATCTTAATATATGGTGGAATCATTTTTATTTTTATTTTCATGTTGCTGCATAAATTTTAAGCGATAAAGTTTTGCATGAGCTTAATGGACAAATTGGCTATTTTCACCAGTCGCTTGTTCAATCCTTAGTTGAGTTTTGACTCCAAGAAAGTGGGCACCTTCTAGGCATATTATCAGCAATTTGACATATGTGCTGAACTCGTAGCATCATCTACTATTTAAAATACAAATGGTCAAAGAAAAGATAAAAGAAGGGATTTTCCCCATGAAAACTTAGTTAGTGGTTGATGCCATGGGCAAATTGTATGGCTTTGTAGTGCTTGCTGAAAGATATGATAGCAGGAACTTCATAAGAACGGAAAGTTCATTGACAACTAAATTGAGTGATTCCCTCCAAGAAAGATGGGGTGAAGAATTAACTCTCGTGACAGTTGCATTTCTTTTTCCTGGCTGTCAAGGGAGAATTCGATTAATTGAATTCCCCCCTCCTCTCTAATGAGGGCACCCTTAGAGCATTGACTTACTAGAGTTCACATCTAAACATTAATTTATCACGTGTGTGGGGCCTAAACTAGTGGAAGTAAGGAGCTTGGTGCTCTTAAAGCATCGCATAGATAGAGTGCATGTCTATTTAATCTGTGTGTAGGTGCTTTTTCCACTTTCCCTTGAATTTTTGCAATTCCTGCAAGATGCTTATTTTTTGTTTTTGTGTCAGATTTTACTAGAATTTCATGCCCCTGCAATTAAGGCATACAATTACAACACTTATGTTTCTTTGTAAGAATTAAAAAGAGGTTGATCTTCAGCCATGCCTTCCCTACAACTGTTGAAACTAACTGAGCACGGCCAGGGTTTTCTGGCTTCAAGGAGGTATTGGCTTTTCTATCTGTTTCTGGTGACAACTTATAATAGATTATGATACCTGATTTTGACTTTGAATTGCCATTTTCTTAATTCATTTGCCTGTTAACTTAATATATCATGTTTATGATAGTTCTAGTCATGTTATATATGATGTCACAAAAGAAACCTTTATTATATGCCTGGGTTGGTTCTGACAAGTGCTTTCTGTCTATCCAGATGTTGAACATTTGACCTCATTCTTTAATCAGAAATAGGATTCAATATGCTCCAAGCACCGTGTTCTTAAAGTAGAAAAGAATCAAACTAGTATTGATATGAAATATAAGGGGTGTGAAAAAGTTTCTTGTACGTAATACTCCTATGCTACAATGTCAAATTGTTCATTCGATGCAATTTAGATTCTCTAGGAACTAGCAGCTATCAAGGAACCCAATTGAAAGCGAATTAAAGATGCTGTACATTCTGTGGATTGCTGTTGCTTGAAACATCAAAATGTGTTTCTCGAGCTTGGCATTACTATTATACTTATACCTGGAATATTTATATTCACTTTGATTGTGGTCTTGTTTACTAGTAATGGTATCTTTCCCCCATTATATATTTTTATTGTTTTGTTGATCTGTGGAATTAACTATATCATCAAAGTTTCACACTTTTTCTTTGTGATTAATAATACAGAAAAACTTTACTGCTTGCAACTGGTATCTTAGTTGCTGGTGGAACAGCTGCATATGTACAATCAAGGTGTAGATCTAATAAACACAATTTAGCTGACCATTGTAATGGGCACAATAATGATAAAGAAATTACCAAGGAGGAGATTGTGAAGAGCTCTACTGAACCAAAAAGTAAGCAAAAGAAAGGGGGATTGAAATCTCTTCAAGTTCTTGCTGCATTCCTTTTAAAAGAGATGGGCCAACCAGGTGCAAGGAACCTTTTAGCTTTAGTTGGCATTGTGGTAAGCCTATTTTGTCTTGGATGACGATGTGCTATGCTTCGTTTCAATATGGGGATGTAACAGGCACTGAGTTCAATGTTTTAAATGATTACTTCGTTATTCTTGGAGTTACATAATGGGCAATTTTCCCCCATGGTTGTTTGGGGTTATGGAAACTAGCTAAGTACTTTGTTTAGATGGTATGGCAACTTTAGCCTAGGTCTATATAACCATGTATCTTCATATACTCTCTCCAGTCTTATAAATTAGAAGCAATAACTACCCAAATCACATAGATCTAAATGTTGTATAAAATTAATTAAAAGCAATAAGGGTGTAAATGTTGCTTATATATAGGGCTGGAGGAAATATACGAAGATACATGGTTGTGTGAGTAATTGAAGTTAAAAAATAAAATGGGGAGTGTTTATTTGATTGTTAGAACCAGAATGACATTGTAATGGTGAGATATATTTGAAAACGATGAAATTGAATCGACATGTAAATGTGTTAGTTGACTTCCTAATGATAAAAAGGTTAAATCTGAGTTTGACATGCCATAAATGTTTTATCTAGATGTAATATGTGTGTCTTGTTTACTTTTTTGCAGGCGCTTCGAACTGCTTTGAGCAACAGGCTAGCAAAAGTGCAAGGCTTTTTATTTCGTGCTGCTTTTCTTCGACGTGTGCCATCATTTTTCCGGTTAATTTCGGAAAATATTCTTTTGTGTTTCCTTCTATCAACCATGCATTCTACATCAAAGTACATAACAGGAACCTTGAGTCTGCGCTTCAGAAAAATTTTGACGAAGCTTATCCACTCTCATTATTTTGAGGTAGAATTTTTAAATTGCATGTGAAAATCAGTATGTATTTCATATCGTTAGTGCTGACCTTGTGATTTATATACATGCCATTCTCATATGAAGTGTATGTATTTAGTTGTCATTGGTCCTTGATTCCTTGCCAAGTGAAGTCTGTTGGCTTCCTCATGTTTTATCTGTTTCTTTCCTGTGTATGCGCAAAGGCTCCCCCCCCCCCCCCCCCCCCCAAAAAAAAAAAATTAAAATAAAAAAAATCATAGCAATCTTTGTAAGTTTTCTTTGCAATAGGTTTTGAATTTTCCTAATGACTTTAGTAGTATCAGATCTATCATTTAACTTATGTTCTCTTAAGGAATATGGATGGAGGTAGATGTCACAGACCCTACCTACTGCATTGATGACTAAGAAGTAGTTAAGTGATTAATAAATGTGAAAAGGGATCTGATGGTCCAGTTGGTTCCTTTCTGGCAATGCCTTTGGGATCTTGGGCTCATGCTTTGAGGAACATTCCAGGCATTCTTGAAAAATTCTTGATTGATTGGAAGTTACTTGAGTAGATTTGAGAGGACATATATTAAGTTGTTTCTACAGTTGCTTTGCACTACTTTTTTTTAACTGCTTTCTATATTTGAATAGCTAGCTAATAGTTATTTTTGGTTATAATAGCTAATTTTGAAGTTTCCTAATAATTGCATTATGTGCAACTTTGCTTTGCCTAATGGCTTTCTGTTCATTAACTATTTTTATTTCAGAACATGGTGTATTACAAAATGTCACATGTTGATGGCCGGATAATTAATCCAGAGCAAAGGATTGCTAGTGATGTACCAAAGTTCTGTTCTGAGTTAAGTGAAATTGTACAAGATGATCTGACTGCTGTAATTGATGGAGTGTTATACACTTGGCGACTGTGTTCATATGCGAGCCCAAAATATGTCTTCTGGATATTGGTAACTCAGTTATTGAATTGTACTACTACATGGACTTCTCTTTTTTAGCCACCATCACGTTGTCTCAGTTGTTGTTGATGGCTGGAATCTGAAAGATCTCTCTCTCTCCCTCTCTCTATTTTAAGAATTGGTGTTTATTGTTGCCATCGTTTTCAGGCCTATGTACTTGGTGCTGGGGCCACAATCAGAAACTTCTCTCCTTCTTTCGGCAAGCTTATGTCCAGGGAGCAACAATTGGAAGGAGAGTATCGACAGCTTCATGCACGATTAAGGACTAATTCTGAAAGTATAGCATTTTATGGTGGTGAGAGGAGAGAAGAAGCTCATATTCAGCAGAAGTTTAAGAGTTTAGTTAGGCACTTGAATACTGTGCTACATGACCATTGGTGGTTTGGCATGATTCAGGACTTCTTATTGAAGTACCTTGGTGCCACTGTTGCTGTTATTCTGATCATCGAGCCTTTCTTCTCTGGTCATCTGAGGCCTGACAGTTCAACTTTAGGGCGTGCAGAGATGCTAAGCAATCTTAGATACCATACTAGTGTTATCATTTCATTATTTCAGTCTCTAGGAACACTTTCTATCAGTGCAAGACGTCTTAATCGTCTCAGGTACATTTAATCTTTCACTTCTGGCGTTTAAATTAGATTATTTTCTTGACTTTATGTATGCTTGATACACAACTTTTTCATAAATTCATTTATCTGTCTACATTTTCTGCTCATCCTTGTGTTTTAAGTGGTTATGCCGATCGCATTCATGAGCTAATGGCCATATCAAGGGAGCTAAGCTTGGTGAATGAAAAATCTTCCCTTCAAAGAGTAGGAAGTAGAAATTGCAGTAGTGAAGCTAACTACATTGAATTTTCTGGTGTCAAGGCAAGTAAAATCTGCTGACTTGTCATTCATGAAAGAATATTTTATGTCATGATTTTAATATTGATGGTTCACTAAAAATCCAGGTCGTGACCCCAACTGGTAATGTCTTGGTGGATAATTTGACTCTGAGGGTTGAGTCAGGATCTAATCTTTTGATTACAGGTATCCATGGGAAGTTCCTTGATCGTTTTATTGCTTCCTGAGCCGTATTGCTTCATCCCCAAGAAAAGTTATTTTTTGTCTGCTTGTGTTATTGTTAAAAGTTTCACTGCCAATTGACATATCTTTATTATTTTCATCTACAAGTGTAAGAAGAATATGCACAGTTTCACAAAATGAACACAAGCATGATCTCTTTTCTGTGTTCTTGAAAGTTTACATGTATTGACATGATTGTTCTGACTTAGTATTGATGGTTGTTTTCCCAAAGGTCCAAATGGCAGTGGAAAGAGCTCTCTTTTCCGAGTTCTAGGTGGTCTCTGGCCATTGGTGTCTGGGCATATTGTGAAACCTGGCGCTGGCTCTGATCTTAATAAGGAAATTTTCTATGTGCCACAAAGACCATACACTGCCTTCGGAACACTTCGTGACCAGCTGATATATCCTCTCACTGCGGATCAAGAGGTTGAGCCACTCACAGATGATGGGATGGTGGAGCTATTGAAAAATGTAAAATTCCCATCTAATCCTCTATTTCTTTCATCATCATGTTTATTTGTAGTAAATTTTGAGTTTTATGTTTTGATTTTCTTGATATAATTGTTAGTGGGAATCACATGTTCTTATATTCCAGGTTGATCTTGAGTATTTGTTGGACCGTTATCCACCTGAAAAAGAGGTTAACTGGGGTGATGAACTATCTTTGGGAGAGCAGCAGAGACTGGGCATGGCTAGACTTTTTTATCATAAGCCTAAATTTGCAATTCTTGATGAATGCACTAGTGCTGTCACAACTGATATGGAAGAACGATTTTGTGCTAAAGTAGGGGCCATGGGAACATCTTGCATCACGATATCACATCGTCCAGCTTTAGTTGCATTCCATGATGTTGTTTTGTCCTTAGATGGTGAGGGAGGCTGGACGGTTCATATTAGAAGGTTGGGATTTTACTTTGCTGCTTATCAGTGATCTATTCTAGAACTGCGTTGTTGTTTACAAGACTAGTTTAAACTCCAGGGAGGACTCTTCTACTGAAATGGAGATTGACGCAATGAAGGAGTTGGAGACAGAACGACAGAGTGATGCAAAGGCTGTTCAACGAGCCTTTGCCATGAATAAAAAGGTTTGGATTTTCTCTTATATTCAGTCTTGTAAGGCATTTATTGTACATCTGTTCAACTTATAATGAAGAATACCCTCCTCTCTTTTCTTTTGCCTAGGATTCTGCATTCTCAAATTCAAGGGCACAATCTTATATCACGAAGGTGATATCATCATCTCCGCCCATAAATGATACTATTGTAACATCTGCTGTACCACAACTCCGTGGTAATACAAGAGTGTTGCCGCTGAGAGTAGCTGCGATGTGCAAAGTGTTGGTGAGTACTTTCTGCAGATTTGACCTTATTGGGTGTTAATTTTTATCCCATTCAAGTTGGGTAGTTTTAATTTGGGAAAATTACGTTCAGGTCCCAAGGAACAAAAATAATTACAAACAAGTCCCTTAAAATCACTAAATTACACAGAAGTCCTAAGGGACTTTTTTTAATATTATTTGTATTAACAACAGAAAAAGGCTAGATTTACAACAGGAAATGCTATATTTACAATAAAATTTAAAATGTGGCGATTTACAACAAAAAAAACCATATTTATAACAACATTTAAACACATGGATTTTGAACATAGAGAGGTCATTTACAACAGAAAAAGGCTATATTTACAACAGGAAATGCTATATTTACAACAAAATTTAAAATCTGGCCATTTACAACAGAGAAAGTCATATTTACAACAATATTTAAATACTTGGATTTTGAACGTAAAGAGGTCATTTACAACAGAAAAATGCTACATTTATCATAGGAATTGCCATATTTACAACAAAATTTAAAATCTAGCCATTTACAACATAAAAAGTCATATTTACAACAGAAAAAGCTATATTTACAACTTCTGTGTAATTTGGTAATTTCAAAGGACTTTTTTGTAATTATTTCTGTTCCTTGGGACTTGAACATAATTTTCCCTTTTAATTTCACTCATAACATCCGTTACTGACTCATTTATTTATTAAAATTACACATCAGAAACTTTTTTTTTTTTTTTTTTTAAGTCTTTGGATAATAGAGCATAGTTGGGCTGTTATACTGGGGAAAGTATTTTTCAATTGGTTGTTAATGAGAATGTTGGCTTAAAATCACTTTCTCTGTGTGACACAACCAAGCATGCTGAGCAGTAATGGTGAATTAAACGACAAATCGATTGGCACTTAAATGAAGTCGCTGCAATCATATGTGGTGACTGTCTGTTATTTGTCCAGTAAGGATTTGATTTCTTGTTATACGTTTTCAATTATTGAGATTTATTACCATTTGCTTAACCCATAAGACATTCTCACGGTTATGCAAGTTAGTAACATCTTTAGACAAAATAAGTCAGTCCATATACAGTACTGGCAACTATAGAGCTATGTGAATATTACATAATTAACTAAAATCCCCATAAAACCAATGTAAACTGAACTATCTATTCTGGTCTGCTAATAACATATTATCGTGACATGCCTTGAGATTTCTTAGCTTAGTTTAAGAGTAGTTGGAGGATGTGTTTCAATGATAAGATATCTCAACAAATTATTTTCTTTTGCTGATGCATCTGCAGTCTTTGTTCCTACTATGATGAAATGGTTACTATTAAATGGTCATTTGTGTCAAGCGAAAAAATTGTCGTTTTTGGATTTCACTTTCTGTTGGCGAGCTACCATTCTTAAAGGGCCTTCTATTTAGGTGTATAATTTAATGCGTAATCTATAATTACCATATATTTTTTAGTGCTTCTACCTTGTATGAACTCTCCACTTTCAGGTACCAACTCTATTTGATAAACAAGGAGCACAACTGCTTGCTGTTGCTTCTCTTGTCATATCAAGAACGTGGGTCTCAGATCGTATTGCATCACTGAATGGTATTTACTGTTTGCATATTTGATTTCTTATTGTTCTAAGGGACCATCTGCATATCGGTAAAGAGCATGATGTTCTCAGGTACCACTGTGAAGTTTGTTCTGGAGCAGGATAAGGCTTCCTTTATTCGGCTAATTGGTATAAGTATTCTCCAAAGCGGCGCATCTTCCTTCATTGCACCTTCTATAAGGTAATTCAGCATCCATAACAGAGAAACTTAATTGCAAACTCAAATCATGTATGATTATATTTTTCTTGGCAAGATTGAGTAGTTTGCATCCCATCCTTTGAATCACTAGGGCCATTATTACTACCTCAATTATATTTTTATTTATATAATCATGGTTCCACGGCTGGGTCATGAATTTCATTTATAGGTGACATGACATTCTTGTTGAAGTTTCTTATGTTATCGTATCTTAATTGGTTATCTGTTTAAATGTTTTCATTTCTTGACATCATTCATTGCTACTTTTTTTTTTTTTTTGGTAACTTAAAGCTTGAGACGCTGCTTTACTCTGCCATCTTGTGTTAAATTGCATCCCACCAATTAATATCTCGTATTGCATATTCTTTAGTGTGGATGGAATTTAATAAACATGTTTAGTGGGTCAGCCACACTTGGTGCACTGTGGTAGTCATTGACAGTTGCTTAGTTGGCTGTTAGAAATATCAGCCACAGGTCCATGAGATTATGAAAATTAAGCTCCAGCATAAGACATATCATGGACCTGCGTTTTGTCTGCATGTTAAGCCCAAAGGGTTTTCATAGAGATTATATGAAAATTATTCCTGAACTTTCACTTTAAAATATTAATAATTTTTTTACCTGATAATCTATTAAGCGTTGAGTTTGAGTGGTTAACACTTTCCTATTTGATTTTGCTTTATGTCTCTGATTCCCCGTGTCCAAGTCAGAAATTTTCAGTCTAGGATACAATCACACTTTGCAGTTTGAACCTGGAGTGTGTATAGCTTCTATCTTATGCCTGGAACTGATAATGCAACCATGCTAGGTTGGGTCGAAACTTTTTATCATATCTGTCATACTGCTTGGATTTCATCATATTATGTAGGATAATAATCTAGTTATCATGGAAATTTGTTTTTTCCTGTAATTTATTGATAATGAAAATATTCAACTGTTTAACGCATTATGCACAAGAAACAGAAGGAAGGAAGAAAAACAAGCGATTTCATTGACCTTAAAATAACATTGTGAATGGTAAAACTATGCCTTGTTCTTCAGGCACTTGACGGCCAGGCTGGCTCTTGGCTGGAGGATTCGTTTAACACAGCATTTACTCAAGAATTACTTGAAAAACAATGCATTCTACAAGGTAAGTGAGAGTGTTTTAACTAAATTCACTTAACCCCATGTTTGAGAATGGGTGCCCAATTAATGCTAAATGCCAATCTATGCAGGTCTTCCACATGGCAAACAAAAATATTGATGCAGATCAGAGGATAACTCATGACTTGGAGAAATTAACAACAGACTTATCAGGACTGGTAACTGGTATGGTAAAGCCATCTGTAGATATTTTGTGGTGAGTACTTCATTCATGTAATGTTGAAGTTTTTGTATTACCTGGGGTTCAGTCCAGTGGTACTTGACTTTATGTATTTGATACTTTTTAATTTCTGTCTTTTTACTTCTTTTGTCCATAAGGTTCACTTGGAGAATGAAGCTTTTGACAGGTCGGAGGGGAGTGGCTATTCTATATGCTTACATGTTACTTGGTCTGGGATTTTTAAGAACTGTTACTCCTGATTTTGGTGACATGGCAAGTCAAGAACAACAGCTTGAAGGAACTTTTAGGTTAATTCATTTTAGCTTCTGTTGCTTCAATCGTGGTGTTTAACAATAGGTCTGTGGAAATCATTCTGAACTTTATCCACTTGGTGCTTCCATTAGGTTCATGCATGAAAGACTTCGGACACATGCAGAATCTGTTGCTTTCTTTGGAGGTGGTGCTCGAGAAAAGGCTGTGAGCTCCTCAACTAAACTATGCTTTATAGTTTCTTCCTTTCTTTTTCCTTAAAAGAAATCTCAATTGGAGGATGTGTTTGTGTTGTCTTAGATATCAATATTATGTTTTGGGTTCTGATATGAGGAAATATTATCAGGGGGTGAGGTTTCGACTTTGAATGGAAAGGCGCGGCATAAAGTTGACTTTATTCTATTTGCATTTTGATTCTGGTCGGCTAAAATACCACTATTAATCAGTGGACAGAGACTGTTTATTGTTAGTCCTGAACTTTCTCTGTTTTACATTGTTGGGCAGATGGTTGAATCAAGATTTAATGAGCTTCTTAGTCACTCCAAATTGCTTTTAAAGAAGAAGTGGCTGTTTGGTATACTGGATGATTTTATCACAAAGCAGCTCCCTCATAATGTGACTTGGGGCTTGAGTTTGCTGTATGCCCTCGAACACAAGGGAGATAGAGCATCAGTATCTGTACAAGGTAAATATTTTCACGACTGCTTACAGTTGCTTTAATCCTTATCTCTTCCTGATTCCTTCTCTCTTGTGCTAATTCTGTTATTCCTACAGGTGAGCTGGCTCATGCTCTGAGGTTCTTAGCATCTGTGGTTTCTCAAAGCTTTTTAGCTTTTGGTGATATTCTTGAACTGCATAGAAAGTTCATTGAGCTCTCTGGTGGTATCAATCGGATTTTTGAGCTTGAGGAACTTCTGGACGCGACACAATCTGGTATGTCTTCTCTTTTCCCTCTTACACTAGGCTAGGCACTAAAAAATGTTTCTCTCTTTCTGCAGCATTAATTGTTCTTTCTAGGAGTCACCATGTTCTAATAAGGTCTTTGACCATGCAGGAGATTTTATGAGTGGTGCTTTTGCACCAAAAAAAATGAGGGATGTTCAAACCTCAGATGTAATGTCCTTTTCTAAGGTTGATATCGTCACCCCAGCTCAAAAGATGTTGGCCAGGGAGTTGACATGTGACATAACACGGGGTGGCAGCCTGCTTGTTACTGGTTAGCTTTTATCATTGTACTCCCTCCGGTCCTAATTATAAGAGCTAGTTGATTTTTTTGGAGAGACTAAGGAAACTAATTAAGTTACTTTAAAGTATTTTTATTTTTATTTTTTCTTCAAACTTATTAGTTTGACTAATAAATTGATATATAATCTAAGAATACATAACATATGAAATAATTAAGTAACTTATTTAGCTTCCTTAATCTTTCCAAAGAAAGTCAACTAGCTCTTATAATTAAGACCGGAGGTAGTAATTTGTTTCCTTTAATGAGATGAATCCTCGTGTAATTGATTATTAAATATTGCATGTATTATATTTTAAAAGGTCCAAATGGAAGTGGAAAAAGTTCCATTTTCAGAGTTCTTAGAGGACTTTGGCCTGTTGCAAGTGGAAGACTTTCCAAACCATCTGAAGATGCGGATGAAGAGGCTGGGTCAGGTTGTGGCATCTTCTATGTTCCTCAGCGGCCTTATACATGCTTGGGAACCCTGAGGGATCAAATAATTTACCCTCTGTCACGTGAGGAAGCAGAGGTTAGAGCATTGAAGATAAACGGAAAAGGTAATTATGTTGGCAAGGAGAAATGAGATGCCCCAGAAGTTACTTAAAAAGTAAAATGGAATTTCTAACTCTATACAGTAACCTTAATAGCTTATTTGACTCAATTATAGCTTAAAGTGATGCTACTACTTTATGTTTGATTAATTACTACCAGCTTAGGCTAAACTTGTTGCTCATGTTGTTAGATGGGAATTAGGAATAAATGGAAAATTGTTGGGTAATGGGTGGTCTGGGAGTTTTGTTAGATATCCTTATTATTATTAATAGGGGCGTTATGGATATGTAATGGTGTGAATGAAGTAGTATTTTGGTCTTTTCTGTTATTTGAAGATTGCCTTGCATAAAGTGGTATTAGATAGAGTCACTTTTCCTGGCCTTAAAATATGATCTGGAGAGCTATGAGGGAGATAGTGAAGTTGAGGCAAGTGACTACTGTTGAAGATTATTGGCCAGTAATGTGCCTACCAGAATGATGGATGGGAATCTTCATGGGAGGACTTAAATTTCGAAATTCAAGACAGTATCCAATGATTCAATCCAACAACAACGTTGCATGTATTGAATCCAAGTTTGGGTTGAAATTTCTGTTCCAACAGCAACAGAGACTCCCCCAGTGTCATGAGAAAGAGTGAGGTCTGAACACAGGAGGCAGAGAGGAAGTAAGCATGTCATGTACACCCCTGCTAGCCCAAAATTCCATTTGTGAAGCTTCCAGTCTGCAATGAAGAATTTGAAAATCTTCTTTATGGCAGGTAGATTGTTGATAAGAAAAATGAGTCTCTGTACAGAGGTGGCAAGGACGTTGCAATTTTGTTGTGGAATTTGATCAGAGACTTTACTCTTTCAATGGAAATGTAAACAACTCCACCTATAGCTTCCAGAACTAAAGCAACAGTAATAAAATAGCCTTGGACAATTCTGCTAATTACAGTGACCTAACCAAGAGTGTTCCCACGGATCTTTCACACATCATATGTGCCTTTCATAATGGAGGAAAAAAGGAATGGAAGGTGCTGGCACTATGTGCAAGTGTGGCAGCGTGGTTGAAGAGCTGCTGATACAGACAACTGGTTAAAGGCAGAGAATATTTGGAAATTTGTGGAGTAGACCCTTGGGACAGCTGTCATTTGTTCTTTACGTATCAATAATGTTTTCAAGTCGCATTTAAGGAAGCCACTTCTATTATGGGCTTTATGCAAAATGACAATGGGTCAAATGTTTAGTGGGCTTGACACTAATCCACATACATGCTTGGAGCAGTGGAGAGCTGTGGTCAAGGATCACTATGGCTTCCTTTGGAGGACCATGTCTAGGAATTGGATGAGGCCTAGAATATTAAAAAGGTTATGTTTGGAGAATAAATAAATTACTTTTCAGAATTTTGCCTTGTGCTGATCCCTGATGACAAAGATCATTTTCCAGGGGAAGCATTTTATATGGGACTCGGGGTAATTAGGAATATTGTAGATTGACTGGTTGTGGGAATTCAGCTAGATATAAACATTGAATTTGAATTTCAACTATACTTTAAGTAGCATTACTGTTTTGAGCATTCTTTTAAAGCAACTTAGATTTACTATTAAGTAAATTAAAATATGGACAACTTGAGAATTTTTATTCCACTAACTGCAGTTATGCATATGGGATGGTGTGAATGAACTAGTATTTTGGTGTTTTTTATTATTTGAGGTTACCATGCATCACTTGCAGTGTTGAAGGTTTCTCATTTCCATAAATTTAGTAGGAGAAAATTCTGCTGTTCAGCTTGTGGTCTATAATAGTCAACCAATTATTCTAGTTCTCTTCCAATTTCTGTTAAGGGTTGATGCATTACCTATGTTTTATTTTGCTATGTTCTGATCACTGTACTCCCTTGTTCAGATAAAAATTATGCTGACTCTAGAAATGTGTTGGACACACGCTTGAAAGTTATCCTAGAGAATGTGCGGTTGAATTATCTCCTGGAAAGGGAAAAAAGTGGTTGGGATGCCAATCTAAACTGGGAAGATATTCTTTCTCTTGGAGAACAGCAGAGGCTAGGCATGGTATGTGAATAATAGTTTCCCGGAATTTGAAACAGAATGGGTTAAAGTTTGAGTACTTTATTTTTCTGATTTAGTGCAGGCTTTGAAGTATATTTCTTATAGGAAGTGGTTTCACATATTTTAAAATGACTTCTCGTATGGATTTTTAACGTCTCACTTTTTTTTGTTTGTTGTAAGGCACGCTTGTTCTTTCACAATCCTAAATTTGGTATCCTCGATGAGTGCACCAAGTACGTATGATGATTACTGTTGTCTCTCTCTACAAATGGTTATCATATTCTTATTCTTGTTTACCTGTTTGTCTGAAAAAATAAAAATTATTGGCAGTGCAACTAGCGTTGATGTTGAAGAACACTTGTATAGGCTGGCAAGGGATATGGGAATTACATTTGTTACATCCTCACAGGTAAGTATCTGTGGTAATTTTAATAGGACAACAAAGAAACTACATCGTGGAGGCACATGATGAATACTATATACTTCTGTGAATTTTTTGCTTGCCTGGCCCTCGCTCTATGTGATTCTTATGGTTTTTTTTTCCCCCAAAAAATAAACATGCATACTACCACAAACTAAAATACTTACTCCTGCGCCAGCGTCCTGCTTTGATACCCTACCATTCCATGGAATTACGGCTGATTGATGGTGAGGGTAATTGGGAGCTTCGTTTGATCAAGCAATGATTCTGAGGGGTGCTACTGTAGATCTTCCCGTTGAAATATGAGTCATGCACGCACGTATTGGCTGGTGGAAGATGGATATTAGGTCTGCCGATGAAGTTGTTTCGGGTTTCCCATATTGACAGTTCATTATTTTGCCCCATAGACTTGGATGGGTGCCATCTACGCTATACAGCAGAAATAGCAAATATCATGGAGTTGTATCATACAACCTTTTCTTGACATCTGCAGATGAAGAGATCAATGATGTACAGTTTTTCCTCTTTTCTTTTTGCTAGTTGATATTGATTCATATCTTGTAACTATAGGATGTAATTATTATTACTATTCTATTTTACCAATAAGGCAAGAAAGAAGGGGAACAGGGAGATCCAGCATCTGTGTAAGCAATTCTTGTTTGTGCTGTAGGCTCTTTATCTAGTTAAATTGCTTTTCCTAATCTATTGGTCTAAAGATTTCATGTAGCAGTGTAATCGGAGGAATCTACAACATGCCGTGAAAAATTGATGTAATTCCCTAATTTGTTGGTCTGAACCTTCATGTGTCAAAGTTTAACACCTTCCCCCACAATTTCACACACATACTCATAACACATTCAACTTCATCTCCCGCCACCCCCCACCCCCCACCCCCCCCCCCCCCCCCCACCCCCCACCCCCAAAAAAAAAAAACAACGGAAAAAAAGTCACGTCACGTACGTGAAATCAAATGCAAAATCACCTAAAACGCTGGTAAGCTGTATTATGCATAGCTACTTTTTCTTTCAAGGGTTTGTTTATAACGGTGATTTGAGCATTTAAAAGTAACTTTTTAATTCAGATTTGGATTTGTCTTAACTTACATAAATGTGTTTATGTTGAGCCATTGCACTAGTGTCAATCATATAGTTCATCTTGTTCTTATTATAAAACACCAACTAGCAAGTCTCACAAACCAATAAAAACAATTAAAGTTAATAAAGTTAGCCCATAATTATGTAACTTCCAATATTATATCTATTAATTGTACTAAACTCTAATATCATATTAATTATTACTCTCACCCAATACCCCTATTTAGTAGGGGCATATATGGAAAAGAGTAATTAATGTTCCTTTTGAACAAGCAAGTGTCTTATAAAAAAGAACAAATAAATTTGTTAGTTGGTGCTAAGGGCGAGAGGAAAGTATTATGTAAAGGGCAGTTTAGAATCTCAAGAATATATATACACACACACTATCTTGGATTTTTGATATAAGATATACTTTAATAAAGAAATTGATTAACAAAGTAGATTTTATATTAAGGAATGAATGAAGTATTATTTCTTTTAAATTGAAAGAACATAGACACATGCGATTGATTGAAGACATTCCATTCAAGTATTCAATGCATCGTTTGCAGCCATTAATATATTCTTTACTCTCCTTTTTTCTTCTTGGCCGCCCACTGCGACTGATGAACTGGAACCCAGCACTCCTTCAACTTGCAAGGGTCGTTTTAGGAAATCTAGCCCTTAGAGATTCTAAAGGGTTTCTTTAAGTTTAAATATATTTTTAGTTCTTTTTGAGTAGTTTCTAAAGATTTTAATTTAATCCGATTTTAAAAATACACAACGCTGCTTTATACATGTTGAGTTTAAAGAAAAGGTTAATAATGCTAGTGAATACACCAAAAAGTGGCTTATACATATAATATTAATATGGATTGTGAGAGAAGATCAATTATCATTATCGGATCTTAAGCCTCAATGCCTAACCAGATATAATATTAGACTCAATCTTCTGGGCAAGATTGGATTGTGCACTGCCACTATAATAAATTCATAATTGAACAAGTGTAAATAAGATAGTGGTCGGGTAGCCATATAATAGTGTTGTATAAGAAGATCAGCTTCCTAGAAAGCAATCTATACCGCACACTGCCACACTGCACACACTGTATATATACATCATACCCTTCCTCGTTCTCTCCACAGAGCTCCTTCTCCGCCTACAATACTATAGAAATCATTGTGCTCCTCCTTCTCAATGGGTCTGTCTCAGAAATTTCCTTCCTTCAGCTGTGAACTGAGAATAATACAAGCTCAAAACGTTGAGTTCAATTCCAAGAGAAAGGGAAACCTGTTTTCCAGGTTTTATCTTTCCGCAGGGACCAACAAAAGAATTCAAGTGAACACCCGAAAGATCTCTTACCAATCTGTCCCATTCTGGGATGAATCCTTCTGCTTAGATTGTTCGTGCACCCAAGAATTCTTGGAGACCCTGAAGCAGGAAAGCCTCGTGCTGGAGGTTCGACAGAGCAACACAGCCCTTGTTCTTGGGAAAATCTTGGGTTCACATCTCCTTGGAAGGGCTGAGATTCCATGGAAAGAAGTTTTTGAATCGCCAAACATGGAGTTCAAGGAATGGGTGAAGATGGATCTGGAGAATGGAAATGGCGTCAAGCCAATTAAGTTGCAAGTGGAAATCAAAATTCAAGTGCCTTCCGCTTCAGAGATGGATAACAAGATCAGAAGGAGGTCGATGAATAACTGGGACGAGTGTGGATGCAAGGAATCAAGCCATGATCATGGCCATGACATATTTGCTATAGCTGCAGCTTTAGAAGCTTTCTAGGCACATAAATTCACTAATTCTTGATTAGTTTTGATGCAATATATCCATCAGTTTTGTCTGTTTTCTACTCATTACTCAATGACTTTTCAAATGTGAATATGCCCCTCGTTTCATCATAAAAGGGCTTATTTTGGCCAAAAAAAAAAAAACATAAAAGGGCTTATAAGAGTTCTTGAAACATTTCTCACTCTTTTAAACTTTGGTCACCTGCAACTGCAAGCCTCATACTGATACTGCCATGGTTAATATATACAAAGCCATAATACAAATATTGACACAGCAACCAAGTTGTTTTAAAACAATGGAACAAGCAACTTCTCATGTAAGACAATTCTTTATGTGCCTTCTGCTAAATAAGAAAATGATTTGATAAGTTATTTTTTATCAGAATCATTTGATAAGTTCGAGGGGTCATATTTCTCAAGTCAACCTTCATAATTTCTAAATCATATTCTCTTCAATCAATTTGAAAAGTCACAATACTACTTAATTTTTCTCTCCTCTTCCCAATCAAAGGTCTAAATAGACTCATAAGAAAAACAGATGATGAGAGGATCCTCTCTGAAGTTGAAGTCTACTAGACCTCCACTCCCTCCCAGACAAATCTCAATCCGTGCGACATGAGATTTAAATCTGATATTACAATTCTAAATTATCCGTTGCAATATCGAAAATGAAAAGCAGATGCCAACTAGTTATTTTATAAGAATGTGGTGATTCATGCTATCCAATACTTGTTTTTTTTTTTTTGGTATTGGAATATATATCAAAAGGATAAACGGACAAATTGTGCGTCATCGTTTCAAAGGACTTGGATCATATTTCATGGTAATATGCATTACCTAGAGTGCATAGTTATCAATTGTATTAACTTTTTAAGAAATGCAAATTTAGTCCAAGAAATATCACTCATATTTTGAGTAAAATTTAAAATTTATTTAACTTTAATATTTAAAATATTCAATATTGTTTGAGATGAAAAGGTAAATAAATTTGAGACTAAATCAAACTTCCAAAAAATTGTATTGACTAAAAAAAAAAATCGTCATGAAATATAAGCACACACATACACTTTAATCAATGTCAGCTCAATGCATAATCGGAAGCCACAAATCAAAGAAAAAATTGTTTAGCCAGCATGTTTGTCTCTTAATTTAATTCTTTTTTTTTTCCATGTGCATTTGGTATTCTGGACCTATCCCTTTTACTTTAGGGATTTATCAGGGTCCAAACTAATCTGGATCGAGCCGGGTTAGACCACAAAGGTAGAAAACTTTATCACCAAACACTGTTGCGTTCCTAGAACTGGAATTTGAAACCTCTTGTTAAGTTAGTACAAACCTAATCAGTTGAACTAGGCACTTGGTGGTTAATTTAATTCCTTTTATTATTATTTAAAAAAAATCGTTTTATTACAAATGGGCTGAACTATCTGAAGCCTAGTATATTCGAAGTCATGAGTAAGGCCCATTCAAAGTAAAGAACAAATTGTTCAAATAAAAGCATGTTACCACCTCCTTTTGGTCCAACTGGTAAGGAATTATAAGTCTGAGTAGAAGCGGCTCTGATCACTTAAGTAAGAGGTCTCGGGTTTGAGCACTTTTCAATTCAAAAAACTTTTCTATGAAAGAGGTCTCCGCTTCAATGTCTGACAGAATCTCAGAGTAGTTGCATACTTTGCCGCCATTTTCATTTTAAAAAAAACTGATAAGGAATTTACTCATAATCCATTAGATCACGAGTACAGTTCTCAGTGTATGTGAAGACCTTGTTAATGAGGAATCTATAAGTGTTTTTTGAGCCCTTAGGCATGCCTGAGCTTTTCTCCATTGAAATCTCATCTCAACTATGAGATTAAAAAAATAGATGACCCAAATTTCATATTTTATAAATGTATTATTTTAAACTTGGATAAATAAATTTAATCCGTTTCTACACAATCATAATTATAAAACAAACAAATTAAATATATATATATATATATATATATATATATATATATATAAATATAAGGGATAGAATATTATCACTACCAATTTTATGTCACTACTAAGTCACTACCATTTTTTTACGGTTAGATCAAAATTTTATCTACCTTTATTATTTCTCTCTTTTATTGAGATTTTAATTTAACGATGAAAAGTGATAGTAACTTAGTAGGGACATAAAATTGGTAATGATAAAAAATATTAAATTCTAATTCCCATATGAGATTACGAGAAGAAAAAAAGGTAAAAAACGATCATAAGCGACACGGTAAAAGGGTTATGTTTCTGGAGTCTGGAAGCACAGGAGTTGAAGCCGCCGACTGGAAATCCAACCTCATGGGAAGCCGATTGGGAGGGAGGGTAGTTCACTTTGCCAATCTACTCATTAGGCTCCTCATGCCATCTTCCTTCACTAACATCACAGAAATTGCTCTTAAGACCATCCCTTCTGCCTCCAAAATCGAGATTAAGCGTGTTCTTGAATCCCAATACGGCTTTGATGTCGAAAAAGTACGAACTCTGAACATGGAGGGCAAAAAGAAGAAGCGCGGTGGTTTGTTGATCGCAAAGCCCGACTATAAGAAGGCCTATGTAACCCTCAGAAACCCCCTATCAATCTCGCCGGATCTTTACCCGCTTCGCATCATCGAGGAGGAGAAGAAACGGGTTAACAAACAGTCCAAGTCGAGCGTCGTTGAGGAAGGCGAAACCAAGAGGCATTGGCTTGATCAGAAGGAGGGTGCCAAGTTTAAGCTCGAGAAGGCTTCGAACGATCGCAGGCCAAGTCGTGCCGAGGGTGTTGCCAAGTTTCCCTGGAGCAGCATGAGGTCTGGTGCTGGTAGTGCTAGGTAGTGTGGGGAACATTTCGCTTTCTTTATTTGAATACCCGAATGTTGCTTTCCAGGTGCTTGTGATAATCTCTTTCCCCTTTTGAGCATGCAAAAGGAAAACGTATGATGGTTTTTTTGAAGTTCATCATTTAGTCAATCATGGTTATGTTGTCGCTTGATGAATAAAATTGTAGAAAGTTCCATTTAAGCAGGAAAACAACACAGAGCAAGCAAGCTGTTATGAAATGAAAGCTATGCGCAGCTGACGAACGATGAGAGGGCTGTATGTACAATTCAGCGAAAATCACTACTGTATAACTAGTTATAAGTAACTGCACTACCGTAATATTCAAAGAAGAAAGAACAGCTGCTCTTCATTTATGGAAGATAAACTAGTGTTACTTTTGAATGAGTTCTCTATTAGCAGAATGTTTCCTGTCTTTTTGTTTGTGACTTGCAGTCTATAGACGCCGTTGCCTTTGCTGCATTTTGTTTCTCATGAATAAAGGAGCATTCATCAATGGATTAGGGATTTCTTTGGAAAGGATTTGGTTAGCTCATGACATGGGAGGCCTGGGACCAGACGAAGGATGAGAATTCTTACATCACTCTTTGGATAAACTATGCAATTGTGACTTTACCTTGGTGCCAGGAGGTGCTCATCTTCTCCACAAATGAGGCCGGCATAAAATTGCCTGATCCCAGCTCAAGTTTCTTTCTTTCTTTCTTTTTTTGAAGGCGATGCTTTTGAGGTTCGTGTTCTTGTCCGACGCCACCTTAGCTATATTCGTAAGCTTGCAAGTTCATAAAAGAGAGCACTAGACAAATTGACAGTGTTACATTCCTCTCTCCAGAAGTGATCAGCATTCAACAAACATTACCCCTGTTAAAGAAAAAAAAAAAGACAAAAGACAAAATTGTTCAATATATGTAGAACAATTTTGTATAATTCAGTAATTTTTTAAAATAATTTGTTTTTTTTAAGCTAATTTAACTCACTTTTATTATCAAAATAAACGGAATTTGCTCATATTTTCATTGAGCCAACGAGGATTTGATTTTACTCAAATCCATGGAGCACAAATTCACCAGATGAGTAATACTCATTGTTATTTAAAAGTTAAGCTCTTATTTCACCTAATGGAAAGTCAAATAACTACATAAGAATAATTTTATCAACATCGAATTTTGTTCTATTTTTTTAAAAAAAGAATGTTTAATAAGTTTGTCAAATATGAATAACTGTACCGAGTTAAATAAATTACATTGAGTTTTTCCAGGAGGGGGGGGGGGGGGGGGGGGGGAAAGACGTTGAGTTTGCTTCCACCCAAAGCAGCACGTCCCTGAGTTTTTATTAATTATCTTATAATCCTTAATATAGGACCTATTTATTTAATATGAGACAAATTAAAGTAGTTAAATAAATTACTTGATTATAACATATAATCTCTTTAGAATATTTATATACAACTTTAGATTATATATCAATTTATAAGTTAGATAAACTAATTTAAAAAAATAATAAATATAAGAAGCGAGTGTTGCTACTTATACGTTTCACATGGAAGTTTATATATAACATTTTGAGTTTTCAAAGCTTCTTACAAGCATAGAAGGACATTTTATTGTTCTAAACTCTAAAGTATTGTTTTATAAGGTGTGTAATATTTATTGTCTAATTTAATTTTTCTGATTGAGCAGTTTGTTTTTATTGTATGGACAATATGCAATATTTATTTGTAATCACAGTAAATCATGTAATTATTTGCAATCATCTATTTCAAAAGACCCGTATATATATTAAAACTCACAAATGTATTGCTTGTTGATATATATTGATGAGACCAATATTAAAGACCCTTATCATTGAGAGTAAAATAGGGAAAACATCATTGTTTTATAAATTTAAAAAAAAAAAAGAAATAAACCGTTGAAAATGAAATCAATGATAGTCAATGTGAATATAACAAAATAGTTGGAAACCTGTAACACTTTCCAATGTGAATCGATGTTTTTTTTTTTTTTTTGGGTCTAAATAAAGGAGTTATCATAATTCAAAATGATTATATATATATATATAGCCAAAATATATGACAAATACTGGGGAACTTAATTTCAGTCCATTGATCAATAAATATAATTTATTGATGGTTATTTTATAATTTATTTTTCTTTAAAATTAATTGATTAAGTAATCATTCTTAAAAATAATTTGATTACTTCTTAAATTTCATTTGTTATTGATGCAATTTATTGATGTGATGATTTGATTTAGAAATAGTGATATGATCAGAGACCGAGCTTCATTAGGACAACGAGGGCCATCCCCCCCCCCCCCCCCCAAAATTTTTTTTTTCCTTTGACATTATTCTGTAAGCAACATGAGATTGATATTTGTAACTTTATAATGGAGCATCATTATAAAGTGGAAATATTTTTAGTTACAATAGATAAACAATTGCAAGAGTTGAATATAAGGTTTAAGGACAAAAATTTTGAGCTTTTGACATTTAGCTCTCATTTGATTCCTAAGGATGCTTTTAAAACTTTCAACATTGATAATATTTGCGCACTTATTGCAAAATACTATCCTATTGATTTTACTGAGCAATAAAAGATAATTTTGAAGTTTCAACTTCAACATTTTGTTTTTGATGCTTCTAGTCATTCAGATTTGAAAAATCTATCAACTCTACCTAAATTATCTGTGCTTTGATGAAAACAAGGAAATCTAAGGTGTATTACTTGATTAATGGATTGATTCGCCTCTTATTAGCTCTTCCAGTTTCAATAGCTACCACAAAACACTTGTTTTCAAACAATGAAAATAATTAAGATAAGATTACGTAACAAGTTGGAAGATGATTTTACTGCAGATAATATGGTAATTCATAATGAAAGAGAAATAGCTAACATTTTCACTAATGATTTAATTATTGATAATTTCAAGTCATTAAAAGAGCGAAGAATATTACTTTAAGTGACGATAATTTTTAATTGTTTCATTTAGTATAATGTTTTATTAATTTTGTATTATAAATTACGTTGTTAACTTTTAATATTTTGATATATTACATAACATGTAATCTTTTAGAATTTCATGATATTTTCTCATTTTGTAATTGATATGACATCCATACTAGAGACATGTATGTTATCTTATAAAATAAAATTGTTAAAATACTCTTATTATAAATCTGAATATTTTAAAAATGTTATATAATCATAAAATTCTTTAATTAGTCAATGAGTATATATTTGACTCCTCAAATTCTTGTCCCAAGCCCCTGGACATGATCCTACATTGTAGATGATCATTTCCAAGTTTTTTTTTTTAAAAAAAATTTCTTCATAATTGATTAATTAAGTAATTATATTTGAAAATAATGTGATTAATTCTTAAATTTTATTTATTATTGATACAAAATACGGATATTGATTTGATTTAGAAATAGTGACATCATCTCACATTATAATTTATAGATGGCTATTTCCTAATATTTTCTTATTTCATTTATTTATATTTTTTGAAATAAATTATATTTTTTCATATTAGATGTATTAAGCAATTATATTAGTTCATGGACCCTCTTTATATTGATAATCTACTTAATTATATAGAAAATTTATTCCCCATCTCTTTACTTTTTTTCCTATGAGCTGTTAACCCTAACATTTTGCTAATGCTTCCCTTTTTTAAAGCATTCGATCTCTCAAGTGAAAAACAGTGCCCCAGACGTCCTCATATTGGATCCAAATCGATTTTCATTAAACATTCACATCATTTCATTTTAATTAACATATTGTATACTTTGTTTTATCAGCATCAAAATGTATTAGCATATTGTATATACTTAGAATTATTAATCAATATAACTTCAATAAAAAAGAATCATTCATCAATATTACTTTGTATATTCTGACCAAAGAATATTCATCAGTGACAAAAAATTATAAAATCAAACTTAAATAGGTAGGTCCAAGAGGCAAATATCACACTATAGGAGTATCGCCTAATATGATGTGAAAGCACCAACAAAATTAAAAGTAAAATAGACTCGAAACCTCGACTGCATTTGAAAACTCAAAACAACCCAGAGAACACATTTTTCTATTTTTATGTTCATGATGATTGTTTTGTTGGCCCTGAAGGTAGGGTGGACATATCAGATAATCCCACATCATCACTATCAGCTAATGGAGTGTTGTTTCTCTTCTTTTTCTTCAAAGTACTGGTTGCACATCTTGGCAATTGAATTATTAGAAGGTCGTTATCATTTTGAACTTTTTCTATTAACATCAATATTGTCAAGCAGCTTGAGACGTGTTTCTATTTTGGATAGCTGGAAAAAAAGACTCGAAGAATAAATGAAATGAAAAATAGATGAATATATAATCAAGTTTTCAATTACAATATGTACTACTATGAACTAAATCATTTTCTTACCCTTAATTATAGGTATGTGAACCAAACTATTGGATGGTATTTGATGTTGCTCCGCTTGACTCTGGGCCTAACAAGAATTTCTCTTTTAACACAACACTCTAATTGTTGTGGAAAAGTTTTAAGTTCTCATTTCTATAGTTAAAAATGAATCTTAAGAAAATCAAGTATGGAGAAATATAGAAAAAGAATTGTCAATATCCCTAATGAGTTCATAAAGCCAACTTGCCATGATATTGAGATAAATAATTGAGCTCACTAACAATGAATAATAGAAAACACAAAATAGAATGCATTGACAACGTTAATATAAACATTACTGTAATAATGGGACCAACTATATTTATTAGAAATTAAGTTTATTGCTGATTTAGTTTGAATGTTGATTATGACACCTTGATTTATGGGCTAAATTATTATTATGATAACTCCTTAATCATGAGGCCAATTAATAATTTATGGATATAAAATACAAAATATTGATATTGAATTATAAAAGGAAGCGATAAATAACTGTAATAGTTATAAGAGGGATATTTTTATTTATTGTGTCAAAGTAAACAGGATTCACTAACGGCATTAATAAAAATACATCTACTTTCTAAAAAAATGGTTGCTCACAGAATGATTTTTTACCGGCGTTACTACGAATATTATATAAGATATAGATGAAATTTCCAAAAAAAAAAAATCATTTAACAACAAAATTTACTAACATAACCCGACGTAATAAAACTGGATCAGGCCTGCCATGGAGGCCTAGCCGTTGCTTTCCACATCATAGGCTCTGTTTGGGTTGACGGTAGGAGCGGTGACTTAAAAGCTACTGACTTTAGAAAAAGCTCGGTAGGAGTGGTAGCTTAAAAACTATCTAATTTGTGTTTGGATTGATAGTGGTAGAAATGGCGGGACCCACGTCAAAAAGCTGAGAGCGTTTTGGAAAAAGCTGCATGATAGAGCTTTTAGCTTAACGGGCTTTTTGAGCGTTAGGAGCTTTTTCTTAACGCTCAACCCAAACAGACCAAATGAGTGTTGGCAGCGTTAGTGGACTTTTTTTCAAAATTACTAGTTCTAACGCTCCTAACGCTTCTAACATGATGCATTCCAAACAGAGCCTATGTTGGCGGGTTCTACGCCCATTTAGCGGTAAAAAAATTGCAGAGTCATCGTTTGAAGTTTCTCTCATTTCGCGCTGTGTTCCCATGAGAATTTAGGAGATTTAGATCTAAGACCTGTTTGCGTTACATAACCAGTTTCTGGATTATCTTTTCCGTAATAATCTTCATCAATGATGACGGTCTCCCCTCTTAACAAATACAAGCTCGTTTTCTTGGGTGATGAATTGGTCGGGAAAACTAGCATCATTACTCACTTTATGTATGAAAAATTCGACACCAACTACCAGGTCATGCCTGATCTTTTCTCTCCGTTACTTTCTCATTTTGATTTCATGCCGTTCAACTTCTCCTCTGAAATCGACGGATTAAAATTCTGTGCAGGAGGAGGGAAATATATTGCAAACACCTGTTCTTCATTCAAGCTGCATATTTATACGTTAATCTATTCTTCCCCCCCCCCCCCCCCCCCCCCATGTGATTAGATACTGCATTTCCGATGTATCATACAAATATGCATACCTCCATTTAGATTTAGGCAGGTCAATCTGATGTGTAAGAACTTTAATGAATTCACATTGGGAATGAAAAGCTAGTTGCGTTTTTGTTATGATTACCAAGATGTGCTTATAGTTTGGAGGAGTATGAGTAGGTAGATTAATGGATATTAGGTAAATTAGGTCTTAGGATGTCGAATTATTTTTCCTTTTAAGATTTCTCCCTTGTTCTTGTTCATTCTTTTTCGCTGCCAGTTTCTTGACATTGACAGATATTTTGTTCATTTGAATTTCAGGCTACTATAGGAATTGACATTTTCTCCAAAACCATGTGCCTTGAAGATAGAAATGTTCGTTTGCAGCTTTGGTAGGCTGTATTCCTCTTCAAGTGATATACAAGCTCAGTCTTTTTTCCCTTTTAAAATTAATAATTAATTAGTTTATATAAAAGCTAGAAAGAATTCTCATTACTGACGTTGAATTCTTAGCATCAATGCACTTGATGAAGAAGACATCAATAGAATGAATGTAAAAAGAGAATAGATCAGGGAAAAGGAAGTGGAAAAAGAAAATTGAGAGCAATGAGTTATAGGGTGCTCCTTAGGAGGTCTTCTGTCATATACTTATATTGAAATTCATACCAGAGATTTGCAAACTGCTTTGTTTGTTTAAAGTGCTATTGGATTCTCCTTTTTACTTTCTCATTGTCCAGTTCAGTTTAGACTTTTTATCAATCCACTTCATGATATAATACCTTGCTCCCTTTATTAACAACGTCAAGAGCAATAGGTGGTCACTGATTTGATATTTAATCTCTAGGGGCATCATCAGTATATTCTGGTGTGCTTGGTGTGGGCATTTGCTTGTACTTTGTCTGTTCTTTTGTGTTTATTTAATCTATCGTATATTAACCTCGCAGGGATATTGCGGGGCAAGAGAGATTTAGAAGTCTCATTCCAGGCTACATAAGAGATTCTTCTATCGCGGTTATTACATATGATGTATCTAGTGAGTAGTGAACTTTTTTAATGCCCTATTTTCATCTAATGAGAAGTTTTTATAATGTTTTGAAAGAAGACTAGGGAGTTACTAATTAATACACACTTTTTCACTGTTTGTTCTCTTGTGCTCTATTTCTGTCTAATTTTCTAGCATGTTTGCATGAGCATATGGATTTGCCTTGCACTTCATTTTTCAGTGGTTATGAGATTGGTAATCTGTTAAAAGCAACTGTACTTTTATAAATTTCTTATAACTATGTTATGATGCATGCAGACAGGCAATCATTTCTGAACACTAACGAGTGGATTGAGGAGGTACGTACAGAACTTGGCAGTGATGTTATCATTGTCATAGTGGGTAACAAAACTGATCTCGTTGATAAGAGGTGAGCAATATGAATCCCTTGCGCTGAAGTTGATTCTTGATTATATTGCCTTGATTCTTTTGTAAATGAATATGCTTGACCATTATATTAAATATGGTAAGACTTGGTCAATCCTGTTAAAAATGTTTAATAATCATTTTAACAATTAATGGAATATATAACTCTTTATATTCACATGGGCTTAGCAATTTGCCATAGTTGAAGTATTGTTTTATCAGAAACAATTATAAAAAACAATCATTATAGTTTAAACTTAACTTTAAGACTTTTGTTGGGTGACGACTTGTAAGTGGTCTGTAGTAAGTGCTTATTAAAATTAAATGCATACCTTAAAAAATTCATATATGCTAGAATATGTTCAATATTACTCTATAACTATCAAAATATGAATGACCAGATGGTATTTAGAATTTAGAATATAAGATTTGATTACATCAATACTTTGGTATGTAGTTAGCTTTAATTACCAGGTAGGATGCACATTATGTTTTTGGTTAGTATTTCTCATTTTACTGGATAGTTTTTTATGATAATGATGGATACTGAAACAGGCAAGTTTCAATAGAAGAAGGAGATGCAAAGTCTCGTGAGTTTGGCGTCATGTTTATAGAAACCAGTGCAAAAGCAGGCTTCAATATCAGGTGAACTTTAACGAATTCTCTATCTGATCCCAATTTTTGGGTTTATCAGACCATGCTTCTGAACTCGGATGCCTTTGATCTAATTATATTAGTCTAGAAAACCGGGCATGATTCCAAGCTGCTTTTATAGAGAATGCGTCATATCTAGGAATATGAAATTCATGGTCAACTATATTTGTTCTAGTTAGACTTTCTCTCGTCTTTAATGTCTTCTGCAAATGCAAAATTGCAGCCTCTGTTTCGTAAGATTGCTACTTCGTTGCCAAACAGGGAATCTCTTTCCCCTGCAAAACAGGAAGATATGATCGATGTGAATCTGAAACCCACTGCCAATTCGTCTCAGGCAGAGCAGCAAGGAGGCGGTGGCGCATGCTAAGGAAATATAATCTTCAAAAGAGTCTATTGTCCCAAGAAATTACGGGGGAAAATCCATCTGAACGCCCAAACTAACAAAAAAAAAAAATTAAAAAAGGCTCAAAAAAAAAAGTCAAGTGTCAAAAAAGGTCTCAAGCTCTTTTTTGATATTATTTCATAAAATGTTAGCTATTAACGTCTATTGATATAATTGTTAATGGGTACTGATTTAATTGCTAATGGTATTGATTTAGTTGTTAATGTTTATGAAATAATACTTTTTTTTTTGTACAAGCCGAGGGGAGGGGATTCGAACACGGGACCTGAGGGGAGATATAAGACATCTCAATACCACCAGCTGTGCCATTGCACTGCTGTCCTCGGTGGTGTTTATGAAATAATACTAAAGAAAGGTCCTAGGGCTTTTTTTGATACGTGACTTTTTCTTAAATTTTTTTTGTTAGTTTGGGCCATGAGGTAGATTTTCCCAAATAATAATGGATTCCGCTAGATGTCTATTTGGTGAAATTGATAGAATGATGATATTGGAGAAAATCTGTCCATTCATGCCAAATGGCAGACCGAGGTATAAGGTTGGGTGGGCACGTGCCCACCCTTAAAATATAGTTTAAAAAAATAATAAATAAATAAACATCTTAAAACCAATTTAGGTTTTAATCAAATTGCCGATCCCTTTCTTTTATTGCTCTCTCGCCTCCCTCCCTCGGTCTCGGTCTCTCACTGCTTGCCGGTATTAATGGGGATGAATGGTTGAATGATTACTTAATGTTTTATATTGAAAAAAATGTATTTGATAACATTGATAATAAGATAATTATGATAGAATTATAAAAGATAAAGCCTAGAAGGATGATATTGTAATTATTTTTATTGTAATATACTTTTGTTATTGAAATATATATACTTGAACTTATGTAGTGCTCAACGGTGCTATTTTTAACAACATTTAGTCTTGTGTTTCCTTTATATTCTTTTGTTTTTTAATACATTTAAAACTTTATTTAAAAAAAAAAATTCCAGGAACGCTACCCCTGAACCCCAAACCCCCGCTAATAATGCCTCTCCTTCAATATTTTTCTGAATCCGCCCTGATGCCAATGCTCCTTGCGGTCACTTGGTGAGGGAAGCGATGGGATTGATGATCTTGAATCTTGATGCATGATTCGAGCTTCCTAGTCATCTGAACCCCAAATGAGACCCTCGATGTAAGAACCCCGTAATAAACTGATACGAAGTTTTCATTGCTAGACATGAAGCCGGCGCGTTCAGTTTCTAAAATTCTTACGTGGATTAGATACTAAGAGAAAGCTCCAAATCTTACTGGGACGCTGGATTTCGGCTAGTGATGTCCGGGCTCTTGTTCTTGCCATGCATTAAAGTATATACTCTTTTGTAATTAACATAAAACATATTACCGACACTACTAGTAGTACAGTGGTATTGGGATTAATTTTCCCTTAAGGAAGTTAGTGAAGTTAATTAGTATAACATATATTTTTTAAAATACCTTAGCCATTTTCTTTAACTCCCCTATGCCCTCACCAATTTGAATATTGTTGGAGAGACTTCAACAAGAAAATTTAGAAAAAGATTGATAAATATGAAAGTTATGTCTTATATTTAAAAATAAGATTAACTCTTCAAATACTTTTTATATTAAGGACCAAAGGGAGTATAAAATATATGGAAATTTTAAATTTTAAAGATGTATTTGACATAATATATAAATATTTATTTGAAAAAATGACCAAAAAAAAAACTTTGAAATTGCAAAATCCCACATAAGGTATTTTATATAAAATGAGTTATGAGTACTTATTAAGTCTTGTTCTTGTCATTACCTTACTAATTCTTGGTAACAATCATGATTTGAGATTTTACAATTTCAAAATTCTATTTCAATTATTTTTTCTATTTATTTATTTTTGTATATTTCTCGCACGATGAGAGCAGGTAATCCAGTACCAGCCTTGCGATCCCCCGCTAGTTTGTTTGGGTCTTCGGGACTACTTTCTTGATGAGGCTTTTCCTTGTTTAAGCATAAAAACTAAATTCAGTATTACAGAATCTCAGAACTTATCGAAAGAAAGTTTGAGTGAACTTCAATGCACGATTGATTGAAATTTTAGGCAGAATAATCTATTTCCCCTGTAAGTGCCCGAACCGTTGTTCCACCTTACGCAAAATCCACGTTTCACTCGACGAAGGGTGTTTAGTCTGAAAGATTAAAGTAAGCTAACGGCAAAAATATTGCAGAACGATTCTATTGTTCCTCAACAAGACTGGTAAAAATATGCCAGAAAACATTTTCATTCTCAGGGCTTGTCCAACTGTCCTAATTTGGCACAAAAATAAAGGGGCAGCAGAATTTCATATGATTTACATGATTTTATGAGCAAAAATAGAGGGGGTTCATGATAGAATGCAAAAGTCAATCATATATTTAAAGCCAACAAACATTTCCCATATATTACCATCAACTTAATAAAGAGCCATATTTTACATATCAAAGGACAAGTTCGAACTAAGCAACAATGAAGAGGAAGCCTACACGTGACTAGTATGCAGCGGAGATTGGACCATCAAATGAGAACAAAACCATCACCCCTCTGCCTGACTTTCAACGTTAGATATATCAACACCAAAGTTCCAACGCTGGACCTGCAGAGAAATCAATAAATAGAGGTAAAAGAATTGCGAATTATAAATAATAAAAATCAGATAAACAATGAGATTTCAAAAACTTGGATGGAATTAAGGCTGGCAATGTTCAAACTGATTGTGACAACAAGAACTTACAATATTGAAAACAGAAGAGCAACTTTACGGGAATCAAATGAGGCAGAACGCTTATATCTTCTCCATCTGATGCTAGGTAAATCGTGAACCTTGTCAGTGACTGACGTGGCTGTTAATTTACAAAATATGACAGTTAAAAATGGATCAGGGTCACCTGGATATTCAGTTATAGACATATAAGCATATAACAGTGTAAGCAGGATTTGAAGGAAAAGAAAAGCAATCAGTAAATAAGTCAAATATGAGGGTCGCACAACAACAAAATGAAATATACACACACACACATTAAAAAATACTGGATTATGAAGGCTCCTCAATTAAATTAACAGTGGAAAGCTAGAGATTATGGACGGTTTGACTGAATGATACCCTTACTTTTTTTTTTTTTTCCAAATCTTCTAGTTTTGGTCAACCATATCTACTACTGACATAATCAACATGTATTTTACTGCCTTGTTTTTGAGAAGGCATACAATTGTGAAGTCTTTTAGTTGACCTAAAAGTCTAGTCAGAAAGATCCAACTGGCTAAAATTAAGTATTCAAATTTGTAAGTTGAATCTGTTCCTCATTTTGGGAGGATGGTTCTCCTTAGCGAGACAATACAATCAACTCTTGTCAAGACACCAGATTTATCATGTAGAAAATTTCCTTTAGGTCTAAACTATTTTTCTGAACTATTCTGACAGTTTGCTAAACTATTTTTCTATCAATAAAAAAAATATTATTCCACAGGAGAACAAAAGAGGAGGGTTTTAGATATACCCCTTGAAGTGGTGAGGTTTGTCAGAATTTGCATGAGTTTTCCGCCTACTTTTGAACTAGCTTGTCTCCACAACACCCTCTGCAATATTGTGTAGTGTCAATTCTCATATCAGAATAGGCCCCCAAAAAAAAAAGCAGAAGTCAAAGGCAACTCTTTCTGTTGCTTTTATACAACACAATTGGAGTCAAACAGAATTTTAAGGCTATCTTATGAATCATACATTTAGAAGATGAGTTTACGAGACTTACAGTTAGAAAATTCCTGGTTTTAAAACTTTCAATCCCCTCTTCATAAAATTCAGGCGAGATTGGATTTCCATTAACAGTAGGTATATCAACCTTGCATGAGGAACACACCCCTTCGCACTTCATTTGTAAATCAACGCAACTGTGGCAATTTATTTGGGCATCTAAACTCATCAGACTTTCAGAATGATCAGGAACTTCTAAGATGCTGAAGAAAGCCAGTGGTGAAGCACAACCTGCCTTATCACCTTCGTCAGGCAATACTGAAATGCTATACAAATCTTGATCCTGCAGAAATAGAGGCGCTTCAGATGAGTTCTTCAGAAGCACAAAAGCACTTAATATTGATCTCTGCCTATGTGCATAACCTTTGATGGTTAAAAGTTGATCAAGCAACTCGAAAGAAAAAGGAAAGCGAAAAATTGAAACAGCAGTTGTGAAGTTAGTGCCAACACGCTTCCTCTGATGCAAGTTAGAAATAAATCATTTCTATGTATAGAGCAATTACTGAGTAGGAAATAAATCATTTCCATATATAGAGTAATCACTGAGTATGAAATAAATCATTTCCATGTATAAGAGCATTCACTGAGTAGGAAATAAATCGTTTCCATATATAGAGCAATCACTGAGTAGGAAATAAATCATTTCCATGTATATAGCAATCACTATGTCACTATGTAATTGTTTACTGTTGGTTATAAATAGAAGTGTCCAGGCTCAAGATGAATTATTCTGAGAGCTGGCCTAATTTCTATATTTCTTGTCTATGCATCTCAAGAATAGGAACTTTATTTTTGCCTCCTCCCTCACCAAACGACAGACATCCCTAAAATTAACCCATTGCAGAAGAGAAAGGGGGACGTAAAATTCAACCAGATTTTTATATAGTTTCAGTTCATTGCAACTTCATGCCTTGATAGAGGGTCAACTTTGACTCACTCTCCATTATTCCCATTTTCACTTTCACCAGGCATATAGTTGATGCCGTAGCCTGGTGGCCGAAAGCAAAATGGATTATAAACTCGATCTCATCACTTAGCAAACTAAAAGTGCGGTAAATTATTTAAAAAAATAAAGGAAAAGGATAGACAACTGTATAAGAAAAAGAGGAACTCACAAGTGAACTGTGCAAGGGTTCATGCAATTCTCCTGGGAGTGAAGCCTCTTCAAAAAGTATTGACGGAACCTCTGAATGGAAGGGAATATCAGCGTAGAAATTGAAGCTATTTCAGCTCTTCCAGCATGTAAGTAATCTAATACTATTACCTAAAGGATCCAGTTGTTTAACTTCGTCAGAACTTGGTTTAAGTAACTTCAAACACGAACAACTGACAGGCAGGCTGCCATTCCCATCCAGAAATTCCCGAATCTTAGGCTCCCCCTGCAAATAAACCGCAAGTCAGACTTATCCCCAAATTTAAGAGATGATGGATAGAAATCAATGAAGCCCGGTGTCGTGATTTAGAAGGAAAAGCTCGGAGTGTGTGTATTGAGCACCTTTGAACTTTCACCATAACGACACTTCAAGCAAGTTGCCTCAATCAGTGTTGATTGCATTTCAATTAGTGTTTCGCAAGAGTTGGTCAATTTTCTTGTTTTAAATGGTAAGCAAACAAGGCAAAGTAAAATAAAATGGTTTCACGCATGACTCTTGCTGAGATTTCCACCTTTCAATCTTCCATCATGAGCTGGAAAGTACCAGCATTCTACACACAAATTTTTATTTCTTCTCGTAATGCAACTTGTTAGCAACTAAAGCAAGTGGCTGGTATGACTGGCCTTCAGATTCGGGTAATAGTCATGTGAGGCAACTAAACTTCAAGTGCAGCTTAAACACAGAAGTACATCAATAGCAGGTGAAAATTAGACTGAAAAATCATCCTGAATTTAAGAAGGAAACAGAATGTCACCTCGCAGGACGAATCAACAGCCATCGTTGAGATAAAGCAAAGAGAAAGTGAAAGTAGCTGAGATCTTCACTGACGAAACGGTTTTATAAAAGAAACAATGTGGCCGAAATGCCCGTGAATGCGAACGTTACATCAGAGGAGAAGAGGTGTAAAGAGGGAGCTCCTTCCATTTTACCCTGCTTTGCCAGGATTTGCCGAAAAAGCTCCTGAATACGTCGTCGTCCACGATTGCGACAAATTTTTTTTTTATTTTTTTATTTTTTTCCTCCTCTTACGTTAGTGCTTTACTGTAATGCCCCTCTCTCCTTTTGGGCTTTTATTTTCTGGAATGAAAATAATAAAAAAGAACTGTTACAGATTTGTAATGTAATACTCCATATCAACCTAATTTTCAACATTTTAAAACAATTTTTTACATATATAATATTTATAATAGATAAATTCATATTAGTGGAATGGTGTAAGAGCATTTTAAGTATTTGATGGAATATAGTGGTGGATCTTTGAAGGCGCCTGGGGGCCGTGGGAAAAGAAAAAGTTTAAAAAAATAATTATGCAAATTAAATATGGAAATGTGGGATCTTTTAAATTAAGGAACAGAATATGGGAATTATTTAATCAATTAATTAAATTTAATGGACCCAATTAATTATATTTAATGGACGATGAGCAATTAAATGTGATTGATTGATTATTCCAATTATGTCAAAGATAACTCATTTGGTAACGCGCCTATTATTCTCCAAATCTCCCTTCCCTGGACAACTCATTTGTGATTTTTCGGCTCTTGCTTGCTACAGGTAAATTCTCCCATCTTATTTCTTTGCTATAATTCAACTTAATATTTACTTTGTTTGGTCTTGATTCTATGATTTTTTTTCCTATTTATATTTAGTATGATAATAGATAATCATATTGTTTAAATTGTTTATAGGTTATTTGTAAAGTGATAAAATCTAAGAATAGCTCAATGATGAAGAATAAAACAATTGATTCATTTTTCAAGAGGAAAGCTAGTGATCATATAGAGGAAGGTAACATAGCTTCTACATCTTTATCAGTTGAAAAGACTTGTCATGATACTCTAAGGTTTGAATGTGAGGAACAACCTTCTAAAATTCCTAAGGTTACTTCTAATAAATTTGATATTAGTTCCTTAGAGCGTGATCCGGGTAAACGCCCTCAAATATGACAACATCATGTGAATCAAAGAGATGAAGTTCGAAGGGCTTATTTAAAATGACGTACCTACCAATGTAAACTTCAATGTTATCCTCTTATAGGAAAGAATCATTCAAGAAGATTTCAATATTCTTGGTTTGGTATATTTCCTTCTTGGTTAGAGTATTCTCCTACTACAAATGCTGCTTATTGCTTACCATGTTTTCTTTTTTCTAAACCAATTGGACATTCTAGAGCATATGTTTTTACTGTTAAAGGATTTCAAAAGTGGAAAAAAGTCCTTAGTGGAAAAAATTGTGCCTTTCTCAATCATATAAGAGAAGATCCTTGCCCACCACATAAATTACATTGTTAACTTTTAATATTTTGATATATTATATAACAGGCAATCTTCTAGAATTCCATGATATCTTCTCATTTTGTAATCGATATGACATTTATACTTTATACATTAGAATTGTTAAAATATTTTTATTATAACTCTAAATATTTTAAACATGTTATAAAATCATAAAATTTTTTAATTAGTTAATGAATATACATTCCCCTCCAAATATTTATCCCAAGATCTGCCACTGATGAAATAATTTTTTTTTTTGGGGATGAAAAACATAATTGGAAATTAAGAATACATTTGCATTGACGTTTAAAAAATACGTTTACATTAATAAAATAAAACTCATCTTACATACTTATTTTGTATATTGTAAATTACATAAACAACGTAGTGAAACAATCACTTGGTAAGCAATAGCTAAGAAGAATTTCAGAGTTCTCTTAACTTGTTGCTATCATTAATTAATGCTCTAATTCGAGAGGGTGGTGGATGTGTGTGTAATTTTAGAGGAACCGTCCACATATTTGAAAGAGAATGACTTGAAAAGAAAAGGAAAATTTAATGGACTTGAAAATTGGGAAGGTATCTGAGCAAAAAAATAAAATAAAATGGGAAGGTAGAGTTGGGAAAATGTTGAAAAGGAAAGGGCAAAGTTGAGGAATTATAGAAGATGAGATGTTGTTGAGAACGGCTGCATGTGAAGGCAAAAACATGGCGTGTCACGACTCACGAGAGTGAATCAGAGTCACGGGCTCGCTTACTATTATTCTCTTGACTCTACTGTCAGTGGTTGAGGCTTGGCGTTATTGACTTGAGTTTGTACAAGTATGTTTACGTAAGTTCTTTTTCTCCTTGAAAATATGTTGTTAAAATAAAACTTTTCTCATTTATTTCCTCCCTCAGTCTTTGTCGTCATTCCTTTTTTTTTTTTTTTTTGTTCTTTTTCTCTCACACCACGGTTCAGGGCTCTCACTGGTGAGCCCTTGGGAAAATGATTGGTTCGAAGTAAATAAGAAAATCCATAATATTACGTAAAATATTAAGCTAAAATGTAGTGACAAAAATGACCTTATTCATGTATAAATTGAAAATTTTAAAAAGCTTGGGTTGGAATTCAAGTTTAAGTTGGCATCATTTTTAATTAAGTATTTTTTATATTCATTCTTTATTTCTCATGTTTAAAAATGAAGAAAGCTAAATTGAAGCAATTATGCATACAAGTCGAAAGTATCATAATAATGAATATGAACAAATTAGTTAAGAAAAATGACTCCAATTGATATATGTGATTTTCACATTAAACTCTCATATTTCTAACAAAAGGTTTATAAGACCAGAGGAAGTGATAAAAAGACCGATGGCTTGAATTGAACAGGATAATATCTGTTTGAGTTAACAGTAAAAACTACTTTTACAATATGATTTACAGTGTACGAGATAAATATATAATAATAGTTTTTTCTTAGTTTGTGTGAACGTACTTCTCAAACAATAACTTAAACATGTCCCAAATGGCCAAGATCCTTAATTAAAATTATAAAATTCTGAACTTCTAAGGTGTCATCAACCTATCGTTCTCCACCAACATCCATTGAGAGTAGGTGGAAAGAGACCCACTCTCTTTTAATTACGTCCTTGGTTTGAGGTGTGGGAATGGAAAAAATAGTGTTGTGAGCTCCTTTTCTATGACTGTGGGTCCGACTTGAGGCGAATTCGGATTAGTCAAAATTAAAGATTCCGGTGAATCAGGTGGGCGAAAAAAAAAAGACACTTATTGTCCTCCTTATTCAATGTTAGAGGTGTCATTTTCCTTTTCGTCTTTTTTTTTTTTGGATATAATTTGTCTTAGTTAAATTGTAGTAACGTTTTGTCGGAGCAAATTGAAGGATTATCCCTGGGCCACACTTCCGCCCAAACAAAGCTGCTGGCTCTCTAGGTGGTTCATATAAGCCCATTTTCAAAGTGACGACACTTTTAAGGGTTAAGGAACAAATTTACCAATAAACTATTGGCTTAGGAGTACCCAACACAATAAACTATCATCTAGACCTTAAATGCAAACAAACTTTTGAAAATGTTAAATAAGCACAATGCCGTTAGCTCATGGGTAACGTCCGTCTATTGTTGCTGGATTGAGGGAAATGAATTAACATCTAATACAACACGTGGCTTGGTGAGGCGTGAGTGACTCAGCCAAAACATGGAAGGAAATAAACGATTGAAAGAAGCAAGAAGCAATTAGGGTTTATTCGATTTGGGGGGAAAAAAAGGAGAGTCGAAATCATCGTCACTGTGAAACTCATCATCGTTGGCGGAAAAGGCATCTTGAACGGCGTCAAAACCTTGTTATTTGAACATTACACTGACTAACTACGAAATCATGATGAAGGCCCTATATCGTTTCCTGATATTTGTCTTACTTGTAATTTCTTTCACTGATGAGTATATATTTTATGATTAAATAGGTGTATATTTTATGAGATTTAATTGAAATTATTGATATTATATACCTATTTAATTATCTTTTATGAACTTTTTCATAATTGAATGAAACTTGGGATCAAAGAATAAATCGACATAAAATCTACTCATATCCTATTTTTATTGTACAGCAAATATTAGCTGATTTGTAATGAAGTAGAAAAGGCAATTAAGAGGATATGCAATCAACCAAACTCGGTGGTCCAACGCAAGAAAAATAGAAACAAAATCAAGTGTGTGATCTGATGGAGTAAATTACAAAATATGAGATATCTTTGTAATAAGAAAAGGAGAATCAGTGACCTAAGACTTAAATTATAAATAGGGAGGCAGGGACAAGAAAAGAGAGAGGATCTGAGAGACACAGAACGAGAAGGAACAAAGAAGCAGAGGAGTAGAGGCTGAGCGTTTCAGTTCTCTTCATCATCCCCACAGAAGGACGGAAGGACTGTGGAGGCGACGAAGAATCTTTCTTTCCTCTTTCTCTCTTTATTCTTTGAACCTGAGTTTTATCTTTTTGTTATGGATTTGAATAAAGCCATGTGTGGCTAGCTGGTTTTGCAACCTAGAGAACCTATGAACTTGTTTAGGTTTTAGACATTATTCCCACTTGTTAGTTTTGCTTAATTTTATTCAGTTTATTTAATCCTGTGTTCATTGTTATTGCTTATTGATTGATCACCACTGAGCATGTTTTGGGGATTTAGGGTTGAACTTGGAAGAGAGAATCCTAAATTGACCTTGGGATTAAATAATGTGGAATTAGATTTAAATTTAACGTGAAGTTAGGTTTTGATCTAATTTGCGTCTAGGATATAAATATACCTAGAAGCTCTGCATAATCAAATTAGAGTGAGCCCGATTTAAAACACATCTTATTTAGTTGTGTGAGGCATCACATAATTAATTAAGGTAGGAATATAGGTGGACTGGAAGGCATTCATAGACATTAATACTCTAGATTAGCTGATTAGGTTAAGTCAAAATTAATTTAGTGGGGATAAAATCTAGGAATCAAATAAAGGATTAGTGACTCTAGGTTGCTCATTTGATTAGTGGTAGGTTGTTGATTTTAATTTTAGATTTTGTTTTCTTTTCTCTTAATTAAATTCAATCTGATTTGCTCAACTTAAACGAAATTGTGAAATTAATATTCAATGGAAGTTTGTGGTACTAAATCCTCGAGGGAACGATATCTTACTTACTCTTCATTACTTGATACGGCCCGTGCACTTGCGGAGTTTTTAGGCTATAAAGTTTTGTCCTATCATTCACACACATCAGTTCGTTCATTAATTACGAACACTCTTCTTCATCCATGACTCATTCCGAGCAATCCGTCGTGTCATCTTCGCATTCCGTCAACCTCGATCAGCTTATCTCTGTGTTCTTCCGTGACTTGATTAATAAAGGTCTCATGAAGAGAGAATCTCAGAAATCAGTTTTCCTCATCAACAACATCGTCGAGGAAAACCTCATTGGCACTCAGAGTCTTGCCGATTACAATGTTGACCTCATTGCTCTCGATGATTTGGAGAAACAGAACTCTGTTCTTGACGGGACCGTCGATTTCATCTTCACCTTTAATTTTCAGGAAGCTTTGAGATTCATTGACCATACTCTAAAAACCGATGGGGTTGTCACCGTTCTTCTGAATGACAATCCCTCAGCTGCAATCAACAAACCTCCCAATTACAAAATCACATATATGAGGGGGCTTGACTTGATTGCAGTGGCTTTGTGGAAAACCAGCGTTGCAGAAACAAAGCCCCAAAAACAGATAAAATTGCTGTCAGAGTATGCTTCATCAGAGGCGAAAAAAGCTGCGTTGCAGAAACTCAAAGACGTTCTCTTGAAGCCTCCATAATTAGCATCAAAGAAATCAAGCCGGTATTTGAAATGCACGAGGTACCTACCGGATTTGATGGGAGACTCCCTGGAGAGCTACCCACACCAGGTGTTCATCGACATGGGGTCGCCGGAGAAAGACGGAGGAAGCAAAAGCAAATGAATCCTAATTGCTTCTTGCTTCTTTCAATCATTTATTTCCTTCCACGTTTTGGCTGACTCACGCCTCACCAAGCCACGTGTTGTATTAGATGTTAATTTATTTCCCTCAATCTAGCAACAACAGACAGACGTTGCCCATAGCTAACATCATTGTGCTCATTTAACATTTCCAAAAGTTAGTTTGCATTTAAGGTTCAAATAAGAGTTTATTGTGTTAGGTGCTCTTGGGCCAATAGTTTATTAATAAAATTGCTCCTTAACCCTACTTTTAATTTGAGTCTTGATTTGCACATATTATATTATAAGGGACTAGTCCATTTCGATATACTCAACTCCTACTTGTTTTGTTAAAACATGTTGTAATGACTAATGCAAGTTTACTTCATTCACATATCTCAATAAATTATATTATTCATAATTTGTGAATAACATGGTTTCTTATAACTTCTATAAACACACCGACATCTATCTGATACTAGTAACTTGTACAATTTCTGTATGGAGGGGAGCATAAGTCGCTCCTTTATCAAAAACGAAAACCCCATGCTCTCTTCCCATATATGCTTGATTGATTGATGCGTTTGTCATGTTTCAAGGCCATTTAATGCCGCTTGCAACCTCTAATTACTGAAATAAGATTAAATTATCCAAATTTAAACAGTTCATTTTTTCAATTTCAGTCCTCAATTTTAAATTTTGGGCAAGAAAAAAGTCCTCAATTTCAAATGAAAAACTTCCTCTATCTTATAAAATTAAGTACAAACCATTCCATTTTGAACTAAATAGTTCAGATGAGTAGCACAGAATCCATTTTGGTAAAGAACAATAGGATCACAAGAGCTCTGTTACTCGAACAAGTCTAAACAACTAGGACTCAATAAATTAATCATGAGTCATTAGTCATCATATACTATATTACTACTTATAAAAGCTCACTCCAAAAATCATAGCAGCTCGGTTAAATAAAGTGAACATTTGGATCAACAGTCAATCATAGAATGGACACAAGGATCCCAACTAAATTCTGCACATCAAGATGACAGAGCATACACTCAGCATTTACATCAGTCCAAGCATTAATAATTTTATGACTTGAAATATACCTTAGTTTCTAATTTTCTATCATCGTCGCTAAAAAAAATACTGTACTCCATCATTTTTAAATAATAGACATCTTAAAATCGGATTGTACAAGGTAATCAATCATATGACAAACAGCCCACCCTTCCTCTCCCCCAACTCCCCCTTTTTTTTAAAAAAAGTTTGTAGCATAATAGCATATATGGAAGGAATCATGGTGTTTAACACACGATTATCAGTGAAATCAATTCTCCAAAGTGTATTATCAAAGCAAATATAGAGAGTATATTATTAAAGAGAGAAGAGGAGAAAAAGTAAGCCCACCCGGTGGCTCTCACATGCAGAGAGATGTAGCCCACCATTTTCTCTTCCACTTCATCAAGACGACATTTCAGGGGATCCTGATTAGATAATCAAACAGATGACCAGTCAAAAAGAACAGCCATAAATAAGTTACAAGCACTTCCAACAGCATTTAGTATCTAAGGTTGATTAACATTGTTGGTGAAACTACACACCATATATACTGCTCTTTCTTCTCTTATTGTGAAAAAGATAGTGTGCTTCCCCCATCCACTGTACATACCAACCACCTAAGTATGAATTTTCGCAACCTGTATCTTCACAAGGATGTATAACACTCCTCACACAGGTTGGATAAGAGAAAAGGAAGGTGAATATTTTAAAATATAATTAACGTAGAAAACAGATGAAAAGGGCAATTCCAAATGATTTAAGTATCAAAAGTGTGGAGCTCCTCTGTCTAGTTCTTGTTACCAGAGCCAAGGCTCTCATAAAACAAAATGTACCCATGGTCTGTATTACTGGAATATTCTTGTGCCGACCCAAAGAATGTCTGCACAGCAGATTCATCAATCATCTCTACATTTTCGTCATCAAAAAATAACCAGTGGTTATGGCTTTTCACAAGGCTGACATAATGCCCATGGTTGGGTCCACTCCCAACATGGACAACTACTGCAAATAGTGAGTACTCAATATCTGCATCTTCAACAGTGTTACTCAACTTCAGCTCAAGGGGGAAGACAACCCGGTAAGACAGCTTCTTATAGCGGCCCAGCTGCTCAATGTACTTAAACCGTTTAAGATGGATGACCAAGATATGAGGTGGTTTCTTGATCTTCATCCTCTTCTGAGCTTCTTGCAAGCTAGTATCATAAGAAAATTCAAATGCAGGTCATTAGAGATGAAAATGGACACGAAAAAATGCAGTAGAAACACAAGCGCACACTCACTTTAAGCCGAGGCAATCAAATCCCTTTCAGGGAATAGACAAATAATGTCATAATCATCGCCAATTTATTACAAAAGTTAGGTCAAAACCATATATCAGGAAACAGTAAACATTATAATATTTATTAAAAATTAAATAGTAATCTATATTCTATTAGTCAGGTATACAAAATTTCAGCAAACTAAAAAGGGATATTAGAACCATTCAAAATTTGCAAAATGGTGCTTCATCCCACAAATATGGAATTCACAGTCATAACTCACACAGTCAGCAGAACTCTTTAGATAAGCACATAGTTCAAAATGGTTGGACTGGCACTTTACCTCCTTCAAAGTGCCCAAAGAACCAAGTAGAAGTTGAGGCCACAACAGCGGCACACAGGTAATTAATAATATAAAAATTGAGCCCAGAATTAAGGTCATATGTACCTGCAGCACTTGTCACAAAAAAATTTGTCTTCAGCATTCAATGTCTCGGTGGAACTGAAGTTTTTCAAACAGCTAGTGATAGAACTGTTTTGCTCAATATCAAGGCTCAAGTCAAAAAATGTTTCGTCCCTAGCTGTCACTGTTTCACAACGCAAGCACCTTGTCTCATTGGTGAGTATTCCCTGGTTAAAAAAAAATGGAATTCTTTAGAACCATACGAAAATTCAAACCACTGATCACACTATGAAGAAAGAGGTTACAAGTCCCTCCCTTCCCACAAAAAAAAAAAAAAGAGGATAAGAAGAAACAGTCAATAGTGGTGATGGTAACAAAAATTGAATATATTCTCATCAGGGATGGTTATAAAAGTCAGTTACGTAGAATTTTTAAAAAATGCATTATTTATGCATTACTTTCAGCCAAAGTCCATACTAATCATATAAAATAATAATATTAACCAAAAATGTCAACAACCTAAATAGGTAAATTTCAAGGTGTGCACAAACTTTATTTTCTAATTAGTCAAAATAAAATGGAGAAGAAAAAAAATGAACAAGATTAAAAAAGAGCACTAACTGGCTTGACCAAGATCCAAGTTTAAGTTTATGCTCCCTACTTCTGCCCCAAGCAACGCTTAAAGAAAAACATCAAGCTGGCAGGAAAATGTAACCTGAAAATTTTTGTGCACCCATGTAACTAAAGGCTCCTTTTGAGCACCATTGGTTGGACCATTCCTATGTCCATTCGCAGTCTTTTGAGAAGGTGACAAGGCATCTTGATCAGTTTTTGCACCCTGGGCCTCTTTCTCCAGAATGTCAACAAGTTCATTTAACAAGAAGTTCAAGAATTCATGGGCATCCTACCAAAAAAAAGAAGAAAGAAGAAAGAGAAATTCCACAATGACAATCTTATTTCAAATAAGGAACATAGACAACATCAAGAGACATTAAGTAGCTAGTAGTAGATTGACGTTAAAGGGCAGAAGAAACAAACAATGTAAATGATAAGAAATGCACTTCAGCAGTGACAGCATCAGATAATTTATGATATACAAACCCCATGCCCATGCTAGGAAGTGACTAGTAATGCAATTTCACTCTGAAGTATGACCTAAATTTTAAAAGCAAAGGTCCTAAGGAGTTGTTGCCATACAACAACAACAAAGCTTTATCCCACTAGATGGGGTCGGCTCCATGGATCATATGACATCATGGTGCTCAGACGAAAACCAAATCTTTAGATAGATTATTAATCAAAAGTTCCCGCTCTATAACCTCATTGAATGTAAGGAGTTGTTGTTGCCATATGGAACAAAAATTGAAAAGATAGTATTTCTAATTATATAAAGTTGGTTGTTGATAAAATACAATAACATTGTATGATCCATGTAGCTTAATCCCATTTAGTGGGACATGTTGACAAGGCTTGTTGGTGTTGTATACTATTTCCAATTAGTCACTCAACAGTCAATAACATCCAGGTGCAAATCCTAGCTCAGATAGCAGGGTTATGTATTTACATATCATGGCCCAGACATGTACAAACACCATGATCATTTCCATTGGTCCTTGTCTCATGGGCAATGACATAAAGTTCACAAGACTTCAAAGTTCAAAACAAGAGCACTAATTGGAATCCTTCACATTTGGGTCTAATCTATCTAGAGACTAGAGTAACATGACCCTAACCATGGCATTAACTTTGTCTTGCTTGACAAATCTATGACTGCAGCTTTAATACAGATAATATCATCTACAATTCATATTCACATTTAAATTCAGCTGCAACTTCAAAGCATTAACTGTACATAAAACCCTACCATAAACATGGAAAGACATGAAAACATACTCAAGCAATGCTTGTGTCAACCAAAAAACTCCCATGTCATTGTATAGATGGAAAAAGGAATGAGAACAGAAGAGCCTTTGCTAGAGCAGATGCAATCAGGCTAGAAACAAATGGATCAGTACTTCAAGATGGGATTGGAGCTTGTGAAGGAGTTATTAAAGACAAGGAAATTGGGTCCAAGGTTTCAGATGCAGACTCAGAAAATTTCCCCCTGCTCTTGGCGAAACTTTGGGTATCAGTATCTATAAAGGCCTAGAGTCATGTTGAACAAAAGAGCTGTGGAGGTTTTTGTGATTGTGCAGGTGCTATCACAACAAGCACAAGGGACAACCATGGATATCACCCCTTTCAAGAGATTATAGACTCTACTAGAAGACTTTTGTGCAGAAATTGGAAAGTTTTTTTTATTTTTATTTTTTGTATAGCGAGGAAAACAGTGACGCTGACTATCTTACCGATGTAAATGACTTAATTCTTTTGAACATCCACCTTTGATTAGCAGAGGTAGATCATATGGATATGTGGACTTTAGTTCTCGTATTTTGTTTTACTGAAGTAATGAATTGTTTCCTTTCCATTAAAAAAACTTCAAAAAATTCCAAAACAACCAACTTGCCTGAAGAAAATTTACTCTGCAAACTTAACCACACACCTGATGCATATAACTACGGAAGAGTTCATTCTGTTTTTTTAACCTCTGTACAAATCGCTTGGGAGCAATAACACCTGTTTTCTTCTTCTGGGAACTTATCTGCACCAGGAGAAAAGTGACACGTATTTTAAACAACCATAGAAGAAGGAAAAAATACATGTATATTACCTGAACTTTTGAAGGGATTAATTGGGTAACAACGTTATTGAACATATCTCAGGTGCAACCAATACAATATGTATAATCAAGCATACTACAATGACAATGCAGATTTAGAGAAGCATGCAATGACCTCTACCAATTGTTAAATCTCCAAGGAGAAGACGAGAGGGGGAAATTACAAATGCTAAAAGAAATAAAGATCACAATCACATTGACAAAGGAACAAATTTGGGCACCATCAAGATGTATTTTCCAAAGACAAGAGAAAACTTTCATTCCTGAAATCCAAATACAAGAAAGCACAATAAACAATTTAATTAAGCACAAACACCAACACAAACCATGTAAACTTTAGGTATACTGCAGAAAGAATTCTCAAGTTATTAAGTCCCTACTTCCTGAATAATAAAACGATAATAACAATCCCATAGATGCCTTAGAATATGACTACAATGCCAGAAAAATCTAATGAAGTAAGGGAAACAACAACTTCCTTTGGTGGAGGATGGCATCTAGGCAAGTGCTAGAGTTATACTGGGTGAGGCCAATAAAAACTATCCAGCAGAAAACTATGGCAGCATACCAAGAAATTTTTAAATCAAAGATTCCTTACCTGTGAAAATAGGTCAGCTAAGCAAGTCAAAAGGTTTTCTTCAACATCTCCTATGCTTTTATTATTTCCATAATACTCTAGTAATTGCTCACGAAATGGAACACAGAAGTATAGTGCCTGCAGAAAGAGGTAAAAAGTGTAACTAACGAGTAAAGAACCACAAAAATGGTTGTCAAAGAATGCCAAACACACCCATCTTCATATACTGTCATTGGAGACACCTAATGCAATTATCAACGTCACCAGATGGTCCAGACAAGGTAAATGCTGACTACATATAAACAAAAGTATATATTGAAATAAGATATAAAATGTTTTATAATTTAGTGACCATGACTTATTATCAAGAGCCCATGAAGGGTGAGATGTTGAACAAAGCATTTACAGAGCGTCAATGATGGTAACCAATGTCAATGAAGAAGATATCATAGAGTAAAAGAATTATTTAATTGAGACAAGATGGTATAGTAAAGGTAATATTGTAAGGTTTAGACCAATTTGGTGAATCTTTAGAGGTATTTAAATTCGTTATAACGCCGCTATCATTGCCTCCTCTCAGACAGCGAAGCCGGGAAGCTAGTTTATTTATTTGATGAGCTAAATTAGAATTCTGAAGAGGGTGAGAAATATGCCAATGCTGCACCGTGCAATTCTAATTTGGTCAATAAATCAAGGGCTTAAAAATTTTACGAGTAAACGACTTCAACAATTTTGCGATAGAATTACACGATATTGAGAAGACTAGTTAACAAACTCTCATGGTCACCCGGAAAACAAGACAATCTCTGTCTCACTACAGAAAATCGATGGTTGTCTCATTTGACGAAGAAAGCCAGTCAGAAACAAGAAATCAACTCTGATGATGAAAAAACGCGTCTATTCTCAGTTGCTTACCTGCAAGACACTATTACAGTAACAAGTGTTGCCAAAATTCTCCAGGCCGAAGTATCGCTCGCCTTCAGGGAATTGATCGCCGAGAGCCTTCTCTAGCTTGGAGCCCGCAGCACCCATCAGCCTATAAACCAATAGTTAAGACTCAGATCGGGTTCAATTCAGCACTCGCATTCCCTCAAGATTCAATGACTGGTTCTGTCTTCCAGCGCAGCTTCAAATCGTTAGGGTATGTTTGCCAATGAACCAATAGGAATGGCTTTTCCGTTTTAACTTTTCAGCCTGCAGCGATTTGGCAACAAGGGTTTCCTCCAGCCAGAGGTTGAGTAGAACAGAGGCGGTAGAAACAGAAGAAAATCCCCCGGAAATGAAGAATGATCTTTTTTTGCTCAAAAATGAAGCATGATCTTTGAAAATACAAAAATACAAGACGAAATAAATAACCAATCTGGTCAATTTACACCTAGACAAAAATATAAAGTCTTTTTATCATTAAAATTTTTTATTTTACATATTCTAGCTTTATCAAAACAAAAATTATTAAAATTTTAATAACAATATAAAATAAGATTTAAATTTTTCATGGCTGCTCGAAAATTTGAGATAAGCATCACATATCTGTTTATTGCCTTAATGATGAGTTTAATATCTTTTTTTGATATAAATGATGAGTTTAATATGTTAGTTTATTGGATTGCATTTTTCACTGAATTTTTTTTTGGACCAGTTCTCAAGTTTTTTTATTTTATATATATAAAAATTTTAGGAAAGGGGTTGAGCTCACCCACAGTCCAAAAGCAGGGCGCTTGGAGCCCAATCCACAGGGGATACTGGCCAAAGAATACACACGCATTCACCTCTACCAGCGTTACCACTGCTTCCTTGACCCCTAAGATACCTCCCCCGACATACCAACACAGGGATCAAATCTCTTTCCTTAAGGTGAAGAAGACCAACCCCGACATGCCACGTCAGTTGAACCAAAGACGAGGGGTGACTTGTTCTCAAATTGTACGTGTCATCCTTGCGCAAGGGGAAATGGGTTGTGGGGGGAAAAACGGCTAAGCCTATCAAGCAAAACCATTTAGGCTCAAAAATTAGGAGTTGGCTCCTCTCCCTTATTCTCCTTTTTTTTTTCTTTTTTTCTCATTCTTTACTCTCTTTTTCACATTTCTACCGTTGAATAAAAATTTCAATGGCCCAAATTTTATATCTTATAAAAATATTATTATAATTTTAGTTTAAAATACATAAATAAATTTAAATTGTTAAAATTTATTCTGAAAATAAGTTGATTATTATTATAGAGTAAATTTTATTTGCATTTTTTTCACAACTGTTTAGAATAAATTTTAACAATTAAAATTTATTTATGTAGTTTAAACTAAAATTATAATAATATTTTTAGAAGATATAAATTTTGGGCCATTGAAATTTTCATTTAATGGTGGAGATGTGAAAAGGAAAGCAAAGAATAAGAAAATGAGAATAAGGGAAAAGAAGAGAAGCCAACTTCCAAAAATTGATCTTCAAATTGCAAATGATCTATATTAACGTTAGCTCTAATAGGTTGAAGGTCTAAAAAAGTCAACCCTATAAAATCGAGGATTGACCCATTTAAAACTTTTTATTTTTTTACATGGTGCTAATTTGTATATTGTTAATGATATTGTAAATATTCTGTTGTTATTATATTTTAAAAATAAATAAATTTCATAAAATAGTTTGGTTTACTTGGTTTTTGACAATGATTTGTTGATTCCAACTTTAAAAAATAGGTTAATTTGGACTTTACATGATGATTTGATCTATGTTATATGTATGTATTTAAACTCTCTCTCTCTCTATATATATTTTCCTTGAGAGAGTATTTTGATATACTTATTTAACTTGTCATTCTATAATTTAATTCAGAAATTTATTAATCTTAACAATAAAACTTTACTAGAGCGTAATAATAACTAAACTTCAGAGCCTTGAAAGTGAATTTTATTTGAATGGAAATGAAGATTATTGCAATTTGCAAAGCTCACACGAGGCTGTAGTTGCAAGTCTTATAACTTAATATTTCTAATACGTAGTTCACTTGCAATGTAATCTTAAAGTAACAAATGACTCATTAAGTAATTTATGATGTTACTTGATTATAAGATTTATTATTTTATTATTTAAGATTTTATAACATTCACAATAAAAGGGGGGAAAAAACATACTACCTCCGGTCCTAATTATAAGACATAGTTGACTTCCTTTGGAGATATTAAGGAAGCTAAATAAGTTATTTAATCATTTCATATGTTATGCATCTTTAGATTATATATTCATTTATTAGTTAAACTAATTAGGTTGAAGAAAAAAAAAATAAAAATAGTCTAAAGTAATTTAATTAGCTTCCTTAATTTTTCCAAAAAAGTTAACCATGCCTTATAATTAGAACCGGAGGTAGTATTAGTTCTTGCTTTGTATGATTTATTTAAATGTGGACAATAGTAGGGGTGAGCAAAACCGAACCGAAACCGAAAACCGAACCGAATAATTCGGTGTTCGGTTTTTTAGGTTCGGTTTTTTCGGTTTTCGGTTTCGGTTCGGTTTAGAAAATAGGTATGTTTCGGTCTTCGGTTTTCGGTTCGGTGTTTTAAATTTTTTTTCGGTTAAAACCGAAAAAATAGGGCAAAACGACGTCGTTTTATTTATTTAATATGTGCTAATGTGGTCTGAGTCTGGCCCAAGTTCAAACTTCAAACATTCAACCCAAAAAAAAAAACAACAAAGCCGGCCCACCACCCACCCAACCCAAATCCATTTGTAAATTAAAAAACCCTAGATCCCGTCGTTCACTTCAGTGTTTCAAAACTCAGAAAAAAAGTGGAAACCCCAAATTGAAGAACAGCTCATCCCTCATCTCATTTTCTCATCCCTAACCCTAAATCCCTAATCAGCGAATCCCAGCCGGCAGCCGCTAGGAAGCTCAGCTCTTCAGTTCCCGTCGTCCGTCGACCGTCTCTTCACTTCGCCGCTGGTAATCTCTTCAGTTCCCGACTCTGGATTTGCGACTTCGATCTGCCTCTTCTCCAGTTGTTTGATCGAAGCTCGATCTGCCTCTTCTCGTCTTATTCCTCTCTTCACTGCCGCTAGGTATGCTTGTATTTCTTGGTTAGGCGACTTTTTTTTTCTGGCTTGTAGCCATCTGATCTGCCTCTTTTCCATCTTGTTCGATCGACTTTTTTTTTCTTCTCCATCTGATTGATTTTTCTATCTCTCGGTTTTTTTTCCTTTCTCTTTTTCAACTTCTTGAGCAATTGGGTGTTGGCCTGTTGGGAGAATATAATCTCATTCTCAACTGAGCATATGCGGATTTAATGCTATAATAATGCGGCTACTTAATATATAAATTATCATAGTTATCTTTTTTTGTTCAAAATCATAGTTATCTACTACTGCATATTTTGGTGACTTAAAGAACAAACAAAACAAAGGTCAGACCACGTGCTCTTTTTTAACATCGTTATATTGACTACTTCGGCCTCCTAACATGCATTCAAAATTTTATTCCATTTATTTAATACCAGAACCGCGTTCTGTTTGTTAATTCCATTTATTTGATTATGTTCTCTTATGAGTTGATTGACCAATTTTCTGTCTTCGGTGATTCAATTTTCTGTTTTAACTTAAAATAATTATTCATGTCCAGGTGAAATTATGGCTGATCAAGTTGCTTCTGTACCAAATACTGGGGATAGTGCAACTGCTAGTGCAAGTGTGACCAATAAGGCTTCATCTGTTGCAACTGGAAAAAGGAAAGCTATGAAGGCAAGATCCAAAGTGTGGGACCACTTCACCAAATTTGTGACTGATGCTGGTGAGGTAAAGGCTAAGTGTAATTACTGTACAAGTGTTCTTGCTTGTGATCCAAAAGCTAATGGAACCACTGCCCTTAATAATCATTTTGCGAATGTTTGTAAGAAGAAGCCCCCTCCTGAAGAACTTAAACAAAGTCATTTAGGCTTCAATGCTGAAGATGATAAATTTAGCCTTGTGAATTGGAAATTTAACCAAGATGGTATTAGGAAAGCCTTGGCATCTATGCTAATTGTTGATGAATTGCCGTATAAGTTTGTTGAGGGTGTTGGGTTTAAGAATTTTATGTTGTATGCACAGCTTAGATTTAAAATTCCATCAAGATGGACAATGGCTCGTGACTGTTTTAGTTTTTATATTGATGAAAAAATGAGATTTAAAGATTATTTGGAACAAAAAAGACAAAGGATTTGTCTTACTACTGACACTTGGACATCTATCCAAAGAATTAATTACATGTGCATTAATGCCCACTTTGTAGATGACACATGGTCAATGAAAAAGAGGGTTCTGAATTTCATTCCTATATCTAGTCACAAGGGGAGGGACATTGGAATTGAAATTGAGAAGTGTTTGCTTGAATGGGGTATTGAAAGGGTGCTCACAATTACTGTAGATAATGCTAGCTCTAATGACGTGTCAATTGAATATTTGGAAGGCAAAATTGTAAGGTGGGGGCATTCTGTTTTGAAATGTCAGCATTTGCATATGAGATGTGTGGCACACATAATCAATTTGATTGTCAGTGACGGGCTAAAAGAAGTAGGACAATCAATTAAAAAAGTTAGAGAGGCTGTTCGCTTTATTAGACAGTCACCATTGAGAATGAGAAAGTTTAAAGAGAGCTGTGTTGATGAGAAAATTCAGAGCAAGCAAATGTTATGCTTGGATGTCCCTACTAGGTGGAATTCTACCTATTTGATGTTAGAGACTGCTCAAAAATTTGAGGCAGCCTTTAAGAGGTATGAGGACAAAGATCCATACTTTACTTTTGATCTTGAAGATGGGGTGCCTGAAAAGGAAGATTGGAAGAATGTTAGGAGGATGACTATGGTGTTGAGTCATTTTTATGATTTGACTAATCGAATTCCTGGATCTTTATATGTCACTTCAAATAACTTCTTCCGTGAAATTTACATGGTTTATCGTTTCTTGGATGAGTGGACAAGAAGTGATTTGGTGGAGTTATGTAATGTGGCAAGTAGAATGAAGGAGAAATATGACAAGTATTGGGGAGATCCTATGAAGATCAATAAACTTCTTTATATTGCCACTATTCTTGACCCCCGATATAAGCTAGATTGGGTGATATTTGCACTTTGTAAGATGCATACAGTTGCTGTTGGGGAACATATGGGGGTGCATATTAAAGATGTTTTGATTTCTTTATATAATGAATACAGTCAAGTTATTTCTCCTTCATCCCACTCTGAAACGGGACAATCTTCATCTTGTGTGACAGAAGATCTTGATGATGAAGACCCTAGTCTAAAAGTTATAAAATTGCTTGATATTGAGGAGCAATTATTCATGGATAAGCATATTGGTGGAAAGACTAGTAGAACAGAAGTGGATAGATATTTAAATGAAGAAATTGAGCCTAGAAAGGATGATTTTGATATATTAAGTTGGTGGAAGGTGAATAGTCCCAGATTCCCTATTCTTTCTCAAATAGTAAGAGATGTGTTGGCTATCCCAATTTCTACTGTTGCTTCTGAGTCTACCTTTAGCACTGGAGGAAGAGTTCTAGATTCGTTTAGGAGCTCTTTAACACCTAAAGCTGTACAATCACTAATTTGTGCTCAAGATTGGGTTAGGCACTCACTTAACTATGTTGCAGAAGAAGGAGACGATGATTTTCAGCGAATAGAACTTGGTAATACTTTTTACATCTATTTCCTCTTTTTATTAGCATAATATTTATTATAATCTTTCAAGGGATGTCTAATTTTGTTTTTTATTAGATTTTCAAAAAATTGCATTGGAGGCAATCGTTGACATATAGTAGATGCAATGCAAATATCTTTGTAAGTAATTTTTCATTATCTTTGTATTTTGTTAATATTTATTAGCTTATTTCTTTATCTTTTTATTTGATTTATTCTTGTTTTAGTCTCACTTAATAGTTGTATCAAAGTTTCTAACGGTGAAATTTTGGCCATTGTATGGTGGAGCAACTATTATAAACTTACGTAGTTGAATTTATTTGGATGAGCTATAGGATGTGTGATTTTCTCACTTAATATTTGTATCAGAGTTTCTCACTTAATATTCTTGTTTTAGCTATAAGATGTGTGATTTTCCTTTAGGAACATTGAACTGTTGCTTTGAGGGTTCCATATTCCATCAGCCTTTGCCCTTCATAGTAGGTACTCCTAAAATGATCATCTGAGTTCCCTTCGTAGTAGGTATTCCATCAGCCATTGTATGGTGGAGCAACTATTATAAACTTCAGTAATTTGTTTGGCTCTTGAGTTCCCTTTTTTTCCTCTTGTTTTTCTGTTTAGGAGGATATCTGGTCCTTATTTTTGTTGTGTTTTTCCTTTTCTGGGATAATTTTTCTTGTGTTTTTCTGTTCAGGGGGGATCCTGGCTGATGGTGGGCGGCATTTCTCAAGATTATGTTTTTATTGTTTGTTTGATCATGTGTGTAAAAATTCTGATGTGTTCGAATGTAGGTTTAATATTTCTGATATAGTTTGAAGATGTGCCCAGGTTTTGCTGTGCTCTTTGATAGTGCCCAGGTTTTGCTTATCAGACGAGTATTTTTTTAGGGCACTAACAGACTTTGATAGTGCAGCCTGTATGGGAATTGTGTGATTTTAATTTCTGGTTGTTGTAACTTGTAACTTGTAATTCTTAAGCTTTAACTGTGAACTGGAGTAATTCTTCTGGTTGATTCCCTTTTTTATTCTCTCTCTCTCTCTCTTTTTTTATGAAAAAAATGAGATTTCAAAGCCTTGAACTGAATTTTTTTAAAAAAAATCGGATTGAATTAGTCAAAATAAGAAGGCCCACAACAAGGCCCAGTATGAAGCCCAAAAACTGAAATAAATTTAAAACCGAACCGAAATAATTCGGTTAAATCGGTTTCGGTTTTTCGGTTTCGGTTCGGTGGCAAGAATATGTGTTTTTCGGTTTTAACCGAAAAACCGAATGCACACCCCTAGACAATAGTTTACCAATATTTTAAATTTTCTTCCTAATGTTTAAGATTTAGTGTTAGCTTGTTACTAGTGTTAATATTGATGATGTTTAGTGTTTATAACTTGTTTTTTTAAATCACATTTATGTCTTAAATTAGAAATTTTATGAGGAAATTACCCCATAAATCCCTATTTAAAAATTTATTGTTAATTCGGACCTGAAATCTTGTACAGGTGGGGGTCCTTGAGTATAAAAAGTTGTGATAGAAGAAAGGAAAAAATTACCTGTAATGAAAACATTTCTTTTGTGCAATATGTATTTCCTTTATGTGCAATAATTCAGATTTGTAATTCATATTCCCTTATATTGCAAAATTAGTCATATGTGCAAATTACGCAAATAATTTTCTTTTAATGCAAACGACCTTTATCCATGCAAACAATATTTCTTGAAATAATGGTTTTATTTGTCCTGGAAGTTTTGACTGGGGAGTACTAGGTGGACGGAAGTTTTTTTGGAGCAAAATTATCACGAAAGTTAATAAAACGTAGCAATTTTGTCCCTCTGTTAATTTTAATTGTTAAGTTTAACTGACTGTACATGTGGCATACCATTTCATCAATCAAAAGTTTAGTGTTATTTTTACCCCAGAAGTCTTCGCTGAGGAGCAATTTTACCTCAGAAGTTTATAAAATTTAGCAATTTTACTCTTCTATCCCCCAATATTAAAGTTAACTATTAAATCAGTCAAAAAACACATGTCATACTTTGAAAAGGTTAAACTTGAAGTCAGAGAGGGAGATCCTTGAGATTTAATCTCAAGGTGATCAGAATTTGTGAGGCCGAATTAGTCAAAGGAACTGAAAGGTTTGTCGCAAAACCCAGAGGAAGCATCTCTTATGATCTAAGTAAATGAAATGCAAAACGAGAAATGAATTGTCCTAAAAATTGGTTTAGTAAGATAAGTCAATAGTGATAGTATTTACCTTTGTATAGATTGATTTAAGCCATCCACTCTGTCCCACAAGAAAAGTTTCTGGCGATTTTAAGTGATACTTACTGAACCAATTTTTGGGACAATTTATTATTGATTTGTCTAGATCAAAACAATTTTTGGGACAAATCAATAATGAATTGTCCTAAAAATTAGTTCAGTAAGCATCACTTAAAATCGTTGAAATTTTTAGGAGCAATATAGATTTACCTTGTGGGACTGGATGGGTGGCCTAGATCAATCTATACAAAAGTAAATACTATCACTATTGATTTGTCTTACTGAACCAATTTTTGGGACAACTCATTTCTTGTTTTGCATTTCATTTGCTTAGATCATAAGTGATGCTTCCTTTAGGTTCTACGACAGACCTTTCAGTCCCTTTGACCAGTTCGCCTTCACAAATGCTAGCTATCTTGAGCTCAACGTCTCAAGGATCTCCCTTCCTGACTTCAAGTTCGACAACATGTGTGTTCTTTGACATAATAGTCAAATTTAATATTGGGAAACAGAAGGGCAAAGTTGCTACGTTTTGTAAACTTCCAAGGCAAAATTGCTCCTCAGCGAAAACTTCTAAAGCAAAAATGATGCTTAACTCTTATTTGATTGATGAAGTGGCATGCCACGTATGATGAGGTGGATGCCACGTATGCACTTAGTTAAACTTAAAGGTCAAAATTAACGGAGGGGCAAAATTGCTACATTTTGTTAACTTCTTTGGCAATTTTGCTCTAAAAAAAACTTCCGTCCACCCAATGCTCTTCAGCCAAAACTTCTGGGACAAATAAAACCCTTATCCCATATTTCTTTTATGCAATCAATTTGCCTAAGTGCAAATTAAACTATCTTCCCTTATGTGCAACAAATATTCTATTTGTGCAAAATTTATTTTTGATGTGCAATAACATTTTGTGCAAACTATCTTTTCTTATGTGCAAATAATATTCCCTATATGCAATTCATCTTATGTACAAATTATCTTCCTTTTGTGCGATCTATCTTTTTTCTTATGTATAATCATGTTCTCTTTGTACCGTTCATCCTCCCTTCGTGTAGTTAATCTCTCATACAAAATCCAAGATTTTTAATTTCTTAACCCACAATTCATTTTTGCCCCTCCTTCTTCATGCTTACAGGCTTTCTACTTTCACAACCAACGACAGACGCATGACCGTAATCAACCGCTCCACTCATCAACGTTGTTGCCACCAATGACCTCCCTAATCATTGATGCCGCCGCCACCACCATCATTGACAACCACCTTCATCTACTTCACCCAATCTTCGTGTCTTCCATCTTCTCCATCCTCACTTCGAGATTAGTCCCCTTATTGATACCCACACCCCCCCCCCCCAAAAAAAACTTCATAGATTTGGGTCCCCTTCAAACTTCATCTTGTCCCCACTCTCCATCATTGTTTTTATGGTGAGAGCAAGGCGATGTCTTTGCTCAATGATAACTTATTTTGTAGATCTTCTTTCAAAGAATACAAAAACTTGATAGGGCAAAACTTTAAGCTTAAAAAAAACTTCGTAAGTGCACGAGCCGTATCAAGTAATAAAGTGATAAGAAAAGTATTGTTCCCACGAGGACTTAGTATCACAACTTTAGTTGAGTATTAATTTCACAATTTCGTTTAAGTTGAGAAAATCAAATTAAATTTAATTAATAAAAGAAAAGAAATTAAAACTAAAATAAAAATAAGAAAACTACCACAATAATCAAATGAGCAACCTAGAGTCACTAATCCCTTATTTGATTCTTAGATTTTATCCCCACTAAATTAACTTTGACTTAATCTAATCAGCTAATCTAGAGTATTAATGTTTATAAGTGCCTGTCGGTCCACTTATACACCTACCTCAAATAATTATGCAATGCCTCACATAATTAATTAAGATGCAATTTAAATCTGGCTCACTCTAATTTGATTATGCGGAGCTTCTAGGTATATGTCTATCCTAGACGCAAATTAGATTAAAACCTAACTTCACGTTAAATTTAAATCTAATTCCACATTATTTAATCCCAAGGTCAATTTAAGATTCCCTTCGTCAAGTTCAATCCTAAATCCCCAAAACATGCTTAACGGTGGCCAATTACTAAGCAATAAATGATAAAAACAAGATCAAATAAACTGATTAAAATTAAGCAAAACTAATGAGTGGGAACAATTTCTAAAACCCAAACAAGTTCATAGATTCTTTAGGTTGCAAAACCAACTAGCCACACATGACTTTATTCAAATCTATTAAAATAAAAAAGAATTCAGGTTCAAAGAAGAAGAAGAAGAGAGAGGAAAGAAAATTTCTCCGTCGCCTCCACAGTCCTTCCGTGGAAATGATGAAGAGAACCGAAACGCTCAGCCTCTACTCCTCTACTTCTTCGTTCCTTCTCGTTCTGCGTCTCCTTGATCTGCCTTCTCTTCTCTTCCTCTTCCTCCTTATTTATAATTTAGGTCTTGGGTCACTGATTCTCTTTTTCTTATTAAAAAGATATCTCATATCTTGTAATTTACTCCGTCAGATCACGCAAATTGATTTTGTTTCTATTTTTCTTGTGTGAAACCACTGAATTTGACTGATTGCATATCCTTTTATTGCCTTTTCTACTTCATTCCAAATCAGCTAATATTTCCTGCACAATAAAAATAGGATATGAGTAGATTTGATGTCGATTTATTCTTTGATCCCAAGTTTCATGCAATTATGGAAACGTTCATAAAAGATAATTAAATAGGCATATAATATCAATAATTTTAATTAAATCTCATAAAATATACACCTATTTAATCATAAAATATATACTCATCAACGGCCTTTAGCTCAATGGTAACTTTTGTTATCATGTGCTTTCGATAGATTAAGTACATGAATTTTTTTTATAGTTTCATTGGTTATATACTTATATGTGTTTGATTTTATTAAGATTGATTATTTGTAGATTAATTATACTGAAGATTATGATTTGCTGCTAAACCTCGTTAAGGGTTCTATGATGAAATCAGTAATGGTGGAAGGTAATTGTTTGATGATAAATGTTTGGTTCATGGGGAGAGATTGCACAAAAGGAATGTTTTCTTTAAGGGCAAATTTGTTTTTCTCATATCACAAGTATTCACATCTAAGGACCTCACACCTTTGCATGGTCTTAGGTCCCGGCATTTCAAAATAAATTTTTATATAGAGATTTATGAGAAATTTTCCCAAATTTTATTGTTTTAACTTTATTTTTTAAAAAAAAAAGGTGTGAAAAAATTTGATTTTTTTAACAAGAAATTGTGATTTGGAAAACACTTTATTAAAAAAGACCTATCTTTATTAGCAACCTTTCTTGATATACTTGACATTTGATGCTGGAACTGGAATTGGTGTCTTGTATTAAAAAAGACCTATCTTTATTAGCAACCTTTCTTAATATACTTGACATTTGATGCTGGAGCTGGAATTGGTGTATTGTACATCCTATAACAAATTATTTTAATTTCTTTATTTAATTTATTGATTTGGTCTAACCGTATCTCAAGACATTAGCCTCTTTCCTAATTTCTCTCAGTTTTATTACCACCGGACAACCTATAGGTGAACTCTTCTCCCAATAACCCTTCTCTCTTGGATTGATCAGTTGACATGAGATCGCGTCGATCTATTAACTTGCATGACTGCCTCAGATTCTCTCAGAATCACATAGGTCATTTTACAACAAGCTAAGTATCTCTGCCGCAACATTCTAACCAGCAAGTTTCTTCTTTATGATTTTAGTGTTTGTTTGATACTGGTTAATAATGGCTCTCTTTGACCCCCAAAAAAAAAAAAGTTAATAAATGGCTCTCCCTCCTGTAGGGTTCTATTACCCACAGGCCACAAGCTGTTCTTTAATTTGGAAAACTTTTTTTTTTTTTTTGGGGGGGGGGACCAAAATTATGTCGTCTTAGACTCTTAGCCCGGCAACTTGTGTCACATCCAAACTAACTTGGAAACACGACCTTCAAATTGCATATATTTTATGTTTCTCAAAGGTGTACAAAACTAGAGCTTTCGAGTTATGAATTGTCAACAATTGTCATTCTTAAGTTCTGATGGGTTTGTAATCTTAATTACAAATCTCATCTAATAAAGAGACATCCAAGACATGTAAGAATTCAAGATATATACCATACAATACTCAAATCCTCTTACAGTGAGACAAACTTGTTGAGGGATTGTCTTGATGAGCTTTTGCAAACGGAAGATGATATAAAAGTCAGATTGTAAATATGATTTATGTTTGGGATAGTAGTGACAGTAGTGATTTTTTTTTTTTAAAAAAATAGGCTATTGTTTGGAATAACATTTAAAAAATCATCTGAGATAGAAAATGATATAAATCTTATTTTATATATATATATATATATATATATATATATTTTTGAAGATGAAAATTAAAATTTGATAAAAATAATTTATTATTTAAAAAAAACTCTAAAGTACTTATTTAAATATATTCTAATTGATAAATTATAATGCATACAAATATATATTTAATAATTTATTACTTATTGAATCACCTATCTATAATATTTTTCTCAAGAAGCTAAGGAAAGTCACTTCAAAAACTGAACAAAGTGACTTCTCAAAAGCCACCCCCCCCCCCCCATATGAAAGAAGGCCAAAGGCCTACATTAAAAGAAGGAAATTACACAATAGGGGAATTTAATCCCAAACGATCTAGATTTATCCAAGATTTCAAAAGAGAAGGACAGTCATCTAAAATAAAAGAACTTGAAATGCCCTAACTTAGTCAAAACATCAGCTACTCTATTCAAGTTTCTAGGGATGGATTTAATTAAAAGTTGCCAATCTTTGCTCAAGAATTCTCGAATCTGAAGGAGATGTAAACTGCCAGAAAAATAGTTGGAGTCAAGGATCAGATTTAAGACCATTTCTGCATCTGATCCAAGGATAATCATCTTAGATCCCATATCCCATGCTAGATGTAATCCTTTCAAGATGGCCCACTCTTCAGCAGCATTCGCGTGACAGCTCCCAAGTTCCTTCGTGAATCCAACTAACCATTTGCTAGAAGCATCTGTAGAAGTCACTTTATTAAAATAAGTTCATCAACCCTTGAAACTATTACAAACGGTCTATATTAGTTTCCCCCCCCCCCCCCCCCCTCCGTTGGGTTTATTTTCCTGTTTGATTGATGGGCCTTTTGCCTCCAAACAGGTCTATAATTGAAGTTCTCCTTTTGGCCTTTTTATGCGAGCCCCTACTATCCTCATCTTACTAGCTTAATGGTTCCAAAACAAGTTTTCCCGACACTATATATAAAATGAATCACTCAAACTTAACCAAATGCCAAATGCAACGATGATATCGGGTAGAGCGGCTGCTGAGGATATTTGTTCAGGTCTAAAAGGAAGCAGGCTTGGTCACTGCTAGAACTTTTTTAAAGGAGATTATAAATATTATATTGAAGGTATTTGGATTGAAATGGCATTAATCAGTTCACATACATTCAATAATTTAACACAGAGGCAAGGTCTTCACCATGTAATATGATAGGGAAAATGCTTATGTTTTCTTTGATTTTGTAGTCTAGCTAGCACTCTGCGTGCCTGATAGAAATTCTGGGAGTTGTTACCAATTTCTTTATTTTATTCCCCTAAGGCCCCAGCTGACCTTAAGAAACCCTACTCAGTAGATACCTGCATCTTTGAAATAATTAATTAAGAGTAGAGAATGTCTTTGTGCATTGAAATCGAGAAAACAAATCAATATATATACATACACGTGGCACAGGAAAGCGTGGAAAGTCTGAGTTTAGATGTAACTGGTAGAAACGTAAGCGAGCAAGCAAGTCCAGTAGTTTAGCTGACATTTGAAGCTCCTTCTTTCTTATAAGCAAAACAAACATCACTGTTTACAGTGACATCAGTAACGCTCTTAAAGTTAAAACTGCCCTCTCACTCTCTCTCTCTTCCCTTAGAGTAGTCCACCCGAGAACGAAACTGATGAAGTCGATGAACAAGCAATCTCACTCACAATCTCTCTATAATTATATATAGTCATAAAACGACAACGACACCGATCAAGTTGATGAACAAGCGCTGCGTGTGTCGGAAAATAAAGATCTCTGGAAAAAGGCCATGAAATGTTTAATAAACACAAATGGGTTTCCCAATATATTACCTGTAGGCTAGGTTAAGGTGCTAAAGGATATATAGTTGGTTGATTATGGTAATGCTCTCTTATGTAATCTCATCAAACCATTAAAAAAAAGGAGCTGTATGCACATTGTTCTTGGTGTCTATTTGAATCTCCGATAACATTTAGGAGTACGTATCTCCATATGTAATAGAACTAGTTTCTGTGTCTATCCTTTAGATGTACTGCACGCTTGTCTTATTTGAACTGTTAAGATGAGATTTGGATGATCTATATTTGATTATTTTAAACTGGTGATTTTTGAATAAAAAAATCATTTTTTAAAAAATATTAATTAAAAAATTATCTTTATTTTAAATTTTCTATGCATTAAAATATTTTTAAAAAAATAAAAAAAAATCAAATCAAATCTAAACCCGTAGGTGAGACAAGTATGTGGTGCCTATCCCTGATTTCTAGACTACAGGTCCTCTAACTGTTTACTAGTACTCTTGGAGTAGTGCTTCTATATATAGTATGGGTTTGGCACGTTATATAAGAAGCCACGAGCTTAAGAGATAAAAGAGAGGTTTATTAATTAATTGGCAAGATTGAGTGACATCGATGTTTGAGCAAAAAAAAAAAAGAGTAACATTGATGCAAATGGTTTTTGGCCAACGCCTATGCGTTAGAACTGGAAGAACGCCTATACCTGATTCTTCAAATTTGTTTTGGACGAAAAAGAATGAAATCCATGCACCTTTTGAACTATTCTGAGTGAAGGTAATATTCGAGTGTCACGTTGGTATTGAAGTTAAAAATTCTCCCAGCCCGCATGTACCGTGTTCTAAAGTGACATACTCTAAGAAAAGCAAAGGGAAAAGTAAGACTTTTACACCGTGGCAAAACCCAAGATTTAGCCGGAAAAGTACAAGTTAAAGAAGCTTTCGTGAGGAACTATGGACTGAAATTTCGAAAAGAGCCAATTACCACCCGATACTTCATCACAAGGATATGATGTGGAATATTTCAAAGGGATCCAGAAATCAAGAAGTTCGCCACACCAACTTCCCGTTTAACAAGCACTTTCGAAGGTCATTGGGTCATAATCTCTCATGTCTCGATATCTTAATCCAAGTTTAATTTTGTGACAACAGACAACCAAGATGTATGATTGTCCGTCATCATCAGTTCGGTTTTGTTGCATTTATATGAGTTTGATGGCCAACATCTAATACTTTTGAAAAATGAATAGCTGTAATACATTTTTGGCTGTGATATAAAGCTTCTAGCCAGCATATATACTACAATAAGTTAGTAATGGTTGGCAGCTCATGTTTACCAGACAAAGTCGATTATTTATCATTTATCATATCTGTTCTGCCTCCATGTCTAATATGAAACAATGTGGTTGGTTAAAGCGCGATATTATGAAAGTGAACACGTGTAAAAGGAACTTGTTAACTGACTCCCGTATGGAATTAAATAGAAAGGAGAATCAATATCCATGAAAAGAAAACCAGACCTGAAAGTGTAATGGCTAGTGACTAACTGATAAAAGATTGAACAACCATTGTGACCCTCTAATTAATAGGCTTGCATGCATATCCTAATTAACTTTTTGCATTTCCCCTTTAACCTTTCCCCCAGTTTGAGATAATAAATTATATATATGAATATATAAGGCTTTCCAATAATTCTGGACAGCTGAATCCTTCAATCACAAATGCATACCAATGAACGACTCGAATGATCTATGCATGTGTTCCGAGCCAAAAAAAAATCTATGCATGTTGGTCCCTCTCCTCTACACAAGGAGAGGTCATTTTCATTATTAATTGGCCCAGCAATAGAGGACAGACACAAACCCGTTTTGAGCATTGAAAAAACGAAGTCAAAGTTATATATATATATATATATATATATATATATATATATATATTGGTGAAAAGAAAGGTGGGGCGCGCCTGTCTTTTCATGCAAGAGAGGTATGGTTGTTCAACGGGCAAGTAAAAAGAAGACACGACTTTTGTTGGAGTGCGCATCAGGTCTATAATTTGTAGAACAAAGTTGTATTATTTGATAAATCAGATAAAATCATCAGGCCTTGATCTCCATCCATGACTAACGTGTCGCCCTATGATCTGCTGATCCACAATCCTACTTTGTGGAGCTATCCACATTAGAATTTCTTAGTATTTACTTTTATAATGGGAGTTGTTATGATCGATGGGGCTTGGGAAACAGAAGAAGTGGTGGATTATAAATAAGATAGAAAACTGCATCTTAAGGTCGGATGTGGAGCAGCCAGCTCACTTTTTGGGATGGTTTGTGTTTGAAGAAAGAGAGGGAACAAGGAAGACAAAAGCAGAAAGGTGCGAATAAGGTAAATATATAGTTAAAAAAATGGGAAGATCACCAAGCTGTGATGACATTGGTTTGAAGAAAGGCCCTTGGATTCCTGAAGAAGATCAGAAGCTTGTTAACTTCATTCGAGAGCATGGTCATAGGAGCTGGAGTGCTCTTCCAAAACTAGCAGGTAAGTATAGCCATGTTCATATTGATGGTCAGAATCTTATAATTTACTTCGTGGGTGATCAATATATATTTTTCCTGTAACTTTTACAGGGCTGAACAGATGTGGGAAAAGTTGCAGGCTACGATGGACGAATTACTTGAGGCCTGACATAAAGAGAGGGAAGTTTTCTCAAGAAGAACAACAAACAATTCTGAGTCTCCATGCAATCCTGGGAAACAAGTAATTTCAAAACTTCTCAAACAATTTTGAGTCTCCATGCTGTGAAAATTTTTGATTAAGGATAAAGAGAATGTTGTTTTAAAAGTTTTTTTTTAGATTTGATATCACATTGAAAATTTTAAAACGTAACCTACCATTAAAAAACCAACATTGATCATTAAAAAATTAACGTTGATTATTAACTTTTTAACGGTAACATTACTTCATTTTAATACATTTAAAACAACCTTAATTTCTCCGCTAAAACTCATTGGGCCCCTTAACCCTATTTTGTAGCAACTTAATTAATTTGTGACATGAAAGAGCTGACCACTTACTTTGAAACTTCACTTTCGCAAGATGGTCGGCGATTGCAAGCCAGTTACCGGGACGGACAGATAATGAGATCAAGAATTTCTGGAACACCCATCTAAAGAAGAAGCTGATCCAAATGGGTTATGATCCAGTGACACACCAACCTCGAACTGATCTTTTCTCAACTTTGCCTCATCTCGTAGCACTGGCTAATCTCAAAGAATTTTTGGACCATAATCAACCATGGCAACAGAGTGTTGCTTTGAGACTGCAAGAAGAGGCTGTTCAATTGGCCAGACTTCAAGGCTTACAACATCTCTTGTACCCTCAGCCTCAACCTTCTGCAACTGGAGCCTGTGACTTCACGAACTTGGATGCCATTAATATCAATCCTCTAGAGTCCCTGAATCTGACAAACAATAACATAAATAATCCACCTCCAATTGCAGTCAACAATCTCCAATTGGGCTATGACTCGTTATTCTCTAACATGCCAGAGTTGAAATCGCCACGTAACTATCATCAACTACCATCGTCGTTAAGTCAGATAGAAAGTTCTCCCAATTCACCCTGGCTTCTTTCATGCTCAAGCAGTATTCCATCTCCGTCCACTGCGCCAGAGATTTCAATGACAAATACTCTTAATTATGGAGAAGTGGCCCCTTCCATGTGGCCCGACCTTCTGCTGGAGGACCCTTTGTTCCATGAGATTTAAATTCCTAGTGCTCAGTATTGCCTTTGAGTAAAAGGAATAGTACATGTATCAGCTCCACCTTAGTCCTTTTCTCGTAACATTTAGTTACCGGTCACTGTACTCTCGCGGAGATCGATATTGCGTATACATACAGAGTCTGTTATATATGAATATGCATGCTTCCCGGCTGGAAGTGTAAATTGTAAGCTACATACTCCTCAGGTATTTTCAATGCCTTCTAATATAATTTGCCAAAAAGTTATCTAGCGGCCTTCTTTCAATTCGAGTACCAACGTTCGAGCAAAAAAAAAAAAAATTCGAGTACCAACGCAAATATATAAATCTCTGCATGCCAGTTTTTCAATTCGCACATTCTTTTCTACTAGTTTTCCAAAGTATAACGACGGCCATAGGTACTCAATTTCATGCACAATTAATCAGGTAGCAATTCCAGAATCCCAGCTTCAAAATCAATCCAAAAAAATATTACAGGAAACCCGATTTTACTATGGATTAGTTTTTCCCCCTAAATCACATGGAAAAGAACTGATGTTGTATACACGGATGAGTAAAATATTTAGCGACAAAATTTCAGCTTTTCATCTGCCCAACTTTGACAGTTGGTAATTCATGATAAATAATATATTCCGAGCAAGCAAAACATTTCAACCTGCAACAGCTAGTACCCAACGACTCTGGATAGAGGGATCAGAGTTGAAGCAAGAACTCGTGCACTACTGTGTGCTTCAACGGAGAAAAATGAAATGAGATTTAATTACGAGGGTCGATAGCCCTAAATAGCTGCTAGACTGCTACGGTCTCTGTACTTCGGTAAGGAGAGAGTTGACCAAGTGTGAATGTCAAAAGAGTGACGTGAAAGGATTCTCAATAATGAGGGAGGGCCCAAGTGGTTAGGAACACTACAAGACAATGTGTGTCTTGTAATCGATCAGAATTTTTACGTAACTAGTACTACCTCTACCTCTCATCTTAGTGTAAATATAGCATAAAATTTATATTATAATTTACACTATAAATTTTATTTTATATTTAAAATTGGAGAGAGCAACATTTAAGAATATCCTCACAAATTTATTGCAATTCAAATATTCAATTGGCACTACCCAGATGTTGGTTTGGGTGTTAATCAGCCTTTGCCCATTAAGTAGGAAAGAGGTTTGAATATCAAAAAACACATTTATTAAGAAAGACGAAAGTCCTTCACACTCTACCTCTCAAAAGAAATTATAACCTTCAACCAATCCAAAAAGAATATTCATTATTTGCTCTGTTTCGACCTAAAATATAAGTGCATGTATCTCGTGCTAACAGAATTTTTTTTTTAATTTTAAATATCGAGAGCTTCGTGGATATCATCGAACGAAGGTTATGGGACTGTGATATACTGTATATAATATTTTCTTTGATAAATTTTCTTTTACTCTACAATGATTTATATTCTCATCTTTGAGGAAAAAAAAATACACACACTACAAAAAAAAAATCGTATTACCTACGGAAATTACCCACAGAAAAATTCCTTGAGTAATTTCCCACAGAATTCCATAGGTAAAAATTACGCACGGAATTACCTACAGAATTCCGTGGATAATTTCCGTTACCCACAGAAAATTTATGTCCTAAAAAAGACTTAACTTATTTTTACCACAAATTTTTTTGGAACGGAAATTACTCACGGAATTCCGTGGATAACTGACACTAAGTAATTCCGTGTGCAATTTTTACCCACGGAATTCTGTGGAAAATTACCTACGGACTTTTTTCGTGGGTAATATGATTTTTTTTTTTTTTTTGGTAGTGATATATTCTCATCAGGAGATGTCTAAAACACACTACTTCATGAACTTCTTTGAATGTTTGGGATCAGTAAGAACTGCATGCTTTATTGAGATAAATTTTTATTCGTGCATGAGATTTATCGTATTAAACGTTAAAACCAACTAGAACTTTAGAACTCGATGTTCACTATTCTTTTTGGTTCTAATTATAAGATATAGTTGACTCTTTTAGAAAAATTAAGGAAACTAATTAAATTACTTTAGAGTATCTTTATTTTATTTTTTTCTTCAAACTAATTAGTTTAAATAATAAACTAATATACAATCTAAGAATACACAACAAATAAAATGACTAAGTAATTTATTTAGCTTCCTTAATCTCTTCAAACAAAGTCAACTATGTCTTATAATTAGGAGCGGAGGGAGTATTATATTTATGTTCACTGCGGCAAAATCATTGGGGATCACATATAACCGTTATAAACTTAGTTGTTGTCATCAGAAACGCACACTTAGCCTTAAGCATCCCATTGTTTGTACTCTTCACATTTTTGAAAGTGGGATATAGTCAACATCTCTCTTCACCTCTCATTTTAAAATTTTTTACCATTCAGATAAAATTTTAAATATATAAATTTATATTTTTCTGAAATTTAATATCGCAATTATATTATAAGATGTCAAATTTAAAACGTTCTTGTTTCACTGAGGGGAGGAAGTGCAAAGTGGGGCGGTGGATCAAAAGAAGACGTGGAAATTGCTTAACTTTTGTCAACTATATACCCCCTCTTAATTCTTATCAAAAAACTATATACCCCCTCTTATAAGGCACCATCTACATACCAGTTCTTATAAATTAATAAAATCAGTTAGGGCTAATGCCTTAGTAGCGCAGTGACATGGGAGCTCGGTTTCCCTTCCTTATGTCCAGGATTTGAACCCTGCCCCCTCCTCCTACTATGTGTATAAAATGTTTTTTTTAAAAAAATCAGTTATGAACATTAAAGTTATCTTAAAAATCAAGTGATTTCCGATATTATTTTTACTAACTACATTAAACTCAAATATTATATTAATTTATCTTTCCCATGACCCTTATTAAATATGGATAAATATATAAAAAAAAAAATTCATTGTTCTTTGAAAACTTGTAGATGCATTATAAAAATAATAAAGAACTCTTATTAGTTGATGTATTATAATAATGACGAAAAAGAACACATATATATATATTCGTTTTTTGTCCACAATTCACGTACAAATGTTATTCTCCAAGCTTCTTACTTGGAATAAAACAAGAAAAATAAAAGATATAAAATTTTACATATAAGTGAGGGAAAGTTTCACTTAGTCCCCTTTATAGCAAAATATTTCTCAAAAGCGCCCCCATAACTTTATGAAACATACATCACTTCATCAGTCATGGGGGAGTGAAATTAATTTCAAGAGGGAATGAACAAAAATACCCTCCTCAAAGAAAAGAGGCACTTCACAAGTCAATAATTGTGTCATGCTTTACAAGTTACATGTATGAATTTACAAGATGAATAATCTAATTTGCAAGACATACAATTGAAAAACTTGACATATGTTATTTACAGGAAAAGAGGCATTTCATAAGATAAGTGTGACACTTTACAAGTTACATGTAAAATTTACAAGATGAATAATCTAATTTGCAAGACAAATAATAATTGAAAAGCCTGACAATGCTATTTACAAGAAAAGAGGCACTCTATAAGATAAGTGTGGCGCTTTACAAGTTAGATGTAAGAATTAGAAAACGAATAAGTTAATTTGCAAGACATATAATTAAAAAGCTTGACACTTATACTATCCACAAAAAAAGAGGCACTTCACAAACAAGTGTGATGCTTTACAAATTATATATATGAGCATTTATAAGATGAATAAGCTAATTTCAAGATAAATAATTGAAAAGTCTGACATGTTTATTTTTTTTTATAGAGGAGGGTATTTTTATCCATTCCCTCTTAAAATAAATTTCGCTTTCCCCCACAAGACTGAGCTGATGTTTCAGAAGTTGTAAGGGCTTTTGGGAAATATTTTACTATAAAGGGGGTAAGGTGAAATTTTCAATATAATAAACTGTTAGGGTATGATACAACAAATTAAAAACAGGTTTGTATTCCTTTGGTATTAGTATTCGATCGTGTCTAAAATTTGAAATGTTTATAACTCCGTTGAATACGTACGTCAACGTATATTAATACGGTCCTAAATGAAATAGAAGATAATAAAATGATAATGATGGTCTGTCAGATTAAAGTTACTCGCATACCAATTGAGAGAAATATATATGTGTATTGAAATAAGACAATCTATACAATTAAAATTAACGACAGCTTATGCTTCAAACAATGCAAACCCAGAGGTCAAATGCTTCATTTCTTTTCGTGCGCAGGTGGATATTAGTATTACTGTTCCATTTCTAACGAGGAACTGGCTTGAGATTACTCTTCTAATTAACCGCACCCATGATCACAACGTCCATAAAGCCATTTTCATCTTGCATGTTCATTGTGTAATAAGCAGCAGCTTCCAGGGTTTTATATTTCAGTTCTTAATCATTCATATTTATCATTTTACAGCGGTAAGGTAAGAATGAGCGGCTTAAATATTGTCAGAGCACATACAATATTAAAACACCATCCGGAAAAAGATGCTAAAACTTCAACACCTTAATCCAGATCAAGTCAATATCTTCCCGTTTTTATTTTATTTTATTTTTCATATTATTGATTTCCATTACCACATTACGTTACGTGTGGACCTCCGTGGCTCGTCTTTTTCCAACTTCATTAGGTCCAACACATTTTTTAAAAAAATAATTTTCGACCACTATCATTATCCAAAGAATAAAATGGATTTAAATCCATGAAGCTGGTCCTCGAGTAAGATTCGCAAAGAAGATAAGTTGGACGCAGTCAGCACCCTAAAGTCCTTTAAGCAATGACCTTCGAAATATTCCTGGTCATTAGGTAAGCTACAGGACTCATTATCAGATCTCCAAACAAAAAATAATAATTACAGGTCCCTTAAGGTTTAATAAACTTGAGCATAGTCAGAGATTTCTAATACTAGAAAAAGACATGACAAGGCGATTAAAGAGATATATATAGGATATATCTATATATGCTCGGTCCAATAGATCCCAGTGGGTGAAAGAGTACGGAGAATGTAACATCCTAATTTTTCATTTTAGAATTTAAGAGGATTATAAAAGAATTATATATGATAAATTTTTTTAAATAATAATAATAATAATAAAATAATAATATAAATAAATAAATAATAAATAAATAAAATATATATTTATATATATAATAAAAAAAAATATAAAAAGTGGGAGGCACGGCCTCCCACTACCTATTTCGATAGTGGGAGGCTATGCCTCCCACTATACAAAATAAGTGGGAGACATGTCTCCCACTATAAATAAAAAAAAAATAATAAAAAAAAAAAATAAAATAATAGTGGGCAGCACGAAATGTGCTGCCCACGTTGAGGATTGGGGAGGGGTAATTAATACCCCCTCCCCCTTATATATATAGGTGTGTGTGTTGTGTTGTGGAGTGTGGGTGAGTTTGGTGCGTGTGTGGGGTTCTGGCAGAGAGGAGAGGCGAGAGTGTAAGTGAAGAAGAAAGGAAGGAGAGATTTAAGAGCTTTTCAGTGAATTTTAAGGTATGTATTTTATCTTATAAGATAATTTAGGTAGTTAAATTAGCTTCTTTTTAAGAAACTTCCTTCATGAAAGTTATTCCACATATTTTTCTCTTTCAAATGAAGTTATTATTATGTTGGTTAGTGAACATTTTGTGACTAAGATTCTGGGAGAGTTTTGAGTTTTAACAATAGAAGACTATATATGTGTAGCAAATGATTAATAGTGAATTTTAATCAATTTAGATTTATTGTTTGGTTGTTATGGAAATTTAAAATGAATTTTCTATTTAAGAAGCTTATGATTGTATGGCTGGAAAATATTTTTACTGATTAAATGTTATGAAAAATAGTTTATTTGGGTTGGGAAGATATTATTGGAATTTAATTAGCTTAGTTTTGATATATGGGGGCAAAATTGTAAATTCTGGAATTTTTGGGGTAAAAATTGTAAATTCTGGAATTTTTGGGGTAAAACTGTAAATTCTGGAATTTTTGGGGCAAAACTGTAATTTCTGGAATTTTTGGGGTAAAACTGTAAATTCTGGAATTTTTGGGGCAAAACTGTAATTTCTGGAATTTTTGGGGTAAAACTGTAATTTCTGGAATTTTTGGGGCAAAACTATAATTTCTGGAATTTTTGGGGCAAAACTGTAATTTCTGGAATTTTTGGGGCAAAACTGTAATTTCTGGAACTTTTGGGACAAAACTATAATTTCTGGAATTATGAGACTAAAATGTCATTTCTGGTAGTTGTGGGATCAAAATATCATTTTCAAATTTTGTTATGATAATATATATATTATTAGAATTTTTATTTTAAGTTATAGGAAATTATAAGTTATATTTGTGATAATGTAGAGTCTTTTTGTGACCGGTAACTGTGCGGGTGGTACTCATCAAACTGAGGATAAGCTTGGAAGTGAGGTAACCGGGGTTAATTTATTTTATATGCTTGTTTTGGGCTGTGAGGTATTTTCTAAGTCTTACTTTTATATATGCTACTTGTATGTATTTTGAAAAATATTTGTATGTTTGAATAAGAAATTAATTCAGTGAAGCAGTATATTTTCCAATCTATGTATTTAATTGATTATTATTGATGGGTTTGTTATTATTGTGATGGCTATACTATTTGTTGTGAGATGATGTGTTTGGAATAATAATTTAATAAAATATTGTTGAAAGTTTTAGAATTTTATTATTTCTTCTGTTGGGATATGTTGGGTTGTGCGGAAGAGATTGAGGGTGAAATTGTGCCCATCGGCTCTCTCATTCCTGGCCCGGAATTTGAGTTGAGTGTTTTGGGCGGACACCTCCCTGTTACGGTATACTGGTGGTGACATAGGAGGGGACAGTATTCTTGAGGTGACTAGCTAACCTTGGCCGGGTATACTAGCACCGATAGGCTGATCCACGTCCACGAGGAAATAAGGAGGAGCAGGATGGATGAGTGGGGATGGTTAATTGTTATGGTTATTATGTATTAATTGTTTTATTTGTGGTTATTTAATTATTGAAATTTAATTATTATTATATTATTAGCAAACCTGCTTCTCTGACTTGCAATCCTTTCTTGCATATTTGATAAATTAATTTCGGTTACGGGGACTTTATGTCTCACCCCGTTATTATTAAATCTTTTTTCAGGCGAGACCTCTAACCTCAGTAGAGGACAAGGGAAGCAACCAGAGGCATAGAAATTGTGAAACTCGTAGGCCTCTTTTTGGTATTAGTGTTGTATTGATTTATATATTGCCATCATAGGGCCCTCATATTTGTGAAATACTACATTAACTACTTTTGGAGGACTGTTAATTTTCCGAAAGCTTGATTTTATACATTATCATATCATCGTGGATCCACCATTATATCTTTGTGACCGTTGTCTTGTGTAGACCCTTTTCTTGTAAGTTTGTGTTGTATGACTTGTGGGCTATAAATTTTCTGTTCCATAACTGTGCCCTGAGTTATAGATTTTCTGTAGTGGGTTTGTGGGCGAACTTTGTGCCCTGGACCCCGAGGTTTTGTAAAGGAAAGTTTTCCATAATTAACTACTAATCTCGTTTAAGAAAACTCTAAGGTCAAATGTTATCTTGTGAGAAAGGGTCTTTTCAGAGAATAATAGTATTAATTTCATATTCAAAATCATCATTTGTATGGCACATTATATCAATTACTAAACTACTTTAAAATATAATTTAAAAATTTAAAAAAGTTGACATAAAACAACTAGCTACTGTATATATTAATTAATAATTAATAATGGTTTTGGTTGAAATTTTGGCCAATGCCTATTCATAGTATTTTAATGGGAACGTGACAGCTAAGGAGCAATAATAGAGCACCATTAAAATTAAGCAAATTACAAGAAGAGCCGTGAGAAGAATTTCAACTGGAACTTGGGACCGATATGATTAGGACCTTAGAGACCTCAAATCATCAACTAAAACATTACCTTTTATGCAATATTCAAAACTAGGATGTTGAAAATTTTGGTCGATTAGCACCACTGTCATCATCATGTTTGGATTAAATATGTTAACACACTTGTCTTATTTAATTGGCTGCTTGGAATAATGAGGGAACGTCCATACTCTGCATGCCAACTCCTAAATCCGAATCCATCCTAATACGACAAAGACCGTATTCAACATCAGTTGTTTGGAACTTTGGATTGGCCAAATTAAATAAAATGGGAGCTGGTCGAAGAATACGCAAGCTAGCTAGCTGCACAAGGCATCTCAATAATAATGCAAAAAGTTGGTGCTTTTGAAGCACCAAAGATAATTGACATATAGTCACAAACAACTCCTTGCATGCTTTTCATGGCTTTCATATATACGGGAGCTTTCATACCATCATCCTCCAATTAAGTGCCTTGGAGGTTCTCTTTGATCTTTCTTGGAGGAACAAACAATAATCATAAAATATTTAAAGTATTATATCAAATTCTCAAATCACACATAACCATATGTCTTATTTTTTTTATATGGATTTATAGTTAAATTATTACAATTTTAAAATAAGATACATGATCACATGTGATTTGAGATTTGAGAGCTTGACAAAATGGATATAAGGAATTTGACCTAAATATTATATATATATATATATATATATATATATATATAAAACTTTGTGGATCATGCGGAGGCCGCCAGTCACGATACACATAATCATCAAATGTCCAGTTGATAAAAAAATAATTTAGAAATTGATAAATTTATAAATCATCGCTGATGTACCAAGTTGGTCAGCTGTAACTTCTCTTCCAAGTGTTCGGTGACGACGACGATCGTGAATCTCTTTACTGGCTCTAGTTTAGCCATAGCCATAGGGGCATCCAAGTGATTCGTTTTAATTAATGCAAGATCGGAAAGATATCATTGGATGTGATTATAACCTTGGAAAGATCTATCATTGGTTTTAATTAATGCATGATCATTGATATCTCAGCTCTATTTTGGCATCCTATATTATTATTTTCTTCTATGTGATCACTAAATTCACATGGGGTGCTATTCTCTTAGATGTTTTTCCCACTAATTAGAGGGATTAGGCATTTTTTTTATTTTTAAAATTTTTTTTATAGATTCTATTTATTGAAATTAAATTATATGCTACATCCTAAAATTTTTTTGCACCAATATCTCAGATCAATTAATTTCTAGGATATTAGGGTTACAGGAAAAGTATTTCTTAATGCTTGATTGAAAATTAATTAATTAGAGATATTGGGTGCGAAAAAATTGGGAAAATTATGCACAGGTCCTGAGGAACAAAACAAATTACAAAAAAGTCCCTTGAAATCACAAAATTACACATAAGTTCCAAGGGACTTTTTTGATATTATTTGTATTAACAACCATAAATGCATATATTTACAACAGGAAATGCTTATATTTACAACAACATTTAAACACTTGATCATTTACAACAGAAAAGACCATATTTGTAACAGGAAATGTCCATATTTACAATAACATTTAAATACCTGGATTTTGAACGTAGAGAGGTCATTTACAACAGAAAAAGGCTATATATACAACAGAAAATGTTGTATTTACAACAAAATTTAAAATCTAGACATTTACAATAGAAAAAGTTATATTTACAACAGAAAATGCATATATTTATAACAACACTTAAACACCTAGATTTTGAACGTAAAGATGTCATTTACAACAGAAAATGCCTAGATTTACAACAGGAAATACTGTATTTACAACAAAATTTAAAATATGGCCATTTACAACAGAAAATGCACGTATTTATAACAGGAAATGCATGTATTTACAACAACATTTAAAAACCTGGATTTTATTTCCATACAAATAATATCAAAAAAGTCCCTTGGGACTTCTGTGTAATTTAGTGATTTCAAGGGACTTTTTTTTTTTTGGTAATTTTTTTCGTTCCTTGGGACTTACGTGTAATCCTTCCAAAAAATTTGAAGATCTAACATGTAATCTAATCTCAATAAATAGAATATATAAAAAATTTTAAAAAAATCCAAATCCCTTTAATTAGAGGGAAAAACACCTAAGAAGCGCCTAAGAAAGAAGCACCCAGTGATCACTCTGATCTACAATTTAAGTCATTTCTAAAAGAATATTTTGGTCTATAATACAAGTCACTTGGTGAACAATTAATGCTTATTTGTTAACTTTTCCAACGTAATTAATGTTTAAATAAAACTTTTTGTATGTTTTTACTACTATATAAAATACTTTAAACGTCTATTTTTTACCTTTCTAGTTCTGCTTTCAAGGGAGATGTCTTTATAGGTAAATGTGGAAAAAAAAAATTTAAGGCATATTTAATAAGTTAATTATCATTTCTTAGTTGTAATAAATTAATTAGTTGAAATGTTTTATAATATGGATCACAACGAACGTGGTTCCGTGCCTATCCTTTGGATAGGTAGGGGATGCTTGTCCTATCTGGGCCGTCTAAATGGGATTTGGACGATTCATATATTTTTCTTATTTGGTGATTTTTAAATAAAAAATTATTTTTGGAAAAAAATATTAGTTAAGATATTATCTTTATTGTAGATTCTCTTCTTATTAAAATAATTTTTTAAAAAATAAAAATTAAATTAAATCTAAACAACCCAAATATAAGAAATGCCCCCGCCTATCCTTTGAAGAGAGAGGGAAACGCATTCGTGACCAAAGGGAGTAACCAGGGAAAGATCATTGCATGTGATTGTAGTATTTGCTGTCAGGTATAAGGCCCAAGTAATTATCCATGAACAACATGTTCAAAATTATAGACTTACAGCCTGCCAACTGATTAAAGCTTTAATTTGATGATCTTTCAACTCAAACGTCCACTCTCTTTAAAATAAATAAAAAATTAGAGCATTGAGGTTTAAAGATTTTAATTAGTTATTTTTACTTTTTTACCCAACATTTTATCTTTGTTTAAATTTTATAACCTCAATTCTTCAATTTTTTTTTTTTCCAATTCAACTCACAAAAGTTTTCTATTTCCCGGCCTCCCTTCCAAATCCCTCCTACCCTGATGAATTGAGTGCCACACATGTTTATCCAATCGTACGCATTAAAAGACATGCAAGTTATAACTTATAACTAAACACACAATATTATGACATTATCTCATAACGTACGTGATCCTAAGCTCACACAACAAAATTCAGACCATCAAACCAAATAATCTTCAACGGCGCCGCGCTCTTAGTCACATGCTCGCAGAATTTGACGGCCGGCCGCCGGCCACACGATGCTTTCGAAACAAGTCATCAGAATTGAATTTTTGGGGCGGTATCGACAAGGGCTAGCTAACATGTAATTAGGTTGAAAGATGACTAGATGAGGATTTGGAGGAGGCGAAACATGATGAGGGGGGACGGAGATGGTGAAATCGTGGAGCTTGATGCGGTGGAATTGCTTGCGAAGAAGGTCCCGCGTGGAGAAATCCGATCCGGGGCTGTTTTCTTGCCCGTTTGAAGATCATAATTGGAATGATCCATGTAAGAGTTCTCAAGCCTCAAGTGTATGGATATGGCGGCAGACAAAAAGTCTGAGTAGTGTGAATGCAATTAAGTTGATGAAGTAGCTTGGTGATTCTTTGAAGAACCATATCATCAGAATCAGATAAGTACAAATTGAATGAGGAGGAAACCCTTGGCGGGCGGGGACATCATGAAACATGAGACTTGCTTTTCCACAAACACTCACATGTACTTACGTACTTTTCCCCCGTCATTCTCACATGCATATCCTTACCATTTGCCATGCCCAGCACATGTTTCAACAGCGTTATAAAGCGCACGTTGAACTATTATGAGCGACAAACTTAGTTGAAAAGTTTTTTTAATGATAGAAACTTGGTTTGAAATTTATAAATTATATCATCAAAATTATCGAAATTCTAGAGAGTAAATGAATAATTAAGACAACAGGTAAAAAATGAATAATTAAGACAAATCCACACAGTTCACAAGATTGTGGACCAGCCAACTACGTATGGCCGTCATCATGCGTCTGCTGCTGTGTTTATATGCACCAACATTGAATCGTTGATTATTTTTTCCTGAAATTTTTTACAAGGAATTATATAGCTAGCATGCGGTGAATTGAACATGCGCCCTGAAGTATATTCCCTTCTTTTCAAACAAAACAAACAACAATATATGCCTTGTGCATGAAGTGAACTCGCCCTTAATTAAGTATTGTGTTTCGAGCAGAAGCTGTCAAAAATCAAGCTTATTGAGATCATTCATCTTTATCATGACGTCAAATTACTTGAAACTTTACAGACGATCTCGCCCGTAATCTATTGCGTCACTGATCTTTGAATAATATATATACCGCAGTCTGATGACATTGTAGAATATTATTTCCGGTCAATAGTTTGACATGTTCTCATTTTCCTTCGTTAACATTGCATGCTCGTGAACGATATAGTTGTTATCATTCATATCCCATGCATACTGATTTTTATTTTTCGTGGGTCGCAACGCATATATTGATCATTCTATAATATTCTGTCATGGTTACGTACGTAATTAAGTACAGTCAAAGATCCATGGGTTCGTTACCGTGTTAGTCTTGACCTTGTAGCAGTCTAAAATAGACATTGCCCGATATGTTTTGTATATATAAGTAGCTATGCACTTCATGTTTTATGCTTTTATCTGAAGATCGAAAGCGTTGAACAATATTATTGGCGATACGTACGAGTTCAAGAACACAAGGCAGGAATTTATGACGATATCTCTGGAAGCTTTAGCTATGGCTGGAGGCGATAACAATGAAGAATGCCAAATCAATCACCATGAGGGTTTCAGTAGGGGCTTTGAACTACCACAACCACACTTGCTGGCCAAAAAACCACCACAGATTGAGCAAAATTCTGGCGCTCACACTGCTAACTTGAGTTTGGAACTTGGATCAGAGTGGATTAAGATTAAGATTCGCGAATGGGCTAAAGCTGTTTCCTCAAATAATGACAAGGAGGCTCATCAGAGACTCAGAGAGATATCTCGTCTAATGGATGATCACATAATCCCAGCAAAATGATGCACTTCTTTTCTTTATTTACGTGATTCTTATACTGAGATAGATTAATATGTGATTCTTATTCTATTTTAGCCTGTGTATAATTCATTGAGCAGATGGCAATCATCTGAGGCAATTTGATTTTGAGAGTGAAAATAATAGTCGATATTCTTAAATTATTGCCGTAATACACCACAATATCGTTCAATTTTTAGAAGCTGGACATTATTAGATTATTATTGATTCTATGCATGTACAAAAATAAACCCCCCAAAATGCATAAGTCATCATAAGGATTAAATTAATTTAGATTATATATCTACCCCCAAAAAAAAAAAAAAAGATTAAGTTAGACTAGACCATACATGATACATGTAGCTAGGTTGATTCAGGTTCAAGCCACAAAGCATTGAGGATGCTGTGGCTGGTGGCGCTTGTAAAATTAAAAGAACGTAAACCATAACAGAAGATGAACGCATCTCGAGATGAACCCAGGGAATTTCAAAAGCATTTTCTATTTCACCAAAAAGAAAATCGTTTCCTACTATGTTTATTGTTTGGATTTAGATCAAGCTGAACATTTAGTGAAGTCTTTATTTATCTGTTTATCTATTTTAGACCCTCTCATGCGTTATGCTTTCATTGTTTTTCCCCCCGTTGCTGCAACCTGCAACTTGCAAATAATGAGGTATTAAGCATAAACAAATTTTCGGTATAGGTTATATACAAAAGTTTAAAGATAAATCAAATTACTGGTATACTAATTTTTATTTGATACTATAACGTTACAATCGGTAGAGAGTGACTTATAAGGAAAATTTTTCATTGTAGGACAGATTATTGTGCGTAATCATAAAAATCATAATTATTTTGAGGAACTAAAAAATAGTTAAATGATCATTATATCTTTATTAAAAACAAACGATCCTAACAGGCTAGCATACACTAAATTATCATTCTAACTGACTCTGGTTGCCACAAAATTATACCTTCTTGATATAGTTGCATATTGGAAAGAAATAAGCAAATTTGTCAAAAAAAATAAAAATCGATTTTCAGGAGATCAGTCTTATATTAACATTTGGAAAGGAGGAAGAGGATATTCATAACCACCAAATTGTATGTAACACAGTGAATATGATTAGAATATATGCAAATAATTTCAAGTTACAAGGCTTCTGGCAACTTTTGCAGTAATCACTAATCCATATCAGCGTTGGTGGGAATAAAGAAAATAAAAAAGAAAGGAAAATTGGAAGAAAATAAAGGAAGAGAAGAAAATGAAACAAGAAAACATTTTATGAGGGTATAATCACCAATTAACTAATTTATGTTATGAATATAACGATATATCTCAGATAAGAGATAAAGAATAGAGAAGAGAGACAGAGGAGAGTAATTCTTACTCCAGTGTATTTCGATGTGTCTCCAATACATAACATATGCCTTCTATTTATAGGCATAACTCTCAAATCTATAATTAATGTGATCCCACAATTATAGCGATTCATGAGTGAGAATAGGAAACTATGGGAGAAATAATAGGAGATATGGACATCCACAAATATAATATTCATAATACTCCCCCTTGGATGTCCATTATGAATGTGCCTCGTTAAAAACTTTAACTAGGAAAACCCAGTGGGATAAAAACCTAGCCAAAGAAAAGAGTACATCATCCATTGATACATTTTTTAATGCTGCCTCATTAAAAATCTTTCTAGGAAAACCCAGTGAGATAAAACCTAAATAAGGGAAAAAGAGTACAGCATGTATCATCTCCCCCTCTTAATTACATTAGATTTTCTCCCCCTGATAACTACATTACTTTCAATGTATTTTGAGCATATATTCTTTTTGATCATCAGACATTCTATTGTGTACCTGCAAGAACTAAATATTTCCAGCAAAATCATATGATTTCTAAGCATTCTTATAAGATATATCTAAATGCATATCAACAGATATTCTTTAAAATGATTATATCATACATGCTCTGATAGCTTTAAGTCATATAAAACTTATTAAATATTGTTCTCGAGAACTTTGAATTTGATGCTTCTGGCATCTTGAGTCCTTCAGGGACTTGTGCTACTAGCACCCTTGGATCCTTTGAAGATTCTTATGCAATTTTCATAATTTAGTAAGCCATATACATAGGCTATATATAACAATATCTAATAGACGTATAATTTCATAAATTGCTAGATATATCGTATCCACCACAAAATCATATATCTCAATTTGGACTTCAGGTCCATAACTGTCATATTTGCGTCATTCTCAATTTCACTTATCCTCTTGGCCAATAATCTTTATATAATATCCTCATTTGATCACGTGATATCATCATCAAAATTGTTGTTGACAACTTTATCTTTTTGGTTCTATTTTTCCAATTCGACATAACCATATCAATATTACTCAGGTACCTGAACCTCTCTTTAGGTTTTGCAATAAGTTATGTCTTGATACTCTTCTGGAGTATCTACCTCCTTAATATGATCATCTTAATTATTGCTCCAATTCATTCATAACGTTTATATTTGGAACCGAATACTTACTCATGCTTCAAGCATGTTACTAATTGGAGCATTTTTAGCTGGGAGATGAGATTTAATAAATCTCATTTAGGTCAGTAATTCTATCTGGCAAATATATCATGAATGCATAACCTGATGAACTTCTGGTTCATACTTCTTTATTCGAGGATATATACTTTGCTATAATGCATTCCACTTATTCTCTTTTCCAGCTATTCAATTTCTACCCCTCATGTTGAGAAAACTATGTCAAATATCAATTGACTAATATAAGTCTCCATGTGTTTCCTTTAGAAACACCATTTTATTTCATCTAGAAACAAACAATTAAAAGGAGATCTTCACATAACTTTTATCTCAACTTTCTCTCTAAATCCATCTATGTGCATTGTGGTGGATTAATAATTATTGCACATTCAACCCTTTTAAGATGAACATTTATCTGGCTACTGACCAAGAGCCAATTCTATCGGGAGAATTTTGTTGGCTTATATAAGTGCTGCAATATGTAAGATCAAATATATCAACATAAAAATTTTGTTCTCATAAGAATTGATCTAGCTATTTATGGAGGCTTTAATTCATGATTTCTTGATCGTATAATCTGGAAATCGTGCACTTAATTCATTCAAACATTATTGCAATCTTCGGGTTGCAAACATTCTTACAAACTTCAGGTTGTAAGATAATAATCTCGCATGTAACCATCTCATAGATGCATCTTTTAAGTTTATATGGTTTACATGCTATTTCAATGGGCCCATATAATTTTGTTTGATATATTTCCAGAAATACTGAAATCCAATACTAATCATGATCAATGATTGTCTTGCAAACAATTTGCTTTGAGAACAAGCAGCACATAATTCATAAATAATATGTTGGTTATTCATGAAGAATCTTCTGGCTCTTCAATGAATGTCAATACATAATTTTATTTCAATTATATGACTTGGATGATCAAACAAGTCATGCCAACAATTAATTTCTTTGAGTTAGTAAACTTCTGGTTTACTGTAATATTTGTCTCAACAAATAATAAACATTTCAATAATCTGACATCCATTTTGGGAGACCTTTTATGCTTTATGTGAGAAGTATATAACTTCTCAAAAACAAGCTCACACTTATATTTTAACTCACACTTGTAATCTAACAATCTCCCCCTCAAGTGTGAGTTATATAAACATAATTTCTTTATATATATATATATATTTCAAAATCACTTTAAAAACCCTTTAAAGCTCAAAATAAAAATCTATGTTGATTCTTCAGGAATAAACATATGATATTATATCACTAGATAATTTCATTACTCATTAATAATATACTTCAATTTACTCATATATGCAAAATACATACAGTTCATCTCATATGAAGATATTCATGATCAAAATAACTTAAAATCACACAGATTTAGAATTACATATGTGAAAATTTTCCATCAGAAAAATTCTCTCAGAAACAAATTTATGATATATGATCGCATAAATAAAAATAACAATAATAACAAAAAGTAAGCATCATGTTACCTTCTGGGCTTATTCATTTCTCTTGGGTCTTGGCTTTAAAATAAATATGGACATATTTTTCTGCAGCTCATTGCCTCTTTAATATCTCATTGGCAGTAAACTTATAGTTTACATTAGCAAACATTTGATTTGCATTGACAAACTTCTGGTTTGTATTATTATGTGTAAACTTCTGGTTTACAATAACGTGTTTTCTATGATATCCATTTATAATGAACTTTTAGAAGAATAACCATCTTCTGGTGGTTATACAATCCCTTTAATTTATTCTAAAGAACAAGGGGATTTTTTAATGCCAAATATTCAATTTTGAAGCCTTCATACAAATTGTGGCATATAAAAATCATGGATCTGGCTTTACTTCAATTTATCTTATGGCTTCAGGCCAAATTATCACTTTCTCCAGGCGAAGTCTCCTGATAGAACTAAGCCAATTTGTCTCTTCTCATAGCTTCAGGCTAAGCCAATTTGTCTCTTCTCATAGCTTCAGGCCAATTTGTTTCATAACAAATTAAATCAATATGGCTTCCAGCCATTTATTTTTTAGGATAAATAAAAATTGAACATCATAGCTTCCAGCCATACAACAAGAGGATGAAAGCAATATGATTTGTCATATAATATCAAAATTTTATGGCCTCGGGCCAATTATGAGGATTTAGAATTATATGACTTCTGACTTTTTATCTTCAAGATACATAAAAATTAAATATATGTTTCATTTAATAAAATAAATGATGGAAAAAGAATATGACTTCAGGTCATATAATAGGGAATTAAATGAGTATGGCTTCTAGCCATATAATATAAAAATAGAAATGAAATGAATATGACTTCTGGTCATATAACAATGAATCAAAGAATAAACAATAAAAATTAAAGATATAAAAATTAAAACTTTATGGCTTCCGGCCATTTAGTACTTATAATGAGAATTTAAATTTATATGGCTTCTAGCCAAAAAATAAGAAATTAAAGTGATATGACTTCTGGTCATATAATTTCATAATAAGAAATTAAATGCGTATGACTTCTAGCCATGAAAAAGAAAACTTAAATCTAGACTTCCATGTAAGAGGTAGAACCTTCCATGTAGGAGTCAAATTAAAATAATAAAAATAAAACAAAGTAGGAATAAAAAAGACTATGGCTTCTGGCCATGTAATAGGAAATTAGAACAATATGACTTCTGGTCATATAATTTCAGAATATGAAATCAAAGATGTATGGCTTCTAGCCATACAAAAATAACAATATCAATAATATAAAATAACTTGTAAAGGAGATCATTATAAAATATACAAACAATAATAATCTTCAATCTTAGTCATGGAACCCGACGTATAAAACAATCGGTAAAAGTATCTCTTTAATTCCATATGATGGCTCAGATTATCCCAGATATATAAAAGAAACATATAATTTAAGAAGGTAGGCTGAAATCGTTAAAGAAACGATCAGACCTTCGTTCGAGCTTTTCGTGCTGATAACGTGTTATGAATATAACGATATATCTAAGATAAGAGATAGAGAATAAGAACAAGAGAATAAAGAAGAGAGAAAGGGAAGAGTAATTCTTATTCCAGTGTATTTCGATGTGTCTCCAATACATAACATATGCCTTCTATTTATAGGCATAACTCTCAAATCTACAATTAATATGATCCTACAATTATAGCGATTCATAAGTAAGAATAGGAAACTATGGGAGAAATAATAGGAGATATGGACATCCACAAATATAATATTCATAACAATTTATATATATATATTTTTTTTTTAATGTACCTGGTATCGCAAGCCAGCCCCTCAATGCGGTCAAGGAATTTCATAAGCCCAAATTAATCCAGATTTCAAGCATTATGGGAACATTTTTTCAAGCAATACTCCTACCATCTAACACGGGTTTGAATCTTCTCATCATCAATTCTCTGTCCATCTCTCATCATCAGCAAATTTTGACCGTCAAAATCCTGATCCAAATACCCAGAATAATTTTAAAATTAAACCGCGCGCGGTTTTTAAAAAAATTATTCTGAACCCTTGGATCAAGATTTCGACGATCAGGATCAGCCTGTAAAAGATAATGAGGAATCTGCACATGAGAGAATCCTCTTTCCATCCAACACTGCTATGTTCCAAGTCTCATTCAAGAACCTGAGTTAAGTTAGAATAACTTCTACGAGTTGGAGTTGAATTGATGTAAGTATTGTTGTTTAAGATATATTGAGTAGGTAGAAATTGAGTATACAATAAACAAAATATCATAACAAGAATCTGTATTAATTAAGTAGAATATATAGAGAGCATATAACAATTCTGTATAATAAAGAAAAGCTTAAAACGAACTCACAAGACTGCCGATATGGAATTGAAAAACGCAGAAATCCGGGCCGAACTTTCGTTGTGTCCTTAAGACAATTTTGCTCCCTCAATACGGATGCCGAAGGTTTTCTGAGCAATTGCCTCCCAGGATAGAGCGGATTTTTCATCTCCAGAAAGATGGCTCTGTCTGTCTGAAGCCCAAGCGAAGCCAACGAGTCTGCTTTCGGAACGCACAGAATGTATATGCAGAATGCAGAGAGAGAGTATGCAGAAAATACGTAACGTAATCTGTGACTAGGGCGCCCTATTTATAGACTTTGAAAAAGCACGATCAGATGGACATGTTTGCTGCTGCGAACTGGTGCGTTGTGCAAACAGACGCACCAGACCGGAGCGAACAGAGGCGACCCGCGTCCGTTCACAGCGAACTAGTGTGTCTCAAGAATAGACGCACCAGAACGGAGCGAACGATCCAAACGGATCACAATACGCAGCCGCTGGTTGGAAAAACACGGAACTATTCAACGTTCAAAAATCCAAAAAATAATTTAATAAAAAATTATTTTTTAAATCCAAAAAATAATTTAATAAAAAATTAATAATTTTTTTTCGTTTCCGTTTTCTTCTTTTTTTTTCCATCCTTCTTCTTATTCATAACCCATGGGATTTTATCCTAAAATTCCAACAATCCCCCACATGGATAAGAAGTTAGTCCATCATGACCAAATGCAAATGATCATGTATGCAAAGTGCGGTTCCTCTACAAGAAACAACTGCATCGAGATAGGTAGGGGTTGCCTTTGAACCTTCTCTAGTGAAAAACCTATCAGATATACTGGTCAATCAGTGGACGCGCTGTCTTGAACTATCGACCTTTTAGTGTATACCAAGACAATAGGAGTCACACAGTTGCTCCTCTAGCATCGTTGGTTCTCATGCTGTGTCCATTTTGGCCCTGGACACCGCCTGGTTCTGTGAGTGTTCTAGAGAATTGGCCGTTTTAAATTCTCATAGAAGCGGCCCGCACTTCACACTCACATAGGTGATTCCTTGTGATGTAAATCATCATACATCATCTGAACACATCAGATTAAGAAACCATTAAAAGCTTAGAAGCTTACCCTTTATATATATGCACTGTTTGTCTAGGAATGAGTATGAGTTTAAAACTCCACAGTGTTATCAGTCGATTAAGACTTAGTTGTCTCTTTGAACCTAGTTCGTGGGATCTCCACTCTACTAGGTAGAGTTACCGCGATAATCAACAATATATCGGCCTTAAACCCATTCCTTTGGACAATTTCCTAACTAACTTTCTAGGAATCCCTTTAGTCAATGGATCCACTATATTCTCTTTTGATTTCACATAATCAATTGAGATGATTTCATTCGAAAGTAGTTGTCTAACGGTGTCATGTCTACGACGTATATGTCTAGACTTGCCGTTGTACATGACATTCTTGGCTCTACCAATAGCTGCTTGACTATCACAGTGTATACACACTGCTGGTACCGGCTTTGGCCACCTAGGAATGTCTTCAAGAAAGTTACGAAGCCACTCGGCTTCCTCACTAGCTTTATCTAATGCAATGAATTCTGCTTCCATAGTTGATCTTGCAATACAAGTCTGCTTAGATGACTTCCAAGACACAACACCCCCACCAAGGGTAAATACATATCCACTTGTGGATCTTGTGTCATTAGAGCTGGTGATCCAATTTGCATCACAATACCCTTCTAGTACTGCAGGATACTTCTCATAATGCAAAGCAAAGTTTTGAGTTTTCTTTAAGTAACCCAAAACTCTTATCATAGCTTTCCAATGAAACTCATTTGGATTACTTGTAAAGCGACTCAACATGCTTACTGCATAGGCAATATCAGGTCTAGTGCAGTTCATAACATACATAAGACTGCCTAGCACTTGAGCATATTCCTTTTGTTTAATAGCTTCACCAGTATTTTTTAACATTCGAAGACTAGTTTCTATAGGGGTCGATACAGGAGCTATGTTTAAACTCTTGAATTTCTCAAGAATTTTAGAAATATAGTGTGTTTGTGATAAAGCTAACCCTCCAGATGTTCTATGGATTTTAATTCCTAAAATAACATCTGCTAGACCCATATCTTTCATGTCGAACTTACTGGTAAACAATCGCTTAGTAGCTTTAATCATTTGATTATTACTACCCGTTATCAACATGTCATCTACATAAAGACATACTATGGCAAACCCATTTTCAGTATTTCGAATGTATACACACTTATCACATTCATTAATGCTAAAGCCATTTGATAACATAACTTCATCAAATTTCTCATGCCATTGCTTTGGGGCTTGTTTAAGTCCATAAAGGGACTTTATTAAACGACAAACTTTCTGTTCTTGTCCTGAGACAACAAAACCCTCAGGCTGTTCTAGATAAATTTCTTCCTCTAATTCTCCATTCAAGAAGGCTGTCTTTACATCCATTTGATGTAACTCCAACCCATTTAGTGATGCTAATGCAATCAACATTCGAATAGATGTAATTCTTGTAACAGGTGAATAAGTATCAAAGTAGTCTAGGCCTTCACGTTGTCTGTAGCCTTTTACTACTAGCCTAGCTTTGTACTTATCAATAGTGCCATCTGCTTTCATCTTCTTTTTGAAGACCCACTTAGTTCCTAGGGGTTTATTTCCAGGAGGAAGGTCAACCAATTCCCAAGTGTGGTTTGACATAATGGATTCAACTTCACTATTGATAGCCTCTTCCCAGAATGGTGCTTCAGGAGACCCCATAGCCTCTTCATAAGTTTGAGGCTCATTTTCCAACAAATAAGTTAGAAAATCAGGCCCAAAAGATATTGAAGTCCTTTGCCTAGTACTCCGTCTAGGTTCCTCCTCTCCAAGATTATCATTAGTCTTAGTATCCTGAGATATCACTGTGTTGTTGTTATCATTATTTTTATTGTACGGAAATACGTTTTCAAAGAACCTAGCATTCCTTGACTCAATAACCATGTTTACATGGATATCTGATACATCGGACTTATAAACTAGGAAACGATATGCACTACTGTTATGAGCATAGCCAATAAACACACAGTCTACTGTCTTAGGTCCGATTCTTAACCGTTTAGGTTTGGGAATCTCAACTTTTGCCAAACACCCCCACACTTTCAAATAATTCAAGGAAGGTTTCTTTCCTTTCCATATTTCGTATGGTATGTTTTTTATCGTTTTATGAGGCACTCTGTTGATTAGAAAGTTAGCCGTCAGAATGGCTTCTCCCCACATATTTTGTGGTAAACCGGACTCAATTAATAATGCATTCATCATTTCTTTTAATGTCCGATTTTTCCTTTCTGCAATCCCATTTGATTGAGGAGCATAAGGAGCAGTAGTCTGGTGTATAATACCAGATTCTATACAGAATTTTTCGAAGGGGCCATCATATTCTCCCCCACGATCACCCCTTACAACTTTAATTTTCTTGTTAAGTTGATTTTCAACTTCAAATTTATACTGTTTAAAAGCAATAATAGCCTCATCTTTACTATTAAGCAAATACACATAACAATATCTACTGCAATCATCAATAAATGTAATAAAATATTTCTTATTACCCCTAGATGGTATAGATTTCATATCACATATATCAGTATGTATTAAATCTAACAACTCAGTTGATCTTTCAACAGAAGGAAAAGGTAACTTAGAAAATTTTGATTCAATGCATACTTGACATTTATCTTTATTTGAACAATCAACTTTAGGCAATAATTCTAAATGAATTAAATTTTTAATTGATTTATAATTAACATGTCCTAATCTTTGATGCCATAAATTAGAGGACTCAAGCATATAGATAGAAGCAATATTATTAATAGCACCGTTATTGGTGACAGTCATTACATTAACTTTGAAAAGGCCCTCACTAAGGTAACCCTTTCCAACATACATATCATTCTTAGAAAGTATAAACTTATCAGATACAAATACAAGCTTAAAACCATTCTTGCTTAAGAGGGATCCAGAAATCAGATTCTTGCGAATATCAGGCACATGAAGCACATCATTAAGTGTCACGACTTTTCCAGAAGTCATCTTCAAAACCACTTTCCCAGAACCTTCAACCTTTGAAGTAGAGGAATTTCCCATATACAGTTGTTCATCTAGCTTCGCAGGAGTGTAAGAAGAAAACATCCATTTGTTTGCACATACATGCTTGGTGACACCAGTGTCCACCCACCACTCCTTGGTATTTCCAACCAAGTTGCATTGCATTACAACTGCTGAAAGACTCATACTATCCATCTTGTCAATGGTGTTATCAACCATATTGGCTTCAGTGTTCTTCTTCTTGAAATTCTTTGGCTTCTTGCAATCCTTAGCACGGTGGCCAAGCTTCCCGCAAATATAACACTTGCCTTTGAATTTCTGGCCTTTGCTAGGGCCTCTATTATGGCTTTGTTTAAATGATCCCTCATTAGAGCGCTTGCGTTTCTTGGGCTTCGGACCATCTTCCACAATGTTGGCCTTCGAAACTATAGGGTTGCTACCAAGTTTCTTTTCAGAAATCTTGTTGTCTTCTTCTATTCTCAATCTTACAATCAAGTCTTCTAGTGACATCTCCTTACGCTTGTGCTTGAGGTAATTCTTGAAGTCCTTCCAAGATGGTGGCAATTTTTCAATAAATGCAGCAACTTGAAACGACTCGCTAAGAGACATCCCTTCAGCATGAATCTCATGCACAATCAATTGAAGTTCTTCAGAATGCTTCCAAGCATCTATCGCAGCAACCTTTTCCTTGTCAGTCTCTTGTCCTTCTTCCAATTTTGGAGCATCTTCAGTGAGAAACCGTGCCAAGTTCAATGTGGTTAAATAGAAAAACATTTTCTGTTGCCATCTTTTAAAATCATTCCCATTGAACTTTTCTGGTTTTTCACCATGCATTGGAGTAGGACCACTTGGGTTAATCAGATTGGTACTTGTACTTGCCATTTCTGTTGTTAAAAACAGAAACTCTGATTTAATCACACAGATTAATCTAAAATAGTATAATAATAATATTATCAAAAACTAAACACAGATTTAATTTAATATTACTACCAACGTATGAAATCAGTAAAGATATAAATTATTATGAGCTGTTTTGCTCATAATTTAATTGTTAAAATTAAATAAATTATATCCGTACAATATCAGATAAAATAAATAGGCCGCAGCTTTTAACAATTAAATTATATCCGTACAAGATCTAATAAAATAAAATCTCCTAATGAAATCAAGGCATATTATCTTCACTTTATGAATTTAATATTCATTAAATCCTCGTTAAACTAAGGAGGGATAGTAGGAGATTTAATAACTACCTAACTAATAAGATCTAATATATTTATTAATATTCAAATTTCCAGTCGATGCAAATTCACCGTGGAAGTGATTAGCAATTAACATAAATAATTAAATAATATAATGATTCACATCCACGTTTAAAAAAAAAATTGAAAAACTAGGATTACATGAAACCCATCGTTTAAATAAAGTTTAAATTTTTTTTCAAATAATCGCTATATCTAACAGAGGCATAAAGCGACTAGTAAAAGCAAAACTTTAATATATATATCTATATTAGAATCAAATTGACATATATAAATATATACACACATATATAAAAACAAAACTTTTATATATATATATATATATCAGAAACAGATCGTCAGATATATACTCACAGAAATCATAATATTAGAAAACTCTAACTTATCAAAATCAACACAGATTCAAACCAAAATTTCTACCAACACAGAAATCAACTTTATTTAATAAAGATTAATCTAAGTTGATTCCAATAAGCAAAAACGCAAGTATCATATATGTGTTCACCTCATGATCATGCAAAAATCACAATAATTCACAAAATTGTTTTTTCAAATCAAGAACATATCAGATACAGATTCACTGAACACAGATACAAAATTGTCTTAAGATTGTTGTTTAAGATATATTGAGTAGGTAGAAATTGAGTATACAATAAACAAAATATCATAACAAGAATCTGTATTAATTAAGTAGAATATATAGAGAGCATATAACAATTCTGTATAATAAAGAAAAGTTTAAAACGAACTCACAAGACTGCCGATATGGAATTGAAAAACGCAGAAATCCGGGCCCAACTTTCGTTGTGTCCTTAAGACAATTTTGCTCCCTCAATACGGATGCTGAAGGTTTTCTGAACAATTGCCTCCCAGGATAGAGCGGATTTTTCATCTCCAGAAAGATGGCTCTGTCTGTCTGAAGCCCAAGCGAAGCCAACGAGTCTGCTTTCGGAACGCACAGAATGTATATGCAGAATGCAGAGAGAGAGTATGCAGAAAATACGTAACGTAATCTGTGACTAGGGCGCCCTATTTATAGACTCTGAAAAAGCACGATCAGATGGACATGTTTGCTGCTGCGAACTGGTGCGTTGTGCAAACAGACGCACCAGACCGGAACAAACAGAGGCGACTCGCGTCCGTTCATAGCGAACTGGTGTGTCTCACGAATAGACGCACCAGAACGGAGCGAACGATCCGAACGGATCGCAATACGCAGCCGCTGGTTGGAAAAACACGGAACTATTCAACGTTCAAAAATCCAAAAAATTATTTGATAAAAAATTATTTTTTTAATCCAAAAAATAATTTAATAAAAATTAATAATTTTTTTTCGTTTCCGTTTTCTTCTTCTTCTTTTTTCCTTTTTTTTTTCCATCCTTCTTCTTATTCATAACCCATGGGATTTTATCCTAAAATTCCAACAAGTATTTGGTTGATTTATCTTATGCAATCTGTCTTGTTGTATTTGTGACACATTATGATCCACAAAAATAAATTTAAAGAACTATTTTTAACCTTTTCGCTTTTAAATTGGCATTTCCCCCCTCTGGTAATATTAATACAATTTCAACTTCAAGCCAGATATTCTTCTGCAGCCACTCGTGATTAGATTAACTCAAGTCAAACCAACCAGTCAATTATTTTTTTGGGCCGGGGAATTCGTTGCTCACGATCATAATTCCAAATTGGTCATATTTAAAATTAGGAATCAAAACTCAATATAAGTATTTACATGCTCACGGCATTTTCATGTTTGTAAAGGTGCATTTAGGGAAAAGTTCTGACATGAAGAAAGGTAATAGTAATAAAAGTTCGAACTACAATGCTAGTACTGTATCTCGTGAAGGATATGGATGACGTAATGATTGACGCCAGTTTACCAGCATCATCAAGAACAAATATATCACCACGTGATGACAACCTCAGTTAGAGAAGAAGGGAAAAAAGATAAGGAGGAATCACAGGTTTGGCGATATAAACTCTGAACTTTCAACTTCCGTGAATTGTGTTATGTTTTTCACATGCCTAAGAAGCCTTACTCTATCCATATAAATAATGCTGCTGCTGCTTCCTCACAGACCCACAACATCGAGAATCATTATCGTCTTGTGTCTGTAACAAGCCAACAGAAACAGGGGAAGCTATGTCGATAGAAGCCATGGCGATGGTGGGGGTGGATTACAAAGAATGTGGCATTAATTTTGACGAGTGGGATCGCCATTGCAGGGAGCGGCCTCTTCTGTACCTGGAAGATGAGCTAAGTTTCCGCAGCAAAGTGGTGAACAAAGACGTCGTGGAGGTACAATGGATGAAGAAGAAGCTGCGAGAATGGGCAAAAGCTGTTGCATTTCATGTCACAAATGAGAAATGCACTCTAGTCTGTAGATAGCCAGTATGTTCAAGAAGAACCAATGGCCCATGGCCGATGGAACTCGTAGCAGTCTAAAATAGAACATTGCCCAGTATAATGTGTCTGTATATATAAATAGTAATGCACTTCATGTTCTATCTTACTTAAGAAAGCGCTGAACATTGGCTATACGTAAGTTCAAGAATACAAGGCAGGAATTTATGATGATGTCGCTGGAAGCTTTAGCTATGGCTGGAGGCGATAACTTGAGTTTGGAACTTGGCACGTACTAGTGGATCAAGATTAAGATTCGCGAATGGGCTAAAGCTGTTGCCTCAAATAATGAATGACAAGGAAGCTCATCAGAGACTTAGAGAGATAGCTCGTCTAATGGATGCTCACACAACCCCAGCAAAATGATGCACTTCTTTTCTTTATTTATGTGATTCTTATTCTATTTTAATTAGCCTGTATACATAATTCATTAAGCAAGTGACAATCATTTGAGGAAATTTGATCTTGAGTTTGAAAATAGTAGTCGATATTTTGAGTGTTAGTTAAATTTTATGGGCTAGACATTATTAGAATATTGATTCTTTGTAAGCACAAAAATAAATATAAAGGTGAAATAGAGAAAAAGATAGGGGATGAAAAAGGTGGAAGGGTATAATAATGAGATACTATATATGGACTCCATGTCACAGTTATATAGTCTCACTGGCTTCCACAGTGTATAAATCATAATGATCAAATTAATTTAGATTATCTAACCAAAAAAAGATTAATTTGGATTAGACCATACATGTGGGTTAACTCGGTTCAAGCCAAAAGGCATTGAAGGCGTCTTCTGTGTCACCAAAGAGAAGTGATTTCCATTGTGTTTATTGTTTGGGTTTCGGTTGAGCTCAACATTTAGTGAATATTTACCATCAGCAAAGAAGTCTTTATTTGTCTATTATTTATTGTAGACCCTTGCATGCGTTATGCTTTATTCCTTTTTCCCCCCATTTCTGCAATATAATGCAAATGATGAGGAAGTGACTAGAGAGCATAAACAAATCTTCGGTGTGGGTTATACATAAAAGTTTAAGGATAAATCAAATTGTGATATACTAATTTTGATTTGACACTACCTCTGGTCCTAAATATAAAACATAGTTAGATTTTTTTTTTTAAGAAATTAAAGAAGCTAAATAAGTTACTTAATTATATCTTATGTACTATATGATTAAATTATATATTAGTTTATAAGTTAAACAAATTAGGTTAAAGAAAAAACGATAAATATGAATACACTTTAAAGTAATCTAATTAGTTTCTTTAATATTTTTTTGAAAAAGTCAATTGTGTCTTATATTTAAAAGAAGGGGTAGTATTATATATTATAATTGGTAGAGTGAATTATAATAAGGAAAAATTTCATTAAAGGATTTGTAGAATTTGTTGTTAATTCCATAATTATAGGGACTAACTAAACCTAGAGATTATAGGAACTTACTGTTCGGGTTGTTAGGCGTATTGTTAGGATATTAGTTTATTTTTCAAATTTCAAATATGATTCTCTTCTCTATAAATGTAATCATTCGCTCATCTGAATATATATATCAATTATTCTCATCTGCTATTCTTCATGGTATCAGAGCGTTCAGAAGAAGAAGAGATTAATTGATTAATTAAAAAAAACGTTGCCCACTGCAACGTCAAAAACCTGATCGAGAATCGTTGCCCACTGCAACGTGAGATCGTGAACTCCGTCACACGTCTGTGACTTCTCATTGTCCGACTGCTTAGTCCTCCGTCACGTCGACTGCCAGTCCATCCAAAGCTTATCCGGCGATTCAACCGGTCCTCTCCGTGACCCAGTCTCATCCCACTGACGGCTGACCCAGTCTCGTCCGACTGATCGTCTTCTGCCATCTTCGGCTTCAAAGAGAGACGCAACAATCACAACTCAGCCAAGTCCGGCCTTCCGACGTTGCTTCCTCTGGTTCTCGACTTCTTGTCTTCGACTTCACTTTCCGTCCAGTCACTACGAAGAAGGGAGGCGGAGGCATTCAAGCAGAACTCGTTGTTTCTTGTTTCAGAACTTGTGGTCGAATCTTGTCCAACAACGTGTGATCGCTCAGGTCTCTTCATTTCACGCTGTGCTTCCTCGGTTCGCTCAGGTCTGTTCGTCAAAAGCTGTGCTTCTTTGACCTTTGTTCCTCTGCCAAATCCCTAGCTGCTGCGCCTCAGGAAAAATTGGAATTGAGGAGATATTAGAAATTGGCACCCATCAAACTTATCATTGGACTTGGTTTATTATTGGGCTTCATCTAATTTTTGGGTTTCAGTTGTCTCTTGTTTGATTAAAGTGCAGGAATTTATTTTTTCTAAAATCAGTCAGTATGTCTTCAAAATCTGATGCCACATCCTCTGTGCCACGATCTGGGTCTAGTGACATTTCTACCGTTCTTATTGTTTCTGAGAAACTTACCAGTGATAATTATCGAGAATGGTCCCAATCCATGATTCTTGCTCTAGATGGAAGGGACAAGCTTGAATATATTAATGGTGAAGCTGAAATGCCCTCTAAATCAGAAACCCAGGCATATCGCAAGTGGAAGTCAGAAAATGCTTTGGTTTCCTCTTGGTTGATTAATGCTATGTCATCCTCACTCAAGAAAAGCTTCATGTATCTTCCATCAGCCCGTGAGATTTGGGAGGCTCTCCGTGAGACATATAGTACTGTTGGGAATCGCTCCTGCATATTTGATGTTAAGAAAAAATTGTGGCAGCTGAAGCAGGACCAAATGTCACTCGATGATTATTATCTGGAAAAATCAGCTTTATGGCAAGAGTTTGATGCATTAACAAATAAAACTCATCATTGTGGGGTTGATGCTAAAGCAGACCGCAAAGCGAAAGAAGAGGAAAGAGTCTATGAGTTGCTGGCTGGTCTTAATGTCATTTATGATGATGTTCGGGCACGGATTCTCAGTCAAGAGCCCTTGCCTTCTGTATGTGAAGTCTATACCACTTTGCGCGATGAAGAGGATAGGCGCAAATCAATGCTTCAGAATCAAAATAATTCCGCTGCTACTCATGTACCTTCTGAAGCCTCAGCATTTGCTGTTCGATCCATGGAGTCTAAAGGTTCCAAAGTGCGACCATTTTGTGATCATTGTAAGAAACCAGGGCACACTAAAGACACCTGTTGGGATCTTCATGGCAAGCCTGCTGATTGGAAGCCAAAGAAAGGAAGAGGAAAAGGTTATGTAGCTGAAGCCTCTAAAGAACCACCCCAAGATGACAAGCTAAACAAAATCATGGAAATGCTAGTCACACTACAGACTACAAAATAACCGACTGCCACAATAGTCAGGAGAGGTAATTTTTTCCAAGCTTTACCTGTCATTAAAGATCGGTGTATAGGGAATTGTTGGATTATTGACTCAGGTGCCTCGGATCATATGACTGACAATGAAGCCCTTTTTTCATCCTATACACCTATCACCAATGGTGTGATGACTGTGCGGATTGCTGATGACTCTCAGTCTATAGTAAAACTGGAATTGGTTCTATCAAAATCTCTGCTACACTTACTCTTCACTCTGTATTACATGTTCCAAAGTTGAAGTGTAATTTATTATCGGTGAGTCAATTAACTAATGATAAACGATGTCAGGCTAACTTCTTTGCTACTTACTGTCTTTTTCAGGATCTGCTGACGGGGATGATGATTGGGAGTGCTAAAGCGCTTGATGGTCTCTATTACCTTGATGAAAGTGATAGTCGAAGAATTCCATCTTGTAATAAAGTGTCTCTCCGTAGGAGTAGTGATTTGGAGTTATGGCACAAACGTTTAGGTCATCCAAATTTCAATTACATGTCTAAGATGTTTCCGTCTCTTGTTTCCAATAAAATTGCTTCTGATTTTCAATGTGATTCATGTGAAAAGGCTAAACATCATCGTCCTTCATTTCCAAAAATCCCGTACCATGCATCAAAACCGTTTTCCATAATTCACAGTGATTTATGGGGACCATCTTGTACACCAAACCGATCAAAAACCAAATGGTTCATCACTTTCATTGATGACCATACACGTGTCAGTTTGGTTTACCTGTTGAAAGATAAAACCGAGGTGTATCAAACCTTTCTCAACTTCCACAGTATGATCCGCACCCAATTCCAAACTCCCATCCAGATCCTACCCACTGATAACGGGACTGAATACTTCAATCAATCCCTATCTACCTTCCTGTCCGAACATGGCATTGTTCATAAAAGCACTTGTCCAAATACACCCCAACAAAATGGCATTGCCGAACGAAAGAATCGCCATATTCTCAAAACTGCAAGAGCCATCATGTTTAGTAGTAATGTTCCTAAATATCATTGGGACGATGCTATTCTTACTGCTATATTCCTCATTAACCGAATGCCAAGCCGACCACTATCTTATAAAACACCACTTCAGCTCCTACATCAATATTATAACCTCCCATACCTCGAAAATACCTTACCACTTAGAGTGTTTGGCTGCACATCCTATGTCCACCTCCATCATACCAACAAACTTGATCCTAGAGCTCTTCGTTGTGTCTTTCTTGGCTACTCTAATTCCCAAAAGGGATACAAGTGTTATGACCCAGTTTCCAAACGTTTTTTCGTTACCTGTGATGTCACCTTTCATGAAACTACCCCTTATTATTCCCTGTCTAAAATTCAGGGGGAGAGAGATAGTGAATCCAGACACCAAAAGATGACCACACAATTACAATCTATACACCTCCAATCCATACACCTATCCAAACAGATACCTCTGATAATCCTGATAATGTGCCATGTCCAGGGGGAGACACAAACAAGTGGGGCAAGACCTGCATACGAAGAAATAAAAAGGGTAATGAGTCACAAGCTATTAGCACTCACCAGGAGTCAGAACTAGAGGCAGGTCCAGGAGGAACAGTGGTAACAAAGAATTCTGACCTTGAACTTCCCATCGCAGTACGGAAAACTCCAAGAAATCCTAGACCATGCACTCGACATCCTATTGAGCAGTTTGTCTCGTATAAGGCCCTTTCATCTAAATACAGGGCATTTGTTTCTCACCTTGATAGCATAAGGGTACCAGACACTATTGATGAGGCCATGGCTACACCCGAGTGGAGGCAAAGCCGTCCTGGAAGAGATGGAGGCCCTCAAAAGAAATGAGACATGGGATACAGTAGATCTACCTCTAGGGAAGAAGCCTGTTGGATGCAAATGGGTATTCACTCCAAAGTATAGAGCAGATGGAACACTTGAGAAATACAAAGCTAGACTGGTTGCAAAAGGTTTCACTCAAATATATGGCGAAGATTACACAGAAACGTTTGCTCCGGTAGCCAAATTGAATACCATCAGAATTCTCTTATCTATTGCAATAAACTTAGATTGGGATCTGTACCAACTCGATGTAAAGAATGCCTTCCTCAATGGAGACCTCAAGGAAGAAGTATACATGAAGCTACCACCAGGGTTTCCAGGGAAAAAGGCTAACCAAGTCTGCAAACTGAAGAGGTCATTATATGGGTTGAAACAATCTCCACGTGCCTGGTTTGACAGGTTCACTCGAGTTCTGAAGCGACACGGGTATACTCAAGGGCAGAGCGACCACACCTTGTTTGTCAAACATCACAAAGGTAAGATGGCCGTTTTAGCTATTTATGTTGATGATATAATCCTTACTGGAGATGATGAGGTAGAAATTAATCAAATTAAGGCAGCCCTAGCACGAGAATTCCAAATTAAGGATCTTGGAGAAATGAAGTATTTTCTTGGGATGGAAGTAGCTCGATCCAAGAAAGGAATCTATATCTCCCAAAGGAAGTATGTACTAGACCTCCTAAAGGAAACAGGGATGACAGGTTGTAGACCTAGTGACACGCCTATACAGGTTAATAAAGTAGATGAAGAAACCGATCTTGGAAAAGCGGTGGATATAGGGAACTATCAGCGGATGGTAGGCAAACTAATATATCTGTCTCATACCAAACCAAACATTGCATTTGCAGTAAGTGTTGTTAGCCAGCATTCGCATGCTCCTAAACAGAAACATTTAAATGAGGTCTACAGGATCCTTCGTTATTTAAAGGGATCTCCAGGACGTGGTTTGCTATTTAAGAAGACAGACAAACGGAATGTAGAGTTGTTTACAGATGCTGATTGGGCAGGCGATCAAGATGACAGGAAATCGACATCTGGGTATTGTACATATGTGTGGGGTAACTTGGTCACATGGAGAAGTAAAAAGCAAAGTGTAGTTGCAAGAAGTAGTGCCGAAGCGGAATACAGGGCTGTAGCGTTGGGAATCTGTGAAGGCATATGGATAAAGCGTGTCCTAGAAGACTTGAGGAAGTGCATAAATCTACCAATCAAGGTCTATTGCGATAATATGGCTGCGATTAATATTGCTCATAACCCGGTTCAACATGACAGAACGAAGCATGTTGAGATAGACAGACATTTTATAAGAGAAAAAGTTGATGAAGGTATCATTGATCTAAGGTATATACCTTCTAAAGAACAGAATGCAGACATCCTCACCAAAGGATTGCCCATGGACAGATTTGAGTATCTAATTGGCAAGTTGAACTTGATTAACATCTACCGTCCAACTTGAGGGGGAGTGTAGAATCTGTTGTTAATTCCATAATTATAGGGACTAACTAAACCTAGAGATTATAGGGACTAACTAAACCTAGAGATTATAGGAACTTATTGTTAGGGTTATTAGGCGTATTGTTAGGATATTAGTTTATTTTTCAAATTTCAAATATGATTCTCTTCTCTATAAATGTAATCATTCGCTCATCTGAATATATATATCAATTATTCTCATCTGCTATTCTTCAGGATTATTCTCTATCGACAGATTATTGTGCATAATAATAAAAATCATAATTATTTTGAGGAACTAAAAAATAGTTAACTGATCATTATATCCTGGTTGAAAATCAAATGATCCTAACAAGCTAACACTATATTACTCCTGTGGTCTTAAATATAAAATATAGTTGACTCTTTTTGGAGAAATTAAGGAAGTTAAATGAATTACTTAATTGTATCATATATTGTGTATTTTTAGATTATATATCATTGTATAAGTTAGGCAAAATAGTTTGAGGAAAAATGACAAATATAAGTATTTTCAAGTAATTTAATTTTTATTCTTAATATCTTTAAAAAAAGGTCCAGATTTGTTTTATATGTAGAACTGGAAGGAGTATCATTCTTATTCTAATTAGCTCTGGTTGCTACAAAATTTATATCTTCTCGGTATATGTCTAGCTGCATAATGGAAAGAAATAAACAAATTTGTAAAAAAAAAAAAAAAATCGATTTTTGGGATAATCTTTTTCTCATTATGTTTTTCTCATTATCCCTCATTATCTTTAAATCATATTCGTTCAATCATTACAATAGCCTCTCTCTCCTCTTCTCAATCAATGGCCTTGATGGGTTGATAAAGAAAAAGGAGAAAAAAGATTATGAGAAGATCCTCACTCAGGTTCAAAACCACCAAATTGTATGTACACTGTGAATATATGCAATTAATATCAAGTGAGAAGGCTTCTGGCGACTTTTGCAGTAATCACTAATCGATATGACTGGTGGGAGAAAAAGAGGATAAAAAAGAAAGGAAAATTGGAACAAAAAGAAAGGAAGAGAGAAAGGGGGGACATTTTACGATGGTATAAAGGCCAATTAACTAGGTCCTTATTATAACGCACCAACTAATAATTCTCATAAACTAATAAAAACATTTAAAGTCAATAAAGTTAGCCTACAATTTAAGTAACTTCCAATATTACCTTTATTAATTACACTAAACTCTAATATCATATTAATTATTATTTTCACCTACTACCCTTATTTATTAGGAGCATATACATGAAAAAGAATAATTAATGCTCATTGGAAACAAACAAGTACCTTATAAAATAAACCAAATAAATTTGCTAGTTTGTGCCTTATAATAAAGATAAAAGGAAGTACTATTTGATGGTCCTTTACAGTCATAACTCGTAAACTAGTGCATATAAGGGAGTTTCCCTGTATTAATCTTGATGGTGTGCTGAGTTAGAAATGGAATCTGACGAGCAAAAATATGCCAGACCAGGCTTGTAATATCAAATTTTCTGGTATTAAGATTAGTACTGGCGTAGGAGTCACATGCAATGTCTTGTTGTATTTGTGTCACAGAATGATCTATGCCGGGCAGTACACTTGCAAACTAGTCAATATTTTAATTATTTTTGGACCGTGGAATTCGTTGCTCACGATCTTAACTTCAAATTGGTCGCATTTAAAATTAGGACTCAACTCAATATAGTGTTTACATGCTCACGGCATTTTCATGTTCGTAAAGGTGCACTTGGGGGAAAAGTCTGACGGGAAGAAAAGTAATAGTAATAGAAGTTCAAAGTACAATGCTAGCTTTGTATCTCGTGAAGGATATGGGAATGACGTAATGATTGACGCAAGTTTACCCAGCATCATCAAGAACCAATATATCACCCCGTGATCACAACCTCAGTTAGAGAAGGGGAAAAAGATAAGGAGGAATCACAGGTTTAACGTTATAAACTCTGAACTTGCAACTTCCGTGAATTGTGTCATGTCTTTCACATGCCTAAGAAGCCTTACTCTGTCCATATAAATAATGCTGCTGCTTCTTCATTACAGACCCACAATATCGAGAATCATTGTCGTCTTGTGTCTGTAACAAGCAACCAGAAACAGGGGAAGCTATGTCGATAAAGCCATGGCGATGGCGGGGATGGATTACAAAGAATGTGGCATTAATTTTAAAGAGTGGGATCAACATTGCAGGGAGCAGCCTCCTTTGTACTTGGGGGATGAGCCAAGTTTCCGCAGCAAAGTGGAGAACAAAGGCATCGTGAAGATAGAACGGATTAAAGAGAAGCTGCAAGAATGGGCAAAAGCTGTTGTTTCATTTCATGTCACACATGAGAAATGCACTGTAGGCTGTAGTTAGCCAGTATGTTCAAGAATACTAAATGGCTGATGGCCCTTGACTTCTTTTGTGTATGCCTCGATCCCAGAGGTAGGATGATATGCGTAATTTGTAAATATAGACTAAGCTCTATGTGTAGATGCCTCCAACACCTAAGAAATAGGAAATGACTTCAAGGGAAGCTTCTAGAATGCGCCAACACCTCCCTATGACATTAATAGGCATAAATTAAACAGAGTACTCTGGTAAGAAAAAGGAATACAGATTTTGCATGACTGATAGCTGACAAAGGGAAACAACGGCCAAAGTCGGAATAATAGATATTCCCTCTAATACTCTTCAGCTTTAAACTGTGCATTATAGCCCAGAGTTTCATGTATTCTTACAATTGTTTACTAACAAAAATTATATACAACAGTAACAGAGACAAAGATCCCAATAAGCATCGTTTGCAGAACATGAGAGATTACAGGGGGTTCTTTTTTCTTTTTTTGCTTGTTTACATTGGAATAAAATGACTTGCACCTCTCGCCAAGCTAACTTGTCCAAAAAAACACGACATAAAACATAAAATATGGCTGACTCAAATTTATGAGTCACCAGTTCATCTCCCCCCAGACAACTCAATGGCATCTTGGTTATGAACTGAATCTTCTCCCCAATCAAATCTTCTTTGCAGTCTCTCATATTCTTGCCTCCGAGTAACCTCCACATGTTGCCATTCCTCCCACCTTTCAGCCAGACCTTCTCCTTCTAGCATTCTAACAACCTCTGACATTGCTGGGCGGTCCTCCGGTGAAGCTTGGGTACAGAGTAATGCAACTTTTATCATCATTTCAACTTCTTGTATGTTGTAGTTTTTATTTAGGTTGCAGTCGACAATGGCATCAAGACGTTTTTCCCTTTCTAGTTTCTTAACCTGTAAAGCACGTAAAAATTGAGAGAACGTAACAAGAAGTAAAAGCTGAAAATTATAATCAGAACAGTACAAAAGTAGACATCACCATGGCACCCAAAGGCATGCAGTACTACCAAAGGTGTCAAATAAATAAGAAATAGGCACGAAAACAAATAGGTGCAAACAAGGAGACCATAATATCAAAATTCTCACATGATCAAGTAATAGCACATCATCCTCCTCTTCCAAACGTGAAAAGTCAATTGCCCGCTGACCAGTAACAAGCTCCAAAAGCATAATGCCATAACCAAAAACATCTGTCCTTTCAGAAGATTTCCCGGTGGACAAGTATTCAGGAGCTATGTGGCCCATTGTTCCACGAACTTGAGTTGTCACGTTAGTTTTTCGAACATCAACTAACTTTGCCAAACCAAAGTCACCTACAACTGCCTCAAAATCTTCATCTAGTAATACATTTGCAGCTTTCACATCCCGATGGATAATCTTAGGATTGCAATGCTCATGAAGATATTCTAGGCCACGGGCTGTGCCTAAAGCTACTCGCTTTCTTGTTGGCCAGTCTAAAACAGGCTCTCCAGGTTTCAGCTCTGCATCAGTATTCATATCATCACGATATAGCAGGAAATTATGAGATAAATTAATTGTTACTTACATATAAGTCAAATTCTATCACATAAAAACATTAGTCGAAGGTTTACATGATGTAAATCAATAATACTTCATGCCTTCAGCATGTAAATACAGAAAGAAAGTGAATATTTAAAATGATGCACACTTGCTAGATGAGCTAGTCAACAACAAAACAAACATTTATCCATTTGCCACTCTCTTTCATTCCCAAAATGTTTATTATGAAGATAATTTTATAGCAGTAAATCTCAAGTTTTTTAAAAAAAGAAAAAAGAAATGAGAGAGAGAGAGAGAGAGAGAAAATCTGAACATCTTCGAGCAGTATAGAACGTATTACAATGCTTCATAAATTATTCTGTCCCCATCCAACAGACTGGAAAGACTCGTGTATTGTAACTATATACCTCTTAGTCGATAGGCAACACTCAAGTTCTGCATGAAGGGATAAACTAGAAGACGTTCAGTTGGAGTAGTACAAAATCCAATCAGCCGTAACAGATTCCGATGCACAGCTACACTTATCATCTCGACTTCCCGCTGGAAAGCAGCATCCCCCCCAGGACTTTCATAATCAGTTAACCGTTTGACAGCAACTTTAGTGTTATCAGCGAGAACACCTTTATAAACCTTTCCAAAGCCTCCCTGTCCCAGAACATTTTTCTCACTGAAGTTGTCAGTAGCTATCTGTAGTTCTCTCCAAGCAAATCTTTTTAGTTGACCAAATGCAATTCGGCGATCAACTTCACCTGACCATACAAAAAAACAACAACAACTACAACAACAACAATTGAAATGGAGTTTCAGGAAAAACTGAAGCTCATATTGATCTTGAATGCTTTAATAAGAATATTCCACCTAGAGTTTGGTACCGAAAGAAATTATCTCTTAAACTAGTTTTCACAATTAAAGCATGACCACAACAAGTTCATCAAGCAAATCTCCTGTCATCCCATACAAAATGAGGGATCTTAGTTGTAGCTGTTGTAGAAAAGGGTACATATCAATGTGCACCATTAGATCCAGGGAGACTACAAGGAAAAGTATGACAATAACACGTTGTTCATATTGAAGAGAAAGACACTGGAAGAAGTAAGCCTAATTATCTAGTGAAAACTACATTATTGAAGCAGATAATTATCTAGTGAAAACTACATTATTGAAGCAGATGCCATGATCTGCAACCTCAAATTCAGCAAGGCAAAGTTTTACTACAGCTGAATGTTGTTGACTGTCATGGCCAATATGAGAACCTAATTAGCAAGAAATGGTGCAATGTCAATGAATCACATATACATAATGATAAGTAAGCAATGTTTCACACATATAAATTAATCTAAGATGCGAAAGAAAATGGACATGCTAAATGACTCAGTTTACAGCATTAGTTATTCTTGAGTTTGAAAGCACGGATCAGTTTAAAAGATAAATGACTTTAAATGATACAAACATGTCCATGTTAATGCCAATGATTCAATTAAAGGAGCATGGCTTAATTGCTTAACAAATACTGAAAGAGAACTAAAACCTGCAACATCTACAAAAACTTCTCGTCTGTAGCCCTTGCGTCTACTCTTACACCAGAAGAACAGCAGACCAAAGAGAAAAATTACAACGATTAACCCAACAATAATTCCAACTATAAGGCCAATTTTCGGCTTATGGGATGAACCTGCCAAGCATGCAAAAAAAGTAGCATTTAGCTATTCATCAAGGAGAGGAACAGATGTCAGCACCTCACAAAGCGAAACCAACAAAATATTTTAACCAGTTAACCTTGATCTGCATTATCAGAGGCACAAGGGTGGCGGTAATTCATGTCACAATTTAAGTGATTTCCACTGAAACTGCAATAACACAGACAATAAAAGGTGAAGAACAACTGATGAAAAGATGTTCTAACAATGTAAAATATATAACAATAGTCACACCAGATAAAAGGCCGAATAGAATTTTAATTTGCTTCTATATCCCGAAACTTGTGTTTCTCCATATTGCAATTAAACATTAGACAGGAAGATGCAATCCTTCAGGATCAAAGATAAACATACATCTCTAATTGGTGCTTTAAATAGTCAACATTATAATACTAAGTTACAGCGCATACTTGTATTTAGGAACGTTGAATAACTGCTCAGGAATTCGACCACTGAGATTATTTGAGTCCAGCAGACTGCAAAGATGAGTTTAAACAATCCATTATATGCTCTAAGAACAGGACATGCATAGAAGTTACTTGTACAACTTTCAAAAAGTACTTTTGCATAACAAAATATTTCACATACACATTGATCAAGCTAGGAAGGCTGCCAAGTGATTCAGGAATATTTCCACTGAGATTGTTCTGACTCAAAGTCCTGGTTATAGAATACAAAACAGAACACAGTTAAACATTAGAAAATAGGGGGAAATGCAAAATCCTATTGCATATATGTCAGTTTTGAATGAAACTTCAATGAGAATAAATTAAAATTTTAGGAGGAACTTGAAAGTTGCTGCCGACTTACGGGAAGTCAGGGACCAAAAATTATATTTTTGCTCAAAACTACAAGACCTAGGAGAAAGAGAGCATACTTACAAGAACTGAAGCCTTTTAAGATTATCAAGGGTAGACGGTATTTCTCCCGTTAATTTGTTGTTTTCCAGATCGAGTCTGATTAAGCTAGTCAGATTTCCCAATTCTTTTGGTATTTCACCAGTGATGCCATTCCCTTGCAATGAACTGCAATATAAATGGACAATACTTATATCATGATTACGGTTTCAATTTCCCAAATATATGACAAGAAAGTAACTGCTTCTAACAACTACACTTGATCTTATACACAAAAGGGTGGGAAATGCATGTGTAACTAAGGTTAGATCCTAAAATAAGCTATGAAAAAAATAAATCACACCTACACATGTGCGCACAAATATTCGTGCCATATGATTTTACACTATAACACGTAACTCAAAAATGCCAAGAATGATAGACTAGTCATTAAATTATCAAATCAATTTAAGGGGGAAAAAGGAAAGAGAAGGGTCGGGGATGCAAAATAGCATAAAAACTCAACTACCAATTAACAGTTTTTCAATAATTTGCAAGCTGATGTGAGGAGATAAGTTCTCCATCATATTAAACTGAGTGAAATTCAAAAATTAATATAACATTGCACATGAAAGTGGCCTAGATTGCATGTATAGTATATTATTATTAATACTTACAGAGTTCCAAGACTTTTTAGAGCTCCAATTCTAGGGGTCAAGACCCCAGTAAATCCCATCAATGCTAACGAACTGCAGCAAAGCAAGTTACATAATTATACAGCAGGCACAATGAAAAATAGGATGGGAATACCTAACCTAGAAGGCATCATCAAGGAGATGATTGTCAACATATTCAGCATATCAATTATTTACAAGAAAAGAATGAAGAGAACATTGCATAAGAATATCTTACACTTGAACAACTTTGGAATTTTGGTCACAGTAAACACGAGACCAAGTACAAGGGTTTACTTGATTTTGATTCCAATCAGTAAGCTGATTAGGCAAAGCATTCAATGATAACTTCAGTGCGAATAACGCATCTCCTGAAATGAAAAAAAATGTTACCATCCAGCTAGAGCCCAGGGTTCAACATCAATGCGTCATTCAGAAAATCAAACTATCCAAAATCTTTCAAATGCATGACATTTTCAACGGCCTCAACCTCTGGCAAATTATTATGGTTGGAGCAAAAACAAATGCAAAGAAGGAAATGCTATTAAACAATTACATAATTTAAAAAATATGAATTTGTTTTCCTGGATCATACAAGATCCAAAGTTTTCATTGTTTCAACCGGAAAATAATAATAATAATAATCTTTTGTATTTGGCCAAAATGAAATATGATACATAGCAATAGATAGAATTATGCATATTTAAATTAGGATTAGAAGAAACACTATTATTGATTCTGCTCATAGTGAGAAAGCATAAAAGGCGGGAATCCTACAGGGAAATGAACAAGAGAAAACTGTGTGCATAAAATTAATTTCTGTACTGTGACCCAAAAAAAGGTAAAATTCTGTAACAAAAGATTTAGGAATAGAAAGGATAAATATACATACATTTTCTGTACTGTGTGCATAAAGTTAATTTCTGTACTGTGGCCTAGAAAAAAGTTAAATTTTGTAACAAAAGAATTGGGAAAAGAAAGGATAAACATACATACAAATTGTTCAACTTTTCACGAAGCATAATAGCAGTGCAAGATGCTAAGATTTTCTAGGACGCACTAAAAAAATATAACAGAATTTAATTCTGGAGATTCAGTGACCTGCCAGGGGTGAATGAGGCAGAACAAAAGAAATTCAAAACTGCTGCTAAAGTATGCATAGCCTACTACTTTCAGAATAGGATTGTAGGATTGTACCTTGAAAATCAGAAGATACAAAAGAGCATAAGCAAGCCAATAGGAAAAGCACAATTAGGAAGTCCATTTCCACTGGCATCAACCACTAGGACAATGTGTCTAATGATCAATTGAGATGACCAATGCCAATCTCTGCAGAAACATCAAACCATTAAGCTGTGAACATTGAATAACAACCGTAAACACCATATAAGAGTGTGGGGGTGGGAATTTGGTGTGTGTGGTACTAACAATTTGAGGATCAACATATATTCAATGCCTAAAGATAAACAAAATAAAACAAACTAGAATAGAATAGTGTTGAAAAGAAAATCACTGTGATAGAAACCAATCAACTATATACAAGTCAGTCTGAGGAAAAAGGTTTTTTATGCATATGCACGTATGCTAATGTCAAATTGCATTTGTTTAATATTATTGTATCACAAAGAGGACCAAATTGCTATTGCAAGACAATCCACCAACACGTGGCTATTAATCAAAGTATAGCCAGCTGTGTTGAGTTAGAGAACAGCTGCTTGACGTTAAACTCATTCACTCATTTGCCTCTCCCCCAGTAATAGAGGAGTGTGAGGAAGGTCCTGAATTCTTCCTGAGGATAGAAATGCTAATGGTTAAAGCCTAATACCATTCTGTAGCATATAGCAGCCGCATCGTCCCAAATGAAAAAGGAAAGGCTTAAGGCCGTGGAGGCAGTCTTGAGAACCAATTGCATGAATTTTGTTATTCCAATGGTAACAGATAGAGAAATCATTGCCATCTGTTAAGTTTGCTTCGTTGTTAACGAAGGTGATATCTTGAGAATAACATTGAGCGCTACTAGCTGCATTCACAGACTCGCGTAGATTTACTAATATTATATAAGAGCTAAGGGGTGGGTAAGCCTTCCTGACATTAAGAAGCAGAACGCATAGTTTTGGTCGCCATGAGAACAAATGATAAAACACTGACCCAGAGAATCAAATTTTCCCAATGAGAACTTATATGAAAAGGTGACCGGCTCCAGTGGTTCCATCATATTCCCAAAAAAAGTGGGGATAAGAGGGGGAATCAAATCAAAAAGCTGCGGTTCACCCAATCACAATTTTTTTTTTTTTTGGGGTTATGCAACCGAAGAAGAGTAAAGGCGGGGAATAAGGATATAAAAGTAGCCCAAACGTGTATAAAAAAATGCTTACTATAACACAAACAGATTCGATCCATTATCATTAACAAAAGAAAGTAGCAGAACTGAGAAGAGAATCATGTAGAAGAACAGTCTCGCAGAGTAGCCATAAAGTTGCAATAAGAACAAAAGGTTGCATAAATACCTAAATTTGTAAGTATCATCAGAAATACCTGCTCATGTAAGGAATTAGATGAAGAAATACATCTAAAAAGTTAAAGAGAAGCCGCGAGAGTGAAAAAAGAGGAAGGAAAGTGAGAAGAGAGGCGATAGGTCTTGAGAAATGGAATTGGAGGTGGGAGAGTCACAGCTGGCAGGCTCCCCCAAACAAGTGCTGTGACAACAAATCTGAAACAGAAGCTTCTATCGCTTTGTTCCCTCCCTCTCTTTCTTCTTCTTGCTTTTGCTCGCTGGAAACTTTTGTTGTATTATAAAAGTCTAAAAGAAAAGACGGAATTACTGTTGGCCATCTCTCACTGCGTGGACTCTGGGTCCGTATTGGACTCTCACGCCTCTTCCCGCGGTCTTCTCTTCTCTCATACTCCTTCCAGTCCTCCACACACCGACAAGTAATAGTGACGGTAGTGGGAGTTTAAACTTTTCATATTGAATAGAAAGAGAAATTCTTATACACATATAAAATAGTAGGACCCACTCTATATATTTATGAATCCCACTATTTCATGTGTGTGATATGAGAATATACTCCTCCTACAATATAAAAAGTATTTTTCCCTTTATTATATACACGGTAAAAATGTGTGAAGAGTTTTACTACCTCCGGTCCTAATTATAAGAGCTAGTTGACTTTCTTTGAAGAGATTAAGGAAGACAGATAAGTTACTTAATCATTTCATTTGTTGTGTATCCTTAGATTATATATTAGTTTATTAGTCAAACTAATTAATTTGAAAAAAAATAAAAATAAAAATATTCTAAAGTAATTTAATTAACTTCCTTAATTTCTCCAAAAAAGTCAACTAACTCTTATAATTAGGATCGGATGGAGTATATTCAAACAAGCACTAACTGTTTTCCAACATACAATGATATTGATTGGGCGACTTTGAATTTGTCAGTGCATTCTTGCTTGTCCTCGATCATCCAAACCCACTCGATATTTTTATTTTAAAAAAATTATACGACACCCAAACCTTATCTGTATCATAATGAGTCCCGAAGATACTTTGCTTCATTGTGGTTTCGAGCATAAAATCGTGTGAATTTTAAAGAATTCGTTGTCATGAGATGGTTCATGCGAATTTTGCTGGATCAAAAGTGGTCAAGGTTAGTCTAGTGACGAGCTTAGACCAATACGATGCTTTGATTGGGTTTTCTTTTAAAGCGACGTCACTTAATTGGACTAAGGCCATTGGATAAGCCAATAAAATTAGAATATCAAGTTGTTTGTAGGTTGTGTGGGTCGGTCTTCCTCACCTTAAGGGAGGAGGTTCGATCCCTGTATTGGTCAAGACGTTGGAGAGGCATCCTAGGAGTTTAGGAAGCAGTGGTAACGTTAGTAGAGGTTTAAACATGTGTACTCTCTAGCCAGTATCTTTTGTGGACTGGCCTCTAAGCGCTCTATCATTGAACTGTGGGTGAGTCCAACCCCTTTCCTAAAATTTTTATTATAAAAAAAATAATACAGTTAAAAGAAGTAGTGAAAAACTAGTAGCAAAAAATTTATTTAGGATTTGGTTTTTAACTGAATCTAATGACGTGGTTAAATTTATTAACCGACCTCATTTAATATAATACAGGTTTTGTTATTATTGTCTATCCGTTGTCACTTAATTAGACTAGATTTTAATTTACTTTAGATAAATAATGGAGGCAGATCTTGATTTTGTTTTGTTCCGGTCAATGGGAAAACTTAAAAGGGAAAGTATATTGCCATAGGGGCATAATGATTGCGTCAGAATTATTTGGCACGACATTTAGCATTTTCATATGACTCAATGGAATGAATGAAAAGTTACCTTGAAATCTGATAAAGAGACGCAATTTCATGTTGGGTAAAGGTGGATGGATTTTTTGCCGTAGTATTTTTTTAAATGATTTAATATTTTAAAATTTTTTGTGATGCATCTATTTTTTTAAAATATTTTTTTAAAGTATAACAAATACTCTAAAGTATTTTTTCAATATCCATGAACTTTTTTTTTTGGGTACATTTAACACTACAAAATATTTTTTTAGGTGTATCAAACACTCAAAATTATCTATTGTTCAAAAAAAAAAACTCAAAATTATCTAAATTATTATGTGTAAGTTTACACAAAAAAGTATTTTAGGGTATGGATACACCTACAAAAAAAAATTTAGGGGTACTGATACACCTAAAAAAATATTTTAAAATGCTAATTGGACTTTAACTCTTTCATCTTTATGGATAGATGAGGAATTATTTATATGCTGGATCAAGCGGTAAAACTTTCTTTTATAGTACCAAATAATGTTTGGCAAAAAAATGGTTCTTTTATATTTCTTTTATTCTTAATATAAGATATATTTAGAAAATTGATCTTAATCCTAAATATAAAACATAATTTTCATAATTGTCAGTTTTTTCTAATTTACCCTTATTACTCCCGAATAATAATCAAGGAGGAGAAAAAATGAGAGAATCAAGAAAGACGAGTATAATGCTTTAAAAGATACTTAGGAAAATTTCACTTAGTCCCTTGGTATCAGATTAATTCCAATCAACCCTCAAAACTTTCTAAAACTTCACTGCACCCACGTGGTCAAAATGAAATTGATTTTTGTGGGTGAAAATGTTGGAAATTATGCCCTAGGAGCAAATCATTATTCTCCATTAAGTTATCACTTCATTCGCATGTTTATGGTGATAACTGCATCCTTGGATATATCTTATAGATTATCTTAAATGTCCCTGGTCAGTCATCTACGCGGGAGCGAAGATGAGTTAAGACCAGTATGACTTTGATGAGGTATGGAGATACGAATCAAAGTCATGGGCACTTGTAAGAGTACACGGTGCTGGACCGACCCACTATGAGAAAGCTGCATGGATTAAGTCATAAGCTTATCTCATGTATAACCGCGTCACAACGCCCTATGACCTGAGATCATCATGGATTCCTACATGATGAGTCATTGGTCTTTGACCTAGTCAAAAGTCACCTTTAACCGGGTGATGATAAAGGCTGGGATCAGGATCAGTGGTTTTCATGCGGAGGAATGTGAATAGTCAAGATGGAATTTGTCCCTCACATTTGTAGAGAGATAATATTGGGCCCCTCGATGAGTGAGTCTAAGAAATGTATGGCCATAGTGTGATGGAAAAGAGTTTCCATTTCACTTATTAGACTACTCGAGAATCGAGAAAATAGTGGTCAAGAACAGGAAGTTGACATTATCCATGCCTCATCCTTGACCAAATTATCGCGTGACAAAAGGGACGTGACATGGTTGTACGATAGGTTGTATCGTGTCATTAATCCCCATGTGAATTGGGTAGTCGCAATGTCTTGCTAGAGGCCGCTTGCGACTTGTGGGTTGATACGGTCTTGGCCCACTGCCAATCTCATATGGGCCTGCAGGGTCGCACGCAAGAATAATCCAACACGGGTAAAAGTGTCCAGATTCATTGAATCTCAGATTAATCTGAGATTAAATGAATACTGAATTTAATCTATGATAAATATATATATTAAATTCGAAAATAATATAATAATATTATTTAATGGAGATTATAATATTATTATATGATATTTGTTTTATATTTAATTTATCGGATAAATTAAATATCTAAAACAAGTAGAGATATTATATTTCATTTGATTTTCGAATAAAGATATCATTATCTATTTAATTTAAATTGAGATATTGTATCTCAAATTTAACTAAATAGATCGATATAATTTCTCGAATTTAATTTATAGAGATAAATTAAATCAGAAGGCTTTTAATTTGAATTAAATAAATACATTATATTAAATCTATTAGATAGATTTAATTAATATTTTTTTTTCGAAATTCAAAATTAATGGGGATTAATTGTGAATATAATACGTCGATGGGTTTAGAAAAATCTATGTGACTTTTAGTCGAGCGTATTAGAAAGCCGCGAGAAACCCTAGAGCGAAAAAGAGAGAGACGCACAGTTTGAGGCGCTAGCACGCTGCCGTGTCCGTGTTCGGAGATTGTTCGTGTGGATACCGGTAGAGGAAGCCGATTCTAAGAGTCGTCTTCCGCTGATTGAGAAGGTGGCCCACCAGTTCAAAGAGAACGAGACGTGAACGAATTCACTACAGTTTGGGTTTTCTTGATCACGATGAGACAATGTGCGCAAAGGGTTTGTGTAGATTCTTGATCTACTAGTTCGCTAAAATCAAAGGAAAACCTCCGGCTCCGAATGATTCCGAGTTCTCTATAAGGTATGATTCGGGTTCCCTAGCCTTGATTTAAATGCACCTGAGTGATCCTGGGGACGGGATTCGTAGAAAATTTTAATCCGCTGCGTGTACGGATCCCAACAAAAAAGACAGTGATGTCGTTCTCTTTTTTTTTTTTTTAGAAGAGTATTTACAAGACAAAATCAGGACATTTACAAGACAAATGGAGGGATTTGAAAGAATATAGGGAATTAAAAACATTTTAACAATTTATAAGACAAATATGAAGATCCACTAAACAAATATGGGCATTTATAAGACAAATAAAGGGATTCCAAAAAACTTTAAGAGTTAAAAATATTTTAGTCATTTACAAGATAAATATGAGTATTTGCAAGACAAATAGAGATATTTGCGATACAAATAAAAGGATTCAAAAAAATCTAAGGGGTTAAAAACATTTTAACCATTTACAAGATAAATATGGAAATTTATAAGACAAACATGGGTATTTGCAATACAAATAAGACAATTTACAAGACAAAATGGAGTCAAGCCATCAATTGTCTTCTCACTTACAGAATTTAATTTCATTTTGACTATGGGGGTATAGTGAAGTTTTAGAAAGTCCTAGGGCCCGTTTGGTACAAAGATTCCACGGGAAAGGAAAGGAAAATTAGAATTTTTTCTCGTTTGGTACGCATTTTGGACCAATCTTCCCAAAAAATTATCTTCCCAGGCCCACCAATCTTCCCACATATGTGGGAAGATCAAATCCGTCCAAATTTGGAAGGATTTCACCTTTCCCTCCAATCTTCCCACACTTTTGACAATTTTACCCCCGTCCCCACCTTCTTTTTATTTTAAATTATTACTTTTGAGGGTAAAATAGACATTTCTTAATTCTTTACCAACTACCACCCCTTCATTTTCTTCCTACCAAACAACTCATCTTCCCTCAAACCATCTTTCCTCATTTTTCAAAATCTTCCCTTCCCTTCCCTTCCTTTCCTTCTTCTAAATTCCTTTCTCTCCTTAAATCTTCCCCGTACCAAATGGGCCCTTAGGAGTTGACTGAAATTAATTTGCTATCAAGGGGGACCAATTGAATTTTTTCTAAAATACTTATCATATTAATTAATTTAATTAACTTTCTTAATTTAATTAAATTAGGTAAATATGTCAATTTAGGACCGCAGGGAGTAAAGAAAGGCTAGACTACACTTTTTGTTTTTAAAATTTACCTGAGGTTTACTTTCGGTCTCTTAAATTTATACTTTTTGTCCTATAATTCTAACATCATAAATATTGCTAATGGAAAATGTTGACATAATAAGCTTAAGTGATGCTATGTAGGTTTAAATAATGACGGTATAATTAAATAATATTTAATTTAAAATATGTATAAATTAAAAAATATTTAAAAACCTAGTGAGACTGTCAATATCAAAACTTAGATTGTATTAAAAAAAAAATTCTAATTTAAATATTAAAACCTCTATTTCATTCACAGCAATTTATAGGTTTATTTTAGATTAATAATCTATTCATATGATATTAAAAAATTAAAACTTAAATGTAATTTATCAGCTGTACAGTCATCATTTAAATTTATTGTGTTAATATTTTTCATTAATAACATTAACGATGTTAAAAATATAAGAGCAAAAGTATCATTTATAAAGTTAAAGGACCAATAATATACCTAAAATTGTACACACCCTTAAGATCATTGAAACAAAATGAACATTACATATTACTCCAATCAAACCAAATCAAAACTGTCACAAATCCACTTCCATATTTGCACTGTGTTTCGAAAACAACTTCCTAGCTAAATGACTTGATCATGCCTTTTGCTTTAATATAGTCTGAACTCCGAACTGACCAATCTCAATCCATGTACAAACCTATTAATCTCCAAATATGTTAATCACTTAAAAAGAGGCATATATGTTTGGCCAATCAAATCAATACTTTATCCGCCTCCTGATTATAAAACATATATTTATCTAATTTAATTAGATTAAATAAATTGATTAAGTTAGTTTATACAACATAGTTTTTAAAAAACACTTTAATCATCTTTCTTAATTTCCGTCATTTTTCTATTATTTGACTGTCGTTGATGTAACATCAATTGAGGTAAATTTAGAAAAGATTGATAAATATGTATTATATTTAATACTAGGATAAACTCCTTTTAAGTGATCGGAGGGAGTATAAAGAAAATCTCTTCAAAATAATACTCTTTTGGTCCTAGATTTGGAGTGACTTTTATAAATTAACGCAAATTAGTTTGAAGAATATAAATAGAAATATTCTAAAATGACTTATTTAACTTGCTTAACCCCTGAAAAAAATCAACTAGAGCTTATATTTATAGCCAGTAGTAATTTAAGTACATAACACTGAGTTTCTCTATGTTTTGTTTTTCTTCTAATTGATCAACTACTTGGGCTGAACCCATGAAACAGCAAAGTCACGTTGAGTTCTGAAAGTAACATCATGATATATACCCAGAAACACCAGCAAGCATCGTCACCAATGTTAATTCCTCCTTCGATTGTGTACATGCATACCACCATCCATGAAAGAAGCAAATGTTGAAGGCTATAACAAAACCAGTTGTTGTCCCGAATTTATAAGACAAAAATGTTATCTTGTCCTCCATGTCGGGAAACGCTGGAGCTGGAGCCTCCACTGCTTTAGGAAGAACAAGACCAGAAGATCGAGAGTGCCCCGAATTTATAAGACAAATATGTTATCTTTTGTGATTTTTTAAGAAAATGGTTTCAAGATATTACTCAAATGTATGGGACCTGACCTCTAGCAGTCTCTCCATCATTTGGGTTTATAAATCGTGGAACTATCAGGATTATGTGAACTACCCTGTTTGCTGGACAGGCTTTCCAAATCAGTATTGATCAGATTGCTCTTCACATGATTCCATTTTTCACTACTTTGTCTATTAGAAAGGATTTCTAGATTGAATGTTCATTTATATAATTAATTTTACTATTCGGAGAAGATTAAATGATAGAAGATATTGAATACACCTTTAAGACAATCCGAGCTATTCACAGGTACTGACCTTGAAATGAGATTCATGGACAGTTTGAGCTTTCTCATCTCATGTTCAAGACACTTTAGGACACCGAATCCTTCCTGGGTTCACACGCACTAGCTTTCTCAGTATATTAGTTTTCAGTGCTGTCGTAAGATCATAATCTTGATTCTTTTCTGTTGAACAGCTTCTTCTTAAGAGGCAAGTAGATAGAAATGAAAATCATACTGAGAACAACTTAGGCTTGTTTGGTATAATGAAAATTTGATGAAGGAAAGGAATTTAAAGGAAAGAAAGGAAGGGGAGGGAAGATTTTGAAAGATGAGGAAATATGTTTTGATGGAAGATGAACTGTTTGTTAGGAAGAAAATAAAGGGGTAGTAGTTGGTAAAGAATCAAGAAATGTCTATTTTACCTTCAAAATAATTAATTTAAAATAAAAAAAGAAAATATTTTTTTTGCTAAATTATATTTTTTAAAAAATATGCTTTTATCAAATTCGAACTTATGTAAAAAAAAATTTCTCTCCAAGTTCGAACTTTTTCACAAAGTTCGAATGTTCTGTCAAGTTTAAATTTGAGAGGTAAATTTGTCAAAAAAATGTAAACAGTGACATGAGAACTTGAGATCCCACTAATTTTGGTGGAATTTGATCTTCCCACATATAAAGGAAGATTAGTGGGCTCAGGAAGATGGGTTCCTAAAAAGATCTATATAAAATACGTACTGAATGAAGGAACTTGCTAATTTAATTTCCTTTTTTTTTTCTTACCAATTCTGTGTATCAAATAGCCCTCAGGCTTTTAAAATAATAAAGAAGAAAACTAGAATGAAGACATTAAAAAACACAATATTTTGATTGCGACCAACGCTTGCGTGAAATTGCGTTTAAGATTTTTGACGAGCTTAGTTTTTATTTTTTCGAAATCAAAGCAACGTTTTCAACGGTCGTACCAATGGGAGAAAGTGCACATCCTACTGTAGTAGGAGTAATGCTTAAAGTTATGGTCAACGCTTCGATGACTGAAAGGATATCAGGCTTGGCGTTTGGATAAACGGGTGGATAGAGAGTTTCACTAAGAAAAGAAAAAAAGAAAGAGCAAAAATAATGGTCCTATTTAGGTTGGCGGTAGGAATAGGTGGCTTAAAAGCTATCTGATTTTTAAAAAGCCCAGTAGGAAAAAAGTCATGTGATTTTTGTTTGGATTGTCTATTTAGCTTTTGCAGAAGTGGCTTTTTTTTAAACTGAGGAGTGTTTGGATTATTATTTCAAAAGTCACTTGAGATTAAAAAAAATAACTAAAAAGGGTATGAATTTATTAAATACTCTAAATCTAAGATAAAATTGACAATTTTTAAGAGATTGGGAAAGCTAATTACATTACTCAAGAGTATTTTTATTCTTTTTTTTTTCCCTTCAAATTAATTAGTTTGACTAATAAACTAATATATAATCCAATAAATCATGATTTGTTAAATTTTTTGTCATTAATTAATTAAAAAAATGGGCCCCACGAAAATAAAAACAAATGCTCCTTCTTGTTCTTCCTCATCTCACCCTACTTCTGCCCAGTAGAAAACCGCCCTCTCTCTATCGACCTGTCAGAACTGACCAAAAAGAATCAACTTGTCAGAAAATGGTTGGGCCCCATGAACAACCTGCGTTTCAGTGGCCCAAAAGCTAGAGGGGGGAGCGTTTTTGTTAATGGGCGTTTATGAAAAAAGTCCAGTAGTAATTAAGCCAACTCAAACACACCTATTGAACTTTTTTCTCACTGGCCCATCTACTTAAAAGGCATTGCAATTATTTACACACTAACACTCCAAAAAAAAGTCAGCCCAAACATGCCCAATATAGTAATGTTTAACATACATGGATAAAATCATTTTTTATTAAATATTAACAGGGTTAAGGTGCATTTTTGCCCTTAAAGTATGCGCCCAGGAGCAACTTTGCCTTTGAAGTTTTCGGTTTAGCAATGTTACCCCTGAAGTTTAAAAACGGAGCAATGTTGCCCCTCCGTTAAAAACCCTGATGGTCAACTAACGGTCAACGTTAGGGTTTTTAACGAAGGTGCAACATTGCTCCATTTTTAAACTTGAGGGGCAACATTGCTCCCAAAAAAAGTAGCAATTTTGCCCTTAAAGTTTAAAAACGGAGCAATGTTGCCCCTTTGTTAAAAACTCTAACGGTCAACTAACAGTCAAAGTTAGTTGACCGTTAGGGTTTTTAACGGAGGAGCAACATTGCTCTGTTTTTAAACTTTAGGGTAACATTGCTACGCCGAAATCTTTAGGGACAAAATTGCTCATGGATGCATACTTTAAGGGTAAAAATGCCCCTTAACCCAATATTAACATATAACCGCATGATGCATTTAGAGCCGTCAAAACGGGTCGGGCCCATCGGGCCGGCCCGTTTAAGCCCTGACCCTGTAAAGGTTGGGCTTGGAAATTGGAGGAGTGAGGTGATATTTGGCCCTGGAAGGCCAAGGGCTTACACGGGCCGGCTCATCGAGCCCTTCAATTTTTTTATTTTTTATTTTTAAAAATCGAACACTTGTTAAAGTTGGATCCTTCAATAATTTATATGTATTTTTTTATTTGTTATAGAATTATTTATTCATTTAAGTACAAATACATAATAACTATGCTCTAATTTTATGATTTGATTTATTATTTGTTGTAGATAAAGATTATAGATGTGTTCATGAAGCCGGAAAAGAAATTTATGATATTCTTACGCATGAATCAGAGCTTACTACTCAAAGTAAATAACAATCAAATGTCATTGAAATTAATGATAGTGGCGAAGATGACGACAATAATAGTCATTGTATTAATGTCGCTTAGTAGTTAGTAGTATACTTCTTATGTTTTATATGAGTTATTTGTGAACATAGTTTACTTTTGATTATGAATTAGTGACTGTGTTTATTTGTTAGATGACTTATGTTGTAATTTACTAATTATATTTCTTTGAAAAAAAAACGGAGGAAAAATAATTAAAATTTGAAATAATAATTTTCGGGCCCTGCAGGCCGGCCTTAGCCCTGGTGCTCTCGGGCCGGGCTTTAAAAATATGTGTTTTAATTTGGGCCCTGGAGAGCCGGCCTTGATTGACATCTCAAGATGCTTTTTTTTTTTTTTCGATGTAACGTGGAATTCTTTCCCTTAATGGAGGTGCTGCACATCAAGGACTAGTGCATACCTCGACCTTCATATGATGCACTATTCATAAGCGATAAATATTGTGTGCAGCCATGCTCAATTTAACATCTTAAAATACTAGTTACTTCTGTTGAAGGTTTTTTTTTTTTTTTTAATATCCCACATTAGTAAAATTATCTAAGTAAAATAGGTAGCCATTGATCTTAAAATCACCCAATTTCTAATAATTTTTTCTATTAGGGGCCATCGGAAACTTAATTTTTACCACAATGGAAGCAGTTTTTTGTTTGTTTTTTTAAATTATAGGCAATTAAACTATTTCACAATAAAACTTACTTTGATACGAGCTTCGGTAAATTTCAGATTAATTACCATTTTAAGGTTTTAATTCTTTTTTCGCGTGCCCAAAATATTAATGTTAGGGTGTACTGATTTAAGCAGCATTTTTCTCTTATTCACCCCATTATCTATTAAAGGATCGATCCCACTGATACTTATAGACGCAGGGGTAAACATAATTTTTTTTTTATCGAACAGGGGTAAACATAAATCTGAACATGCCAAAACATCTTGACTAGATACGAAAAAGAAATGTAGCTGCAGTGTTATTTGGGTTAACAAATTAATAAAGATCTTCTGGCGGCCAAAATAAATAAATAAATGGGGTTTAAACTTCTCATGTCACATAAAAAGGAAAAGATTCCTACACACATGAAATGGTGGGTCCCACCATTACACGTGTGTGTGACATGAGAATATACTTCTCCTACAACATGAAAAGTGTTTTTCCTTAAATAAATATATAGATTTTTTTTACTTAAATTACATACTTTATGGCGTTAAGAATCAATTTAATGATGTTTCCTTAAATTTTAATGAAATCAAGTTAAATTATATTACCTCTAGTATTAATTATATAAATATTTTTATGATATAATTTGTACTATAAAAGTATTTTTATAATTAAAAGGGTGTAAAAATTTTTCCAACTAGGAAAATTTGCATACGCTGTCCAGCCTGTCCTCATCAAGAAATTTGATTTTTTTTTTTTGGTCAAAATCAAGAAATTTGAAATAAGAATCAAGTGTGTGTAATTTTCGAGTTATCGGATTGTCAAAGAAGAACCATAAAAAATCCAACGGCGGGAAATCCGCCAAAAGCAAGCTTAGGGTTCTAGAAGCAGCCAATAAATCCTCAGTTGAAGTGTGTAACAAAAATGCTCGTGTTCGGAGAAGAAAACTCGACCACCAAGCAACAACAACATCCTCCTGCTCCAACACTGTAGCCTCATCCTCGAACATTTCCGGCGCGCTCCTCGGTCCCTGAACTCTATCCCTTTTCTCTCTCCCTTCAGTCCTGTTCGTTTTCCTCCTCTCTCCACTGCCAGAGAGAGCGAAGGGAAAGTCAGGCATTAACAGGTGTGTCTTTCATTTCTCAATATTTTTACTTCCACCAATCCTTCATATCTCTGGACGACAGAGGGTATGCATCTTTCATTCTATCGACTTCCTAGATTCTAGAATCATCGTTCGTGGTCACTATGTTCTTGTTTGCGTTAATTTGCGTCTGTAACGGCTTTCTATTCAGCTGTTAATTGATAAGAGAAATAAAAGTTACGTTTATATATATGTTCCTCCTATATTTCGCTCAAGGTATAAAATTTGACTAGCTAACTGGTCATCGCAGGTTCGGTTAACAATCCCAGAGTTCCTACTAGTTATTCTTTGGGAGCTTTGCTTGTTCCCACTTCGTTTTCACCCATCATTTATCTCAAACGCCCTGTTTCTGTACTCGGTGTTTTTCTAACACCCACCCTCTTCCCCATAGAAGATAAGGGGTTATTTGTATACCCCAACACAACCCTGTCTGTGCTGTGCTCTTGTTTGTTAATTAGTCAAGCAAGCTCCTTTTTTTTTTTAATTTTGTTGTTCTCTTTAATGTTGTAGAAATATATTAAGCTGTAACGTCTAATATCATGAATTTCATTCCCTTATCCAATGTGGCATCTCATTTTGGTCAGAGCGGCTGTAGTGAGGATACAGGGCTGCATGCTTTGTGCTTCCAGGTGACAACCTAGAGGCTAAAGAAGGTTGTTGTTCCTTTGTTTATATTCCTGGTCAAGTTGTCAGTTTCCCCCCTCACTCTCTCTCACCGTTTCTTGGTTTAATTCTGAATTTAGTTTTAATTCTAACGTGATGATTTTATTGTTTCTATTGCAATCTGAGAATTCCTAAATCTTGCACTATAAACGCATGAGAAGATTATTTAGGAATAAGTTTGTTATTATTCAGTAACAGCAAATATCTGAGAAGGATAACTCAATTGGGGACCATTTCAAATTTTCTACAATACCCGTATACTATATTTGAGTAATAGATTTTTAATGACATGTTTCTCAGTTGCATGCAATATTTGTGAACTATTGTGTTTTAATGCAGAGAGATATTTCATCGTGTTTGGATTTTTTCCCTCTATTCTAGCATACTGTTTCATTTCCTTCCTGGGTTACAAACTACATCTGATTTTTTGGTTTAATTGTTTACTTCTATTGATGCATTATCTAACCCCGTGTGGCACATTACAAGTGTTACAGTTGGCTTAAGTTCATCGACGAGTTACATATTGATCACTATATCATCTTGTGGAAGACAAAGTGAATGGCCATTTCACCTTTTGGAAACACATCTGTTGCACAATGGGGAATCCGTCCTCAGTTATTTATGAGATCCTGTATGACAGGAAGGATTACATCATCTGGCCTCGGGTAAGTTTTCTTATGGTCAACATTTCTGAGGAAGTAAAGCCACTTATATGAATTTTCTCTCACTATTACATTTATAAGAGGTATGAGCTAGAGCTATTTAGTGTTTATTCATAATGAAGTTGGACCAAGTGTTAAGTTACTTAATACATAGTCATCTTTATTATTGTATCAACTGTGTTATCAGTATTAGCTGGGTTTATCTTTTATTTTTTAAATTTACAGAGTTGTTAGCAATAGTTCTTTATTCTTGGGATAATGACATGAGATCAAGGGACTGTTGTCAGACTTATTTGTCATAACACTAGTGTTCTGAAATGCTTTACTCAATTAGTAAATATGAAATTTTCAGCATAATTCATTGCAATGCAGAGTGTGATTTCTTAAACAATCTTTCTTGCAGTGTTACAAGTAGGGTAAGCTTTATCGCTGCCCCAAGTTCAAGCTTTTTTGGTTGTGATTCATTGCATATGCTATATGGCCTGGGTTCTTCTCAAACTGTTAATCATCGCAAGGGATCAAGGTTTATAGTTAGAGCGGATGCAGTAAGTATGACTACTTATATACGCAACAATAGCAATGTGCAGTTGTGCACCTTAATAGCTTTCTATGTGCTTGTAGTGCACGGAGGCATTTCTCTCATTTCTATTTTGTATGTCTCAAGCATTTTTGCAGGTTAGATTGAATGCTATTAACTATTATGTCAATGTGCAGGATTACTATTCTGTCCTTGGGGTGTCAAGAAATGCTAGTAAATCTGAAATCAAGAGTGGTATTTTACTCTGGCCTCTTTATGGTCATATATTCATCATGATCAAAGGAGAATATGAATATGCTGTGTTTATTTGCTTATAACGATTTTAGTGCTTTAGTTGTCTCTTTGTAAGGCAAGAACAATGTCCAAACTAGGCTCTTTTGTTGATTAGTCAATGATTTCCCATTTTGTATTACTCTTGCTGCTGCATGTACTCATAAGAATTAGAAATATATTACCTTAAAGGAAGCTCCTAACTTAAGATTGTCAAGATGCCTGTCAAACCCTAAGATATCAATCAAACGGGTGGGGTTTATCTGCAAATTAAATAACCATGAAGGGACTTTCCAATCTACCGATTAAATTTAAATTAGTTATGATGTTGACATCTTCCCTTGCCTTTTTTGTATAATAGGGCAATACTATTATATAGAATGTCAATTGATATGAACTATAAACGAGATTAAATATCCATTTGATTGAGCATATTCTTTACATGTCAGTGGTGCCATGCTGCTACTTTGCATTGAAATAATTTGTCTCAACTTTTACATTTCAGCTTATCGGAAGCTTGCCCGGAATTATCACCCAGATGTGAACAAGTGAGTTATCATTCTCCTTTGTTTTTTATATGCTTTTTGTTCATCTCCTTTGCCTTGTTCCCCCTTGTAACTGATATCTATATTGGTAATTTAAAGTTAAAATATGGACTGGATAGGATTTGTGATGGAGAAAATTGAATATTAGCAGAATTATAAATAGGATTGTATCTCTGGCCAACTGGATCTCAGTTTTTGTTAGTTATGATGAATATTTTTAATAGTAATATGCTGGCTAAAATGTCTGGAGGAAGGAGGCTTAAATCACCATTATTGCAACTTGAATTGGGCTTGATAAGTTGTATAATTTTCTGAGGTCATGTGGAACATCTGTGGAGGAAATTTTCTGGCGTTTAACTTTTGTCTGAATTATTCACGTGGATGCTGCAGAGAACCTGGCGCAGAACAGAAGTTTAAGGAAATTAGCAATGCATATGAGGTAAAAGTTCTTTTGTTGTTGCTGCTGGTTGAAGTATGATTGTCTTTATGAATTTGTAACTCTAATACTGGTCTTCTGTAATTCAAATTGTTTTGCAGGTCTTGTCAGATGATGAGAAACGATCCATATATGACAGATATGGAGAGGCAGGGCTTAAAGGTTCTGGAATAGGCATGGGGGTAAGTTACGTTGTTTTAATGAAAAATCTTTTTGTTTTGACTTACTCAGCTTCTGAAGCTCTGATTATGTATGTTATTCCAGGATTTCAGTAATCCTTTTGATCTGTTTGAGACTCTGTTTGAGGGTATGAATCAGGGGAGAGGTTCCTGGAATGGAGCTATTGATGGTGAAGATGAGTATTATAGTCTTGTGTTGAACTTTAAGGAAGCAGTTTTTGGAGTAGAAAAAGAGATAGAGATCAGCCGGCTAGAGAGCTGTGGAACTTGCAATGGTTCAGGGGCTAAACCGGGAACCAAGCCGACCAGATGTAGCACTTGTGGGGGTCAAGGTAGGGTTGTGTCATCAACAAGGACGCCATTAGGTATTTTCCAGCAGTCCATGACATGCTCTTCATGCAATGGGACTGGAGAAATTTCAACACCGTGCAATACATGTTCCGGGGATGGTCGGGTACGAAGGACAAAACGGATAAGTCTGAAAGTCCCAGCTGGTGTAGACTCTGCTAGCCGTTTAAGGGTCCGAAATGAAGGAAATGCTGGAAGGCGAGGTGGTTCTCCCGGTGACCTCTTTGTTGTTATCGAAGTTGTCCCCGATCCAGTCCTTAAACGTGATGACACCAACATTTTATACACTTGCAAGGTGTCATACTTAGATGCAATCCTCGGAACTACAATCAAGGTTCCTACTGTGGATGGCATGGTGGATTTAAAAATCCCTGCTGGGACCCAACCGAACACAACACTTGTTATGGCTAGAAAAGGTGTTCCTCTGCTGAACAAGAGCAGTATGAGGGGTGATCAGTTGGTTCGAGTGCAAGTTGAAATCCCCAAAAAGTTAAGCAGCGAAGAGAGGAAGCTTATTGAGGAACTTGCTGATTTAAGCAAAGGCAAGACTGCGACTGGTAAGAGATAATACTGTGGGATCTGCTTTTGTCCAACTAGTACTTTCAACCCCAAAAATTTCATTCTCCTTACAAGAATGCATCTTTCTTGACCGTGGAACTTACTGAGGTGAACTAGGCAGTTCTCGATATTTGACCAGTGGGAGGGTTCCGAACATGGTGGTCTTATAGGTTATTGATTAGCCCTCGGGAATAAAGGTGGATTGACGAGCGGAAGATATTTATCGTCCACCTTTTTTTCGGATGAAATTATCTTCGGTGGGCAATGCAATCTCGCTTACATAAACGTGATGCTTGGACACACAAGAATCGTATACACACATTTGACAAGGAAAAAAAAGGGATTATTTTACCGGTACAATACAATACTTAGTACTTTGCTAGTAGGATTCTTTTCCCATTAGCAAATGCTTGAGATTACATATATTATCTATAAAGTACTAACTAATAATTTTTATAAACCAATAAAAATAGTAAAAGTCAATAAAGTTGTCTTACAATTTAAGAACTTTCAATATTATCTTTATTAATTACACTAAATTTTAATATTATATTAATTATTACTTTCATCTACTACTCTTATTAATTATGAGCATATATGTAAAAAAAAAAAAATTAATGCGTTTTGAAAACGAACAAATTTCTTACAAAAAGGACCAAATACAATTACTAATTGGTGAATTATAATAAGAATAAGAGAGAGAGAGAGAGTATGAGCTAAGTTTATGAGAGCTATTTTGTTTCAATTTACGTAAACGGGTTTTTCTAGCGTTAATCCAAATAGGCTAAAGAAGTACAATCATTTGATGGCTCTTCTGATACCAATTTAATCAGTCCCAAGATCCCTGTATGGCATACCTTTGCGTGGGAATTGACTATTGAGAGTTAAAAAAAGCCACACTCTATCAAGGGAATGGGATTCCAATATACCACAACTTTGGTATGCTGAACCTAAAGAGCTGGCAGAAAAAATCATCGTCTAGCTATCCATTTAATGAAACGAAACAGACAAAAGATCATGAGAATATGATACACTAATTTGAATTTTCTCAGATCATATGTCAAATTATTACATTTACTATCAATAGAAACGGGATTTTTTTTTTAAAAAAAAAAATTGTATAGAGGCAGCAGCTTGAGCTTGTGATTATCCAATATTCCATCTTACCTTCTGATGGAGACGATTCTGGGGCAGCTTAAACCATACATAAGGTAAATCTCTTATTTGGAAGCAACTAAATTTTGCAGGAGCAACTCCAAATCTTTGAATCTACATGATGGAGCACACAAATTATATTAACAGAATTAAGGAAAACTAATGGGACAATACCTAGGCTGTCAGCAATGTACTATACCTTATGTTACTCAAGTCGGGGTAGACTGCTATTGCATCACTGAAATCCTACATTACATTCAAACAGACTAGAAGTGTCAAAATGTAGCTGTTATTGACGGGTTTCAATTCCATCCAACGTAAAAATCATATTGGCAAATGCCTCACCTGATCAGCTGTTGAAGACGTGTAGGTAACCACACATGACATCCCAGCTTTAGTTGCTGCCTGTGGTTAATAATTTAGTTCGTGAGAGTTCAAGAATTTGTTTCCCCTTTGAGAAAGACAGAGTTCAAGCATTGTGATTTATTATTACACTTCATTCAATGCACTTTAGCAAAATAAGAAATAAATTTTAGATCTGTAGTTTGAAACAATTGCCACATTAAAGAAGCCATAGGCATTAAATACATTTTTTATTCAAATTACACACAACACAACATTGATTATTAGTGAGAAAATAACCTGTAAGCCAATTACACTATCCTCTATCACCAAGCAGTCCTTTTCTGACACACCCAGCTTCTACAAGACACAATATGTGAATCATGCCCCTTCTGTCAGCACACGCAAGAAGGCTTAGAATTTCAAGAATCTAAATTACATATGTTAATCTTAAACCTTGGAAGCTGTCAGATATATTGATGGATCAGGCTTCTTTGCCTTCACATCATCACCTGCAAGTTAAATATGATTTAAAAAAAATAGTTGATCTCAAACATAGAGTAGATTTCATCAAACGAATAATACCAAAAATATCCTTTGGGAAAGTTTGGCAAGACTTGGGTTCGCATTGAAATGGAGTTCTAAGCTATCTCAGGAGAAAGTTAACATTGGTTTTGTACAAAAAAATAGTTGATCTCGTTTATAAAGTGTTGATCCATTACTCGACACAAACAAACTCCTCCATATTACATGAACTATATAAAGGGATATGAAAATGGGTTTAATACCTGCTAGGAAGCAATCAAGGCTCTTAAATCGCTCCTAAAACACCAAAAATCAATTAGGTTGAACATACGTTGAAAAGTATATTTCCATTGTGAAAAAGTACATGAGAAAATGTGCTTACAAGTCCTATAAGATTCTCAAGACAGAGCACAACTGAACTTTTAGTTGCTGCCGAGCAAACAGCGAGCTTTATTCCCTACAATAGCATTAGAGGGGAAAAATACCGTCCAGTAAGCAGATATACCCGACTAGAAGAGTGAAAAGAAGAAATAAAGTGATCGTAAAGAGCTCCAAGAGAGAGCAGATTCTGCCATGAGTTAGAAGCAGATACACGTTAGGCAGCACATTGATAAGAAGAGATCAACACACTGTTTAAACATTATCTTACAGCATCCTTGACCTCATCCATCAATCTCAGAACTCCAGGTCTGGGTTTTACCTGGTACAAAAAGTATTTGTGTACAACAGTAGGTTATTAACAAAATAAACAGCATCTTCACGCTTGAAGCAAACAGCGTAGTCGTTAGAGTAGAAAAAAGAAGAAGTATGCTTACAGTTCCGGACTTGATTATTTCTTTGTACCTCTCAGTTTTCCAATCCTAGACCAACAAGAAAACGAAAATATAACAAGCAGGTGAGAATACTACCACTTCAGTGGTTAAAAACAAAAATTAAGAAGTAATACGTTCTTTTTTGACAACGCAAGACACGTAGAAGCATTGCAAATCGTCAAAGTAAAAGTAAGCACATATCGTCAAGCAGAGAAAAGCACCTGAATAATGTCAATTAGCTTAGCTCGATCCTCATCATTACTCGGAGGCGTCTCAAATATCGTAGAAGACGGCCACCCATTCTCTTTGAAGTACCTAACAATCCACGAATACCGACGAAACAAATGAACAGATAAGCAAAATCAAACATAGAGAGATAAAATATCTATTTGAAGGGGAAAGATTAACAAACCATCGCATTTTAGGTTTGCCTCCACCAATGCGATTCTGGAGCTCATCGTAGAATTCGATGCCCCAATTGAGAGGTTGCGAAGAAGAAGAAGGGCAGCGAACATTGAAGTTAGTAAATGCATCGTTGTATGCCTGGCGATGCAAGTGTTCGGACTCGAGGATGACGCCATCGCAGTCGAAAATGAGAGCCTGAAGAGAAGAAGAGGAAGCTGAAGCAGAGACTGTGAGGCCTCGATGTTTGGGGGAGAATGGCTTGATGGGGGGATTCAGAAACCGATGCTTGGTAATGAAAGCGGTGGTGAGGGAGAGAGAGCGAGGGGGACGAAGATAAGAGGAGAGATTGGGAGGAGAAGGAGAGGTCAGAGTAGACGCCATAAGAGTTGAGAGTTGAGATGAACGAGACTGTTGAGTCGTCTCTTCTATTCGTGTGGCTGTGGCATCGTCTTTGGCCCCTCCAAAATTTCTTTCAGCCAATGGATTTCCCAGCGGTTATGATCGTTACTCGTTAAGTGGGGGGATAAAATGTTTTAGAAAAATAACTTTTTCTTCCACATACAAACAGAAAATAGACCACCTTGACCAAAGAAAAGAATGAAGTGAAGTAAAATCGTCATAATCTATATAGCATTTGAGTCCATGAAGAAGTCTCACTTGCTAAAAGAAGAATATTAGTACAATAATTGCATGATATCAAGAATTATGATTGTAGTTATAGGATATACTCCATGGGCTGCACAATATAATATAAATCAGCGAGTCATTTTAACCAGGGTGCAATTTAATCAATAAACTATTACGTGGACCAAAAATACTAATAAACTTTTAAAAAGGAGCACCCAGTACAATAAATTTTTAAAAATAAGCACCCAACACAACGCCGTTAGCAAAAAGTTAACGTCTATTATCTAAGGTGTAAATTAGCCAACGAACTTTTACTCCAGGAGCCCCAGCACAAAATTCTAAATTTTACTAAATTAAACAATTTTTTTCTTAATTGTCAAAATTATAAGCAATAGATCATTTAATTAACAAATATATCATCAAGTTGCCGGATTTATATTATTAAGTATCAACGTTGATATCCATTAAACTCTTTTTATAAAAATAAAAATTAAACTCATTTCATTTCCTTCGGGATATAATAGATTTTATTAATATTAAATGAATTTTTTAATTCACATAAATTTCTTCTAAAATAAAAATAAATCATATAATTTTTTTGTTTAATATATATAATAAACTATGAAACACTTTGAGTTTTATTTAAATCATATAATTATATTTTTAATTAAAATCTTTATTTATTTTAGCAAATTATAATTTTTACAAAATTAAAGAATGAATAATTTTTGTCTATAGATATCTATACAAGTAGTTTTGAATTATGACAATTGAGAAAAAAAATTTATTTAATTTAGTAAAATTTAGAATTTTGTGCTGGGCGCTCCTGGAGTAAAAGTTCGTTGGCCAATTTACACATTAGATAACAGACGTTAACAGCGTTGTGCTAGGCGTTCATTTTTAAAAGTTTATTGTGCTGGGCGTTCCTTTTTAAAAGTTTATTGGTATTTTTGGTCTACTTAATAGTTAATTGTGTTAAATGTTTCTGAGCCAATAATTTATTGGTCAAATCACACCTTAACCCTTTTAACTAATTCTTCCTAACCAAGAAATGATTACTAACTGATAAAAGTTGTCCTAATTTTTTTTTTCAACTTTACAGGTATTAAATGAGTTTTGAATGAGGGAGAAGTATAATAAGTTATATTTAACATTAAATATAGTGGTAAAATTGACAAAAAAATATTAATTGCTCTTAAAGTGATTTATGTTCTGGACTAAATCATTTTTCCATTTTTTACAATATGAGTCACTTCTAGACTAAATCATTATTCTAGAAGTGACTCATACTGTGCACTGTAAGGAGTAGTTTTTTTTTTTAGGATAGGCAACGAAGGGCTGTCATTTACCATGCAAAGTTTTTTTTTTTTTTTTTATACAAGGCGATGGGGGAGGGAGGGTTGAACCCAAGACCAGGAGGGGGGAAATGAATCCCAATACCATTGCACTACTAGTATAATTTGATTTACCTACTTTAAAGGCTAAATCCACATTTCTTTGACATGATGGCGATAATTAAAATATAATATTTTTTTTCTTGAATGTCTGTAAAATTGTATTATATTGATAAGAAATTTGTTATGAATCAACCAACATAGCTGATAAATCGCAAGTTTTTGGGATTTGAATTTATTTGCCCTGTCAACTAGCGTTTGCCTTTCGTTGTTACAGAGTCCCTCTCTGCCTTAAAATTCAAATTTAGGGCAACCCGTGACTTTTCCCCGTCCCTGCTAAGGTTTCCTGTGCGCTCGTCTTCTCCATCCACCAAGGCTTTTGTCTCGCTGGCGGCGTTCTGGCCTTCGGTGAGCCTCCTCTCGCCCCACATTTGCAGCAAAATGTAGATTGGACCTCAAAGAGCCGGGAGCAGCGAGTTTTAGCTTGGAACAGGGACACAAAGCGACGGCCTTCCTTCTTCTCCGGCGTTGGCTTTCCTCTGGTCTCCGTCCTCATTGTCTCTCCAGCTCTGACGTCCCTTTGTCTTTTGGTTGTAGTTGTGGTGTAACGCCTCAATTTCATCACCCAAAAACTTGACCAAAATATTTGAAATACCTTCAATAAGGATTTACGATATCCAGATCACTAAATTACGTAACCTTTCAAAATAAAATTCATAATTCATATTCAAAATAAATTTCCAAGAATGTTTCAGAGTTTAGTACAAAGCGGAAGTCTTAGGTTCTTGGCAAATAAAATAACATAACATAAACCATAGGAGTACAATAGAGCCTCCAAAGCTTACTCCATAGGTGCCTTTCCTTGTTCTCTACTAAAATATTCACCTGAAAATTGTTAATATGGAATGAGATTTCCACATCTCAGTAACTACTGAATATTTCCACCGTACACAAGTAAATAATGTATGACAAAAAGGCATAAACTAATTTCATAAATATAAGTATATACCATACTTTCACTTACAAAGATTATTTGTAAAAGTAGTTATCAATACAAAAGTTATTAAAATATGACTTTATGTATATAAATATATATTTCAGAAGTTCTCAACATATGTCTTTACAAATCAGTCATCAGTCTAACAAATCCTTGATTTGTTCAGAAATGCATTATGCAGTATGCAGCCTCCCTTATACCACCTCCATCCGTATACCGCTGACTGGAGCCATAGGCTAACACATAGTCCAATAGAAACTTATTCATTTGACTGAATTGTTCCAAGCTCACCAAATCTTAAGATACACCCGGCCAAAGGTATAGAGCTTAAATCTGGACTATGGCTCCCCTCCTTTAAAATAACAACTAAGGAGGTGTCACATGTCCCACATCTCCAATGAAATCCCGGCCAGAGGAAAACATGGAAGATGGGGCCCTGAAACAAGTACCATCCACTGTGCACCGAGTGGTGGCATAAACAATTCTTATCATTCAAATCCCTCCTTACTCCACCCATCACAATACAACCACCATGATGAATGTGTTTAATCAAAAATAATGCATTATTATACCATTATATACATCGATATGCGTATTTGTGAATAGTAAAATACTATACGTATATGTGAATAGTAAAATACTATGCGTATATGTGAATAGTAAAAATGAATAGTAAATACGGTATACGTGAATAGTAAATACGGTATATATACGTGAATAGTAATATGAATAGTAAATACGGTATACGTGAATAGTAAATGTGAATAGTAAAAATGAATAGTAAATACGGTATACGTGAATAGTAACGTACGTATAAATAGTACCTCTGCAGATTTGCAAATCAAAGTTCCCACACCAGATCTTTAAACCATAAATATTTTCTAAATATTCTTACCAAAATAGTAAACAATCAAATTTATAAACATACATAATTCACAAGTATAAGGAAGAATATTCAGAGTTACCTGGTACTCGCTAATTTCCACAAAACCACCAAAAAGCTACTATAAGACTCCCAAATAATTATCACTTCACTCTCCTTTTCTCTCTCTTCTCTCTCACTCTCTTCCGGTGAAAGGTGTGTGTGTGTTTGCGTAGGAGGTGGGGGGTATTTATATTGAAAATCCCCCGTCCCTTTTTCATTGGCGGGAACGGCGCTCTCCATAAATTATTCACCGATCGCGTAATTGTCAAAAGTTGACACCGCCAGCACCTCCTTTCCAAAATTTCAAAGGAATAGCCACCTCCTTCGTCTGTTTTTTCCCAAGCGTGGGTCCCACATGTTTTATTTTAAAAACTTCACGTGAACGCGGCAGGAGGAAGAAATATTTGGCTGTGGGTCCCACATGAGTACTATGCAAATAGTAAGTCACTATGCAGAAATACTATTCACGGGTCCCACAAAATACTAATTTAAATTTATCCTTTTCCAAAAATAGAGCCTAGCAGTCTTCCAAAAATAGCCTTATTCTCAAGACTTTAGGTCCAAAATTCAGGATGTTACATGTGGTCCTCCCTCGTCTCTGGCGGTGGGAGCTTTTGACTGGATGTCTCCCTTGACGGTGGTCTCCGGCGTGACAGTGGTCTCCGGCGAAGGGGTAGTCTGCCCTTTTCTTTTATTTTTATTGTTTTATGTTTTTGTGTTTCTTCTGATGTTGCTGTGGATTTGGGATTTTATGGTGGTGTTTTCTGTTGTGATTTGGATCTGTGATTTTGGGGGAAGGATTGTATCAATGATTGTTAATGTTTTGCGCCTTATCTATGAGAGGACCATTGTGAGGTTTGTTCGATAGTGGCAAATCCAAAACTTTAGTGTTAGCCAAAATTTGTTTGATATATGGTCGATGTCACCGGATCTGTTTAATCAGAAGAGAAGAAGCGTTCTTCAAGATATTAAGGGTCTTCGTTCTTTTGAGGTTGGATTTTCTACGCTCTTTACCCCAAGATGGGGTACCCATTTAGCTGCCTTAATTGCAGCTATTGCTTATAAGATTGTGTACCCTTTAGGGTGAATTTTACAACCAACACTTTTTTGCTTGTCACTTCTAACCTTGGGTATTGAAGAGGCCATTATCATCTATGATTCTACTTCTTCTCTTATATTTTTAATGTACGGTGCTTGGTTAATATTGTATCCAGTTTATTTTGTTGTATTTGTTTTAGCTTTGTTTGTATTTATCTTTATGTATTGTACCGGTTGGCAATATTAATCTATATATTCTTTGACAAAAAAAAAAAAAAGAAAGAAAAAAGAGCCCTTCTCTGCCTTTGAACGGTAGCTTAGCACCTCGTATTATTTCACAAGCGATTGTGTATCCAAGAAAAAAAATCTACTTGTTTAATTATCCAACACTTACCGCACAGTGAGTCGACATGAATCCAGCACTTTTCCTACGTTGTCGGTAAATCCATTTTGGATTCTCATTCATATAATGAACTCCCAAATAAGCCTCAATCATGGCATTCCATTGTATCATAATTTGTCTTTATTAGCCATAAGTATTATCGGTTTTACACGTCAACAAGAAAGATGAAGACTTAGTAAATCCGCCGCTGAAATATAAGTCCAGGATAAATGTTACCCTGAAAACCTTTTTTTTTTTTTAATATTCTTAATGTTATCCTGAAAGTTTCAAAATGTAGAAATGTTATCCTATTCCTTTAAAAAACTAAACTTGACCGTAAAGAAAAAATTAACGTTGACTATTAACTTTTTAATAAAAATGGGTAACATTACTATATTTTAAAATTTGTGGGATAATATTGAGATAAGAATAACTTTCAGGATCATATTACTTTTTAGCAAAAACTTTTAGGGCAAATTTACTACTTAGGCTAAAGATAAAACGTTGATACTAATTCTGGGTGACTTAATCTTCATTCTGTTTTATTTACAAAAAAAAAAAAAAAAAAAAAAACTAATTTCTCTCACTAACGTGCCATTTATTAGCAAAAGTTCCTTTATTATAGGATAGTAGAATCTTCCAAAGACAGAAACACAATTATACCATAACGGCACATAACAGAAAAATGCAGCTAAAACAATTATCAGGAGAACCTCCCTCAATAAATTATCACCCTCGCGGTTTGATATGGTTCAACTCTTTCTGTCCTTTACCCAACTAAGGAACAGAATGGCCTCTAACTCGGTTTGACGTCACTTCGTTAGATCCCAAGGATTCACTACAAACTTACAGCCATCCCCCGCCAAACATTTCAGAACAGGAGAGACCAATGATGTAAATTTGGACTCAGCTCGTGTGGATTCCAAGAAGATAAGCTAAACCCCACCAGATTGATACTTGACAGTAGATAGCAAAAACGAGAAGAAAATAAATATAGAGATGTGTCATTTCCATCGAAAAAGGATCCCAATTCACAAGTCACAATCTCTTCAGGATATATACAGAGATCGTAAAAAATGAAAAATCCCCTCCGAATCACTGCCACACCAAAGGGAGGCAAATGTGAAACTTGCTCGGATTTTAGACGCCACCGAAATAAAAGTCAGAAATCAAGAAAAAATGCAAGTCTGTAACAAACTCTGTACGAGTGCATCAAACTCTGTACGAGTGCATCAAACTTCAACGTATACAATAAATTCTGACACCAGAGATAGTGACGCATATCTGCAAACCCTAAATCGTTCCCATGGACCCCACGATCCAAGTTCTAACACGATGAATTAGTTAACCGGCGAAATTAATTGAACAGAGGCAGTTTCCATTGGACAAATTCGACCGATAATAATTAATAATCTCAATCTGGATAGATGGTTCCTTCACGACAATTTCTAGGGGTTGAAAAAATGGCCACCGCAATGGCATTTCCAACCCAACGGCTTGTAGTTAGAGTACCTGTTATTAACCTGGTATGACGGACCGGAAAAACTCAGAGGAGCCGTAGGGGTTAGACCCGGCTTGAGCCTCTGGTGGCTAGGCAAGGTTGGAACTTGAACTGCCATGCATGGATGGCACGCGTTGCACTTGTTGTGGCAGCTGGGAGGGATCGAACCTAACCTGGTTTTCTCCTCAAGAAGAAGATCCTGCACATACCCAATTGAAATCCTTACCAAACCAGAAACACGAAGCACACAATTGGAGACACAAAACCCAGGAATTCTGAAAGCCTACCCGACGAGAAATTGAAGGCTGAGGCCGATTAAAACAAAAAACTGGACAGAACAGATGATGCATGACTATAACAAGCAAGGTGGCGATTGTGACTAAGTACTGATATGAGTTAATTGAAGCCATAACCATGAGAGCCAATCATGTCACATGGTATTCATTCATTTCCCATCTAGACAAAAACAAGAGTAAATGATAAAAGTAAATGCAAGTCGAGTGAGATGTGAATGCCAGTTTTCTGAAGCTTCCTCCGCCGAGAGAGCGAGAGTTAGAGAGAGAGACAGAGAGAGAACATGTGTGTGTTCTAGGGAGGAGGAGTTTATGCGTTAATGGCGTCTAGAAGAAGATATTAATAGTACATAAATTTGTGGTATGTGGGGGCACTGGCAGCCTGCAAGTTTAGAGAGAGATAATGGAGTCAGAGAGAGAGAGAAGAGGGCAGAGTGTAGCAGAAAAGTGAAAGGAACGATTCAAGAAAGGTAAACAAATAGAGAGTAAACCCATCCGTATCAAGAACCGCTTGACCAGAATTCTATTGGGGGTTTTGAGGCTGATTATTATTAGTGGCCAGTTCGACAGCGAAAGGATTTGTGCATCTCTCAGAGTGGCAAAAAAGCAAGGTCAGGCTGCTGGTTAAATTCGGCATTTATTATGCTAGCTAATTTTTTGTCTCTCTGGATTCATGTGGGTTTGACTGCCATTGACTTGATTATTAATAATGACAAGTTGAGATTAGAGCTTCTGCTTCCCACCTGACCTGATTAACAATTTATGGCGGCAAAATTGGTTCCACTGACTGAAAATTATCAAACCGATGCAAGAAAAAAACAATCTCCATGTCCCGAAAAACGTTCTTGGTTTGTTTGATAAAAGTAATGTGGCATCTTTAAAATTTTGTTTATGTCGTAATCCTCTTGGATTCATATATTCCAACAGAGCCAGAGGAAATACTGATCTCATAAAGGAAAAAAAGAAAGAAAAGGAAAAGTTACAGAGATTTCTTTTTATTAGCAAGTAAGACGCACTTAGAATTTAAGAAATGAAAAGCGATTGTGCATGCACAAAGAACGGTTTGAGGCCTGCCCCCTGTATAGATAGGTTACTAAATTTGGATTAGCACGCTTCAATGAACATTTTACACAACATAAGATTGAGGGTATTTGGAACTTTCTTGGCGCTACAGTTTCCATTTCGAGGTTTCTTGATTCCTTGCTATGATTTCACACTTCACAGCTTGCGATTAGTCAAAGCGGCTAATATAGATCATAGACATTGAACAGCGAGGGGAGAGGGAGGAGAGGATTGTGATACAGTGATAGTGAGTGAGCAGACGCGCGTACCCTTTTTCCAGTGCGTAGGAAAAAAGATCTATCTGCAAAGCTTGAGGAAAACATTTCCATTTTGTGGGGATCATAGGCTTTTTGTAGAGTTGTTACAGAACAGAGGAGTTGTCGATGATCATGAAAGCAAGTAAAGTAATCTTCGCTTTCGTCGCTTTTTCTGAGTTTTCCAATCAGGGATTCAATTATTTACCATTCTCAGAGTAAAAAGGTCGCGCAAAAGACAAGGATAGTCACGCTGCCCCTGTACCATTCTTGCGCTTGATAGAGTGGAGTAGAGTAATAATGAACGAGTACTATGTCCTTAACTCTTAACTCGTCCATATCACAACTTCGATCTGTATGGATTTTGGAGCCTTATTAATGACTGTTGAGAATGCTCTGTCGTCTTCGGTGATGTCACGGAGAAGGTAGGTAGTTTGGCGACGGTAAATTATAAACATGTTCAATTCCAGTGGATTTACAATTAAATTCTCCTGTTTTTCTATAATCCTTTGTTGACATAAAACTGTAAGAAAGCTTGAAACCATGATTTCAAACACTAGCACGGAGTCACGGACACTGATTTGCAAGTAAAAATTCGTTAAGACACGGAGATCAAAACAAAGGATTAAGGAAAAGCAGGAAAGTTTATAATTTAATAGTAATAAAAACTGTGCTACAGCTACATGTGTGCGTTAAATTAACAAGCAACTACGTAAAATCAGTAATCAACACACATTGATGGCAAAAAATAATTAACTAACATATATTGAGTTGCTAGCAACTTAAGGTTTTTAATGACAGAGATCAAACTGTACTCAAATTGCTCATGAAATTTCTCATGATTTAGTTATTCGATAGTGAACATATATGTACTTCTGATTTGAATTTTTATTTCATCCCTAAATATATGCCATGTTCCAAATTTTAAAATATAATTATTTTCAACAATACTCTTTTTAGATTGAGGGTATTAAGTGGAGGTAAGTAAGATCTAACTTGTATAATTTCTTAGCTCAATAAGCTGCAGGAAGTGATTCGTTCTAATGTTAAAACTTAGAGATAATTAAACCTAAGTGGACACTCTAAGTTCAAAAATCATATGAATCAAAAGCACCATTTTATCAATTTCTAAATTACAGACAAACGGTTGGAATTGACTTTAATCAACCCTCAAAAATTCACTCCTTACTGAAACAAAATATTAGAGCTCTATTGCTACTTAAATAAGCAAAACTGTAATTATACAGACATACGTAAACACATCTATCAGTGTAACACGCAAATAAGAGTTGAAGCTTCAAATCACAATGTATATATTATATCCAGCAGGATTTGGAATAAATCATGATTTTTTTAGTTAAGAAGGAATGAATTATGATTTAATTGATACGTAACTACTCAACAAGTATACACATCAAAGTATCATGGACATTGAATTTCTCAAAGATATATATAGCCGATATAGTTGAACGCGAAGATCCTATTCCTATTTCGCGCTCCATTTACGGATGACGAGGCGAAAAGGGTACCTTGTCAGCACCTTCGGTCCCAATAATTAGAAAACTTCATTTCTACCCCACAATACTATTTATTATGAAACTGATCTCACCAGTCATAATGGGGGTCATTGAAGCAAGCTATGTTGGTCATTTTTTTGTTGGTTTTTGCAGCCACGGGCCACAGCTGTGGGGGACAGGGGGTGTTTAAACTGTTATGGCGTAATCTTTAGACCCTGCGAACACCAATTATGGTCTCACATGGAGGGCCAACCTGTGATGTTCACAAATAAAAGAGAGAGTCTATCCCAAAAAACTAGTCTGTTAAGAGTGAGAACCCCTTAACTTATAAACCACACTATACGTTTGAGGTTTCCAATATAGGACTTATAACATAGTTATCCCTTTTAAGAGCTTACATCCCCGGCAGCTCTACATCACGACACTTCACTTGGTTTCTTAATGGTCAAATCCTCCGTAGGTAGCTATTTTCGTAAACATCAAGCTTTGTGATGATTACAAGCCTAAAAGGGAAGGCTATCTCAAAAGACTAGCCTTTTATAAGGGAGAACCCTTAACTTATAAACATACTACACTTATGAGGCTTCACCCACTCATAACACAACCCTGCATCCCCCTAGGAGACACCACTTCTTTTTCCCCAATTCATCAATGCCTCATCATGCCAGGATTTTAAACTAGTGTAAGTATTGGAGGTGTTTAATCGTAATATCCATTATTATCCAATGCAAGGTCTGAAGCCAAAACCAGTAACAGAGCCGGGGATAAGAAATTCCATGGTACAAACACAAAATTTAGCATTGTTAAATTTTATCAGGTCACAGCTCCAGGACGCGCCCATAACTGTATCGTTAACTTTACTACTTATGATGTTCTATTATTTAGTAAGGCATGTGTCGGCCTGGCTTCCTAAACCTGGGAATGTAACATCCTGAATTTTTTTTACCTGAAACTATAATAGATTAATTTATGATAATTGATTTATTAGGTATTTAGTATGAGCAAATTTTTAAGGTTAGAATTTAAATATATATTTTAATAATATAATAAACATATTATATAGTAATATATTATATATAGTAGTATGAATGAAGAAAGATAAAAAGTGACGGAGGAAAGAATCGGAAAGAGAAAAGAAAGGAAGGAAAAAAGAAAAAAAAAAAAAAAAAACATGCGGGACCCACGGCCAAAATAATTCTCTGCAAACTTCCCGTGAGCGACAACCTTTCTCGTGAGTTTTGAAAAAAATTCACGCGGGACCCACGTAATAATATTTTACTATTTAAATTATAATATTATATTATTAAAAATTTTTAAAACTTTCACGGGGCGGCTGAAGAAGTCACGGGAAAGTTTCCATTTTATATTTTTGGAAAAATTACGTAAAATGACCCAGAGACGAAAATTACACTTAAAGACCCATTTTCCAACTATAAATAGACCTTCCATTTCATTTCATTCTTCACAACTTCTAAGAGCCTTAGAGAGAGGTAGAGAGAGAGAGAGAGTAGAGAGATATTTGCTTGAGAGTTATAATAGCTGGTTGGTGATTCGGGTATTAGCAAGTAACAGGTAACTCTGAATATTCTTCCTTATACTTGTGAATTATGTATGATTATAAATTTGTTTGTTTACTATTTGGCAAGAATATTTGGAAAATATTTATGGTTTTAAGATCTGGTGTGGGAACTTTGACTTGCAAATCTGTAGAGGTACTATTTATACGTACGTTACTATTCACATATACCGTATTTACTATTCATTTTACTATTCACGTATACTGTATTTACTATTCATTTTTACTATTCACGTATACCGTATTTACTATTCATGTTACTATTCACGTATACCGTATTTACTATTCATGTTACTATTCACGTATACCGTATTTACTATTCATGTTACTATTCACGTATACTGTATTTACTATTCATGTTACTATTCACGTATACCGTATTTACTACTCATTTTACTATTCATGTATATACCGTATTTTACTATTCACAGATACGCATAGTATTTTACTATTCATAAATACGCATATCAATGTATGTAATGGTATAATAATGCATTATTTTTGAGTAAATACATTCATCATGGCGGTTGTAATGTGATGGGTGGAGTAAGGAGGGAATTGAATGATAAGAATTGTTTATGCCACCACTCGGTGCACAGTGGATGGTACTTTTCAGGGCCCCATCTTCCATGTTTTCCTCTGGCCGGGATTTCATTGGAGATGTGGGACATGTGACACCTCCTTAGTTGTTATTTTAAAGGAGGGGAGCCATAGTCCAGATTTAAGCTCTATACCTTTGGCCGGGTGTATCTTAAGTTTTGGTGAGCTTGAAACCATCCAGTCAAATGAATGAGTTTCTATTGGACTATATGTTAGCCTATGGTTCCAGTCAGCGGTATACGGTTGGAAGGGGATATAAGGGAGGCTGCATACTGCATAGTGCATTTCTGAATTATTCAATAAAGAATGATGAGTATTTTGTAAAGGCATTTGATGTGAACAACGGTATATCTAAAAATATGAGTATATTAAATTCACATTATATTACCTTTTATTTTTGTCATATGTAATTTGCTCGTGTAAGGTAGAAATATTCAGTAGTTACTGAGACGTGGAATCTCATCCCATATTAACATTTTTCAGGTGATTATTCTAGTAGAGAGCAAGGGAAGGCACCTATGGAGTGAGCTTTGAAAGCTCTTTTGATCTCCAATAGATTATGTTATGTTATTTTATTTGCCATGAACCTAAGACTTCCGTTTTGTATTGAACTCTGTAATATTCCCTGAAATTTATTCTGATTATGTATTACGGGTTTTATTCGAAATGGTAACATTGTAAAAGGATTTGGATATTGTTGAACTCTTTTGAAGGTATTTTCAATATTTTGACCGAGTTTTTGGTGATGAAAATGAGGTGTTACATTTTTGGTATCAGAGCTAAAGGTTCCATGGCAATTTTGTTTAAAGTGATTTCTTAAAATTTTTTTTAAAAGTTCGTGGCAAATTAAATATCATAACATGAGCACTTCCCTTTGTTAGATTTAGAATTTATTTAGCTATTTTTATTTGTTTAGTGTCCTTATAGTATTAATCATAGGAGGAGATAATGGCAAGAACTCGAAGAACTAATTCAACCCCTGCTCCATCCCAAAGAGGTCTCCCTCCGCATCAAGATGGTCCCTATCCTCAGGATAACAATGCCCTTTTGGCAGAGTTACGAGACGTCATCTTGGAGATGAGAGAGAAAGTGAATAGACACGAGGATGAACTAGCAAAAGGAAGAGGCCACGGTGGTAAGGAAGGAAAGGAGAAGGCTCTGGAAGTCACACCTTCTGACCATCAATCAAGGGGAGGAAGTCATTCTCGCACTGAAGATGGAGGTAGTAGCGGTTCTCATTCTCAGTATCATCCTTTACCTATTACTGAGGTTTGGGAAAAATTTCGGAAGTTTACTCCACCGATGTTCGATGGGAAGCTAGATCCGATTGCAGCACTGGAGTGGCTGAAGCGTGTAGAAAAGATTTTCAGAGTTATCGAGATTAGCTCACAACAAAAGGTGATGGTTGCTGAACAATTGTTGCAGAAAGCAGCTGAAGAATGGTGGGAAAGCACCAAAACAAAAGGAAATGCTGAGATGACGTGGGAAGAGTTTAAGGAAAAGTTCGAAAATTATTACTTTTCCCCTTCAATCAGAATAGAGAAAGAAACTGAATTCCTCACATTCAGGCAAGGGGAATTACATGAAGACGAATTTATTACTCGCTTTTTAGAGTTGTCTAAATTCTGCGGATATTCACAGAACAACTCTAAATGGTTGAGTGCTCGATTGGTTGAAAAAGCTAGGCCAGACCTAAAAACAGCTCTATCACCGTTCCTTGATGAAACAAGGGATTTTGAAGAAATATGCGACAAACTGCGCACGATAGCAAGGAACAAACGAGAAGAGGAAGCTGAGAAGATGAAGGGTTTTCAGGCCAGATCTACACACCTCATGAGACCAACGGGAGGAGTTACTAAGAAGCAGAGTCACAACTTCAGTAATGTGAATACGCGGTTTAGCCAACCATCCAGAAATCACTTTGGTGGACCATCGAGGAGTTATTTTACTGGACCCCAAAGAAGTCATTTCAGCAGACCACCGAGGAGTCAATTCAAAGGACCTCAAAGGAGTCACTTCAGTGGAGGTCAGAGTTCATATAGGGGATCCACAGCTCCTGCTGCAAGCACCGCCAACAATCAGATGTGTGCCAAGTGTGGAAGAATACACCAAGGACCATGTGTGACGTGTTTCAACTGTGGAAAGCCAGGACACATTTCCAGATTTTGTGAGGAGGAGCCTCGAGGAGCCAAGGATGCTAGAACTGCAGTGCCAGGGAAAGTGTTTGCACTATCACATCAGGAGGCAAGTGCTTCACCAAATCTGATTAAAGGTATCCTCAAACTCCAAGGTCTTGAAGTAGAAGCCTTATTTGATTCTGGTGCCACACACTCTTTTATATCATACGACTGTGTGCCTCGATTGAATTTAAGAGTGAGTGAATTGCCTTATTATATGATTATTTCTACACCGGCGGGAGCTTCAGTAAAAACTTCTAGGGCTTGCTTAAATTGTACGATTGAGATTGATAATAGGATCTCAAATATAGACCTTGTTTGTTTACCCACGAAGGGTATCGATGTAATAATAGGGATGGATTGGTTGTCAGCTAATGACATCATCCTTGACTGCAAGAGGAAGACTATCTCTCTTGCGGATGACTCTATGAGTCATAGTAGACCACAATTGTTGTCTATAGTACAAGATGAAAAGCCTGTTCATCATGGTTGTCCTGCGTACATGGTGTTTTTCTCCATTCAAACAGAAGTGGAGGAAGGGATAGAGAACATTGAAGTGGTGAAAGAATTTCCGGAAGTATTTCCGAAAGAAATGACAGGTTTACCCCCAGAGAGAGAAGTAGAATTTTCTATTGATCTCGTACCTGGAACAGAACCTATATCTAAAGCTCCTTACCGAATGTCTCCATCAGAACTAGCAGAATTGAAGAGGCAGATCGAGGAATTGTTAGAAAAGGGTTTTATCAGACCCAGTGTATCTCCTTGGGGATCGCCCGTACTCTTTGTGAAGAAGAAAGATGGGAGCCTGAGACTATGCATTGACTATCGCCAGTTGAATAAAGTGACTATAAAGAATAAATATCCTTTACCCAGGATCGACGATCTACTTGATCAGTTGAAGGGAGCATCCATATTCTCCAAGATCGACCTCAGATCAGGTTATCACTGTAACATCCTGAATTTTGAATCTAATATCTTGAACATAAACCTATTTTGGGAAGACTAGTAGGCTCTATTTTTGGAAAGTAATAAATTTGAAATCAGTATTTTGTGGGCCCCGTGAATAGTATTTACTATTCACGTATACGTTTTTACTATTTACAAATACGTATTTAAAATATATATATATATATATATATATATATATATGTTATTCGCAAATACGTATTTAATACTTGAAATTTGTGAAATATGAATAGTGTTCACTATTCACAAATACGTATTTACTATTTAAAAATACGGTATTTACTATTCCAAAATACGTATTTACTATTCATGTGGGACCCACGTCAAATTATTTCTCCTCTGCCGACAGAAACTCTCGTGAAGTTTGAAAATTTTGTCAGCGGGACCCACGTAATAGTAATTTACTATTTGAATAATAATATTATATTATAATATAATATTATTTACTATTCATGTGGGACCCACGAAAAATTATTTCCACAACCAGCCACGGGAAGAGTCACGGGAGGTTTGAAAATTTGTCACGGGGAAAATTACGTAGAACGACCCAGAGACGAAAATTACACTTAAGGACCCATTTTCCAACTATAAATAGACCTTCCATTTCATTTCATTCTTCACAACTTCTAAGAGCTATAGAGAGAGGTAGAGAGAGAGAGAGTAGAGAGATATTTGCTTGAGAGTTATAATAGCTGGTTGGTGATTCGGGTATTAGCAAGTAACAGGTAACTCTGAATATTCTTCCTTATACTTGTGAATTATGTATGATTATAAATTTGTTTGTTTACTATTTTGGCAAGAATATTTAGAAAATATTTATGGTTTTAAGATCTGGTGTGGGAACTTTGATTTGCAAATCTGCAGAGGTACTATTTATACGTACGTTACTATTCACGTATACCGTATTTACTATTCATTTTTACTATTCACGTATACTGTATTTACTATTCACGTATACCATATTTACTATTCACACCGTATTTACTATTCATTTTACTATTCACGTATACCGTATTTACTATTCATTTTACTATTCACGTATACCGTATTTACTATTCATAATACTATTCACGTATACATACCGTATTTACTATTCACGTATACATACCGTATGTACTCTTCATTTTTACTATTCATGTATATATATCGTATTTTACTATTCACATATACGCATAGTATTCACTATTCATAAATACGCATATTGATGTATAAAACTTTATGGTATAATAATGCATTATTTTGAGTGAACATATTCATCATGGCGGTTGTATTATGATGGGTGGAGTAAGGAGGGATTTGAATGATAAGAATGATTTATGCCACCACTCGGTGCACAGTGGATGGTACTTGTTTCAGGGCCCCATCTTCCATGTTTTCCTCTGGCCGGGATTTCATTGGAGTTGTGGGACATGTGACACCTCCTTAGTTATTTTAAAGGAGGGGAGCCATAGTCCAGATTTAAGCTATATACCTTTGGCCGGGTGTATCTTAAGTTTTGGTGAGCTTGGAACAATTCAGTCAAATGAATAAGTTTCTATTGGACTATGTGTTAGCCTATGGCTCCAGTCTGCGGTATAAGGGAGGTGGTGATATAAGGGAGGCTGCATACTGCATAGTGCATTTCTGAACAGTTCAAGAATTTGATATGATGATGAATATTCTGTAAAGACATGAGATGAGAACTTTTGAGATATATATGTTTTAATACCTTCTATATTGATGACTATTAGTATAAATTATTTTGTATGATAAATTATGGAATCTATATATATATTTGAAATCAGCCCATATCTTTTTGTCATATATTATTTGCTCGTGTACGGTAGAAATATTTAGTAGTTACTGAGATGTGTAATCTCACCCCATATTATCATTTTTCAGGTGAATAACTTAGTAGAGATCAAGGGAATGCACCCATGGAGTGAGCTTTGTAGGCTCTTCTGTACTCCTTTAGTTTATGTTGTGTTATTTTATTTGCCATGAACCTAAAAGACTTCCGCATTTTAAAATAACTCTTATTTATTGGATTTATTTTGGCCCTGTATAAATGGATTTCTACCTTTGGCCATATTGTAAATATGTGTTTGAGTGTTAAATATCCTATATTTGGTGGTGTTACTAATATTTTGGCCAAGATTTTGGTATTGAAAATGAGGCGTTACAATCACCAACTGAGAGTCAAAGCTGAAGATGTCTCAAAAACTGCATTCAGAACTAGATATGGCCATTATGAATTTCTTGTTATGCCATTTGGGCTAACAAATGCTCCAGCAGTATTCATGGATTACATGAATAGAATTTTCCGACCATATCTAGATAAATTTGTAGTGGTTTTCATTGACGACATCCTTATCTACTCTAAGGATGAAGAAGAGCATAAAGAGCACCTTAGAATCGTGCTACAAGTGTTGAAGGAGCACAAGCTCTATGCGAAACTGTCTAAGTGCGAATTTTGGTTGAAGGAAGTAAAATTCCTAGGCCATGTCGTATCGGCTGAAGGTGTTGCAGTGGACCATACTAAAGTTGAAGCAGTTCTCCAATGGGAACGACCAAAGTCCGTGACTGAGATCAGGAGTTTTCTAGGTCTAGCTGGCTATTATAGGAGATTTATCAAGGGCTTTTCGCAAATAGCTATGCCTTTGACTAAGTTAACAAGGAAGGGTCAACCATTTGTATGGGACGAAAAGTGTGAAGCAGCTTTCCAAAATTTGAAGACTAAGTTGACTACGGCACCAGTACTTATAATTCCAGATCCTGCTCAGACCTTTACTTTGTACACAGATGCTTCCAAGAAAGGTCTTGGGTGTGTATTAATGCAAAATGGTAGGGTAGTAGCTTATGCTTCTCGACAGTTAAGGCCACATGAAGGGAATTATCCTACTCACGACTTAGAACTGGCAGCAGTAGTGTTCGCTCTGAAGATTTGGAGGCATCACCTCTACGGTTCAAAGTTCGAAGTTTATAGTGACCACAAAAGTCTGAAGTACCTGTTCGACCAAAAGGAGCTCAACATGCGACAGAGGAGATGGATGGAGTTTATCAAGGACTACGACTTCGAATTGAAGTATCATCCAGGAAAGGCGAACGTTGTAGCAGATGCCTTAAGTAGAAAGACAATCCATGTAGCCCAGATGATGATCAGAGAACATAAATTGCTCGAGGAGATACCAAGTACATCTATTGATGTAATGTCAGGTTTGGTCGCTACCATGAAAGCATTAACTATTGAAAGCACAATTTGGAAAGAGATTAAATTCGCTCAGCTCGAAGATGAGTATCTATTAAACGTGAGGGAAGATATTGAAGAAGGAAAAGAATCGAAATTTGGGATCGATAGAGATGGGATATTAAGGTATAAAGGAAAAGTGTGCATACCTAATGATGGAGAAATAAAAAAGCTCATACTAGAAGAGGCACATCGGAGTAAATACACTATCCATCCCGGAGCAACCAAGATGTATCATGATCTCAAGCGGAATTGGTGGTGGCGGGGCATGAAGAAAGATGTGACTGACTTTGTCACTTGTTGTTTGACTTGTCAGAAAGTCAAGATCGAACATCGGAAACCTCCTGGATTATTAAAGAATTTGGATATCCCAGAGTGGAAATGGGACAGCATCTCTATGGATTTCATCATGGGACTTCCTTTAACAACCTCTGGACATAATGCCATTTGGGTAATTGTCGATAGGTTAACTAAGTCAGCTCATTTTCTAGCAATTGCAGCAGAATACTCATTGGAGAGACTAGCAAAGATCTACATGAAGGAGATTGTTAGATTGCATGGGATACCGAATAGCATCGTATCTGATCGTGATCCACGATTCACTTCACGATTTTGGAAAGCATTGCAGAATGCTATGGGAACTCGGATGAGTTATAGTACCGCTTATCATCCTCAAACTGACGGGCAGACTGAAAGGACTATTCAAACTCTGGAAGACATGTTGCGGGCTTGTGCAATCGAACTAAAAGGAAGTTGGGACGATCATCTTCATCTTGCGGAGTTTGCATATAACAATAGTTATCACTCCAGCATTGAGATGGCACCTTATGAGGCTTTGTATGGAAGAAAATGTAGATCTCCTATTTGCTGGACGGAATTGAATGAACGAATTTTAATAGGTCCAGAACTTGTGGACGAGACGACTCAAAAGATTAAGGTGATTCAACAGAAACTTCTCACTGCTCAGAGTCGACAGAAGAGTTATGCTGACAAGAGAAGACGACCGTTGGAGTTCATGGTGGGCGAACATGTGTTCTTAAGAGTCACACCAATGACTGGCATTGGTAGAGCAATACGAGCAAAGAAGCTTTCACCTCGTTTTATGGGTCCTTATGAGATTTTGGAGAAAATTGGACCGGTAGCTTACAGAATTGCTTTACCTCCACAGCTTGCAAATCTTCACAATGTCTTTCATGTATCGCAACTGAAGAAATACCAACCGGATCCTTCCCACATTATAGAAGTAGAAGAGGTAGAACTCAAGGATAACATGACGTATAAAGCCGAGCCGGAGCGGATTGTTGATGCAAGGGACAAGAGATTAAGAAACAAGACCATTAGACTTGTAAAGGTTGAGTGGAAAGGAATGGCTCCCGGAGATGCTACTTGGGAAACGGAGGAGAGCATGCGACAAACCTATCCTCATTTATTTAAATAGGTTAGAATTCTTATTATAGCGAAATTTTGAGGACAAAATTTTCTTTTAGGAGGGGAGAAATGTAACATCCTGAATTTTTTTTACCTGAAACTATAATAGATTAATTTATGATAATTGATTTATTAGGTATTTAGTATGAGCAAATTTTTAAGGTTAGAATTTAAATATATATTTTAATAATATAATAAACATATTATATAGTAATATATTATATATAGTAGTATGAATGAAGAAAGATAAAAAGTGACGGAGGAAAGAATCGGAAAGAGAAAAGAAAGGAAGGAAAAAAGAAAAAAAAAAAAAAAAAACATGCGGGACCCACGGCCAAAATAATTCTCTGCAAACTTCCCGTGAGCGACAACCTTTCTCGTGAGTTTTGAAAAAAATTCACGCGGGACCCACGTAATAATATTTTACTATTTAAATTATAATATTATATTATTAAAAATTTTTAAAACTTTCACGGGGCGGCTGAAGAAGTCACGGGAAAGTTTCCATTTTATATTTTTGGAAAAATTACGTAAAATGACCCAGAGACGAAAATTACACTTAAAGACCCATTTTCCAACTATAAATAGACCTTCCATTTCATTTCATTCTTCACAACTTCTAAGAGCCTTAGAGAGAGGTAGAGAGAGAGAGAGAGTAGAGAGATATTTGCTTGAGAGTTATAATAGCTGGTTGGTGATTCGGGTATTAGCAAGTAACAGGTAACTCTGAATATTCTTCCTTATACTTGTGAATTATGTATGATTATAAATTTGTTTGTTTACTATTTGGCAAGAATATTTGGAAAATATTTATGGTTTTAAGATCTGGTGTGGGAACTTTGACTTGCAAATCTGTAGAGGTACTATTTATACGTACGTTACTATTCACATATACCGTATTTACTATTCATTTTACTATTCACGTATACTGTATTTACTATTCATTTTTACTATTCACGTATACCGTATTTACTATTCATGTTACTATTCACGTATACCGTATTTACTATTCATGTTACTATTCACGTATACCGTATTTACTATTCATGTTACTATTCACGTATACTGTATTTACTATTCATGTTACTATTCACGTATACCGTATTTACTACTCATTTTACTATTCATGTATATACCGTATTTTACTATTCACAGATACGCATAGTATTTTACTATTCATAAATACGCATATCAATGTATGTAATGGTATAATAATGCATTATTTTTGAGTAAATACATTCATCATGGCGGTTGTAATGTGATGGGTGGAGTAAGGAGGGAATTGAATGATAAGAATTGTTTATGCCACCACTCGGTGCACAGTGGATGGTACTTTTCAGGGCCCCATCTTCCATGTTTTCCTCTGGCCGGGATTTCATTGGAGATGTGGGACATGTGACACCTCCTTAGTTGTTATTTTAAAGGAGGGGAGCCATAGTCCAGATTTAAGCTCTATACCTTTGGCCGGGTGTATCTTAAGTTTTGGTGAGCTTGAAACCATCCAGTCAAATGAATGAGTTTCTATTGGACTATATGTTAGCCTATGGTTCCAGTCAGCGGTATACGGTTGGAAGGGGATATAAGGGAGGCTGCATACTGCATAGTGCATTTCTGAATTATTCAATAAAGAATGATGAGTATTTTGTAAAGGCATTTGATGTGAACAACGGTATATCTAAAAATATCTGAGTATATTAAATTCACATTATATTACCTTTTATTTTTGTCATATGTAATTTGCTCGTGTAAGGTAGAAATATTCAGTAGTTACTGAGACGTGGAATCTCATCCCATATTAACATTTTTCAGGTGATTATTCTAGTAGAGAGCAAGGGAAGGCACCTATGGAGTGAGCTTTGAAAGCTCTTTTGATCTCCAATAGATTATGTTATGTTATTTTATTTGCCATGAACCTAAGACTTCCGTTTTGTATTGAACTCTGTAATATTCCCTGAAATTTATTCTGATTATGTATTACGGGTTTTATTCGAAATGGTAACATTGTAAAAGGATTTGGATATTGTTGAACTCTTTTGAAGGTATTTTCAATATTTTGACCGAGTTTTTGGTGATGAAAATGAGGTGTTACAGGGAAAATTCCTAAAGTCACAATAGAAAACATTAATCAACACAAACTAGCTAGGCGTAACACGCCTAGATGTAAATCAGAAATAAGAGCATTAGTAAGAAGAAGGGTATGGCCTCCTTAGCGATATGCCAGGTAAGGCTGGGTCCTCCTAGGCAACACCTGGAAGGAAATATGAAGTTCAAAAGTCATTTTAAAATCAACTATTTGGTAGAATAAGTTCCGGACTTAACATAAAACTCAGTTTTGCATGAACCTGACAAATAACAGTCAAAAGAACACACCTCCAACTGATGGGCATGCAACTCAGATACATTTGAAAGAAGAGCCACTTGAACAGCTTCGGTTTCAAGAAATTCCACGTAAGCCATATTTGTCATTTAATGTAGTGGCCCTGTTTACTGTACCACATGATTGGAACGAGTCCACATTACCTGCTCATTCTTACCTGCCCCTTACATGCTTTGAGTTAAAACGCAGCGTTTGGCACCGTATTCTGAGAAAAAGAAAAAGAAAAAGAAAGGCACCGTTTCCATTAAAACTCACACGCCTGGAGCTAAATTAAAACGCACACGTGGGCATCTTTTTCTCTGGAAAATTTCCCGCGAAAGGCAGCCACAAACATGAATAACAGAGGAGGTGGATGCGCGGGAAATAGAACCCTCCTTTGAATAACAGCGTCACCTTACCGGAATTAGAGTTCGCAGATTCTCGGAAGCTTATCACGCGGGCGGCCAAAGGATGGGACTGTCGACTCTGGAGTAGGCAGGGATTTGATTGGTTGGCTTTGGGAGCTAATGGCCCAAACAGGAACTCACGGTCCCATTGTTGATTTGGAGCAGTACCATGCTATCCTTAAGAACAAACTCAATCTCGCTTGAGCTGTGGTGGCCTTGAACTGGTTCCTGCTTTTCATTGCTGAGAGAAAAGACACGAGTTGCAAGAGGGATGGAGTGAAATTGGAGCATGTGTGGAAGTCGGGAGGTTGAGAGTGGGAAATGGAGCATTACAAGTGGTTAGAGCTCCTTTCCTATTTTTGTCCAAATTTAACTGTCATATTTCGTTTTACCTTCCAAAAGAACACAAAAATCATTCATTTTATTTGTTACAGATTCATCTTCCAAACAGGGCTCTCGAAAATGGGATATATATAAGCAAGTGTCGACTTGTGTAGCTTACAGAACCTCTCTTTATTGTTAAGACTTTCCAACCATGGACTTCTATGTTGCTTGCGGACAAGGTTTTTAATTATCCCTCCATATCTTTCGGTTTCATTACAATCATAGTATATAATGATATATAATAATTAACCTGATTCATTATAATGCTTCAATTTGTGATTATTTCTTTGAAAAAATCTCGATCCCCCTCCTTTTCTTTTCAACAAAATTCATCACTTTTTTCAAAAGTTACTTGACTTTTGATCTGTGTTGGTGGTAATGAGATTGTGGATAGAAATCTATCTTTTAAAGTGTAGCTGTTGAAATATGAGTATTATTTAATCATCTATCTTTATAAAACCAATGATGTTGTTGTTCCAGCTCTTGTAGAACTAGAAATACTTTCCAAGGGTGCTAATTTAGGTTGGTAGGAGCAAAGAACATGTGCAGAATTTAAATTAATTTAATTTGTGCTTTTATAAAAAAAAAATTATGATTTTTTTTAAGATATGGTTTTTTTATTGTGTATAGGTGAATCATAATGGATGATGATCAATTGAAACCAAAAATAGGAAAGGAGTTTGGAAGTTTAGAAGAAGCATGGATGTTTTGGAATGATTATGCTAGAAGAACTGGATTTGGAGCTAGGAAGCATGGTGGTACAAAGAGCACAAAAACTGGTGAAATTATAACATACAGGTATGTATGTTGCAAGGAGGGTCTGAAAGATGAAGGCAAAGGAGAGAGACAATCTTCTAGGCAGCGAGGTGAAACAAGGACTAACTGTAAGGCACGAATGGTGGTATCTTATATTAATCAGAAGTTCAAAATCACTAGATTTGATGAAGAACATAATCACCCCCTCCACACTCAAGAAACAGTGCACTTGTTGGTATCCCAAAGAAATTTATCAGAAGTTGATGAGTGTGAAATAGACCTTTCAAGGAAGTCTGGGCTCCAACAAAAAGCTACATTTGACTTAATGAGTACGTATGCTGGGGGCAAAGCAAATGTTGGATATACTCGCATAGATGTGCAAAACTACCTTCAATCTAAAAAGAAAAGAAGTTTGAAGTATGGAGAGGTAAGGTGCTTATTTGAATATTTTCAACAGCAACTTGCTATAAATCCTGCATTTTATTACAAATATCAGGTGGACACAGAAGAACATATTACCAATGTGTTTTGGGCAGATGCTGGAATGTTAATAGATTATGCACATTTTGGTGAGGTTGTAGCTTTAGACACAACATATGGTACAAATAGTGGTAATCGACCCCTTGCAATTTTTTCAGGCTTTAATCATCACAGAAGTGCGGTCATTTTTGGAGCAGCGTTAATGTTTGATGAGACTATTGAGTCCTTCACGTGGGTGTTAGAAACTTTTTTGGATGCTCATATGCAGAAGAAGCCTAAAACTGTCTTTACAGACCAAGATCAAGCTATGGCAAGAGCTTTAAGTGAAGTTCTTTCAGATACAAAGCATTGTTTGTGTACTTGGCACTTAAAACAAAATGGCATTAAGCACCTTGGAAACTTGATGAAAGGTGGGTCGCATTTTTTGACTGATTTTTGCAGATGCATGTCTAAATTTACAGAAGTTGACAAGTTTGAAGAAGCTTGGAGCGAATTGTTATCTTCTTATGATGTTCATGAAAATAGGTGGTTGAAATCCATGTATGCTACTAAGGAGAAATGGGCTTGGTGTTATGTGAAGACTTCTCTCACATTAGGAATGAGGAGCACACAACTCGCTGAAAGTATAAACGCCGATGTGAAGCAATGTACGTCACCAAATTTAGACATCAATGAATTCTTCACCACTTTTGACAGAGTTGTTTCAGAGAAACGGGACAAGGAATTGAAGTTGGAGTTTGATTCTAGGCAAAAGATACCTAGGATAGTAAATCCAAGTGCACCAATGTTGCGCCAACTTTCAAAAACTTATACCCCAAGTGCCTTTGACATGTTTCAAGAACAATGGGATCTCCAATTTGCTGTGAAGTTAACTGAACATAACGAGAAAGAGCCTTTAATTATGTACACCGCCCATATGATTGATGAAGAGGGGGAGTGGAGAGTTTCTTTTATGCCTGACACACATGAAATTTTTTGCACTTGCGGGATGTTTAAGACCACAGGGATATTGTGTTGTCATGCGTTGAGAGTATACAAGACAAAGGGTGTGTTTATTATGCCTGAGCAATACATTCTCAAGAGATGGACTAGGGAGGCAAGGAGTGGTATTGTGCATGACACTACAGGAAATGAGATACAATTAGATCCTAAACTTGAAATCACGCGAAGATATAGAGATTTAGTGCATCAATTCGTAGGATTGGCAGGAAAAGCTGCTAAGAGTCGTAAAGGATATGAGCATCTTCAGGGGATAATCAATGAAGCAAAAAAAAATATTCCTGATGGAAATGAAGATGATATTGTTGAGCCAAGTGTAGCACCAGCCATAGAATCAAAAAATATGCCTAAGGGTTTTAAAAAGAGAGAAGGAAGGAAAAGAAAGCAACGCTACAAAGGTTGGAGGGAAAGGAATTTAAGCAAGCGCAGAAAAGTTGCTCCAGAAGAACATGTATTCAGTTATGATTTGATTTATATTTATATGAAACATAGAAGCTTTTATTAAACTTGTATTTTTTATTTTGTGTAGGGTGTTCAAGAGGCTCTGCCAGCTAATAAGAGAAAAAAGGTGAACACAAAGAAGGATGTAGCAACACAACATGCTCATCCTATAAAACCTGTACAAACACAATATGCTTTCTCACCATCTACATCTCAACCGTTGTCATTTACAAGCTTATTAATGGTATGAATTGATAAATTTGTCACTACTTATATTTCATATGACTATGATATCTCAAGTCATATTTATTGATATTTACATGTGCAGGCAAATGAAGAAAGTGACTTCCCATCACTTGAAGCAATATATCTCAACGCAAGCAATTCTCAAGGTATTAAGAAGCAAGACAAAAAGAGACATTGTGAAAAATGTTAACATTTTATTCATTTCAACATTTCCATTTACAAATATTGCATTACATGTACATGATACAATTCTCACATATTACATCTTTTACAGGAAACTAAAACATACATCAGACTCTTTTGGCGAATTTTTTTGATTAAAACAGACATTAGACTCTTTTGGTGCCTATTTTTTTTGGATGCACCAACATTGCACAGCTTGTTGCACATTTCTTTTGGAGCTTGCGAGTGCACAGAAGAGTTTTTTTGGAAGGATGGAAATTGCTCTTTTTCACAGGACAGCAACCATCTCCACCTACAATCAATGTCAAGAAGATTAATTTCCATCCTTACTAGTATATCTCAAAGTTACAAAAACAATGTACAGTGTAAAGGTTAAACTGTGCAACTTCTTACCATGGCCAATGCAAGTACATATAGCATTGTTTTTTAAGCTTTCAGCAAGGTTCATAACTTCTTACAATGGCCAATGCAAGTACATAAAGGCATAATGCATACAAACCACGAAAAGAAAAAGAAACCAAACTGGTAAAAGCTATTAAATACTTGCTGGCAAGATTCCCAGCTTCAGATTTCCATCAAATGCATAAATAAGACCACTGACATCTAATACAAACGGTCCTAACTGTCTGTGCACAATGCCATTAAAACGATTCTGATCCCATATGTTTTCATCAGCTACAAGCATTTCTATCCATTCCCTTGCCAATGAAATATTCCAATGTTGTAGGCAACATTAACTATTCAAATATTCATGATGTAACACAATGTCATCAGTAAGGTAAATGTCTATTTAAAGAATAATTCAACAAGTGCTAGGTCTCACCCAATAAAATAAAGAGAGAAGCAATGTGTGAAATTTAAAAATAAATGTAAAAGGCTTCAACTTGTTTCATTCTTCTTATTTAAAGGCAAAACAGAATATACTAACAAGGCTTTCTAAAGTGAAATGGGGTACCTAATAATTCAACTCATCAATTAACATAGAAGATCAAAATACCATTCAAGAAAATCACAGATCTAAGTCCAAAGATATCATTTGAGGGAAAAGTGATTCATAAGCATGTGGCTTGCATTTAAAATCCAAAAAGAAAAGGTTTTATATGATAACCAACACAAGCAATATTGACAAGATATATCAGTAAGTTCAGCTCATATTATCATCATCACCTTGTTGCGAAGTTTCCAGACTATCATCAATAACTGTTGGTATGATTTCATCAATTGAAGTTAGAACATCTGCATCTGGATAATGAGCAATACATGGAAATAAGTACTGTCCCAGAACCATATAATGCAACGTATGTATTAGAAATAACATAATAATCACATGATAGATTTACAGAGATAAAAGAAGATAAGCATGAAACATTATGATTTATGAACAAAATGACACAAGAATTAACAACAATGTCTTAGGATAAAGTAACGGAGCAAGGTAAAAAAGAAATAATGCTTTAAATGATTAGCAATTGAAGTAGATGATATAACATTTATCTTATACATGGTAGAAAAAAGGAAAAGAAACTGAGTTAGCATCTGTGGCTGCGTATTAAATATCAGTGTAAGAAACCAAAAGGTAGTAATTCAACACAACTCCCTTCAACCTGCGCACAAAATTTTTATTAATATTGTTGTATTTCTCTTTTTTAATGTAGCTCTTGGCCTCAAAACTAGAACATCAGAGCTTACCTTTTAAGCATAGCAACAGTTTTGGAATGCTTCCACATCATGAGAAGAAATTCAAGCCAACAACATTGGAGGACCACTAGCATCATAATTAGCAAAGCTTGAAAACAGAACAACAATCAGCCAAAAGAAGGTAACAAAAACTTACAAGATGGAGAGATTCAGGAGTAAACAACTTAAGCGTGCTCAGCGTGATTTCCAGAGAATGGTTAAACAAGGAGCTAAAATCCAGTGTTTACAGAGAATGAAGGATCGGTGGATATAAACCGATTGATAACGCACGGCACGGTGTCGGGTCGAGAAATTTGGAGAGTGATCAGATTTCTGGCTTGGGTTCCTGCCGCCAGACGCCGTGAGCGAGAGAAACAGCACCAACAGCTCGAGGTGGCGTCGCCGATGGAGGTGGATGTGAGTCGACAGATCTGGGGAGTGATCGGTCGTTTGGATTTTGAAGAGCATTTGGGATTTTGAATGGTTAATTTAGCTCCAGGCGTGTGAGTTTTAATGGAAACGGTGCCTTTCTTTTTCTTTTTCTCAGAATACGGTGCCAAACGCTGCGTTTTAACTCAAAGCATGTAAGGGGCAGGTAAGAATGAGCAGGTAATGTGGACTCGATTGGAACATGGAAGTGTTGCTGTGCATGTGTAATCAACCTGCAAAACAGAAATTAATTGGATTTTAATACCAAAAAATGAAACAATATATCAGTAGAGAATGTGCTGACATGCACATCATCATTTCGTAGCAAAAACGAACTTAAACTCGAGTAGCACACCAATATTGGTAACAGACGGGTATGGACATTTTGTTTTTAGGATTTTTGTTCCAGTTAATATCAGTTCATGATATCACCCGCGTATATCCAGCTACAGCCTCGCTCTAAATTCAGACTATAAAACCTTAAAAGTAATTATATATCCACTAATGCTTTATTTAATGGGGAATTTGTGAAAATGAACGGCTATGATCCAATCCCTTCTCTTGCAGGATTGGATACTCCTTTCAATTGACCACGGCCGCCGTCATGGAACTTGCTTTAGAAAATGGAAACAAAGAGGAGTTTGTATGAGTGACTCTGGTGTTCAACTAAGGGGAATGACTCAAGATGCTGAGGATGATGAGTCTTATGCTTCTAATAATGGAGAACGACTCAAGATTGTATGAGGAACTCCGGGATTCATTTTTTCAGTCGTTTTTTTTTTGATAATGGGTCCGTTTGAAATAGCGATAGTAGAAATGACTTTTGTTTTTTATGGGCTTTTTTTTTTTCCTACTGAATTTTTCCTGATGTGATTTGTGTTTGGGATAGCGATGACAGAAATGGTTTCAGACCTTGAACTTAGTTTGGTGCCTTCAAACCTTGAAGCTTATCAAATAATGAAGCTATCTCAAACACCCAATTATCAAGCTTTTACTTTTCGTGGGCGAACTTTTTTTTAGTTTCTGAAGTCATGTTAAATAGGCCCAAAAGGGTGACTGGTTGTGTGTGTGTGTTTTTCCCCAACTCGTCATTTTTGCGATATTTCTGACCCAACAAAACCCCATCAACACGCAACACATCATGTTTCCCAGTTTAGGACTTTAGGTCCGTATGGAACGGGTTGACCCCTTCATGTGTTTATTTTAAATTTAATATTGTTATGAACTCATATAATGGGCTTGACAGATATGCAACCCAATAAAGATGCTTTATGGCAGAATCTCCCATAATCAAGTAAATAGTTAATCATTCCATGTTCGTGCCTAGAATCCAGGATCGTACAAGTAGTGGAGCAGGCATTTGCAGATCGTGGAGTTGCATATTGCCTGAGGAGCATACGCACAATTAGCGGACTGAAACCTTTAGCGATCTCTATAAATAAGAGGTGATAGGGCAAAACTTTAAGCCTAAAAACTCTGCAAGTGCAAAGGCCGTATCAAGTAATAAAGTGATAAGAAAAATATCGTTCCCACGAGGACTTGGTATCACAAACTTTAGTTAAGCATTGATTTCACAATTTCATTTAAGTTGAGAAAACCAAATTAAATTTAATTAAAATAAAAAAAATTAAAACTAAAATAAAAATAAGAAAAATACCACAATAATCAAATGAGCAACCTAGAGTCACTAATCCCTTATTTGATTCTTAGATTTTATCCCCACTAAATTAACTTTGACTTAACTTGATCAGCTAATCTAGAGTATTAATGTTTATAAGTGCCTGTCGGTTTACTTATACACCTATCTCAAATAATTATGCAATGCCTCACATAATTAGTTAAGATGCAATTCAAATCGGGCTCACTCTAATTTGATTATGTGGAGCTTCTAGGTATATGTATATCCTAGACGCAAATTAGATTAAAACCTAACTTCACATTAAATTTAAATCTAATTCCACATTATTTAATCCCAAGGTCAATTTAAGATTCCATTCGTCAAGTTCAATCCTAAATCCCCAAAACATGCTTAACGGTGGCCAATCACTAAGCAATAAATAATAAAAACAATATTAAATAAACTGATTAAAATTAAACAAAACTAATGAGTGGGAACAATTTCTAAAATCCAAACAAGTTCATAGATTCTCTAAATTGCAAAACCAACTAGCCACACATGGCTTTATTCAAATCCAAAACAAAAAGATAAGAATTCAGGTTCGAAGAAGAAGAAGAGAGAGGAAAGAAAGATTCTTCGTCGCCTCCACAGTCCTTCCGTCCTTCTGTGAAGATGATGAAGAGAACTGAAACGCTCAGCCTCTACTCCTCTGCTCCTTCGTTCCTTATCGTTCTGTGTCTCCCTGATCTTTTCTTCCGTCTTCTGTGATCCTCTTCCTCCTTATTTATAATTTAGGTCTTGGGTCATTGATTCTCTTTTTCTTATTCTAAAGATATCTCATATCTTGTAATTTACTCCAGCAGATGACACAATTGATTTTATTTCTATTTTTCTTGCGGAACCATCAAGTTTGGTTGATTACATATCCTCTTATTGCCTTTTCTACTTCATTCCAAATCAGCTAATATTTTCTGCACAATAAAAATAGGATATGAGTAGATTTTATGTCGATTTATTCTTTGATCCCAAGTTTCATGCAATTATGAAAACGTTCATAAAAGATAATTAAATAGGTATATAATATCAATAATTCCAATTAAATCTCATAAAATATATACTCATCAAGAGGATATCCACCAAGTGCACTCTCTCCGTTTTCTCTATTTCAGTTTACTTACATTCAGTCTCACTGTGTACACACCCCACCCCTCAAGCAAAACGTCATATCTGTGTAGCACAGTGATCATCGAGTGCTCTGTGCTATCTTCCTCATAGATAACATTTTCCTCATAGATAACATTGAGTGATCCTCTTCTCTTTGGTGCAAGGTTTTGAAATCCGAACCGGACCGGCCGGTTCAAACTGGAAACCGGCTGGAAAACCGGTCCGAGTTAACAGGTGACCCCGAGTTCTGAGTTGACTCGGGGTCAACTCGGTCAACTCGGCCTAACCTGACCGAGTTGCCCGAGTCACAGGTTTTTCTTAAAAAAAAAAAAAAAAAAAAAAGAGGAAAAGCGTCGCCTCCTCGCCTGAAGGTCGCCTGAAAAAAAAGCCAGACAGACATAGAAGAAGAAGAGGAGAGAGAGAAAGACAGATCTGAAGACCTCCATCCATCTGTGAAACCTTGTTCCTCTCTTTATCAAATCTGATTGATCTTGTTTGGCTGTCATTTTGTGTGTCTTCGATGGTCACTCTTGCAAGACTCACGGTTTCCAGATCCGGAGGTTCTTTGTTTACAGTTTTCAGATCTAGAGCTTCTTTGTTCATGGTTTTCGCACATGAGGAGGGAGCTAAGGACAGAGAGTGGGGGGACACTTCTTGATGAAGATGAGCCTTGCAAACCCGGTGTGAAGTGATCTATGAAAGGGCTGTGAGCTGTCCTATACGTTCCTACTTTTTCCACTTCCCATATGTGAAAGTGTGATGTGTGAACAGTGACCCTCTGCACATCTCATCATTGTACTTTCCTACTTTTCTCACTCCCCATTTTGACCTTCTCTTGTTCCAGTTGAGAGACTTGGAGAATGGAGAGCGAGATTTATCAGAATGTGAGAAATAGGAGGGAAATGGCGCATAATCATCGCCTGATTTCACCAAATAAAATAAAATAAATTATGAAAAATGATAATATGAAAGAGAGGTTTGGGCTTTTTTGTTGGGTTTGGGTTGGTAGAAAAGTGAGATATGCATGACTAGTTTAATTATGAATATTTTTACTTTTTTTAATTAATACCGGTCTAACTCTGGTTTGACTCCGGTCTGACCCACTGACCCTTAACCCAGTTCTCTCACCGGTTCAGTGACTGATCCGGGTTTCAGAACCTTGCTTTGGTGTTTAATCAATAAACATCTCTGAGAAGCTATTTGGTCCAATATAGACCATATACTAATCCACCAAAGTTAGACACTTATGTCTTGCATCAGAACAAGTGTAAATAGTTCCTAGGTGCCTAGGTTAACACCTGAGGGTAATAGACGGCTCACCTTGCCCAACATCGGTATCACCTAGGAGGAAAAGAGATTTCACCATGCCCTTGGATCATGGATAAACCCAACCCCTTTCCTAAAATTTCAATATTAAAAAAAAAAAAACTTATAGGTAGAGGTGCATCCAACCGCCTGTTTTGTTTTGTTTTGTTTTGGGGGATCATCAAACATTCTAAAATATTTAGGGGTGCAATTTTGCCCCTAATGTAGTAAAATGGGAGAAATCTCACCCTTAACATTACAGCCACGCTAACCTTGTTATCTCTCATGAGAGACGGGCATAATTTTTTGGGACAAATGTATAAATTTAGCAATAAACAATTTCATTAGCTACAAACACCAATATGACGATATGAACTATCTATTTCTAGTGTAAAAGGTAGACATAAGTAATTTATTTGGGAGAAGATATATCAACGTAGTTAATGAGACTTAACTTCGGTTATTTTTTTATATTGTGGCCTCTCACCGGTCTTTTCTCTATTATTTTAATACTTTTAATGGAAAAATATTTCTTAGACCTTATGTAAAAGTTTTATTTCAGTTAACCCCTAAAAGATTGTAAAATATCATTGCACTGTGCGGATTCAAAATAAAATTAAGTTTGTTCATTGGAAATACAATAATATCCTTATTTTATTTTTTTCATAAGAGCATTTATAAAATAAATATGGACATTTTAAAGAAAAATTAAAAACAAAAAATTATAGGAAAACTATATAAATGACCAAAACTTTTTAACTTCCTGGTCATTCACATATTTGTCTTGTAATTATTTTTGTCTTGATAATATTCATAAAATAAGAGGATTACTCACTTTTTGCTGATAAAAATTAATTTATTTTGACCCAAAAAGGTGACATAAAATGTCAAAATCTTTTGAAAATTAACTGAAATAAAATTATTTGCATGAGGTTTAATTAAGTGATATTTATTTATTAAAAAATATTAAAATAATAGAGAGACCTACCATACAAACCGTAACAGAAATTAAATATGCATTGTTACATCTGCTCCTGAATGTTTATAGGGAAAATTCTAAATAAATACCGTTTGAATTTGTAAAACCCCCAGAAGTCTGTTGAATTTGTAAAAGGACTGAGAAGTACCAAGAACCTATGAGCGATATACAAATTCGGGTGAAATTACTTTTTTACCTCTGTTAAAAAAAAATAATTCTGAGGGATATTGAGGAACTTCTTCTAAGAAAATCCGCTTCCCCCATCCTCACTCCCACCCAAACTCCGATTAATCCTATTCACCTCTAGATTCAACGTCAACCAGCATCAAGAAAAAAATTAAACTAAAAATCAAGTAAGAAAATGTGAGAAGACCAAGCACAAAATCATATCGTCATTGCAATGTATCCCTGATTTGATGATGTTTGCATATTTTAGGGCCCAAAATCTCGAACCAAACAAATGTATGCAAATATGAGGGAAGCAAAGTTGAACCATAAAAACATGATTGCTCAAGCGAGTTTGATGTGATATCGAAGTTGAACCAGAGGAACACGATCGTACAAGGGAATTCGACTCTTTAAGTACTAATAGAGGAGAATGACTTCCTATGAGTTTCCACCTCTGTTCGGAATGTTACAGCTAAACTAGACAAACAAGGGAGTCTTTCGACGAGTCAAAGGATAGTACAGTGGATTAGAGGAGGAAGAGTCGCACATCATGCCTCAACCCATCCTCCTTTCATCTTGGCTAAGATGACGACAAATTAAGATCTGCAAAGGGGGAAAAAAAGCACAACCCAATCAAACCTACATGATATTGAGAGAGTTGAGAATAATTGCGATCGCTAGTCGAGGATAGTTGTTATTGTTTCTGTGAGAATGCCGCTCGGCATATGAGAAGACAAAGGGGAGGTGAAGGATTGAAAGGAGAGAGCTGGCTACCACATATCAATGGAAATTATAAAAAGTACAGTAGATGTTTTTATTTTTTAAATAACGTAGGTCTTATTAATAGAAGTTAGTTTCTTTTAAGGGTATGGTTACTTTTGCTCTAGTTGTGCAAGTTTATGAGTATTTTTGAACTCCTAAAATACATATGAAGTTAGATGCACTTTGGACAAAAACTTATGGATGTTTTTGAACCTTAAATTTAAAAATTAAGCTGCTTGCTGCTCCCCTAAAAATTTTACGCTGATTTATATAATTTTATGAATATTAATGATTACGTTTGAAATAAAAACGTTGCTATTTTTATTTTTTTTGGGTGTGGAGACGGTGCGATACTTCCAATAACAAGAGATATAATTAAATCGAGTTTTAAAAGAAGGTCTTCCAATAGTTTTAAGCCACCTGTAAAGATCGGCAAGGCATTTATGCTAGCGTGTGTAATTATCATTGGTAGAGGATATCCTTTTAAAATTTGATTGATATGGACACGTTCTCCGTTATCACAGTCTGCCCAAGTTTGATTTGGTTCCTTCAAAATAAGGATTAAAACAAATTGGAGTTCATTTGTCATAGACAAAGGGCCTCACCTTTTTCGAGAACGCGGATTTTGGTTCGAGTTCGGGAGCTGGAGCCTGGAGGATACATTATCTCAGAAACTAGAATCGGGGAAGCAAAGATCCACTACTGCTCTCTGAGTCAGCCGTCGCCGATCTCTTTGTTCGTCAGTGAAGAAGAGGAGCTTGGAAATGGCAAGTGGAGGCTATGGAGAAACTAACCAGAAGATCGACTACGTGTTCAAGGTGGTGCTGATAGGTGACTCCGCGGTGGGGAAGTCGCAGATACTAGCTCGGTTTGCGAGAAATGAGTTCAGCTTGGATTCCAAAGCCACGATCGGCGTCGAATTCCAGACTAGGACCTTAGTCATTCAACATAAGACTGTCAAGGCTCAGATCTGGGACACTGCTGGCCAAGAACGGTGCGTTTCTAGAACTCAAATCTCTAATCCAGTTCTTTATTATGGATGCTATCTAGCGTAAGTGATTCGTAGTGTCGAGCTCTTTTAGTTCCAATCTGAAGTAGTTTCTCTGGGTTTCTTCGCCGATACTTACTTAGCCACTCAGAAAATACCTGCGTCTATTTGTTTTCAATCATCGTTTACTAACGCGTGAACTTCCGTCTTCCCGCACTTGTGTTCTGATCGCGGGAGCGGATCATTTAGTTACAAGCAGCGGCGGAGAGTGCCGAAGACAATAATTTGTAATTTCATTTTTTATAACATACATATATACACACACGTATATAAGATTAGTAAAATAAATTCAGGCAAAATAGGGATTAGTGAAATAAATTAGTACTGATGTACTTACTAATCTATGGATCTTTGTTTTGGGCATTAAAAAAAAAATCTATGGATCTTTGCATGTAAATGATGAAAATATAATTACAATAATTGTATATAAGATTATAATTACATTTAACCGAATCCCATGCTTTAAGTTTAATTAATGAGTAATGAATCATTACTGCATTCATTCGAATTAAATACAACTACATAACAATGCAAAGGAAAAAAAAAAATCCATGCATCTCTTATTCAATTACATGCATGGCTTTTATTCTCTAGCTGTCTCACATTCAGGCGTTCTTTTCGTGACTGTGTGCATGTCTATTGTCTGGGTACTCCAATACGTGAACCTTACTGTTGCTTCTACTCCCATTGCATATGACGCGACAGTTTGGGGACATTATTTGATTTCAATGGTTTAGGCGTACGTAAGATTATTACATGAATCATGGCGTGTGTACCCTGGCATCTTTGCATGTAAATGGTGAAACTACAGTTTTATATAACTAATGTTATAATTACAATTGACGGATTTAAAAATTACTAAATTAGTCCATTATGCTATCATTCAAATATTCAATTACATGGGTTATTCTTATGCTGACTCATTCTGGCCTACTTGCCGGTAACTTCGGGTGTGTTGACTGAGTACTTTAATAACTTTCCAAATTACTTCCATATCATATACGAATGACCTGGCTTTCAATTAGGTTACATTCATTGGCAAATTACATTCAGCCTTTGTGGATGATTATGTAACATTTTATACAAGATGTAACTTCCATATCTAGCTGCCTTATATTGGTTGCTTATATATTTGTTGTTATTATGATATCATTTGATGCTAATTTCAGAGAACCAACAAAAAATGAAGTGGAATGCGATTCCATTTATAAGGAATCGCGCATTTATAGATCATTTCATTCCCGTTCAGGATTCGCGAAGAACAAGTTTTTGTTCCAAGCATTGATGATGATGTGTAACGTACGGCATAATTAGTCATTTTGCCGCATATCTCACATGCTAATGAGTATGTAGAATTTAATTATTGCGTCTGATCTCTTAACCATTTTAATGTTGGCCTTGCAGTAGTATTCTACTATACCATCCATTATTTGGCAAATAGATTTTCTTTATAGGATTTGATCAATGATTTGCTATCAACTGGTTGACTTGCCTTTTTGTTTCCTCTCGATTGAATATTAAAAAGGGAAAAGTTCAAATGCAGAGTTTGGGTGTGTAGTTGACCACAAGGGAAAGCCTTTTATTGACTGGTTTTTACTCAGCATTTTCCATCTTGGTGATGTTGGCGGAGCATCCTTATGCATAATGCCTTACTTGGTCCAGTGGGATCAGTTTGAATTTTCGAATGCTATATGATTTTAATTTCATATTTCTGTTCTGGTTAAATTTTATCTTCTGAGTTCTGATACAGAAGGTGCGGATGCTTTCCCGTTTCTAGTTGTTTAATCAGCTGGGTTTTCTTTTTCCCCTATATGATTTAGAATAAAGATGATATCTAGATTGCTGATTTTCCTGATTATGGTTAATTTTTCAGATACAGAGCAGTTACGAGTGCATACTACAGGGGTGCTGTTGGGGCAATGCTAGTTTACGACATCACTAAACGTCAGAGCTTTGATCATATACCTCGTTGGCTGGAAGAATTACGTAACCACGCTGACAAGAATATCGTTATCATCCTAATTGGAAACAAAAGTGATCTTGAGAACCAGCGAGCAGTACCCACTGAGGACGCAAAAGAATTCGCTGAGAAAGAAGGCTTATTTTTCTTAGAGACCTCTGCGCTGGAAGCAACGAATGTTGAAACAGCCTTCATGACTGTGTTGACAGAAATTTTCAATATTGTCAACAAACACAGTCTTGCTAGTGAAAATCAAGGAAACGGCAACTCTGCATCCCTGTCAGGCAAGAAGATTATTGTCCCTGGTCCTGCTGAGGAAGTCCCAGCCAAGACGAACACGTGTTGTCAGGCGTCCTGAATTAAAATTGGGTTTCAATCTTTCAGATTCACCGTCGTGTTCCTTCTACAAAATTTTGAAGGTTTGGTGCCTCCTATTTTTGTAAATTTAAGTGTGACTTAATCTTAGTATACGTTGCTTTAGCTGCGAGTACAACGTTGAAGATGAAAGTCATTCGAATCACCCAGCATAACCTCCACGATTTCCACGTGTGGATTGACTGGAATTGTTTTGGAAGCTTGGAGGTATGTTTTAAGGACAAAATTTAGGTTGCATTGATATGTTTGCTGTCAATTTTTGTAAAGAATTGAGCTTGTGTCTGGCCATAAAAGAGGAATTGAATGAGTGATTTTTACAACTTGGTATTAATCGAGTATTTCAAAAGATTATTTTATTCGTCATGTTTTTCATTAAAAAACTTCATTTAAACACTTCAAACGATTTTCAGCGCTAGCATGAACAATGTAGCATGAACAACGACCTCTCTTTTTTTTGAACAATGACCTCTCGGGTATAAACTTCTAGACCTCACATGATGCCATCATCTCAACTAATCTGTTAAACGTTACAACAACAACAAAAAATCTGTTAAACGCGGTTATACTTTGATTCGGACCTGTATTTACTTAAATGGGACTTATTAACTGAACTGAAAGGCTTTAAGTAAGAAAACATACAAGAAAATATCATTTCAATTTTAAAATCCTAAATTAATAATTTTCTAATAAAATGAGTTGTCAATTACTACTCAAATAAAATACTTATACTCTTGTAATTAAAAAAGACATAAAGATCAAATGATATTTTTTTAAAGAATATTGATTGATTGTAATTTTGAAATATGAAAGTGGTGATATCAAAGAATTACCTAAGTAGGGGTAAAATTTAAACATACCTTACTAGTATTTAATTGAAGAGTTACTTTTACCCAAAAAAATAAAAAAATTGGAGTTACTATTTTAACTTATGAAGCAAGCATTTTTTTAGTGCAATACATATTGTAAATATAAAGGACTATATTGAAACTCAAAATTTTAAATGATTGTGTTTTCCCCCCATCATCTCTAACAAAACAACTTACTTTGAGATGTTCAATGCAATCCTTGTTTATAAATTTGACCTCCCCCAAAACCCACTAAACGCACCCACAAAAGGAAGTGCGCTTGAGTATTCAAAAACAAGTGAATCGATTTTTTTCTGAAGAATATCATCACGTAAACCAAAGTTATCGTAATTTAAATATCTTCGTGAACGAAAAACCACAATTCCCATAAAATGCAGCGTATGAAGGATGAAAACCATGACTAAAAACAGAGTCTGAATACCCACTAGTGACTAGCCCTAGTAAGAAATAACTTGATATTTTTAAAGATTTTCCAGAACTACAGTATTTGTTCTAAGGTTCTTCTAACTGAAGTATGCGAGTGAATAATTTTTATAACTTAGTGACACATCATCATCATTTTTTTTAAAAAAAAAAAAGTCCTTCATTTCTTATGCTTCTAGTGGAAAACAAATAACTTAGAAAATAACAAATTCATGAAAACAAAACCTAATGTTCCTTTTCAATATCCTTTACCTATGAACTTTCATTGGTCACAGTAGTTTTGCCTTCGAAGCCCTCTCCTTCATCCCCTACATTATTGGACTGTTTGTCTACGAGCACAGAGGAGCCATGTTCTGCATCTAGACGTACAAGGAGCCTCTCAAGCAGTTCTTGGCAATCGGTTTCAGTAACCATCACTGTCAGACTGGCCCTACCCTTCCAGCCCCCAATGGCTATGGTTGACTCGTCCACCTGAAAGGACTCCAAATCAGCTCTGTTCCCTGCAGCAACAAGAAAACGGCCACATGAAGAGATATTTTTATTCATTCACATTCTCAACAACATGATGATACATACCTTTACCCAAAACCACCACACAACATCCTAGCTTAAGGTTTGCTGCCTTTTCACCAAACTCAGTATCAACAAAATCTGCAAATCTTACAGCTCTATTCTGCAGAAGACACTTGAAGTCTACGGGAGATGCATGTAGAATCTGCTTGGTGATATAAGGGAGAATAACGGGCAGTCCTTCAGATGAGATCCGGAAAGAACATGGCGCAGAGCTACCTTCCCGCGATGATTGTCTTTCCTACATGATGGGGAAGCGAGTATTTTCAGTAGGAGGGGGGAGCCTCAGAAAGTCGAGTGCCGTCAAAATAAAAAGAAATTGGCAGAAAACCAAGTTCTAACTGGATGATTAAAAAAAAAAAAAAGTCACAGGTATCTATTTGATTATATAACATCATTAAGAGTGTCTAAGCCTGCCACAGCTGAAAGCCTTTTCTAAGGGTAAGGAAACCTCTACTGCATTATTTTTGAGCCTGAATTTATAGATCGATACTAATAACAATAGCAACAGCAATCACTTGTTGAAGACTAAAGTATACTTACAAACATCTTTAGACCAATTGATGCAATTTTTAGCTGCTGCCCAACTGAGAAATTTAGTTCAAGAACATCCTTGACTGATTTGGAGACATAGTAAATCCTCTTCACGTGGTTTGGATCATTGTTTCTTGAAATCAGGTGACCATTGAATGGAAACTGCTCATCAATACCGTAGAATGCCTTTATGCTGTTCATAATAATATCATCTTTGAAGAAGATAACAGGATCCACGCCTCTCCACTTGCCTTGAATCTGCAGCTTTCTTTTTCCCTGAGTCATCCTAGCTATGGTTTCTGCATTTTCAGTCTCTCGGGCTTCATCCCCTGAATTCCATTCTTCATGTGAAACAGAAGGCCTAACTTCCAAATCTACAATGTTGGATTCAATTTCATTTAGATCAGCCACTGAAACTGCTTCCAAAACTTCCTTGGTTGTATTTTCTAATGAATCAACCTGCAACACCTCCTTATCCTCAATATCCAGGCTTGCTGGTTTTACATGCTTCTTAGAGGTTCCTTTTTTAGGTTTTCCCTGAATTGCTGTGAAAAAGAAAGGAATATAATTACACATCTTTTGTGACAAGCAAAATAAAATATGAAGTCGGGAAACTCAGGTCTGTGCCAGAATGCATGTAAACATGGAAAACATTACTACTTAAACAGATTAGCAATTAATCTTCGTTAACCATAATCTCTTGACTATGACAGAATTTATTAGAGCGGCAGAAAGAACAGATAATATGTGAAATTACCTGGCAGAGGATAAACTTTTTGAAGTACAGCAATGAAGAAGGCTCCAGTGTTTTGATCATGAGGCACAATCCTCATACAACGCTCTAGAGGGAAATTAGAAACTTCCTCAGTAGAATCATTTGTCATGGAATTCTCCGTTGCCTGAAGACCATCTTCAGAATCTCCATCATTAATATCATTTTGCATGCCTACATTATGACTGCTGTCAAAAAGATCCTGAAAGCTTCTGCCAGAAGGGAACATGCTGGGATGAACTACACTTCTGCGTGACTTGGGAACATCTTTGTAAGAGCCCAGCCATGTGCCCTTGTCAAGTACCTGCATCTCCATATTCATATGCCAACATAAGTGTTTAAATCTACAGTATCACAAACATAATCACAAAGAAGCTTCCGCTGGAAAATACATTTCAAGTTGAGTGAAAATAATAATTACGTCAAGAGTTCAGACAGCTTGAAACTATTTTGTCAAGCACATCACCAATGGTATGACTTGATTGACATTAGAGACCAAGACAACGTCCAAACTCTGCCATGGGATAACCATGAACAACTATAAAAAATTGATTGAAAAGAACTTACAACCAAGAGGGAAGGAAAGACCTCTAATGGTTGCACATTTAATAAAAATGACTAATTTCATGCATACGTACTATATCAAGCAGGCAACTTCTCCTCCTTGTGTCCAGAAATATCACAAGCAATCATATGCGTTAATAAACATCGCTCGTGTTGTTGTTATAAAAATTTGGCAACTTAAGGAAAGAATTGGCCACAGAAAACACATGCCTTCCATCCCCTGAGACCTGGCCGGCGAATAAGTTGTGGGAGCTCATGAGACACATCAACAAGTTCAACAGACCCTCCACATCTACGCAGAATCTGCAATATATTGGAAAAGCATGAAAATCCACTAAACATTATCAAAGATCACACAGAGCACATAGAAGTGCCAAAAGTAAATAATTAGTGAGGCTTTCAATGTCAAAAATTGACATAAAATTTAGCATGTAAAAATTCCAATGAAAATGTTATATAACTTAAATCTAGGCATAAAACAATCGGTCCATAGCACTAACAAATTTGGTATGTAAAGGGGGAAAAGATCAATAACAAAAACATGTTAAAGTAAAAGATTCATTACTTGATCTTGGGAAATGCAAAGTATTTATTGCAGAAAGTGCACAAACCAAAACAGACCTTACAGATCTGCCACACCAAAGTAGGTTCAAAGCATACAAAGCAAATTACCTCTGCAACCACAGCTTCATTCTCTATAGGGTTCATTGAGCAGGTTGAATAAACCATTCTTCCACCAACTTTAAGCAAAGATGCACCTGGGATATTCAATATAGCTGATAAATTTACCAAAATCATCATGAATTGCAGTCTAACCATACTAACCTATCACTAAAATAATTTAAAACTGTTAGGAAATATATTATAATTAATATAGTATCACACATAATTAGGGATTATAGGAATCATAGAGATTAGGAAATCAATCTACATAATTAGTCATTAACTCTCTTGTTCCTTCTCTTGTGTATAAATACCTCATACTACATACATGAATATACAGACTTTTGAGTATATACTTCTCTCTCTCTTTGGTTTTACAAAAACCAACAGCTAACATTAATCTAGGAAAAAAATACTAGAACATGACAAGCCCAATGATGGTAGACCTGAACAATTAAACAGAGAAACCGTCAAAGTACCTCGCAAAGCTATTAGAACTTGTAGGCTATGAAGCCCATGACCCATTCCTGTGTTCCTGCATGAAATGAAAACAGATCTTGACCAAATTAAAAGCAATGTGAAAAAGGATATGGTGGTTGTGGGTAAAGGGGAAGAAAATAAAAAGCCAAGCGGGCACACTACCATTTCCTCCAAAGATCAGGGGCCTTTCGAAGGGTACCATCTCCACTACATGGGACATCACACAAAACACGATCAAATAAAAGTTGGCTAATATGCTGATCTGAATCCATGGTATCATGCTTTCTGTTTAAACGGCATCCTGGGAAGTGCTGAGCTTCATGATTGGTGACAATTAAGTTGGCTGTACACATCCGTTTTGTTTGGTGGATGAGAAGGTTACACCTTTGAACATCAAGATCATTTGCCATTACCTAATTAAGAAAAAATATGCATAAAATTATTTATATACAGCCAGAATAATTGGAGTAGCAATAAGCACATAGCATATTAATACAACCGAGCAAGTCCAGAAATTCAAGATATTTCCAGTCACTGATATATTGTAAAAGATTAAAATCTGAATGGAGAAAGGGTGCAAAGAGACAGAGAATCATCATCGTGCGGTTGAAAGGACACAAACCATTCCATCAGGCAGTGACCCTACTTTACATGATTGGTGTATAATGTCAAGCAGTTGAAATGTTTTTGAACCTGGAGCAGCGCACACTGAAGAAAATCAAAGTAAAATAGTCAAAACACAGAAGCGCTAAGTTTACAATCCAAATTAAGCCACTTGGTTAGGATTCACCGCAAGTTTATGCACCCCTCATCTTTTTCAATACTTTCGAATGTAGGACTCCTAAAATTCCCCTTGCTTACTTTCTTTTCCTTCATTAGATTTCTTTCTTTCTATCTGTTTTCTCTTTCTCTTCTTCATGTTCTTTCTTTCACTGTCTTTTTCAATAGGGTTCTCAAATCTTGTGGCTTCTAAGCTCTGGAATCTTTTGTCATGAATTGTCCATCAAACTCTAATACCATATTGAGTTTTGTATATAATTGTACTTATGGTTGATCAATTTAACAGAATAAGCTACTTGGTTAGGATTCGCCACAAGCTTATGTACCCCTTGTCTTTTTTATGTATTTTAACAAATTGGACCAGACACAGACGAAATAACAAAAACCATATTTTGCTTTAGACTTACTATCGAGTACATAATGATTTGAATGTACATCCAAAAAGAGGGGGGGTACCTGCATTGCAATCAACCATTTAAGTGAAACAGAATTAATCATCGCAAGGAACGTGCTTAAAGAAAACTGCATGGAACAAACAACTCAGCTTTTAGAAATAAAATAAGAGCATAATTATATAATCTTGATGAGTGACTGACAGTATGAAAACAGGCCCACCATGCTGACGGCTTCTTGTCTTGTAATATTTCCGATTTCATTTTCTAGCTTTAAGAATTCATGGAACCTGGGAGATGAATAAAACCAGAAGTAGGAATTGACATGTTAATAAAAAATTCTGTAATGAAAATAAACCATTCACATATTATATAAATAAAACATAATTCATCTGAATACCTATCTTTTATGAATATACATAAATTTTATAAGCAGAAAAAATTGATTACAGATGGATGTGGCACTGGGAGATAATAGATGTAATGAAAAGAAAAACAATTATCAATTCTTTCTTATGCTGTCAGAATATGATTTAGACCAACTTGCAATAGAACTTGGATATATGCGTGGCAATATCCAGTTATGTTTCATGACATTATCTGTCCGTGCAGTGCATGCACTGCTAGAAACATGGAGTTACAAATACACCAGCAGCAGCCATGGATGTATTGATGTTGTAACCTGAGAAAGACATGCAAATCAGAATTTATTTACCTCTCAAGTGTTTGGTTCTTCCTCAGCTGCATGCGGGAAAAAATTGTATGCCACGCAAGATTTTCAGGGTACCACAACAATGGTCTAATAGCCTCTCTCTCGCCGCCTTCAACAACCTGTAGGGAAAAATTTACAGCCAATGAGCCAAAACACAGATTCTACGCATAGAGAACGACAGTAAAAGCATGATTACTAAAGTATCGTAGTTGACTCGCCTCAGCTTGAAGAGATTGCACGAAATCATTCTCCAGTTGAGATCGAATGTCGGCAGAAAATTGGCTACTGCAATACCCAAACAAAAGGCAAGATAAAACCGAAACTGTGCATCAATAGAAACTTGAAGAATCAATCTCAATCAGAATTCAAATAAGTTTGAAATTAATATTCAATACATTATCATATACTCAAGAAAATTATAGGCTCTACTCCATTAATTTAAAGTAGAAAGTGACCGTTAATGAAAAAAGCCCCTCGCTAGAGTAAGACAACCGGAAAATCACCAAATACCTGGAGTTGATTCGGAAGGTTGCAGGCAATGGAGTTCTGAGAACTTCCACGAATGTGTCCCATTCTTCAGAGGCCAATATCCTTTGCTCCTGCAGATCAATCCGAAAGCTCTACTGTGAGCAGCGTCCAGTCTCTTTCAGGTGATGAAAGATCCACCACAAGGAAATACCATGGCAACAGGAAGCTAGAGAAATGGCTAAGACGGACATTAAACACAAATAGTTGACTAAAAGAGAAACATACCTTGTAATACTCATTAAAAGCAGAATTCTGAGTGGCGAAGAGCGTCCAAGTACGATTATCGTCTCCATTTTGGGAAGGAGGAGGAGGTTTTGGATGCTTCCAGACGTTCTCTCTGCTCTGCTGGAAGTGCTTTCTTTGAGTGCGAGACCTGCCTCCTCTCCCGCCCCCGCCCATGCTCTGCTCTTGGAACTGGCTAACAGAGGAAGCTAGATCTTGGTTACGGCCAGTTCTTTAACCAGGCGGAGGCGGACTCGGGATATTGGGCTCAACCCAAACTCTGACTTAGCCCGAGTTTCATCAATCTAATTTCACATTGGGCCGATTCAGGGCCTAGTAGGATCTGTGATTATACTATCTCAAGCCCTAACGACTCTCCCTCTACACGTCACATAGGCACATACTGTGGGTGCCTGCTTGTTGAGACCAGAAAACTAATGTAAACCAAATTAAACTGATTAAGGAGGAGTTGCTTTAAAAAGGATGAAGGAAAAAAGGATATGTTTTATTTAAATCGGTTTGAGGATGTTCTTTTTATAATAAGATATTCCCTTCATTCCTTAATATAAAACCTGATTGATTTTTTTTTTCAAATAAATTAAGGAAGTTAAGTAAATAACTTAATCATGGTATAATTTGTATATTATTATATTATATATTAGTTTATAAATCAGATAAATTAGTTTGATAAAAAATATAAATATAAATAATTTAAAATAATTTATTTAACTTTCTCAATCACTTAAAAAAAGTTAATTGAGTATCATATTAAGGATTGAGTGTATATTAAGGATGGGAGGAGTACTATATCCAATCTTTAATAAAAAATCTCATTCTGAAATGATATATTATTGTTCTAAATAAAAAACTAGTTAACTTTTTTTTTTTTCGAAACAAAGAAGTTAAATAAGTTGCTTAATCATATCATATATTGTGTATGATTAAATTATACTATATCAGTTTATAAGTCTGACAAATTAGTTTGAATAAAAAACTATAAATAAAAATGGTTAATGTAATTTAATTAACCTCATTGATTAATCGAATACATCTTATATTGAGTGAGAGGCAATATTAAGGAAATATTCGGTGTACATTTTCTTCCTTTTCTGATAAAAGAGAAGGGAGGTTAGCGAACATGTTTTCGATACCTGCCTTTTTGCATTGTCAGTGTAGTTTAAAACTAATGATTGTATCAGTATACCGATATCTTGTTGGAACCTCGGATCTTGTAGTTGACCGGGCCATGGTATCCAATCTGGATTATTTGACTTTTGTTTTTTCTCAAGGAAAGGTACTCCGTATGTGTTGATCTTTGTTCGTTTCTTGCTTGGAACTGTCGTGGAGGAGAACCGCCTGACAAGTTACAGTTACACCGTTGATGCAAGTCTTGTTCTTTTCCGAACTCCCCCACTTGTATCTGTCTTGGAAGTTTGATTCACGCAAGATTATATTGCCTCCAAAGTCCATATCCTTCTTGAAAGCTCAAGTTTCTTCTTCAGTTGTTTTAGGCATTAAGACGAAAATGTTTGATTTTTATTTAGTTATGCAAATATATATACACTCCATAGCTGAAAACCACGAATTGATATGAGGCGCGTGAAAAGGGAAGCCATAAAGTCAAAACCATACCATACAGGAACTGGTGAAGTTTATCTGATGAACAACTTGATGTTTGAAACCAACATGCGTTAGTATTTAATCAATGCAGAATAGAAATTTATGGTAAATAGTTTTTAAATTACAAAATTTGGTCGATATCCACCATCAAATTCCAAAACATAGCTGCCATTTGTATTAAAACGACAAACTTATTGACCAGGACGTTGCTGACCTTTGAATAAGAAAGGTCAAAAGATGAGCATCACACATTAAAATATAATTAAAGACTAATATTTTAGGCTTCCTCTTGGAGCACAATGCCCTAGTCCTTATCAAAATGATAGTTGCTCGGTTTAATGCGCTGCTGCTGATGACACTAATAGAGCACTTGCTAATAGTCACATTTCAAGTGCGCTTTTTTGTTTTGTTCACAAAACCACATCTAATAGAGTTTCAGCAATAAAGAAAATCAAATGTTATTTTTCCCATTTTGCAGAAAAGAAGGAAAGAACGTGTAAACAGAGACTTGATTATATAAGAAAAGAACAAATCATATTTGCATAGTACAGAAAGAGAGAAAACCTAAACATCTTGTTATTCCAACTTTTTATAAGAGAATAAAGAGCACAAGCAATTCCCATTTACATGAAAACCAGAATTGAGAAGCCATTGAAGAAACCCTTTGGGCTGTTTATCCTATTTAGAGAACGAAGAGAACAGGTCATCTGAAGCTGATTTTTTTTTTTTTTTTTGAGACTGTAAAGCAGTAAGCAGCACTCACATAGCACAGACAAAATCACCACTTGTCTCGAAATCATCAATGTCAGCATCAGCATCCATCTCATAAAGATCCATACTTCCAATTCCAACGAAATGCCCGCCAACTTTTTGGCCTTGATCCCCTGCTTTTCTTGCTTCTTGTATTATACTCGATATCTCTTCGATGCTCTGCCTCCCGCACAAATCGTTCACATATAAATCTTCTTGTATCCCACTTTGCCTCCCTTGTTCCATAAATTCCAGTGGCAAGTTCTTCAGGAACCACGGCTGCATTTTGATTTCTGGGATCGTTATTCTCGGCAAATAAACAACTTGTCATCAACTGATGAACTAATTATTCAATGAAACACAACTACAATTTATGAACTAAGTATACTTTCTCTGGATCGGCCACGAATATTCTAGATAGAAGGTGTTTACACTCTTTTGAGATGCGAACATAGTCTGGTATAGAATAGTGGACGCTGAGAATTCGCTGTCAGAATATCCAAACAGTGGTTGAATAGTTCTGTTATCTGACGCAGGGAATCAATTTAACTGGGAAATCATAATATTTAGATTAGAGCTAACCTGAAGTGTTTTTCTGAAGTTTTTAGGATCTTCATGATCTTCGAAAGGATAGGCACCAACCAGCATGACATATAAGGTCACACCACAAGACCAAACATCTGCAACCTGGTTATTCTCAATAGAAGTGCTTCAGTTTAAGTCAGTCCTAATTATATTTGATTAGAAGAAAGAAGATGGACAGGGAAGAGAATTAAATTACCTTTCCATCATATTCCCTTCGTGACAAAACCTCTGGGGCAATGTAAGCAGGGGTTCCTACGGTAGATTTGGGCTGAGAGTGCAGAACTGATGACTGAAGAAAAAGAGACGGAACAATTCGTAATGATGTCTAATTTGATTCTGAAATGTGTTCAATTAATTTAGGTGACAAGTTCTTGCCTTTGAGTAGCCAAAGTCGCAAACTTTGAGTCGCGGAGCTGCGCTTCCATCTAAGAGTGTGTTTTCTAGTTTAAGATCTCTGTGGCAAATTTCCTGCATGAGAAGGAGATATCCCATTTAGCTAAAGTAGGTAGGCTCAAATTGATACATTCAATAGAAACTGGTATCACATTTAGGTTGGACGATAATTGTACCATTGAATGGCAATAGCTGACTCCAGAAATCAACTGCTGAAAGAAATACCTTGCCTGTGCAAGCAAATTAATAATCAGATTATTTCCTTCTTTATTGTTCCCATGTATCAAGAATATGAAATACAATATTATGCTCTACTGAATCACTGATTGTCAATGAGAGATCTTTTTTTTTTCCCCCAATACTAGAGAATTGTATGTAATGGAGACAAAATATCAGCACTGTTAAATGCAATAAAAAATGAAAATCGATCCTACAAGTATGTGCAAAGATGGGGCCTAGCTTTAGTTGGTCACTGTTGGAAACCAACATATCAACAACTTGGCCTTCAAAATTCAACAAGGAGATAGTTTATTTGCCGAAGCAGAGAGGATATGCCGTGGGTGGATGTAATCTTTAATTATAACTTGGAATTTAGTAACATAATGGCCTCTTCGACAAAGCACTAGTATCATAAAGTGATTGAAGCTTCCAAACAATATACCTCATCTTCACTGAATCTACCCGCATTACAAATTCTTTCAAAGAGTTCTCCTCCAGAGGCATATTCCATCACTATGGCAAGATGGGTTGGAGTGAGCAACACCTGTAATGAGTAGCCATTTCAACTCGATCAACTCAAACTTTACTTGTTAGTTGAAAGGAAATAGGTACTAAATAATTGTTCCCCTCAGAATTAAAAAAGGAATAAATCATCATTCTCATAATCGGAATATTTAAGAAACCATCTTCAATTCGTTTTCAATTTTCTAGCACAGTGATAGAGAACCTGTGATAGGGGCATCTTCCACGAAGAACAAATTACTGTTCCATTCTTATCTTTTCATGTATAGTCGTTGTATTTCGGGGGTAAAAACTGAACATCATAGCTCTGTTCACTACGATTAATGATAAAATGAATGACACTGGAGAGTGGAGACTGCACTGTATTGCATGGAAAGTTTGAGGAAAATATATATTCTATTTTCAGAAATTTCGAAAGTTGCCAGAACTAGGGAAGGAAAGGAAAAGTGAGTTCCTATGTATAAGTTTGGATCCTAGAGAAAGGAACAATACTTCACAAAAACCTGTTAGCTCTGCTAAGACAAACAGGCCTTAGATAATCATATCCAAGGTTATATCCAATGAGACGGTACGTGGGTCTTAAATTACCTCTTTGAATCGAATGATGTTGGGATGCTTCAAGGATCTATGGTTTATGATCTCCCTTTGCACATGCTCATCAATCTGTGAAGATCAGGGAAGACCCAGTAAGATTCCCCAAGGACTGTAAAAGGTAAAAACAGTACGAAATGCAGAAAGCATAGCAAGTATGAGCAGGACAGAAAACTTGGGCAGAGAATTATAGAGAGTTTAAAAGAAGAACCTTTATGCCTCTCTCAATAAACTTGATAGCGTATAAGTCACCACTCCGTTTATCCCTCACCAGCTTCGCCACCCCAAAGTTGCCTGACCCAATATCTCTGATTATATCATACCGTTCCATTGTTGTATTTGGCAAGCTTCAGACTTCAAAGATTCAGCAAAATAGTCTTTGTGCTTCTACTACTACCTTGTACTGGTCGGGAATCTTTATCACTTGGAAGGCTTCCAAAATGCTAAAGAAGGTTGCTTGGGTTTTGGGTTTGGACAGCTCTGGCATTCACAATTGTACTGTCAAAATGCCTTCACATACAGGACTCTGGGATTGGTAAGTATGGAATACGACAAAAATGACCACCATCGAAATCACACGTGGCCCCAATTTACCGGCTTGAGGTAGTTGCAAGCCAAAGAACAAGTTGATCATATTCAGTGGGGATGATTGGACCATTCCTTCGATCTCCTCGGAATTAAAAAAGAAGTACTAAAAACGAGGGAGAGTTAGAGACCACGACCCACTCTTTTGCATTCTACGTACAACCATCGTGTCCATTTAAAGAATTCTGATTGGACTGGTACGGGTATTGGTTTTACGGCCCCAACACGATGTCCCTCGATCATATAATCCGTTGAGCGATTGCAACTAGCCATGCACAATACAAGTATAATTTAAATTCTCTATATTATTTTTTTAAAAAAAACGAAATGGATGAACTGAAAACTAGACCAATTAATTGAAGCAGTAATTTAAGAGTCAGTGATTCAACTGGGTTCACTCAAGTCATAACTAAACTAACATTTAAATAAAAAGGCATTAATTCACAAATAAATAGAATATTAATATATAATTCATATATAATCTAATGAAATAAAATTACTGGAGTATGGTATGGTGGATTGTTATTTTCTTAAACCTAAAATGATGTAGTTTTATGATCAATAAAAAAAGAAAAATTACACACACACACACATACTAGTATGGTCTTATTTATAAGTCCAGTTTGACTAAATTCCACATATCAAGAAGAGGTAAGTATCTCAATGATTATGGAATAAATTTCCAACTTTACCTCGAATGGGTACTTTTTAAAATTTATTGTCAAATCTCTCTTATCTTTTTCTCTTTCCAACATAGCTAACCAATCTCTCTCATCATCATTACTGTGGACAAAATTATTACAATCTCATTTATTTGATCAAAATTGACTTATAAAAAGAATCAAATTTTTTAGTCAAAATGAATTTATAAATAGAATCAGAGTGATATATATAATTTCTAACTCAATCAATTCAAGTGCAAGTGCAACTCAATAGGAGACAGGTTTTTTAGGTTTATTGGGCTGACTGATGAATTACAAGTCACCACTCCGTTATCTGCAAAAGGGGCGTGCAAAAGAATGCGATCACGGATGTCATTAATTAATTAATTATATTATTGTTAACAACGCCCATTCTGTCACGCTTCATAGTGGAGGTAATAGGAATACAAACATGATCACGATTTTATGTATACGGGTATATAAAGAAAATTTAGGTAACAGTTTTATATGTTCGGTGATTGAATTCCACTTTTATAAACATTTATTTCTGATCCGAAATATACAAGACGCCTGGTCACGTGTTTTCCTTTTTGAGTACCAAGTTGTGTCAACTCGACTCTTTAATGAAAGAGTGTGCTTTTTCTCTATATGAACCCTATCCCAAGTTTTTCCTTTCTTCCGGACTACTTCCCTGAGCTTCTAGCTGAAATAGAGGTCTCGCATGAAAAAAAATATTAATAATGATGGGGTGAGACATAAACTCCTAGTAACTAAAGTCAATTTATAAAGTATGCTGAAAATGATTGCAAGTCAGAGAAGCAGATTTAATAATATAATAATAATATTCTCAACAATTAAATCTTATATAATACTTTCAGCTATTAGAATCATTTTTACTCATCCATTTTGTTCTTTCTTATATCTTCTGGATGTGGTACAACCTATTGATGCTACTATAACAAGCTAAAAGTTAGCTAATCACTTCAAGAATATTGTCCTCTTCCATGTCACCATTGATATACCATAATAAGAAAGTACACACCTAAAACACTCAACTCAAAATCTGAGTCAGAAATAAGATAGCCAATTGGCACAATTACACTATATCTCTTCCACACAACTCAATATATCTCATAACTGAAAAACAATACATCAATATAGTATTTGAAAACATCTATAGGATTATCATTCCTTATATAACATCTCATCACAAACATCATAGCTATCACAATAGCAACAACAATATTAATAACAATTTTTATTTATACATACAAGTTGGAAAATATATTGTTTCACTAAACTAAATTCATATTCAAACATACACATAATCTTTTAATTTAAACCCATATAGGTAGTATAGATGAAAGTAATGTTTAGAAAACACCTTATAGTCCAAAGCAAACACATAGAATAAATTAACCCTCGATTACCTCAACTCCAACCTTAATCTTAACTTGAAGAGCAAAGCATGAGTGACCATGGTCCACAAGAAAACTCAACATTATCAATGTAGATACTAATCAATCACAAGTAACAATAAAATAAATAATTAAGTTATACAATTCAACTCCCAAAAACTTAGTTTCTTCTATACCCATCATCCTCAACATCCTAATTTCCTTAACAATTCTCACCTCAACAATCCAACATCATAAATCACTTTTCATGAGTTATAATCACTCATCAAAATCCTTAGATAACCTCTATATCATACTCTCACTTCAATCACTCAATTTTATAAATTAAAGTTTCACTTCCAACACACCTATAGTAATAAAATAATAAATATCAACATCCTAGACCAATTAAAGTACCCGTTTGGTCCTTTATGTTTGCTTCAGGTATTCATTTAGTCCCTTAAGTTTGTAAAGTGCTCGTTTGGTCTTTAAAAATTAATACCGTTAAATAGACTTAGCGGAAAATACTAACTCAACAATTTTAAACGCTGACTGTGCACTTAAATGCTGATAAAGCAAGCTTACATGTTACTTTTTTAATAAATTAATATTTTAAATCCTGTAAATTGAAATTTTAAACTATGACTGTGCACTTAAATGCCTCAAATGAAGAACATATACCCAAAGTCTGCTTGATTTAAATTGTCAATGTCAATTAAGTTCATTTTATATATATAAAAAATAAATAAATTGCTTCATATTTTCAGGATATAATAGGTTAATTAGATTTTTTTAATTTTATTAATATTACATGAATTTTTTAACTCACATAAATTTTTTGGAAAACAAAAATAAGTCATACAAACTTTCTTAGTTTAACATATATGATAAATTATAAAAGACCTTGACTTTTATTAAAACTATATAATTCCATTTTTAATTAAAGTTTTTGTTGATTTTAAAAAATTGAAGAATGCATAATTTTTTTTTCATAGATATATATTCAAGTTGTAAAAATTGAGAAAACCATTGTTTAATTTAATGAAATTTAAAATTTTGTAAAATTTGTTAGGGGCATTTTAGTACTTTTAATTTTTTTTATTTGGTCCTTTTAAATAATTAAAATGTTTATAGTCGTTCCCCATAAATATCTTTTCCTATAAGTCCTTAATTCTATTTTCCCTATAAAGTACTCAAAATTTGTTATCGCCCAACATGACATAGTTGGAATTGTCAGGCAAGGGCAAATTAGTTTAAAATTTGCTTGTCAAGCAATTTGTTATTCTTTTCTTAACATGTACAATACATAACTTTGATAGTGTAAGAAGACATATTTTAAAAGGGTTTAATCTTCTCATGTTGCATGAGAAGAATAAGATTTCTACACACACATGAAATGGTGAGACCCATATATATATATAATGTTAATTATATATATATATATATATATATGGATCCCACCATTTCATATGTCATTTCATATGTGTGTTACATGAGAATACATTTTTCCTACAACATGAAAAGTATTTTTCCCTATTTTAAAATGATGGTAGTATTCATATAGGACTATTATTCCATATTCTTCTATAACTTAAACAACGTCTAACTAAAAACTAGGATGTTGTGCAAAAGGCTTGTATCATTTTATATCTTATGAAATTAAAATATTATCAGAAGTCGATAAAAGGCTTTAATGCTATTAAGTACTTGTAATTTGTATTGCCCAACAAGACATATAGTTTGGAATTGTCAAACAAAGACAAATTAGTTTAAAATATGCTCATTAAGTACTACCTCTAATAGAATAAAGGTTTTTATAATTAAGACCAGAATAAGTAATTTGTTATTTTTTTTTTATACATAGGCAAGTAATTTATTATTCTATTCTTAACATGTACAATACATAACTTTGATAGTGTGAGATGACATATTTTAAAACGATTGTGGAATACAAATAGGACCATTATTCCATATTCTTCTATAAATTAAAGAGTGTCTAACTAATAATATCTTATGGAATTAAAATATTATCGGAAATTGATAAAAGGCTTTAATCTATAAAGTACTCGTAATTTGTTATTGCCCAACAGGACATAGTTCAAGTTGTCAAGTTAAGGATAAATTGGTTTTAAATATGCTAGTTAAGTATTACCTCCAATCATAATTATAGGATAAAGTTTCCTACAATTAGGACCAGAGTAAGTAATTTCTTATTCTTTTCTTAAACATGTACAATGCATAACTTTTATAGTGTTAAGTCATATCGTTTCATATTCTTAAACTGTGTCTAGCTAGAAGGCTATGATCTATATTTCATAGCCTGGGAATCTCGAGTTGTTGGGAGAGAGCAGATCAAACCAAAAGCATGCGACGCCAGCCACTCCTTGGAACAGAGAGTATGCATTGCTTCCCCCTCCGGTTTGGGCCTCCGGTCTATAAGATTTTGCCTGATCGTACAAGTAACGACCAAACACTTTTGCTCTCTCTAGATATATGCCCTCTCCGGTTAGCTTATAGAGGGAAAGAAAGGCGTATGCATTTCCAGAAACACCATCAGCAAGTCCCAACTTCTTCACCAGTCCACTCTTCCACACAACTTCCCCTGCTTCTATCGCCGCATCCCGGAATTCTCTGACATTTGGGAAAACCTGAAGCCACAGAACCACATTAAAGTCCTTTATTTTAATTCTCCAAATCGAATATTCTTCTATAGCAATCAGATGTCAACTGGCGTGTGTGCATTTTGGTTGAAAATCATATTTTTTATTTTCTCTCAGTTTTTAACTCCCCTGTGAAGAAGTACCCCATTTTCTTTACATACTTGAAAAACCTGAAGCCACAAAACCGCATTAAAGTCCTTTATTTTAATTCTCCAAATCGAATATTGTTTTTTGGTTTAATATGATCCCAAAAGTTATGGGGTTTCAAAATGTAGCAATTTTACCTTGTACTATTATTAAAAAATTAACGTTAACAATTTAAAAATTGGCTTTGACTATTAACCTTTTAATAGTAAGTGAGCAAATTCACACCTTAACCCATTAAAAAACTCAAAAGAACAATTAGTATTGGGTAGTTTACCTGTGCTGCCTTGGACAAGGTGATGGCCATGCCAGTAGCACCATGAGACCACTGAACCGTTTTATCCCTAGGATTGCCTTCACTTGAGGGGTAATTTCCACTGTGAGGGAAGCGCTTACTCATAAGGTATTTCAAAGTTCCCTTGACATCATCAGCATCCTCTTCAGGAAGTGGGAAATGAAGCAAAACCTGCAAGATACCAGCAAGGCCATTGGCTGCACCAAGGTACCTAGTCCCATGCCATCTATACATCAATGGACAGTCAGTAATATCAGATGCTCCTGCCCTGCCGCCAGCTAACACCGCGGCTATTATAGGCATCAGAATATCATTGGGAACTGCGTCTTCTCCGAGATGCTTCTTTATGAATAAAGCAGCCCATATGAATCCTGCTCGCCCGTACAGAAGATCATATGACATTCCAAAACCTCCTTCCTCAGGTCCAACAGGTAGAGCCCCCTCTGTTGCTACCTATGAATAAATTATCAGTGATTATGCAGATTCTCATAGCACCATCTCAAAGAACAAGTGTCCATTTGTTGACTAAACTAAGACACAGCAACTCTGATTCTCTATTGTGTCTCAACAGTGTGTGAGATTGTATTATTAGTTAATAAAATCCTGTGACGTACTTCGCATCAACTTTGACGCCCTAGGATTCGTCTTCTATTATCACTTTTCTATTGGGTCCCATGGAATTTGGTTTATCCCCTGTGATTCTATCCAGTCCCCTCTAGATTGTGATAAACAATGAGTTGGATTTCAAATTTATATAAGCTCAAAATCAAATGTTATTTTCACAAGGTACTAGTTCCTTGTTTAGATCGGGAGAGGACTGCATAATCATATAAAGATGAGGAGAGAATCCAGTCGTGGTCCCATGAAAAAAGAAAACATGGCAAAGACACTCAAAATTCAAAAAGGCGATTCCATTGCAAGGACAGGGATGGGACATTTTTCCATTGGCTTGCCTCACCTGAAGATTCCTATACAGTATAAAAGAGGCTTCCTTCAACGAGACGCTAAGGTCAAGTTGCAGGACAACAAAAACAACAGGCTAAAAAACAAACACCCAAGTGCATCGGTGAAGAATATCAACCACAAGCAAAGCCTGAGTGGATGGATATTTAGGTAAAGTAAAACAAAGTATCGTGCGGATTTTTTAAATTCTGGCCATGATGACGTGACCTTATCTTACCTCATTGAATAAACCCAAAAACAGGTCCCGCTTCCGATTGTTGCCCATGCAATTAGCCACCAAAGCTCCAAGAGCGTAAACGCCTCCTCTACCGCACAAAAATGTCACGTGCCTGCAACACGCGTAATAATATCCATCCTAATTACTGGTGACAACACCGACAAGAAATGACCAAAACCTAGCATTTCGACTATCATTCAGGGTCAAAGCCACTTTTACACGTACCGAGACATTCTCACATATAGTACTATACGACAATTTTAGATTAATGAGAAATATTTTATTTGAATTTGTGACTCATATTTATCAACTTGGAGGTAGTAAGATTTTTAGTATTTGTAGAAAATTAGGCACAACTGCACAAGGGAGAAATGAGAAAACAATAAAATAAAAAGGCTGAAGCAAACAGTAGAGCAGTAGGATATTTAATTTTATAGTAGTGACAAATAATATTGATATTGTTATTGAGTAAAATAGGACTGTGCATTATTATAAGAGGGTTGAGGTACGGTGGGGACAGCAAATTTACATGAATTTGAAGATGGTTTGTTTATATGATAGAATTGAGAAAATATAAATACGATAGAGCCTCTATTACATTACTGAATGTGAAAAGCTGAAAATATATAGCAAACAAAGAAAACCAAAATTCTAGTTGTAATAATGTCCACTGAAACTTGTCAAACTCACCAAAAGAAGACAAAACGCACCGGTAAATTACAGCCGTCGGAAGGCTCATGGTTTGGCGCACAATCTGTGAGCAACATGGTGGTCTAGTAAATTCTTATAGCATGCGGCCTACCTCTATTTTATTTTATTTTTTTCGGGGGGGTTGAAGGTATTTTATTCAGCACAATTGGATATTCGGTCATACTCATTGTTAATCTCAGAAAATGATACCATGGAAACATAAATATCTAGCAAAACTAATACTAATTTAATAAGTCGTCGAAAATTAGTATTCTTCCCGTCCTAAATAAATTACTTATAGGTTAAGGAATCTTTCTTATAAAAAATAAAAAAAAAGTTAAATGAGTCTTATAGTCTTATATTAAATATTATATCTTCGATAAAATATATATATATATATATATATATTAATCTTTTCAAAAAAATCAAATATGTCTTATATTTAATAAGAGGTAATAAGAGGAAGGTACTATTCAACAAGAAAATTCAAAATAGTCAAGAAACACACTCCTAAAAATACTAGTACATACTTCTGTTTTAAATATAGGATCCAATTGACTTTTTTCTAGAAAAATTAAATATAATATATAAATTATATAATCACACTACATGTTTTATGTCATTATATTACATATCATTTTATAAATCAAATAAATTAGTTTGGAGGAAACTAACAAAAATAAAAATACTTCAAAGCAATTTAATTAATTTTCGTATTTATATCAACTTGGTCTTATATTTTATATCTTTTTTTTTTGGACAAAGTCTTATATTTTATATCTAAGAGTTGTTAAACTCAGATGATTCTGGCCCCTGCAATTCTTAGAGGATGTCTTGATATGGTCTTGAAGGACCAATTGTCTTATCACTGCTAGTTTTCTTTCGAGCTCTATGTTGTAAGGGCTAGATTTTTACAATCTAATCCCTCTCTTATTTTTTAAGCTCTGTCTTGCCTTTATTATATATAAAAAAAAAATACAACCATAATTTAAGTAATCAGAAGGTACATGGCTTGGAGCAGGTACCATTGGCCAGAAAACATCCCTAGTTAAATCAGGTCCTGATCTTCTCACAATCGCCCCTCTTCCCATCCCTTACATTTGTATTTGGGTCGTCCAAATCTTGATCCAACGGTTCATATTTTTTTAAAAAAAAAAAATTTATCTTTTTCCGATTTTTTTTTAAATTTAGACGGTTGGATTAAGATTTAGACAACCCAGATACGACTGGGAGAGAAAGGGGGGGGGGGGGGGGGGAGGGGAGAAAAACCTCCCTTGAATCACTAGATTTCTTTCCTTTTTTAGACATTAGATTTCAGAGAGAGAGAACATTTTCAACTTTACCAAACTGCGTTCCAGGTTCACGTTACACAGCTATCACACTGGGATAGCTTAACTTTGCTAACCAACTTTAAAATATAGAATTTAAAAAAAAAAGATGAAGAGAGAATGGCAAGCTGAAATAAGTTCAATTTATCCTTCACTCCCTCATCTATTTTTTTCTTTTATTATGCAAAATATCTCGAGGAACCAAGTTCAATCTCGCAGCTAATGAGTGAATTGAAACGGATCGAAGTTAGGTACCTGAGGGAGTCACGTGCAACGATAGCACACGTGTCGACGATCTCCGAGCATAATTGCAAGTCGCGTTCGTCACCCGTGACCTCGTACGACCTCAGGCAAGTAAAAGCCGTGCCAAGCAGACCCGCATAAACCGTCGGGTCCACAACCAGTTCCGTACGGTCGCCTCCGCCAAGGGCTTCTCGCCAAGTCAGTTGCACCACCTGTGCAGAGCAGTTCAGCCAGAGTCGCATAAGCACAAGTTTCCTCACACAGGAATCAAAGCGCACGTATCAGTTACCTGATCCTTGAGGGAAATAGCTGCTCTGAGAAAAGTTTCATTGGGGAGTGACAAACTTGTAGTCGTCAAATTCATGTGTTCTGCGGCGAATTCCAAAGATTCGCGTTTGCCATCGTCATCGCGTCCATCCTGAGACTGAAACTCCAAAATCGACGATGCCATTGCCGGATCTGAGATTCTGTTGTGGGTGTGGCAATTAGCAAGCAAAGAATTAAAGAAGATGAAGCACCGAGCAGCTATATAAGCTCTCTGTTCTGGGCCCGGATTTAGGAATATGAATAGCTGTGATTCTGTAGAATGGCGGTGCATTCGGAGAAGCTGCGCCTGTGTGCCACGTCGCCAATTCTTTTATGGGATAAAACATAACCGTTAGATGCATTATAAGCAGATGCTTGGTTCCAGATAAGATTTTGTGATCGTCAAAAACAGACAGGAAGAGAATAATGCAACTTAACATAATCAAGTGGCGCCAGCATTATTGAAGGACCAGATACCACGTGAAATTCGTGAGATAGTTCGAGCTTTTGTCTCTTTTTTTTTTAAAAAAAAAAAAATTGAGCTTTTCTTTGAATCTCTCGTAGTCGTATAAACTCGTGATATAATCTCTGATCCTTCCTTCCTTGTGTAAGGAGAAAGGGGATAAAGTAGTTTAAACGGGCCAAATTTCATCGGAATTGTTTAAGCATTAAAATTGTTGATCTGGAGGGATGGACCATGTAAAAAATGTGAATAACGCGTTTAGTTATTAATTTTTTATTCCTAAGCTTACGCGTGTACTCCTATAATGTTTTCTTATGTACACACTATCAGGTTTCACGAAATTAAGACGTTATTCAGGTCAAAAATGAAAGTAAGATGTTGGAAAATGCCGGGGAAAAGGGGTGCTTAATTTCGGCGTAAATGATAGTTAAGTTGATATAAACTGAAGAATCAACGTATTAATTATAATATACTTAACCGAATGCACTACGAAAGGGGAAGGTTCATTCAAAAACAATGGGTGATGTTGCTTTCACGTTTTACCAAGTTGCTGCGATTCATTCCTACAGTAGTATTAAATTACCAGTTGTCCATTCTATGTAACTATATTCGTGTACGCTTAGGTTGTTTAATGCTGATATCTTTTTCTAATATGACAATGCTATCATGTTGTTCAAATATGTCATTTTATGGGCAACTGGGTAGTGTTTAAAGTTGAAGTTGTGCTCGCTTTAATTTATTTCCTCTCAGCTCAGGCAGATCGGCAAACCAAAGTAAAAAAAGTTTTCAGTATAACGAGACACAAGTGGGACGAGTAGGAGCATGTCAAACCCAAATTCTTATAATATAATACAAGTCTGGATAGGAATGTAAACAAAACGAGGATTGATGATTATGGACGAGGGGAAATAAGATTTAAGCGGTCGTCATTGGAAATGGAAGGTTCCTTTTTGTGTGTGTGAGTACTTTTTCTCCTAATGATAAGAGCTCCAAATTTTCGTAGCAAAGCACTTCTTTTTCTGGAGTTAGTTTCCGGATCATCAAGTTGTGACTCATCTATCTCATAACTTTCTGGAATCACTATATCTCCAACTATTTCATCGAATATTGAACCCTTAAGATCATCATCATCTATCTCTTTGATGGGCTCCTCGTTGCTTTCCTTGTGTGCTTGTTGTTTATGGGGTGCGATAATTTCCTTCAGATTGAAACTAATCGCTTTGCTCAAACCCTTAACTTCTTTGTCGCCTTCTTTATGTGCCTTCCCTTTATTCGTTTCCTTTGCTAAATATTTCTCCTTCTCCCTCTCCTCGTAATTTTTCAACTCCCTTATGGGTGCTTCAGCAAGCAACCTCTTCAACTCTTTTATGTTCTTAAATGCTGCAGCTTCATCAATCTTGAGCATTTCATTTTCACGAGTAAGCTTCTTCAATGTTTCATCCCTCTCTCCCAACAAATCTTTCAGTTGAGCATTCTCGGCCTGAGCAATTCCAGCAGCTTCCTTTGCTACATTCGCTTCATTCAACGCTTGTTTAAGGATGTCTCTTAGCTTCTGATTTTCTTCCTTTGAGACCCGAATCTTGTTCTCTGTTTCTGTAAACATCGCTTGTAGTCTCCTACATTCTTCTTGTGCGCTTGTTCTTTCTTCTTCAGATCTTTTAATACAGTCCACAAACTCCTTTGTTTTCTCGTTCCATGCCAACAGAGACTCTTCAGCTTCCAGTCTCAATCTCTCTGCCGTGTTCTTGTTTCTTTCGGCTTCTGTTCTTGCTTCTCTTAGAAGCTGTTTGTAGTTGTCCTCTGTTCTATTTAACAGAGCTTTCAAATCCTCTGTTTCCTCTTTGCTCTGTTGTAGCTCTACTTGGCTCGCTACTAATTTTTCTTTAGTTTGGCGAGACTCTGTGGCCACTTCGTTCAGAGCTAATGCCAAATCATCCAGGGCCGTCTTGCTATTCTCTTCAGCCTTCATGGCTAACTTGAGTTCATTTTTGAGGTACTTCAATTCTTCAAGCAAACTTTTGGCCACACTGTCCCTCTCTTCTCCCTCAGTCGCTAACTCCAGTTCGTTTCTGAGCAAACTCATTTGCTGAAGCAGAGTTTTAGCCTCCTCTGGATCAAGTTTGTTACATCCTTCAGGTTCTTTCAACAATTTTCCGCTCTCAACTTGAACTTCCTTAGCCCCTTCCATTTGCTTCATGGAAACTGAAGGTTGAGATTCCTTTAACTTTACTACACTCTCTTTAAGAGAAGCAATCTCTAACTTGGCTTCTTCAAAAAGAATCTTATTTTGATCATGCTGTTTCGTTTTCATCACCAACGCCTCATAAAGAGTCGCTTCCGATGCTCTGCTTTTGTCCAGTTTGTCCTCCAGTTCATTAATCCGCCTCTTACACTCAGAAAGCAAGTACACCGCGTCCTGCTCAAACAAACTAGCATCATCCACCTCCTTCTTCATTCGATCCAGTGTAGCCTGTTTCTCCGCCAATAAGAGTTCAAATTCCCTATTGGCTTCATGTTTTAATGACTCAGATCTGTAATTCTCCTTCATATTCGATATCGCATCCTTCGCTGAAGAATTTAACTCTGTTCTCGTCTCTGAGGGTTTTTTGGCGGGTAATGCCATATTTCTCTGTCCGTCTGATATCTCATCCTTCGGTGAAGAACTCAACTCTGCTTGCGAGTCTGGAAAGTTTTCGGCGGGTAATGCTTTATCTTGCGTTGAATTAGCCTTGGGTGAAGAATTTAACCCTGTCTGTGGCTCTGACGGGGCTTTTGTTGTAGATGCTACATCAAACCTTGAATTAGCATCCTCGTCCTTTTTTGTAACCTCGTCGAGGTCATGGGCGGCACATTTTCTGTCGTCATCGACGTCAGCAAATTGCTCCTTCCTCTGATCCAACTTGTCCTCATGTTTCTCAACATAATTCTGATGCATCCTCGATATCTTGCCAATTTATCCCGCAGAATAAATTCCTTGTGAACCACCTAGGTTGTTTCGAAATAAGAGTAGTCAGCTTTCAGAGCGAAAAATTATTCCAGGATTTGCTGCATAAAACTGACGCAAAGTCCAGACCTAGGATCGTGTCCGAATTTGAAAGTATGAAACAACAATATTTTCCAGGTGCAGGGTCAAGGGCTTGAAACAACGGAGATCAAAGAGAAAAATATGAGCAAGCCCAAGACTAAAAGATCAGAAGATAGAAAAGTGAAGTTGAAGGAATAGCGAAGCTACCTGGATTTTGGGGTGAGAAGTTTAATCTATGATGAATCTTCGTTCAGAAATTTTGTGCTCTTTTTTCGTTTAAATTTTTGACAAGATGGTGGGATAGCATCAAGGGAAAATCACAAGCTAATAGGAGCAAGGAGATAGAGATCGATCATGTGTTTTATAGAAGTGCGAAGATGACGGGTTTCCAACAAGGAACCTACGGCCTGAGGGATCAGAAATATTCTGACGTAGAAATTTGATCATAGAATAGAACTGAAACATGTTATCAAAAAAAAAAAAAAAAAGAACTGAAACAGAACCATGAGAGGGGCAAATTGGAAATACTAAAATCTTTTTGTTCAAAAAAATTATTAAAATCTTGAACGTAATATTTGTAGTTGTTACGTGGCAGTTGGAACAAACCATTGGCCTTCATATATTGTCGGTAATATAATATGTTGCATGCAGACAAAAGTCATAGGACTGGAATTCTGGAACGTATCGACGTTATACTTTTCATTTTCTTAAATGGCAGCTCTCAGCCGGCTTGCATAGCCCAAGTCATCGAAGATTGCTCTGACATGTAAACGTATGCGATTTGTGGGATCACAATGACAACAAGAAAATTCAATTTCAGTTGAGCCTTGCGCTTTAATCAAATTCGAGTTTAGTTGAGCTTTGGGATGTTTATCAGACTTTTATTATCATTGTCCAATTCAATGCCCTCAATTCTCCTGTTTGACTCTTCTCAACAGAGACGTATCCACGGGAAAGGTGGCTTAGCAGCGAAGAAATTGTCTATTGGCGGAGCTAAAAAAATTTCATTCCTTCTGATCCTCAATAGTTAATATAAAATATATTTAACTGGTCTGATTAAATTAAAGAGATTAATTAATATGTTATATATGAATGTTCTAAAATACCATAGCTATCTTCATTAATTTCCTTATTTTAGTTCTTCATTTATTATTGTTGAGTGAGTATTATGGGCAAATAAGAAAAAATATTAACATATGTAAAAAAATATGTTTTGTATTTAGCATCAATATTAACTTTCTAAATACATTTTATATTAAATAGCGGATGAAATATTTATTAGAGCATTTCTTCACATATTATGCTATTTTTATCGGGATATTTGATCATTTAATATCTTTTTTTTTTCTTTTTTGCCAACATTTGATAATTTAATAGCATTATACGGCAATAAATAAAACATGCAATTAATTTATTTATGGGAAAAGTATTTCTCCTGTCACTGGAGATAGAGTTATCTCCAGTGACCCTAAACTACGTCGTTTTGAATTAATGAAGGGTGTGTTTGTAATTTCAGGTGAATTAATGAAGGTCCGCAGTTTTGCACCCTTCATTAATTCACTTGAAATTACAAATATACCCTTCATTAATTCAAAACGACGTAGTTTAGGGTTACTGGAGATAACTCTATCTCCAGTTACATGAGAAATCTTTTACCCTTTATTTATTCAATTGTTAATTATAAGTTAATGTCTTTTTTATTGTCAATTATATTATTAACAAAAACGTGTATTTCAATGTCAATGTAATCGGGTTTGTCATGAGAATTGAGAAATAATCACCGGAGCAGTTTAATAATTCCTATAACTACGCATGTACATATATATAAATATAGCCCAGATAAAATAAAGGGTTTATATAATTTTTTATTTTAAATTTGCACTTAATTTGATTTTAGCCCTTGAAATTCTAAATAATTGGTTTTGGTCTTTCAAATTTTATTTTATTTAACACATTGATCTCTATAACTCAATAAAAATCGTGACCATTTTGTTTTTATAAAGACTAAAACCAATAGTTTAAAACTTAAGGGACTAAACCCAAAATAAGGATAAACTTGAGAGACTAAAATTAAATTAACCCCTTAATAAATCATTTACAATATACTCACATGCATTCATAACGAAAAATTCTCTTGGTTGCATTTTTTTTATCTGCCTCATTCTATAACTACTTTTTTAAATATAACCAAAGTCATCAGGAAAAATGAAATGATGCAAGCCTCTGCTTGCTTTAATTCTATGATGTAGTACTAGTAAAACCGGATGATGGAGGTTTGAGATTCTATGACCTCATCAGAAAGCTCATGATAGTCGTATTAGTTGATGCATTAAAAATTTCTAATAATTATGCTGCTCAAGACTCTAGCATGGCTTTGCAAATTTATACTATATCGCATACAATATATTCCAACTTAACATGAATTACGAACAAACTTATATGATTTATCTGCCTGTGGGAATAAGAATGGAATCATTGAGACTGACACTTGCTCCATTCAAAAAGCTTAACGGAGTAGGTTGCTTATCGTAAGCTAATTTTAATCACTAACTTATTTTGTCAGATTTAATTTTCTTAGTACAACGGACAATATATGGAGCAGCATCGCTGACTCATATCAAAACATGTCCTTTTCATTCAGCTTTTGAATGTAGATCTGGTTCCCGTCAAAATTATCATGACTGTTCATATTATCATGTGGCCGATATATTGCCACATGTTCAGTTGGTTTAGTTGATAAGAAGTTGGGGTAATAAGTTTCAATCTTGCTGTCCATTGTAAGTTACATCATTAATATAACCCCCAGTCCAAAAACATCATCATCCTTATTAAATTCCTCTGCTATATGCAATCAGTAAATGACTAAACGCACAAAGGCTGCATAATTCCGCCACAACCCTAAAATTGTATAGGAGATGAAAAATATGATACACAAATCTCACCCAATATCATCTTCCATTAAACTTCAATGGTGGCAACTGGTTTTCTGGTGGTGGTTGGTCTTTCATTTGGCAGTACCATCTTCGAGCCAATCTTCGTTGCAAACACCCAGTAGGAAGGCACTGTGGAAGCCACCGGAAAACACTGCATTGACGTTAGTTTGTTTTAGTGTCTATTTAAATTAGTGGTAGAAATTATTTTCCAACGTGATTTACAATATATAAGATAAGTATATAAGAAGAGTTTTGTCTCACTCTACGATATCTTATATAAGAAGAGTTTTGTCTCACCCTACTGTGTGTCTCTATCGCAAACTCAAATAGACATTTAGAACAAGGAAGCAGGGCTTTTGGGTAGTGCGTGGTCCATACCAGCTTCTTTCTTCACGTTAAAGCGGGAGTGAGAGAGAAAAACCAATTATGTGCCTTTAATTAAGTTTGATAAGATTTGAACATCAAAATGAGGGTGCAATCGTCGCACTTTTTAATGCATTGGATTTAAGACTCTGAACTTTATACCGCTGGACATGTAATAGAAAACCCAAGAAGGAAAAGAACTTATATAATTTTTAAATTTTGTGTGTGCGTGTGTAAAACTAACATTGATCATTCTTTATTTATTGATTGATTTTTTTCTAGACACGGTTACCCACTTACTGAAGGCAATCATGTTTGAAGCGCTATCAAGCCTTAAATGTAGGCACATTTCCTATCAAGTATTCAAACTTTATTTTACTTGTAGCATCTGAAATTTAAAAAACATGGGGGATACCATAAATTTTTTAAAAAGGGTAATCGGAAAATTTTTTTAAAAAATGAAAATTAGTTAGGGTTCAAAAGTCGATTGTGCATGGGGAAGGTGTTAAACACCCCACAAGACCTGTTCATAAAAGCGGTTACCCTAAATTAATTATTTAAAAATAAATATGGCATTTTACTTTTATCATAATTACCCAGAAAAAGAATAAACATAGAAATAAAATTTACAAAAGAGAAAACAAATAAAACAAAACAAAACATTTTTTTTTTTGGCTAAAGAAAAGTTTAGGTGGGGGTAAACAATAGACACCGGTACCCTACCAGGGTTAGGGAATGTCTCCAGGCTCAAAAAACGTTTGTAGAGATACTTATAGATTGCCCACCAATGAAGCTCTCACATCGATCAGCGGATACAAATCTCCTCCCTTTTGGGGTGAAGGCTAACGTCTTAACCAACTATGCCAATCTTCGTTGGCCAAAACTATTTATTTACATTATTGAATTTGACATATGTTGAAAACCTAGGACCTACGTACCCTTTAGAGGAATTAAAACTCACATAGTTGTTGGAGTAGAGAGTCTTGGCGTTTGGTTGGTGTCTTTTAGAAAAATTTTATTTAATCTATTTGGGAAAAATTATTTTTTGTTTGGTTTGTTTTTGTTTCAACAAAGACATTTTTCTTATTTTCTCATATGAAACCAAATTCGTTTATTTTAAGGGGGAAAACATTTTTTAAAACTTGTTATTTGCAAAAACAAAACAAGAGTTCATCAAGTCAATAAGAACAAGCAAGAATATGATTATCATATTAATAAGTAAGTTTAGAATAAGATCAACCTTCACATCTTTAAACATCATACAAAATAGTTCCAAGAAGCAACAAGCATATACCTCTTTATCCTTAGAAGCTATATAAACAACAAGGTGAGAAAACCACATAGGTAGCATAATAAAATCACGCACAATTCATCTAAACACGATAAAATGACAACATATTATTAGAACACCTAGAACAACAACAATTCCCATGTTATAAAAGAGGCCAACACATACCTTTCACCCTTACACACTTGTGACTTTTAGGCTAAATGAATAACAAAGTAATGCAGCAAGATAAAAACACATAGCACGGTGCATATAAAGCAAACGCAGGTGCAGTCCACTTTATCCATTATGCTTAGTAACTGAGTCAAAGCAATGCTTACTTTAAAGAGAATGGCATAATGCAAGCCAAAATTGTCATTGAAACAAAAACCATACATACAATTCAACAAATTTAGCCCGGGATAGGTCAAAGACACAGCAAAGTATCTATGAATGCTCTACTAGTTGGCCATCAAAATATGAAAAGGTGATAGGAAGAACATATGTAGTGGTGACTCATCTCATGAGAGATATTATTCCTCGGCACAGTAAAAATTCAAAAGCTAAGACCTTAATCAAACAAGAAAAATATTGGCTTTTGAGAATGTCCTTCCCCCTTCCCCACAAGAGATTTTTTAATTTTTCAGTGACATCATGATGAAGGAATGAAGTAATTTCTCTGCCTTTCTCAACAGTCTTTTTCCTCAAAAATTTTTGTGTGCGTTTGCTCTCTCTCATGCTCCCATTTGAATAGGTATCACCTTAGGTTTTGCCTCATTAACGCATTTTTGTTTTATTTTTTTCTGCTAATGATGATTGCTAATTTACTCCATAATTATTATCAATGAATTTTTTTTGTTTTTTTATTATTTTTTGAGTCAAGCCCCAACAAAATAGGGTATTTAATTATATCACTATGTTGTGAGAGATTAACTACTTCCATTACACCCATAGATCGATCATTCTTTAAATTTGACACCTTATGTAATTGGTACCATATGAAGCAGCCCCCTTGCTAATGAATGGTAACGAATTGATCAAATGGTGGTTCTGGGCCATCTTGACTGCAAATTCTTTTATATATATATATATCAAAGATGGAATTCATAAATTAAAGAAGAGTGTTTTGGGAGCTAGGTCCCTTACAATCGATAGCAACAATAGACACAAAAGAAGAAGGACAGAAATCATAAATTACAGCCCATCTTTTGCCAGCTTGTCCGCGACCTGATTCTGCTCACGAGAAATAAACGACACGTGCAAGGTCCAGTTTAGCTTCATCATCCTCCTAATTTCAAATATAGTCAGGCTTTGAGACGCCGACTGGTCCTCATCAGAAATCAGCTGAACCAAGGCTTTCGAGTCAGATTCACACATAACTTTCCTGTATCCTCTACTCCAAGCCAATTGCATACCCTTCAGACAAGACGTTGAATTAGTTTGGTTAGGCCACAGCCCACAAGTTAGACCAGACCCATTATGAAATCCCACAGACTGTTAATTAATTTTTAAGGTTTATTTTGGACTTTCGATTCCTTGCATGATTGTTTCTAACGCGTTATACTTTTCCTTCTCCCCCCGGTGAAAGCGTACGTTTGATTGATTGTGTGAAAAAAGCTTAAAGAATAAAGATATTTTTATGACCGATCCCATGTTTTCAAGGCTACATGATGATTACTTTCCAAACTTTTCATTTTTAACCAGCGGCTGCTGTTTTGGGATACCTAAACTGTAAATATGAAACTTAAGATTGGTAATAATTTACTGCTTCCTCTGTCAAATAGTGATTATAAGATATCAATATACATATTCATAAAACTAATTTAAATTATATAAGCTAATAAATTTATAAAAAAAATTGTGATATTTTCTATAATTAATGGTTGATATTTATCCTTCCGACCTTAAAGAAATTAAATTTTTTAGTATTTTTATGTAAGAATCTTCTAACATGATCACATTCGAAGTTTTTGTTTTATCAAAAGTTATCTTAACACCTTAAACGTATGCGTACCTCTGATAAAAGCTGACCTCTATCCCAAATTTAACCACAAGATCCCATATGTATGGCTTTTAGGCCTAGAGATAGTTAAGACAAGAGATTGTTTGTCGAAATGACACATTCATGTTGTGTATTGCATTTCATTCAAATGAATAAAGAAAACCTTTTGGAAGGTTCTCGTAAATACTACGTCAAGGATGTTTGCTGAAATCACACATCCATATATTAACGTTGTTATATCAAAGGACTAGAGAAATTTTTTCCAGTCAAGATAAAAATAATTTACCATGCACCTTTGCTGGATAACCATAAAATGCCATATAGAAGTACTTATTAATATTATACGTTGTTGACCAAAAAAAAAAGATTAATATTATACGTTAACTAAATGCATTTTAGAAACTGTTTAATTTCTTGTGTTTTACTTACAAACTATTTCCATAAATAAATAAAAACAGTTAAAATAATTAAATTTATCAATTACATAAATTTTAATATTACTCCTATTAATTACACAAAATTTTAATATTGCATTAATTGTTATTCTCACCAACTATTTTAGTAATTACGGATAACAATTAAAAAAAAATATTTAACACCCTTTAAAATGGTCAAGGGAAATATCTAGTTTCGTGTTTGTGTTAGCAGTGGGCTGTCACGACTCGCGCGTTGCTTTCCCTCCATCTGAATTCTGAGCTCTTGACCTGGTTCCTGGGTGGTTTCTGTTTTCAGTCAGCACGCGGTCGCTTGTCACGCGAAAAGGAAAAACTCGAAGGAGGCAACTTTTGTCTGTGCAATTGTGCTTGTAACAAAAAAGGAAAAACACAGTAACTCATCTTTACAGAGCGCGAAAGGATATAAGGGGAAGGAATAATTTAACGGCGAAGGAATAATTCGCTGGCCTATAAGCGGGGCCCCGGGAGCGTATTCGGATCCACTGTGGATTTCTTTTCTTGCCGGAGACGATTGACATTTGAGGGGCCGATTGTCTTAAACCAACGTCAGCCCCGCCCCATTCACCATCCACACGTATCAACCGATTCCCAAGGACGTGTGGCGCGCAGGCTCAGCCCAGAGGGGTTGATGCGTTGCTTTGCTTGAGATCATTTCGATCTATCATTCTGATCGGCTTCGCTCGGCTCCCTCTTTAGATTCCGTCTCTTGCGGAGTGCTGATTTCTGGGAGAGACGGGGAGGGATTGAGAGATGTGGGTGTTTTACATGATCTCGCTGCCTCTGACAGTAGGCATGGTGCTGTTCACGCTGCGGTACTTCGCTGGTCCAGACGTCCCTCGTTACGTGCTTTTCACTGTTGGATATACCTGGTTTTGTTCGCTCTCCATCATCATCCTCGTCCCCGCCGACATTTGGGCGGTATGATCTCATTTCTGCTTCCTCATTGCCCCCATCTTTTATTTTCATCATGAAATTTATGGCTTGAAACAATATGTCTGAGTCGATCGTCTGTTCAACTCCGCAGTCACTTCCAATTAACTCTTATTTACGGATTTCATTGTCATTTTTGGAGTTCTGCCTCTTATTTTCTTCTCGAATTTTCTTATTTGGATTGAGGGTTGGGATATATATCATCAAGTTCGATTTTTTCGATATAATCTTATGTTTTAGGTAAATCGTTTGCTGCTTATAGCCGAAAGAGTTAAGTTGCTGAACGAAATTGGCCATGGCCATGTTACAATTGTTATGGTAGGATGTCAGATGGGTGATTGATGTTATATGTATTGAAAAATTATCATGCAGACTTGATTGAATGGAAAACAGTAGTACAAAGAGTTTAATGGTTATTGAATAATTACGTGCTTTGAATTTCATTGCTATAATTATGCTTCTTTGCCTTTGGTACATACAGACGTTATCTTCTCATCATGAGAATGGAGGCATTTCCTTTTTCTGGAGCTGGTCATATTGGAGCACATTTTTACTTACTTGGTATGTTTTATGAAATGTTATTATCAAATTTATCCACTATTTTTACTTTCTTGTGTGCACTTGAGTGAGTTGTCTTGCTGAGAATGGCCAACTTCCAGCACAAATTGTTAGTCAATGATTCAAGTCTGCAAAAATTTATAAAACGCTTTTATAATGTGACAGCTGATTTTTTCCTCTCGTATGTTTCGAGCAATGGAATTAAGTTGAAGCAACTATTTAATGTGAATTTCTTTAATCTTCATTGACACGTATTTTAGTAAAGTGAAATTATTATCTTTTGGTCGGCACTATCTTATAGTTCCTATAATATTGATATTCTGGACACAATACATGGCTGCTTGTCATATTTTTCTACGTGGAAAGATTTTGAACTCTGTGAGAAGTAGTACTGAATAAACTCATCATAACGAAATAATGTGCATTGGCAAAATTCTTATAATTCTGTACGTGTGCTAATTTGCTAATTGACTTGCATGGCTACTTCTTGCTCTTTCACATCTTCATCTGCAAGCTTAGCATGCTCATTGCATGAAAATCCTTTTAAATTGTATTTTCAGATCATAAATGCAAATTTCCTCATATATTTAAATTGTCATCCTAAGCAGGGCTGTGGTGCCCCTTATTCAGGGTTTTGAAGATGCTGGGGACTTCACTGTTTCAGAAAGATTGAAGTCTAGTGTGCATGTGAACTTGTTGTTCTACGCAATTGTGGGATCCATTGGCCTTTTTGGACTTGTCCTTCTAATAATGATGCATAAGACTTGGTTTGTTCTCAGTCTCCTAACCTCATTGATTTTGACTTAAATTAGAGTTTTCCTAGTATGGTCTTTTCTCTAAGATTTTGCTTCATGTAGTTTTCTTATTATTTTTAATTTTTTATGCCCTTTCTTTCTTTTGAAGAGTGCTATGGTTTCCTTGAAGATGTAGGTATCTGATATGTAATAAAGATGGGAAAGAGAGGGAAAAGAGAGAGGGAGGAAGAGAATTAGAGAGAGAATGGGAGAAAAAGTGAGGGAGAAGAGAGAGACGAGAGAAAGGGAAACTTATTCCATTACTCTGGACTACACTGGTCTTACACCTTATACAACTGTTGACTCATCAATATTTGTAACGGCCTATTAAAATTAGATGACGATGATGAATATAAAAATTATAATTAATATTTAAAAGGTGCAGGAGAAAGGAGTAATGGAAGAGAATTTTTCTAGAAGTATCTTGTGGCTCAAGAGGGAAGGGTCAATGGAGGAGAAGACGGTTTAGCCGGAAAAACATGCTGGGGACCTTAAATGACTGCTTTAGAAATTGAGCCCAAGACGATTCTTAACACTTTTCATTTATGATCAGTATGGGTTTTTATGGAAACACAAATTTGACGCTTTAGAAAGATGCTGGGTTTTCTGTAAAGTAGATTGATCATAGCGTGAAGTAAAAAAGATCTATGTTATAAAGCATCAGGCATGTCTCAAGGCTCAGGTTAATAACAGTAAAAATAAATCATTAGTTTTCAACATGTGGAGTGATTATGTTTGTATAGTTAACCATGGATGCATAACTACCTTTGCTCTGCCTATTTTTTTTACTATTTCTAGACATGATGGTCACAGCCAGACAAAACAGAATGCCTATTCCATTTATGATTGTTAGTGTCTGCTATTCGGTTTTAACTGAAATTTCACCCTTTTTTATGATAATTTCTATTTACTGGATGCTTTGGTAAACAGGAATGGAGGTCTTTTAGGGTTTGCCATGGCTTGCTCGAATACTTTTGGACTTGTTACTGGTGCCTTCCTCCTTGGATTTGGTTTAAGTGAAATTCCTAAAAGCATTTGGAGAAATGCTGACTGGACTATACGCCAGAAATATCTTTCCCACAAAATTGCCAAATTGGCTGTCAAACTTGATGATGCTCACCAAGAACTTTCAAATGCTATTGTTGTAAGTTGTTCTTTTAAGAAGTCTCTAAAGTGCAAAACTTGTATTTTTGTCTCTCTATTTTCCCTGTATATACAATCTAAAAAGATTGCGCCTATCTGCAAAGCAGGATTGAAATTTTGGCTCTATTTGGTTTGAGGGGAGGGGAGGGAGGGGAGCCTCCCCTCCCTAGTGTGAAAAGACATATATGACCCTTATTTATATCGTTTTCCACACAAATACTTTAAATCAAGGCCATATATGTCTTTTCACCCTAGGGAGGGGAGGCTCCCCTCCCCTCAAACCAAACAGAGCCTTTGTTTCTGGAATTTTTGTCTTATGAAAATGCATGATAGCACTTCTCTTCATAAGTTTTCTTCCTCAAATCTTAGTGGTTCATGTTAATGTAGTGTAGATATAGTTATGTTGATGTCTGATGTCTTCCTCCATCCCTGCTCCTGGTTCATCCTGTCTCTTACCAAAGCCTTTAATAAATTTTACCTGATTTAGCTTGACAATTCCCTCAGAATTGATTCAATTTCTAGCTGAGTAACTTCATGAAGTGATTTTCAATTCTTAGATGCCTGTCATTTTCAGGAAAATGCTACTCTGCAGCAGTGTTTTAGCAGTTTTGACATTTTTGTTCTGTTTAAAGCAACCTTCTGTGATTTGATTTGTCTCTTAGTTCCTAACAAATGGGCAATTTTGGATTTCATTTGTTGTCCTCTTCATGGAGAAGACTGTGTTGTGCATGTTGTCTTGTGTGGCTTGTGTGTTGAGTGAGGATGCTAAATATGATGTATCCACAAAGTGTAATTAAATCTTAAAAGAACAAAAAAATCTTCAAGTTGATGTGGTTTAACGTGGTAAAAAACTGAGCCTAATGATGGTTTTTTTCTACAGGTTGCTCAAGCAACATCTAACCAAATGTCCAAGCGTGATCCTTTAAGACCATATATGGATGTCATTGACAATATTTTAAATCAGCTGGTAATGAGCTTCACATCCTTCATGTCACATTTTGGTTCTAGAGTCTGGGTTGCCTTCTGTGCGATATCTTTACATAGGTATAACCTTCAATTGTACAGTTTAGAGATGATCCATCCTTCAAACCACAAGGTGGACGATTAGGGGAAAATGATATGGATTATGATACTGATGAGAAGTCAATGGCAACGCTAAGGCGTCATCTTCGGGGAGCCTGTGAGGAATACTACAGGTCCAAAAGGTAAGCAAGTGATGGTTTTGTAGATGGCTTTTCTGCTGGAAGTACTGTTCTTGATTCTTTTACAGCTGTTGTAATCTGTAAACACTAACTCCAATGATCTCATTCTTTGCTCTTGGATTTAGTCCAATACATGAAGATTTGTTACCCTTTTGTGGTTTGTTCCTGATGATCTTAAAAACAATGGAATATTTCCAACATATACTTAATTGGTTCTTTTACTTGTAAGGATGATTTTCTTATTTAGACTAAATTACTAATGAATATTCGTATTTTTTTTGCTCTGGTTAACAAAAAGATTTACTTGCTTGGGAAAGTTTCACCTTTGCATCACAGTTCCTATAAATGTGATCATGTAAAAACTTCCCTTCTAATGCTTCTCAAAGAGGAAATAGATTTCTTCTTGCCTTTTACTGACTGGATATTGAAGATATCAACTTTCAAAAGGAAACTATTTTGAATACTCTAACATCTGAGTACTTATATAGTCCATTATTGCCCTGAATATAATAAAAACTCAAAATCATGTTCTTTTCATTGGTGTTGTCCCACAGTCTAAGAGGCTGGTGACTAGGTTTATGTGGAAGCTTGGTTATTTGGCTGTATTTTTTGTAAACAAGAACACGCAATATTTGATCTATTGTTCCTTTTGCAGTGAGTATATGGCTTGCGTGCTGGAAGCCCTTAAACTAGAAGATACAATTAAGAATTATGAACGTCGCAATTCTACTGGATGGTATGCTTAAAGTTAACCTTTTCTCCATTCCACCACTCTTTTTGTATTTTGGTTTATTCTAACTACCTTAAACGATGTCCTGTGTTGTCTTTTCAGGAAGTATGTTTCAAGCTTCAGACCTGCTCGAATTGGCAAATGGGGGTCACTTCTTGATACTTTAGGTAACTGTCATTATTGTTAACTTATTTTTTCTAATTATTCTGATTGTCTTTTTATTGCATATGGAATAATAACTTGTAATGCTAGTTTTATTTTTTGCTCTAATAATGCTAGTTTTATCACTTAGCTTTGCATCTACTGTTTTACCCATTCTGTATGTTGAGATATGTATTACAAACTCGTCCTCCCTATCTTATTTTCCCAGTGGCTTCCTATATAAATAATGTCCGTATCAATTGTATACAATTTTTTGTTTCCTTTTGCATAACATACATGTTTAGCCAATGAAATTGACCTCTGCTGGTGCTGGGTTATGTCAGCGCCAAGTTTTTAACTTGGTTTTATTTTCTGCACTCAATAGTGTATTATTGTATCATGCAGGTTATCTCCACACTTTCTTTCCTTCTATTTGTACGAGAGTCTTAGAAGCATATGGCTCGTGGTTCTTTAAATATTATGAATTTATAATTCTTTGCAGAATTTTTCTGGCGGTGCATTCTGAGGAAGCAAGTTGAGAAAGGCTTGGCTGTTATTCTTGGCATCATTTCTGTTGCAATTCTTTTAGCAGAGGCAACTCTGCTGCCTAATGTTGACCTATCACTTTTTTCGATTCTTATTAAATCTGTCGGAATGCAGGAGGTTCTTGTGCAGGTAGAATATGTTTCTAATTGATCAATTGTTTTTATTACATGTTAACTCTGAGATGCTGCATATATTTTTGGAGTGGAGAGATACCCCTTTTTTCTGTGTGTCTTTTGGAATAGGGCATGTGGTCTCATATCTTCAATTTCTTGTCCAGGCGTTTGCTTTTATTCCTCTCATGTACATGTGCGTCTGCACATACTATTCCTTGTTCAAAATTGGAATGTTAATGTTTTACTCATTGACGCCAAGGCAGACTAGCGCAGTTAACCTGCTTATGATATGCTCGTAAGTTCTTTTCTGCTTCTTGATTCACTAATTCTATCTTGTGAGAATCATTTATATCCTGTACTTGTTTGTTCACAGGATGGTTGCACGATATGCTCCCCCTATTTCGTACAACTTTCTTAATCTTATTCGTCTTGGTTCTCACGAAACTGTATTTGAAAAGGTAATTATTCATTTATCTCATGGAGATTCATGAATAGATGTGGCCATACATTAACTTCATGTACTGAACCAATGGGAACATTAGTTACTTTAATCCAATATTGGCAAGGATGCCACTGCTGTTTTCTTTATATATTTGACATGTTATCAAAAAACTTACCATAATTCTGGAAATTGACATTTTCACAGTCGTAATGATTGTGTGCAATACATATTTGAAGTACTAACAAGCAACTATTTCTTCACCATGATATTTAATTGGAAAGTCTGGGGCTTTTCTTTCTAATTTCCTTAATGAGATTTATTTTACTGTCCTTGATCAAATCTTATGGTTTTGTTCTCTTGTATATATAATTCCTTTATTTAATTGTTTTATGAAATATCTTTTCATTAATTATTCCAGTGAGCTTGATTAAGCTAGAAACTACCAAACTTTCCATATGTTTTGCGACAGAATATTTTTGTTCTATTTCTTTTATAAATCATTATATTTTATTCATGTTTTGGTGTATTATGCTACTTTGATTGCAGCGAATGGGGAATATTGATAAAGCTGTTCCATTCTTTGGGAATCAGTTTAACAAGATATATCCACTTATTATGGTTATATACACCCTTTTGGTCGCGAGCAACTTCTTTGACCGGGTTTTTTATTTTCTTGGGAGCTGGAAGAGGTATATCTTCAAAACTGAAGCAGAAGATTTGGACGGTTTTGATCCATCAGGATTAATTATCTTACAAAAAGGTACACAAGTCAATACTTTCATTGTCATTAATTATTAGAATCACTGATCAATTTAGTTTCACTGCATCACGCTCAATGTAGTTGTCATAGCATTTGCGTGCTCATTTATATTTAATCTTATGATATGATTATGCTTGATTATAAATTCTATTATCTGTAGAACGGTCTTGGCTTGAACAAGGGCACAAAGTGGGCGAGCAAGTTGTTCCATTGGCAAGGAATTTCAACAACATAGATATTGAATCCAGTGACAATTTCACGGTATGTGGATGCACCTCTGATAACAAAAATGCAAAATCTCATATTTTTCCTCTTACATTTAACATGAATTGCTAAAGGAGCATCGTTTCAGTGAATGTCATTAGCTGAAAATCTGGCATTAGCAACTACTGCACCTTTTTTTTAATCTGTGGTTTACACGGTACTCATTTTATAACTTGATCGTTCAGGAGAGGAACGAGTCTGAAATGAAGGCAAAGTCCAGTGTAACAAGTGAGAAAATGAATGGAAGTCCTTCTAAGACGTTGAAGGAAGATACAAGGAGATCGAGCAGGGAAGCTATCGGCAACAAGTATGCAGCTATAAGAGAGCAGAGTGGCCAAACATCTAAAGCGAAGCCCGAAGAGAAAAGGATAACCTCTGCTAAGGTTTCCTTACTTGATGAAGGCAATACTCAATCCAATAATACTGCTAGACCGCCTCCATCGGGTTTGGCTTCAACATGGCAGACAATGAAAAATGGATTTCAAACTTTCAAGGCTAACATAGGGACCAAGAAGTTTATGCCCTTACGGCAAGCAGAGGAAAATAACATGATGTCTCGTGTTTCCTCATCGGAGTCCCTGGATGAGATATTTCAAAGGCTAAAACGGCCTACTTTGGACCAAGATTTATGAGATGGTGTACAATATTTCTGGCCCTTCTAGACGATGATATTCAATCCTCTAGGCATGAATTTGGAAGTATCTTGCGCCTTAGAATTGGGAATTCATGTCCATAGAATCATGTACAGAAAATTTTTGCTAGTTGATTCCCCAACAAAATACATACTGCTATACGCTACAAACCAATGAAATACAAATGGTAGACGTCTCATAGGGTAACATACCTAAATTTTAGTTGCAGTTCTGTCTACCATGGATTCATGAATTGATTCGGCCGACACTGTGTTTGGCAGATACCGTTGTGTCCTGCTCATGACATCGCTCCTTGTTTTGTAACATTTAAACCTGATGTAGTTGTTGATATGACAATGAAATTTTTCAAGGGGTCATTCTTCAGAAGCAGGCTGAGCTTGTTGATTTCGAAATCATTCTATAAAGTGCCTGTTCGTCTTAGCTTTTTTAAAGGTGCTTTTATAATATACGAGAGGTAAGTATATGTGAGGAATTTTATCTCGACTTTTCAAATAATTCTATTTATCGGGCTTTTGGTTGTCATTGTGTTTATGAACAGGTAGCTAGCCAGAGTCCTGCACAGCTTGTAGAGTTCTACAATCCGATGATTTAACATTTAAATAATTCGTAGTATTGTAGCTGTAAACAATAGGCGGCAAGAAGAAAGCTGCAATTGACTTTTGAGTAACGTTTGACTAAATGAAGCAAAAGTGTTTGTAAAAGCCTCAAACGAAAGCTTATAATTCTTAGCTATACATCATCTTTAAATCCTTTGCACCATGGAATGATCTTCATTTCAAATGTACAGTCTTCAAAAAAAATTCATACACCTAATGTTCCTACGTGAATAATAACACCAAAACATGTATAAATCAGGGTTCATTCAAAACCTCAAGGCCGACAGATAATGATCAGCGAACCCGTCCGTGTCTTACGGTCGTGGAGTGCTTCAAGACATTCTTGGTGCCCTTTCTCGTCAGTTTAAGGAGCTTGGACCAAAATCCATCTTTCTTACCTTCATAAATCCCACAGAGTTCATGTGTTGAAGAAAGGACAAGCGATCTACTCTTCTTAAGCCCATAATCGAATCCCATCTCGGAGCAGGACGCGGAATCCATCACATCCGATGCGTTTCGACGGTGGCGTCGACTGTGATGAACCGATTGAGACGCATAATTTGACCAGTTGGCTTCCGCAGGAAAATCAAAAGTTAGAGATGAAGCAAAAGGAGGAAGTGATTTTGGGTTGGATTGAATTGGATCGAGCCGCGAGAGTCGTTCTCTTAAGCAAGAAGAACAAACACCAGGTAGTTGCTTGTTATCTGGGTGCTCCTTGCACCTTCCTGGACGCATCTTGGCCTTCTTAACTAGGAAACGTTGAATTCTCTATAGCTGCGAATGGCACGAAACGAAATAAAGAGGTGCATATATATATATAGACGTAGATGCACGAGGGCGCCTCCGTTTCCTCGAAGTTGCTTCTTTTTTATTCCGTTCTCCATACGTTACGACCTATGACTCCGTCCAATCCAACCTTACTTCATCATATTTTATTTTACGAGATGATTTTCTGACGTCATCGCTAAAACTGTTGCAAGCAACCGCAATTAGTGCACATTAGGATTAGGATTAGGATTATTTTTTCAAGCTAATTCAAACATGCTCAACCTTGCTTTCTTTAGCACAGTTTTAAGAAGCTTTATTTATTTATTTTAATGACGACAGGGTTATGTTTTAAATGCCACTATAAATACAAGATAAATAACTACTTTATCTATATATATATATATAAAAATAGTTAAATTAGCTAGTTTGCTGTAAAATTGTGGGTTTGTTTCTTAAAATGTTATCTTTAATCATTTGCAATGGTGGGAATTTTCTTCTCATAGACATCTTCGTTTACTTTGATATATGCCATTAATATGAATATTTTTTATAAAGAAAATCTAAATTTAAGAAAGGTACTAAATTGAAATTTTACATTTTGGATCCTAACAAAACCTCTAAATATTTCCTAGGATAGAGTAGAGCATTGTGAATTCAAGCCAATATTAGAATTGCTGCTGCAACACGAGTTTTATTATTTAAAATTGCAAATTTAGTTTGATAAAAAGTCCCTGTACCTCGTAATTTAAAAAAGGGGCCATTCATGTTGTAAATGAAACGTGCGGAAAAGGACTTCAGCCTTCCGTTAAACACTGCCAAAATAAATAAATAAATGCGTCTCACAACATAGAAGTTACTAGTAGAACACAAAGGCTTGAGCATTTATCAATGACTTTGAGTGCCATAAAATCAACCATGTGGTACCAAAATCAGGAGCAATCAGCAAACAATAACGGCAAAGGAGAGACGCACGTGCAAATAATATGGAAAATGGGGTCTGGACACGTGGCAGCCGCCTAAGTTTTCTTGATTTTGAAAAATCATCTTTGAAAATGAACTGGTTCGTTCCTCTTATCCTCTGTCGTGATTGTGAAATGTGAACCATGCCCCCGTGGGATTCCAATAATATAATGTCTGGCGCAGATTATCATTTTTCTAAAAAAATCATTCAAGCAACTCTAAAGCTTCAAAGTCTATACGAGTAGAGTATTAAATATTCAACTTATAATAAGTATGTTTCATTTACAAATTATTAATGATTTTTTTTTTTGAGTCATTCATTTATTAAACACTACTATAATAATAATTTTATAAGATATTAAGTCTAAACCATTAACCATCCATTTTTAAATTTTAAAGTGGAAACAAGATTCTAAAGAGAAAGAAAAAGATTATGAAAGTAACCTCTTACATATTTCTTGTGCTTGTGAGTCTTGACAACAACCTAGTTCTTGTTTATGTATTTTGAGGGGGAAAAAAGCAATAAACAAGATATAGTTATATGCGCGCAACTGTTTTTTTTTTTCTAAAAAAAAAAAGCTTTTATATACATTCTTTTCTTGTTATTTGTTCTTTTGAAATAAATGTATTATATACACTTTCATTTTTACAAAATGCATCAGAGTCGGGTTACAAATTATTTCAGATAGTAAGTAACCAAACAAAAAAAAAACTACTGATACCGCTCTCACTAATATAAAATAAATTTAAAGGGGTAGATATTAGTCCTTCATATAAGATATATTTATTAATTTTTTTCCTATTTACTCTCATTGATGACTTTCAACAATATATGGAAGGTGGAGGGAGAACAAAGAAATTTAAAAAGATAACCATATTGTTTTAAAAAATACATATCTCAACTAAGTTAACTAACTTCCTTAATCTATTAAAATTAAATAAATATGTCTTATATTAAGAATTGGATAAAGGGGTACTTCCTCTGTTCTTATATATAAGATCATTTTTTAATGGACTTGTTCCTTCCTATAGGATTCTTTGAGTTTGTCAATAATAAATGTAGTTTTACCTATTTTACCCTCAATAAATCCATCATTTATTCTCCATATTTTCTCTTTTATCTTCTTCTTATTATTACTCTCTCTTACTCATTCATAAGTAGTGCATTTTTGGAAAAAAAAAATACTTTCTATACATTTATTACTTAGTTGTTGAGATGACCTTAGGACGAAGAGGGGGAGTTTTTTTTTTTTTTTTTGATAGAAGAAGAAGGCCGAGCCTACATTACAGAAAATTAAAATTACACAACGAGGAAATTTATCCCAAACACTCTTGACCAAGAGAAAACCTCAAATAACTCGGACAATCTTTCAGAATACTAGTCTTGGAAAGACCAGTTTTTGCTAATATGTTAGCACAACGATTAGCCTCACGTGGGACTGATCTAAATCTGACTTCCCAATTCCGGCTTAAAAGATCTCTGATTTTCAACATAACAAGACTTACATCAGCAATCCTAGAATCCACTGCAACCTTAAGAACCTCCTCAGCATCTGTTTCAAGGAGAATATACCGCAAATCAAGATCATAAGCTAGCCGAAGCCCCTTCAGAATTGCCCACTCCTCAGCCACATTGGGTTGACACGCCCCAATAGTCATAGAGAAGCCTGCTAACCATTTGCCCTCGCCATTACGCAGCAGGCCCCCACAGCCAGCCAAATCCGAAGCCACAGCCACAGCACCATCAACATTAAGCTTCCACTATCCAGCCGGCGGTCTCTCCCATATGGTACTCCTCAATGATCTGGACTCAACTGATCCACCAGTCAAGAAATTTAAAGGCGTGATTGACAACAACCTATGAAAGTACTCCTCAATGTCAGACTTTGTTCTATATGACCCCTTTGTAGTTTGCCCCATGACCAAGGCGTGATTGGGCTTGAAGGGCTGTTTGTCAATCCAGTGGCCCAATGAATGGTGAGAGCTAGGGACCAGCTATGTGGGTTGGTCAAACATATAGTTGAATGCGTACCCCTCCAAAACGGAAGACAGCGACGTGAATGCAACACTTTCTTTCTTTTTTTTTTGGGTACAAAAATATTAGAAAAGAGGTTGAATTCATCTATAATCCAAGGGTAGGACAAAATCTCTCTTTCCCCATAAGTGATAACAATATTGGCAAGGTGAGCCGTTTATTACCTCAGGTATTTATCTAGATACCTAAAAGTTATGATGTCTTCCTTAATATCTTCACTAACTCTAGGATCGAAACTCATCCTTTTGTGAAAGTGTCGGAGAGCCCTGTGCGAATTAATGAACAAGGGTGACGTGAATACAACACTTGATTTGTTATCTTTGCATAGTTCGCAGAGCCTGTAATCTCCCATCGCCTGATCCACTAAAAGCTTCAGGTACTTCATTGAATTGCATTTCCTCGAATTTAATTTCAGTCATCAACACCCACACATTCTTTGGTTAGTGTACAATGAGTAGTTATACAAAGAAAGTTATGGGTGTTAGCTATGGATAAGAACAAAACTGAAAACAAACACGTCAATTTTTTAGAAGATTCAAAAAATATTAAATGTTTTTTTTCCCTGAAAAAATAACATTGTGGACTTTATTGAGTGTGAATTGGCTTTGGTGGATCATTAATGGTGTGATGGAGAAGACGTGGAGGGTGAGCTTCCTACTGCCACCGGCCAAAAGAAAGTAGAGTACGAAGAACACTCCTTTAAGATTGGGATGTTATGTGTCTTCTATTTATAGTATTAATGATTCGTGATCATGGATGCTGATATTTAGCCTTTGGGTCCTTCACTAGTACTGTAACAGCACCTTTAATTTCCTTCGTTGTCACTTCCACCCATATGACCAAACTTCAACCTCTTTAAACATGCTTAACCAATTAAATCCATAATTAAGATTAACGATTTAATCAATCAAACCTGTTCACTAACTTTTCAAAGTCTCTCTGTTTTTCCCCTTTTTGTAGAATATGTTGCATTATCACTAATCACAGCATTCAAAATTTCATTGCACTGCCCTACTTTATTAAGCCTTTTCCGATATCATATCCGTACCTGACCACATTTAACATTTCTCGTGTTATTTTTATTTTCTAAACATTAATAACTGAATCAATTCCCGTTAAAAATTAAATCAGTAACATTAACAATAACATTCTAACAACTAAATCAATACTATTAACAACTAACGTTTTATTAAATAATACCAAAAAATACTCTAGAGCTTTTTTTGATATATAACTTTTTTTAAGGTCTTTTTTAACATTTTTTTTTGTTAGTTTCAGGACTGAGATAGATTTTCCTTTTCTTCTTGCGGCACCTCATCTCACCTCACGCCAAAAAAAAAAAAAAAAACGTCTGGAAAATGAAAAGCGCTCCCCGGAGTCTAAACTCTCAACGTTCCAGAGAGAATTTGAGTGCACGCTCTTGAAAAGGCGAGTGTGGGGAACGGTGGGGTGAAAATAGACAAGTTGAGGGGTGGCTTTCAAGTGGGCCTATTTACCCTCCGAATAATACGGCGGTGGGGCCCATTATGCGGGAGCTTCTATCATTATGGGCCCCACTGAAGAAGTGAAAGGTGGGCCCGATCCACTTCCCAAATCATAGCGTCCCTTTCAACTCAACAACGTCACCATGCAGGCGCGACTTTCGACGCATTAAACCACTCCTCCCTCCTTACTACTCCCGCTAGTCCTTATTATAAGGCACCAACTAATTTTTCTCACAAACCAATAAAAGTAGTTAAAGTCAATAAAATTGTCCTACAATTTAAGTAACTTTCAATATTACCTCTACTAATTGCAATAAACTCTAATATTATATTAATTATTACCCTTATCCACTACCCTCATTAATTAAGGGCAGACATAAAAACAAATAATTAATGTTTATCGAGAACAAACAACCAAATAGACTTACTAGTTGGTGTCTTATAGAGAGTACTACGACTAGTGTTACTTTCGCGTGATCCTCCACCCCAACTTCTAAATTATAATCTTCATTTTTATAGTAAATATGTCTGTAAATCACATATAATATATAAAAGTCTCAATATTCGTAACCTCTGTGTATATAAGTTCACAGCGTCATTCATTATATATAATGGTTTCTTTTGTTGCTAAATCATCATTTAATTATGAATAATTGATGAGACAAACACACACACACAGCTGGTCGTAATTAAATGAAGACGATGAATGAGTTTAACCTTGAAGTCTTAGAGGACGCTATTTTATGGGAGGCAGTATTATATATATTGTTAATGAGAAGGCTCGTGTTGATGATATGATGGCACGCCACTTTAATGATAAGCGCACACATGGGTTCATCTGCCGGGAACTGCGCAACACGACGTACGGAATGACTCGCTTTTAATTTCCAACTGTTGGCCTCTGTTCCTTGTTTCCTGTTTCTTGAGCTCCAACCATCACGGACTGTAAATAAATCATGTCCCCACAATGAAACTGTTACAAGCAACTTGAACTAGGAACAAATATATATATAACAAGATAAGAACAGGACTGATCTACGCCATTATTTGAAGGCAATTCAGTTAATGACGCTTCTGTACGTGTAATGCATTTGGAGCATAAGTATGAATGAGGGAGGAAACAGGAAATGAAAATGACAACGTAAATGGTAAGGCCATCGATGGACATGCACATATAAATGGTCCGTTTGAAATAGCTTTAAAAACTTAAATAAGTCCATTAGATGCCCAGCAAAAGTACAAACTATTGACTATTTGACATTGTTTCAGATCTTAAAGCCACTTTTTTTGTAAAGTCACATCTTCTTGTTTTAAACCTTAAAGTTATTTCTATCACTGATATCCCAAATACAAATCATATAAAAAAAAGTCTATTGGAAATAAAAATCTATCAGAAATAAAAATCACTTCTACATTAAATGAATTAAGATGAGGAAACTGAAAAAAGATACGAAGTTGGGGCATCCTTGGAATGTGTCGGCTGAATTTATACGTTGATCGAGCTTTGAAACGACGACATATAAATTAGGTGCATGTCCTTTGTCACAACCTCTCAACACGTACGTAATTTATATATATAGTGAACATTGAGACGGCAGATTTTCCACAGCTTCAGTCCTCCCCGTCCAACACGCTTTACCTATATATTTCAGCTCTATCATTAATTAAATTACTGGAAAGTCCTCATGTAGCTAGCTCATCAGTGATGCGTATCATTTAATAAAATATATGAACAAGTGATCAGCAGTGCTAATAAAACAGGAGGATAGGGACGTAAGTGACAATATATAAAAATGAAACAACATTTTTTTTTCTCTACACTTTATCGTAAATAATGTGGGCTTTGGTTTGCTTTGCAAGGTCCCTGTCCCCACCACCCCCCATATAAGACACATACCAAACCCTCTATCTCCTCCTTTTTCATATTCTAAACCCCACCCCATTTATATATTTTACTAATTCTCACTTCATCCACATCCACCACTTATCATATATATATATATATATTCTCTAATTATTTAACACCTTTGTCAAATTATTATCATTTTTTTCTCTTCGTCAATACTTTATCATGCCTCTCCCCTTAATCTCACTCTTCGCTCGGTAAACTGTAAACATCACCAATTATTAATAATTATTACCTAATATATATCACACTTTTTTCTATACTTAGCTTCCACTGCTTGTGTGTATAGTATGTGTGTGTAGAGAGAGAGACACACACACACATCTATGCTTCTAATCCAATTTTATCATATTATATACGTTGTATATAAATTTTGGTGGAATTCAAAAGTGAAGACGACCAAGCATAGTGTATCATGGTTATTTTCTTATATTCACACATATATATTATATGATATTTTTTTGGACTGACAATTAATTATAACACGATGTATAGTTTCTGTTGTTCTCAAATCTCAAGTACGTACAACCAATGAGAGAAATTATGATATCAACACATTTTACGGAGTACGTAGCACAACCCATTGGAGCATTAGAGCATTGGAGCCACATATTTAACTTCAGTGGAGCGTTCACATATCGTCATTTCGTAGACTTATCCACATATATATATAGGTGATCAGTTGAGACAAGCAACAATTCTTTAAGTAGAAAATTTAAAATTTTCAATACATATTTTATTAGTATTGTTCCCAACATTTTGTTCGTCGGATTAATTAAACTCTCTCATTTTACTTCGCGGAAGGTATGGCGTCAAAGAATCATATTATCACGCGTAGCTCAAGAAAAGCCAAAAGAAAAAAAAAAGAAAAAGGATGTAACTGTCATTAAGTCTCGCATGATATTGAATCCTAACTCACAATATTAAATAACATCATGTTATTATCAATAAAATATAATATAATATAATTGCTGAATATATGTAAATTTGAACTTGTGGAGCTGATGAAAAATGAAGAGTTGAGCGATCAGGATCAGGTGTTGATCAACAGCGGCTGTTGTAGTTTTAATATTAGTATTATATTTATTAATATATATATTACAAGGTAGCGGCTGGCGAAAACTATATATATATATATATATATATGGTGTAAGAAAAGACAAATATAGAAGAAAAGGTGAGAGATTTTGAATTTGAGGGTATGACGTCTCTTTCTCAGATCATTTAATATTATTTGTTAGTAATCCCAAATTAAGGGAATTGAGAGGGATGCTTAGTTTTCTTAAACCCATCTTAGTTTAGTAATGTTGAGTGTTAGCCATAATGAAATTAAAAATTCCCAATATATAATAGTACCTTACTTGTGGGCTGGTTCCAAGTAGATACATGAGCCAGCTGTACTCATATTGCAATTGGGTGCCACAAATATATGAGTAATATCCATCCCACATGGTGATAAAGTGCACATCTACAACCACTCCCCGGGTCCCACTCACAAAATTACACGTCATTTATTTAAAAATACATTTTCTCTCCCCAACTAATGCTGTATTCTCATTAATATATATATATATATATATAAAAGCAGGGACGGACCTTGACACAAATATTTGGGGGGGTCGCTGGTTACTCTTCATTCATCGTCTTTTTGCCTATCTGGATGTACTCTTCTCACCACCATCCCACTCGACAGCCTTTCCAGCCTCCTATTTGCCGCTTCTATAAACGGCCTTATCTTAAACTCTGTCCCCCATCTTGTCATCTTTGTTAAACGTGTCACTGCAAGCATCAGCTCTTTGTTCCATTATGGATTCACGCATTTCCTTATCACCGGAGTCTTGAGTTTCTGTAAAGCCCACTCATCACTTGTGCTTATTAACAATGACATACACTCACAACTACCACTAGCTGCCATGGATTCACTTATACTTCCCTATTCATTTCCACATTCAAAGTTCAAACTCCTAACCTAGGGATGAGACCCAAGGCAAGAGAACTATTACCTCTCAGGGAAATGAACAAACAAACAAAGGGCACATGAATAAACATATATACATACATACATAACAGCAAAGTTTCCTATTATTTTCCATCACGACACATGTTAAACCTCCTCTGTTTTAACTCTTAAAAACAGAGCTCTAATTGCAAGACCTAAACAAGAGGGAGTATGAAGTATGGTGTGATCTTTGTTGGGTCTCGAAAAGTATGGGGGTCTGAATTCGCTGACGTGGGAGGCATGGCGTTATTGGTTTTCTCGTTGGTCTGTGTTCAGTTTTTCTTTTTTCCCACTGTGAACTTCTTTGTGCTTGCTTGTTTTCATATTTTGTTTTCTATGTTTCATGTATAGTGTAGCTACATATTAACTCCGACCCTCACTCAATCTTTTTTTTTTTTTTGGGGGGGAGCCATGGCCCCCATTGTCTCTTCTAAGGTCTGTCATTGTATAAAAGAGAAGAGAATTAACCAGAGCACATTGAGATCAAACTAGTTTCAATCTCTTCTTAACTTCGCTTTGCGATAAGGACAGAATCATAACCCATGAGCCCGCCTACAACTCAATGTAATTGGGTTATTTTAGCACAATAAGACTCATAACTAATTAGTTAGGACCTGCCTATTTAAGACTTAAATGAGAGGGCTATGGGCGTACTTACGGGCTGCCCGTACCCCCAATTTAGTGTTTTACTTTTCTTTTTCAATTACTCATCCCATTCTGCATTTTAGCATAAGGTAAATGGCGTATTCTTTGACTCCCTATGCTGAATAAATTTATGTTATAATGATATTTGTCTAAATTTGTGTCAATTATGATTATTGAACTTTGGAAATTCAGATTTTAGGATTTAGAATGATAATTTTAGATGAATGTTTAATGCTTATAAATGTTTTTTTTTTCCAAAAAAATAAACATGTCAAATATAAATGGGTAGCTTAAAACCCGATGAGCCGGCCCATTTATGTGGTAGCCCGTTTACACGGATTTAAATGGATTAAAGTACAAGTATAGACTACCACATACCCGTTTTAAGTTCAATAGATAGACTATGAATTTGGCCTATAGCTTCCCAGCCTGGTAATTGTTCTGTCCTAACTTCACTCAACCGTACGTTATTTTTTGCGGTTCCACTGCTTCTAAATTTAACATATATTTCTCCTCCAATTCATTCGCACACATGTATATAGTCTCTTTAATTGTGCGTGTTTCCCATTCATGAACCCCGCTCATGATTCCCCATCCACTACTCTTGTAATTTAATCTCCTCCAGGCCAGTTGAGTCATTAATCGATGGTTTTTGTGGAATAAATTATTAAAAGCTTCAACATATTTTATCATACATGAAAATAGCACTATCGCTTTAAATAAATATCCCATTTTTAACTTGTGTGCAAAAGTCTTAAAGTTTATTATATATCAGCATAACTTTTCAAGACCTTGTTGAGCTTCTTGTTATGGGATACCGGTATAGAAAAAATAACTTATGAACAAGTTAGATTGGGTAAAAGTCAAATTGTGAAAATTGATTTATATTTGGATTGGTAGTTGCTTAAGTAGATTTTACTTCATAAGTCATAAAAGCTGGCTTTTCAAACAAGGAGCTTTTACGCCATATGCCTGATTCAGAAAATTTTACATCTAAACCAAAAGAAAGAAAAAAAAAACCCATAAACCCGATTGTTTATCGTAAAAGTTATACCAACATACACATTGTCCCACTTGATCCCCGGCCGTTTATGATATCTCGACACAGTTTCATATCTGGTTTACTTATTCGCCCCTGTTTTATTTGTATTATTATTCTTCATTTTCATCACTATTTTAATTTCCCAAAAAGAAAAATAGAGTTTTTTTATACATTTTTTCCCTTAAGTTTTAGGAGAATTATAACCCAGAGAAAATTCCTATTCAATTCTGTTTTAGATTAAGTTTTCTCCGCTGATCATCAATGTAAGCGATGAGAACAATGATGCCATACCAGAATTAAAATGTTACCTTGACCGGCTTAATTAATTAGTTCGTCTAATTAATATATATATATGTGGATGAATATAATTAATTAATAGACATAATATACATATAAGAAAGAATAAAAAGACAAAGAAAACTGACAATGATACAGGAGTTGGTTTGAAAGAAGCAAAATATAGTATTGTAGGATCTGGTTAGGCTAGTTACATGCATGAGAGCAGAGGAACATGGTGTATGTTGTGAGAAGAAAGTGGAGCATGCCACCTCAGGTGTAAGCTATGCCACCCGAAAATAAAATACCCAAAAGAAACAAGAACAAAGCAAACTAGCACTAATGATCATAATTATAATTAATTATTTATTAATTGAGTGGGATTATTAAACCATAAAGCAAAAGCATCTCAATTTACAAAATAAATAACCCTAAGGATGTGCGCTGCCAACTCCAATGTGGGAATTGAAGCAGACGGATCCGCTGCTGCAGGCTTTCATTCAGCCCACCATTTTAACCGATCCCTATTGGAGGATCAAGTACAACCTTCCCTGACGTGGCAGATTATCGAAGGCTGATGGGATGATGTGCTGTCGCCCATCGGAGCGTTCAAACACGCAAGTGTTTGTGCAATGTCTGGTCTTGCCCAGATTCGCAGCTTTGATGGATGCAATTTTCTTCGTGACGGTGACCAGGATGATTGAAAGCGACACGGTCGAGGCACGATGGGACCCACATCACATGCCCCTACCAATACCCGCATCGATGGGAAAAATAGAGCTGCGGACCCACCTTCATCATGGGGACCACATTAACAGAAGCTGGAACCAGCAACTGTTATTATGGTATAGTTGTAGGATTTTTTTGGGGAAAATGTAACAAATCGAAGTTATTTTAATTTTCTTTAAAAAATTGTCAGATACTTAAACAAACGCACTAAAAATTAATGAATAATGAGAAGGGGAGGAGCAGGAACATGGAATCAAGGTGTTTTTGAGAGGCATGCGCTGCAAATGCAATCAAGGAATCGGCATCAAATGTTTGATTAATAATAATACAAATCAGTGGCAAACAACAAAATTTAAACGTCAAAACGCCGAATGGGTGGGCCCCATCCTGCCCAGTGGGACGCTTGCTGAGCTCACATTGCGCGCAATATCGAGAAAATCCCCGGTGTTCCCTCCAACGGCCACAACAATCCCTATTGCTAATTAATTAAATACCTATGAAGAGAAATCGAACCCAGATGTTCAGATTAAAAATTTAAAACTTGTAGTTATAAAATAATATTAACTATATACATACAAGTAAAGCAGTAGGCCTCTCCTCCTCCTGTCTGACACATTATAAAAATGATAAACTCAAAACAGTAAGAATTTAAAAAAAAAAACGAAACAGTTATAAAAGATGAATTGAATATAATGCAAAAAATAGTTTCCTAATATTTTACAAATTAATAATAAGAAAGGTGGGTATAAAATATTTAATTTAATATTTTAATTATTTTTTAAAGATCTATTTATTATATAACAATGCATTAATAAATATCTCAATTCTGAACCCACCATCGCGCGTGGGCTAAAATTAAGAAATGATTATTTATGGGGATGAATGAATATATTGGGAATGGAAGGGTAATACAACAGGGGGGCATGAGGGTGGGGACCAGAAACAGGTGAGCAGATACAGGGCACTAGGGGCGTGTCCCATCACCGTACACGTGGAGAATATCAGGTTTCGTAAACACGTCGTCGCACGCACCATCACAAAGGCCACTTCAGAATATCAAACTGTGTTCAGAGAGATGAGATATATACGGGTGCCATGTGCAAAACTGCCACCCAATCAGAGGAAAAGCGGGCTGTTTCCTGTGGATGCTCATTGCCGTACACTTCTCTATTTTCTTTATCTAACCTTCCTTTCCTTGGTAAAAAAAAAAAAAACTAACAAACAAACTTCTTCATTGAATTTATAGCATATTTATTATTAAAGTACCAGTAATTCAATTTTAATCATAATATAGAAATGAACCTGTAAATGAGATTCAACATTTATTTATTTATTATAATTTAATAACCTACGTAGGTGGGGAGTTTGATGGTATTTGCGGCTTATGATATTTTCGGCTCGAATTAATTAAGGTTTTATCGCAGGGGTACGTTATTGAAAATAGAGAAATTTGTCGGGAGATGAAAATGGGAGATTTAACCCGAAAAAGTGAAGGAGGAGGTGCGGCTCCGAACGAGGACGTAATTTCGGGATTCAATCATGGAGCTCGTCTTTTAAGGTAACATCTTTAATCTCTTTCCCTCTTTTTAATTTCCCTCTCTTTGTAGCATCGTTTTATGTTAAAGCCATCCCCCCCATTCTCACGCACACCCCTCGTCCTACACACATGAGTGGATCAAAACACCCCCTTGTCTGCTTCTCCTAGGCTATCTGGACAAAACCTCTCCGAAATTCATGCGTCTTGTGAAATATTGGACAGAATAAGTACAAACTCGTTTAACTAACTAAATCCTCATTAATCTCATCAACATACATATTACTCTCATTGGCATTGCTCCTCGATCGCCAAACCTATGTATCATCAGTATCGCTACATCAATTAGTAGGATCATTAGCATTAATCATTGTTATCATTCATGCTTTTAACAAACATGCATATTTTCCATATTAATTCGTCTTCTTCATCAAGCATAAGTTACTTGCCTTGTTCCTTATTCTACAACTACATTTTTTTTCCCACCACCCAACAGTGATGTACATACAGGACTGCAGAATTTCCTTCATTTTCCTCTCATACATTTCATCTCCCACATTCAATATCAAACAATAAATTTCTATGATTCTATCATCACAGGTTGCTGCTCTGGAAATGTAGCATCCCATTTTATCAGTACGATCTTTTTTTTTTTAAAAAAAAAAACCTTTTTGTACTCTTTCGTTGTTTTCTTCCTCTCGTGAAATTTAACAAAGAACCCAGAGATAGCGTGATGAAGGGGCAAAAATAACGCCGGGCTTTTGAGCTGAAAGGAAAGAACTGGGATTTCTGGACCATAGTGCATAAAAGCAGCAAAAATTCAGGAACTTGATCAACAAAAAATACAAACAGAAAGATATCCGCAGTGAAATTCATTGGGCAGTGCGAGTCTCTTTCTGGGAATGAATGATGTGAAAAAGACTGGGACGGGGATTTATATTAATCGCAAACAGCAGTTTACTCAAGTCGGAGACTTAGAAATTAATGGGATAATGATGATAATTATTGATCCATAAGAACAGGAATTAATTGGAAAGCATTTTTACAGCATAGATGGATGGATTTTAATTACGAGCTAATGATTATTATTCATTATTCATATATATATATATTAACCCCACCCGCACGGCTTGGAGATCATAATTACCCTCTTTCGTCAGCATTTCACATCTATCTGACATTCTGACCCCACCCCCATGCTCATCCTTCTTCCCTCTCTTTCTCCCTCGCTTCACAGTTTTTCACATTTTCTCATCTGCCCTCAAGCACTTCGTTATGCATTCCATTCCATTTTTACAAAATTCGTTCTCTTCGTCACTTTTAGATACAACCCTCCTTGTTACTTGGATGATAACAACAGTCTCCTTGTTCCTTGATCTCTTTTAAGTCCAGCACCACTGGAGGGTCGGGGCCTGTTCGTCGGAGAAGAAGTTGCAGGCCTCGTCTGTGCTAAAGAAATTGTGCTCTTCCACCTTCACATATTGAGTCTGAGTCTGACACGTTTTCTGGAACTGAAAGGATGATGAGGAACAGTTGATTTTGAAGGAACAAGAGCCAGCTGGATCTTCGTTCAAGATCGCGCTCGAGTCACTGTCCGAAGAGCCGTCTTTGTTGAAATCTGCCGGGAAAAGTGAGCAACCTCCTACAACGCCGTTTCCGTTGAAACACTCGTAATTTAACTCTTCTGACTCCACTCCCGGAATGGCACTCTCAGGAGGCTCCATACCCACTCCCATCACTTTCTCTTCCAACTTAGGCTGCTTCATCTCTCCATTATTCAGCGACACATCTTCACTATTCTCTTTATCTTCCAATCTAGACTTCAGTTCCTTCATCTGCAATTGCAAAAACACACCAAAATTATTATATATATATATATAAACTGGTCAATATATTGGCTTAATTACTAATGGATTTTGATTTGGTACCTGTTTGAGCAAGGCTTCATTGTCTTGTTTGAGGGTATCGTAGCTAAGTTTGAGAGAATCATAATTGGCTTTGAGGACGCCGTAGTCTCTCTCTAATTGCTTGGTTTTCCATCTGGCTCGACGATTTTGGAACCACACAGCCACTTGCCTGGGCTGCAATCCCAGTTCTTGGGCAAGCTTCACCTTCCTCTCAGGTTCAAGCTTGTTTTCTACTTCGAAGTTCTTCTCTAATGCCTTCACCTGATCCACCGACAGACGCCGTTTCTTCTCCGTCGGCTGGCCTAATTCCTCCACGCATCCTTCTTCGTCTAGCCCCTCCAACATGGATTGGAACTCCCTACTACTGTATGCGCGATTGTTGTTCCTCGGGCTGTGTTCTTCTACATATAAATAAATGCAATTACGCAAAATTAGTGCAACAGCTTTTGTCAACAGAATACCCGGAAAAGCAAAAAGGCATCATCGAATTGGACAACTAGTTCTTATTCTAATACAGGAAAAATCCCATGATTAATTATTGTATAAATGATTCGCGGAGATCAAATTTAATAGACAGGAAAACGTAGCAATAAATAAGTTTTAGTTAAAACCTGTGGGTGGACAGATGGGCAGGAGAGAACCCAAAGAATCTGATGAGCTTCCAATTCTCTTCATGATCACTGGACGAAATATGAAAAACTCTCCCTGCGGAGATCTTATTAGATCTGAGGGCGTTTTTAAGATGCTCTTTACTTTTTACTGTCTGGGTTGATTAAAGTATTAAGTGGATCTTTAAGATCTCAAGAAAAAAGATGATCAGAAGATAGACAAAGGAGTGGGTTGGGAGGTTCACTTAAAAGGAGGCATTGAAAAGGAAATCTCTTGTCTTAAACAGCACCAATTTGGATAGTACTGTGGAGTGAAGACTTGTATACAAACTCCCAGGCGTTCTTCCTTCCTTACCAGCACTGCGTCTCTCTCTTTACCCATGAAAAAGCAGAAAACAAAGCCAATATAGAAGAAAAGAGCAAAGTTTTTATGTCTAAATTTGTTGAGAGAGCGCTCAAACCCACACACCTTTATCACTGCACAAACACGCTATACAGTCAAACAGAGGGATTGGAATTTAAGAAGACGACGACGAAGAAGAGAGGAAGGAAATGGAAAGAGGAAGGACGCGTGGGAGTGTGAAGCAGTTCACAATCAAAGCTGAGCTCTCAATTTCTGTGTGTTTAAATAAAGCATGTGGAGTGAGCGGGTAGGGTTAGAATCTGACTGGGGTTAGACGGAGTGGGGTTGGCTATCAAATTGAACCCAAATTCCATCCAAATGCAACTATTTTCTGCCATTTTTAGTTTACCGCTTACAGCCCGTACACTTCCGGTTTTTTCGACCGTTTCGCCAAAACTACACATATTTCGTTAAATGCCCAAATGTCTTCATAAATTCGTAAACGGCTCAGCTGGCTTCCCCCGCCGGATTTGCATTTGGTAATCGCATCTTGTCTTTCCTTGAAATAAATATAACATCAACAACAATAAAATCAAAAAATACCCGAAATAAATATTGTAATATGCTCATAAAATGGTTCCATATACACATCTTCACTTAATTTTCCCTAGTTTTTGAAAAAAATATATAAGATTTTTTTAAAAAAAAAATTCGCAGCTACCATTTTCCAATTCAGATACTCCAAGAATTAATTATGCCCCTGGCTTAGCCCAAGATATTTTGAGGATTCATTGAGCGTTAGTGTAATTGCTAAATTTTGAGACAGCTTCAGGGCGGGCGGTCCACAGAGACAATGACGGACGGGAATACAATAATGGATGGATCATTTAGAAAGGTTGTTGAAAAATACAATGTATGCATTTAATTTAGGTGCATAAGCATTCTTTTTCAATTACAGACAGATGCTAACCTCTTAACAAAAAGAATCATATACCCAAATGCCTTTTAAGGAATAATTTTCGCTCGAGACTTGCAAATGTACATGCCACAGTCTATCTTGTAATTTTAGATAGATGACTCCATCGAGAAGAAGGGAGACACGTACGGTTAATTATTTACACAACGAAGATTACTTATTTTGATTTCGATTTTTCAGCGCAAGATATATACAATCATAATGTTTGTTTTTCCTCATCAGTCTACTGAAAATAATATTTAGCTGGTCGGTCTAGCACGTAGTCCTCATACTAATAAAAACAAGTTTTGAAGATTTGATCTTGGATTGTAAAACATACACCTTACAATTATATTTCATTCCAGGAATGTTTGATTACGACTTTGAACTACGGGCTCTCTCCCTAACTCTGATCCACTCAGGGTTACCTAAATTTGGTCAGTGATTTAACTTTCAGATCTTAATGTTTGCTTTCAGCTCGTCACGATGAGAGCAATATATCACCACGGAACAGAGCTAATGCTTCTTATGAAAATCTCATCGACATGTATAGCACAAGTTGCTCGTACTTCATATTTCTGAGACACACACACACAAAGAAAACATAGAATATGATTGTTATTATTATTAAATACGCATTTCATATTATAAACGCTCTTCGTCCCATGTCACGGGTTGCTGAAAAATCGCGCTTTCGTAAACAAGTGCGTATTCAATAAAACCAACTAGCATTATATTACATATAATCCATAATCAACCTTTTAGATTTCGTGTACAATGCGTAAAAAGGAGAAAAAAGATGCCAACTTGTCTGCTCAATCATAAAACATAGGGTTAATATAGTACTTTAAAGTTGTAAGTTCGTTCGCAGAATCAGCATATTAGACATGCATTGTGTCTGAATTAATAGTACGTATTCGTTCATTTTTTCTTAGGTGTCATGTACTTCATTGCGAAGACGGGAAAGAAGAGGGTTTTTATGTTAGGTGAGTGAAGAAGTTGGCAAAGATTAGAAATTTGATTAAGGCGAAATGATAGAAGAGCAAAACCAGACCCACACAAACCCATTTGCCAAGAAGCAATTTCAGTGGCTTCAACTTTGTCGCCTTTTCATGTTTGGAATGGGGTCACAGTTACAGTGAAGTGCAGCTACGCATAATTCATGAACCGTTTTTTAAAAGACGAGGCAGAGAGAGACCCCACATAACAAAAATCAGTAAAAGCAAAGTGTGGTTGTTTTTCTATGAAGTGACAATAACACGTGCGAGGTGGGGTCTGGTTTGAGCCATAATCCACCCGGAAAGGGCATCCATGAGTTGGGATGAGACCATGTACAGGTAAACAGGTCCCAGTAGTGTAAGAGCCAAACATCAGATATCTCAGAAGCCTTGTGTTGTGTTTGTGTGGACCTCTCATGATTTGGTCACCCTCAGATCATTTATACACAAACTCTTATCCTATATTGGATACCAGACGACGAAGTTACTCACCAAAACAAAAAAAAAAAAAAGAAAGAAAGAAAGAAAGAAAGAACAAGCCCCTGCTTCGTGGCCATTGGCTCTCACACAAATATGGGACATGTTCATTATTATTGTCTGGAAATATAAGCGTCTGTGTAACACCTTAAACTTTAATCATTCTTGGGCGCATATTCCTGCGATTCCAACTTCCAAAGCAACTTGGCGCTTCTTGATTTGTTTATCAATCATTTCTCCACAAAATTTCAGATAAAATATTGCAGAGAGATAGATTTTCACTTGCGGCTTGATCAAGCTCATCATTGTACTATTGACCAAGTGGGAGAAATGACCAGCACTTAAAATGGGCGAAACATCGATGCATCAATTTCTTTGTTTTTTTCTTACCCCCCCCCCCCTCCTTATAATTAAGTGCAGATAAATGAACATGCCATTTTATCAAAACACAAGAGAGAAAAGTTGAAACTGACAGACACATACATAGTGGTGTGTAGTGCATGGGAATGGGAAGAACACATGAGCTAAATTATTTGATTTGTTGGTATGGGGAAGCAAAAGCCGCTTTTTAAGAGGAGTGATAAAGACATATTTATAGGCCGAATGACTTTCAACACATAGGTCGTATTTACGCCTGGCACAAATGCCAGAAATTGCTTGTCTGGACGCTCTGCATCGGAATCAAGCTAGCGAAGTCTATGGCCTTTGCGTCGGCCCACCTACCTCAAGTAGGACCCACAACCCCTACCATATGCAATGAACGGAGTCACATTTACAAGGCAAGCAGTGCCCCCTCGGACCAAGACCAGGCCCACGAACATGAAGCCATGAAAGGCCATAAGGTGAGAGAACCTAATAAGTCGTGGGTTTGGCAGCCATTCAATTCCATGCACGTACGTTAGGATCTGCGAAACATCCTGACACCTTGACGCGCCTATATATATATATATATCAGTTATGGAAATACAAGAAGGAGAAGACAAGTTATAGTTTGTTACAGGGTGCGTGAATATGATGGCTGGCTAACACACCACATTTATTAGGAGAAATCTGAATCCAGCAAAGGCAACCACACTAGCAACATATTCACATGGGGTTTTGGCTCCTTCTGTTTTCTTCATTTGTTCCGGTCCAGTGCCATGGAAAGCAGAAAAGAGAGGAGCCTTTTTGTTTAATTCAAGTAGTATTGTACAAAAACAAAGAAAAATGAATAATAATAATAAAAAGAACAGAGAGAAAGAAAGTAACAGGTCAAGAAAAGATTTGATTAGGAGTGTGGGCTTGTCTGACAGCGCATACCCCATTGTGGTAGGCAACTTTTTTCTTCGCCTTCACTTTTTTTCTCATTTGTGAGTGAGTGCTGTCCAAAGACTTGCATTAAAGTTAAGGCGCGAAACAGAATCTTTTTGACGACTTCGTTTTCCATCTTTTTACTGATTAACTCCACTACCAGCTTTTTTTATTCTTATTATTTCCTTTCTCCTTTCTCCATCACACTAAAAGCAGAGAATGTCTGGCTGATAAGCGATCCAACTTGAAATTTTGTATCGAGTTTGTTTACTAACTACGGTTTTTACGTCATGCGGGAGACCTTTTTATATATATATATATATATATATAATAATCTTATACCGACAACAGTAAAACTTGCTTTTACGCCTAGCATTTTGACGTACCACTGTAAAATTCAGAATCTTTTACAAGCTTTAAAGTCTTAAATCCATGTGGGCGGTATTTTCAAGAAGAAGAATCTACGATCAGCACAAGTTCGTCACGCCTAAGAATTCGGATTTAAATTTGAGCCAAACTTCATTTGATTCTCGCTGGTTTAGTAACCGAACTTGTCTCGCTGTGAAATATGTGATAGATGTTTGAAAAAACAGAGAAAAACTAAAACAGTGATTTCATGGAGCTTCACTGTGATGCTGTGTGTGTACGTGAAAAGTGAACAGAGGAATCAATTTGTATAACAGAGACAGAGAGTTAACCTGATTTGCTATACACCACGGAGAAGCACTCAGTAAAAGGTTCAGTACAGATTCTCTGGTGGTAATATGGCTACCTGAGGAGATACTCTGCCATCTGCATTATCAACAAACTGCCGTAAATAAGAAACAAACTGTGAGCGGGCCTGTATTTCTTCCCTTCACACAGAAATTAAAGATCCGTTCACACCCACAAAAAAAAGGAAAAAAAAAAGAGAGAGAGATCCAATATCCCACTAGAGAAGTCCAGACGTCCTTTTTTATGAAATTATTACACCTAGTCCTGTTATTCTAACACTCCTGAAAACAAAACCATCTTCAGTTGAATGCTTGATGATTTCAAGAACCACTGCCAGAGCTGGATGCTACGCCCCTGCATCTGCCGTACGTGGATCCAATTGTGTTCCGTACGTTTTGAATTTTAGAGCGTGTGTTTTCCTACTCTCAATTTCTCACAGCTCAAAGGTGTGGCTCCAATGTTCTACCCAGGGGAGTTAAAAACTCGTTTTATCACTACGATTTTACGTTTTTACGATTTTTTTTCATTGAAACGATTTTACTTATTTTCCAAACGATTTTAAGTTTTTACGATTTTTTTACGATTTTACTACGTTACGATTTTACGTTTTACGATTTTTCATTCTCCTTCCGTTTTCAGGTAAAATCTACGTTTTCACTACCATGGTTCTACCCTAAAAAAAAAGACAACCAAGAATCCAAGATGGAAAATCTAGCCGAAACGAAGTGACGTATTTTCTCATAGGAGGTTTTTATTTATTTTGGTTACAACCTGTAAGAATCTTTTTTTGGCAATAAAAGGGTAAAGCTTACGTGCCCCGGTATTTACTAGTGACAAGTAAGAGTAACTTTCAGCTATCATCTCCTCAACACTACATCATCGCCTATGCTATGGAGCTACTAGTCCAAAGACTATTGAAAATTCCTATTGGAAAACTAGACAATACCTAAAAACGTAGGTTCAGCCTAATGAAGTTCACAAGTCAGGACAAAGTTTCAAATACAGTGCATCTAGAATCCTAGAATCCTTGATCACATCAGGATTATTAGATAAGCTTGCGTAAGGGAAATCATTAAGCACAATCCTGATACTGCAATAAAATAATGATGCTTTACTAAAGTAACTGTGTCAATAAACCTCCCTTCATGCAATTGGGCAGCGGCTGGAGTGAATTGTCTACTTCCCTCTTCTGTCTAAGAACTACGTTGTTCTTCACATAAACAGTGTAACTTTGCCTTTTTTTAAAAAAATATATGTATATATATATTAGGATACTGGTTGTTACTAAAAAAAATACTTCATGATCTTGAAAAAATAATTCAGGATACTGACTGATACTGAAAAAATATTTCAAGAATACTTCATGATCTTGAAGCATTTTTTCAATACTGATTAGTATAATAAAATATCATTTTAGTACCTGTTAGTACCCTAAAATATTAAAAAAAAAAAGGGGCACAACTTCACTGTTTGCGTAAAAAACAACTCAGTTTTTGGACAGAAGAGAGAAGTAGAAGGTCCACTATAGTCCCAGTGGACCGTAGCCGCTCCCATGCAATTGTGTGCTGTAAAATTTCTAAAATATTTCATTCAACACATCAATTGCTAAGGATTTCACACACTTTATCTATGGGTTAAAGATGGGTCTGCCGTTATAGATTGCTGTAGGATCTGCAGAGGAAAGAAAATGGACGAAACAAGAGGCTAGAGAGAGCTTTTAAGTACTGACCAAAAAAAGGAGAGCTTCCGATTAAGAAAAAAGACGTTTTTTAAAAAAAAATTTAATCCACTACAGTCTACAGGTGAGTGTGGAAATCAGAAAATATTTAGAGCGAGCATGAAAACGCAGCGTCTTAATACGTTTCCATTTGGATGGAGGCTGAATAATCCGTTTCCTGCTTTACCTAAATCTTTACCTGACATTTGTGGCTGGTGCGAGATGAGGTAAGCACATATAACAAAGCACCGGGAGACAATAAACGTCCCTTTAATGTCCACTGCAAGTCACCTTCAGTTTTCGGAGTGGCTTCCATCAACCTCCATTGCTCTTCTGTGGCTTTCCCCACCTCTTCAAAGCGAGGTTTCGTCACTGTTCGTTCCTTTTCTTTCTTTTTTAATAAAAAAAATATTTCTCAGATTCTCTGTCGCTATTCGTATCGAATAACTTACAACTCGGGAAATGAGCTAATTATATGGTCTATGAATCCTGTGTTATATTTACCCTTGCTGTGCTGAGCGCTCTCTTTCAATCCGTGATGATAGTTTGACCCAAAAAAAAATCCGTGATGAGAGTTGGGAAAAATCTACTGTCCTGGGCTTTGTACCTAGTTATTACTGAACCCCTTGGATTTCAAATTTCGGACATGTATGGTTTACTTCAAATCTGGCAGATTTTAAGATTAAAATTGACCCTGTTCCATTGAATGAATTAATAATGTGTGGCATTCATGGTCATTGCTATTACACATGTAATCGGATAACTAATTCTTTTCTTCACTAGACACAGAATTGTGCATTGTGACCCTCTGCTCAATGGAAAGGGATTCCTGAGAAGATTGGGTTTCAGTTTCAAGGTTGATGGTAAAGTGAGGGCAGTGATATCAGGGGAAGGAGATCTTCTATCTCGTCTTGAATCAGGAAATAACTCTTTGGCATTGAAAGAGGCGATTGATCCAATACAAATTAGGCAGCAACTAGATACAATTGCTTTTGGAACACTTACAGAACAAACGGGTCCATATATGACAAGAGGCTCCTGTTCTAATATCAATGAACTTGATTTGGATCATCCTACAAAAGGATTTTCATCCATACCAGATGCGATGTTTGCCAGGGAAAGGTTAATCCTTTTCAACATTCTGTCCATTAAACCTCTCCAAAAGGGGTTAAATATCCTTCTCTCTAATATGACTTTGGGAAAAATTTGCAGTTAATTATTGTGGTAGATGATGAAGATAGAGAAAATGAGGTAGACCTTATAATGGCAGCATCAATGGTAACACCAAAAGCAATGGCTTTCATTGTGAAGCATGGAACTGGGATAGTTTGTGTGATCATGAAAGGAGAAGACTTAGAGAGGTTGAAACTCCCATTGATGGTGTCTCACTAAGAAAATGAAGAAAAGCTCTTTACTGCATCCACCGTGACAGTGGTACATAATTGTCATTGTCGTTATCTTAATTGGTAAATGATGTTACACCTCCCGATAGCTTGAATTTAAGAAGAAATTGATTCAGGGTTACGTGGGAAAAAAATTCTCTTCTCAGTAGAGTATATTACACTTTTGATTAATAATCTATTCAAATCAAATTTTCGATAGATTACAGTAACGTCATGTGAATATGTGATCTATCTAGCTAGACCACATAATGAGAAAAGGGTTTGTTAGCTGTTGTTTTTGATTTTAGGTACTTATTTAATTGTGTACAGGATGCAAAGAAAGGTACTACAACAGGAGTTTCTGCCCAAGACAGGGCAGCGACAGTTTTGGCTCTTGCATCTAGAAATTCGAGGCCTGAACATTTCAATAGACCTGGACATATATTTCCTTTGAGGTGCAGAGAGGGAGGGGTTCTTAAAAGAGCTGGACATACAGAAGCTTCTGTTGATCTTGCTGTTCTGGCTAGCTTAGAACCTGTGGCAGTTCTATGTGAGATAGTAGACGATGATGGCTCAATGGCTAGGTTACCTAGGCTTCGGCAATTTGCAGAGGACCATAACTTGAAAATCGTATCTATCGCTGATTTAATCAGGTAATCTCAGAAATGGTCAGACTTCCATTTTCTCAGATCAATTTTAGGTGTGCACGCTGCCTAATATTTTGTCAGGTCTTCCAGCCTTGTTGGAATGTGACTTACCACTTAATCAAACTGTGATTTGGAACACTACACCACAGATCACATAAGGGATATTGACTTTAGAGACTTTGAATTCAAGTGGTGTAGGTACATGATGTCTAATATCTGCATGGTTTTTTAAACTAGCAGCTACCGAAGAAAAAGAGATAAGTCCATTGACTGTTCTTCAGCCGCATCGGTACCTACCATGTGCGGACCTTTTAAAACTTATTGCTATCAATCATGCCTTGATGGGATTGAACATATAGCCATGGTTAAAGTAAGCAGGTCACCTAAAGTTGACCTCTCATCTTAAAAATTTTATTTTATATTCGGCCAATTTAATATCAAACCACCTGCAGTATAGAATCTTCATGTCCCAATTTGATTTTTAATGGAACAGTGGTCCTCTGCCAAACTTTAGATACAACCCGAAGAGGTCTTTCTATTTCTTTCTGTTCAAACAATTGAATTGAGATTCAGTCGTGTCATTATATCAAAAAATCTAGAAGGTTAGTAGTATATGGACTTTTTTATTTGCCAATTTGCAAAGTTTGACCAAAGAAACCACAACATGCTCTTGATATTAACAGGGTGAGATAGGAAATGGTCGTGATATACTAGTGAGGGTACATTCAGAATGTCTGATTGGCGACATATTTGGTTCAGCAAGATGCGATTGTGGAAACAAATTAGCAAACACAATGAAGCAAATTGAAGCAGCTGGTAGGGGTGTCCTGGTGTACCTGCGTGGGCAAGAGGGTAATGGTCTTGGCTCAGGCCACAAGCTCCATTCCTACAACTCACAAGAAAACGAGTTGGAGACACCTGATACTAGCGAGGAATTACAGTTAGCTGTTAATTCTCGTGAGTATTGCATCTTCATTTGCCGATTTATGAGACATAGCTGATAGCATGATGCAATATGCTGCAGATACTGCGAGATCTAGGTGTTCATACAATGAAGTTAATGATGAACAGTCCTGCTGAGTTCGTTCGGCCCAAAGGTTATAGTTTGGAAATCACAGAAAAGGTCCCTCTTATCACCCAATTATTAAAGAGAGCATGAGACATGTAAAATTGAGGTTTCCAGTGGGCAACATTCTTAAGGCATGTGATGATCAACTAACCCTCTGATCATATATACGAGTATCTCGAACATTGGTTTGTGGTGGTCCATTTTAGAGTAAACATTTGCTTCTATCAATTTGGCACATCTGAAGTTATCAGCATAAGACAGTACTACTATGTGTCACTGTTGTAAATAATTTAGCAGCGAGCAAAAGTAATACATCTGTCTTATAAAATTCCTTTGCGGCTGTAAATATCAGGATCACAAATTATATTCAGCTCAAAAAAAAAAAAAGCAGATTCCCTGCCTTCATTTAACAATATACACCCTTAATCTCAATTCTTTCAGTGATTTAATATTTGCATAGTTAAAAGGTGAAAACTTCTATATATAGAAAACGATTTAGATAAACGAAGTCAAAAAAAATATCTACAAGCAATTGCTGTTCCCACTCCAATTCCCCAAGAAACAGCCAGAGCCAGAATCCATACCAGACTCACCCTTTCTTCTTCTTCATCGTCTTCTTTGGAGGATCCTTCATCGTCCTCAGACGTAGCAATTCCTAGAAAAACTTTTCGTTGCAGGTTTGAAACTTGAAACTCAAGCAATCTCACCTGCTGCCGATACGCAAGTAGTCGCATCGCCTCCGTCATTAAAGCATTAGAAAGACAGTCCCTCTCTCTGATCAGAGTCGCAGATTTCTTCTCTGCCTCTCTCGCCCGCGTTTGGGATGATCGCAGAGCCTTCAGAATCTCCAAGACATCGCCGTTACCGTCACCGTCATTTCGTATATTGACTAATTCGCCGGTGTATTCTCGTCTGACCAAAATGTTAGAGGCCCTATGGTTCATGGATAACATCAGCGTATTATCGGAGCCCTTGAAAACCTTGGAGGGTGGAGGAAGATCACAGTTCTGCATGAGATCGAAGCCTGCGCTTGCAGGCTTCTGCGAAACCGCAAGACCCATCATCATCTTGTTGGTAACCGTTCTGGGAATTTTTTGGGCTCAGGCGTAATGCTTGGTTACTTTGTTAATGGACTCGAGAATAATGAAAACTGAAAAGAGGGAGGTTGTTGGGGGGTCATTCCACTTGAAGGTGAGGTTGGTAAAAGAAGGGAAAAGCGTGTAAATGTAGTAATTATTCCTATTTGAATTGCGCTATAAGGTGCTTTTAATATATTCATTCATTGTCTGGACAGATTCTTTGCTTGCGTGTGCTTGCGAATGAAGATAGTACCGCTTCTAAAATATTCTGATATGAGAATGCTCTTTTTTGGGCGTAAATTTCCTGGTAAATTTTGATGTGCTGCGTGTGGGGCATTTCTTTTCCTTTTCTTTATAATTTAGTAGATCAGAGTGAGATTTGGTTGACAGTAGAAAATCCAGTTTATAATGAATTACAAAAGGAAATACTATAAAATGGGTCGATGAGAAAAGAACCAGATGATATACAATTGTTTTACGTGAGCGCAACGGTTCTTATACAATCCACCGTCCATGACATCAAAGGCTCCTGTGCTTCCACGTTTCTTTGACATAAAAACGCGCCATCTATGAGGATAAAATTGGACACCGCTGGGCCCAAAACTGGGCCCATCTTTATCGAAGAAATTGGGCTACCAAATGCTTCGCCTCCACAACGCGTTTACGGTTTACCCTTCAGAGTCCAGATTCCATCAATATTTGTCTCCTCCGCCGCACCGCCTTAAAAAAAAAAAAAAAAACTTTTTTGTATGTTTGTTTGCGTAGAAGCATTCTGTGTTATCGATGTCCCACTTCGACTGTTCACAGGGGAAGTTTGAAAATGGTGCGTTTATTTGCATTTTAGCTTGGATCTATCAGGATTTTTTTTTTTTTTTTTGCTCAATGGGATCTATCAGGATTCAAACAGAGTACTGTTACAGCATCACAACAGTATATAACTTTTTTTTGCTCAAGCACAACAGTATATAACTGTGAACTGTTTCTGATATTGTCGAATTATATTATTATTTTTTGTAATAATGTAGATTTATACAAAAAGTGAGTCCATATGTGCCAAGATAGGGACGTGTCTATATCTAAAACGACGAGAGGTGGTTGATTTCCAGCTAAGATGCTATCATTGGTTTCATTTATTCCTTTGTCTAAGTATACTTTTTCATAAATTATCACTGCTTACTACTTTTGGAATCATTTAACATCAATATAAAAACGGACACTTCTCCCAAGCTAGTCGATGAATAAATATTGATATGCACGCACCTATGGCCGAAAAAAAAAATCGACATGCCCATGTATTGAATCTATCCCCAGAGCTAGTACTAAGATATATCAGTATAATTCCAAGGGCTGGGGTAAAAATTATTTCAATGATTCTTTTTTTGTTTGAGCATGTTAGGTATCTCAACCTAATAATCTTGCATTAGGGTTATACAACAAGGCAGAGATGGAATGGAATTCTTCTTATTCATGAATATATAGAAGTTCACATTATCACAAATGATATTACACAGAGACTGTTTACAGGCAAACATTATTCCTAACTACTTAGTTGTCTTGTACAACTAATTCTAATTACCTAAAATGGAATTACACACAATATTCACCATATTACAATATTTATATACACTAACTGAGCAAAAAGCAAAAACGACTATTCCTGTTAATGGAGTGGAGTCAATGTCAAGACATGGTTCTCGGTGATAAGAATGTTGTCATTTTCTAAATAAACAAGATTTGAGGATGTCTCTGGTTTGATTCTCGTGCGTGTTTATGTGAAGTCCTTCCTAGGGAAGGGAAATGTGTTTGTGTGTGTGTGAGAGAGAGAGATCAAATAAAATAAAAAATATCTAAGAAGGATATAGAAATTCATCGCTCTTTCTTTTTCTTTAAATACATTTCAAAGAACCTTTTCTGATCATTCCTTGCTTCATCAAGTATCCAATCCCACATTGTTTTCTTCGCACTTTCTTGCTATATACGCCAACCCTGAAATTATACCACAAATACTACTCCATTAACTAATGTGGGATGTGATGCTATTTGTCTCAAATCAAATAGCAAGAAAGAAAAAACATGTTTCTTGATCCTTATGACGATGTGATGCTATTTATCTCAAATCAAAGGGATGAGAGACGCTAAATAGTAAATACTGTAGTTTCTAAGACTTAGAAGCGTCAATTACAAATAAGTTGGGTAAAGCATTTTTGTAATCACGAGGCTAATATCATTCAAGTAGCTCGCTGGCTCATTTTAGTGGACAACTTTTATGTATAGGTCCATGGTGCAAGTCAGTCATAAAACCGCAGTAATTACGAGATAATACAGTCACATCATACTCAGCATGCAACCTATATAAAAAATAAAAGTGCAAAATGGAGCGAAATGAAAAGAAAGAACCTTTATTCGCGCGTTCATCGCAGGCACAACTTCCACCCCCATGAATCCTGAATTCTCGAATTAACCTTCTTCAGCTTCGCCGTCGTCAATTTTATTTAGAAAATATTCAGAAAAAAAGGAAAGAAATTAAAGTAACAGCCACTGTCAGGGGAAGTAAAAAACATGAAGTTACATCGACACCTAAAGAAAGGAAAATCGACAAAGAAAGGTTAAAGCTTCTAGCCTCTGTATAAGCAGCAAAGTTACGTGCACGGTCCATCTCTGAAGCAGAGTTAGAAGCAGGGGAGGCTTTGTATAGAGCACTCCATTTGTTCTGTTTGTTTTTGCTGCTTGCTGCATTCGAACTTATACCCCGTCCAACATGGATGTGCCTTTTACCGTATCACCGACTTCCCCCAACTATTCTAACACCGTTTTACCCTTTTTCTCTGCAACCAGCAAAAGACGCGATGAAAATTTAATTTTTAAAAAATTGCTGTTGCCACTTCGTACAAGCACCTCCAAATCTCCAAACAAAGTTTCTTTTTTCTTTCTTTCTAATCCTTTCTCCTTTCAGATTACAAACTACATGTGAACGCTTTTTCCTTTTCTTTTTTCAGTTTCCAAACACAAGATTATTCCTTTCTTCTTCTATCTTTAATGGTCTTGGTTTGTCCGGACTGTGATTAGTGCTAGAAACAGCTGTAAACTAAGTCGCTAATAGAAGCAATACCAAAACCAAATGATAATTTTATGCTTGTTTGCAAAGTTGAATTTGGTATCAATTAAGTGATAAGGAAGGAATTACCAAGATTCATCCAAGTGGGACTTTGGGGGTATTGAATAACCTTTCGTGCTTAACTGGGGCTTCTCATTTTCGTATGAAGGGTTTTTCCTTTTCGCTTCCTGGGGGATTGTGTGGCCCTCATTCTTGATGGAACTTGTTTTTACCAAATGGGCATGCGCATTTCTCCTCTGTTGCTGGCTCTTCACTTCCGGAGTATACTCGGGTAATTTTTTTTACTTGAATTTTCTCTCGCCTTATCTCGTATTGATCTTTCTAACTCATTCTTAATGTCTGGATATAATGCCATAAACCTGATATCTTACTTGTTTCTCTGGTTCAAGTGGAGGGGTTGCGTGGGGATTCCAAAGTTAGAGGTGTGAATTTAGGGGGGTGGCTGATTATTGAAGGTTGGATTAAGCCTTCATTGTTCGATGGCATTGCCAATGGAGACATGCTTGTGAGCCAATATACATTTTGCATTTCCATTTTTCTGTTATGTAATTGGTCCTTCAGGGATTTTTCTGATTGATCGGGCTCAACAGCAAGTTGATATTGGTAATGTAGGATGGAACGCAGATCCAACTTAAGTCAGTGACATTGCAGAAGTATGTATCTGCCGAGAATGGGGGTGGCATGAATGTTTCAGCTGACAGAGACGTCCCATCTTCATGGGAAACCTTCACGGTAAGATGGTGTAGTTATTTCAACGCATTCTGATGAGTAATAATGATATCAGTGGTCAATCCCAAAACACAATCTGTAGTTTAAACTCTCTCTCTTTGCCAATGCTTGTGTTTTCCTTATTTATGTTTCCTCAGGTTCCATTCTAAGAATGAAATTTGTTTGAGGCTGTAACATTTCAGAGTTGTTGCTTGTGAGCATCTGGCGAAGATTATACTTTTTAAAATAGGTGTACCGGCTATTACTTTGAATCTTATGATCCTGCTATAGTTCGGCATTTAGGTTGGAATTCTATTTAAAGTCATCACTTTGAATTTGTAATATCACTCAATCTACAAGTTTCTTGCCACTTGTGCCAACTAAAGTGTCCAATTGCAACTGACCTGGTTTACTCCTAAGAACAAGTGATACTTAGCAATAACACATAATAAAACGATGCTCATTTTCATAGTGAAAATCAAACAAGACCGACAAGAATTAGAATAGGCTGCTTCAAATTTCAAAACAAACACGAAATCCTTGTCATGGGAGATTAACTTTACTCTGTCACTTGGATCATTTCTTAATTGCGACAAGGCCATCAGTGTTTGATAGTTTGAGTGCACTAGACATTGGCAGAATGATGAAGTCCTAATCCGGCACCTAGTGGCATAAACAAAAATAGGGGTTGGATTAAACATTCCCATCCCTTATTCTCTGTAATTCATTTTCATATACTTTTAGGATTCAAGACTGAGGAAGCACTGATTGGCTAATTGTTCACCATGAGGATTATCAAGTACCAAGATATTTTTTGTTGGAAGCAGTTAAAATTTTACTTTATCTGTCATTGACCGAAGAATTTCTATCCTGATAGAGGATAGTTTTATGATAGTAGCTGTGACTTCCATTTGCTCTCTTTTTCACTTTTATTTTTTCATATGCTGTCATACTGCACTGTTTTATGCATATGATTAAATAAACAATAAGCATCAGTAACTTCAGCAGGGCTTCAAACAAAATGATAATATTGTGAATTTTGAGGTTATGCTACAGTGGTGTGAGAATAGTTTAGTCCAATAATTCCACCTTTTCTTGTCGCAGTTATGGAGATTGTCAGAATTTGAATTTCAATTTCGCACCACCCAAGGTCAATTTTTAACATGCAATGGTGATGGGTGCTCTGTGTCTGCAATAGCAAAAACACCCTCAACATCAGAATCATTTTCCATTGAACGGAAGGAGGACAATAGGATTCATATTAAAACTAAGAATGGGGCCTATCTTCAGGTATTGATTTCATCCTTGCCTTTCTGCTTGAAGATATAATGAAAATAAACTATTTTTGGTTCCATGTAAAATATGATTATGTGTTATTATAGCATTCTTCTGGCTTTATCAGAATAGTATATTTGAGATGGTACAATAATGTTGTTTGGAACAGTACCTGATGTGTTCATCATGGACTCTACCTTGTAAACTGCATAGGATATCATGGCTTCAATCAAATTATGCTGATTATATATGCTTGATATTCATAGGCTACAACAGATGGTCAGCTTACAGCAGACTATCCAGGTGTGCCAGGATGGGATGATAATGATGCCACATTTGAAATGGCTATTGTAGCAAATATTATACATGGAGATTACCAGCTAGCAAATGGTTATGGTCATGATCGTGCAAAAGAGGTTCTGAAGGTAAAACCACACGTAGCAAATATGTTCTCTTTTCAGGTCTGTCACCAACCAGGGGTCAAATATGCTTTTGATGCACCGTGTTACCTAGCAGTAGTATTTGTTTGGTTTTATGATGATCCATTTGGGGGTCAACTTCTCCGTGTATTTCTTGTTAACTTCTCCTCGCTCCATTCATCTAGGTCATGAACTCAATTTCTTTGTACGCATTGGCATTTGTTTTTATTCTTATGGTGCCATTTACGTTAGCCTCCTCTTTGGATTTTGCATGCCAAGAAACTTTCTATACTTTATATATTTCCCTCTTTAGGTTATATGTAGAATTTCTAATTCAGAAAGATGAAACAGCAGTCTTTCTTCCCATGTGATCCTTTGGCTTTCTGTTACTGCAGAGACATAGAAATAGCTTTATCACTGAAGAGGATTTCAACTTTCTGTATAGACATGGAATCAATTCTGTGAGGATTCCAGTTGGTTGGTGGATTGCTTATGATCCTGATCCTCCAGCTCCGTTTATTGGAGGAGGTCTCGAAGCTTTAGACAACGCATTTTCATGGGCGCAGTTGGTCTCTCCCTTACTGTATTTTCTTAATATCGTGAGCACCTTTGGAACTTTGTGTGTATTTGACAATTTGCATTGTTATAATGTTGTAGAGATTATGACATAAAGTGCATAATTGACCTGCATGCTGCCCCTGGTTCTCAAAATGGGATGGAACACAGTGCAAGCAGAGATGGATTTACTGGCTGGCCTGTTCCAGATTACATTGCGGAGACATTACATGTTATAGATTTTTTAGTTTCCAGGTATCTTCTTGGTGTGAACGGATTGTGAAATACGAGTATCTTAATACTGAATTACAATTTCCATTTGCTTTAGAATTTTTATTGGAGTTCAGTATTTCATGCTTACCCCTATCCTGCCTGCTTAATGCGCTGGACACTAACATGCCTTCTAACAAATAACTCTCCAGAAACACATTTTTGATGACAAATGAACGATACTTGAAACTTTGGTGCTGAAAGCAGTGTCCTTTACCAGATACGATAGCTTTAGGGTTAAGGAAATGCCGGGTGAGTTTGCTGTCATACTGAATACTGATTTTTATTTGCAGATATGCCAGACACCCTGCCTTGTTGGGAATTGAGCTTCTAAATGAACCATCAGCCGCCACTGTTCCATTGGATATTTTAGTTTCTTATTACAAACAAGGCTACCAAATCGTTCGGAAACATTCACCATCAGCTTATGTAATAGTTTGCCAAAGAATTGGCAATGCAGATCCTGTGGAACTTTATCAGGCTAACATAGGCTCCCACAATGTAGTTGTGGATTTGCATTTCTACAATCTATTTGACAATTTTTTCGTTAATATGAGTGCCGAAGATAATATCAAGTTCATACACAACAGTAGGGAAGCTCAACTGCAGGCCCTGAGCATTGGGAGCGGCCCTCTTGTTTATGTGGGTAAGTTAAGTCTCACTGTGTGACAGTGGGCAAAGACAGTAGAAAAGTTGCTTTTATATCTTCTTGAAGGAGCCATAACTTGAAAGGGAAGTGATTTCAGGGGAATGGGTTAATGAGTGGAACCTGACGAACGGATCTCTAACGGATTACCAAAATTTTGGAAAGGCACAATTAGATGCATACAACGCAGCTTCCTTTGGATGGTCTTATTGGACATTAAAAAATGACAGGAAGCATTGGGATTTTGAGTGGAGCGTGAAGAACAAGTATCTTCAATTGAGTAAGAGTTTTAGATTTCATGTCCTTTAAGTTTTGGGACAAGATTGATATCAAATATGGTGGTGATATTGAAAATCTTCATGCAGGTAACTCACCCAGCATACAGAATTTCAACGGCTTGGGATTTTTAGGACTGGCATGTGCTTGGTTTTGTTTCCTTCCTTATTTATGTTAGGTCAAGCCTGAGTTCTGTACAATCTATAACTTGAGGTATGGATTGGTGCCCCTGCTCTTTCTTGCGGGGTTTTTTCCTTTTTTGGAAGTCTTCATCTTTATTAATACTGTTTTGCAATATTATTGGATATATGTATGGATTAAACAAGAAGCCAAAAGGCAAAATTTTCTATCTTTTGCTTCATTTCATGCAAAGCCTGTACTCTACTCATTGATCAAACCGTCTCTCGATCAATATGTGCAGTTTCTTGATCGGCTGGCCAAATTGTAAACTATTCCCAGAGAAAGATCCACCCAAGACCTGACATATGGAAGTTGCCGCACGGATTCATGTATGTTTGGTTTTCAGTTTGGCAAAAGTCAGTTTGTTAGAAGTGTTATTTTGTAACGAGATTCACGATTCGATACATTTTTTTTTAAAATTCAATTTTTGGTAAACTGTTGAATAATATATAAAGAGAAATCCTCTTAAATATATAATTACTTAAAATTTAAAAAGGACATGGTTTTTATGATATACTACCTCCGATTCTACTTATAGGATCACTTTTGTAGTGTATTTTACATTACAAAAGTATTCCTATAATTAGGATTGGAGAAGTATAACTTGTATGTAAAAGTAAAAGTTAACTTATTAAAAATATATATAATAATATAAAATTTGATATATTCACTAATGCAAAAAATGTAAATTTTAAAGTTGGATATGTTGAAAAAAATTATATAAATACTTCTATTTACATTTAGGAAAAAAAAAACATTAGCAAGGGACAACATGGAAAAAGGGTGGTTAAAAATTTTCTTAATGGACTTTTAGAATGCACATTAAAAAAAAAAAAAAAACCACTAAAGCAACATTAGTTAAAAAGGTCTTTTAAATGCTCAATGCTCTATCCAAGAGCACACAATAATCAAGCTGCCATTATAATCCGCAGAAGAAATGAAAACAAAAATGATCATGTCCCGTTACTGGAGAGCAACCAGAAAGACAATGGCATCTACTAGAATGTCAAAATGCAAATCGACAGTTAGTTTTTAATTTGGACTGTTGAGAGTATTATATACAGAATAAACCTGGATTTTATGTACCCATCTAGAGACACTTTATTCTTTCTTCAACAACTAAATTCAGATTAACTTTATTTATCGATCATTGAAGATGAAATGAGACCCTTAGCTTGAGGATAATCTTTCGGAGGTAAGATAATGTATTCAAAACAGAAGTGGTGGTTAGAATTAGGACGATGACCACATGCAAGACTGTTGATTCAATTAAAATCCAATTTTGAAGGGCTTCGTGTCCCTCTCACAATGAAGCGACATAAAGAATCAGAAACAACTCACTCAAAGTAGATTTAGATGCCCATTTCTTAAAAATAGACCCGCATATTATAATATATCTTCCGCACTTACTTTTAGCACTTAATCATCATTCCTTCAAAATTATAGATCCAAAAGGATTCAATTATGTTATTTCCTTTTGTACTCTCCTACATACTTTTTTAATCATTCTCTCTATATTTTTTTTTTTAAAAAAATAAAGAATCTAAACATAATTGACCTGTATTGGATTGTATTACTCTATTCCGTGCTCTTAGTTTAACCAAATAGTCCCATATTTGTTTAACCAAATGGGTATAAAAAGCCTTGTTCCTCGTCTTCTTTTTCTGTCCTAAAACATGCCAAAACGCCCATTGATCTTAAATGAGACGTGATTAGCTCAAAAGAAACCTTGGATTGTTACACCAATGACATATATAGATGCATGACAACAACCTTAATTACCAAACATATATAAGGTTAAGAGTTATACCCTTGTCATATATATATGCACTTGTCCCTAGCCCCAAAAGAAAAGGTTCAAGTTATAATAATAATTTGAAGTAATAATGAAGTTCAATTAATGCAACAGTAATCACCTGATGAGAATCTTTCTTGGCCTTGAAATGAAAAGAGGGGGTGTAATTAACATATCTTCCTCAAATTAAAGCCGAAGAAAGAGAAACTTTATATGTTAGTTGTCCTACTCCTGCCTACTCAAATCAAAAGGCAAGGGAGTATATGTAAGTTAGCTTAAATGACACTCACTGGCTAATCAGTTTTAAACTTGATTGTTCCTTATTATTAACACTTTATGTCGGCCATCCACCGCACCTTAACCAAATACTTTAATTTGTATGCGTTTTGGGTGAAAAATGAGAAGACAAAAATATGAGAGAAGCAAGTTAATAAGGATCGGATGAGGAAGAGATCAATTAAAACAACGACCACTATACCATGCAAAAGTTCCATAATCTTTATTTCATGTTGAAAATTTGCTTAAGAAGAGGAGAAAGAAACAGGCCAATCATTTGTATCGGCTTAGTAAAAATTTCTCCTCCCAAATGAACTCAACATGATCGAAGGATAATAAAAGCCATGCTACACAATTAAGCATGGCTCAAAAAAGCAACAAAAAAAATATTGGGGCATGGGATCACCTAGAGCGAAAAAAGAAAACACTAAGCTCTTGACCAGTGGTTCCTTCTGGATCAATCAAGTGGAAGGATTCAGAATTAGAGGAACCTCGAACTCGTCGAAACTGGGCTCTGAGGTACACGAGCTCATAATTATGTTTTATAGTACCAGCACCCACTACAACAGGACGCATCACGCTCAAGGCTTCTAAATCTCCCTTTGAAGGCATGCGTTTAACAGCATAACCCATCTTCTTCCCATTGCAGTGTACACCCCACAACGGCGTCGACAAAAGGTTCCGGTAAGATCCCGGCATGGCGGTGGCGCTCTCCAGTGCAATTCTCAGTGTTCCTCCTTTCATTTCTCTGGCTAAAGTCTTGGTCGTGATTGGTAATTCAAGGAGTAGAACTGGATTCGTTGACTGGGGGTTGAGTTGAATGCAGAATTTGACTTTTCCCCGGCGATGTCCAAAAATGGTGCCGGTGATGGTGGAGGTTAGAAGAGGGAGGTGAATGTTGTAGTTGTGGTGCGGTTTGAGATCATCGTCGTGGTCATGTTCTAGGAAGGTGCATCTGCAGATGGGGATTAGAAGTTGAAGCACAGAACGTAGGAGCCGCCATGAGCGCACTTGTTTGTGGCAGTCCACGGTGGTGGCGTCCATTGCTATATATATGGCTTCTCTTGGGTTGCTTGTTGCCACCTCGTGTGGATGCTTTATATAGCTCAGCATGCACTAATAATTCATATATTTTTTTTAAAAAAATCAATGCCTTGCCTCATCTTACTATTTTTACCGCAAAATTCCACACGTTTGTCTCAAAGGGCTCTTAACTTAGCCCTTGCGCCCTCACTTGTATTATATTCTTCAAGAGCTTCCCAGCCCCTTTTATCTTTTATGTATATATGATATGCAGCGGCCTGACCGCCTGAGGTATTTTTTTCTTGTCCATTTAATTCTTAAAAGTATTTTGTGGTATATCCATCAATGTATTTTTTCTAATACATCTAGTATTATAAAATATTTTTTTAGGAGTGTCTAGTACATAAGCTGTTTTTTGTGTGTATTTAACACCTTAAAGTAATTTTTTTTTTTGTATATCCAATATAATTTCTTTATTATCTAAACTGGTAAGTGATGGACGTCCTATAAAATATATAGGTATATTATTAAATTATTATTATCTTTAATTATTATTGAGAAACTATAGATAGGAGTATTATAGGAAAAAATTGACAAAAGTTAAAACTTGCTCTTATAATTAGGACTAAAACCAACTCTAAAATTTGCTCCTATTATTAGGACCGGAGGGAGTACTTCAGAGTGTTTTGGATGCACATGGAAAAATAGTTCATGATGCTATATCTCAACCCTTTATATTATTCTCTCTGATTTTTTTTTTTTTAATGAAATATAAATTATACAATCTATTCTGAAAGGTTAAATTGATGCATGGTAAAATCTCAGTTGACAAAAAAATGAAGTTGTTCTACTAATGTGTCATCACAACGAACTAATTTAATTTATATTGCTGAAAATAATTTTTTTGTGTATATGAGTTTTTTTTAAAAAAAAGCATGGGGTCAGAGTCAACAAACTAAACGGAAAGAGCCCAAGCCAATGGGATTGTAACTTAATATTATGAAAGCTTCTCTATAAGTGGGAGCTTATGAGTTTAATCTCGCTTCTAATCTTAAACTATCAATGTTTAGCCCTTTAATTTTAATTTCAATATTTTTTTTTTTAAAAAAAAAGAACAAAGAAAGAACCCAAAAACAAGCTACAACAGGGAGACTAGCCCACATGCCTCGTACTATACCCTTATTCCTCCATTTCTTTAATTAGAGGCTTGTTAATTATTTAGCAGATAATATGAGGTACTTATAATTAGCATATAATAATGTCTGGCATTCTGTATTTTAAGAAACACACAATTAACTCCCTACAGTTTCCATCTCAAAGGGGTAAGGAAGGAAGACATGGCAATGATCATCTTGAACCGTAAGACTGAAGTATTGAAAGAAGTATAATCAGAACTCCAATCTTCGGGAGCATGAAAAGTTACACAAATTGAGGATGAGATGATTTGAGGAAGACAAAGACTATTGAAATAGTAATTATTTATTTGAAATTATTGAGAGGAAATATGTGAGATGGAGAGTTCCGTACCAGCACATTGTAATGCAGCAAATGATTGAGCCATTAGATTTTGCAACACAAAGCTCCAAATACATACAACTGTTAAACTTGGACTGATTATATTTGGCCATCCCCAAGCACAACACAAATATATATTCAGGAGATTCTTGAAGGCACTTTTGTCTCAATTATTCACAAGACACTCCTTCGATTTTTTAAAAGAAAAAGTGAGGCACCAACTATAACTACGAGCGTTATTAAGCGAAGAAGAAGGAGGCATGTGAAAGGAACAGAGCGTGGTGTGTGGAGGAAGCCAGAAAAATTAAAGTTTGCTTCCCCCTTTTGCTTTCTAGCCTGTTCCCTCCCACTATATTTCTTCTATTTTCTTCCTTTTGTTTTGTATTCAGCTTACCTTTTCTATTATTCAATTTTTTCCCCCCAAAAAAAAAAATTTTAATAAAGTTTCAAGTGCATGTAAGTCAGTGTCCAAGGTTAATGACCATGACACAAGAAGAACACGAGGAAGCAGCAATATGTGGAAGGAAGAAGAGGAAAACACGAGATTGAGAGTGTCACATTTTGCTTCGGCAGGGTGGGGGTAAAGTTCAGAAGGGTGTGGCCAAAACCAGAAAGAAAAAGAGGAAAGAAAGAGCGCATAAATAGATTGGCATGCAGTGAAAACTAGAGAATAGTGTCGCTTGTGTTTCTCATAGATGTATTTAGCACATGCAAGTATACCAGACAATGGCTCTGTTTGGGTTGGCAGTAGGAGCGGTGGCTTAAAAGCTACTGACTTTAGAAAAAGCTTGGTAGGAGTGGTAGCTTAAAAGCTATCTAATTTGTGTTTGGATTGATAGTGGTAGAAGTGGCGGGACCCACGTCAAAAAGCTGAGAACGTTTTAGAAAAAGCTCTATGGTGGAGTTTTTGGCTTAACGGACTTTTTGAGCGTTAGGAGCTTTTTCTTAACGCTCAACCCAAACAGACCAAATGAACGTTGGCAGCGTTAGTGAACTTTTTTTCAAAATTACTGGTCCTAACGCTCTGGATTCCAAACAGAGCCAATACTGGTTGTGCCGACTCACTGTCTTGGGTCCTTGTCTACACTTTGGCCAAAAAACAAACACGTTTCATTTCACTCATTCGCTGTCACAGATATTCTTTTCTTATCTGCACTGTGGGGTTTTGAATTTGTAGATATTCGGCTTTTTTTGTTTTGAAAAACATGTATAATATCCCAATCATCAGCGACAAGAAGGCCTGCTGGATTAGACTGCTACGTTGGAACTTTGCCAATTTGGAGTACAAATAATGGCACATTCTTTCTTGTTTTACTTTTTTTTTTTTTTTTACTTTCTTGTTTTACTTATTTATTCCTATGTGGTCATGTCATGTGGATAGGAACCAGGTTCCATATATATATACTAAAACGTGATATTCATCTCATTTTCTTGGACGGTCCCGAAGGTGAGTCCTGTTAGATGCTTATGGGCGCAGGTCCAACCTATTCTGTACGCGGATCGAGCCCATTACTTTTGGAACTGAAATCGCATCCTACGGTATCAACCCAAGAAAATAATTAATTCTAGTTTATTGGGTGAGTGTCCTATCAGTGTTTGAGGGTCCGGTTAGACCAAGAGTGTTTGGGATTTAATTCCCCTTTTATGTAATTTTCCTTATTGTAATGTAGGCTTTATGTCATCTTTTATAGCCAAAAAAAAAACAAGAAAATATCTTATTTTCCAAGATTACAACTCATACACACATCTATATCAAAAAAAAGAAAAGAAAAGAAAAAGAAACCCTCATACCTACATCTTGTAGGTTTAATTAAAAAAAGGTTCATTAAAGAGAGGAGGTTCAATCCTAAAATTAATTAAGATAGTAAAAAAGACATTATAGCTTTTGAGTGTCTAAGCACCTTAGGGTAATAGACAGTCGTCCTGCCTTAATACTAGTATCATCGAAAAGAAAGGGAGGCTCTGCACTGTCATTAAATTATGAGTGAACCTAACCTTTTTCCTGAAATTATAATATCAAAAAAAAATCATACACATTACAAGTGAACACATCAAATTACAAAAAGAAAATAGATATTAAGAGGGATAAGAAGCTTATTTAAACAGCTTTGCTCTTTTCAAATGGGGCGGTTAAGGTCAAGCATTCGTAACTTGTGTTAGAAAAGTCGCTCGAATCCGCTTTCGTATTTTGGCACGCCTATCCATTTGTTGCACGCAAATGTAAACGCCCTATTAATGAGACCCTGATGTTTACTTGCCACCCCTTTTGTTTAATCTTTCTTTTGAGTTTGACCAAACTTTTTTGGTTCAATCTGCTGACCCCTGTTTCCAGATTACTCTTCGGTCACGTTTTCATTTAGGATGTGAATGTTCCCCATTCAGACCTCGCAAATCAGTCTTACAAGAAACCCCATTTCCTTCTCTATTTCTGTACGCGTTACACATCTTTATAACCCACTTTCGACTAATTCCAATCCATCAAATACTATTTCCTTCTGTTTTTAATATAAAACCAAGTTAACTTTTTTTAAAAAAGAGATTAAGGAAACTAAATAAATAAATTAATCATATTATATATTATTTATTCTTAAATTATATATCAATTTATTAGTCAAATTAATTAATTTAAATAAAAAAATAAAATAATTTAATTAACTTTTTAAATCTCCTTAGAAAAATTAATTTTCTCTCATATTTAGAACCCGAAAGAATATTATATGCTGTTATCCCCTGCATTTTATTACAATTGGATATTTCTTAAATCATCATTCTCCCAGGTAGTAATGTGAAACCGTTTAATACAATACTGAACAAAAAGATGTCACTGTTGAGCCGTTTCTTTCCTAATTTGTTGTCCTGTCATCGTGTCCCTGTGATGCTTTTTAAAATTAAGCAGTGAGATTTCTTGGTTTTAATTTTTAATATTATGTGTGCCAAAATTTATACAGTGATTTCTAAGTTTATGAAAGTTTGGTGTAGAATCAAGGGTTGGCGGAGATCAAAGGCCAGGCCATCCATGGATACGGCGCTGACATGAATTTGATATCATCATTGAATCATAGGGATGGATGGAGCCCCACTTGATGATGAACCCCACCAAGTCAGCCACCGCCTTTGCTCTTTACTGCTCTTAATTCTCTCTCAGCCATCATTGCTCTGCGCACCACCAAAGACACACACTCATGGCGAAGCTGAGGGACCTGATTGGGGTGATGAAGGACAAGGCCTCACAGGGCAAAGCCGCCTTGCTCTCCAAACGTGCCACCCTCTCCCTCCTACGCGCCACCAGTCACGACTCCTTCACTCCTCCCACTCCTAAACAACTCTCCACCCTCCTCTCCTTCGGCGACGGCTCACGCACCGCCGCCGCCGCCGCTATAGAAATCCTTATGGATCGCCTCCAGAAGACCCAAAACTCCGCCGTAGCCCTGAAGTGCCTCATCGCAGTCCACCACATCATCAAGCACGGCGCCTTCATCCTCCAGGACCAGCTCTCCGTGTACCCTGCCTCCGGCGGTCGAAACTACCTCAAACTCTCCAACTTCCGAGACAACAACAGTCCCATCTCGTGGGAGCTATCTTCTTGGGTCCGATGGTACGCCCAATACATAGAGCAGTTGCTATGCAGCTCCAGAACCCTAGGTTTCTTCCTGGGATCAAAATCTTCGTCCGACGCAGAGTCACAAGAAGAAAGAGTATCGGGCCTCATGAACGCAGATTTGTTGAGAGAGACGGACGCTTTGGTGACGCTGATCGACGAAGTCGGAAGAAAACCAGATTGCGGATCGACAAAGGGGAACAGATTAGTGGAAGAGATAGAGAATTTGGTGGGGGAGGATTTGGATTCGATCATGAAAGAGGTGTGTGTGAGATTGAAGGAGTTCAGAGAGAGATTGGGATGCCTGAGCTTCGGGGAAGCGGTGGAATTGGTTTATGAGTTGAAGAGAATGGAGGAGAGTAGAGAGATGAAGACGATGGTGGTGGAACAGAGCTTCTGGGATGCTGTGAGAGAAGTGAAGGAGAAAGCAAACCAGGAGGTGGTGAAGGAAGAGGTTAAGGCATACAAAACCGTGAGAAGACATAGGGCCAGCGAGTCAGATCGGTTTGAGAGGTCAGTTCTCAACTCTGCGGATTATCTCCGATTTCCCTCCGGAAGGTTATTATTGTAATTATGGAATATCTTTTCCTCCTTTTGGTGGGATTGTGATTTACATCTGACAATTGCATATAAGCTTACTTTAATTCATAATCTCCTTGAAAAAAAATTTGTTTCTGGAAATTGTTTTAGATATGATTTGATCATCTGCATATAAAACTGTACTGTGTGATACAAAGCACGTACGCGAATCCAAGACGAAGAAGGAAGTTGAGTATCGGTTGAGTCCGGATGTGGAGAGAGAGAGAGTTTTCTGCTAAGTGCTAACGAACTTGTAAAGGTAAATTAAGAGGTGGATCCCATATTTATGCAATTAGATATCACTCTGGTCTTATTTATAAGTTCATATTGATTGAAAAAATTTAGTTCTATTTATAAGTTCCTTTTGACTAAATAAATGAGATTGTGACAAATTTTGTCCATATTTGTACCAATAAAAATAGAGAAAGAAGAAAAAGTTGAAAGCACCCAATCATAAATGAGGGTAAAGTTACAAATTCACCTCATAATCATTAAGCTAACTACCTCTCCTTGGTATATGTGATTTGGTCAAAATGAGACTTATAAATAGGATCAGAGTGATACAAAACCTCCTTTCACATAAGTGCCTAGTTTCCATTAGAAGAAACAGATTCCTACCTGTTACAGACCGGCCCAATAGGCCCAGTTACAGACCGGCCCAATAGGCCCAGGTCCAGACCTCGGCCCAACTACGCCTACGGCGGGATCTGCACTATATTAGGAAAGGATCCGAGATCCCACGAATTTAGGATCTCATCAATGAGGATTCTCCTTCAGTCATAATCCCAACAAATCAGTCCATGATCTATCAATCAGGGATATCGCCCATCAATATGGGGATACACGCGCCAGACTCCTCTATAAATAGAGGAGAACCCTAAACAGGTGCACACGTTCTATCTTATGCTCTATTTACATTCCGTCACACAGAGCACACACCCCACTCCCCTGGCTACGTGCCTTCCAGTTTATCACGAACTATGTGGACTTTGATCCCTTCAAAGGGTACGTAGACTCTAGGCTTGACAACCTAGTCAAGTCCAATCTCTGTGTTCTTAGGACAGAACATTGGCGCCGATCGTGGGGATCTATAAACTTCAATCCCTGTGACCACTGATGGTGAGCACTAGAAGCCACACCAGAAACCCCCAGCCGGTGGGAGGAGACCCCCAACCAAGCCAACCACCACCGGATCAGCCGCCGAAGCAACCACGGCGACAAAACACCCCCGAAGGGCACGTCACTGACACGACAACCACCCCTTCGGCAGAGAATCAGCAGCCATTAGGAGCACTCACAGTGGCTCCAACGAGAGACGTCCAGGCAGTTGAAGCCGATGTCCGCATCATTCGGAGGACGCAGGAGTCGTTCCTCCAGTGGCTAGAAAACAAGGAGAAACGAGACGACCTGTAGAGGCGGGCCGACTTTGAAGCCATCGGCCGAATGATCCAGGAAGCGCTCGAAAAAGATCGCCGGCAGGGAAACCGACGGAGGAACCATAGGCATGGAAGGAGAGCCCCCGTGGATGATAGCAGTTCCTCGAGCAACTCAGAGCCCAGTGAAGAACGAGGCAGACCACGGTCCCCGGAAAACAGAGAGAACCACGGTGTCGGTCTTAACCGCACTGATCGGCCTGCAAGAGAGGACCGAGACCGAGAAGAGCCCCGTGTGGAGGATAGAACTCCCCGGACCCGCAGATCTCCTCGCCATGGATCTCCCCGTGAATATCGAGTCACGTTCTTGTCGGACTCTGGAAGATCCCCGTTTTCAAGGGAGGCGGCCACGGCCCGTTATCCGAAGCACTTCGATTTGGCCGACCTTCCGAAGTACGATGGAACCCAAGATCCACGCAACCACCTTGATGTGTTCGAAAAGCTGATGTGGGTACAACAAATTAGCGGCCCAGTTATCCAGCGTCTTTTCGCGGTCACCCTGCACGGGCTTGCACACAGATGGCTGACCTCTCTCCCGGACAACTCAATCCGAAGCTATGAAGACCTCAGACGCAAGTTCGAGTTGCATTTCGCCACTAGTAAGAAACAACCAAAGACCACATTCACGCTGAGCAAGGTACGACAGAGGAAAGGAGAGGCCCTACAGAAGTACCTGGACCGGTTCCGTGATGTAGCCATGCAGGTGCGGTCGCTGCCCGAAGACGTCCACGTACACTACCTAGTCAATGGACTAGATCCTTCATCCCGGCTGGCTCGACACCTATGCAAAAACCCGGTGTACACCTTGACCGAATTCTATACAGAGGCGAAGAAATACCTGGAAATGGAGCAGATGGAGGCGGCCAATGCCGACGAACCCGAACGGACTAGCAAGAGCCCGCCCAGTGACGAGGAACGGCCCGGAGGGACGAAGGCCGGCCCCAGAAGATGGAACCGAGAAGGCCGAGCCAAGCCTGACCGAGCCGATCAAAAGGCCAAGTACGATAGTTATACCCCGCTGAATGTCCCTCGGTCTCAAGTATGGAAAAAGGTAGCACAGGCCGAGATGAAGCGGGTGGACAAGCCGAGGCCGATCCGAGGGCGCTCCAGCATGGACCGCTCCAAGTTCTGCAACTTCCACGACTGCCACGGCCATACGACTGACGAGTGCTATGACCTCCGCGACGCTATCGAGAAGTTCGTGAGAGATGGGAAGCTGCGTCAGTATGTGATCAAGACTCAAGGAAGGACGAGTGGCAAGCGCACTGACCGCGGCCACAGTAGAAGTCCGCCCAAGGAAACTCGGAAGCAGGGGAAGAAGCAGAGGACGGCCTCAGACAACGAATTTCCCGACGTAGATTTCCAGTGCAACGTCGTCAGCGGAGGATTCGGAGGAGGAGGAGACACTGTAAGCCAGCGGAAGAAATACCTCCGCGAGGTACTGACCGTCCGAGACCTCCCCAAGTTCAAGAAGGACCCCAAGAGGCCGAAGCCACCTACCTTGACCTTCACCGACGAGGAGCTGAAAGACGTCATATCCGGCCACCTGGATGAACTAGTAATTACTGGAACCTTGGTTAACTGCCGAGTTAAAAGAATTTTCGTGGATGCAGGGAGTTCGGCCGATATTATAAGCTGGGATGCCTACAAAAGGATGCACCTCGACAAGGAGGACCTCAAGCCATGCAAAACCACCCTGATTGGGTTCAATGGCGAACAGTCTTTTCCGAAAGGATACATCGACCTCAGGCTGACCCTGGGGACCAAGGAAGCTTTCAAGTCCGAGCGAGTGAGATTCGTAGTCGCCGACTTCCGATCCCCTTACAACATCATCCTGGGCAGACCAACGATCCACGACTGGGACATTCTGGTATCTACCAAACACCAAAAACTGAGGATGGTCAACAATAAGAACCAGATAATTGTGGTATTCGGAGACCAGAAAGAGTCGAGGCAATGCTATATTGAAGCTCTCCAGGTCGAGGAAGGAGGACCCTTGTCTCCACCTCGGCTCGGATCCAATGAGCACGTAGCCGAAGCCGGCTCGGACGAGCGCCCGCGGCAGCAAGTCAACATGGTAGAGCTCGACCTCCGAGAACAAGATGATTCGAGACCTAAGCCAGAAGGAGAGTTGGAGGAGATAGTGCTAGGCGAAGACCCGTCCAAGACCGCCAAAATTGGCCGAGACATGGAGGACAGCCTAAAGGCTCTTATGATTCGCTTCCTAAGGCAGAACCAAGACGTCTTCGCATGGACCTCGGCCGAAGTACCCGGCATCGACCCCCACTTCTGCTGCCACAAGCTCGGCATATGGCCGGGATCAAGACCAGTGGCACAAAAGAAGAGGAACATTACGGACAACAGGCAGAAGGCCTTGGAGGACCATGTAGAGGAGCTCCTAGCGGCCGGTTTCATCCGAGAGGTGCAGTACACCACCTGGCTCTCCAACGTAGTGATGGTCCTCAAACCCAGCGGCAAATGGAGAGTCTGCGTCGACTACACCAACCTCAATAAGGCCTGCCCAAAGGACTCCTACCTGATGCCTAACATCGATAAGCTTGTGGACAACTTGGCCGGGTACCAGCTCTTCTCCTTCATGGATGCCTACTCCGGTTATAACCAGATCGCCATGCATCCGGACGACCAAGAAAAGGCCGCCTTTATGACTGATAAGGCGAATTACTACTCCTGTCATGCCTTCCAATGACGGGATTTGGAAGGTCTACGTGGATGGTTCGTCTAACGCAAAGGGCAGCGGTGCAGGAGTCATCGTGGAAAACCCGCAAGGGGTAGCCACCGAGCACTCTCTTCAGTTAAAGTCTCAGACCTCCAATAATCAGGCCGAGTACGAGGCCCTGCTGGCCGGACTGCTTCAGGCAAAGGACAATGGCGCCCAACGGGTAAAGGTTTTAACCGACTCGCAGCTCGTCGCAGCTCAGATTGACGGCACCTATCAGCCAAAAGGCCCACTAATGGCCAAATACCTGAACCGGGCCAAAGAACTCATGGCCGAATTCGAAGAGGTGACGGTTTCCCACATCCCAAGAGAGGAGAACGCCCGGGCTAACATCCTCTCTAAGCTGGCAAGTACAAAGGGGCCGGATAATCACAGGACCGTGATCCAGCAAAATCTGACCGAGCCAAGCTGCATCATGGCCATCTCAGCAGGCCTCGACTGGAGGAAGCCGATAGAAGACTACCTCGAAAGGGGAATTATCCCTACCGACACCACCGAGGCCAAGAAGCTGATCAGAGAGGCCGCCCTCTACGCCATGGTTGATGACCAACTATACAGAAAGAGGCTCTATTGCCCGATGATGAGGTGTCTCGGCGATTCTGAAGCAAAATATGTGCTGGCCGAACTCCACGAAGGCAGCAACGGCCACCACATGGGGGGCAAGGCACTCGCCCGAAAGGCGCTACGTGCCGGCTACTACTGGCCCACTATGAAGCATGACGCCATGGAAAAGGCTAAGACGTGCGACAGTTACCAGAAACATGCCAGGATCATATGGCCACCGCCCTCAGAATTGAAGGGGATGCCAGCCCCCTGGCCCTTCTACAAGTGGGGCATGGACATCCTCGGACCGTTTCGGCCAGCGTAGGGGCAATGCCAATGGCTCATAGTCATGGTAGACTACTTCTCCAAATGGATCGAAGCAGAGCCCCTCGCCACCATAACCTCGGCCAGAGTGATAAGGTTCTTCCGGCACAACATCGTCTCCTGTTTCGGAATACCAGCCGAGGTCGTCACGGACAATGGCACCTAGTTCATGGACCATCGATTCCAAGCGCTAATGTCCAACCTGGACATCAAGCAGCACTTCTCATCCGTGGAACACCCCCAGACAAATGGCCAGGCCGAAGCCGCCAACAAAGTCATCCTGGACGGGCTCAAGAGACGAATGTTGCAAGTCGACACCAGCTGGACCGACCAGCTCCACAACGTCCTATGGGGATACCGGACAAGCCTACAGTCTTCGACCCAGGAAATCCCCTACAGGCTAACCTATGGATGCGAGGCAATGATCCCGGTCGAAATCGGACAGCCATCCTGGAGAAAGGTCAGAGCCAGACAGGAAGGGCAGGAGTCGAATGACGACGCCTTGAAGACAGACTTGGACCTCATTGACGAAATCCGGGTCACGGCACACTGCCGGGAACTAGCCGCTAAGCAGCTACTCGCGGCTAAGTACAATAGAAAGGTCCGACCCCGGGCTTTTAACCGAGGCAACCTAGTACTCCGACGGGCCGACATAGGCAACAAAAATGCCAAGGACGGGAAGCTGGCGGCGAACTGGGAAGGGCCATATCGGATTAAGGAAAAGCTCGACGGTGGAGCATATACCCTCGAGACTTTGGCACGAAAGCCAATCAAAAGAACTTGGAATGCCGACAAGCTGAAGATCTACTATAGTTAGACCCCTTTTCAGCAGTGTTTGTTCACTTTATGATTTTTTCATTGAGTGTGTTTCCTTATCGTTGTTTTCACTTTGAGTCCAAGTTACGTCGCTTCTGATCATGATGTTTTGTAAAGCCCCTTAGGGATATTTCTTTTTATCAATAAAGGATCCCACAGAGGAGAAGTTTGAATGTGCACAAAATTCGCTTATGCATGAAGTCGAAGCCATGAAGCTCGGCCCACAACAAAAAGACCGAGGCAAAGAAGCCCGGCCAAGAAACCGAAAGCCGAGGCCATTAAGCCCGGCACTGGTAGAAGGCTTCGAGGCCGCGAACCCAGCCACAAACAAAAAACATCTTGATGTATGAAAACCGGCCGTTGTACTCCGACAGGCATTGGTTAGAGCTCGGCGAGGGCGCCACCCAGGGCCCCTCATGAAATTGACGCGTCAACGCTCCCCGACTAAGTAAGCGGACTGTCATGCCGACCCTGATCAGGTCAAAATGTCCGACTGGAGGCAACCGAAGCCTCGGTTAGACACGTGGTAGTCTAGCCTTTACGTCGCTTAAACGTGATCCGACTAAGAGAAAAGTTGGAGTCCGGTTATTCGAAAATCGGGCCGAGGCAGTACAGTTAGTTATGCCTGACGAGGCTGAAACGAGACAACCTTGCCCCAACCTCCCACACACTAAATGTGGTAGAGTACCCAAGGCCTGCTCACATGCAGCCGGTAAACACTAAGACTTAGGCAAAAGAGCGAAATCACCCATTGCCTAAGTTATGCATAACGGCACGTACTCATGCGGCCGACCAACGCATAAGCTCAGACAAAAGGATGACAGAGTTGTAAGCCATCCATAGTCTAAAGCATCTAAACGGTTCATACTCACATAACCGAGACATACACAAACCGAGGCAAAAGGATGACGACGGAAAATAAACCATTCATTGCCTAAGGTAGATAAACAAGCTCGGAGTCGCACGAAAAAGGTAAAAGGATGATAACAATTCAAATCATTCATTACTCCAAAAATTATTTACAATGGCACAAGGCCAGAATTGTTCAAACAAGATTACAGGGGCACCAATGTAACATCCTGATTTTTGAGTCTACAGACTAGAAAATTAGCCTATTTTTGGAGGACTATTAGACCCTATTTTTGAAAATGAATTTAGAATCAGTATTTTATTGGACATGAATAGTGTTTACTATTCACAAATACGTACATGAATAGTATTCACTATTCACAAATACGTATTCACTTTTTATAAATACGGTATTTAATCGATATTTTGAGAAATATGAAAAGTATTTACTATTTACAAATACGTATTTACTATTCCAAAATACGGTATTTACTATTCATGTGGGACCCACGTCAAATTATTTCTCCTCTGCCGACAGAAACTCTCGTGAGTTTGAAAATTTTGGTCGCGGGACCCACTCAATAATAATTTATTATTTAAATAATAATATTATATTATAATAATAAAATATTATATTATTAAAATATTATTAAAATTTTTATAAAACGTTCACGGGGCGGCTGAAGTTCACGGGAGGTTTTCTTTTTAGTTTTTAGGAAAATTACGTAAAACGACCCAGAGACGAAAATTACACTTAAAGACCCATTTTCCAACTATAAATAGACCTTTCATTTCATTTCATTCTTCACAACTCCTAGAGCCATTTAGAGAGAGGAAGAGAGAGAGAGAGAAGGAAGGAATGAAGAATGATGGTATGATCTGAGGTTGAATTATTTGGTGATGGTAAATTGAGAGTATTGAAGTATTGGTAAAATAAGCTTGGAATTGAGGTAACCTTGGTTATTCTTTTATATACTTGTCAAATATTTACATGTGTATATTTATTTACTGTTTTGGGATTTATTGTGCCTATAGAAGGCTTGATTTGGAATCTGATAATGTTGTTTTGATGAGAGTGGATATTCTTGGAGCCCTTGGTATCACTTTTCTTTTAACCGGGTCAAATATGACACCTCCTTGGTTGTGATTTTACCAGGAGGGGAGCCATGTTGAAGTTATGAGTATTGGATATGTTATGATGAGAGATGAGTTATGTGTTAGATTGCTCCAGTCAACGGTTATAAGAGGTGGTCAGGGTAATAAGGGTGATCTATTCATCATTGACATATTTTATATTGTGAGATCTCTTGTGAATTATTGGAAAATAAATTATGATGTTTTTGGAACCCTTTTTGGGAGGGAGTTTTGGTAACCGAGTCGAGAACTATTTTGTGAAAGGTTTTTATATAAAGGCATATATTTTAATTATTGTGAATTTATAAATATGTTCTCGTTCTTGGTTAGCATGTATATTTCTGAATAACCAATGGTTACGGGGATCTTTGGATCTTACGGTTACTTTGTTTATTTTTTTTTTTTCAGGTAAATGATTTAGTAGGGAAATCAGGGAAGGCACATATGGAAAGCTCATGCTATGTTATTTTATTTGCCATGACCATAAGACTTCCGCATTTTGAAAACTCTGATATTATTTTGGATTTATTTTGGCCCTGTATAAATGAATTTGTATCTTTGGCCAAGTTTTTGGGTGTTAAAATTGAGGCGTTTCATTTTTGGTATCAGAGCAATGGTTCTGGCCAATTTGTTGATTTCCTAACAGTTTTCTAAAAGAAAGAGGTCGTGGCAAATTAAATATCATAACATTTGCACTTCCCTGTTAGATTTAGAATTTATTTAGCTATTTTCTTATTTAGTGTCCTTGTGATATCTATAATTGTTTTTGAGGATTTATAGTTTGAGATTGTGATTAAGGTTAGATTGTGAATAAGGTTTGATATTTTATCAGAGTGGCGCAGCGGAAGATAATGAATTTTGAGGACAAAATTTTTTTTAGGAGGGGAGAAATGTAACATCCTGATTTTTGAGTCTACAGACTAGAAAATTAGCCTATTTTTGGAGGACTATTAGACCCTATTTTTGAAAATGAATTTAGAATCAGTATTTTATTGGACATGAATAGTGTTTACTATTCACAAATACGTACATGAATAGTATTCACTATTCACAAATACGTATTCACTTTTTATAAATACGGTATTTAATCGATATTTTGAGAAATATGAAAAGTATTTACTATTTACAAATACGTATTTACTATTTAAAAATACGGTATTTACTATTCCAAAATACGTATTTACTATTCATGTGGGACCCACGTCAAATTATTTCTCCTCTGCCGACAGAAACTCTCGTGAGTTTGAAAATTTTGGTCGCGGGACCCACTCAATAATAATTTATTATTTAAATAATAATATTATATTATAATAATAAAATATTATATTATTAAAATATTATTAAAATTTTTATAAAACGTTCACGGGGCGGCTGAAGTTCACGGGAGGTTTTCTTTTTAGTTTTTAGGAAAATTACGTAAAACGACCCAGAGACGAAAATTACACTTAAAGACCCATTTTCCAACTATAAATAGACCTTTCATTTCATTTCATTCTTCACAACTCCTAGAGCCATTTAGAGAGAGGAAGAGAGAGAGAGAGAAGGAAGGAATGAAGAATGATGGTATGATCTGAGGTTGAATTATTTGGTGATGGTAAATTGAGAGTATTGAAGTATTGGTAAAATAAGCTTGGAATTGAGGTAACCTTGGTTATTCTTTTATATACTTGTCAAATATTTACATGTGTATATTTATTTACTGTTTTGGGATTTATTGTGCCTATAGAAGGCTTGATTTGGAATCTGATAATGTTGTTTTGATGAGAGTGGATATTCTTGGAGCCCTTGGTATCACTTTTCTTTTAACCGGGTCAAATATGACACCTCCTTGGTTGTGATTTTACCAGGAGGGGAGCCATGTTGAAGTTATGAGTATTGGATATGTTATGATGAGAGATGAGTTATGTGTTAGATTGCTCCAGTCAACGGTTATAAGAGGTGGTCAGGGTAATAAGGGTGATCTATTCATCATTGACATATTTTATATTGTGAGATCTCTTGTGAATTATTGGAAAATAAATTATGATGTTTTTGGAACCCTTTTTGGGAGGGAGTTTTGGTAACCGAGTCGAGAACTATTTTGTGAAAGGTTTTTATATAAAGGCATATATTTTAATTATTGTGAATTTATAAATATGTTCTCGTTCTTGGTTAGCATGTATATTTCTGAATAACCAATGGTTACGGGGATCTTTGGATCTTACGGTTACTTTGTTTATTTTTTTTTTTTTTCAGGTAAATGATTTAGTAGGGAAATCAGGGAAGGCACATATGGAAAGCTCATGCTATGTTATTTTATTTGCCATGACCATAAGACTTCCGCATTTTGAAAACTCTGATATTATTTTGGATTTATTTTGGCCCTGTATAAATGAATTTGTATCTTTGGCCAAGTTTTTGGGTGTTAAAATTGAGGCGTTACAACCAACGCCCCAAAACTTTTAAAAAGCAAAACAAAGCTAGGACTGGGAGCCGGGCGCCACGTCGATATTCTCCACCCCAGGATCTCCGGCGTCGGCTCCATGCCCCCCCCACCTCCTCCTCCACGTCCTCGGCAGGACCCTCGGCCGCCGAAGCCTCGTAAGGGAGGAAGGACCCATCCTCCCGAACAAAGGCACAATGATCATACCCTTCCACGTTAAGCTCGGTCCCGGGATTGAAGTGCCGGATCTGGAGCAAGGCCTGCTTGAAACATGCCTCGACAGTTTGGACTAGGGCATCAGTGAGCTCTTGGGAAGCCGCCTTCTCGATAGAGAGGGCCTTCTCGAGCGCCTCCTTCTCTACAGCAGCCAGAGCAGCCTGCTCCACTTGCAAAGCCTTGGCCGCAGCCAGGCTCTCGGACATCTCCTTTTGGGCCCGAGCATACTCCTCGGCTGCCTTCTCAGCATGCTGATAAGACAGCTAGAGCTCCTGATCAGCTTTTACCGCTGCAGCCTTGGCGGCGTCCTGCTCCGCCCTGGCCGCATCCTACTCCGCCTGGGCCTCCCCCAGCTTTGTCTTCACCGCCCCTAGTGTGGCCTTGGCCTCATCCCAGTCAGCCCAAGCCGCGATGAGCTCGTCCTCGGAGGAACTGGCCCTCTCCCTGATCTCGGCCAGCTCCTTCCTCAGCTGCCCAGCAGCAGCAGCCTCGGGCCTCAGCTCGACTTCCACCTTCCTCAGCCGCACACACTCAGCATCTGCACAGGCATAAAGGTTCCGGACCATTCTTAGCGCTTGAAGGTACCCCACCGACTTGATCAGCTCCTTCTGGGCCACTTGCAGACGGTCTTCGGCCGAAGGAGACAGGGGACGACCACCCTCCAGGAAATGTCGGGGCGGGTGGAACGCCACATCCACCTCAGGGGCCACCCCGTTATCCCACAAGAAGCTACGGGGAAAAACCGAAGAGGGACCCGTCGGCGGAGGGGGAAGTGGCACTGGGGAAGTTGAAGGGGATGGCGAGCCAGCAGGAGAGACCGTCACTTCGACGTCATTATCAGAATGACGACGTCCGTCCCCCTCAAAGCCTCAGGAACCTAGGACTCAATGCCCGGAAAAGGGCCAACAGCAACAACAACCTCCCGACCCTCCAGGGCCGGGGTTTCCAGCACAGGAGCAGGCTTGGAGGCCGTGGCAGAAGAAGAGCCCTCGGCAGCAGGACCCTTCGCCTTCTTTGAAGCCGGGGTAGTAGAGGCACCGACATCGGCAGAAGCCGCCCGCTTCTTCGGACGACTGGGCGGCGCCGCAGCAGCCCTCGACAGACGGGCATACAGGGGCAAAGCGTCCATGGTCCTAGCTGCAAGCAACAAAGACGAAATAAGTCAGACATGTAAAAAGAAGAATTCGAAGACAAATTCAAAAACTCAAAGACCTACAGGTGGGGGGCAACGGCTTCAAACCCAACCCCGAAATCCAGAAGGCCGCGCTTTGGGCCCCGTACTCCTCCACAAAGGCGGCCAGCCTCACGACAGAAGGGACGGTCTCGGGCAGGACGTCGTCGACACCTACCATATAAGACGTCGGCGGCTTGTCACAATGCCTCCCATGCCAATAAAGGGGGAACCTCACCCCTACGCCTGAACCCTCGGCCCCGTCCAGAAACCAAGATAACTGGTCGGGCTCGGCCACCACCTTGAAGAATGCGTTCTTAAAACGCTTAAAGGAGTCGGAGAAGGGCGTCATCAGTTTGCACTCCGCATTAATCCGAAGCGACACCAACCCTCTTAGCTTATCGCTTCCCTTTGGAGGGCTAGGTGTGAAGGGTCCGAAGAAATAGAAGAAAAGGTTGGTCGTGCACGCTATGGGAGGCGAAAAATGGGAGCACAGCCTCTCAAAAGCAACAAGGTACGCCCATCCATTTGGATGGAGTTGGGACGGGGCCAGGCGAAGATGCCGCAAAGCCTCCATCTGGAAGGGGGTGAAAGGAAAGGAGACTTGAACCCGTGTCAAACAATCACGGTAGAAAAAGAAAAACTCAAGGCAACCCTCTGGCCGAGCCACACAGATAGGCTCGTCCGCCGCCGGACACCTCAGAACACACCCCGGCATGTCTGGGACCTTCAGTCTAGTGATGTCCGCGTCCGACATCAGCGAGTGGGTCTTCAGCACTTCGTGTGACACCCAATTGTACTCCTGACATAAGGCTTCAGGCGGGCTGGAGGAGTCCGAACCCTCCGGCTCAGAACGGGACTTAGAAGGCCGTGACTTGGGAGCCATAAATAAACCTATACGAAGATAAACAAAGTTGATATTAGCGGAAGGCGAAAATACCTGGCACACACACAATAGCAGGTAAAAAAGACTGCGGACGCGGACGAACGGGGGTACGAGAAGGAACAACCGGGGCGGACCAATGCCGGCACGAGCCGAGTACGGTAAAAGCCTCGGTATCTCCACCACGAGCCATCAGCGTAGAAGCCTCCGCCAGGCAATCCCAGCAAGGCCCGAGATATCCTTCCGGGGCGGACGCTGGGCGGACGGCGGAAGGGCCCTCATAAAAGCTAAGAGGCTGGACCACCACCACCGGGGCTCCGGTCCCGGAAGAGGAGCTGACGTCGGCACCATCGGGCAATTCGAGAGGAAGAGCGCGTGCAGACAGTCAGAAAGGATGGCGAGGGATTGAGACCGAAACCCTGGCTGAAGAAGGACAAGCTCCAGCCCATCCCGGACGAACTTCACCACCTCAACGCAGGGGATCTAAAACTCCTGTAGCCGGCAGCTCACCCCCGAAAACCCAATAGGTGGCCCGCGGAAGACGCGCACGGAGGAACATTTCTTCCTCTGGCATTAACAATGCCCTTGGTCTAGGGACACCTCTGCCTCTCACCATGATTAGAAGCCTATGGAACCAAGGGCCAGTGTTTAAAGAAATTTTGGAATTTCGGGATGAATTTCGGGTACTATGACACTAACAGAAGCCCAGAAAAACCCAAAAACGCAGATGAGCGACAGCACGCGCAGCAATCCCAGGAATAAAACGGCAAAAGGCGAGAAAATACCGAACAAAATGTCAGAAGGAAGATGGAATACCTGTGTTTAGTGGATGAAGGGAGCTGGAACACTGGAAAAGGGTGAAAGCTCCACGCAAGAAGAAAATCTCTCCGTGGACTCTAGAAGAAAACCAGAAATGCCTGAAGGGAGTATGAGCAGTAGGAAAAGTGAAAGAGAGGCACGAAGCGGGCTATTTAAACCGAAATCCCAAAGCAAAAGGGATACAATGGTCTATTCCCGTACAAACACGATGGGATTGGCGCAGCCCGACGTAAGCGCTATAAATGCGCACTAGCCTCGAGAAGCGAGAAGACGCGGCGGTTGCAGGTTTCATCCACTAAGAACCTGACAGCTGTAAAGCCGCAATAATGACATGCGCAGGGGGAGACCCAAAGCGCTTTGCGAATTCCAAAAGGCGGAAGGTTCGAGTCTGGGGTCATCAGCGGGCATTAAGAACCGGGATAAAACGGCAAGCCACCCTAACAGGGTAAACCCAGCACTTTAGGCAGGACGCCGGGACGGAGGCAAGACAAGCCGACCACAGATCCTGACCGGACTGATGGCCAGGGCAGCCACAGCCTAGGGAGAAGGCCTCGGCCACACCCAGGACTGGGGGCAACATGCATCTCGGCCGTCCAGAAGCCTGAACAACCGAGCTGGGGGGCAACTGTTACGGACCGGCCCAATAGGCCCAGGTCCAGACCTCGGCCCAACTATGGCTACGGCGGGATCTGCACTATATTAGGAAAGGATCCGAGATCCCACGAATTTAGGATCTCATCAATGAGGATTCTCCTTCAGTCATAATCCCAACAAATCAGCCCATGATCTATCAATCAGGGATATCGCCCATCAATATGGGGATACACGCGCCAGACTCCTCTATAAATAGAGGAGAACCCTAAACAGGTGCACACGTTCTATCTTATGCTCTATTTACATTCCGTCACATAGAGCACACACCCCACTCCCCTGGCTACGTGCCTTCCAGTTTATCACAAACTACGTGGACTTTGATCCCTTCAGAGGATACGTAGGCTCTAGGCTTGACAACCTAGTCAAGTCCAATCTCTGTGTTCTTAGGACAGAACACTACCCACACATAAAATAGAGGGCCCCACATCTTTTTTATATGGGAATATGATTTATCCTGTCACAGGATAGAAGACTTTTTCCAGTGAAGCATATACGGCACCGTTTTGTCCAGTTTGACGCACTATGTCGGAAATCACAAAAAAAAAAAGCAGAATAAACTGAACAAAATCCAATAGCAGCAATATATATATCAGAACGCTGCCGTTGTTTCCTGTTAAAACAACATGAATGGTCAATACTAAGGAGCACCGGTGTATATGAGGAGTTAAGGGTCCAGTTCAAGAGGAAAAACTAACGGTCCGAGGTGCAGAAAATGCTGGACCGAGATGCATATGCAGTCAGCTGGGTTGGAGCTCGAGAAGCATGGGTTTACTGTCTTTGCTGCACCGAATCCGTGAAAGTAGTTGAATGAATCTTCTTTTCTGCATTTTCGTTAAACACGTTGTGATTTTTTGTGTGTCTCTGTGTTCTCGGCAATTTGTATTTATGACAGCAAAATGGGCAGCTGATATATATATTGCTGCTATTGGATTTTGTGTGATTTTCGACATAGTGCGTCAAACTGGATAAAACGGTGCCGTATATGCTTCAGTGGAAAAAGTCTTATATCCTGTGACAAGATAAATCATATCCCCTTTTTATATATATATACAAAAAAAAAAAAAAAAAAACTCAAGCACGGAAATCGAAGTATCTATGACATAAAGATACCTTTCTTTTCTAAAGTATATTCCCATATTATAAATTATGAATTTATGGTTGAAAAACTATTATTAAAAGCTATTGTACTTATTTCAAATATTAAGTACTAATTTGAGAATGCATTAGACAAATTGATTTTTGGAGAGCTCAGTTTTCCCACTATCACTCCAGTCCTTGTTTATAAGTCAAATTTACATAATTCTTACAAAGAAAGTTAGTTAACTTATTATTTGAAATTATAAAATCTCAAATCACGTATCTCCTATCAAATGAATAGTGAATTGCTTATCAAATTTCATTATTCCCTTATCAATTTTTATTAACAAACCTGATATAGGATTTTATCATTTAAAAGGTTTTTTTTTTTGTCATTTCCCTTATTAAATATCCAAAATTGATGCATTTTTCCTAATTTTACTTTTATTTGTGAAAAGTATTTAACAATTAACACTGTTATTAATCACTCTTTATAATAAGGATTTTTTTTTTTTTTGACTAAGCTAAACTTATAAAAAGGACTTTGGCGTCTTGGCAAAAAACAAATAAGGGACTAACACTTATTTTGCAATTATTTTTAAATAATTTATTTTATGCTTATTCAGTATTTAATTCAGAGTTCTCCAAATCTTATTTGGTTAAACTAGCACGGTGGTTTACTAGTTGAGCTATGTACTCGTTAGTTATTTTACACGAATGTTAAACGCATATAGAGGGGGGGAAAAGGGCTCTTCATGAACCATGATATCGTTTTTATTTTTATTTCGTAATAAAAATAAAGAAAGAAAAATTAGCAAAATTCAATAATTATTCAATCGCACTCAATAACACAAGGACCCGTCTTCCCTGAAGATAATTTTCATTGTATTTATGTCGTGTTACGGCTACTTTACTTCTAAGTATAATTCAATTTAGCGACTAACTTAATCCAAATAATATCATAGCAGACATTTGAGCACATAATTATGTAAAATACACAGCACCCTCCCATTACCAGGTCATGAGTGAAAAAGGTCTGGGCACATTTAGCAAAAGACGCCGTTTTATCAGTAATCTATTTGGTATAAAATGAAGATATATAGGAGAGAGAATTGAAGGAGGAAAACTTTCTCATGGACATGATCCATACATGCATATATAGTCGCTTTGTTATCTAACAAACACGATAAAAAAAAAAAAAAAAGATTTTCATTACCTTTATTCCCTCCCCCTGAAGAATATTTGCATGGAACAAAGGCAAACGTTACATTTTTTTAACAAAAATAGTTTTGGTGAGTTCATTCTCGGGCTGACCAGAAACATGGTATGCTTTCGAGTTCACAAAGTACTCACATATTATTCACCAATAAGATTTCTACATCTATGAGATCCAAACTCATAACCTTTTAATTATGAGTGAACCTGGAAGAAAGATTTTGAGTTGAAATATTTTTTTTTTCTTGGTTGCCCATCCAGTATCCAAAGTTTTGTCACGACTAATTCAGATCCGGCCTACATTGTGAACCTGACTATGGTGGATGAGTCTCCTAACAAGGTTTTTCTGCATTCACAAAATTCGAACTCGAGATCTTACTTAAGTGATAGAAACCGCTTATCATTTGTGCCCCACCCTTTTTTTTCCCTTTTTTTAATATGAAAGATGGCCAGTGGCCTACATTACAAGAAGGAAATTACACTATAGGGGAAATTAATCCCAAACAATAAGACCTCAAATGAGGAGGGCAATCATCTAAAATGGAAGATCTTGAAATACCTAATTTAACTAAAGCATCAGTGACTCTATTCAAGTTTCTAGGAATGGGTTTAATTAAAACTTGCCAATCTTTGCTTAAGAATTCCCGAATCTGCTGGAGTTGCAAACTACCAGGAAGATAGTTGTTGTCAAGGATCAGGTTTAAGACCTCTTCGGCATATGATCCAAGGATAATCATCTTATATCCCATATCCTGTGCTAGATGTAACCCTTCCAAGATGGCCCATTCTTGAGCAGCGTTTGCCTGATAGATCCCAAGTTCCCTCATGATTCTGACCACCCATTTTCCAAAAGCATCTCGCAGAACTCCCCTGCATCCAGCTTTGGAAGAGAAGTGAAGTGAGACATAGCTCTGTCCACAGTTAACTTGTTTGGTTGCCCACCTAGTTCATCGCAAAATCATGACGTCTTGGGTTGTCCAAGTCCATGACAATTGAAGAATCAACAGTATATTTTTGCCCTAGCGAAAAAATCACCCTTCCTGGATCGACTAGCTTCTGGAGTTGAGATATAATATAGACTAAGCTTGGGAGTTGGGAGGCTCTCTAGGATAATTGAAATAGGGGCTTACTTTTTTTTTTTTTTTTGGGTAAAAACAGTTTTGGAGGGATTCGGCATTAGTCCCCCACCAAGGTTAGGGCACGACCCCGGGCTCTACGAGCACTTACTGGGGACTTACGAGATCGCCTACCAAAGGAGTCCCAGCGACGACAGAGGGGATCGAACCCACGACCCAAGGGCCTAGTCCTGGATCCCTTACCATTTATGCCAACTCTCATTGGCAATAGAGGCTTACTTATGTGAAAGCCCATGCTCGATTTTACTAAAATCCAGGCCGTACGAAGCCCATCATTGCAGTAGTGGGCCGTGGTGCCCTTTCCAATTCTCACCAATCAATCACCCCTACCCCGACCAGTGCTAGATACCTAAGCCCAAAAAAATACACTTGGCGGGTGTGTCCTGTGAGTAAATGGTGGCCCAACCTCAACTCATGGATTCTTATCGAGGCTAAGTCAAAACTATAAATTACAATGCAGAGAAGCAAATATGTTATGCTTGAGTATATTTGGCGACTGTGTTGCAATCTTGGGAAGTGGGGACGAGTCTTGTGTGTTGACTTGGTCCATGATTATAATAAAACGTCTTTTATCTTTTGGTGGCAGTAAAGAGAGGGAAGGGGCAAAATATAGAATGTAAAGCACACGAGTGTCCCCTATGGACATAGATCAGAAAGCAAACGAAGCCCCTTTTCGTTCCATGCCTGTTTCAAGGCATAACAATATATTCGAGGCCTTTTGTGAACTGGCAACGACTACAAGAAATACAGCTCACCATTCAGTTTAATTTACTTGCCTTTCTCTTTTCTATTATGTACGTAGGTACTAGGTAGCTGTTTAAAACAAGGGGCAACAAAATGTTTAAAAAGTATTACTCCGTTTTCGTGCCTTTAAAATACTCGATCGTTGATTGCGTAAGTGGTGTTCTGTGTGCGTCATAACTCATAGGAGGGCCTGCCTCAGTTGCTCTCGGCCTCGATACCTCTTTCTGATAGGATTTTACTATTTTTATTTGCCATCGTACAATTGTACTGCCCCTTGTAATTTAGTACTACTAGGATTTAGCATCTATAATGACTGAGTATTATTTGAAGTTATGAAGAGGGAAGGGGGTAAAATTGTCAGACGCTGAAACTGAAAGAGTCTTGGTCGTCTAATTCAGTATACAATATTGATCCCCTCTACTTTTTCATCGATATACTAACCCATTGGTGGGTGGCATCGCAGCTCGTAGGTGCCTAAGTTAATGTTTGAGGGTAATAGACGGCTCGCCCTGCCTAAGGGTAATAGACGGTTCGTCCTATCCAACAGGGGTATCATCTAGGAAGAAGAGAGATTTCACCTTACCCTTAGATCGTAGGTGAACCCAATCTCTTCATAAAATTTTGTTATAAGAAAAAAAAAGTGAAAAAAAAACTACCCAAATCCAATTAAATATATATATATATATCAAAAGAAATGGTGCAGGCCCAGAATAATTTTGCTTCAACTTTAACCTCTCTTCTAATAGATCCCACGTTATTATATGTTACATTTATATTTTTTAATGAGAAAGTGGAATTACTCATCTTTTGTCTTGTACCTAATAAGATTCACTAACTCAAACAGTATGTTTGCATATCATCCACCACTTGAGCCTACCTCCAATTCTATTATTGTCGAACTCAATCAAGTTATAGCAAAAAAATATCTCTTGGTCACTTTGATCACACTCTCTTTCGTCCACGTGGAGCATAAATTTTCCAGTGAGATTTCTTACTAACGAAGTAACTTTCAATATGCAAATGAAACAGCTAACTGTCTGCATATTAAAGTTTTTAATTAAGCTTAGACTAATTGATAGAATTTTCAATATGCGGATGGATAATATATATTTAATAGGGTTGAGCAAGAAACCCATAACCCGGTGAGCCCGCCCACAACCTGGTGTAACTGGGCAACTTTTAGCCCGCCCAAAAAGACTCATAATGGGTTGGGTTAAAACCCGCTCATTTAAGAATTAAATGGGCGGGCTATGGGCACACCTTTGGGTTGTCCATACCCGCCCATTAAGTGGTTTTTTTTAAAAAAAAAAAATTATTAACTACCATAACCCTAATATGTATTGACTCTCACTCTCTTTCTTTCTATATTTGCCTATTCAACTTGTGAGTCGTCACGACTGACCAGAACAAGAGAATCAGAGTTTGTAATCTTTGTAGGTCAGCATTTGTAGATGTCATCTTCATCCCCTGAACCAGAACGAGAGAGCAAGCCAAGGTCGTACTATCTGAATGTTATTTCATTAAATTCTCATTGATTTGTTCCTCCATCTCTACTTTTTTCTCTCTCTAAATTTATGTGGTCCAGCTTTTGTTTTCAAAAAGAATTATTTTTTCTTATTTAAATCAATCTTTTAGCTAACACACCACATCCCAAATAATCCAAATGATTTCAAATATCTTGCAATATGTGAAAGTTGTCATGAATTTGGATGTGTGTTTAATACTTATATATGTTTTTTTTCAAAAAATAAACAAGTCAAATGTAAATGGGTTACCCAAACCCCAGTGAAACCCGCCCATTTATAGGCTAACCCATTTACACGGGTTTAGATGAGTTGAGGGATGGGTATGGGTTAACCCATACCCATTTAAAATTAAATGGATAGGTTATGGATTAGGGCATGGGCTGCCCAACCCGCCCATTGCTCTGCCCTAATATTTAATAGGGAATATTCAATATTATAGAAAGGGCTTATGTGGTGGGACGTTGAGAAGGTGGTGCAGTTCCTGCTAATAACTTAAATATTAAAATAAGTGGACATTAGAAACAGCCTGAGCAGAGCTTTCGGCATCAAGGACGCGTCTTCATGTCAACTGCATGAAACCCCACTATTAGCTTCATTGACGCCGTGTTGTCCACTTGTACAATATCTATCTGAGTTTTCTTTTGGGAAAATCCTTTTCAAGGTCCATATTATTAAAACAATTCTAGAAAAAACCCCAAAATTCTGAAAATTCTAGAAAAGGCCCTAAGATTCCAAAAATTTCAGAAAATGCCCCAAGATTCTAAAAATTCCAGAAAAAGCCCAACGTGAGTTGTTAACCGGGCTGATGTAGTTGTTAGCAGGGTACTGATATAATTGTTAACTGGGCTGATTTAGTTGTTTAAAAAAAATTAACAACTAGATCAGCCTAGTTAACAACTATATCAGTACCCCGCTAACAATTATATCATCAGCCCGGCTAACAACTCCGTAAATTCTGAAGGGTCTTTTCTGTAATTTTCAGAATCTTGAAGCCTTTTCTGAAATTTTTATAATTTTGGGGCCTTTTTTAAAAAAAATTTGATAAAGAGGGCCTTGAAAAGGATTTTCTTTTTTCTTTTTTTCAATTAATAATAACTTTGACACGTAGTACGTTCCATTTCAAGGCTCCAAGCCTGGTACGTTTTCAAACTTCCCTCTCTCGCCCCCCATCATTGTCATTCTCTACGCCGTTTACGTCAGGCTTGATGGGATTGGCTATGGTCCTTTTCCCTTCCTGTCTTCTTCCCATCTTTTTCTTCATTTCAACCGTTGGATCGAAATCTTAACCGTTCAAATGTAATCTTTTATAAAACTATTATTTTAAATATTTTATTAATAATTTAATATTTTATTAATATTTTTATAAAAGATTAAATCTAAACCGTTAATCTTTCAATCTAACGGTTGAGATGAAGAAGGGGATGGAAGAGGACGGGAAGTGAAGAGGACCATAGCCAATCCCAAGTTTGATCCCTTGTTTTTTTCTTTTTTGGTTGCCTTCGTATAGCGTGTCAGATAAAATGATTATTAGGTAGAATTTTGGGGAACTCTGGTCTTAATTAATTATTATAAAAATATTTTTGTGATGCAATTAAGACCAGAGGGAGTATTACGTTTAGCATATCATCATGAAAATATATAAATATAGTTATATGATTTATATATTTGTTTTGGTGAAATAAGATCATTCTTTATCGGCACGAAGGATTGATTTTACTCATGTGCAAAAATAAGCCAGGCCAACCAAAGACTAGTATAAGTGTTTGACTTATCAATCATATGGTGTGAAAAAATGTTAGAAAAAAAAAAACGATGGTGTGATAAATACATGACTTCTTAATAACTTTAGTGTTGGATTTGGTTTTCGTGTTAAGTACTATGCTGGTCTCTTTCAACTCGTCGGATTTGTGATGTCCATATTTGATTTTTAACGGCTTAGATTTGAGTTTTATTAAAATGATTCTTTTTAAATAAAAAATATTTTTTAAAAAAAATAGTAGTTAAAATATTATCTTTAGTTTAGATTATATACTCATTAAAACAATGTTTATTAAAAAAGATATAGACTTTTAAAAATTATTGATAACAACAATATCTTAACTTATGATTTGAATTTTGAAGTAGAGCGTTAAAGATAAATAACAAGTTCTAAGATATTTTTTTTTATACCTTAACGGTAAACTAATATTTTAATTTTTCATAGCACATTAAGAAAATAATATAGTATGTAGTTTTTTTTTTTTGGTAGATTAGCACAAAGCATCGTCCAAGTAAAGATGATCATGCTCGAAACTTGTCGTCAATGCTGGCACATTTCTTAGCTGATATTGAAACTGCAAGAACCCGACACGGATTGCCTACTGGTAACTACGTACCTTACCTAAATAGATTATATTTTTTGTATATCTATTTTTAAAATATTTTATTTATAAATTTGTTTTATTCCCTTTCTATGCTTCCCTTCAATAATTAAGACTTCCTAATTAACTACCTCCCCATACCTCTAACAATGGCCACGTCTTCCCCCTTTTTTTTTTAATATTTATTTTGACAATAGTTTATTTTATAACTATATTTGATTCTTCGGGTTTAGAAGTTAAGATTTCAAAATATTTTGTAATTATCCTCCCATATTATCTCTCCTTATTTCTGATATATTTTAATTTGTAACTAACCAAATTTTTCTCTAAATATTTCTTAACCAAAAAAACAAAATCAGTCCCTTTATTTAGCTTTTTCCCTAAAATTCATATTATAATCCCCTTAAGATTTCTTTAACTAAAGTTTAATACTTTCTCTTAATTATTTTTATTTGGGATATTTTATTATCCAAAAAAACAAAATCAGTCCCTTCTGTCTGATCTTTTTGGAGATACTGATGATGCATGATAAAGTCTATCTTTTCCATTGTACGTAAGAGTGTTTTGTTAATAATCCGGTGGTTAAATTAAAAAAGCTTCTCAGAAGATTTATTTAATTTTGGATAACTTTAATTTATCCTAAATTATCTGTATACTATCGTGTACCACTCTGGTCCTATTTATAAGTCCAGCTTGACCAAAAAAATTTGATTCTATTTATAAATCCAGTTTCGAAAATAAATGATATTGTGACAATTTTACCCATACTAATTGTACCCATAAAGATAGAGAGAGAAGAAACAGTAAAAATGTACTCAATCATAAATGAGGGCAAAGTTGAAAATTTACCCCATAATCAATGCGTCAATTAATTTTTCTTGGTATATGAGATTTGGTCAAAGTGAACTTATAAATAGAACCAAAGTGGTATTTAATTATTTGTGCTTGCAAGGGTGATAGCTAGCTTATGCTCGTCTTAGAATTAGCAATTAATGCGATATATTCTCATAAAGGTGCGTGGGCCAAATCAATATAATGTTGCCGTTGCCATACATTCAACAAGTTATTCATCAACATTTTTTCAATCATTTGAGTGAGTTTTTCAGGCATGTATATATGAACATTTCATCCTACGTACTCCAAAATAATTTAAAATATAAAATTCAAAATATCTTAAAAGAATAAATAAGAATAATTCTTAGGTAAGTTATTAAGCTTTTTTTAAAATTTAAATTTAAATAACACATATGAAGTCAAGATAGTGGTAAAAAATGATAAAATTGAAAATTAAAAAAGAATTCTGTATCTAAAATTAAATATTAATTTAAATATAATTTAACCAATATAAAAAAAGTGAAAAATGCACAGGTCCTATAACGAGCATATCATATCATGGGAGGTAATATTTGCTTGAAATTAATAGCACACCAAGATATAAATAATAAAATTTATTACTACCTCCTGTCCTAATTATAAGAGTTAGTTGATTTTCTTTGGAGAAGTTAAGGAAGCTAAATAAGTTACTTAATCATTCCATATGTTATGTATCCTTAAATTATATATTAGTTTATTAGTTAAACTAATTAATTTGAAGAAAGAAATAAAAATAAAAATACTTTAAAGTAATTTAATTAGCTTCTTTAATCTCTCCAAAAAAAAAGTCAACTAGCTTTTATAATTAGGACCGGAGGGAGTACAAAATATTGAAAACCACACGATTATTAGAAGGGACGTACACATGTTCCTTTTTCTCATTTTAGTAAAAACAATTTCTAAGCTTTTGAAGCACAAAAAATATAATTTCTAACAAAAGGGCTGGACTGTTGGAGTTTAATGAATGCCTTATGTGGCTCAGTAATATCAAATTTTGTTTCCTAACTACATAATTAATTCATTAAGTTTATGAGCTTCAAATTAATTAAACAATTTGCATATTGGGTCAACGATTTTCCTTTGTTTATACAGCATTTCGACAAATTATTTTTCCAAAATATTTTCTAACAGATAATTTTAATATCCAAACCATATAGAACTATTATTTAATTTTGTTCCTAACTACATAATCAATTGAATAATTTTATGAGCTGCCCATTAATGAAATAATTTATAGAACTTGTATATAATTGGGTTAACGATTTTCTTTTGTATATATATACATGATGTTGAGCACAATTCAAAATAATTTTTTCATCAGCATTTTGACAAATTATTCTTTTAAAATATTTCTTGCTAGCTAATTTAATCAGGATATTTTTTCACCGTACCATGGATTTTAATTAGGATCTAAATAATATAGAACTATTATTTTTTTAGGTTCCAAAATATTCTTATGTTACATAAGTGACCAACTATTTGCGCGTGGATCGCGCACGGACTGTATTAATTTATCGATTTAATTAAAGGGTAAAGGTGCAAAAATGTATATGAACTTTTACCCAAGGTGCACCCAACATCATATGCTTTTTGGGGGTGCAAAAATACACATGAACTTTTAAAATAGGTGCGAAAATACACATACGTCAAAATTGCTTAACTGACGTTACTTTTTGCGTGGGTCCCACACCATTTTTTTAAGAAAAAAGCCTAACTTTTTCCAATTTCCACACTTGCCCTTGTCTCTTTCTTAGCGCTGAAACTGACGTATGCCTCTGCCACATTAATGCTTCTCTTTCTCTCTCACACACATTCTGCACCACTCTTTGCAACCTAATCATGGCGAAAAATCAAATAATAAACCCACAAGAGCTGGCATCAAACAGAATTGCTTTGACTCTGCAAATCAAGGGTTCCATCCAACGACGAAGACAATTCTAGATGCAATATCCTTATGCCATTGATAAACAAGATGGAGAGAAAAGACGCTGAATCATCCCTCACAACTCACTTCTTTTGTTTTCTCGCTTCATAGATGTTCATCGTCGACGCCTTTTCAATTGTAAACATCGGCCTCTTTTACCCACCGAGATTTCTGAATGTTCGAAAGTTTTCATCGTCAGCATCTTAATCTCAGGTCGCCGAGAGCTTTGAAGACACTCGACAAATTTTGGCTCATGGGCTTTGAAATTCAAGTTCAAATCCGTCTCCCAGATATATATAGAGACCAAAAGAAAGGCATTCAAACTTGTTTGGTTTGCAAAAGTAGCTAGTAGTACCAATGTGACTGGAGCGATTCATTCTTTTCTATTATTCTCTAAGTTAAACAATCCTAACAAGTAACAAGCAACTAATAAAAAACTCTGAAAGGATGAATGTAGAGATGCACTGAAAATAAAAATTGCTTAAAGATCTCTTCCAAACGTTGGTGTCACAAACATTCAAAAAAGAAAAGGACAATCACGTATCGATCAATGGAGAATTTTCAGTGTTGGTGTCACAAACGCAAGTTTCGCACGGGAATTTTTCTGGATGAGAAGGAAGGAGGTACACGAACGAAAGAAAGAGGGAAGGGCAAGGGCAAGTGTGGAAATTACAAAAAGTTAGTTTTTTTAAAAAAAAAATGGCATGGGACCCACCTAAGTAACGTCAGTTAAGCAATTTTAACAGTGTGTGTATTTTCGCACCTATTTTAAGAGTTTATGTGCATTTTTACACCTCTAAAAAAGATATAATATTGGGTACACCTCAGATAAAAATCCATGTTCTGACCAAAAAAAAAGATAAAAATCCATGTGTATTTTATACACCTTTACCCTTAATTAAACAAGTGAAAAGAGACTTGAAATGGGAGGCGACTAGGCAGGCGTTTTGGAGACGTTATACTGGACCGGCAGGCAAGGGAAGGGATGGCCCACATGGGAATCAAACGGACATAAAAAGAGAACAGCAGCTCGTGGTGGGGGCCACTTCACAGCCATGTGCCACCTCATTCATAGAGGTGGACTAATCCAAACGCGCTCATACTCCACTCTCCCCTGCACGAATCCCACGCGTCCCTATCGCGTTCCGACTTCCGAGTCCCTGACTTGTTCCGTTTTTTTTTTAAAAAAAAATAAATAGACTCGTTCAGTTTTACCTCTGATTGGTTGGTTTTGCCCACCCCCAAGCATCATTAAAAATTATGGGAAAAAGGCCCTAAATAATCTATAAAAAAACATGTTAAAAAACAAATCTCAAAGTCTTTTCTACTAATATTATATTATAAACGTTAATAACTATATCGGTATAATATTAACTATTAAATCAATAATAACAATATCTTAATAACTATTTCAGTACACAATAACTATATCTTTTTTTTGAACGTACACAATAACTACATCAGTATAACGTTTTCTGAAATAATATCAAAAAGATTTCACATGATTTTTTTTAAAGGTTATTTTTATAATATTTTGTTAAATTTGGACGGGAGATTTTCCCAGAAATTATTGCTATAAAATTTCTCTGCCCATGAGCCAGTCAATGATATGAAGCGCGTGGAGACTAGGTTTAACATCTCCTATGCTAAATGACGTGTACACCCCTCAGTTTCCCTGTTTAGTTAATAATCAGTTTTATTAGGAATCGTAATTTTAAGAAAACAGGGTGTACTTTTCCGTCAGAGGCGCTGGCTTTAGGAATTTCGGGGTAAAAGTATGCGCCATATATAAAGTGGGGAACAAGCACACAATACAACGAAGCACAGCCAAAACTCGCTGAAAAATATCAAGACGAATATAGGGGGGAAAAGCAGAGGTTCGTCTCTGTCCTTGTGTCTCAACAAGATTTTTGCAACTGCCACCCTCACCAGAAAATCTACACCTTCGCCGTCGTACTCCTGTTATTGTCTTCCCCTTCTTCATCTATCCCTATCTTGTTTTTATTTGCCCCGCGGAAGCAACACTTTTCTTCTTTCGTAAGAATTTTCGCTCCTTTCGCATTCTGAAACTAAAAGGCAATCCCTAGTACTTATATAGTCTTGGCAAGAAGGGTTTCTGCTTCACTATTCGGAGAAGTTAACGGGATCGAATCTGGATAGGCATTATATAGCGTTATCGGTTACGGAGCAACGATCGAACATTCGGGTAATTTTCGGTCGAAGCCTGATCTGTTTTGATTGGGTCGCGGGTAGCATCGGACTCGCGCCTATTAGAATAAGCGGAAAAATGTGGTGGATGATGGGAGAATCTGGAGGACAATACTGCCCTAAGAAGTCCGATGATTTGTGCGGCGATGTTTGCGGCCAGGTATGTTGCACTTTTTGTGTAACTTTCTCAGTTTCTATATTTTTCCTAAATGCATGATCTTCCCGTTGTTTTTCCGTTTCCGCCTTTTCTCTTTCTAATTGCTTGGTTGTGTTATTCTGGGTGTCTTTGGTTTCTTGAAATAACCAAATTGGATGGTTATTTGGATCTTTTAGCATCCTAATTCACTACTTCAAATCGCGCTTCATGGAAATCATGGCCCTTTACTTTGTTATCTTGGGTTGGATTTCAGTGGTAGATGGTTCAATATTGAGTTAGACAACCATGAGTGCAGAGTAAACCTAAGGTGGCTGACCAAGGCCATATCTTTTTAGAGTTGCTCTTCTTCTTTGTGTAGATATGGACGGTGATCTGAATACGGCTGTTATTAGAATTAGGAAGCGTTTTGTTTTCCTTAAATGTTTTTAACCTTTGGTTGATCAGTTTTTAGCGCTCTACGTGACTATTTCGTCGAACGTAATGTGGCAAACGGCAAAACCATACACAAAAAGCAAACTTTTCTACTTTTCTCCCCTGTTCTCCTTCTTTGTTAGGGGAGGCGGATGCGTGTTATTGCTAATGGGATTAGAGTGGCTACAAAACCGGGGTCTATCTTCACATTGAAGTGATGAATTTTGGTTATGTTGTCGTTGTGGCTTGCCTCAAATCTCTTCATAATGCTGCTTAGTTTTTGTGATTAAGTTAACCTTTAATTCTCTTGTCTTCAGAAAACTTTTTAATCACATCAATTGCGTCTGATTAGTTAATATAATGGAAAGACGGCATTGGAATCTCTGTTATGAATTAATTTATTTGCAGAATTGACAAGTTATTTTCTTTATCTTTCATTGGTTAAAGGTACATATGTAGTGATATTCTTGTATGCTTGTTTTAATATGCAGGAATCGAGTCAAGTTTCAGGCATGACAAGAATCCGCTGCATTTTACGTGGCTTGGATGTAAAAACCTATATATTTCTTTTTGCTGTTGTCCCTATGTGCATCTTGGGAATCTACATTCATGGACAGAAATTTTCTTACTTCCTACGGCCGTTGTGGGAAAAGCCACCCAAACCTTTCAATGTCATACCACACTACTATAATGAAAACGTGACAATGGAGAATCTCTGCAGACTTCATGGCTGGGGAATCCGTGAGTACCCAAGACGAGTTTATGATGCTGTATTGTTCAGCAATGAGGTGGAGTTACTTACCTTACGTTGGAGGGAAATGTACCCATATGTTTCAGAATTTGTTCTCCTTGAGTCGAATTCGACATTCACTGGACTGCCTAAACCTCTGGTTTTTAGTAGCAACAGAGAGCAGTTTAAATTTGTTGAGCCCCGGTTAACATATGGGACTGTTGGTGGGAGATTTAAGAGAGGAGAAAATCCATTTGTTGAGGAGGCTTATCAGCGGGTAGCATTGGATCAGCTCCTTAAAATAGCTGGCATTTCAGATGATGACTTGTTGATTATGTCTGATGTTGACGAGATACCAAGTGCTCACACTATCAATCTCTTGAGGTGGTGTGATGACATACCTTCAATTCTTCATCTTCAGTTGAAGAATTATCTTTATTCTTTTGAGTTTCATGTGGATGATAAGAGCTGGAGAGCTTCAGTGCACAGATACCAGAGTGGCAAGACAAGGTATGCGCATTACCGCCAGTCTGATAACCTATTGGCAGATGCTGGTTGGCATTGTAGCTTCTGTTTCCCCCGAATCAGTGATTTCATTTTTAAGATGAAAGCTTACAGCCATTACGATAGAGTGAGGTTCTCTCATTATTTGGATCCCGAAAGAATTCAGGCCATAATATGCAAGGGGAAAGATTTATTTGACATGCTTCCTGAGGAGTACACCTTCAAGGAAATCATCAGTAAAATGGGACCGATACCGCATTCCTATTCTGCCGTTCATCTTCCTGCCTACCTTCTGGAGAATGCGGACAAGTATAAATTTCTCCTGCCTGGACATTGTATAAGGGAGAGCCATTGATCTTGGACAAGAATTTGTGATGCTTGCTTCTTGTGAATCTTGTAGCGCGCGTAGCTTGAGGGGACTCTTCATGGGGGGGTTTTGAGAGTTCATTGAGAGTTCCGACAGATTCTTTGGTTCTTGGGGTTTGGGGACTTTGTACATAATTTAGAGTCGGGGAGCACTATCTTTTGTTTTAGTTTGGATTGTTTGTGGCCTATCCCCGGGATATACATAGCCTAGTTTTACTCTGTATTATGTTCTGCAGTTTTTCCCATTTGGGAGGTTTTGTTTTCGGGGACAGATTTATTTATTTATTAATTTTTTCCCCTGATCAACGCTAAACTTATATGTATATGTTTACTCGTCTGATTGCGTGGTTTATAATATTTCAAGTTTTCTCGCAATATACAATATGTTATGGTTGCTGTCATAGCGAGTGATTCGAGAATTCACTGGACTATAATTCCCTTGCAGTATGAGGTGTCCATTTTACCAGTAGGGGTAGCTTAACGACATGTCGTTCACGATTTCCCCTTTTCCTTGCCCTGGAAGCCAATTTCCGAATGGTTTTCTGTTTTTCTAATTTTTTAATCATACACCAACTCCCGTTGGTCATCATTTATACATCTCTATTCATAAGCAATTTTGTCTTGATCCATTTTTTGGTTTTCATTAAGATTTAAGTTGAAACTGGGATCGTTAATTGTTCATGCTGGCGGATTTGGGCAGTAAATTCTATTTAAGTTCCACTTTGGAGAGCTTCAAGAACATAATCGGTAATTAGTTAATACTCTCTTCTCTTCTTATTATAGGACATATCTATAGAGTTTATTTTGAATATAAAATATCTTTTTATATTTGTCAATCTTTTTATAATTTATCTTTGTTAATACTTCCTCAACAATAATAAAAAAGAGGAGTGAATTATGGAAGATAGTCAAGGTATTTTAGAAACTACATGTTATATCAATTAACTTAATTTACTTCCTTAATCTAATTAAATTAGGTAAATATATTCTAATATTAATGATAAGAGGTGTAGGTTTGGATGCCATATAGGAAATTTTGTGTGTTTCTATCAACCAATCTCGAGCCCTGAATTTCAACTTATGTTAGCCAGTGAAACAATATGTGAAGAAAGGATCTTTTATGTTCTCACTCTTTTTTCTTAAAAAACTGAAAGAATGATCACGGCGGATAAAATTATTTTCTTTCAAGGATTACATGTTAACTAAGAGCATTACCCAGATGATCAATGGCATGCAGAGAATAATTTTATGTTTCTTTTCATTGTGAATATCGGCAGCACGACGCAGGGCTGCTAAAGAATTGGCTGAGATTTGGTTATTGTGCCTAGTGAATTTACTCAGCTTTCTGAATCGTAGTGGAAGAATAAGATTCACTCATCATCAAAGAATACGGTGCCTCTCCTCCCACAAAGAGATAAATTTCTCTCAATCGTATTCAAGTATTAATGCTAAAGGGAATAATACTGAGCCATCCTCTCTTGTCCATTCATTTAAAATAATGGACAATACTGCACTAAGTGGAAATATATGCCTGAGGAGACAGGGCAAAACTTAGAGATAACCAATTTCTATACATCCACGCCTATAAAAGGCACTTATTTTATAAGAATTCAACATCCCAGACAAACACTAATACTTGATCGTTAGTTCTAAAGCTCCAACGAGAAAATGCAGCTGCAGAGAAACCATGGGTTTGAACAGAACCAATGCTATGGCATGGAGACTCAACAGGAGAGCTACGAGGTTCATGAGGAGACTTGGAGCTCAAGGAATGGCCATCACAACCACTTCCCTGGAATGCGCATGACCAATGGCATGTTCCGGGAAGGCCACCACGGTTCCTCGGGCCATTTCTCTGGCGGTGGACATAGCCACTCTTTTGGAGGGGCTCCTCCTCTGTTTTCAAACGGATCCCACCACCACCAGGGTCATGGCCGTGACTATTTCTCGGAGGTGAACAAATATGAAATGCACAACAGTGCAGGTAACATGAAGGTGGATGAAATGAGATACGAGCGCCATAACCAGGGTGGCGGCAATGACTTCTGTGCTAACCCTTATGACAGGAACATGAACAGGAGGTTTCACAAGGTTGAGTGGGAAGTGAAAGGTGTCTAACGTGTCGTCTTCATCGATCCCACTGTAATAATAAAAGTGTGTGCTTGCTTGCTTGCTCTGTTTAAGAATCTAATAAACATCCACGTGATCTGGCTTGTCTTCAAGTCCATGTAATGTCTATCTTATCCTACTCATAAATAAAAGCTTTACTGAAGTGGTGTGTTTGATAACAACTTCCTTAGATTATTTGCTTTGTCTTGAGTTGAGGTTTATCTATGGATAAAGATTAAGGTGATTAAGATAAACATTTTACATAAAATTAAATAGGAATAAGTTAGCTTAAGAAATAATTAATTCTTCAGTCATTTTGAACTTCTAACATGTGGTAATTTTCTAATTGATGCTTGGTTTAATTCTTATCTTTTGTCCTGAAGAGGACTGTTGACAAGAGTGGTACCTAACCAAACCCTTAAGATTATGCATTTTGAGGATAAGAAGGGATTTCTGCCAAATAAGACTCCCATGTGTTGAAGGATAGAACGTTTATTATTGGATTAAGTATTTGTTATTATTATTAGGAATATTATTTAGTATTTATTAGGATTATATATGAATATTATATTTTAGGAATATATCTCAAGATAATATGATTTGATTAGATTATATTATAAAAGATTTTAGGGTTAAAGTTAGCCTATTAATTTGTTAGTTTATATAAAGGCCTTCTTGTATTCTCTTTTGGGATAACTCATATAAAGACAGTTGAAATAGAAAAACTTTATATAAGGCTGGTAAAATCAACAAATCTTAAATTGGGTCAATGACCCAATCTAAAATATTTAAATGTTGGTTATTTTCCAATAATACCCATAAACATGATAAAAAAAGAGGAAAGGAAAAGTGATCTCGGATATATCTCTTCTGCCGTTAGAAGCAGCCTTGTCAACGATTTTCTTTTTCTTTCTGATGCTTTCCTGTTATTGGTTTTAAGGCCGGCTGATACTGTGAGGTTACTAACCCCTTCAAGTTCAAAATTGTATATATTACTTTGTTATTAATTATTGTATTCCACAAAATTTCTGCGTAATTTTGTAAGGCTGCCAATCGTGGTTGTTATTATCGATTACTAACCCCTTCAAGTTAGAAAATTTCTGGATGAAATATATATACACCTTGTAAAAGAGGAAATCTGAATAATAAAGATACACAAGCCCACAGAGGTAAGGATATACAAACCCTATAAATATGCTCTACGTGGAGGATATCCAGCCAGTTGTAAGTTATCCTTATGCCTAGTTTGATCATCAATCAGATCGTCTAGTTATACTAATATTAACTAAAAGGGATTAAGGAATGAAGTTTAACATTAGAACCAATTTACCATAGCCTTCTTTGTTGATTTTTTTGATGGTGTTGAGGCCTCTAATAAATTTTCCGTCTTTAGGGTTCTTCCATAACACGTAAGCAATATTGTTTTATCTCCAATTTTGCTTCTTTTTTTTTTTTTAATAACTAAGGGATATAGAGATAAGTTGACCCAAATTCTAAATCCCTTGTTATGTAACATAATCTAATTAATAATGCATTAAGTTTAGTAACCCAAATTAGAATTTAGATAATTCAACTGTTTTTATATGATATTTTCTCTTCTCTTTTATATAAAGATCAATAATATTCAAAGTATTTTTCTTTGTGGTTCAATGTGATTCTTCAATCTCAACATGGTATTAGACTGTTGTGTTGCGCCATCTCTGTCTATCTCTATTTCTTCCATCTCTGTCGTAGCGCAAATGGGGCTCTCAGGTGCTATCTCTACTTCTGCTGAAGTTTCACACGTTCAACACATGGCTGTGTGTTCTGTTTTATGGGTTCAAAAGTGCTTTGTTCTTATGAGACAAAGTTTACTCTCTGGTTTAAGATCTTTAGTGTGTTTTGTTTGTTGTCTCCTGTCTTGTGCATTTGTTTTGGCAGTTGGGATTGATTTGATATGTTTTGGTGTGGCTTCTCCTGAGCTGTTTAGTCCAATACGTAGGTATTGAGTGTTTGGTTGCTGTTCTCTTTGGTTTCAAGGTGATGTTTGGTTGCTACCCTTATTTTTGGTCGTGCTTCGTTCTCTGAAGTTGAGCCCTCATTCCCAGTGTGTGTAGGTTGTTTTATACTTTGAAGGTTGCGTTGTGAGACTAAGTTGTTTCTACTATTTCATCACCTTCGGCTTTTCCTTTCGTGCACGTTCACTTATTTCTAATGGTTGGGTTCTTTGTTTGTTATGTTTTTCCAACACGTTCATGAAGTGCTCTTTGGGTTTTTGTCCTGAGTGTCGTACTTGTGGTTGGCTTCTATGGTTCTATTTGATTCAATTTGGGTTTCAAGGTCTAGGTTCATCATTCCTATTCATGAGTTTGGTTCTTGATTTAGGTTGGTTACTTTCATGTGTTGGCATCTTCTGTGCTTTGTGTCTTTCGCTAGTTGGTTGTTGTTGGCAATTATCTGATGTTTGGTGGTCCTCATGTAACCTATTCGTTCATCATTCCTATTCATGAGGTGTTTTGTTCGGTATTTGTCTATGGTGAGACGTTTAATTTAGTTGAATTATTCTTGGATGTGCTTGATTCAAGATCTCATGAAGAAGAAAATTATTAGTGATTAGTTGCTGCTCGCATTCAATCTACTTTCAGCTTAAGGGGGAAACTTGAAGAATAGAATGTTTATTATTAACTTAAGTATTTATTATTATTATTAGTAGTAGTAGGAATATCATTTAGTATTTATTAGGATTAGATACGAATATTATATTTTAGGAATATATTTTAAGATTTTAAGATTTGATTATATTATATTATAATAAATTTTAGGTTAGTGTTAGCCTTTAATTTGTCTATATAAAGATATTTTTATATCCTCTTTTTATACATCGATCAATAATATTCAGATTATTTCCCCTACGTTGAATCCTTGAATCTCAAAGTGTTGTTTTTGTGTGAGATGAGAGTTTTCTTGGACGGCTTTATACATCGATCAATAATAATCCTCATTTAACTTTCAAGGTTTGACCCTCCTAAAAAGCCAGTGCATTACTCCAAATCATTTTCTTTTCTACCACGATTGCTACAGAGCAGTTAGTAATGGACTTGGAAATGACAACACATTTTACAAATCAGTGAATCGAGAAACAGGAAGCATCTTTATATTCCCAATAAAGTAAAATAATATCCTGAATTAGAGCATGTGGCAGGAATGTAAAAGAAGAAAGGAATCAGATTTCGTGGGGATCTATTGAATTCGTCAAAGGTGGCGGCTTTGGAATCGTTTTCTGGCGAATATCCAGACTGCTTCCTTCTCCCTTCAGTCCTCAGAACAAATGCAACTACACACAAAAGGACGTGTGCCTTTTCTTTTCGTTAAAAGTTTTTGGCTGAATGGAGAGGTATTAGATTCACTCTTATCAAAAGGGAATAATCTAGAAAGCCTAGTTATACATATTAAACTATAAATAATAGGAGGTGAACATGATAAATCCCCATCATCTAATCAGACAGAGCACCTTCAAGATTCACACATAAAATGGCATATGAAAGCAACAATCGCCAGAGGAGAAACCATCACCATCACCATCGTCGTGGTCATCATCATCAGCTGTACGAGTGGAGCCCATCAAACGATTACCAGGAGTACGAGTACGAGGCCATGGAAGAGCCAGAGGTTAGGAGAAGCTATTATAAGCCTCGTGGTCATGGTGAAGTGGGATTCAAGAGCAACAAGGAGGAGGGCTTTGCAGAAGTAGAAGCGTCAAGTTTGGAAGAGACAGAGAGGGCTCTTGATCGTTTAAGGCACGGTGCTCATAGCAAAAATGAGGACGTGGACCAAGAGGCTGAGACCTTCATTCATCTGGAGCACAGGAGGATGTACTTAACCAAACTCAGGTCCATGAGGCCCTTCTGATTCCAACTCGTTTATGTGTGTATATGGGGGATTCATACTGTTGTGACTGTATAAATAAGCTGCCACTTGCCTTCCTTGTTAAATAATGCACCAGACCCTCACCTTATTGTTGTTATCCAGAGTGTTGTATTGTGTTTTGCTGATATAATATAAGTGTTGTTGAATTGCTGCTACTTGTATGTTTCATCTCTCCTTTCTTTAGTTAAAAAAGGGTATTTTACTGACAGTTGCATGATGTCAAAATGAGTGCTTTGAGACATAAATCTGAACGGGAGACCAATTTAGTTGGTTATTAAATGTTAGTTAATGACTTAGTTTAAGAGAGGTAGGGCGGTTGAATTAGGTGGCCAGTGTCCCCCCCCCCCCCCCGGGAAACAGATGAGATGATAAAGCAATTCAGCCAACCAACCATGATTTGATGATTGAACCAAACAAAATTTTGGGCTTAAAGTACAGGCGCGTTTCAGTCCACGATTCCATTCCATGGTCCAAACAAGAATGGATTCGGAGTGTCTAGTACCTTATGTCACGTGTCCCTATTCTGAGCTGTTGACTGCAAATTCAGCTGTTGGAATTCTCAAATGAGACCTTAATAATCTGTTCAACATATTGATTCTACCTTCTGGTAGCTCAAAACAGGGGCAGCTGATACGGGGCAGAAAACATCCGAAATCCAACAAGATTATGTTTCATGTAAGATGTGTAAACATGATATGAAGCCCTTAAATTTCAATCCTGTCCTGCAGCAAGAGAGGGATATAGAGAGAAGGCTTCCATAAACAAGGATTAATTAATAATGTCGTAATAGTAGTAGTAGTAATATCCGGGGGGAAAAAAGGTAATAATAATATCAAACAACGACCCCAACTGAGTCATCTCCAACCAATGGGGCTATGGGAATCTCCAACAAACGACTAACGGTTATGATTCATGAGGATGAACTCGCAGTGTTGGCTCCTTGCTATGATATTGAATTTATCCTAAATTTTTGAACCGTGTTTGCATGAATTTTAAACTAAATAATATTAATCATTACTTATAATTAATATAACATCTCATAAGTTTTATATCATAGTATTAACATCTAACTTTTTTTCTTTACCAACATATTCGTTTCTCAATGAATATCCTCCCCAAAGAGAAGGAAAAAAGTGATAATCATGTATCCAAAGAGCACCATATTCATTGAAATCTGCTCGTTGAAATAGCTACATGAAACCGAAGCATATGCGGACCCATACATATTTGCATGAAAACCCCTCTTCTTGATGTCTAACTAAATTCTTGCACCATTTTAAAAAGAAAAAGTATATTTCAACATATTGTTAATTACTTTCCGCTTCCAACATATCATTAAGACATAAACACTAATTTTGATATAGTCATGCCTATGGAAGAACCAAGCAATAAGTGAGTTTGACGAAGTGACGAACAATTATAGACAGTGATAATTAGTGTTGATTATGAGCAATAGAGTTGGAATCTAATATTGGTGTAACAATCCAAGCTAAGGTAAGATAGAGACCACTCATTATATTTGTATGACTGAAAGGGATCTTTAGGCATTTATATATGCATGCGACTCCATTTATTTCAGTTTACAGTACTACTGCACTGTCCATGTTTTGGGCAAAAACGTTGCCCTCACAAACCACAAGCTAGGATTTTTATTTGTTACGTTATTGCCGGATGAAATGAACATCTAATTCTACTTGTTCGATCATATCGTATCAATCAGCTTTCAATAATCCCCGACACTAAATAAACACTTTAAACTTCACAAAGGTTGTGTTAATTACTACACATAAATTTTGTTCAATCTGACGGTGCCGAATTAATGCTGACATACAAATCCCAAAACCAAATTCTAAATATTTACATCCCTAATAGAATTAGAGCATTCTTCAAAAAATCACCAAGATGAGATCCACTCGCGATCTCTCCAACCCACTAGTTTGTTGAGGATTGCAGAAGATAGCAGAAGCCATGACAGCCTCCTAAGTTGCTCTAAACTTGGTTCACCAAAAGAAGCTAATTAAGAAGTGGAACGGCAGAGAGGGCAGGTGGTGTGTCTGTTGAGGAACCACTTGTCCAAGCAAGCTCTGTGGAAGAAATGCTTGCAAGACAATACACTCACCTCTTGGCTGCCTTGGAAACCACAGAGACACACACAGCACTCCGCCACGCGCCACTTTGCTCCGCCGTCACTCATGCACTTGTACTGTGTAATGGACACCTTCCTCCTCGAAACACTTGTCTCCTCGTCGTCATCACCCTCTTGCTCCACATTCATGTCTATTGGGTTCCAAGCAACCACTTGCAGAAGAGACCTCAACATGTTCTTCAACATAGCCACCGACACGACGGTGTTCATGACCAGCACCTGAAGCAGCCCCTCTGCTGGGGTGGGGAAGTTGGACAGTCCCATTTCTGATATATGAAACTGAAGTTGTGGGGAAAGCAGATTGTAGACAAGTATAAATAAGGCAGGAGGAAGAGGGGCCGAAGCTGATGGATCCTTAAATGATGATGGAAACAGAGAAAGTGAGAGGCACTAGGACATAACACGTGGTGCAGCAATTAGGAGTGAGGCAGAAAGATGATGGCACGTGTTCGCGGGGCAGAGCCGTGATGATGCCTCCTGGCAATCATCCACACCGCTCCCTTGTTTCCAACTTTGGCCGTCTCATGTCTCTCTCACTACATCTAATCAATCATTTCTTGTCATCCCACTTTCATGGATCATTATGACAACATCACAAGCTAGCTCTCCCCTTTCTTCTAATTAAAGGAATGGTACCATTACTTTTTAAAAGTAGGATCAGACTTTATGTCTTCAAAGAGAATTTTTGAGTGGCCTTATAACTTGAGGGTTTTTATGAGTAGGAGGTCGTAGATTCAAAAGAGCGAGAGCTCAACATTGTCTTTTTGTTTTGCTCAAAAGCTTAACATTGTCTTAAAAGTTTACCTTCATCCACATCACCACATGTGCATGTATTCGTATTTTTCAATTCAATTAGGCTTTGGAGACTAAATGCCTTGTTTAAATATTCATTCGTATTCATGTCCTCATCCGATCTATCACTGGATCTTCTTTTCTTTTTAAGACAATCATAATAGTGAGTATGAATTATGAATGGAGTAGAGATAGAAATAGGAGCAGATGTTGTTATATATTTTTTTAAAAAAACAAGGATAAATTTATGTCAACATTGAAGCAAGCATGCCAGGAGTCAGCAAGAAGGCCCCAGCAAATAATGGGGGGCCACTTTCAAGCTTGTCAGATCACATATCTGCGTCCCTAACGCAAATCAAAATGGAAGCAACCTTGCCATGTCACGACTTCAATAATAATCGACATCATTATTTCTATTGTATTAATTAGTTCATTGATGTTTAATACGGTCACGGAATTAGTAATAACTAAATAAACTCGATCGGAGAAATATGAATCAATTTTTTCAATACAAAATCTTTTAGGAAAAATCGGAAATAATAATAATAATAATAAAGCACAAAAAATTTGAATCATCTGTCAAATTAATTTGAGGACACGAAACTGAATGCGTTAGATTTTAGGTGAGGAGTGACACACGGAGTGCCCTTTAGGAGAGACTCTGGAAACTTCTCCGTCCACAGATGTGAGGAACTGCCTCCACTCATCACCCCGGGGAAAAAATTCATAACATAGCTTTTTGAAAATGACTCGTCCTTTTGTTTGTGTCATTCTTTTTTGGGATTATTACGTGCAAGGGAGAAATAATTATAATTAGGTCATTTAAAAATACCAAATTACACAGAAGTCTTTAGGGACTTTTTTGATATTATTTGTATGGAAACAAGATCCAGGTTTTTAAATTTTATTGTAAATATGACATTTCTTGTTGTAAATATGGTTTTTTCTGTTGTAAATGTCCAGATTTTAAATTTTGTTGTCATTATAACACTTCCTGTTTTAAATACGGATTTTTCTGTTATAAATGACCTTGTATGTTTAAGGACTTAGAGTGTGAAACAAAATCTAGGTTGATAAATGTTGTTGTAAATATGACACTTTTTATTGTAAATATAACTTTTTCTGTTGTAAATGGTCAGGTGTTTAATTGTTATTGTAAATATGACACTTTCTGTTGTAAATATAGCATTTCCTATTGTTAATATAAATAATATAAAAAAAATCTCTAAGAACTTCTGTGTAATTTAGTGATTTTAAGGGATCTAATTATAATTATGTCTAGTACTACCTCCGGTCCTAATTATAAGAGCTAGTTGACTTTCTTTGGAGAGATTAAGGAAGTTAAATAAGTTACTTAATCGTTTCATATGTTAAATATTCTTAGATTATATATTAGTATATTAGTTAAACTGATAAGTTTGAAGAAAAAAATAAAAATAAAAATACTTTAAAGTAATTTAATTAACTTTCTTAATCTTTCTAAAAAAGTCAACTAGCTCTTATAATTAGGACCGGAGGGAGTACTTGGGAACGTAATTGTCCCTTCTTTTTTTTTTGGGTTCGCTCTGAGGAAATTGGCGCCTCTAGGTTAAGCCACGTTCCACGTCTCTACTTTAAACTGATTTGACCCATCCAACTTTCGTCTTTCTCTAACGTGTTTGGACTGTTTCAGAAGTGATCTCTTTTCACGCGTTTATCTTGTAAATCATAGGCATACATGTACATATTTAAATTAGTTTTTATATTTAAATTAGTTTTTAGAAAGTAACTTTTACTATTTTACTTTTTATTTCAACTAATGGGGAAAAAACTTTTAAAACTGTGGTTTAGGTATTACAAAACGAGTTGCTTAAAAAATCAGCAATTCATCAGACTTTCCGTGTCCCACCTCTGCTTCTGCAACATTACTAGGTGCTAGCCTCCAAAAATGTAATTACATTATACTAGCCAACATGATCATATTATTTATCTTCATCCATACACTCACTGTCTGCAACGAATTCTACAATGAATTTATGGCTTTTGTCGTCAGTATGACACTGATTTATGATTTGACATAACTATCATTACAAACTTCAAAAACCAAAAGGACAATTCTGAGGACTCCAGGTGGTGGTGGACTGGTGGTGGTGGCTGCCTACAAATATCAACCTTAGTAGTTATCACTTAATGAGCGGTCGAATTAATACCAACGGCCTTGTAATATGCATTTTCCGCGCTCGTCAGCCGACTCTGGAACATCGTCCACTCCTTTCTACACCTCTCCCTCACCTGCCAACGCAACCCATCATAATACCCTTATTATTAATAATAATCAGATTATCACTATAAAACCCATTAATCCGAGGCAGTTAAACCAGAAAAAGATCGGCCAAAAGTTTAAACATTGCTAAACATACCCCCTGCCACGGTGCTTTCCCAATTTGCGTTTCTCCCTGCCAGGCACATGAAAGCTTATGAGTTTCATACTGCAGCTATATAGTATCAGATAAATCTTGCTAAAAAAAACCATGACAAACATATTACCTGATTTCCTAGCGTGGGAACACCTTGGTGAATAATCCACTGAGAATCAACCACACCGATCTTTTCATGAGCAGGCTATATAAAAGAACGAGGGTATTAGTTGAGTATCACGATCATAATTGCAAATTCTCTCCTTTCATTAACCTCTCTCTGTGTTTGGTTTGTTCCTCTCCTAACGCTAACTATATAGTCAATAAATCAGATGAAGTAATGGTATGATGGATTCACTCACCTCAACGCATTTTCTAAGAGCGAAGTCAAGACCCCATCCATGGACCAGGTCATTCTGCAATACCCAGAATCATCATGTATTATTATTATAAGAGACTACCTGATTGCTAGGAAGTCAACTGTGATTCAACAGAAGGTAATATTTAGAAAGAAAATAAAAAGGATTTAATAGAACAGTCGTTGAAACCTGAATCATATGCCACACACAGCGCCATGCATCTCGTGAAAACACAGGAGCCATAATCTCAACAAAGCTGCATTCACATGACAGGATGAGATAGGGCAAGGAGGACCAAATAATAAACCTAAAAGACTTCAGATAATTACGCTGCACACGGAGGCAGATGAGGGTCTGTGCACCATCCTGGTTTCTCTTCTGTTACTCTATTTCAAAAAGTAAAACAAGATAAATGGTTATCATACATTATGTTGCGTAACAGGCAAAATAAGAAAATTAATTCAAGATTCCCGTCATTCTTACTTGTGAACTTCACGATCACCTCTCCTCTTTGTCATCTGCCATGTCAACCCTTTATTAGGTTCCAGACCTGGCTGTGAAATCTCCAAGCCATGCTTCCGTACCAGTGTTAAGTACCTGCAATTGTAATGACAATAACGTATAAAACTTCGGTTAAGGGAAAGTAGAAAATTGAGGGGGAAATTATTTTATATCAAATACTTACTTCTCTGCATTGAAATGCTCTACCCCCAAGTCTTCATCCCATATAAATATATAGTCATATGGTGCCACTATATCTGGATGCAGAAATCTTTTGGCATACCACCTGGGAGGGTAAAAATCAAATAGTCACTATTATATCATAATTGAAAATGACAAATCTTGTTTAGCAACAGTAGACAATATTGTCTAGAAAGGGCCCAATGAGCAAGACTCGAGAGCAAGGAGTTGTTTGTTACCATTTTGTCTGTTTGGGAGCACTCACATGAATAGCCCGCTTCGACCACTCAAACTCATCCCATTCTGTAGTTCGTCCGTCATAATGAAACAGAAGGATCGTGAAGTTCTCTGAAAACTGTTCAAGTAATACATTTGGTTACAAAAGAAACAAAGAAAGTATTTGTAGCCACAGAGAGGGAGACGATAATTTTAGATTTAGAACAATTGATAATTTGGAGGAGTAAATCTTGTTTGGATATTGCCAAGTGAAAAGTTACCAAAAAGCAAGTCAAATAAACAACAATCCTCAATAAGGAAAAATACACATACTCAGTATTAGGAAGTTTAACAATTGTCTCTGAAAATTAAAGAGCGCCATTTTTACACTTCTGACATTGGACTCCAAAGTCATTTTTCACATTTTCACAAGTATACAGCCTTCTGATTATGCCCGCTTAGAAAATGTAAAAAAAAATTGATACAAATCCTCCAAAGTTTAAATCAATCATGGTCATGGGTGCACATAGATACCTTTTTCACTGCTGCATCAATGTTCTTTTTCTGATCATAGCCAACAGTGAAAGTCACCAAGTACTTTGGCTTGAAAGTCAAGTCCTGCAAGAGGCATCTTAATCAAATGGTCTAAGTTTAAAAAACTTCAAAGCATAAATATCAGATGATCAGGGCTACCTCCAGTCCAAGGGTTATAATTTCAAAATATAAACAACAAAAGAAAATAAAGATACAGGTGTGGCAAGCTGCTTGAGTTTTCTTTACAAACAGATTCCTCAAGTCATAATCTATCTTGGACAAGGTGGGTTTTGGTCATAGAAGCAAGCAGATAGAACAAATAATATTGTCAACTAAATATAAGGTCTATTTTACTAGTTTAACAAACAATAATAAATGGATTAACTGGATCTTTATATACATGCTTTCCATACTCGATGCACTTGTAAAGAAAAAAGTAATAGTTTTTCACATGAGAATTGGGTATTGAAGCCATATTTCAAATGTAAAGTGATTTAGGATGCACACCTCACTGGGCCGACCCCACAGTCTACGCAAGTAAAAGTCTGATTCAGCTTCAACGATTCCAGGAGGTAATCTTTCAGCACCTCTTGGGTTTGATGGAACCCAAATCTGCAGAGAAACAAGGAACTTATTGTAACTAAAGGCTTGAAACAAGGAAACGGAATTGGGCTAGACCTTTTGATTCACATATTGGGATTTCCTATTTTATTTTCCCTCATTTGTAACATAAACAGAGCGTGAATTTGTGGTTTCCTATTTTTGTTCAGTAAAACCTTAAAGAAAACAAACAGAGAAGTTGAGAAAAGTATTTGGTAATTACTAATTAGACCATGACTGTGCTGAAGTTCAGGATTTTAAGAGAAAGCCATCCAACTACTTATTTAGTTCCTAACAATTACAGTGGGTGAGGTAGAATTTCTGTCCAAGTAAAGTGGGGAATGGGAAGTAAGCAACTGAAAATCTCTCCTAACAGGAAGTTAGCCATAGAGAGACGTGCTAAACTAACATCAGAGACCTACCACTCTTTCTGCATAGCAATTGCTCAGAGGATTTCAAAGTCCCCCCCCCCCCCCCCCCCCCCGGTTTCTAAGCTAAGACGAGAAGTGCTAAACTAACAGTAGGTCATATGCTAAGGTAAGACTCTAAAGCAAATTTGCAAAACTTTGAGGATATAACTTAATCAATTGAAAAGATTCACTTCATTTCGCCTACCCATCTAACTCTACTGCCTTATTTGCGTATTCCATCTCCATCCAGTAAATAGTTTCCATGAAAGTTTGAAAAAATTATGGACCTGGTTCAAATCCAAATCTACCACTGAACATTGTTAGTAATGCTGAAAGGGCATGCTGTGTACCTTTGTACCATTTAAGGATTTATCATTTGATAACCTGCGGCTATTATTCTTTGCAGATGCACCTGTATATTTGTCTTCAATGTAAGAGAGGTCAATGGAGGGAAGAAGGCTGGATGGAAGATTAAACTGTAAAACATTAATATCTGTTAGCATAGCTTTTTACTTCAAATCATAAATAATCAAAAAGTAAAAGGTGCATCAATAAACTGAAAGAAAAAACTCAGTTTGCACCTTTGTTATTGACAATGTTGGAAATGATACTCCAATAAAGAAGCCAAAAATTACTCCAACAAAAGTTGTTACAATAAGCCGCATACTTTCACTTGGTTTTCTATTAGTTGAACTGCAAACCAACAAGATGCAAATGTCACTTGATTTGGTTGCTAACATTTAACTAACAGAATGATAAAATTAGTTTCTCCAATGATTAGACCTCCGAGTAGTTGTCACCATTTTATCAAAACTTCTGACGATATGTCTGTAAAAATATGCGCAGAAGCTATTCTTCACCACTCAGTGAGTGACTACACTCCATAAAAGAAATAGAGGTGCTCAACAAAAGAATGCAGACCCTGCTGAAGAAGTTACAGATAAGAAACAAACAAACAAGTTAAGCAATGGAACCAGGTAATGACTCCAATCAAAGAAAAAGGAGAAAATACATCACAGCAGTGATCTAATGAGAGTAAAGACACACACACACACACATCTGTGGAAAATCATCAAAATATTTTCTGGTCTTCCGCTGAATTTTAAAGTCGAAATAGTTTTCTATATGATAGGCCTCCCACAAACCAAGGAGGGCAGTTAGACTTCGTTCTCATTGCTTTTTTCCAACATCTCAAAAGGCAATGGAAGGACGCATTTATAAGGTACAGCTTATAAATACGCCACAAGAAAAGCAAAATAACTAGGATTCGCAATCATCCATTCTTCAAGCTATATGATTGGACCTAAGCAAGAAAAGCAAGTGATTTCCCCTCAATGAACTCCGTAAATAACTCTATAGGATGGCATACATGTGTATCTCTCTGACAATAATGAAATGCAAGGTAACTCGATGATATTCCTGACCTCCTATGTCGAAAATTACCCAACCATGTGGCAGCTCTTAATTATATCCAATGCTGGAAATAACAAACACTTCCTTCCTCCTATAATCCAATGATGGGGAGAATGAAAAGCGTATTGCACAGAAGTTCGGTAAGACAAAATAATTGGCGCCGGTAACATTGAAATACCACGGCAAGACCAGCGGAGTCAGCTCAGATAGGTTCTTTAAATTTTGCATCTGGTTTGTTGGAGAGATTTTCGTGATAGAATGTGGCAACCAAAGTCGACTGACCCAAAAAAGAAAAGAAAAAAAGAGCTCCCCGCAATATGTGCTCTCGAAGGAATGAATAGTAAATACCTAGCAACTTGAGATAGCTAATCTCAAATTGCCAGCAAACGATCTGAAAAAGAGATGCCGCCGAAAAAAGGCAGCGACTAAAGATTGCTCGCACCCTGCAGGTTGCAGTATCTCCAACTCAAAGCTGAAGTTCCATGCTTAAGAGCTAATCCATACAAAGTTCATAACATTTTAAAAAATAAATAACATTATATTGAGTTCGTTTGAGCAGATGATTGTTTTGGTGTCGAATTTCAGACAGCAAGAAATAATATTAGCATATTTGTACTTCCTTTCCGTGTCCGTTGGGAGGGCAGATAACCAGACACCGTAAGTGCCAGTTAGTTAATAATCAAAGAAAGTAAAGCTCACCTGAAATAGCCCTAAAAACCGAAGCAAGATCTGACAGCAAATGAAATTCTGGCGAAAAGCTGGGTATCGGGAAATGAAAACACAAGGGTACGGACAGAAATCGGAGGTGCGATGAATCAGTGATCGAGCTTACCGAGAGGTAAGGAAGGAAGCCGCGTAAATGATAAATTTACCGGCGAAACCGAAACAAACAAATAACGAAATGGAATGATGTCTGAGGCCCGGGAAGATAGAAGGAGAAAACAAGATCTTGAGATTTGACCGGCGGCGCTAAGATGATCGTGTCTTCTTTGTATTTGTTTCAGAATTCCCTTCTTCCTTTTAAAAATAAACACCCCTAACGAACACCAGCTCTGAAATGAATTTAAAGAGACCAAAACCTTGTCTCCTTTTTCCTGAAATTTCTCACCTTAACAAATAAAGATAAGACAGGGATGATGTTTTGTCTGCGCAGTAATTTAGGTGGATTATGAATTCAGTGAATTTAGGTGACTTTTCAACATAGGCTCTCTGTTTTTTTTTTTTTTTTTGGATGCACACCCTTCAACGAGTTAGTTGTGAGCAAAAGAGATGAAACTGATGTAATCTAATTTAAATTATTTTGATAAACTACATTATTTGTAACTGATGAATGCCTTTTCTTTTTTCTTTTTTTCATTCGTTTGATATTTAGAGCTTCACCCTTACTAATTAGAAATCCGACCCATGTTACGTAATTGGTTATGAGAGTCTCTCAATAAGATTTTTTTGTATTTACAAAATTCAAACTCAAGACTTTAGTAACATAAACTGTTTACCACTTGTATCATTCCCTTGTTGGTAATGCCTTAAATCTTTCAATGGACAATTTAATACTGCAGATCTTTGCCACAAAGACCAGCATTTCCTTCTACTAAACAAGGATTTCATAATTTTGATTAATGTTGTTTCTATTTATATTGTACAAATAAATAGCCTGTGAGCAGAGTGTGATTAAGCAATTGTTATTAATCACTTATCTTTTGGATGAAGTAATATTTATGGTGAGGGTGACCATGTCTAGGCTATTATTTACCAGTTCTGGGCCCAAAAGCAGCAAATGAAAATGAAATGTGTCTTAATTACGAAGGGACATGGGTGCGAGTGCGACCTATAAGGCTATAACCACAAGTACCGTACCGTATTAAGTATGGCAACGAAGAAAGTTCGAAAAGGTCCATTCAGGCTGGGCGGCTGGCTTGTCAGCGTATAACCAACCAACCAATACTTGATTTTTTCTCATGGGACCTCAATTGAACATGCCAACATGGTAATAGTAGTAATATTGCCCAGACACTGTCACATTGTTTCCGTGAGGCCACACTGTTCACTTATTTAGGTCAATGGCCATATCCCCAATTGTCCACCTTTAAATTTGTGTTGCAAATACCAGTCCATTCTAGCATTTTAATGTAATGGGTAGCTTGACCAACGCTCGTTAGAATCAAATGGTAATGTATTCATTTTATTTTAAATAGGTTCTTAATTTGAGGTTGTGAATGGAACAAATGGTATTGATAGCTCTTTATCCTCACCAAGAAGACCGACCCGGAATGAATCAAAATTAGTTTGGTTCTAATAAATTTTCCAGATAAAAAAGAGGTAGGTCAAGTTACCTCATCTGAATTAAAAAAAAAGTAATAGCTACAGGCCTAAAGATGATTCATTCCAATACGTTCTCATGTTCTGATCATTTAATTTGGTTAATAGCTTTATTTTAGGTGTTTTTTTTTTTTGGGGGGGGGGGGGGGGGGGGGATAAAACCATAGTTGACCAGCGATCATTCACCAATATTGCTCCTCGTCAACGTCAATTCCCATTTAATTATGTTTCCGCAAAAGAATGATTGGGAAGGTTCGTATCTGTGGACATATTCAAACAATTGGGTCTGAGTCCAATATGAATAAAAATCAAACACATTATTGCTGGCTGATCCATTACGTTTGTTCCATTCGCTTTATTGAATTCAAAGAGTTCTTCTTCTTCTTCTTCTTGCCCCGCATGTCATGGCTTCATTTTCTGCAAGACAAGTTTGGCCTTTGTGATCAATCAAATACAATATTGTATTCCTAACTAAAATATAACTGCCAATAATATTGTTGCATGTGTGCACTTCCTAATTAATTGCTGCCACATCCATAATCTATCCATGTGGAAATTTCAGCCTCACCTCCCTCATAGTCATAAGTATCACATACCAAATTATCTTTTTATATAAAAAAAAACCTAGATCATTATATATTAAAAAATATAGGAAAAAACATTTCTAATGTTGTAGGAGATTATTATTCTCATGTCACACACTTCTCTTTATATAAAAAACCTAGATCATTATTTTTAAGAATAATTAATATTGTATTAATTTATATAAGATTTATAAAATATTAATTTATTAATAAGTTATAAAATACTCCTTCACCTTTATACTCCTGAACAATAGTTAAAAAGGAGAGGGGATGATGAAGTCAAGAAAAATTATTAGAGTCTTTTAGAAAGTATATGAACTAACTTAACTAACATTTTTAATATAATTAAATTAGATAGCAATATTTTATATTAAGGATGGAAAGAAATACTTAATTTTTGTCTAAACATAAGTACATGAATAATTCATATATACTCTACTACACAAAACTTAATCTTTTTAATTTATTAGTCAAGATTTTTACTTTTCAATACTTAAAGTGTAAAGACTTTTTGTTCCACCTAATATATATTTTTTTTATAAGGAAAATTTTAGGAAAGGGGTTGGGTTCACCCACAATCCAAGGGTAAGGCAAAATCTCTCTTCCTCCTAGGTAATACTGATGTTGGGCAAGACGAATCGTCTATTACCCTCAAGCATTAACTTAGGCACCTAGGAACTAGGATGTCTCCCCCAACATCTTTACCAACTCCAGGATCGAACCCCTTTTTTTTTGTAAGAGTGTCCAACTCTTTTGCCAGTTGAGCCCAAGAACAGGAAGTTCCTCCCAATAATTGTATTCCCTAACAAAACTTAATTTTTCATAGTCAGAAAAGGAGTCTCACGGATCTAAAAACTTAAGGCCCATATATATCGAAGAGAAACCCAGTGAGAATAATAGCCTTTAAATACAAAACTTAAATTTTTCATAGGCCCTCGTCCTTGGGTTCAACTGGCGTGGGGGTCGATCTTCCTCACTTTTAGAGAGGGGGTTCGATCCCTGCGTTGGTCAAGACGTCGAGGGAGGCATCCTAGGGGTCTAGGAAGCAGTGGTAACGCTGGTAAAGGTGGAGGCATGTGTATTCTCTAGCCAGTATCCCCTGTGAACTGGGCTCCAAGCAGTCTACCCTTGGACTGTGGGTGAGCCCAGCCCCTTTCCTAAAATTCTTTTAGCAAAAAAAAAAACAATAATAATAAAAAATCATAGTCAGAAAAAGGAGTCTCACAGATCTAAAAATTTAAGGCCCATATATATCAAAGAGAAGCCCAGCGAGAATAATAGCCTTTAAATACAAAACTTAATTTTTTGGTATTTTTACCTCTTAAAAAAAATACATTTTTGTTTTTGGTATAAAAGGAGGCTAAACCTTTAAATTCCAAGGTCCTCAAATAAAAAGGACACAGATAGGAAGAGCTGGAAGGGGGCCCAGGCCATAATGACCCAACAAACAAAGTATCAAATGCTTGGTCTCATTATTATTATTATTATTTATTTTGGTCATAAATATAAGATAGAGTTAATTTTTTTTTGGAGAGATTAAGGGAACTAAATAAATTATTTAATTATATTATATGCTATGTACTACTCTGATCTTAGTCTATTTTTAAGAGAGTGAAAGTGGATTCATAAATTAAATCAGAGTGATATCCTTAAAAATTATATATTAACTTATAATTTGATATAATAATTTGGAAGAAAGTTGACAAATATATATCATTTAAAAAGTACGTAGTAATCCCCTAACCTTAAATAAAAAAAGGAGTATTTTCTTTTGCACAAAGCAAAAAATGAAATGATAAGATCAAACTCGACAAGAGAATTTATTGGAGGCCTCTCAATATTCAGATACCAATTAATCTTCTTTGCCGATTTTATAACGATATTGAGGCCTTCAATGAATTTTTTGTCGTTAGGGTTATTAAGCAACACGTAAATAATATTATTTTATTTCCAATTTTGCTTTATATATATAATTAAGGGATATAGAGATCATTTAGCCCAAATTCTAAATACCTGTATCATATAATCTAATTAATAATTTATTAAATTTCAACTGTGTTTATATATTTTCTCAAATACTAAAATATCCAATTTTGGGCAAGGAACCGTTTGACTAACCACCTCAACGGCTAGCTACGAAATCATTCCCGTTTTTTGTGATCCATACAAAGTACAAACCCTAACCCCCTTACTTGTCAGAACTCACTCACTCTCTCTCCCGCACTCTGTTCATACTTCATAGCCGTTAAGTTAAAGGCCCCTCCTTCTCTGCTCTTCATTCTTGTTTTGTTTTCTGTCTGCAATGCCTACCCGTTCTTCACTTTCACCTGATACCCACGATTCTTCCACTTTGAAGCGGAAGAGGCCTCTCAATATTCAGATACCAGACGTCTTGCAAGAAATCCAGACACCCAAGCTTAATGATTCCAAGGCATTGAAGGACAACATTTCTCTTAGCGGGATTGGTTTTGGGGTTTTTTCTGTAAAAGGAAAGAAACTGTGCATGGAAGATGCTCACAAGATTGTTTCTTCTTTAGAGGGCGACCCAAAAAAAGTTAGCAATGCAGAACTGAAAAAAGAAGACTTCTTTTGTTATTATATATTATTGTTCTCGAGTTTCTTTGGTTCATTTATCTTGTTTTTTAATCTTATGTTGGTGATTTGCAGGGCTTCTTTGGCGTCTACGATGGGCATGGCGGCCGGAAGGCTGCAGAGTTTGTCGTTGAGAACTTGCACGCCAATATTCTCGAAATGGTGGACAATCGTGAAGAATCAAGGACCAAGGAGGAAGCAGTTAAAGCTGGGTATCTAAAGACCGACGAAGAATTCTTGAAAAAGGCAAGTTCTAGCCCTGTTTTTCCATATTCTTAAATTCCGATGCTTCCTGTTCTCCAGGTTCAGCTATTAATCACATGATTAGAAGTCTAATTAAATTATAGTGTTAATTGCATTGGTTTGGATCCTCTGAACTAGTGTAGTATTGATTTCTTTTTCCAGCACATTCTGCTAAATTATCGTGGAAGATAGAATGCAGTATTGCTGAATGCAGAACATCCTCTGAACTTGACAACCTTTTTCTTTGTGTATTCTTTGTATGTTGTTTTTTTTTTTTAATGACTATGCTATACTGGAACATATAAAAATGTTACAAAGACAATAAGGTCTATACAAATCGTTTGAGAAAATAAACTCGAAGATACTAATAGTACTTATAAACAGCTGAGGAATTTTTTCCCCAGAATCTTATTGTCTGTTGGTGGTGGAAATTTTGATTTCAATGCACTAAACAGGGTGTAGGAAGCGGTGCCTGTTGTGTGACAGCCCTGATTCAAGGGGAAGAGATTGTTGTTTCAAACGTGGGAGATTGCAGGGCTGTTCTTTGCAGAGGTGGAGTGGCTGAAGCTCTCACTAGAGATCACAGAGCTGAACTAGAGGATGAACGGAAAAGAATTGAGCAAAAGGTACTAATTTTCTAATTCAAGAAAAGAAAATGATGCACTTTTTTTATTATACTCCCCTGTTTATCTGATTTGATTATATTAAAGAAGTTTGGTAAATTAGTCAATATCAATATCCTGTATTTTCTAATACTCTAGCCATCTTTCTTAATTCTCTCTCTTGATTATTATCCAAAGAATATCAATAAGCGTAAATTAGAAAAATATTGATACTCATAAAGGCTATGTCTTATATTTAAAAGCAAGATAAAGTTTTTGAATATATCTTGAGGAGTAATATTCATGGAGTAGTAATAAAATAGACATCCGCATGATATCTGAAGGGAGGATATGTGGAGATACATCGAGGAGCTTGGAGAATTCATGGGGTGCTCTCTGTTTCTAGAAGCATTGGGGATGCTCATCTGAAGGAATGGGTGGTGGCTGAACCTGATACCAAGATCTTACAATTAACTGCAGACATGGAGTTTCTTGTGTTGGGGTCTGATGGACTGTGGGATAAGGTAAGGCACAAACGGCTCCTATATAACTAAGATTGATTTCAAAAGCTCTTGTACATGTTATGCTTCAATTTAGTCTAGGAGGACTATGAGATTGATTTTGTTAACATGATGATGTGCCTAGGTCGGTAACCAAGAAGCTGTTGACACTTTGACCCGTGTTTGTCGAAATGAGGAAAAGCTAGGCTTCGATGTACAGAATGACACTGATGTTGATGATTATGTTCAAGTTAATGTAAGTCCGTCATCGAAGCTACGAAGAGTTTCGCTTGTGAAGCACCCTAGGGGCCATAGAAAGGCACAGAATGGCTGGAATGAAGTTGGTGAAGATGAATTTGGTTGTGAAAATGAAAGCCCTCCATCGAAGTCAAGAAGAATTTCATGGATGAAGCGAGTGAGCATGAAGAAAGAGATGCCAGTAAAAGAAAGCAACATGTGCAAGAAAGGTGAAGGCTCTGGACTTCTGGCGGCTTGCAAGGAGCTTGTAAACCTTGCTGTGAAAAGGGGGACTTTGGATGATGTCACTGTAATGATAATCGATTTAAAACACTACAAATGCAACATCTGAAACTCATACTTCATTCCTACTTAACAAATTACTACTCTAACTTCATATGATTTAAGTTCGTTACATTGCTCTCTCCGGGATGCATAGAAGAATAAGCCACTGATTAGTAATAAGACCGGTAACTACTTTTGGTTTCGAGTTATACAAAAACTAGTGAACTATAGAAGAATTATAAATAGCTACACGTGTACTTTCTAGAAACTGTTGAATAAGAAATCATTCGAATCTTCTCTTCTCTCTTTCTCTGATAGTCTTTCAATTTTTATTATATGGTGCCCTTTTAATGGGAAGAAAAGAAGTCGAAGAAACAGTACAAGAAGCAAGGGAGCTTAAATGGACTGCATAAAAGAGAAAAGGTAGATTAGGCCTTTCTTATCCAACTAAGATCAAACTTGATTTATTTATTTATTATTCTTCATGACAAAAATGAACACTGAGGAACACAACCATCATTACCAATAATACCCATCAAAGCAATTACAAGATGCAGCTCATCAATAAAGGTGACGGATGCCTGGCATTTTTATTTTTTTTTAAACATTACAAGGATTTAAATCAAAATTGAAAACTCTACATGCTTTCATCCGTATCACCAAAGCTACATGCGCTGAACTGCTTTACATTTACTTATAAACTGATCCACTTCAAATTGGAGAAGTGGGCGTACACTAGATTAATAATCAACATTCAGCAATGATGTTGCTGAATTTGGGAAATTGGGCACTCTGAATTTAGCTGCAATTCATGACGAATAGTGCACATCCATGTTTTGCCACCACCATTGATAACTTACCTTCAACTATGACTATGTCTTTTCCACTCCACACTTCCTTGCACTTACAGGAACTGAAATCTCTGCCTGGAAGCACTTTAGCTAGATCTGACATCTCTGTAGATATCACTGTCTTTTCTTCATTTAAATTGAAGAATGCAACATAAATTTGTCCTACATAAACATGCAGCAGTATACTTATATTATAGAGAACAAAATAAATAAATAAACATACATCTCTTATGCAGCTTGTTAGTCTATCATCAAAATGTTGGAAGAGGTAATTCAATACAAGTAAACCATCCACTGTTGTAGTTTTTAAGAAATTTTTGCTTGAATCCTCACGATGAGTCAATTTTTATTCAGTTCTTTAGCAGAAAACACAAAATTTCTAACGCTTCCAAAGTATTTAATTAGGTCAAAAACCTTCTCTTCCTGTTGCAACCCAAGAATGAAGTCCACCAGAGTTGACTGTTTCTGCATCAATGGCAAAGCTTAATCACAAATTATTAAAGTCATTTTAGAAATGAGCTCCTGATCTCAAATTTTCACCTTTGATAGAATCTAGTGTTGCACACAGGCCGGAATAACTATTTACCAGGGTCCCATTAGGATTTAGCTCCCATATCTGTTATAAGTTAATAGATCAGCTTCCAATATAACCCAAAAATAGTATGAATGTACTAGTCTGATCGTGGTTGCCTTGTTTTTTTTTTTTTGGGGGGGGGGGGGGGGGGTGAAAAAAGGTTCTAATTGGTTACAAGAAACTGACTCTGGCTTCTGATATCTCAAATAGGGTGAACATGTTCAGACAAAGCGTACAATTGCATATTTTTATGTATCCAAGAGTGAATGAATTACTTAACACAACATACCTGATTTGCATCCCATCTGCAGGGAGAAAATGTCCCTAGCTTAACCTCCTTAGCAGTAAGCTTTCTTTTTGGAGAAGCATCCAAGCAAAATTCCATTCTGTTCATTGCAACTAAATGATGTTTCCCTTTGTAGTCCTCTTGATACATTGTGTCCTCATCTCTACACCAGCATCAACATAACACTTCTTTTTAAACAGGAAAAAATAAATAAAAAAGAAGATAAATAGATCAAAGAATGAAAAAGCAGTATTACAATGCCCTGCCAAGTTCTCTCTTGTGCACACAAAAAGGTGCTTGTTGCTTGTTTCCGAAACTCCTTTTCCAACAAATTCTGTGAAGATCTTGATCTATACTTTCAATATACCACCCACTTGCCTTTGACTGGTTACAGCCAATGAGACCTAATGAATGTGTAGACGATGTTTGTCTGTCTCTCTTGGACCTTCCCATTTTCCCAACAAGATCCTTTGCCTCATTTTTGAAGTTGTCGAGGCTTGTAATATAAGGAAACTGTCAATGCAGAAATAGTGATATGATATACTTATTTGCCAACCTAGTATTGCGAAGAAGAAAAAAGTGATTCACTTACCTCCATATTATCTGAGCTGAAGAAATCAATCTCCAGCAGAGTAGGATTTGTGATAAGATTATAAGTGGTCTCATCAAGCTTGCGCACATCCCCTCCATACATTAGGGGAGACTTTGCCATGGACCACAAGGTCACCTGTAAAATTAGGCCACTTGAAGTCATTAATGATTAATGTTTTTTTTTTTGACCGTACATTAATTATTAGTGTTTTTACACACGAACATAGGTTAACAAAGAGATAGGAAGCAGCTCAGTTGTTCATACCTGAGTCTTTTGCTCATCTAAACTTAGGTCAGAAAATCTGTGTGGGCCTTGATTCGAAGCTATGAAAGAGAAGAAAAAGCGTAGCTTTATGGTCCAATTCCCAAAGGTCTTAAAATTCAAACTAGCTATACCAATTATCTAAACATCTTTCAATTTCTTTCTTAACGCTTTATGAAAAGTTTTAGTGTATCAGCAATATTATTGAGTTAATAAAATAGATAGACCTTTAGAGAATTTTCCATATTGTTAGATAACTTTTGTTCACTCATCAGCAACTCAAACTACTATGTGCCTAAACATAAGTCACATGTGCTTAAACATAAATCACTTGCACCTCATTCTCGCATTTCAGAGAATCACATATCTCTCTCCTCTTTTTCTCTTACTAATAGAAATTAAATAGAGGCAACATTGATTAAAAAAAAATCATTTATTACCCTACGAGTGACTTATATTTTGAACAAAACTTTTTCCATATGAGTGACTTATATTTAGGCACAAAGTGGTACATAATAGGGTCGTGTTGCATTTCTTAGGGCGGGGGTTCAGAAATAGTGGTGCTAATTTAAAACCTGGATTGGTTAGCCAACCAAATGGTAGCATGTCCAAATCAGGCCAAGATTTTCCCATCAAACCTTCTGCTCCTATCATATCAGCAGAAGCAAGATCCCTGATTCAGAATCATAAGAACTAGAGTTACGTAGCACGGTGATGACAAAATATTGGGCAAGAGAAAACATGGAGATAGCAGAAGGTAAAAGAAGTAACAACAACTAGATCTGGTGACTGAAATACAATATATTGATTCTACAGCTAGTTACCTTGTCACATTAAAATGCGCTTTAACATCTCCCCACTTATCCCAGTCATCTCCTGTTATACGATACATGTTGACTAGTCCACTGACATCCTTGGCCATGGCCAGTGTCACGCTGGTTCCAGGTGATACAGAATATATAATGGGATGATCAAGCTCCCTGAGAATCTGGCATGGCAGTTCATATAATAAGTTTTTAAATCTTTGTTCCCGAAGGCACCCCTCTCTTTCAAGAGGATTCGCGGCATGTCAAGCCCTGGTAAGCTAAATAATTACTAATCTAAATGTTAATATGAAAAAGAGACGAGGGGCCAATTAGGAGAAGAAACTGCATTATATACCTCTGATACATAGCCTATTTCATTTAAGTCCAAGTCATCACCAAACACACAATCATGTTTCACTGCAAGGGAAGTAACATATATGTTGCTATGATTAATGTCGTTGCTATGATGCATATAGAATATGTTTAGGTGGTGGAAGTACCCAAATCAACGCCCCATGCAGCATATTGCTTATAAAGGGACCTCAAAAAAGCCCTTCCAGCTCCCAATTTTGTATTTACACTCATGAACCCATGAGGCATCCACGCACAAGCCCTTTCCGGCATAGCTATGTCCTTGGCACGCCACACTCGACCGGATTCCTGATAATAGCCTCCCTGGAACATTGCAAGAAGACAAAATCAATTGTCAACAATAACTTCTCGAGACAAATCAATATCTCCTAAGCTAAGATTTAGTTTTCCAATTAGTAGAACAAGAATATAATCAACAAAAAGCGTCCTTCCATCCTGTACTACCTCCAACTCCCATCCTTAATATAAAAGCCAGATAATTTTGGGCAAAGAATTATAAATTTGGAGGTAAAGTGAATTAAAGTCTTATATTTAGGATCAAAGTGAACCCTTTGGCTAGCTCCTATATTAAGGACTAGAGCTAATATTTTTTGACAAAATTTAGTGGACAAGGATACTATCATTTTGGAATTTTACAAGGAAAATAAAATTGAAGTCAGAGCATAAAAATGGAGCAGAACCGTTGTTGGATCCAAGATAGGGGTATTTGCATTGACAGCTTGTGTGCTTATCCCTCTCATAACGTGAATCCCAAACTTCAAACCCATGCTATGTACTTTATCAGCTACTTCACTGAAACCATTCCCACCTCTGGAAGATGGCCATCTTCCCGGGTCGGGTACCATCCTCCCCCATTCATCAATCACATCGAACCCAAGAGAATCAGGATAAGCACCCTTGACTTTCTTTCTATACCAGAGATAATCCACCACAACATACTACAAGAATTTGAAGCAAAGAAATTCAGATATATATCAATATCAAGCAAGATCTTGCTAATATATATACAGATTCATCATCATAAGCTTTAGTTTTCTGCAGTATATATGCATGCCTCGTATCCATGATGTTTGAGACGCTGAGAAATTATTTCAGCACTCTCTAAGAATTCTTCCTCAGAAATTGTCCAGCTAAATGAATCATAGGAATTCCAACCTCTTGGAGGGAGGCTAGCTCGCTGTAGGCTACTAGTCTTGGTCGTATTTTCAGATGACACTCTGAAATAAAGGATCAAAATTTTCACAATCGACTTCTTAGTTCCGGAAAGCTAAATTGTCCACTTCTTGCGCATATAAATTTTCCTTTGAAAGAAGAAACTGATATGCATATCCTGTTACGTTCTTCAGTACACAAACATGGAGTTGATACTCATTATTAACTAAATGAAATAAGAGGAGAAGTAGATACTCACATACCTCTGAATACAGAGAAAAAGGAGAAAGCAGGCAGAAATTACAGACAAAACCTTCATGGCTGCTGGGATGGACGTACCAGCAGACAGCTCTTTCCCGTTAAATACTAGATTTGAACAGTATTATTGTCAACAATAATGATGAGTATATATTTTATGATTAAATAGGTGTATATTCTATGAGATTTAATTGGAATTATTGCTATTAAATACCTATTTAATTATCTTTTATAAACTTTTCCATAATTGAATCAAACTTGGGATCAAAGAATAAATCGACATAAAATCTACTTATATCCTATTTTTATTGTGCAAGAAATATTAGCTGATTTGAAATGAAGTAGAAAAAGCAATTAAGAGGATATGCAATCAGCAAACTTGATGGTCCCCCCACAAGAAAAATAGAAACAAAATCAATTTGTGTGATCTGATGGAGTAAATTACAAGATATAACATATCTTTGTAATAAGAAAAAGATAATTAGTGACCCAAGACCTAAATTATAAATAGGGAGGCACAGACAAGCAAACAGATGGGAAGATCTGAGAGACACAGAACAAGAAGGAACAAAGAATGTAACATCCTAATTTTTATTTCTAAGATTTAAATGTAATTATAAAATAATTATAGGTAATTATTGTAATATTAAATAAAGTTTGGGTCTTTGTCGCAGTTTGCCCATTTAGAAAAAAATAATAATAATAATAATAATAATAAGAGTTGAGGCAGGCGGCGAAAAAAAAAAAAAAAAAAAAAAAAAAAAAAGAGGAAGACGTGAAACGCGTGGGGTGAATAAAATAATAATAAAAATATAATATAATATTAATAAAATCAACTTTAGTTTATTTATATATATGTATGATTAGAGTGTGTGTGTGCGCGCCGGATTGAGGAGAGACAGAGAGAGAGAGTGCGTGAGAGAGAGAAAGAGAAGAAGGTGGAGATAATATTTTGGTTATTTGAGGTATGTTATTTATCTTATAAGATAATTTTAGTAGTTAAATTAACTTCTTTTCAATGAACTTTCTTCATGAAAGTTGTTCTAAATATTTTTCTCTTTTCAATGAAAGTAATATCATGTTGATTAGTAAAAATTTTGAGGTTATGATTTTGGAAAAGTTTTGAGTTTTAACAATAGAAGACTGAATATATGTATATAGTATTTAATAACTAGTTTTGACCGGTTTAGTTTTATTGAAATGTTGTTGCAAGAATTTAAATTAATTTTTCTATTTAAGAGATTTAGGATTTACATCTTACTTTATATTTCTACCAATTAAAAGATGTATAAATAATTTATTTTGGGTTAATGGAGATATTATTGAAGTTTTGATCGGTTTGGTTTTGGAAATTTAAAGGATAAAATGGTTATTTTCAGTTTTATAACAAAAATTTATTATTATTATTATTATTTGTGTATTTTGAGTTATATAAGTTATATTTGTGATAATGTAGAGTTTACCTGTGACCGGTGATTAATCGAGTTTTATTTCTCAAGATAAGGTTTGGCCTGGAGTTGAGGTAACCGGGGTTAATTTATTTTATATGCATGTTTTGGAATGTAAGGTGTTTACTAAATCTTATTTTCATAAACACTAGTAACATGTGTTTTGAAATTGTGTGTTTATGTGAGTATGTTGCTAATTTAGAGAAGCAGTGTATTTTCTAATCTGTATGAATATATGTGAGTGAATTTTGTTATTGGAATTATTGTAATGGTGATTATTGTATTAATTGTTGTAAGATGTTTTGTATGGGGTAGTATATCGTACTATGTTTTGATAATTATGATTTCATATTGTTATTAATTTTGAAATTTGTTGGGAAGTGTGGAAGAGACTGAGGGAGAATTTGTGCCCATTGGTTCACTCTTATTCCTGGCCCGGATTTGAGTTGAGTGTTTTGGGCGGACACCTCCCTGTTACGGTATATTGGTGGTGACACGGGAGGGAACAGTTTCCTTGAGGTGATAGTTAACCTTGGCCGGGTTACTAACACTGATGGGCTGATCCATGTCCATGAGGAAATAAGGAGGAGCAGGATGGTAAATGTGAGGATGGTTAGTTGATTATTGAAGTTGTTGTTATTATTTTGTTAACAATCCTGTTTCTCTGACTTGCAATCCTTTCCTGCATATTTTATAAATTAATTTTGGTTACTGGGACTTAATGTCTCACCCCGTTAATATTAATATTTTTCAGGCGAGGTTTCTAATACCATTAGTAGCAAAGGGAAGCAACCAGAGGCATAGTTGTAGAGAACCTTGTAAGCCTCTTTTGGGTAATGGTGTTGTAATGATCTCTATATTGCCATTATAGGGCCCACATGTTTTAAAAAATACTGTATTAGCTGTTTTGAAATAACTGTGAGTTTGCTACTGAACTAAAGGTTTAATTTTATACGGTATGTTATTTTAGTATTTGTTATAATGAAGTGGAGGATTGTAAATTAAGGTTTGCGTGTGGGTATTCTGGTAAACACTTCTATGATGGGAGTTTGGTATTATTAAAGTTGTGAGCTTACATTTTTTCCGCCGAACAGTTGTGCCCAGAGTTTCGGATTTTATTGTGATGCGTTTGTGGGCGAATGTTGTGTCTTGAACTCCGTTGCACTTACTATAGTAAGTGGAGGGTTTTCTTTATTTATTTGTTAATTAAGGTTAATTAATGTTTTGTAAGGAAGGTCTTTTCAAAGAAGCAGAGGAGTAGTGTTGAGTGTTTCGATTCTCTTCAAAGGACTGTGAAGTTTCATCTTTTTGTTCTAGATTTTATTAGAGCCATGTGTGGCTAGTTGGTTTTGCAACCTAGAAGACCTATGAACTTATGGGTGAATTGGATTTTGTTTTCATTATTTAGTTAAATTTGATATTAATTTTGGTTACTTAATCTTGTTTAATTTTATCTATTTAATGATTGACCATCATTGAATATGATTTTGAGTATTAGGATTTACCTTGACGAAGGGGATTTTAATTAGGCTCGATTTTAATTAGGCTCTGAGATTAAGTAATATGAGATTAAATTACGATTTAATTTGCGGTTATGATAGACATATACCTAATAGACCCATATAATTGATATAATTGTTGAAGAGTGTGTTCGAGTTTTGTTGCCACTTAAGTAACTTTGTTAGACATAACAAGTTATACTCAAGAGAGGGTTGTAAGTGGACCGACAGGCACTTATAGCTATTTATACTCGAGATTAACAAAATTGATATTAAAGCTAATTAAATTAGTGAAAACAATGTTTATGAAGCTAATAAGGGATTAGTAACTCTGGGTTGCTCATTTGATTATTGTGGTAGTTTTCTTATTTTTATTTTAGTTTTCATTTCTTTTATCTTAATTAAATTTCATTTGGTTTTCTCAACTTAAATGAAATTGTGAAATCAATGCTTAACTGAAGTTTGTGATACCAAGTCTTCGTGGGAACGATACTTTTCTTATCACTTTATTACTTGATACGGCCCGTATACTTGCGGAGTTATAGGCTATAAAGTTTTGGCCTATCAAACAACAATAATATTATTAAAGATGAGTTGTGGACAAAATAGCTGAGCGACAATTATACCTTCAATGCTATTGCGTTCATTGTTGGGTTGCATTTGCTCATTTTGCTTCTTTACGCAATCCCAAAATAGCAATTCAGAGGATTCTTAACGGAGATAAACATTATCTTTTGGGATTTCCTCCACTTAGTGCCTATCTGGGATCCCAAAACCTGTATAAGTATTTCTAAAATACTAAAACAAACCAGCATTTAAAATGAGTCAACTCAACTTAAATTTCCAAGTATTATTTTCTCTAGACTTGTAGAAGTGAAGAAAAGGAACAAATGTTTGTGAAGTTCATTCTTCCATTTAGAATAGGAAAGCAGATTTTATTTGATAAATGTTTCGAGTTACCAAAGTGTGTGCAAGAATCGGGTTACTTGGTGAATGTCAATGTCAAGAAGAATGCAGGGACAGGCGCGTGTGTGAAGATTTCACGTCAAATAAGACACAGTGAAGGAACCTTCATTTGGATTTTATTCATTTATGAAATCTATTTAGTTATAATATTAAACGTGCATAAGAAATTATTGCTCAATGATTTTATAATTGATTATCTTGTATGTCCCATTCATTAACCAACAAATATTCTGTATTACGACATCGGTCAATTATGTTTCATTTAGAAACATACATGACCCAGCATCTTGTCGTATCATTTACTCCTTGTTTGATTATGAATTTTTTCTTTAAAAAAAATACTCATTTATTTATTTATTATAAATGAACATAAAATCCTAAATAAATACTGATTACAACAATATGATCGAAAAAACTAGACCAAAAAAAGTTCTCACTTCCGATTCCGTCCATTTGTAATCTTCCAACAAAAACTGAAGAGGCATCTTCATCCAACAAATTTTTATTTTTCCTGATAAAACAAATTTTCATTAACAAAGAGCAAACTAGTTTTCCTTTTATCCCAAAAAGTACAAACTTCATATTATAGCCTTCTTTAGAACTCGTTTCTTTTTCAGAACTTCGTATTTTGTAATTGGTTGATATGCTTAGTGGTTAGTTTTTATTTCTTTGTGGTTAGTGGACGCACCTCTAGTCTCTAGACAATACAACACTCCCCTTTTCCATGGAGTGCGAATAGACAATTGTCATTTCTCAACGCGTTAAGATCATGCTCTTTGCGCAATTTGCCGAGACGGCTTGTAAAAACGACAGCAAAAATAACGGTCCGTATTCAGTAGTAAAGGCAACACTATTTTAATACAAAAAAATCATTTTCTACTTAATAGGAAGAAATAACAAAACTGCTACACATTAGCTGTAGAGACAAACACAGGTGTCGTCTCATGATAATACAACGTTTCCTGGGAGAAATAGAGAGTAACTTAAAAGTCCACTCTCGCTCGCTACTGGTTTTTCCCATCCAAGTTTCCGGGGAAGATCCCCAGCTAACCAACTGATTTTTAGATGGTGTACATTTCTTGGAGAGGCACCGGGAAATTTTGTTTTACCACCAGTGTAAATCTTGTTTTACCAGTAAAATTTGTCGTAATCAGACTTTACACATGCAAGGAGTGAGCGGGTTCTCCCAGAGGTCATAGTTAGGGAAAGTCTGTTCTGGCAATCCAGTTCGTGTTTGGTGAGTAACCACCACATCTTCGACAAAAGTAGCCCAACCCATGTAGGGATCCCCAAAAGATTTGGACATGAGTCCTTTGTCTGGCTTGATTGATTTGAGACGGTGACCCATGTATCTACGAGCCCCAATGATCAGTTTGGCAAAGTTGCCTCCATGGGTCATCACAAACACGTCAGATTTTAAGCATACTAAGAAGTCCAGAGCTGCTAGGCTCGTCACGTGCTTTCTAAAAGGATCCAACTCCTCTTTAGTTGCCAACTCCTCCTTTGTAACCTGTTATTACCAAAAAAAAAAATGTTAAAATGAAAAAGAAAAAGTGAAACGATTTATCACAGTCCAGTACTCAATTTCAATGATCCATATGAAGTGAGCAGGCCTGTACCAGATTTTGGAACATATTCCTCAGGGGAGCCATCCGGTTTTGTCCACCATACACTTGTCCAGAAGCAACATAAATTTGAGTTTCCTTAGGATAACCCATGGCCCGGAGGATCACAGCCACTTCTCCGGGCTCCAAAGGACATCGTCCTTCCTTTCGCTTCTGCAGGGCCAATTGCCACAGGTGCGAACCATTCTGCATTTTTCAACATAGATGATATGAACAAGGTGTTGCAATAGCTTCTTAGGCTTCATATTAACAATTTAACTGTCCAGTACCTTGTACCGACGAGGCCACTCTTTTTTCCTGTACTCTGCCATTTTAGCTTTTTCCTCTCTTGTCCCCACAAAATCACAGAATGACAGACCCACCATTCCTTTCTCAAACCTAAGATGCAAAGCCCTGTCCATGGAAAAACTATTAGATAACTGACTAAAAAATGAGACTCAGATTAGCTTCAGCAAGATCTTAATCGCTGATGTGACTTACATATAAGGATTTGTACCATCAGTTCGGTTTCTCATCCTCGATGCTAGTAAATCAGCCATCTGTTCTATATGAGGAAGAAATTTCAGAGCATGGTAATTGACTCGGCATCTCAACCTATTGATTTCTGGAGGAACATTGTCATATCTGAAACAACATAAGTGTTAATAAGAACAACAACAAGCCTTATTCCACTAGATGGGGTCGGCGACATGAATCGCACCATATTGACAACCAAATCTTTAGTTAAAGTATTAAAAAGAACGTAAACCACAAATAGTGAACAGTGGTGGATAATATATATTTCATCCTTCACTCACCCGAGCCTATCAACAAAAGGTTTCAGAGCCATAACCTTCTTCTCCTTGATTCTGGGCAGAACATTGTCAATGTAAAATTGGGCTGGTGCATATTTTGGAATATTTTTCACAGTCCGTCTGAAAAACACAACATATTTCCTTGTTAATGAACGAGCAGGTACAATTGATTATCCTTCAATTCACAAGATCCAAACTCAATCAGAACTTGACAAAATTGTTCTATAGATGAGACAGGATACCAACCAAATACTGGCCCTTCAATAAATCAATCTCTTTTAAGCAACTCAAAATCTACATTTTAAATTCAGTCAGATCTTCAGGACAGGAAGATATCAAACCTTATGCTTGTAAAGAGCTCTGTTTTATCAGTAAACCATGCAGGAATATCACGGACAATCCTGACGTCATCTTTCAGGTAGTCAATGAAGTGGTCCACATCAAAAATGTCTTCAAATTTCCTACAAATCATGTAATATATTATCAAGATAAGCAAGCCAAATAACAATTTCACACTGTATGATGCATAGACTTAATTGCCAAGATGATCATAAAGACAAGATAGATGTGGAAGCAGTGGCATGTAGGAAGTTCTTCAATGAGTTTTTGAAGATGACAAGCTCCGCTGTCAGAGCTGCTTATCCCAATAATTGGAATATTATGATCAAAGATGCAACAGGTGCCTAAGTATAAGAGGGAGAAGCAAGGTGAACCCCACAGTGCCTTCAAGACTGCAGGTGAACCATGCTGACTTGGGTTACAAACTTACAATGCGCTCATAAGGATGAGTTCATTTGGCACTTGGCACAAGTTTAAGAAATCAAAATTATAGTCCTTAAGCTGTGGAAATAAGAGTGGCCTATCTTCAGGAAAATGGGGCGATCTAATAAGACCATGTTTGGTATCACAGAAGAATGGAAGGAATTGAAATCATGGAAATCGTGATGTTTTTGTGCATTATCTACTATATCCTTATTATTACTCAACAATTTCTACATTTTTATTACTTGTTTTAAGTGGGGATTCAGAGTCCTAGTTCCGCTACCGATCCTTTTTTCGTGCTTTCAATACCTGCCGATCTGTGAGTCAAAGCTTTTTTACTTTTTTTGTGGCAACCTAGGGCGATTCAGTCTCATGCAAATGGTTGGAATGATCTCAAGGCCAGTGCTGTGAAAAATACCACATCATTCAGTAAAGAGGTTTTTGATACTATTTTCTGGCATCCACAGTTTCTCTAGAGTAAAATGTGTGGTGAAGGATCAAAAATAGGCAGAAAATGCAAAAGGAAAAGGAAAAGGCAGAACAGAACTTGGGTAAAGAATCATAGATCAGTTGGCTTGCACCTATCAATCAGTTCTACATTTTAGTCAAAATATGGGAAGCCAAAACAACAACAGAATGCAGATAACTGATAAGGAATTGTTAAAAAGAAGAAGCCTTCTTCAGTACTTGAATTATAGAGTACTTAATATTACTATTCCTAGATTAGTGCATTGGAAATAGCAGTTAAAATGTCAAAACACAGATGAGAAAACTATTCGCAATAACTCACGTTTGGTCTTTCCAAATCTGGTCCTGCTTCAACACAGGCAAAATAAGAGTGGCATTCATAATTTTTGCAACAGCCACTGCATTGCATATCTGCATTGGGAAACATAGTCCCATGTAAATTGAAAACCAGATAAATTGAAGAAAACTCACAACAACAACTGCACTGCACAACAGTATCATATAATAACATGCAAATACTGAAATCACATCAGAACCGACTTTAAGTGGTAATTCTAGCTGTTCTGAAAGCACAACATATTGGAAATATTTTTACTATATCATAACGTTAAAAGAACAATGACTTTATCATAGAAAATTTTCTTTAAGTTTATAACTAGACAGGTATTAATTCATACCGCAATTCTTTGCTGATTCAGACCACCTTCAGCATGGATGAAAATATAGCCACTCGTCTCATTTTCAGGGGGAAGTTCTACATGAAGGTGTGAAAGTATTAATCACAATAACAATCCCAATGGTAATAATAACAGCCACGAGCTAATATTAATGTATTCCATAACCAAATGTGGATCAAAGAAGATATATTGAAAGAAGAATGTAAGAAGAACTATTTCTAAATAACTAGGTAAAGTATCGTAGATATATAGAACTTTTCCTTCTTGCGCATGTGTTCTTGTGACAGAGAGGGGAAAGTAAAGTGTCATAAGAAAAGTCATTGAACCTGTCGACTTTGTTTACAAATGATTGCCTCACAGTGATTACAGAAAAGTACCATCGTGAATTGAAATTACTCATCACTTTCATCAGATTCTAATTAAAATATGCATTGACAGTTTGTTGAAATCTGCTGATAAGGCCAAAAATAGTTTAAATTTTAAAATGCCCTTGATAATAACCCTGCCAGTGTGGTTGGCAATTGGCAATGATGACGAGATAGTAACCTAAAAACACATTAAGAGACTCAAAAAAGAAAAAAGAAGGGGAAAAACAAGAAAACCTGAAATAACACCATCCCGGCGCTCAGCACAAGGCTTCCAAGATGTTGTTGCAGAGTAAGGATTTTCCCAAAGAGACGGTGATTCTTTGACCTGAAAAGGGTACAACACATGCCACCTAAATGGAAGAAGGGGAAAAACTGCTAGGCAATATAAGAGGAGCAAATTAATGACTAACGTGATAGTCCTTGATAACTTACATGCGGGCACTGAAGAACAATCCCGTCTTTTTTACACAAGTAAGGGGAATTCTACAACAAATTGAAGGCAAGATTAGTTGTGAACTTCAATATAGAATACTTTTAAAAACATCAGCTAAATTAATCACGGCAGCAGTTCCATAAATTACTTCGGCAGCTATTCAGTAAGTAAAGTACAGGTATCACCCTATAGTGTTTTTTTTGGGGAGTAAAATTTACACCCGCTTGTTTGGCTGATGTTATGTCACAATTTATGCGTACAGCATGTCAATGCAATCTGATCATCTTTTGTTTTCCGCATTTTTTTTTTCCTCAGTAACCTAGCGAAAGGTTTAATCAAAAGCAGAAGTACAAGACTGACAGATAAATCGACAGCTGCAAATGTAGGAGGCAGCAGAAGCAGAGAACTCACCAATTTATTCACAATTGCAAATACTGTGGCAAGCCCGACGAGAACTAAAAGGAAGAGGCAAAATAGAGAGATCCTGGAGTTATGCAAAGAAACCCTAGCATCGTCGTTAAAGAAGGGAAACAGATGCTGGAAATGCGAAAAAAGGGAACGATCACGGTCCTTAGAAGAATGACGGTCACGCTCGTCGTCGTCATCGAGCTGACTATCGGGCATCAAAGGTGATGAATCGCCGTCACGCTTCAAGGGAGAAGAGGAAGCTCGGTTTCCAAGTGAGCTAGAGTATCTCAGCTCAGCCATGGCCCGCTTGGGACTGTGTAACAGATTTGCACCCTCTGTTTTCCCAGCCTGTTCTGCATCATTGCCGCGTACCGGATGCACCATGATTTATCAAGCTTCTCCCAAAGAGCCAGTCCATGAAGATTCAGATCCACTTGCAAGATAAAATTTTTAGAAAATACCACTGAATTTTAAAATTTTATTATTATTATTATTATTATTATTGCCAACAAGATTTCAGATTTTGAAGTTTATTTTTCTATCATTCTCCCTTCTTTTTTAACTCCTTTTATTCTCTTTGACCAAAAAAAAAAAACTCCTTTTATTCTCACCGGTGAAATTTGGCTCTTGTACGGTAAGGCGGTGATATCAATGATTAAGTGCAAGATGATAATCAAAGTTTTATACCTAAATTTCCGAGCAAAAAAAAAAGTTTTATATCTAAATTAAAAACGTGTTGTAGAGTATTCTGATTTAATTAAAAATTTTCAACTAAAATGTTTTTTTAGACAATGTATTGTTATTGTTGGCATTTATACCTAATTTAATTTAATTGACAGAGTGAAAATATTTAGCTGTGAGAATGAGTGTAAGGTTGCAAGGAAAGAATGAAATGAAGGGGGAAAAAAATCCCAATAATAAGTGAATATCATTTCCTTTGTTGTAACTTCTCATTCCCATAGCAGTGAAAACATAGATTTTACCTAAAAATGGAAGGAGAATAAGAAATCGTAAAACATAAAATCGTAAAAAAATTGTAAAAACATAAAAGTGTTTAGAAAATTAGTAAAATCGTAAAAACGTAAAATCGCAGTGATAAATCAAAATTTTAACTGTCATTGTCATTGCATAAGCTTTACTTTACATGGTAATTTCGTGGTTTTGTATTACTTCTTTAGTACTACCTCGGCCTTAATTATAAAAGGGTTAAGATGCAATTTTACCAACGAACTATTGGTCCAGGAGCGTCCAACACAATTAACTCTTAAGTGGACCAAAAATACCAAAAATAGTTTTATTCAGGAGCGTCCAGCACAACGCCGTTAGACAAAAGTTAATGTCCGTTATCTAAGGTGCAGATTGGCCAACGAACTTTTACTCCAGGAGCGTCCAGCACAAAATTCTAAATTTTACTAAATTAAATAATTTTTTCTCAATTGTCATTATTGAAAATTACTTGAATAGATATATATGGACAAAAATTACTCATTCTTCAATTTTGGCATAAGATAAGATCATCATTCATGCCTCACCCCCTAGTTTCTTCATTTCGGACTGTGTGTGAGTGTATACATATACATATATATTTTTATATAAACCCATCTCCCTCCTTCATTGAGTCTGCGTGACTATGTGTGTGTATTTATATATATCTTGCAAGACACCATTTCCATATATTTTATATTTGAGTTTCTTCTTGAATCTATTGTCACTATTGATTGTTTAACCCTTTTTTTCTTTTTCTTTATTAATTAACATTATTATTATTATTATTATTATTATTATTATTATTTTCTTCCATTTTACTGGTTCACTCTTTACTGCCCCAAATGCAACTAAGACGCATGCATTGTGAGATAAGACGAAACTCTCCAGTCTCAACACAAACCCATATTTGTCCTCCTTATATAATTTTATTTAAATTGTCATTATATCATTTAAATTATAATGTTTAACATATATAATAAACTATAAAACACCTTAAGTTTTATTTAAATCATATAATTAAATTTTTTAATTATAAATTTTGTTTATTTTAGCAAATTATAATTTTGACAAAATTAAAGAATGAGTAATTTTTGTCTATATATATCTATAAAAGTAGTTTTTAATAATGATAATTGAGAAAAAATTATTTAATTTAGTAAAATTTAGAATTTTGTGCCGAGCGCTCCAGGGGTAAAAGTTCGTTGGCCAATTTGCACCTTAGATAACGGACATTAACTTTTGTCTAACGGCGTTGTGCTGGACGCTCTTGAGTAAAACTATTTTTGGTATTTTTGGTCCACTTGAAAGTTAATTGTGTTGGACGCTCCTGGACCAATAGTTTATTGGTAAAATTGCACCTTAACCCATTATAAAATATAGTTGACTTTGTTTGAATAAATTAAAAAAACTAAATAAGTTACTTAATTATTTTATATGTTGTATATCTTTAGATTGTATATTAATTTATTAGTCAAACTAATTACTTTAAAAAAATAAAAAATAGTCTTAAAAAAGTCAACTATATTTTATAATTAGGGCCGGAGAGAGTACTTTAGAGTAATTTTTCCTATTCTGCTTTGATACCAAGCAGGTGATAAGATTTATAAGCTTAGCCGGAGAGGACATGACAACTTAGTTCAGGTAAGTCTTCATTACCAAATTTAGACGTATAGTCAATACAATATGTAATTTATTTTCATTTTGATGGTGCATCCGGTTTTAAAGTGCCATATGTTTTGATTTATAAACGACAATACTACTCAAATTTTTATTAAAAGCCAAAGGAAAAAAAAAAACACCCTTCATCTTTTTCAAAAAGAGCAACTAGCACAATAAATAAATTTTTGGTGTGAAAATATAAAGAATGATTCCAAAATAATCCAAAAATGTTATTTCCTCAAACTCCTCTATGACAATTTGGTCAAATTTTTGACCAGATAAAGCGAGAATAAAAAAACAGAAAATACTCTTTACCTTTATTCAAAAAAAGTTACTGGCACTACAAACAAATTTTGGGTGAAAAACACCAACGATAATTTTGAAAAAGCCTTAAAATGTTATTACCGCTAAATTGGTTAGACTGTCGTTTATTTGGACTTGTTGCCCCCCAGTACTAGTAGTCCTTTCAATTTTCACACTTTGCCTTTGCTACAGGCGTGTGAGGGATCCTCCTCTCACATTGGCGAGATCTACGGGTTGGGTTTCTCTCCTCATCATTTTATCATCATCCCTCATAATCTCTAAATCACATCCATCCAATCAATACAATTATACTTTTACTTTTCTCTCACTTTTCAAATCAACGATCCGGATTTAGCAGATGAGAAAAAATAAGAAAGCAGATAAGGAGAGGATCTCCTTCCCGAGATCTACACCCCATCTGATCTAATGACAACACGTACCTTCCACCAACCTTTATATTCAACCAATTTTCTAGCTTCCAATGGCGGCAGCCTAGTGCAACGGCAACAACGTCGACCTCCAACCTTCATCTGCAGCACATGAATGACTTTTCTTCATCTCTGTTTCTTCCTCCAACGACGCATTACATACACCTTCGTTGTTGTAAACAGTTAGAAAATGGGAGAGGTCCATGTCATGCTGTCAAAATAACCAGGGGAGAGTACATGTTGACAAATAGTGAGGCTGAAAAGTCAAAATAAATGCCTTCTGGCTAGGGCTGAGCAAGAAACTCATAACCCGGTGAGTTCGCCCACAACCCAGTGTAACTGGGTCACTTATAGCCCACCCAAAAAGACCTATAATGGGTTGGATTAAAACCTACTCATTTAAGAATTAAATGGGCGGGCTATGGGCTCACCTTTGAGTTGCCCATACCCACCCATTAAGTGTTTTTATTTTATTTTATTAACTACTATAACCCTAATAGGTATTGACTCTCACTCTCTTTCTTTCTATATTTGCCTATTCAACTTGCGAGTTGTCACTATTGATCAGAACAAGAGAATCAAAGTTTGTAATCTTCGTGGGTTAGCATTTGTAGGTGTCGTCTTCATCCCCTGAACCAGAATGAGAGAGCAAGCCAAGGTCGTACTACCTGAATGTTATTTCATTAAATTCTCATTGATTTGTTCCTCCATCTCTACTTTTTTTCCCCTTTAAATTTATGTGGTCCAGCTTTTGTTTCCAAAAAAATTATTTTTTCTTATTTAAATCAATCTTCTTGCTAACACACCACGTCCCAAATAATCCAAATGATTTTAAATATCTTGCAATATGTGAAAGTTGTCATGAATTCGGATGTATGTTTAATGCTTATGAATGTTTTTTCTCAAAAAATAAACAAGTCAATTGTAAATGGGTTACCCAAAACCCGATAAAACCCGCCCGTTTACATGCTAGCCCATTTACATAGGTTTAGATGGGTTGAGGTATGGGTATGGGTTAGCTCATACCCATTTAAAGTTAAATGGGCGGGCTATGGGTTAGGGCATGGGCTGCCCAACCCGCCCATTACTCTGCCCTACTTCTGACAAAATTAACCGTAGTAGCATTTCGGGGCCTTTTTAAAATCATTACAAGTATTTTTGCACGTAAAAAATGCTTATGATATCTATCAGTAGCTCTTTTTTAAAAGGATAAAGGGCCTTATGGCTCATCTACCTCACTTTATTTTATCAAAAGTCGTCAATGTAGAGAAATTTAAGGGAAATGACATTTTATGGCTATTTTGGAATCATCATATGTATGGGTATATTTACATCCAAAATTTGTTTATGGTGTCCATAGTTTTTTTGTTTTTGATACATAGGTGATAGGGGGAGGGCGGATCGAACCCAATATAAAAGGTGGGAAGACTACTCCCAATATAGATAAAATTTTGGAAGGGAAAAAATGTAAAGGAAAAATTTGGACGAACTATAAGCATGAAATGTTGTGCTCCTATTAACCCCTCTGAAATAATTATAAAGGCCTAAGTAATGTTCGAAGCGGATACTGTAAGTTCTAACGTAGCAGCTCATTTACAGGCTTGGCGAGGGTTTAAGAAGCCCAGCGGAGCGGAGCTTTGGTAAGCAGCGGTTGCTGCAACGCCCTTCACTGTCCGCGAATGATCATGACAGAGACGGTGAGACTTCGTCTGCTGTTCGAGGACCAGCACATGCTGAGTAAGTCGAAGAAGAAGGAGGGGCTCCAGCAAAGCTGGTGTCTGCTAAAAACCCAAACCAACACTATCTCCGATGTTGCCTCCTATATTGTCGACACTTTCCGCCTGCGTCGGACTTGCCCTGATGGCATAATCCTCTCCGTATGCTCTCCACCTCTTGGATCCTTCTGATCGACCCTAACAACTGAAATATATGGATCCTTTTTTATCTTGAAAAAGGAATGGGGCAGTGATTAAAGAAATTATTCACCTATGTTTTAAGTCTAAGGATTAAAGTTCGAATTTCATTTCTAGTTTGGTATCTAATATTAGAATGCTTCCCGTGATTAGCTTCTAATGCGCTTAATCTAAGATGTTGAAGGAGTTTGATAATAAAACTTTTAGGCATAATGCCATATCTGGAAATTAAACCGAATGTGCTGTAAGATTGTTTGAAGTCAATCTGAATTTGCCGAGTGTGGTCATTTACCCTTACTTTGATCATTGATTTTGTTGGCTGGACATTGTTTCATTATTATATTTTTACTGCAGATGGACGGTTTTGTCTTACCGCCATTTGAATCGCGTGCTATTTTGAAGGATAAAGACATTGTCTGGTGTGTTCATGGTTTTTCACTTCTCCAACATTCTATATTGTTGTCATGGTAGTTTTTCTTACACTTATTCATACAGTGTAAGAAGAAAAGGAAGCGCATCAACTGCTTCTGAAGCTGTAATGCTCACATCTGCACCCCAAGATCATCCGCATGTAGAGCTTCCCAAGCTTCTTGCAAACGAGATGTTTCAAGAGGAGACTAGAGGATATAAATCCATATCTGAAGAGGATAACATTGACCCATTTAAAGATACCCTTTATCTTGAATATAAATCACCAAACAATGCAGCCTCAAAGAAAAGAAAAGCAACAAAGAAGCTCAGGGATTCGAGGTTTGTTTCCCAATCCTCGTTAATTGTTATTAATGCAGGGCTGCTCTCTTGTGAGGGTTTCAGCACTGCTAAAAGGGTCTTTCTCTCTTTGTAATGTTTCTGAGTCAGAGGAGCACGGTCACAATATTTCCGTCACTGGAAGATCTCTTTCTAATGTTTCTGAGTCCTGTCAAACTTATTAAACTTGTTCTAGCGGCTAAAACATGAAGTTGCTGTGGCCTTTTCCGTTCAAACCATTTTTCTTGTTGCAAATATAGGTGCTGAAGCACAATTTTTGGGAAATTTAAACATTATTGGGGTTGTTGATTGGATCTCATTATCTTTTGATTCAGGAAGAAGATTAAGTTATCATCTTGTGAAAAGTTGTCAGTCACTCCCGAGGAACCTTTGGAGAACAATGGAAGCTTTCAAGGTTGTGGTATTCATCACCAATCAAGTCTTGTCAATAAGGACAATGGCAAATCGTCTAATTTATCTAGCCAACCGGATAAATCAAAAACCATTGATAATAAAAAACAGAGTAATGGAATCAGTGAGCCTATGCCCAATGAATTAAGGTATGCATTTGTTACATTGTGATGTTACTACTTTCAGGCTTGAATATAAGAGAATTTTTTTGGCCCAAATTGATAAAACTAAGAGGTGTGGTAATTGCTTTGCTCTAGTTATATCCCTCATCAAATTGGGAGTAGCAAATAAAGAATCATTCATAAGATACAAGCTTAAACATTAAATTGGTACTTCCTTAATTTTTTCTAATTTGTATTATATTGTACTGTTGGCCATTCTTTGAACAAAACAATTGGCTGATAAGATGTCACAGATGATTGTAATATTTCTCCTGGTGATATTTTATTCATTCCTTTCAAATTATGGTAGATTTGTCTGTCTTGTGGATTCATAAAGGTTCTCCTGTGAATTAGGGAAACTATACACTGACATTTTCAGTATTTGTTGTTTGATTCCTAGATTATTCCTGTTGAATGCTTGCTCTGATCCTACTTTAAATTCCCACTCATCAAATAATGCTGGTTCCTTTTGTATTGTTAGTTAAAAATATTCTTTAACTTTTCTCTAAATTAATATGTAGGTTTCTGATCCAACTTCTAATTCCCACTCATCAAATGATGCTGGTTCCTTTTGTATTGTTAGTAAAAATATTCGTCTTTAACTTTTCTCTAAATTAATATGTAGGTTTTGTCATCCTGAAGATGGTGGCAAAGGCAAAGCTCATATATCAAATTCTCTTAGTGGAACTAAAAAGGTAACCTTGAACTTCCTCTGCTTTAAATTGAAATGTAATTCTCGTTTCGTTTTAATCATACAAGACTGGCAAGTTTTTATGCCTTTATGATGATCATTGCACTATTTGTTTCAGTGGTATAAGCTTCAGTTTCTATTGATTTTTGTTTTTGTTAGGTACCTAGCAGAAGTGCTCGACGGAAGAAAGCTCAAAGACAGTGGTTGAGGGAACGGTTAAAATTAGAAAAGGAAGAGGTATTCCTCTTTCCTAATGCCATTGCAGATGTGAATTAGCATTTAGCTTTTATGTGACTCTTGGGAAGTACTTTCATTTTGATGCCATATTTACTGGAAACTTGATTTTTATGGACTGTGTTAGCTTGCTATATTCTAGTTCATAAGATGTCCCCTTACGATAATATGAGGATGAAAACCTCACATTAGTTTCCCAAAGACAACTAGCCTAAATTCATTATTTGCAATTGTACTTCATCATTCTTTTAGAAGTTCATTTTATTTCCTCTGATTTTGCAGCTCCATCATAGTCCACTGTCTGAAAGGAATGTGCAAGAATTACCTGTCAAGGATAATAGAAGCAATGCCTCCGATGTGCATCAAGAACCTATTGAAGAAAGTGACACAGAGGATGACGTTGTTGCTGTGGAAATTAGGCCAGGGCACATACGCTTTGAGCCCCTTAGCAAGGGTTTGCTTCTCTTTCTCTACTGGCTTTTAAAGTTTCTCAAGAAGCAAAACTTGAATTGTTTTATATTGACTTTCATATTCTGATACATGCTCATGGTCTATTTTGATGCAGATCATGCGACACCCCAAGATCAATTTCCAATGGTTTGTTCGGCTCCATAATGCTTGCCTTTCTGGGCTCTGTTTTACTTACCCTATTATAGAGTCAATATATAGTTTGATGTGATAATTATTAATTAAGCACATGATCATACCATACAAGTTTGTGTTGGTTCGCTCATGAGTAATGGAGAGAGGTGGGAGGGTGCTAACAGAACTAACTTGGAATATACCCGAGTTAGTTGTTGGATGAATCAAAATTGTTCCGGCAATAATTTTTTAATCCTTTGATCTCTTCCCTCTTTTGATTGTCGTACACTTTAGATAATTGAAGCTTTGACCTTTGACTATTCACGTAATACTGTGCTTGTTTTGATTCTAACTGTAGGGCTTGGAATGTTTTAACTTTGAAGTTGTATTACTTGCTATTTATTCTGTTATTTTTAGTATTTTTAGGATCGGATATTTTCCCTCTGGATTACTATATTTGCTGGACGTTGACATGTCATTTGGATGCTTCAGGAAACATTTAGGTGGAATGGAATTACTAACAAGAAGAAGATGCAGAAATGGGGTATAGAAAAGACCACATTTCATAAAGTGGATCACCACAAACATTCCAGTCAAGAGTGCCCCCGCGTTCAGAATGCTGAAGAGCCAGAGGCACTCATGCCCGTAGACTTTGATAAGCTTAAATCATATACAGGCTTGCCTAAGGTTTGTTCTTTAGCCTCCATTGTGCTCTTGAGGCTATTTATCATACTCATAAGCAGTGGAAGGAGTTGATGGATTACTGGAAGTGTGTGGTAGTCTTTATTTATTTACTTATTTTTTGTTTTGGCACTGTTAAATCACTTCTCTATGTACTGCAGCAAGGTGATGTCGTAGCATATCGTTTAATTGAATTATCATCATCATGGACACCCGAGATCTCCTCCTTCAGAGTACATACCAAGTCTCCTTTTCAGCTAGTATACAAATTTTGTGCATAACAAGTTTGTATTTACTACATTGATGTTCCTGTAGGTAGCGAAGATATCATGGTATGATCCTGAAAAAAATAGGATTCGACTGGAACCAGTTCCAGAATATCCATTTGATTTTGGGAAGAAAGTAGATGAGAAGGAATCTTCTATGCAGCCCGATTCATCTCCTTATGGGGAAGATGGTTCTTTGGAGGTATTTTTCATTGGAAATTTTGCTTTTACTTTGGTAATTCGCTTACACAATAGCTATTCTTTTTTTGGCCCAATTTACACAATAGCTATTCAGTTCTTGCCTATTGCCAGCGGGGCACATCAAATTGGACCTTGTGAATCGTGCATTTTTTATTTGGATTTATACAATTCCAATTCTTTGTCACCTTCACCATCTAGATTGTCTGATGGTAATATTTCGTAGCAATCTAACGAACATCCTGACCTACTTTATCAAATTGCTATGTGAACCATAAAGTTGAAACAAATTTTCAGTACAACTACAAACAAGCATGCTGCTCATTATTTGTGTGAAACTGATAAGAGGATGTGCCTTCCTCAGATAGATTATTCATCACTAGTTGATGTGCGAATGATTAAGCACGGAAACAGAGAGTTGGCAAATGCAGTTACTTCCAGTGATGTCCTGGCTGATCCCACTAAAGCAACTAAAAGTAGGATTGACGAACTTATGAGTGACCAAACTGATACGCAAAGTTGCAATCCGCACCAGGAAAGTGAAGGCCATATGCCTGTTAAAGGTAATGCTTGCTACAGAATTCACGGCACATGTTAGATATTTTGGTGGTTGGAAACGAATATGAGGCTAGATAATCTAAACTTGCGTCTTTTGTGGCTTCATGTGCAGAAAACAAGGAGTTAAACGTGTGGGATGAAATTAACGAGGCACTAACAGAAAAGAAGGCCAAGCTTTCTATGGAGAATGGATGGAATAAAGGGCAAAATTCAGGCTCACGATCCTGGTCTAATAGATCTTTGAGGTGCAGTGCTCTAGGTCCGACGGTGGCACTTTTAAGGGCGCAAAACGGACTTGGAGAAGAAACCAGACAGCAATAGGGCTATTTGTGTTGGTCTTTTTTGTTTCCTTTTACGATATTAGATGCATTTTGCTATCCGTGGATGTATATATAACCAACAGCTCATCCACAACGGATATTAAGCATCTTGTTTCTATCATAATAGTGGGAAAAAAGTTTGGTGGCCTATTCTTATAATCCATCCTTCGAAGATGATATTAGATGCGATTCTCCTGAAAACCAAGCAGTGTAGTGTATTTTTACTGCTTTTCACACTTTAGTATTAGTAGCTAACAGGTTTTTTTTAGGTCGAAAGTAGCTAACAGGTTAGCTACACCTGTTTCTGGCCTGAGACAGATATATTCATAATTCTATTATCGGTTCATATTCAATCTTGGCGACATCACCTAAACTAGTTTAGATGGTAAAAGTGAGAGAATGTGTAAAAAGTGATTAATTAAAGCTGAAATCACAAGGGGGGAAAATCCCCTCCTGCCACTTTGATTAAGCCGTGTTCAAGTTTAATTATGAATTCATCGGTATAACGATCTAATTAGTTTCAGCAGAAATTATCGCAATCTTAATTGAAATGGTATTTAATTTATGAATGAACAGAAGCAAAAGCTAACAATGTGCGCTATAATAAATTTTGCAATCGATGGGGAAAAACAAATTTGCTGATTCAATATCCTGCAAAGTGGACTTTGATGAGAGCTTGTTTAGGGGATGAACAGCCCCATTTAACCGGAAAAAAATAGATAGCCGAAAACGAAAGTAAAGATAGGCTCTATATTCACTTGATTAAATCACCGTTACATATTTACTAGAAAGGCTATAAATGCATGGCCTAGATGCCATCTGTAAAGTTATTTCTTTGATCTGCAGACTACCCGAGCCCGAGCGCAACTTCACCTCCTAAATTAGTCTCTTGGGTCTCAACCATGGCTAGACAAGAAGAAGGTGAATCTAGTTCCAATCCTTTTAGTTCCTCCTCGACTATAATGTTTACCACTATATCACATAACATAGTCGCATATTATGATCAGTGTCATTATTTTCACTCTGCGATTCACCACCTGAACTAATATCAGCATGTTCTATTGGCTCTTGCTCTTTTCCATTGTTTTGTTGATCAGATTGCTTCAAACTAACATCCTCCATTACATTACCGTCTAAGTCAGGCATAGAGAATGACTGTGATCTTACCAGTTTGGTGTGGCTGTGAGATGATTCGTTGATAGAGGGAAGGAACATACGAGGCGGTGGATTACTCCCTCTGCGCTCTGCAAGGGAAGGGGAAGATCCTTCACTCTGCAAATAGTTGTTTACCCCTCCCATTGTGTGGTTAGCACAAAATGGCTCCTCTTTAGGTGACGAAACAGCTTTGAGAAGTAATGAGTTCTCTGAGAAAGAAAGATCTTTGGCATAAAAAAGATCAGTTGGTTCGATGCTAGATGGTGATGGCTGCCTAGAAGACACATGCGACAAGTCAGACCATTGTGTAGATGAAGGTGAAAATGTAAAAGAACTGGCATAATCAGAACTGGAGGGTGAGAGTGTTGGGGACTTGGAATTGAACTTTGGGCTGTTGCGTAGAAAACAAGAAAAAGAATCTGAAGTGGGAGGAGCAGAGAAATCCTCCATGACTTCAATAGAGCTATCCTTTGCCATATCTGATCGGTTATCTGGAAAACATTCAAAAGAATCAGGGGAACCACAGGGATAGGTTGGTGAAGCTGGTGATAAAATAGGATCAACTACAGAATATTGTTCTTCTTGCATAATCACACAGCACTCCTCTTCGGATTTGGTAGTAATAACTTCACAGTTCCATTTACAGGATGATGCGAGCCATTCTTTCATCATACCACGAGCAAAATTCCTCCTCAGTCTACCCCAACCGTTTTCTCTAGCAGGTAAGCAAGTTTCTGATCCAGCCCTAGAAACAGAGAAAGGTGGAACTACCCCACCAGCAAGTGCCTTGTGGAAAATTTCAAAATCCAAATCATACTCATTAACCTTTCTCTCACCAATCTCCATACTATCACCAGCTTCACGAACCTCCACGCTTTCATGGCCTGATAAGATTTGCTCATTAGCAAGAGCAATCCAAAACTCCAGAGGTTCTTCACCTTCTTTGATACCCTGAATTAGACCCTTTGCCTTCTCATAACGTATGACCTGACATGCTGCAGCTCTTGCATTACATGACATCATGGGACTGCAGCTTTTTCCACTCCAAACATATATAGCAGAAGGAACATGAATAATGAACGCTCCACGAGAATCAAGAGCTCGAGCACCTGGATGGTTTACCATTTTGGGGACTAAATGAAGAGGGTCGTAAGGTGAGTGAGGGGCCATTCGATACATCCTACGAATGGAATTTGGACTTGCGGGCATGGCAAGTACACGTTTCTGACACTGAAGAAGTTGACAGGCAAAACCCATATTTGGATTGGTCACTCCTCGTGCAGTCTTCACATACTGAAACGCATCTTCAAAGCTCTGACCTTCTCTCCACATGAGATATGCAATTACCAGCGAGCTTGATCGAGAAACTCCCTGGCAACAATGCACAAGAACACGCCCGCCTTGCTCTCGGACATCCTCAAAGTAATCAAAAACATCGTAGAGGATACTGGTGATGTCCTCGGTGGGGCTATCTTGCAACCAGAGTGTCTTATACACAAAATCGCTTTTGAAATACTCAGGACAAACAAACCCTACACAGTTGAGCACATGGGTAATCCCGTTTTGCCTCAAAAGCTCGTGATTTTTCGCCACTGTATCACTCCCTAGATATATATGCTCCGCGATTCTGGAACACTCTTTGTCAAAAAACGCTAACTTGTCCCTCTTGAACTGAAATTCTTTTGCGGGTTGACCCGAATCAGAACTCTCCAGGGCTTTGACGGACCCTCTTGGGGTTTGTGGAAGAGGCCAAATTCCAAGATCGTCAGATCCCGCGCTTGGCCACTCCTCAGCCGTCCGTTTCATGATGGAGAGAGGCTGGAGAGGAGGCAACAATGGCCGGGGCTTACTATTTGTCGGCGGCCGGCGGTTTTGGCTAATGTTGGTCGGAGACCGATCAGTCCACGAAACAGAACGTGAATATGTTCTCCGACGGTCGTCGCCATCGCCGGAACACTCCTTACCCTCTTCGCCCAACATCTTTACGAAATATATGGAAAAAGACAGTACTTTAAGCTTAACCAACGCCCATGAAGAGATTATCCCTCTTGAGTTGAAGAAGCAAAAATGAGTCTCAAAATAAATCAAACCCGTAAATGGTAGATATTACAACTTCAGTCTACCTATTCCATATTCTCACCTAAAGCCCTTGACCATCTTCTCTCTCTGTTGTCTTTCTCTCTCTTTGACTCTTTCTTCGTGAAGTGATAGGAGAGGAAAAATCAAATACGAATATGCCAACAGGTAGCTTATGGAGAGAGAATGATCGATCCCTCGCCGTCCTGCGGTGTCGGATGGAAGAATAGAAGACGATGAAGCAAAAAAAGCGAGCTTTGAAAGACTCCCTTTGAAACCAACCACCTCTTGCACGCCCAGACAGGATTGAAGAGTGAAACTCTTTCACTGTTTTCTTCTGTGGACGATGAGATGAGTTTGCTGGCGTATTAACACGAACGAACAGGTGCGTCTGCTTGCTTTGTGCTCTCTCTCTCTGGTCATGGTCTTACAACGAGCATAGAATGGGTCAAAGTGCCACGTCAGGACAGTTTTAAAACTTTGAACTTTTTTTTAAAAAAAGAAAATCAACAAATGTGAAGAATCCATCCAAAATACATAAATCCGTTTCAGAAGTATACCCTAAAAGTTTTTTTTTTCTTAACGTTGTTCATTCAGAAGTCTAAAAATGTTGCAATCTTATTTTTTTCTGTTAAAAATTTAATAATCAATATCAATTTTTTAACGGTCAACATTAGTTTTTTAATGGAAAAAGACAAGATTGCTACGTTTTTAGATTTTCGGGTAATCATTGAGCCAAAAAACTTTTAAGACAAAATTGCTCATGAACGTGTACTTCCGTGGTAGATCTACTACTTAACCTAAACACACGCACCCCATATACATATTTCTTCAGTATACAATATAAGTAATTTCAATTAATTTATTAAACCCAAAAATATGGTTAACTTGCTAAATTTATCTTAAATTTAAAGAAAAATTCAACTTTACTGATGTTAGATGAGGTGTTGAAGGGGAGAAAATGCTTAAATATTAACTACATAAATAAAATTGACAAATTGACATTAATTGTTCACAAATAACTTATATTCTAAACCAAGTCATTCTTTTATAAGAGACTTTTATTATGGGATGAGATATAAAAACAGTATTATATATTAAAAATTCATCTACCGATTCAATGATATGATGTTTATTTAATAAAAATAAATTTATTTGAAAAATTATAATATGAAATAGAGATATATTTTCCGCAGCTATTCAGTCAAGTGTTAATTTTGGACAGATGACATAATTCAGTCAAATATGATCAAAGAATAATTAATGGAGTCAAATGTTAAAATTGGAACGGTAAAGCGGGTAATTAAAAAAGGGTCGTAATTCGACAATAGGGCGAACCTTTGAAACATTGAACTCATGAACTTTATTCAATATATTCATGCATGCACAGATAAAAGTTACTAGTATTATAAAATGCCACGCAATGTAAACAATGCAGTTCAAAATATAGGTTGTTGTAGCCTTTTAGACTAACCATAAAGTTCATAATGGCATAACCTAATTTCTCAGACTTTTCATAGGATCACACTAATCATTTTTTTTTTCTATTGCACCCAGTTTACCAGAGCTTCGCCCTGCCTAGTCCGAATCGAGGTTCTATCGGGCGCATACGCAGGAACCTCACCTAGGGGAGTTTTCTGCATCCACAAGGACTAAAACTTGAGACCCCTGCTTAAACACACTAATCAATATTGATAGAGTCGAGAGTTGGAAAAACAGGCCAAGTATACTCTTTAAAGAAGGGCTAGACTTAAAAATTAGAAGAGTTAAATAAAATTGGTCTTGCATGGCCAGCCCTACTTTTTTTAGAAAAAAAAAAATTAATAAGGAGTTGGAAGAAATATTTCTCATTTGAATATTCATTGAAAATAAAAGTCAGCTTACTCTTTATATTGGTAATCTTTCTCATCACAAGTCATAGGATTAAGCTTGTTATAGAAATATTGTATAAAAGTTTAAATTTAAAACATAGATGTGCTTCTTAGGTTTTATGTGAGTTATTTGTGAATAATAGTTTGCTTTTGATTACGAATTAGTGAATGTGTTTATTTGTTAGATGATTCATGTTGTTTGGATATTAATGTTCACAATATTTATTTGATAAATTAGAACTTTAATTGTTGTGATTTACTAATTATATTTCTTTAAAAAAACCAGAGAAACAATAGTTAAAATTTGGAATAGTAACTTTCAGCCCTGATGCTCTTAAGCCGGGTTTTGAAAAACAAATGTTTTTCTTACTTTAGGCCTTATAAGCCGATCCTGTTAGGCCCTGGTCCTTCAAGGACCGGCTATAATTCCTAGCTCTAACTCGGAAGATATGCAAGTCAATGAAATCAATTAATTTGAGAATTGGAGCCCACACATATATATAGACACACACATTACAATGTTTTACACGTAGAAGATAATCCTTTTTATAAGTAACTCTCTTTTTGGAGTTGATTTTTAATATAAGAAACTTTATTTTTATGCCCCAAAATTAAAACTACAATTTTCTTTTATACCCTGCTTAAATACATAACTCTACATTAATTATCATCCACTCCCACTAATTCTCTTTTATTTAATTATTTATTACACATTCTGTCTCATATTTTCTACTCATTATCTCTCATATATTTTTATTTATTCTCTTTCCTATACTTTTTTAGGAGCATATTGGAAAATACATGAATTTTTTTACATATTCATTGTTTTTACCTAGGGCTAACGGGTGAATTTAGCAAAAAACTATTTTCCTATAAGCACCCAATACAACAAACTATTTCTAAGTGCAAAAGTATACATGATCAATTTTTTTGAGAGTATACATAGTAACGTCATTAACCCTGATTAACTTTTGTTACTTTTTGCACTGGGTCCCACCAGTCTTCTCACTCTCTAAAATGTATTGTTAGAAATATGTGCCTTTTTTATGGGAAAAATATCGCTGAAACCTTATAGTAGAGCAGAGTAATGGGCAAGTTGGACAACCCGAGGTCAAACCCATAACCTGCTCATTTAACTTTAAATGGATATGGGTTAACCCATACCCGTACCTCAACCCATTTAAACTCGTGTAAATGAGCTAGCACATAAATGGACAAGCTAATCGGGTTTTTGGTAACCCATTTATATTTGACTTTTTTTTTTTGGAAAAAAAACATACATAAGCATTAAGTATCCATACAAATTCGTCATTCTAATTTATGAAATTTGAATCTTCAAAGTTCAATGATCACAATTGACACAAAACAACATAAATTTAGACAAGTGTCATCATTACATATTCTTGATATTCAAACTCCAACTTTTAAATTAAAACATTACAACCACAACTCTAACAAAATAGCATGCTTCCATTGAATCTACATGCTTTAGTCTTCATAATCTTTAGATTCATTTGAAAAAATTTAGTATCTGACTTAGTACTAAAAGCTAATTTTGAAGATATACTGTAGATACTAGTATACCCAACAAATCACATGCCAACAAATTTAAAACTTGACTTGGAAGCATTCACCCTCCACTATGCTAAAACATCAAATTTTGTATTACGAAAGCCAACTAATTCAATTTGAAGATATTCATCCACTTCTAAAATCTTCTCTACATTACATGTAGTATCAATAGCAACTCACAAGTTTGAATAGACAAAGCTGTAGAGAGAGAAAGTGAGTGAGATTGAGAGTTGACGGCCATTATGGTTATGGATTAGAGGTGGTTGAATACTCAAATAGGAAGGAATTCATGGAATGCTTTACACGGAATGAGATGGGTAGTTAATAAAAAAAATTACACTAAATGGACGGGTATGACTAGCCCATAGGTGTACCCATAACTCGCCTAATTAAATCTTAAATGGACGGGTTCTAACCCAACCCATTATAAAGTCTTTTTAGGCGGACTCAATATGGCCCAATTACATTGAGTTTTGGGCAGGGCTCATGGGTTATGGGTTTCATGCTCAGCCCTACCTTATAGAAGCACTTTTATTTCGATTAACTCCAAAAAAATTCTGGATTTTCATGCATCCTTTTTGGTCAAAATGAAATTAAGTTTTGTCAGTGAAAAGATCATAATATCCTTACTTAATTTTTTCCTTAAGAGCGTTTACAAGATAAATAAGGGTATTCACAAGATAAATAAAAAGATTTAAAATAATATAGGGAGTTAAAAAAAATTACAATACAAATATGTAAATGACCAAAATTTGAGTCAGTAAGAAGACAATAATGCCATTTTTTATTTCATAAAAGCAATTACAAGACAAATAAAGGTATTGACAAGACAAACAAAGAGATTTAAATAAATAGAGAGTTAAAAAAAATACAAGACAAATATGTGAATTACCAAAGAAATTTAACTCCATGAATTTTTTAAAATCCCTTTATTTGTCTTGAGAGTATCCCTTATTTGTCTTGTAAATACTCTCATTTAAAAAAAAAAAAGTGAAGACATAATTGTCTTTTCACTAACAAAGCTTAATTTCATTTTGATCCAAGGGGTGCAGTGAAATTTCATATTCCTTTAAGAGTTGAATGGAATAAAATATCTTCCATGAGGTTTTAGTGATATTTTCTTATTAAAAAAGGCTGCATATTTGTAAAAATATATTAAAACAATAGAGAGTCACACGACTGGTAGGACCTTAGTGCAAAAAGTAATGAAAACTAAGCAGGGTTAATGGTGTTACGTTGTTATATATAGGGTGAAGGTGCGAAAATATACATGGGGTTTTACCAAAGGTGCATCCAGCAGCATATGCTTTTAAGAGGAGCAAAAATGCACATGAATTCTCAAAATTGGTCCAAAAATGCACACACCATTAAGTTTCTCCAACTGACGTTATTTTTTAGGGTGGGCCCCACCTCATTTAAAAAAACAAAAATACTAAACTTTTTGTAATTCCAACCTTGCCCTTTCTCTTTCTTTTCAGATGCCTCAAGCCCTCGAGTCCCTTCCTTCTCATTCTTCAATTTCATCGCCACCTGAATCGTCCTCCCTTCAGATCTGTCACCTCCACCAGCTCCTTCGACCGGAAGTAGAACGTCGTCGCCTCCCCTGTCATCACTCTCCTTCCTCCTTCATCTTCTCCATTCTCTTCTTAGATGCCAACGGTGGCGTTGAACTCTGTCTTCCGAAACAGTGATGAAGTGCAGATCGATGGGTGGTGTTGGCGGTGAGCGATGGTGGTTGGTCCAAGTTCTCTGCCTCTCTCCCGTTTCTCCAACGCAACTGAGTTAGGTGATGGGAGGAAGGTCCGATTTGATCTCTTTGGTTCGAATCTTGCTCCCTCTTTCGACTGGGACGCACTCTGTTTTTTTTTCCCTCTTGAAAGCTTCCAACAGTGGTGGCTATGGTGAAGATTGGAGGAGCCCACCGGCGACTAGTCACAACGGAGGTGGTTCTGAATATTTCTTGGTTCTTTATTCTTCCTTCATCATTTATGCTCTTCTGGGTTCTTATTCTTCCTTCACCATCTATGCTCTTCTGGGTTCTTGTTCATTTTTGCGGTTCAATTTTGAATTTGGATTTCAAAATCTTTGTTGATGATTTTGTTGATTTGGATGAAGTTTGTAACAATGATAGAAAAACTAGGTTTGCTGTTTTGTTGTTTCAAAATTATGTTTTCTGTTCTCTGCCATAATTTTATGCAATTTGAAGTTTGTGAATTGAAGAGGTGAGTTTTTCCCCAAAAATGAACAGTAGCTCGCTGGAGAAGATGATGCATCTGGGAGTTTTTTTTTTTTTTTTTAAAGTTAAGGGTGATGATTTGAGTTTAGGGTATTTTGGTATTTTCAGGCTGCACTTAACGTCTGTTAGGAGAATTTCACTATGATGGGATTTGTGCTTTGATTTAAAGAACTCATGTGTATTTTTGCTCCTCTTAAAAATATATGGTGCTGGATACACCTTTGGTAAAAGTCTATGTGCATTTTTGTACCTTTACCCTTATATATATATACTCCAAAAAAAATTGATTATGTCTACTTTTGCAGCCAGAAATAGTTAGTTGTATTGGGTGTCCATATAAAAATACAATCTTAACCGTCAATACGTTTTACATAATTTTTTTTAAGAAAAAATGCTTATAAAAAGAAAATCATTCATTATCTATGGCTGTCATAGTGATGGGACGGTTGGAACGCAGACGTAGATGAATTCAAAAGCACATGTTCGTCTCCGTGATTATTGAAACATGGAATATTGTTAGTTAATCAGAAGCAAACAACATCAGCCTCACAGTACCAGAAATAAATCAACACCATGAACACTAATTTGGATATATCATGTACTGTCATCGAACCAAGTGGCCTGGGAGGAGTATTATATATATTATTGAAAAGAGAAGGAGTTCGTTGGTAGTTGGGCGGTGAGCCGAGCCGAGCCGGGTGAGTTGTGTTCCTTCCAACTGGCAAATGTTGAACACGTAAGAGATGACGTGTGAGTCAAAAAATGGGAAACATATGATTTAAGATTAAAGATTAAAAAATAAAGAAATGAGAATATACCTGATGAAATGCTTTAGAAGGAAGTATTTATATATATGTCAAGTGTGGGCGACGGACGACATTTGAGAAGGTACGTCAAAAAAGGTGGCTGCGCCGCTCCAAAAAGAGGTTGCCATGCGTTGTGTGGCGACAGTTTCTGGTCCACCATGGACGTTGACCCCTCCAAACCCTTTGTTGGAATTATCTTCCTCAAATCAGTCATTCTTAGCTTCTTTAATTAATGAACTGATCAATCTCCAGTTTCTTCTTATAATTTCAAGGTTAGAGATGAATGGAGGGAGGTATATACTTGTAAGAATATAAGGTTTTTGCTGTCATCTGTGGATAGAGTCCCTCATTTTTTGAATGGTTTTAATTACGTACAACATATTTTGTGGACTGAAAGAATTACGGCAAACTTCAGACACTTGCCCATATTGGATCATTTATTGCCAAAATGGATGCACTTTTAATATGATGCATGTGGTATGGGTCAAAGAAATTTTAAAGACAAGAGGGCCAAAAAAGTTCTCAAGAATATCATGTGGATCATAGTGTTGAAAGAGAATCATATCCACAAGCTTGGTTCTGTTTGTTTGGTTGGTTGGTTTGACCGAACACAATTGTTTTTTTAGGTACAAGGCAATGAACTGTTTATACAAGTCCAAATGTTTGTGCTAAGAAGTAGCTAGAGTACTTGTTTTCCACAAACTTGGGTGAATTGAAAGGGAGTTTCAAAGAAGAATATTGAAGCATTTTGCCCCCAAATGTGTGTGCTACGGGACAAATAAGAATACTGACAAACGATAAATGACTGCGTTTTGATGTTCACCATTAAAACACAAAAATCGAGGGGTTGAATGTGTTATCAAGCGATCGATGTTCATGACTTGCATGCCATGCCCGACTCCATAACTCGCTCTATAAGGGTATCCGTCAGAGACTCAGGGGTAGGTTATATTATAAATCATCGGTCTTTATATTTATATATATATATATATATATATAAATTTTAGTAGAGAGGTTGGGCTCTATAAGAAAATTTAAGATTGAGAGTACATATGTCTCTACCTTAGTCTGGGTTATTCCAACATCCCAAACTCTGCGATGCCTCCCCAGCCTCGCGACAGTTGAAGGAATGGATGTTAGATTTTGTGTCTAAATCTTATGGGGTTATGAAATAAGAAATGCGACTAAATCAGTGGATTTGTCATTGTCGGTTGCGTTGATTCGACTGAACTAGTACGTTCGCCACCGCCGGTCGCGTTGGTTCGCCAACGAGAGCCCATTTGATCGTTTCATCACCCTATAAATAAGTCATGTAAGTGACAGAAAATTAACTTGATTTTTGTCACTTTGCTCCCATACTTATAATCTTCTGCATTCTTGCTACAATTTCATACACTGTGCGATTTTCATTGGCATTCCGTTGTATTCTAAGGGGCTCCTAATAGATAATGCCATCATTCTGTAGACGTAATCCGTTCTATCATAGGAGATAATTGTTTGTGAACCTTCGGCATCAATATAGACCGAACACATTGTCTTTAAGGAGACAACTTATGTTGAGCTTAGGTTTCATCTTTTGTTATTTTTTGCATTTGATTCTCAAGTGCCGTGAGTTTTTTTTTTTTTTTTTCGTGTTTTTCTATCTTGTGCAGAACTGTTGTACATTTATCGATTGTTCTATATTGGTTACACATATTCTGAAATTATATCTATTCCAAATCTAAATTATTTTGAACAACAATTGAACCCTCTTCATTTATGAAAGTGTCCAACCCTCTGACTATTTAACTAACGGATGAGGAGGAAATCAACGGTCAATTGCTTAGCTGAAGAAATCAGTTATAGTGGTTGGGCCAATGGACGGTGTTTGGGCCCAATTAAAACTCAAGCCCAACAAAAGGATCCGTGCCCGGTGATGTCCGTTATCTGATGAGAAAAGTTCTTTAAATAAATAATTAAAATTTGACCATTTGGATAATGAGAAGGAATATTGTGATTGGTGCATTCATCGCAGAGAAGACGAGAGATTGTGGCTTGTCTGAGTACTACCGGCATATGAAAGATGAGAGCAGATACTATCATTATCTACTTTTCTCATTATCCCACATATGAGTTGTTGATTTGGAAAAAGAAAGAGAAATTAAAATAGTGCCCTGACTTTTCAGATTGATTGAACAAGTAGGATTTAAAAATTATGAGGGACGATGGATGGAAGAAACTTATCCCACAAAAGAATAGATTCTGAAGCAGGACAAATGTGATCCTATCCTAGTACATGACGGCAGGCAACACAAAAGTGATGGGTTAGTGATTAAATTGATTGAGGGTGAGAAAAAAGCTTAGAGCAAACACCAACAGCACAAGCACAAGCACAAGAGAGTTGTTTCATTTGATTCTTTGCCTTTGTATTAATCATGCTTGAACTTCTCTTCAAGTCATCCTCATTCTCATTCCCATTCCCTGCCCTTTTTATAATTCTGTTTTTGCCTTCTTCATGGGGTCTCTTCTCCTTCTTTGCTTCTTCCCCCACTTCTTCTCCCATGCTCTCTCTCTCTGCTTCCATCAATCCCGTTAATTAACCACCAACCATGTCTCGTCGTGAAGCCAACCCTCACTTCACCAGGCCACTGCGCCCACCGCCCCGCGATCATGCCCGCCTCCGTCCTCCGGATCCTTCCATCCCGCCGCCCCACCCACTCTCCCTCCCTCGTGAAGACCCATCACCGTCGTCTTATCCCCCTGGCGAGCCACCGCCACCTTCCCAGCATAAGCCACGTGTTTCTCCTCCTCTAGTGCTGCCACCCACTAAACATGACAAATCTCGCAAGACTAAGCCTGCTCCACCTCCTGAGCAAAAAAAAAGGCCTGTTCCACCTCTGACGCCACCATCACCACCACCGCGTGACAAATCTCGAAGGCCCGATCGTTTTCCAATATCACTACCATCATCGGCACAAGAATCTCACGCGCCTCATCAGCCTCCTCCTCCACTACCACCACGACGGCCACATTTATCTCCGCGACACCACGGCGGTCCCCGAGTACCGGACCCCAAAAAAACCAAACCACACACGTGGCTATTCGCGATCATCTGTCTCATATTTTGGCTCGTAATAATCATAGGAGGCTTGATAGTGCTCATAGTGTACCTTGTTTTCCGTCCCCAGAGTCCTCATTTCGAAGTGTCCAGCGCAAGCCTCAATGCAGCTTACCTGGACTCGGGCTATCTTCTCAATGCCGATTTCACTTTACTCGCAAACTTCACGAATCCGAACAAGAAGGTGCACGTTGATTTCAGCACCACCATGATCTCTCTGTACTACGGAAGCACGCTCATCGCTACGCAATACGTTGAACCGTTCTCGACGTCGAGGGCAGAGTCTAGGTTTGCCACCATTCATATGGTGACCAGTCAAGTTCAGCTTCCATTGGCAGAGACTCAACGTCTGGTGAAACAAGTGCAGAGTAACGGAATTATACTTGAGGTGAAGGGAGTGTTCAGGGCAAGATCCACTTTGGGACGCATTTTAAGGTATTCGTATAACCTCTATGGTTATTGCACCATCATGTTGACACGACCTCCTGGAGGGGTTCTCATCAAGAGAAATTGCAGAACCAAACGCTGAAGCAGCAACAGATTCTCAAATTAAAATATTCTTTTTTTGTCCTTGGGGTGGGAATTTGATTTTGCTAATTGTTCAACTTCCTCTTTTTTAAAATAACACATACTGGGTTAACATTGCCAAAGGCTAATCTTACGACGAGTAACCAGTCTTTGGTCAAATAGTAATTTGCTGCAAGTAGATCATGGTTAATAGACAATCGATCTTAAATACACAATGTATTGTGACTTAAGTATTACTTAATGCACTGCTTATATAATACATTTTGGAGGTACAAAATTGGGGGCGGAGAATGATTCTCCATTACAACGAATTTATCTACAAAAGCTACAGTGATAGAAGAGGGAAAACTCTTGCTCTTGCACCAAACCAAAGAGCGAATGAAACACCATTCACAGAACTGACACACTCCATCACTCAAATTAATATAACCAAGCACAACACACTTGCAAACATGAAACCCAACGACCAATCGCAATTGCTTCTGCAATGTGAAAAGTGCGGATTATCTCAAAATCTCCGGTAATGATCCTTTGTGAAGAAGGGATGCCGGAGCGCCTCGTGAGCTGTCAATCTACTGGAGGGATCAAAACGAAGAAGACCTTGCAAGAGATCAATTAGATCCCCTGCAGAGTGATCCACATGCTGCATTACTAGATTCTGTGAAGAAAAGAAGAAATACAATCAGATAATGGGAGTAGAAATAGGTAAACAAAACAAAACATTAGCTGAGCGAATAATATATCTTTTACTGACAGGAAGACGAGGTAGTTTCAATACGGCCTTGATGCTTTCTCGTGAGACTGCCCCTTCTGGCCAGTTCAGTCTGCTCCTTCTGACAAACTTCTCTGTGTGCCGGCTGTGCAATATAACAATACACAGAATCCCTTAGTAACTAAACAACATTAATCAACCAACAAATAATAATCAGTTCTTCAGAGAAGGTCACGTACTCTGCTCTTTTCAACATGTGCACAGGCATTGGGCCTAAAACCCTCTCCATCATGGCTAGGTGCTCTAAATTCTCATGCGTCTGAAACAAAGCCTCTCCCTGCAACCTTTTTAAGGTCATCACATTGTTCATCTTGAAAATTTTGGACCAGTCACAGATGATTTCACTACCAAGTTTATTGATATGACATACCGAGCATAACTCAACCAAAATGCATCCAACACTCCATATGTCACAAGGGAAACTCCACCCAAGTCCTTGAGAAAGATAAATTAATTACATATGAACCTTCTAGCAAGAATAAAAACATAAAAATGTATGTGTATAATGGAAATATCTACATACCAAGAATAACCTCAGGTGCCCGATAATGCCTGGTAGAGACAATGTAGTTGTGATTTTGGTGCTCATAGGCTGTGCTGCCAAAATCAATGACCTTGATAGCACTTGACTTTGGCAGTCTCTTATAGAAGGTTCCCTCTTTAGGTGTCCTGGTTGTAACCTGCAAATAACGAGGGAAATAGTGCAGCAAATTTTACAATTTTAATAATTGCATCACAAACACCAATAATTGAAGCCAGAAGAAAGAAAAGTAAAATACAATCTGAAGACCAAATATCATGAAAGCACAAAATACCTTGTAGTCAGGTACTTTTACATATTCTGGGGAAACAAAAAGTATGTTCTCAGGTTTCAAGTCGGTGTGGATGAGACGCAAATCATGCATAACTGCAAGTTCAGAAACAGCCAACGAAGTTGTTAATTGTTATAACATTGCACACCTTCTGCCCACTCTTCTCACTTACCTGTTGGGAAGGGATCTCTTTATCCCTCCCAACGAGTAAATATCATACCATTAGGACAAGAGATACCAAAGTCTACTCGGGGATAAAGAATTCAACAATATGCATCAGAAATCCTAATGAATTCCCCAAAGGAAGAGAGAAGAATGCAACTTATATGACTTCTGTCACCCAGTTTTAAAAGAATAGAAAGTAGAAACGGTGGAAGCAACAATCACGCACAGGCTACAGATTCCAACAGTTGTCTGCCTAGCTCACGGACAAGATCAACCGGAAATGGGCGATAATTGTTCTTCTGTAGAAAGTCATATAAGCTTGGTCCAAGCATCTCAAATACCTGTGAAGACCATTTAAATTTGACAAGTCTTAACCCCCAGAAATACTCATTAAGTTTGGAAATGATGTTGCCATATGTCAATTGAATACTCACAATACAGATATGGTTACGATAGTCAAACCAGTTCCGTATTTGAACACAGCTGCAAGGGATGAAATGACTTAACAACCAACACAAACTTCAATTCATAACTGGTAGCTAACTAGACAGAGATAAAGGTACAAATGAAAATATGCTTACCGACTGCCAATCCTGTCGTACTTCCCAAGTAACTGAAGCACATCAACTTCTAGCTTTGCTGCTTCACGGTATTTCTTAATACTTCGAACAACCTTTATAGCCACCAGAACCCTCATTTCTCTATCCCAACATTCCAGAACCTGACCAAAAGTACCTGCAAACAGAGGGTAAGGGAAGTCACAACTAAGATTTCACCTTCAGATAAAAGAACAAAATATGCAAACATTACAATGATGATAACAACCTTCACCAATTTTTCGGAGGATCTTATCTGCAATGAAGGAAAAAAACGTTAAAATGAGGATCATGAGGACATTAAATGTTGTACAAATGAAGCTGTCAAAACAAAAGCAACCTAACATCCTCAAATAATTTTTTGCAGAATAAATTTCTCATAAATCCAATCATACATAATGCTGCAGGTATGGCCACAAAACATAACAAAATGCTAATTATTATTACATATTGTTGTCCATTGGCCATCCAGGAACAATGTGATAATTACTTAAAAATTCCATTGTTGGATTGATGAAAAGTTACACTTCATAGCATGATATAGAATGGTCTAAATATGTAAAGGCTTACAAAGATGTCAATAGATCATATCATATGGAACGAAATCTCAAACAACTTACCACTCAGACAAATCACATGAGCTTTTTACACTAAATTAATTCACATGAAAATTTAATCATACTTGACATATAAATATTTCGAGGCATAAATTTGATCTATATATAAGATTGAATAAACCAATAGAATTTCGAACATACAATATCTACATGTAAGGAAAACAAATTCTAAATTCCTAGAGAGAAAGAAGAAACAAGAATTATATTGTCATTAACAATCAACATCAAATAAATATTTTTTTAAAAAAAAAATCTTAAAAAGTAGGGAGTGGATGTTGAAAATATGGTAATAGATGGTAAATGCACCAATCCAGCATAGAATTGGTAAAGCAGGTCACATTCTGTCTTTGTGAGGCATTTAGAATATTCAATGAACAATATAAGCAAATTCAATAACTAGAGAATATGGAGAAAAGCCTTTCGATGGTGGTAGGATGTATTTACATCGAGGTGTTAAATTGTCACCAAGTGCAAACATGTAATGTCCATCTTTGTCATCATCTCTCCATGGGGGAGAACCCTTTTCAGCCAACCCCTTCGCAAATAGGCTGGCGTGGTCAGGGAGTATCCTTGTTGCTCCAAAGCTTGTCATATTTGCAACCTCTTGTCCATAACACATCCCTGAATAAGCCTACACACAGCCACTTACTCATACTTCACTATATAAACAGCAATTCAACACTTATTTCTCCCCTTAAACTATTTGACTTTCCAGCAATTTGAAGATTTGATTCATTCTTTACACCATTTAAATCAACATTTTTCCGCAGAATGGTACAGAAACAAAAGGTATGCAATAAGCCACAATAACATATTCAATATGAACTTGTAAATTTGACACAGATAATCCAGAATTCCAGATGACATAGAAAAAACACAATTTTGTAAATAGACATACATTCCCACATACTGTTGCTGCTTTTGGCGGGCATCCAGGGCAATAAAATTAAATGCCGGCCAAGAAATTATCTATCTAATGAGGTACAACAAGTCGACATTTCCATAAACTGAACATCTATCGTAAGAATGTGAAGTAAGTGTTAAAGCTTGATCTTTTTTTTTTTTGTTCAATAAAGCTTGATCATTGAATAAGCGTCTTATAGGACATTTTTGCATCGGCAAATCCTTTTCATCAAATATAACCAATAAAAGCTCAGAGAAACTGCATGAAAAACTCAACCCACGTCATATATCACATTTACTGATCCTTCACAAAAAAAATATCACTGGTCAAACCGTAAGGACTCCAACACAGATCCATGACAACAATTTAGACAAAAACCAACTGCAGATTTTCTGAGGTAGAAGTCGTTGCCCAGCTAATTACTTCCGCATGATACCCATCAAGCACGCAAACTTCTTCAAATCTTATAACATAACTAACATGTAATATCTTCCTTCCATTTTTTTTTTTACTGAAAAACTGTTTTGAAATTAACAATTCGCGCCTCACATACTGTGTCCATTTTCAAATTCCTACTGAAATACAATGAGAAATGTAGAAGGTTACTTTCTAATTGCATCAAACATAGTCATTAAAAGGAGCGGATCCATAAGGATTTAAGAAAGTTTTTTTCTTCTTCTTTTTTTTACCTTGGAGTGGGTTTGAGGAAATTCCCAAGCTAATTTAGCCCTTTTCCTGGGACGCCGATCCACGTGAGAGTGAGGAAACTCCGTCACGTAGTCCATCTCCATCCGATAAGCACCTCAAATCTCAGTTGGTTGATTGATGGATTCGTATGTTAAGAAAGGATTGGAATCAACAAGTTCAGAGATGGAGTATCAGGTTTAGGCGACACACACATCATATTGCTGAATTTCCAGCCTTTCGTTTTTCTTTCCAGTGTCAATCTGGACCGTTCGTTTCGCTTTGCGTACCCTCTTCCGATTATTGTCAAGCTCACTTCTAAACTCAAAAATATTTTATAATCGAGTCGTATTTTAGACTCTATTCTTTTTAGCTTTCACTTCAACTCGTGTTAATTTCTTGACAATATTCAATGACTTCTTGTATAAACTTTACAGAAATTATCTAAATCAAATTATTATTTTTATATTTTATTTATTTAATCATATATTTTTAATAACGATTTATTGATGAATTATAACCACTCCAAATTTACATCTTTGTCACTATAAATTCGAAGCACTCTAAACTTACATCTCTATCACTTTTGTCCTAAATATTCTAGCCACTCTAAATCTACATCTTTATCACTATAAATTCTAAGCACTCTAAATTTGTCACTTTTGTCACGAGCTTATTCATGGAGAGCCAAACTCAATGAGTTTGACAACTTGCTCACGGCAAGAGTAAGCACGCCTCCCTTGAACTAAGGAAATAGTGATGTCAATAGTTAATTATATTAAAAAGAATGTAATAGTAGGATCCAGCAATGCGATTCCATTGTTATTTGAGCCAAAATAAAATGTTTAGTACGATCCCTTTTCTCGACAAACAAATGGTTAGATAATAGATGGAGTACAAACCTCTAAATGTAGTAATGGTTTGTTATTTAGAAAAAGTCTATAACAATAAAATGCTATTATATGCCATTAAGGATCACGTAGACCTTTCCTATCAATAACAACATTGCTGTGCATTAACATACCACTGTTCATGTTGATGCTATAAGGTTACAAATTGGGCGCATATAAAAATGAAGAAATAAAAAAATAAATACGAAACCAAAAAAAAAAAAGGAATTAGAAGTTACAACTACAAAAGAGGTTCGGAAAGTTCCATTTCGTTAGAATTCTGTTCTTGGGTCTCGGGCCGTTGAAATCCTACGAAGTCCAGGCCAAGCCACTGCCATGGCCAACATACATATCTAGACCTATTTCGGCCCTGCGAGTCTTCCCGGTTCTCGAGCTCCTCAAGCTGATGAGTAAGCTCTTCCACTCTGTCTCTAAGCCTAGACGCCCTCAAGTCTGCCAGCCTCAGCGATTTCTCAGCTGCATCTCTGGCTGCCATGGCAGCAGCTGTGGTCTCTTCTTTGAACTTGAGTTTATTCTCTGATTCCACCATAGACTGCTTCGCATCTTCAAGCTCCTGTTTAAGAGCTGACAGCTGCAGATTCAGCAATTACAAATATCAATATTCAACGAACTGGGGTAATGAAAGTATATGGCGTGGGTCTCTACTCTATAGTCTTCATACAAAATATTAGCCTGCGTTGATTCCACTAATAAACTAATTCAAGAAGACTATAATGCCAGTCTTTCATAAGGAACGGGCATCAGGCTTTGTTTGATTACAATTGATGTTTAGGATGCATTCTACAATAGCAAAAAAGTCACCTCTAGCAACTACTGCATATATTTGGTTGTCTTTGCCGTCTCAACATTTGGCGACCAAAGCTTGGCATAATGCCATAAACTATTTCAAAATATTTAAATCGAGAAATACACAAAAATAAGGCTAAAATACTGCCTCCTTCAGCCCTGCTCAAGAAACTTATTAAGCCCGTCAAAATATCACTGGCGAAGAAAGTTTACCTGAGCAACAAATTCTTGCTCAACAGCTCTGCCTGCGGCGGCTTCTTGCTCTGCTGCTAATTTCCATCTATTAATTTCTTCTTCAGCAGCTGCAATGTCCATCATCAAACCCTCAACCTACATCGTAAACAGGCCAAGTTTATACCTGGTGAGAATTATTGGCAATCAAATCTCACTATCAGACAATCAACACGTGAGACTATACAACATAAACTACATTTCAAAATAAACAGAGATATACATCAAAACAACCACAATTAGAGAACCCAGAGAAAATAACTTATAAGAAAACATAAGCTTACACTTTCATTAGCCACTCTCTCCTTGTCTTCAAGTTCCTCTATCCGATGCATTCTATGGATAAGCTCTTTGGATTGAGCTTCTACGTGCTGCTTAAGTAAACTCAACTCTGCCCTTAATGCAGTTAAGCAAGCATGCAAAGGCAATGAAAAAGATACCAGGTCAGCAACACTTGAAATTACAATCATACATATTCTTCGGCGGGTAATGAGGTCAAGGCTTTCCCGCATTATAACCAACTTCAAATTAGACACATGGCAAACATATCAGTATCTGACTATGATGTTAAGTACCTTAATTCATCCACAGTATGCTGCAGCTCAATGATCTCAATCTGTGATGCCTTGACAACATTCTCCAAAGCACTGGCCTGTACACAATAGAAGCATAAATAATAAATAGTTCCCTCAAAATAAATAATGAATTTTAGAATTGAAAATCAAATTTTTTGAAGTGCCTACCAAAGAGTATATTTCATCCTCCTCTTTCTCTGTTAGACCCAACCTGTCGTTTGAAGCTGCATCTTTTTCATCTCCAAGAAGCTTGCTAAATTTGAAATCTAAACCAGCCTCCCTTAAGCCTTTTTCTGCAGCTTGAAACAATTCATTCTTTTTGGAAGACATATCAGAGGCCATCCTCTTTGATAAAGCACTCCTAAGTAAGGAACCAATTTGATCTTTCTCCCTAACTAATTGAGTCACTGTATCATCTAAAGTCCGTATTTCACTATTCTTCCCCTCAACTACATCCCTGGTTTTCTCAACAACTATCTTAGTCAACTCATATATAGACTCCATTCCTGCTAAACAGGCACGTACATTCTCTTCAATGTCTGTTTCTTGAGGTACAAATAAGGATTCTGACAGTTCTGAATTATTTTCCTCAATAATATTCATAACATTGTAAATCTGGTTATGGATTTTTGACACAAAACTCAATTGATCAATTAGTAAAGGCCTCTGTGATTCCATCCTTGAGGATAACTTACTCAACTTTTCATCATACTCACTGACCAACTGTCTCAACTCCAAAACTTCATTCTGTTCCCTATTTAGTTTCTCTGACGTCTCTTGTTCCACATCATTTATTTTTTTGTCCCTTTCTTCAAGAGTTCTCTCCAAATTCTCAACAACGGAATTTTTCTTCGCCACCTCTTCCCTCAACTCACTAATTGTTGCCTCCAGCTGAGAAACTTCAATGGCGATCTCATAATTCCTCTGTTCCATCTGCTCTCTAATCTCATTCCTAGATTTAGCAGTTGCATCTATCTGTTTAACAAGCTCTTCAACAATCTCATTAGCTCTCTTGATTACCCCATATGCTATAGCTGCCAAACCCGAGTATCTCTGTGATTTGGGTAGTTCATTGGCAGCAAAATTTTTAAAATTATTTACCTTGGAAGATATCTTTTCAATCCCAGTCACAAACATATGGGTGGAATTTCCAATTTCTAATCGGAGGTCATCTCTCTCCTTCACCACCTCGTCGAACTGCTTGGAAATCTCATCCCTCTGTCTTAAAAACTCGTCCTTGGCCTTATTCGTCTCAGCTAATTCGGCCAAAACCTTGTCGTATGATTTTAAAGCCTCTTCTTTCTCTAGAAGAGCATCATCCCTCTGCCTCCCAAACTCATCCCGCTTCTTAATTGCCTCGTGAGCAAACGCCTTTAACCGATTGAATGAAACTTGCAATTCGGATTTCGAGTTTTCGGCTGCCTGGCGGGCTTGGCGCTCACGATCGAGCTCGGCAAGAAGCTCCTTGACTTTGTCGACAGAGACATCTTCTGGTGCAGGATTCTGGATCATGATCGGACCTGAATCATCACCTTCCTCTACGTCGCTAAGGACCGCATCGACATCGCCGTTTCCAGCATCCGCCATTTAAATATCATATATGGTAATACTAACTAATGTAAAATGCTATTGGTGATCAATGAAGCCACTTCCGTCCCCACTAAAACTGAATCAACGATGTGGGTATATGTCTTTTAGGGTACAACAAGAAGTGTAGAGGATATAAAAACGCGAAATAACGCTGGAGACAAATCAAAAACCCTAGAGAATGGAGGTAGAGGACCAATGAAGGGGAATCTAACCTTGTATTGAATTGGAAATTCTAAGAAGCTCAATTCTGGAGGAGGACTAGGATAATCATACGATGCAGTTAATGAGTAATCCAACTGAAATTAAATCGGAGTTGTTGACGATAGTGGTGAATCGCGAAGCGAATTTCAACTTTTTTTTTTTGCCCTTGATAACAATGATGGCATAAAGAAGGGGAATTTCAACTTGGAAAGGATGATTGAACCCAGATTCGCAACGAGACCGGCGGACAGCGCCTACCAACCAGTCTCGTTTTCCCTGTTTTTATGTTAAATTTTTTTTTTTTGGGGTACCATATCGTTTTTGTGTTGATTAAAAACCAAAAAACATCGCGTTACAGGTTACGATGGACTAATATACAAAAAATTAAAAAAAGGGAGATCGTAATTATAATCTAGCGCATGATTAGAAAGCGCTAGTTTATTATTATTATTATTATTTTATAATCTACTTATAAGTATAAGCTAAACTAAATAGAATTTAAAATAAGTTCTTATAATATAAGACCTTATTTTATAATGAAGAAAAAAGAGCTTAAAAATAAGTTCCTTATAGGAGCTTATAAAGCTCTTTTTTTTTAAAAAAAAAAAAAAGAAAAGAGAATCCGTAATTTCTTGATTGAACACAACGATCACCGTCGCGGCTACCACTACCATCGCCACCCCACCACCACCATTGCCGCCGCCACCCCCGCCGCCGCCGCCACCAGCACCGCCGCCGCTCCCACCGCCACCATCACTGCCGCCCCCACCACCACCGCAGCCCCCACTGCCGCCACCACTCCTTTTATAATATCCTTTCATGATAATTTTTTTAAAAAAAAGGTGCTTATGACAAAAATTTTGCTAAATAGCTTATTTTTAATTTCAGCTTTTAAGTAATTTTTAAGCTCTAAAATTTATATAATCTCCAAACAACTTTTAGCTTATTTTTAAAAGCTCTTTTTTTAGCTTTAGCTTAAAAGTAACTTTTAAGCTAAAGATAAGAGGATCCAAACGGGCTCTAAGAACGTAGATTTTACCGGAAAGAGAATAAAAAATCGTAAAACGTAAAATCGTAAAAACTTAAAAGCGTTTGAAAAATTAGTAAAATCATTTTAATGAAAAAAAATCATAAAAATGTAAAATCGCAGTGATAAATCGAATTTTTAACTACCATGATCTAACGATTTCAGAGCAAAAGGAACAAAAAAATAAAATAAAATTATAATCTAGCGATTCTCTTTTCATAATATACTAACAATTCTTGCAAGCATGAGTTAATTTAATTTGATCATGACTTGATTTAAAATCCATATAAAATGTCTTAACAATACGATTATGAATCGTTTAACAGTCTCATTATATAATTTTCTCCACGGTTAATACGTACTACTATTATTTTGCTGGAATGGATCACAGTTATTATACTTCAACCAAAAAAAAAAAAATACATATCACACTTATTATATTTAATTTTAGTTTATTTTAATTTTTCACAAGCTTCAAAATTTGTGAACTGTGAACGTATTCTATCTTTTTTTGCTCAAAGTGAAAGTACTCTATCACTTGCATTATCTTTGATATTTTGAAAATGAACTTTGATATTTATCACTTACATATTATCTAGTTGATAATATCAACTACCCAAATATGGTTATTTTAGAAATAATTGCTCTGTAATAATAGATTTATTTAATTAATATGTATTTGATTTCAAAATAGTAAGTTCATTTATCTATTTCTATAAGTTTAGAGTGAATGAATGTCGCATGCCATACTGCTATCAGAGATGTGCATTTGCTTTGATTTTGCCTTGCTTTAGAACTTATTGGGCAGGGGTCTGTCCCTTAATTTTGCGTCATTTTCTAAATGTTTTTTTTATGATTCTTTTAATTATTGGATTTTCATGAAATAAGTGAATTTTGATACCTTATGACCGGGGGGAGAAAAAAACAGAACTGTTTTCAAATTTACGAATTTTCAAAAATTTAAAACTTTAAATGAAAAACAGACCAAACAATTTTGGAGTCTTGAACTTTTGTGAAATCGTAAAACTTGAAAACAATGTTTTCTTGCCCGTTATTAATCAAAATGTTATTCATTTTAGCTACAATATATTGATCAATAGAATAATACAAAAATATTAAGCCCATTTAATGAATTAGTTAAACTCAGGCTCAGGCCTATTGTCAGACATATTTAGATAAACAGGCTAAATTTATTTTTATAAGGCCTAAACTATGGGCGTGACCCATTTATATATATATACATATATATGTATGTATGTATTATTATACATGATTATATATAATTTAATCTAAAATAATGTTGTAAATTATTTATAAAATTAATAACTTAGTCTTCACCTTAAGTTTCATATTTTCATGATTTACCCATGAGCTTAACATTTTCATTCATCAATTGATCACATATACTTCTCTCTTTTTTTTTAGATTGCTCGAGATGACAATATTAACTCACTATCTTTTCTTTGATTTGTGTTATTTGATACAACATAATAATTGCAATAGGTTTATTTTAGTGATGTCTAAATGAAAATGATTCAAACAAAAGAAGTTTGTCTCATTTTATGCGATAAAGATAAAAGGTAAAATCTAGTTTTATATATTACTTTTCATACTTGGTTTATTTTAAAAAATATTTCTTCTTAGTCAATGGATGATTGATTTTTCTTACTCGATTCCTACTTGCTCAGACAATTGTTGTTACTAGCCAGGTATTCTTTTCTTTATCTTACTATACTAGCTAGGTATTCTTTTCTTTCTCTTACCAACTTTTTTATTTCATTTGAAATAAATCCCTAAACTTTTAAGACATAATGTCGGTTTTTAAATAAGCTTGATAAATAATATATAAACTTAAATACACTGGCTTTAAGCCTATTTAAATGCTTACGTTTTAAAGTAGACCTTTAAATAGGCTTTAGGGCTTATCAAACATTTTGAAGGCTCAGGCTGAGACCTAAAAAGAAGGCTACATATAGGCTTAGGCTTTAAATTTTCGTCATATGCCCAAACCTACTTGACTCAAATATAGCCTAACCAAACCTACTTCCACCTCTACGTGCAGCAAGCACCCCTGCTCAAACGTATTTAAAATACCTTAGTGGAATGGTTATGGATTGCCCTAAAAACTAATTACTAAAGCTTCTTAGTAATTCTTATAAAAAATATAGACTTATTTCACTTTTTTTTAAAAAAAATTTGGCACGTTAGTTTTTATTTAATTTTATTATAACCAATAACAATCCGAGATAGAAGTGGCCCGGGAGAATTTTTTAAAAAATACTACTTCAAATTCAAAATACCAAATGAATAATTTAATTACAAAGTAAGTTGTCAATTATTTTATTAACAAGATTTTAAAATTCAATTGGTATTTTTCTATTATTCTTCCAAAAGATTTCGAATCTATCATTGGAATTATTTAATTGTATGAGCAATTGGCCAGATATAGTTATTTTAAAAATAGTCAACAGTTAATATTAATTAATAGATTTCATTTAATCAAATATTCCACGTGTATTTTATTTTGAATTCGTATGTTGATTTTTAATTTAATTATATTAGTTTTGGACAATCAAAACTTACTTTTGTAATCGTAATGTACTAGATTCGAACCATATACATGTTAGTGAGGTGTAAATACTCAAACTATCAGGTTAAAATTACTGATAGTCTGCCAGCGTCTTAGTGGCGCAGTGACATAAGAGTTTGACTCCCCCCAATGTTCAAGGTTCGAACCCTGTCCCCCTCCCCTACTATGCGTATTAAAAAAACTACTTATAGTCTAGGACAGTCAAAATTTACTTTAAATGTTAATTATGATAGGATTGATGACTAGATTATATCTATCATTTAGTTTAATTGTTTTACAAACGATCTGTAAAACCCCTAAATCTCTAACAGTTATAAACTACTTTGAGAAGTGTTACCGCCGCACTTGTATTGGGACAAGTGCAAGACTACTTATTACAAATAAGGTAAATTCAAACTTAAACAAAATATATGTGTTTTTAACTAGAACAAAATAAAGTAAAATAAACAGCTGACTGTGCTCCTCACTTTTCACTGCTAGCCTCCAAACTCTTGACACCTGTTTCACTGAAATTCTGCTCCCCCGAAGGATCATCGCAGCCCATGAACACAAACATCAGCAAAAGCTGGTAATTCTAATAAAACACAATTTAAATGGCACAGCTATATCAATCAAAGCAAATATATACATGTATATGCACACATAAATCATAAGGTGATTACATCAAACATTATTCGTTATCATTTAAATTTATTTAGACCCCGGAAACCCTGCCAGTCTATTTAGTCGGAAGAGAACCATGGTAAACCTGGGAAACCCTACCAGTTTACCCTGTGACCCGAGAAACCCTGCCAGTCACAAATCATCAAATTGGCCATCATCAAAACATCTTTTCCTAGTGTGCACACCTCTTCCCAAAGTTGCTACTAGTGTTCCGGGAAACCCTGCCAGACACCATTTTGGGAAGAACGGATACTATCATTTTTACATTAGTGGCATAAAGCCCAAAAGTTGTGTTCATCACTTGAGAGGTACCGTCTCAAGCTATCCTCCCACTATTAATTCATTACAATCATACACAATCAGGAAATTCAATCTTATCACAATTATCAATTTCTTCATTAAATATATCAATTACTCAAGGACATCATGACTTTCCAAATTATTCAAGAGTATAATAATTCAAGTATTTAATACAAGAGCCAACACATATTATAACTCAAATACCTATCTGAGTAAAGTCTAATTATTTAAAACACACACAATAAAATTCCTAAATTATTTCTATTATTTAATTATCTTTTATATACTTTTCTATCATTTAATTAAATGTATAATACGAGAATATCTTGATATCAAATCTAAGCATGTCTTATTTCATTATGCAGCGGATATTATCTAAAGAATGAAAGAATATTAATTAATATAGCATCAGACACAACTAGCATAAACATTAAAATTATTGTGCTTCCTTTATTGATAAATAATGAATCGCTTCGCATGGTATGTGATCAAAATATGTAAAATATAAAATAAATAGATATATATTCTATATAATAAATAGAATATATAATAAGATTTGCTAATATAAATAATATAATAAAAAAAAGATATATAATATGAAGTATTAATATAATTACTATAAATAGAAATCAATTATATTATATAATCTAATTAATAATAATAAAATCAATATATTCTATATATATTCTATATAACAAATAGAATATATAATAAGATTTTCTAATATAAAAAAAAGATATATAATATGAGATATTAATAGAAATCGATTATACTATATAATCTAATTAATAATAATAAAATCAATATATTCCTATTATAGTTTATTATAGTACAATATATTTAACATTTTAATTACATTTTATATTTCTATTTATTTTAGCTAAAATCTAGAATCATAGCCAATATCTAGGATTACTAATATCACTACCCAACAGAATTGAAATGACTCCACTACTCCCAAAAATAGCTAACCACATGCTTTTAATAATATAAAAAATAATCAGCACAAAATAAACATTTTTTTTTTAAAAAATAATAATAATAAAAGAGGAATTGGTGCCGCAAGCTACACGCACAATTGAAAGATGTAGTTAGACGCACAAAGTGACTTTGCAAAAAGCTACTCCAAAAGAAATATATATCATTCGATTACCAAAGTCCCAAATACCAAAATCTAAAACGTATGGGGATCTTATGTTAAAGGGTATGTGACTTTTGCAAAAACAAGTTATCACGCAAAGCGAGAAAAAGCAATATATGTATATTCAATTGCCAAAACCTAAAACACTCAAGGCCAAAACGCACATAATCAATACTTATGGCTAGTGAAGATCAACCAGAATTATATCCTAAGATGAAAACATCTTTCTTATAGAGGAAGACAAACACAAGATTTATGTAGTGAATGAAAATCACGAGAAAGAATGAGACGACAATTTTGTGAATTTAAAAGAATCATGCTCTATAGCAACGGATTCCTATTGTTCTAGGGATTAGGATTTCCTATTAAAATTTACATAAATCTAACCTAAACCTCATGGGGATTAGAATTACCTGGTCTCCGCTTTTGCTAGCCTCCTAGAAGAACGAGAGTATAGCGACAGAGAAAAGTATGGGTGTTTTTCTAGGTTTAAGCGGTCAGACCTAAATTTATAATTAAAATCTAGGGTTTTAGCTATGCGTTGGGCTTTTTACTTATTCCCAATAAATGAATTAAAACAAATGGTAGAGTTTTATTATTAAATATATTTTAAGTCCGATGATGAATTAAAAAAATTAAAAATATAATCTGATTTAACTAACTCCTAGATTCTTGGATCTAATCTTAAATAATCTAATAATACTATTTACAAAATAATATGATTACCACACAAAAAATACAATATTATTAATTTTTACTATATTATTATTATTATTACTACTACTATTTCTATTATTAATCATCATTATTTTATTAGTATTATTTTACTCTATCATTATCTTTACTATTTCTATTATTATTATTATTAATAAAAATCCGGGGTATTACACGATCCATATTTATATGCTAACATATACAAGACTCCTCTCATGTTTTTTTTTTTTGATACAACTGGCAGGGATCGAACCCCTGAGGGGAGGGGGAAACCAGACTCCTAAGTCTGGCACTAGTGCCAATACGCTACAAGGCGCTTGGCGACTCCTCTCATGTTTAATAAGTTGTATTTAAACCCCTACAACAATTTACAATTTTAAAACGAATCTTTATAAAAGGCCTAGGGTATGTTTGGTTTGAGGGAAGGGGAGGGGGAGTGAAATAAGGAAATGACCAAATTGTCATTAATGAAAGGAATATTTCTTTTTATTGAGAGTATATTTTTAAAATATTGAAAAGTTTATATTGGTAATTTAGTAAAAGGGAGACCAAAAATCTCCCCTCCCTCAATCTAAACACCCCCTAAGGCTCCCATAGTTTGTTACCTTACAAATTGAAACGTCCATATCAAATTAATAATGATGATGGAGCATTTTAGTAAAATTATTTAATTATACGATTTTATTTTATTTTTCATGGATAAGGATAAATGAGGGTTAAAATGTCATTTAACCCATGATTTTTTTTTTTGGTTGCAAAGAAAGGCCTCAGCCCATCAAAATAAATTGGGAGGGCATGAAAAGGGTATTGTCAGTTGTCAGAGAATAGAGGCCACAGCATGGGGCCCAATTCAACAGAGCCGTTTCCATTTCCACACGTCCCAATTCCATCACCCCAACTCTTCGTCTTTGGGTTCAATTATCGAAGGGGTTGGACTTTCTCACCCAAAGAGAGGGGGTTTGATCCTGGAGTTGGTCAAGACGTTGGAGGAGGCAACCTTGGGGTCTATGAAGCAGTGAAAACGCTGGGTGGGGGTGGAGGCATGTGTACTCTCAGGCCCAGTATGTCCTGTGGACTGGGCTCCAAGCGCCGTGTCCTTAGATTATGGGTAAGCCCAACCCCTTTCCTAAAATTTTAATATAAAGAAAAATTTCCATCATATCATCGATCCGGACTAGGCAGGGCAAAGCTCTGGTAAATCGGGTGCAGAAGCAAAAAAAAAAAAAAGATGCAACCAACACTCATTAGGAGTGAGTAGTAAAGGACTTGCTCTCTTTTAACTTTGTCCTTAATTTAAGGCGTGAGAATGTAGAAAATAATAATTTTGAGAGCTCTTCTTCTACGATTGTGAGCCTGACTTAGGACGAATCCGAATTAGTCAGAACTATGGTTCTTAAAAACTCGATTTATCATTGCGTTTTTAGAATTTTTTTTTTCATTAAAACGATTTTACTAATTTTCCAAACACTTTTAAGTTTTTACGATTTTACTACGTTACGATTTTACGATTTCCGATTTTTCATTCTCCTTCCGTTTTCAGGTAAAAACTCGTTTTTAAGAACCTTGGTCAGAACCAAAGATTCCAGTGAACTAGATAAAAAAAAAAGGGTAGTTCATGCTTGTCTTCGATGCTAATTTAATTAATTAGGTTGAACAAAATGGCACGCAAACCCTATATTAAAGTTAAAACTTTTTGTCGGTCGCAAATAGAAAAGGTTCAAATGGAAACATCATTTAAGTAACTTATCTTTTGATAATATTAAAATATATATCAGGCACCAGAAAGAAGTTGCGTAATCATAGAAGCAAGATAATTTTAAATTTCGTATAAGATTCCGATACAGGGAATTTGCTGCGGAAGCTAATTTTCACGGGACATGGATCGCATAAAATACTATACATCTTCTAGATCCTAATCCTTAAAAGCGACGAAACTTTTTTGACCCCAAAAAAAAAAAAAAAAGCGACGAAATTTTGATTGGCAAAACGAAGAGGGGAAGAAAGTTACACGAGTTTCGTGAGTCACAATCAATCGAGTCTGTCCTACGCGGTGAATGTGAGTACTGCAATTGAATTAATTTCATTGCTCAATTATGAGCGGATTAGACTCGAATTTTGGTGTTTCTGGATATCTAAGAACTGAAGCCGAGGAACGCTCCTCGGAGTCTCAGATTGCGGGCGTTGAAGTCGTCTATGCTAATTATTTTTTTAGACCTGCATTACGAGGAAGCAATATAACACTATTTCTATTTTATTATTAATCTTTACCAAATCCACCAATTAGTTGCTGACATGAAATTTTCTGGTTCAATGAATATAAGATTTTGTGACGAAGCAGTTGGTATTTTCCATGAAATTATATAATAATACTAGTATACTAGTTGATTTAGATTGGAAGAAAGTTAAGATGAGTCAAGGTTGACCTCTTTGGTTTTCGTCTTCATTACCCTTCTCCATCCATTGCCCTCTGCTTGTGTAAGAAGCAAAAGTTAGGCCGCCTGATTGAAACGTTATCTCCTAACGTGCTCCTTTCTTTTACAGCTTACTTGCAATTCTTCTTGAATCAATGCACCTGGAGGTATGAAAAACCTGTTCAAGTTACTTTTCATTTACTTTCTGTCGAACCGTCGAGTTGGTCGGCGTTCTTTGAGTTGGTCAACGCCAATCGGTTGTATGTCAGCTTTTTGTTGGTCTTCTTCTTAAATATTGGCATTTTTCAGCTCGCAATTTCGCTTTACTAGCCATTAATTTTGGGTTCCCCACAAAATTTATCTTTCCTTTTATTTTAAATTGGAACTGGTCAAAGTGGCTGGTTTCCCTTGTTCTTCCCAATTTCTGTTTTGATCTTCACGCAGACTTGCATATTAATATGGCCTTGCAGTTGGAGATCTGGACAGCTTTGTTTGCCATTTTGTGTTTCCTGGGTTTTATTCTGAAGGAGTCAATTATGGGAGGTAACAGTTCGAAAGAGGAGGGTCGGAGGCACGTGGCGTCATATGGGTCTTCGCCTTCTTTTTCAAGATGGGATAGCCATGGATATCCGCAATCACCACGCCCTCCACAAAATCAATACTACACGCCTCAACATAGCGCACCTGCTCCATTTTACGAATATGGGTCACAGCCGTCTCAGCCCAGTAATAGGAGGCTGGATAGGAGATACTCAAGAATTGCTGATGATTATCGCTCACTTGATGAGGTTAGATTATTCGCTCTGTGTCTCTGATTCTGTTGGGATCCAATTACCAATTGTTGGAATTGACTCTCGCATGGGGAGCATATGATCTAGTCTGATGTCGACCGTCCTTTCATTTGTTTGCCTCTGTTTGGTTGGTTGTTATTGATTAATGCACATCCATCACTAACAATTTTAATGATGGCCTTCATAATTTTCTGATCACTAACAATTTTAATGATGGCCTTCATAATTTTCTGAAGAGGTTATGTGAAAATCTCGCATAAAAGTTACAGTCGCCGGGACAAAAGATAACAGAAGGTAAAAGAAAAAAATAGTATATTCTATTTAAGTCAAAGGAAATGTTGTAAACTTTTCTGCTTAAAATCATGGTGATAAGTATCACCTGTTACTTTCAAGCCTTTTAGTTTTCAGGGTGTGTTATAGACTACAGTGATAGAATTGCCTGCATCTTTTCAATAGTAAACCCTTTTACTTCCGCTTAACTGATAAAATTTGTATGTGTATGTTATATCATTTAGTTTGGCATCTCCTGACATGGCATGATTCTGTTAATTTAAGCCATTGTAATTGAAGTAGCTGCAGAAAACGTATTCTATTGGTCATACATCAGGCTACTTTCCTTCCCGGTATTCTCTCCTTGCCTTGCTTAGTACTTCATTTTGGCTATAGAGAGAGAATAGAGTACGGTGCAATATGCATGAGTCGAACACAACACTATGCAACTTGTATTTCCTAGCTGGATAAATTTCATCAGCTTAGCCTGTGTTTTATTGCTGGGAGCACACATCTCATGTGGGCAAAGGATGGGTTTGAGAAACATATGGATGACGCTAACTGTCTACCTTCTTTTTAATGGGTTTAGTTTTTATTATTCTTATTGGATTTATACAAGGTACTTGATGAAATGAATGATATCTTGGATTTTTGGTACACTTATTGTTCCTACTAAAAATGTGCATAAACTTAACTGCTTATGCAAGTAACTGTATCAAGAATTAATTTCCACTAGAATTGCTAGTGCCAGAGTTGATGGATGCCTGAGTTAAAGAGCATAGTTTGGTTACTTGCAATTAATATATCAGCTACTTCTCTCAAGTTCCCAAATGTTGCCATCCTGAGAACTCTAGCATTTTTTGTCAAATATTGTGGTAATTGGATACAGGTTACTGCTGCTCTTGCACATGCCGGCCTGGAATCTTCTAATCTCATTGTTGGCATTGATTTCACTAAGAGTAATGAGTGGACAGGTATAATAACTTACTCCTATTTTGATGTTTGGTTATTTTTCTGTGAATTGTGACACTGACACTGGATGTTTACATTGAAACTCAGGAAAGTTATCATTCAACCGAAAGAGTTTACATCACATTGGAAGTGGTCAAAATCCTTATGAACAAGCAATCTCAATTATTGGGAAAACTTTGTCTGTATTCGATGAAGATAATTTGATTCCTTGTTTTGGATTTGGAGATGGTAATGTACTAATGTCATTATGATATCTACGTGCTTGCCACTAAAGCTGTTTGTTTTCCCACATTGCTGACCTAACTGTATTCCTTGTCTTTTCCCCATCAGCATCGACACATGATCAAGATGTCTTTAGTTTCTATCCTGAAGAGCGATCCTGCAATGGGTTTGAAGAAGTTTTGACAAGATACAGAGAAATTGTTCCTCGTCTCCGACTAGCAGGTGCCTGCCGCTGCCTCTCTCTCTTTTATATATATATATATATATACATCAGTAAAATTCTCAATGAGGCTTACAATAACTTAATGCTTTCATTGGACAGGACCAACTTCGTTTGCCCCTGTTATTGAGATGGCTATGACTATAGTTGAGCAAAGTGGTGGCCAATATCATGTTTTGCTCATAATTGCTGATGGGCAGGTAAATAAACCTGATTCTGATTTCAAACTTTTGAGAAGTACACTTGTACGCAGACTAACTCTGCATCAGCCTTCAGAAGTATCACGTGGTATCACCATGCAAGCTTGTAAATGGCTAAATGTGAAGAAACTACAATGCTTTCGTTCTATTTTGACCTTAGAAGTTCATGTTTTGGCTTGGTGACGCTATCGTTCAGTGTAGTTCTTTGTATTGCACATACTCATCTAAACACATCTATGTTGAAGAAAAGAAAAAAACCTAACAGTAATCGTGAGATGTGCAAGACTGCACTAAGTGATAGCCCCTTTTTTCTGATATGCTGGGACTTTGAATACTGATATTCAGAATTTTGCCCCAGGTGACTAGAAGCGTTGACACACAGCGTGGCCAATTAAGTCCACAGGAACAAAAAACAATTGATGCAATTGTAAAAGCAAGGTAAATCTTTGGTTATATCTCTTCTGGAGTATCAACCTGCACTCTCATGTTCTTCATTAAATTGCAGTGAATATCCCCTATCAATAGTTTTAGTGGGAGTGGGAGATGGACCATGGGATATGATGAAGGAATTTGATGACAACATTCCTGCTCGGGCCTTCGATAATTTTCAGGTGATCAATATATGTTGTAATTCACTTTTGCTTTATTTCCTTCCTGTGAATATATGTTGTAATTTTGACTTCTATTTGAATTGAAGTTATGAACTGTGAATATGTCTTGCTGCATGTAGTTTGTGAATTTCACTGAAATAATGTCGAAGAATGTGAGTTCAGCCAGAAAAGAGACAGAATTTGCTCTTTCATCTTTGATGGAGATACCTTCTCAATACAAGGCAACCTTAGAGCTGGGCTTACTTGGGTAATAAATGAATGTCCATTAGCACAAACATGATACTTATTGCCTGTTAATATAGAATACTGGGGCGATAACTGAACCAACAAATCTCTCGTGTCTTCATCAATAATGCAGGGCACGAAGGGGATACTCACCAGACAGGGTTCCTCTACCCCCACCTCTTTATGATAGGACTTCTTCTAGTGGCAGTAATAAATCATATCGCTCAAGTAGTTTTCAGCAGAGAGCGCCTCAATATACCGGATATGATACTGCAGTCGGTGGAGAACCATCGTCAAGCTCTTCGTATGATAATAAGGTATTAAGACCATATTCTCCAACCTAAGAGACTTCTATCATGTTTTCCCATGACTTAGTTAGCCTTGATATTATGATCTTGACCATAATCTGGGTCAATTTAAGCAATATTTTTATGGAAACATTTTTTGCTACAGGTTTGTCCAATCTGTCTCACCAACCCGAAGGATATGGCATTTGGTTGTGGGCATCAGGTAATTACATGCTTATAGATTGTCGAAAATTCAGGGCTGTGCTAAGAGGAGAACTAACATATATTAAACTTTTTTATGTTCCACTGTATTTCTTGACATGGCAGACTTGTTGTGAATGTGGAGAAGACCTTGAAGTCTGCCCCATTTGCCGGAGCTCAATCCAAACTAGAATAAGGCTTTTCTAGTTTGCGTTACTGCAAGCTTACTCTCAGTGGCAATAGCATTCGCTTGCTTGGCAAGTAAAAGTGTCACTGAACTCGTGAGTTAACTATGGAACTTTGATGGTGGGATAACCTGTCTTTTGTCCACACAATAATTTTGGCCATAGGTTGATTCTCGAGGTGGCTGGGAAAGCAAAGAGATCTGAGGAGTTAGTCTTTAATTTGATGTATATGTTTCTTGCTCTAAGCACAAAACTGAATTTTCAATTTTGAGGTACGAAGAATTGATTAGACATCAATGCCTGATGCTGGCGAGCCATGTCCACTGTACATATGTTAGTCGTTTCGGCCTCGTGGAGTCTACTTTTTTAAAATCGTTTGGATTAGAGTTTGAATCGTTCCTTCAGAAACTATATCTTTATATCGTAAATTCAATTCGATTCTGATCGGCTGTATGTCAGATCTGAGTTTTAGCATGACCAAATTAAAACCAGACATGCCAAGGTCAAGTAAAAGAAGAAAAACTAGCACCATCCATGTAATTTCACTGTTCAAGATTGGACTTACATATTAATTTTCTCCCCAATTGAACAAATCTCGTAAATACAACATCCAAAACAAAATCTGTCAAAAACTAACTTAAGTGCGTTTTTGGGAAATAACAAAATCATATCATAGTTTCAAACGTTTTTTCTACGCACTAAATAATAGATAGTGTGACGGGGAAAATTGCATTTTTTATGCACGTGACTTGTATGGAGATTTAAAAGACAAGTGGAAAGTACAACAAACTTTAAAAACAAATGAGATTTTGCCGCTGGTGGGAATACTGTAAAAGATGGTTTGTTTGTCGTTTTGGTGTCGGTCTTTTTCGTCCGTACATATCGTATCACGAGCTTATTTGCCACATCACTCCATCAGTTCGTATCAGATTTATGTCCCTATCTTGATCGTCCCACTACTGCTTTTGTTTTCAAAATGATAACTCTCCCACGTATCATATCGTCTAAAACATGGTTTCCTCATTTGCTAATTGATTAAAAAATTAATTTTTAATAATTTTTGTTTGGTCATCCTACTTTCTGGGACATACATCAGAATAAGAAGTCGTAGTATTATAAGACCAAAAAAAGAAGGTGTGTTCTTGCTCGATTAACCATAAAAAAAGTTCATCATTCTCTCGAGGAAAAAATGTTTTAGCTTGACAATATAATGGCATTTTCATGAGGTTTTTGAATGGCTGCGAGTGATTGATTTAAGTTATTTTAAATGATTTTACGTTAAAAAAAGCAAGTACCCTAGGTGAGATAAATTTTGTGTCTCTGACTAAGAGTGAAGAGTGAAACCAAAACAGGTGGGATCAATGTTTATCAAAATCGTTGTTTGATTTGTGGAGTTGGTGAGTTGTTATCATGTTAAGTTTTTGGTCAATCCTGTGCTCGTATGGAACTCAACTTTGATCATGACATATTGGTGGAGTCGTGAGTTGCTTGACGATTTTTATTTTTATTTGAATTTGTAACTACTCAACAATTGTTAATTAGGTAATCGCAACCCAATATATATAACAAGTTACAAGTGGCTTGTCTTCAACTATCCTTTCAATTTTCATCGCTTACTTTTCAAATGCTCTATCTGGATATAGAACGTGGCACCATGATTTGATGTTTTCTTTGTTTTTGTTTTTAAATTTTAATTTTACGTTTTTTGGATGTTTTTGAGGCTGCCCAGATAATAAAGAAACTAAGATAAAATGTAAAGAAATTGATAATAACTGGTAAGGAAGAAAATCTACAACAGAAAAAAATAATAATAATAAAGAAAAATATACTTACTAGGAAAAGTGAAAACCCTTTGTTTTCTAAACCTACCCTAAATAAGATTTTTAAAAAATCGAATAAGGAAGAAAATCTAGAAGATTTACTAAAAACCCATCGAAGTGACAAGAGTGAAATAATGAGGAGGGAGTCAATGTGTAAAAGACAGCCATAGGAGCAAGGTTGCTAAGGTCATGAGTTTATGTACCGTAAACTTTCATTGTAAAACTTAAATAGTAAATCTACAGACATTCATAATTTATCAAATGGAAAAAAGATTTCGAGCAAAAAGGAAAAAGGAAAAAAAATTCATACGGCTTTGACGATAATACGCCTGTGAAGAGCAGTAAGCGATTCAGGGGCTCATTCATATTCATTAATCTCTCAATAGTTATCTTTGGGGCCAGCCATGGGGTATTTTTCCTCTTTCTGTTTTTTTTCTTTTTCTTTCTCTTTTTCGTTGTTGTGTTTGCAGCACTGCACACAGAGGCGGCTCCACATTAGGGATGAGCATGGACCAGACTGGACCGGGTTAGAGGCTAACCCGATGTCTGGTCTGTTATGTCATCGGGCTAAAAAAACAACCCGAGGTCTAGTCTGGTCTGATAACAACCCGAACTCGGGTCGAACCAGACTTGGTCCACCGGACCGATGGACTGGTCCGGTAGTCCAGTACCTTTTTTTTTTTTTTTTTTAAAGTTCACACCAACTGAAAAACAAGAGGAGATAGACACCTAATTAAACTTAAAAAACTGAAGAAAATCAAAAGAAAGCAAAAAAAATATTCCTCATCAGATTAAGCCAAAAAACATTTTACTCAGACTGAAAAAATCAAAAGAAAAATAGAGAGAGGGATGTCGATTGAGAAGAGAACAAGAGGGAGAGCCACTCCAAGAGAAGCACCACAAGCAGCAAAGGACAGGTGGGATCGCCGGCGAGGTGAGTGATTAACAACGGTGGCCAAGAGGTTGAAGGTGAAGGAAGCAAAGATGGAGTGAGATTGCTAGCGTGGGGACTGGGGAGTCGAGATTTTTGAAGGTCAGAGACGCAAGATTGAGGGGAGATGGAGTGCTAGAGTGGTTAAGTGGGTGGGTATGAGCCTTTGAGGTGTCAAATCAAATAAAAAGAAGTGAGGGTGTGAGAGTGGGTAGTGACGTGTTAGTTGTGAATAATAGGCTTTTTTTTTTTTTTTTTTTTTTAGTATAATGAGGGTGAAGTTAATAGTAGGGCCCACTTCAAACTCTTTTTTTAATATAAAAATATATGATACGGGCCAGACCAGACTGACCATGTAGACTAAAAACTTGGTCTTGAACCCGGTCCAACCCGATGAGTTGGTCTGGTCTGGTCTTGTCCTTTTTTTATAAGGTTAGTTTTTACTAGACTAGACCGGACCGGGTCACCTCGGGTTAGACCGGGTTACCTGGACCACCGGATTTTTTGATCAACCCTACTCCACATAGTAGACTAAGGGGACAAATGCCCAACCTTGAATTAAGAAATTGGAGACTTTTTTTAAAAAATAAATTAATACATGTTTGAATGATTGATCACCTTTAAATTTAGTGCTTGCCTTTGAGACATCAAGATTGGACTTCGTAATCGAATGGGGGATAAATGATTGTTTAGTACTTTATATTGAAAAAATATATTTGATAGCATTGATGATAAGATAATTATGATATAATTCTAAAAAATTAGGTTTATAAGGATGACTTTGTAATTATTTTTATTGTACTGTACTTTTGTTATTAAAATATATATACTTGAACTTATTGAGTGCTAACTCTTCATTGTAATTTATGTAGTTGCATTTCTAGCAGCACTTAGCCTTACTTTTCTAAATGAAAGATTTATAAAATAACTAGGGTAGAGCAATGGACGGGTTGGGCAACCTGAGGTCAAACCCATAGCCCGCCCATTTAATTTTAAATGGGTATGAGTTAGCCCATACCCATATCTCAACTCATTTAAACCCGTGTAAATGGGTTACCACATAAATGGTGGGCTAACTGGATTTTGGGTAACCCATTTACATTTGACTTGTTTATTTTTCTTAAAAATAACATACATAAACACTAAGTATCCATTCAAATTTATCATTCCAATTTTTGAAATCTAAATCTTTAAAGTTTCATAATTACAATCCATACAAAACAATATAAACTCTGACAAGTACCTATATAATCTTGAGAGTTGATGGCCATTGTGCTTATGGATTAGAGGTGATTGAATACTTGAATAAGAAGGAATTCAGGGAATGTTTTAAGTGGAATGCGAAATTGGGATGAGTAGTTAATAAAAAAATTACACTAAATGGGCGGGTATGAACCCCATAGATGTGCCCACAGCCCGCCCATTTAAATCTTAAATGAGCGGGTTATAACCCAACCCATCATAAAATCTTTTTAGGTGGGCTCAATATAACCCAATTACATTGAGTTTTCGACGAGCTCATGAGTTTTGGGTTTCATACTCAGCCCTAAAAATAACTGTCTCTCTTATTACATCATCAATATTAATTTGATTTCATGAATATTTTACTGATAAGTTTTTTATATTATTTTATTTTTTAATACATTTAAAACTTTTCTTAAAAAAAAAAAAAATTCAGAGAGCTTGCCTCATATCCCCCACCAGTACCTACCTTCATAAATTTTCTTAATCTGCCCCCTACACACAGAATCGAGCTCGGTGGTGAATGAAGTGGAGAGAGAGTGAAGCTTGCGTGTGTGAACTGGGTTGCTCATTTCTCAATGCGGTGGCCGAGGGACCCCATAAACAGCCTCTTGACGTTATCTCCAACAAGATCAAGTCCATGGGATTCAACTGTGTTAGACTCACTTGGCCTCTTTATTTAGTCACTGATCAGTCTCTGGCTTCTCTCAGTGTGAGACTCTCCTTTCAGAACCTTGGCCTGCTCGATGCCATTGATGGTGTTGAAGCCAAAAACCCATCGATCTTCCCCTCATTGAAGCTTTAATTTCCTGGTAAGTTAACGCCATTCACCAACTACCCAACTAATTTACTGGACGTTTCCGACTTTTCCTTATTCTTCGAACCTAGTCAAAATACATTGGAAAGAATAGCCTAGGTGGCATCTTTTTTTGAATCCTTTCAATATAGATATCGAATGGAATAATGAATATGTTGGACATCCATTGACAAGATGTACAGTTGCCTGGTTGCATTTCATCACCTAACCAATTACTTCATCCGGTCCTAATTATAAAAGCTAGTTGACTTTCTTTGAAGAAATTAAGGAAGCTAAATAAGTTACCTAATCATTTCATATGTTAAATATTCTTAGATTATATATTAGTTTATTAGTCAAATTAATAAGTTTGAAGAAAAAAATAAAGAAGCTGGACCAGACCAGACCTCAGGCTGGATATTCCAGTCCGAGGTCCCTCCTGGACTAGACCCCGGGCTGACCCCCAACCCGGTCTGGTCTGGTCCATGGACATGCCTAAGTTCACCTTATCTTAATCTTAATTCATATTTCTAGTTTCTAGACCCTCATAATTAAAAATTTGATTGGTTAATACATTTTTTTTTTAAGCCTTCTTGGTAGAACCTGTTGACTTTATTCACTTACAACAATACTAGTGGTCTTTTTTCCATTTACTGAATTTTTGTATTTGTTTTCAGAGTTGACATGCATTGGTTCTGTCTTGCGCCACTATGGACCAAGCTGGTGCATCCAAGGTATATTTCTACCTTTTTTTTTTTTGTGAATTTAAGAAATTTGCTGTGCATTCAAATGTGTTATAGAATTTTTTTTTGAACCATGGATGGTAACTTTTGAAATTCTAGAGAATGTTTTTTTGAATTTTTTGACTTTGTTTTATAATTGCTATGTGCTCTATGTACTAGATGTTTTCTAAAACTATACTTGTTGTTTGCTGCCCTAGTTGCTTTCTTGTGCTGGGGATTTAAGTTGCGAGTTGTGAAATTACTTGATTTTGTTCAATTAAATTGAATATACTATTTTGAAAGCCTAGCTAATCTTTAATGCAAATTTCCTGACTCTTGTTGCTGTTTTTAGGTGATTTAGGTTGTTGCCACGAGTATTGTTGCTGTTAGTGACTCATTGAGAGTTTCTTGGGAATTTTAGTTACATTGTGTTGTCATTAAGCTGCTGCATAAACTCAACTTATTTTTGGCTGAAGATTTTTGAACTTTACTTTGAAAAAGCTGGTAAGTAACTCTTTGATTTTAGACTTGCTATCGTTATTGCTAAGCTTAAACTTTTGAGAGTAATTCTTGTGCATATGGCATCCTTTTGCTGTGACTTGGGGATTTTTGTTGCAAACCTGAAATTGCCATCATAATGGGATTTCACTTGCTGTGTTGGGACTAGATTCAGTCACCTAAATATGATTTACACTTGCTAAAATTGTTATGTCTTGACTTTGCTAGAAGTTGGTCATTGCTGTATATGCTGAACCGTGACTTGTGCATGTCTTGCATTTCTTGTGTATTAATTGATTGTTACATTATAATCTTATACCTCTGCATCGCTTCATTGAAATTGATTGAGAATCAAAATCCTAGGATTTTTCTGCAAATCATTGCTTGTTTTGTTAAATCCTAGGATAATCTTATCAGTTTTTCAATCAGTTTTTTATTTTTTGGTACTTATTTTATGTACTGTTTGCAGGATGAATTTTTGAGACGAAAGGCATCAATCATTTCTGAGGGAGGCAGTGTCCAATCTAATGAAGATGAACTCAATTTATGGTTAGAAGTGTCTGGTGGTAAGAACAAGAAAGGCCGAATTTATGGCCTTGGATCTGAAACTCATCATGTTGTCTCTTCTACCTCAACTCCTTCCATCAATTCTTCGGGGGATTTTAACGCTCAAAAAATGCAAACGAAGATGACACAAATGTCAGAAAAATATGAAGACCTTGTACAAGAGAATGCACAACTTAAACAAGCAATCGATTTTATTATGTCAGCATTGCAAGGATTGGGGATTCAATTACCTACTTTATTTAACCCTGCCAATCAAGGCGCTCCCTCTGCCAATACAACTGAAGACGCTGAGAATGAACGTTAACAATTTGTATTGTTTATGATACTTGTGACTGAGAACATATATTTTCCCTTTTTTAAGTCTTCTAGTACTTTGAACTTGTGTGGTATTTATCTCTATTTAATATATTAGTTATTTGGAATTTGTTGATTTCTCTAGTTATATATGTATGTGATTTAATATACTACTTTGAACTTGAGAACATATAGCTGACAAATTGTTAACAAAGATGGTTAAGAAAAAAAAAAAATTTCCTATAGAAATTTACCACGGAATTTCCGTGGCAAATTTTGCCACCGAAATTCCGTGGCATATTTCCGTGGGAAATTTGCCACGGAATTTTCCGTGGCTAATTTACCACGGAAATTTCCGTGGCAAATTGGTTTTGTCATGGTTCTTTCTGGAACGGATTCTATTCTGTGGCAAATTTCCGTGGCAAATGACATTAGCCACGGAATTCCGTGGCAAATGTGATTTTTTTTGTAGTGTAGATCATTCAAGAATAGTGGACAGGCAACTTGTGAAGGTGTGATTAGGGATCACCAAGGAAACTGGGTATGTGGGTTTCAACAGAAGTTAGGTTATATTACGTCAATTACTGCGGAAATCCATGCTATCTATAGGGGCCTTATACTCTGCAAACAATTGGGTTTCAAGAAGATTATGCTCCATACTGATTCATTGGATGCCATTCATTTGTTATTACTTGATTGTGGGTAAGGTCATCCTCTGATAGATGAAATACAAGAGGTAAGATCCCTTATCCTTTCACATGAGGAGCTACAAATTATTCATACTTACAGCGAAGCACTAAAGTGTGTTGATTATTTAGCCCGATCGGCTCAAGAGATGAATCAATATTTTGTAATTATTCCATCACAGCCTTTTGAATATATTGACTTAGTAAATCTTGAGTGTGGCGGAATGCCATTGAGATCAGTAAATGTAGTCTAATATTAGACTTTTTGTAAACCTCAAGCTTTTGGCTTGCCAATGTATTACCCAAAAAAAAAAAAAAAATCATTGGAGGGAAATGAATGAATATTGTGTGGGGACAGGTTTTTCTGGAACTGTTTGATATAGTGGATTACCCTGATGGATTGCAATTGTGGGAGATTAATTCTGATGGCGACAAGTGTTACCTTGTCGACGAAGAATATAAATGTACGTGGCGGTGAACATAGGGAATGATAATGCCTGTACTCTGTCTTCTCGATCAGGCGGTGGTGAAAAATCTCGGGGACAATGACGTGATGGTGATTCTGGACAATCGCAGCACGGAGCCACGGTGGTGCTGCGGCAACACAGATGGGAATGGCTTCTTCAGGGACGAGCATTTTGACCCTGATCTGTGGGTGGAGGGGCTCACCAAGATGGCCACCTTATTCCGTGGAGTTTTTGCCATGAGCTTCGAGGCCGCACGGAGAACATCATCCCTATTTTTTAATAAGAAACAACCACCACATATACCCGTTTTTATTTAGAGGAAATATGAATTTTTGTCATTTACTTTCCCATTTCACTACTCATATTTCTTATACCGTACCCTCTGTATACTACTACATAGTTTTTTTTAATACAATCATCTTTACTATTCCTATAATATAATAGTTTTTTTTTATATACAATCATCTTTATTATTCCTATAATATATTTTTTCTTATTCTCTCATTTCTAAAATCCTCTTTATTATAATAATTTTGCTATTCCTTATATCCCAACAAATAAAAGTATTTTTTGTCAAAAAAATTAAATTTTTACATGTTTATTGTCCTTATCAATCTACGATATTCGTCAAGTGTTCCTTGTGAAAAGCATCGGCCGTACGTATTAAGCATGAAATATGAAACTGCCTCATTCTTATATATTGATCGTCTCGCTTGTTCTGATAATGGCGATGACAGGCACATGCAAAAAGGAGCAGAGGCAAACCCTGACCTTCTGGTGATTCTGTCTGGGTTAAATTTCGACACGGACTTGTCATTCCTTCAGGATCAAAAAGGGACACTATCATTCGGCAACAAACTTGTGTATGAGGCGCACTGGTCCCGGCTTCACTGAGGAATGAGGATCAAGTTTGGATATCAACAAACCTAAACCAAGCGTGTGCACAAATAACTGGAAATGTGATGAGTCATTCAGGGTTCTCGCTGGGCCAAGGATTCTCACTGTTCTTGAGTGAGTTTGGCTGGGACTTGACGGGTTCCAATCTCAACGGCATAAGGTACTTTCACGGCTTCAAGGCTCTCGCCGCCGAGCTTGACTTCGACTGGGCCGTTTGGTCTCACGGCGGTAGCTACTACATCAGAGAAGGAGTCGCCTGAACCACCGAGAATTATGGGCTTCTTCACGCAGAGTGGGCCGAAGTTAAGAATCCAAGTTTCTTGCAGAGGGTCTCTTCTATGCAAGTTCCTTTCCGAGGTCATACATATATATTAAAGTATCCAACTTTTTTATTGTATAAATTTCAGTAAGGTTTTTTTTTTTTTTAAAAAAATATAATTATAATGAGATGATGCAGGGCCTGGGGTACCAGGAGGTATCAAGTGATTTTCCATCCACTGACGGGTCTTTGCGTTACAGGAAAGTCTGGGATTGAACCATTAGCATTGGGAGATTGCTCAAATTCTGAAGTTTGGAATTACACAGACCAGCAGAATGAGGCAGTGGAGGAAAATAACTTGTGCTTAGAAGCAGGGGAATTAAGGAAGGCAGTGAAAGTGGAGGAAAAATGCTCTGCTTCGGACACATCACGATGGCAAGTATCAGATTCTAAGATGCATGTGTCATCAAAAGCCAGCGACAATTTCACCGTTTGTATGGACGTGGATTCCAACAACGTCTTTGTCATCAACGTTTGCAAATGCTTGAGCATCGATTTAACCAACCCCTTCTTTAACATGTACCCAACTTGATATCTTCAAATTATCTGCTCCTTCTTTAATAATATCCACTAAAATGTCCCATTCGTGCCTATATGATTCATGTGGCATGACGGTAATAAGGTCAGATCAATTGTCTAAATTGCCTTGTTCGCTCAATTCTCTGTTGGCGAAATCATAATGAGCGATTTGTATATATTGCTTCCTTGAGTTGCTTCTCATATTCTAACAATCTAACCCCAAGTATCTCAAAGGCTTCAATGCAAAAGAAGGCACCTTAAATCTAAAAACGGGCAGTTCGGAGGCTTCTTCGATTTGTGTTGAGCATGTCATCAAGAATCCCTTGAACCCATGTCCTTGTATTGTAAATCAGTGTACCTACTTTAATAATGGTTAAGCAATCACAGCCCGATATGCCCGTAAAAGCCATACATTTTTTTTTATTATATATATATATAACAAGAAGTTTAGTCCACTTGCGTTTCAAGACTTAGTAGGGTTAGAGTATACCTTCGAAATTAAAGAACGGTTACAGAGGTATTTTTAAATTGTTCATGAACAAAATCCTCACATTTGTGAGATTTGAAACCACAAACTTATGATTATAAGCCAACACTTTACCACCTGGATCAATCTTTATTAGCTAAAAGCGCTATATATTTGTTGGGAAAAGTATTTCTCCAGTTACTAGAGATAATTCTATCTCCAGTGACACCAAAACTACGTCGTTTTGAATTAATGAAGGGCTTGTTAGTAATTTTAGGTGAATTAATAAAGAGTGTTTCGGTAAAATATATATGATTAAAAAATAAACAAAATTACAGAACACCCTTCATTAATACAAAACGACGTAGTTTTGGGGTCACTGGAGATAACTCTATCTCCAGTGACTAAATAAATCCTTTACTCAAATTTGTTATCAATGGCCTGTCTTCTTTAAGCATCCTTACAATTTCCATCACTTGACTTTTTTCAAATGCTTATATGGATATAATGTGGCACTATGATATGATGTTTTCTTTATTTCTCTGTTTTTCTTTTATTACTTCTTTAATTTTATTGTTTTGGATTTGTTTTATCATTCACAGTGTTGTCCAAATAAAAAAAGGAAATCACATAAAAGGTAAAGCAATTGATAATGAGGAATAAAATATAGAGGGCTTAATTATTATTATTAATTTTTTTTAAGAAGGTTAAGTGAGTTGTATTCTGGACGCTCACCAGGTCAGGCATGCTTGGCTCAAAAAGAGATTGGTCACTAACAAAATCATTAAATGGGTACGTTTTCAACTCATAATTCTATGATTTTAAGTTGACTTTTTAGCAACGGAATTTATCTTTTAGGTGAAAAATATTGAAAGCTTACTACAACAAAACCCGCCGAAGCGACTAGAGTGAGGAAATGATGGGCGAGTGAAGTATACGCTACGTGTGGAGTGAGCAGTAATCACCAGACGTGAAATCTCTTGACTATAAAAAGCGAGTCACGGGTTCATTCTTTAATTCATCTCTCACATAGCTTGGCTTTCGAGCGAGCATATGGGATCTACAATGGGGGCTTTTTCCTCTTTCTTCTTCTTTTTCTTTTTCATTATTGTGTTCGCATTCCCAACGAAGCCGGTGAGAGTTTCAGCTTTGTACACAGAATCGAGGTGGGTGGTGAAGAATGAAGGTGGAGAGAGAGTGAAGCTTGCGTGTGTGAACTGGGTTTCTCATTTGGACACTGTGGTGGCCGAGGGACTCCATAAACAGCCTCTTGAAGTTATCTCCAACAAGATCAAATCCATGGGATTCAACTGTGTTAGGCTCACTTGGCCACTTTATTTAGTCACTAACGAGTCTCTGGCTTCTCTCACTGTTAGACGCTCCTTTCAGAACCTTGGCCTGCTCGATGCCATTGCCGGTGTCGAAGCCAAAAACCCAGACATCATTGATCTTCCCCTCATTAAAGCTTTCCAGGTCAGTTACCACCATTCACCAACCACCCAACCTATTTGTTGGACGTTTCCTACTTTTCTTTATGTTTCGAATGCAGTCAAAATACATTGGAAAAAATGATCCAGGTGGCATCTTTTGGGGATCCTTTTTACCTATTACTACTGTGATCCTGTATATAATTGAGTTCATTTGGATAAAAAAAATTTGCTCTTATTTACAAATCATCTTTCAAGTAATAAGTGAGATTGTGACAATTTTGTTTATATTAATTATATCAATGAAAATATAGAGAGAAAAAAGAGTTAAAAGGTATCCATTCATAAATGAGGGAAAAATTGAAAATTCACCTTATAATTATTGAGCTAACTACTTCTCATTGATATACGTGATTTAGTTAAAAGAGACTTATAAATAGGACGAATGAAATAATGAATATGTTTGACATTCATTAACAAGATATATATTTGCCTGGACAGTAGATACATTTCATTACCTAACCAATTAACCAAAAGATATGTTGAATGATCTTGAAGATTATTTTTTTATTAGTCCTAAATATAGTAGAACCTAAAGGTATTTTGTTTTTGCTTTTTAAAAAAACAAAGAAAGATATTTGTATTCGTACATACTCTTTCTCTTCTGTATTACAAAACACCAACTAACAATTCTCACGAATTAATAAAAACAGTTAAAGTTTATAAAGTTATCATATAAATTAAATAATTTATAATATTATCCCTATTAATTATACTAAATTCTAATATTATATTAATTATTATTCTCACCCACTATCCTTATTAATTATAGGCATATATGAAAAAATAATTAATACGTTTTAAAAACAAGTAACCTTATAAAAAGACTAAATATAATTATTAATTTATGTCTTAGAATTAGAAAGGGTATATTATATGTGTTGTCGGTGTAAATGTCCAAATTTCAATGGGAACAGTTCGTAATTTGAAAGCGATGCATGTGGTGCCTATACACCACTCTAAGCGTTGATAGATATGTGAGCTGTGAAATGTGAAACAGTTTTCTATGAGCGTTAAATCATTCGAGGTAAATGAATGAATATTGTGTAAGGACAGATTTTTTTGAAACTGTTTGATATAGTGGATTACCCAGATGGACTGCAATTGTGGGAGATTAATACTGATGGCGACGAGTGTTACACTGACGAAGAATATAATAACACGCACATAGCGGTGAATATTGGGAATGATAGTGTCGGTAATCTGTCGTGTCAGGCGGTGGTGAAAAATCTCGGGGACAACGGCGTGATGGTGATTCTAGACAATCACAGCACGGAGCCACGGTGGTGCTGCAGCAGCGCAGACGGAAATGGCTTCTTTGGCGACGAGCATTTCGACCCTGACCTCTGGGTGGAGGGACTCACGAAGATGGCCACCTTATTCCGTGGAGTTCCTCATGTCGTTGCCATGAGCCTCAGAAATGAACTCCGAGGCCCCAGACAGAACGTCCCCGATTGGTTCAAGTAATTAATACAGTATCTATGTTTTTTGAAATATTAGGAAATTAATTAAATTACTTTAATGCATTTATATTTATATTTTTCACTCTAAATTATTTTTCTAACTTATAATTGATATATATAGTATACACGAGTCTAAGTAACTTATAACTTATCTAACTTCCTCAATTTTTAAAATAAAAAGTTGAGGTCTAATATTTAGGAGTATTTCAGGAGTATGAAATATGAAACTACCTCGTTCTTAATCATTGTCTCTCTTGTTTTGATAATGGCAACGACAGGTACATGCAAAAAGGAGCAGAGGCGGTGCATGCAGCGAACCCCGATGTTCTGGTGATTCTATCGGGGTTAAGTTTCGACACAGACTTGTCATTCCTTCAGGGTCAAAAAACGACCCTAACGTTCAGCAAGAAACTTGTGTACGAAGCGCACTGGTACGGCTTCACAAATGGTCGGGTTTGGGTATCAACAAACCTAAACCAAGCGTGTGCACAAATAACTGGAAATGTGATGAGCCATTCAGGGTTCTTGCTGGGCCAAGGATTCCCACTGTTCTTGAGTGAGTTTGGCTTGGACTTGACGGGCTCCAACCTCAACGACATAAGGTACTTTCACTGCTTCATTGCCCTCGCCGCCGAGCTTGACTTCGACTGGGCCTTGTGGTCACTCGTCAGCAGCTACTACTTCAGAGAAGGAGTCGCCGGAGCCAAAGAGAATTATGGAGTTCTTGATGCAGAGTGGGCCCACGTTAAGAATCCAAGTTTCTTGCAGAGGATCTCCTCCATTCAAGTTCCTTTCCGAGGTCATACATATTAAAGTCTCCTACTTTTTTAGTTATTGTATAAATTTCAGCAAGTTTTATTATTTTATATGATGATGATCGAAGAGACGATGCAGGGCCTGGGGTATCAGGAGGTAGTCCACATCAAGTCATTTTTCATCCACTGACGGGTCTTTGCGTAACAAGGAAGTCTGGGATTGAGCCATTAGTATTGGGAGATTGCTCAAATTCTGAAGGTTGGAATTACACGAACCAGCAGATTATTGTGGCAGTGAAGGAAAAGAACATGTGTTTGGAAGCAGGGGAAATAGGGAAGGCAGTGAAAGAACATGCTCTGCTTCGGACACATCACGATGGCAAATGATATCAGATTCTAAGATGCACGTGTCATCAAAAGTAGTCAGCGACAATTCCACCGTTTGTATGGATGTGGATTCCAACAACGTCGTGGTCACTGGTGTTTGCAAATGCCTGAGCACCGACTCAACATGTGACCCTACCAGTCAATGGTTCAAATTTGTGGACACCACAAGGGGTTAAACCCCATTAGATTAAACACTATTTATCATCCAACTCCATCTCCTTGTTTAACATGTATCCAATATCATCTTAATGATATCTTCAAATATCTGCTCTTCCTGTAATCTTATCCACTAGAATTGTCCCGTTCCTAGCTATGATTCATATGACATGATAATATAATAATAAGGTCGGATATATCAAATGTCTAAGTTGCCTTGTTTGCTTATTTCTCTGTTGGGCTTACTGTCGCAATCATCTTGGCGAAAACATGAGCGATTTGTTTTGCTTCCTTGAGGTGCTGCTAGCTTCTCGTATATATTCTAACACAAGTCTCTTAAAGGCTTCAATGCAAAAGGTGGCTCCTTAAATCAGAAAACGCTCAGTTCAGTTCAGGGGGTTCTTCAGATTGTGCTAAGCATGTAAGAACAATTACGGCCCGATCAACGACGGTGACCACAATATTGAGCCTTTGAAATAGAAAAGCTAAGATAAATAGTCCTGGAAGGGAGGATATGTTCAATGAATGCGAATCGTTGAAGAAGTGAAAAACTAGATCACGTCAGATTTAGGATGAAGAAGTGAAGTCAATATTTCACAAGAAGCTAGGAAACTATTTCTAATCAAGACTTACTTATTCAAGGGATTAAGATGCATTTTTGCCCTTAAAGTATGCGCTTAGAAGCAATTTTGCCCTTGAAGTTTTCGGCGTAGCAATGTTATCCCTAAAGTTTAAAAACAGAGCAATGTTCTCCCTCCGTTAAAAACCCTAACGGTCAACTAACATTCAGTTGACCGTTAGGGCTTTTAACGGAGGGGGAATATTGCTCCTTTTTTAAACTTTAGGGGCAAAATTGCTACTTTTTTGTGGGAGCAATGTTGCTACTGAAGTTTAAAAACAGAATAATATTGCCCTCCTTTAAAAACCCTAACGTTGACTGTTAGTTGACCGTTAGGGTTTTTAACGGAGGGGCAACATTGCTCCGTTTTTAAACTTCAGAGGCAACATTGCTACACCGAAAACTTCAAGGGAAAAATTGCTCCCGGACGTGTACTTTAAAGGCAAAAATACACTTTAACCCCTTATTCAAGTGCTTTTGGTAGTTTCTATATATATATATATATATATTATGATGGGTACTTGACCTAATCTTTATGTAATTAACTATGAAGTATGGGTTTATCCCATTCATTTTTCTTTCCTTCATTTTTATATCATTTTCCTGCACAGTACTAAAAAAATATGAAATGATTAAATTTCATATCAAAATTTAGTTTTATCCTAAATTAAGTATGAAGATATATATATATATATATATATATATATATATATATGAACCAATTAAATTAATATAAAATATTAATACATTTCATCAAATATAATTCCAAATCTATAGCCAATCTATAACTACACATTTATCACTTATTTTCTTTTTCCCAACTATATATCTAACTTATATATCAGCTGTGTCCGTGCCCTTTCCTTTATTTGCCCACATTTGAGAATAACAGATAAAGGAATTATGGGGCCTCCGAATAATCATGCGTCGCTGTTCAATAATCATGTTTCACACTTTAATGAGCAAAAGAAGACAGACCGACCAATAGTCTTTTTCTGGCTGATTAACATTCTAAATTAATGTTCTTTATCGCAGAGTTAATTAGCTTGAATTGAAATGGTAATCTTTCTGTGATGGGAAAACATCTACCTTGCCGCCACTAACTCCTCTATTATTATTTTCTTTTAAAAAAATTTCGAGTGTGCAAAGGAGAAGAAAATGGGCATATTTAGGGAATTAGGTGATCTAGAAGATTTTTGTGCTTGATCTATAAGTATCTTGAAAAAGCATTTGTCAAAACTATATGAACCGCACTTTACCCTGACTGGCACACACTTTTAGGGATTCTGTAATAGAATGTACCTTTATGTACTGTGCATGTTCTTCAATCTTCATAAACTGATCTTCTTCTTCTTTTTTTCCCCTCTCACATTTCACCCCACAAAAACTGCACGGGTGAATATTGTTTCGAAGACCGGTTATGGATCAGATTTAATACAGTCGGTCTAAAAATTTTATTACTTTTTAAATCAGTTGAGCAAACAGCTTTTAAAAATAATTTTTAAACTGATTGCTCAAGATGAGGTCTAAATATATTTTTAAATATATTTATGGGTAAAGGATTTCTCCTGTCACCGGAGATAGAGTTATTTCCAGTGACTCTAAAACTACGTCGTTTTAAATTAATGAAGGATGTGTTTGTAAATTTACGTGAATTAATAAAGGTGCCAAATTACGGAAACACCCTTCATTAATTCACCTAAAATTACAAACACGCCCTTCATTAATTCAAAACGACATAGTTTTAGAGTCACTGGAGATAACTCTATCTCCAGTGACACGAGAAATACTTTTCCCTATATTTATTCCTGTTACATAGATAGCCGGTTTAAAAAATATATTATATATGTGATTTTTTAAACTATTTTTTATCTTTTTTAGAGTGGGTATCTAGAAATTAGGCCTAAATATGACGGTTTAAAAAGTCTATCTTGTATTAATGTGATCAGCATGGTTTTACTTTTATCACAAGACAATATGTTTCGTCAGTTTCAGCCCTAAATTAAAACAATTACAATTGATAAAGCAACAATGTGAAGTAAAATATGCAGGGTAAAGTTGTGTGAAGAATTTTTTTTTTTGGATAGCCAGTGGGGGAGGGGAAGGCAGGCTCAAACCCTGGACAAGGGGGAAGGTCAGCTCCTAAGGCTAGCCCTAGTACCATCGCACTACGAGGCGCTTGGCGTGAAGAACATATTTTATCAAGGGACAAATGAAAGAAAACGGGTATTGGAGAGTGTTTGTTTTCATTACGTGTACAGTTAAAGTTCGCTATCAGATAGAACGTAAGTTTGACTTACCTTCAAGCCGATGTGTGTAAATAAAAAAAGAAATTCAATGACTAAAGTAACGCTTTCATCCTCTTCATCTTCCATTTTCCTTTCCCTTCAATCCAGTGCCCTATTCGTCTATGAAATGAGTTTAATATCACCCAACTATTTGACCTGTCTTATTTTACTTTAAAACCTGAAAGTGGCCAAATTTAATAGGTTATCCCATAGGTCGAAATTCTTTAATTGGTAATCACTTATATGAGAGTTGAGTAGTGGACCCATAGGAATTTGAAGTCCAAGAATAAAAAAAAGTAAGGAAGGAAGAAAAAAGCAAAAGCTTAGATCAGAAACATTCGCCTTTATTTTAGGTTCATTAGCATGAGCAACGTCTGAAACTGAAAGAGCACAGACAAAGAATAATGGTCCCCATTGAACACTATAACCTGTTAAAGCAAAAAAGAAGAAATATCAGCCTGCTTGACCTTCACGTAAGCATAAAATATAACAGAAGGATGTTTACGAGTAGAACATAAGCAGTTCGTTAAACCATGTTTGTGTGATATATTTCACCGTTTGTTTTGATCATGAATTTCCTTAAAAGCCAATCTCTCAGCTTGCTTTCAAATTCAACCAAACAGGACGATATTTTGATAAAAAAGCTCCTCCTTACACATGATCCAGATGGTCGCTGGCTGGATTCTGAGACAATGCTTCATGCAGTGGGCAACATCATGTTTCATGCTTCTACAACACAAGTATGGCGTTATAAGACCTTTCATATACAAGAATACATTTAAGTTTTCAAGTTACGAATAACATTGGCTTCTTTTCTTGTTTCAGGGGGTTCCGAGTTTACATTTTACCTCCATTTCAAAGGATGATATATGCGAAATTGAATTACTTGGTTGTGATGAACCAGTGGGATGCGTGATCAGAAAAATTTCATGCATGGTATCTCCACTATATTGATAATTGATGTATATATGCAGTTCCATCAAAACAAATAATAATTTTTTTCTTTCAATTTGATTGGCAGATAATGTCCAAATGCTCTGTGGAAGGTGACATCAATTCAAAAACCATTGCTTTATTTGATTTGTTAGGGAACTACAGATGGGATGCTAAAGTAGTTCTAGTTATTGCTGCTTTTGCTGCAAAATATGGTGAATTTTGGGGACTTATGCAGCTATACCAATGCAATGCATTGGCAGTCTCAGTTACAAGGCTCAAGCAGCTACCAATGGACTTAAGTTCACTGAAACCTCGATTCAAGGCATTGAGCTTGTTGATTAAGACCATGATGGAGGTGGCCAAGTGTATCATCAAGTTTGAATCTCTCCCACTTCTTTATACAGAGCAAGACAGTGACATTCTCCATGTAACAAAGTTTCATATTTACATAGCTGTGTACTGGATCACCAGAAGCATTTTTACTTGCTTTTCTCAATTCACAGAGTTCACAACCAAGAGACATGAGCAAGTGCATGTTCTGCTTCTATCCCTGCAATTGACTATTGCATCAATTGTGTTAGCTTCATAGTTTCATCTGGTTTACTTGATAGTCAAAATCAACAGATTAGATTGACTTGTTTCAGGTATTCAGATTCATCAATACTTGCAGCTTGGGAGCTTTCAAGTTTGGCTTATAGGTTGAGCAACATAAACAATATTCTCAAAGGGCAGGCGGATTTGTGTCACCAAGAAATAGGTTACCTTTCAGCTTCATTAGACCTCTTATAATGGGGGAATTTATTTATCAATTCTGCTTTGTTCTCTAATATCAGCACTGTGGCCTGAATTTTCAGTGAGAAACTTGCATAACAGGCTACTGAGTCTCACTGATAATGTTCAGACTGATAATCAAGAATTTCTCACTTTGTTATTTCCAATGAAGGATTACTTGCCACTTAAGGATTGCTCAACACAAGAAAACGTACTTTGCTCTTTCATACTCATGTGTTTACTCAGCTTTTTCATTTTAAAATTTGTTTTAGCAAACAAAAGGAACTTTGCTCAGGAACTAACACTTCCTAATTTTGAATCTCTTTTCATCAACAGATTGGTGTGTCTGAACTGAAAAATAAGATTGTCTTGTTGCTGATCTCAAAACCAGAGCAGCTTACACTTGAGGAATCACTGTTGCTAGTTCAGCAAACAAGTGATCATCCTTTGAATGACGAGTTGAAGGACAGCTATAAGATCATCTGGGTCCCGCTTCCATCTTCTGATGGGTGGATTGAAGCTGAAGAAACCAGTTTCAATATTTTATCAGAATTCCTGCCTTGGTATGCTATTCGGAAGCCAAGGCTTCTCAGTTCAGCAGCAGTGAAGTATATCAAAGAAGAATTGAACTACAAGGAAGAGCCCCAAATGTTAGTCCTAGATTCAAATGGCAGGGTTATAAACTCAAATGCAATCGATATGATCAAAATATGGGGACCTCGAGCTTATCCCTTTTCAGCATCAAAGGAGGCAGAGCTCTGGGAAGATGAAAATTTGACAATGAAGCTACTGATAGATGATATCAACCTTTTGCTTGCTTATTGGGTATGATATGAATCTGATCCACGCCTTATTTTAACAATCATAAAAGGCTCTAACATTTGGCATTGTGTCAGGTTGAAGAAGGCAAAAATCTCTGCATTTATGGGAGTGACAACTTGGGATGGATTCGACAATTTAATGGTAAAATCGAGGAACTCAAACGACAAGGTCTGCAGCTGGAAGCCATATACGTAGGAACGAACCAGTTCAGTGGACATGTAAAGGAAATCATGAAAACACTTGGCAATGAATATAGTCCCAGCAATTCACTCCTCTTTACAAAAGCACAATTCTTTTGGCTTCGACTGGAGAGCATGAGAAGGTCGAGAATGAGACTAGGAAAGACAAGTTCTGATCAAGTGTTAGCAGAGTTGTCTGCATTGCTAGACATAAAAGAGAGAAATGAAGGTTGGGTGATGATTGGAAGAGGGAATTCAAGTGATAGTATAAGGCTTCAGGGAAGGCAGATAATGGAATGCTTGGATCAATATGCAGAGTGGGGAGATAATGTGGAGCCGTTGGGACTGGTGGGTGCAATAAAGAATTTCCTACAACCTCCAATTGTTGAAGGGCCTTGTAGTCATTCTTACTTGGTTCCTTCCTCTCAAGCACAGATTGACGGAACTGTTCTCTGTGGTGTCTGCAAACGTCCAATGAAGAAGTATGTTGTGTACGAGTGAAAACTGGAACTCTGAAGGGGCATGCCAATTGTTGGATTGAAACTCCGTCAATATATCCATGTCCTCTGATTGTTTAGATCTATCAATCAGTGTCTTGGAATCAATTTTTTTTTTTAAAAAAAAACAACTTTTATATTTAAATTTTGAAACGTCTTGTATTATGTATCTTAAAATGATTTGATTATCACCGTGATAATGGATGTAAAAGTCCAATCTTGAAATACTCCATTCGATCCTAATTATAACTTCATTCGATATTAATTATAAGAACTAGTTGATTTTTTTGGAGAGATTAAGCAAGCTAATTAAATTAAAGTATTTTTATCTTTTATTTTTTTAAACTTATTAGTTTGACTAATAAATTAATATATAATCTAAGAATATTTAACATATTAAATGATTAAGTAACTTATTTATCTTCCTTAATCTCTCCCAATAAAATCAACTACCTCTTATAATTAGGACCGAGGTAGTATAATGTAAATCCCCAACCCCTATATTTGCTTCCGTCTTTGTGGGGATGTTAATCCTGAATCCGTTCAGGCCTGGGCTGGGAGATTTCTTTTAATTAGCCGAAAGATAGGCCAAGTTTTTCCTCCTTAGGAAGAGGAACAATGTATTCAAGAACGTTCTTTTGATCTTGCTTGCATTTATGATGATTGTATGTCTTCCCTTTGATTAGCAGTAGAAGAATTTTGGTAGAAAACTATATCGAGATATAGAAATTTATTAGCTAATTACATATTAGCGGTAGAAGATTTTTGGTTCAGATTTGGTGGGAATTGCTATTCACTTTCAGCGATAAGACCCCAAAAACTATTAAACTATCAGATATGAGAAAGGACATTCAACGCGATTTAAGAGAAGCTGACAAGTCAAAGGCACCGAAGAATGCAGACCAAATCCAGATGCCTCACCCGATCATCTTTCATCTCACTTTGCAATTTGAGTGAACACATCGGAAGGATCCGATGTACACAGGGATGGATTTATATGATCAAGCACTAGATTTTGGACGTCTTTCCCCACCTCAAATCAAAAACTTTTTCACCGTGTCACGTCTCAAGTTCGCAATTTATATGGGAACGCACAATGCGATTTATATTTTTAAAAAAATGTACCAGGAGACAGGTAGCAAGGAGCAACTAAAGAGATTTGCCCCATGCTGTTTAAAACTGGTAACATTGTTAATCTATGCTTCGGAAACATGAACATCTCCCACTCTTTTGTAGGGAGAGTTCACCAGTAAGAAGCAACAATCCAAAAACTATAAACAAAGCGAACAGAATGTCACAACACGACCATATCATGAACTACGAGGGTTAAGCACTTCGCAGTTGACATGAGAATGAGGCCGCTGTTGGATTTAATCTATGCTTTCGTTGACGCGTCCTTCTGCAATTGCAAAACAAACAGGAGAACGCAACGCCTATCAAAAGCAACTTTCTACAGAATTACATTCAATAAAACAAAAACAATCACATTAAACCTAACCAGGAAGACAGGAACTCAAGACCCGACCGACGTCTATCCCATTTCATATGTACAAGATACCAAACCATCATCGCTCGGCGTTAGGGTTTTCACCGGTGCGATGCTTGCTTGCTGCCACGGTTTATAAAGACCACAAAACAAGCCCCAGGTCGAGATTGACCTCCATTTTTTGGTCATATTAACGACATTGCCATTCACAATAATTTTTTTGGGCCCTTGAGCCCATGGTTAACGGACTCGGTAAATGTTTTCGATGACCCGACCCGTATTGCTGCAGTGTTCTTGTTCCTTGATTTCTTCTGGTTTCTCTGATTGAGTTCTTAGATATTGACAATCTGAAGCCCTGTAGTAGTGCGGAATAGAGGAAACCGATCAGATCAGAGGAAGATGGTGAAGGTGTCAACTTACTTCGCAATGTCTCTGGGAGCTTTCTTGTTCTGGCAGTCCATGGACAAGGTCCATGTCTGGATAGCTCTTCGACAGGACGAAAAGGTTTGTTCCCTTTGCTTCACCCTTTGCTTCTATGATAAATGCCCCTCCACTTCTAATTCGTTCGAGTTTTCACCTTCCCAGCTCTTATTTGGTTCTCTTCTATTGATTGTCCCTTTCGGTTAACCCTAGATATCGTGCCATTTTAATTTTTACTTCTTTGCAGTTGGGCATCTTTTATGTTATTAATCGGTGAAATCCGTAATTGGGGCTAGTTTTACGTATTTGATGCGTAAGTTGAAAGTATATCGAATGAACTTGTTTTTCCTGAAAGCATGTGAACTACGGACATTGACATTCTCATTTATCCTAATTTCATATTTTATGGTGCTGCGCTATCTTAATTTTTCCACATATTTGAAACTATGTATAACTTTTTGAACTTGACCTTTGCGTGTGTGGAAAGTAACCTTTATACAGGTTTGATCTACCCATTTGTGTCAAATTAGTGCCTTTCACTTATAGTTTCAAAATTATATTACATCATTTTCTCTGTTTGCAATAGTTCAGAAAGATGTGCAACAATCTTTGCGACTATGCTTGTGAAATTAAATTCTTTGGAAGATCCCTCAGAAGCTGCCTCTGTATTTTCTTTTGTAGAAAGAGAGGTTGGAGAAGGAAGCAGAGATCAGAAGGGTGAGAGAAGAATTATTGCGGGAGCAGGCCAGCCAGAAGGATTCCCTTGCATGAATATGATGTGATTTTGTTGGCATTTTCTCTGTAATTTCCCCTGCTCTTTGTTTTTTCAATGCAATGTTATGCTCAAAAACTATTCGTTGCTCATAACCAGATCAACTTTATTCTGGTGGTGGCTGTCCATCATTGTCATTGTCAAGAGAACCCATTTCATAAAATACTACTTATCATCACTCTTGGAATATATGGCCGCCTGTTGCATTTTCATTTTCTTTGAGGGATGAGCACAATGTGTGTCTGATAAAACCTCTTTCAACAAAAAGATTATCAGTTATGATGGTATCTTCCTGTTCATCAAAGATTAGCTCAGCTGCTGATCATGTACTGAAATTGTTTGAAATGCAAGTCTCTTCTTCATTCTACTGGCTGTTAAGAAAAGGTTTCATGTGCTGAATTTTTCTCATGACGATGACATTATTGCAGTCATACCTGAGAGCGATCGCAGAAATTTTATTGGCAGTATTTGTGATTTGCAAATGTATTTGTTGTTTGCTTAGTTAAATATGTTAGTGTAACTAGGCTAGGGACTCTTATGGCTATGCAGTAGGGTTGTCTGAACTGGATCAACTGAGAACTGGCTTATCTATTATGAAACTCCGCTGAGATACTTCGGTCAATTCGCTTGGTTAAATCAGGTCATTTAAATAAGTAGGATCGACTTTAATCCAATATTAAAGGTAGTTAAAACAAAGGACATACAGAGGAAGTGATCCTATGGAAGGTGAAACAACGCATGCAGTGACATTTTATGCATTATTCGTGTGCAGGTGTGGGAGAGGCCGGCAGGTCAATAAAGTTTGCTTTAATTTCACATGCTTCGTATCACCGTTTGCCAAGAGCCAGTTTCTCAACACACCATAGCCATGACCGTTATAAGCCATGTAGGGTAACATGAGTGATGCTTAGAACTCGGAAAGCTGCTCCAAACCATTATATTTTAGCTCGCGTGTTTAAAGCCAATTTAACTATAGTTGTGATTAATTACTCAGCATAATATCGAAATGTCAGCAAAATTAAACAGCGAGCAGCAAAGTCAATGGTATTAGGTCCTGTTTGGAATGCAATATACGTATGGTGTGACGTTGCTAGGCATAATATGTTGATTATTGATTATGGAATGCGCAGTAGAGCAACCAATGGCGTGAAGGACACTGGGAAAGTGGTTACTGGCAACATCTCAATGTATCTTAGTACGAACTTGTCCAATTACCGTACAAGGAAAGGAAGAGTTAATGTGGGAGAATCATTCTTTATTATAATTATGATTGAAAGCACTAAAATGCTTTCTTACGTGAAAAAGCACTAATCGCAGACGGAACGGTTTTCTGTTTCCCGCACTTTGAACTAATTGGAGCACGCGCATCTAACATTAACAACCCACCCTAGTCTAGTGGAGAGCAGGAAAACGAATTTCTGTCTAACCTCCAACTTCCCTTTCCTCAGGGTAGGCCTGTACATAAACTAGACCAAGCCGGGTAGGGTATTAGCCCATGGTCTAGTATAGAAGTATGTTCGGTCTGGACATTCCAGTTTGAAGCTCGGTCCAACCTAGAGAAAAACTCAATGATTCTCGGGTTGAACATATTTTGTCAGACTGGACCAAGTTAGTTGTCTGACTGGCCCAATCCATCTTGCATTTTTTATGAATTACGAATCTGAACAATTCAGCACCAAAAACACACACATCAAAATCACGAAGATGACAGTGACAAGGAGAAGCGGCGAACATGGTGGTGATGTTGACTGAGAGTAGTACCAAAAATCTCCTACCAAAAATTGTAAAACAGCATCATAAAACAATATACTTTGTACCAAAAAACGAATGATTCTAAAGACGACTATATATCGCAGCTTGAAGAAGAGAACTTGAGGCGTACTTGTTGCCGTGATGGAAAAGTGACAATCTCTCTTAGAGACGGAGAGTCAGACATAGAGGATTTCAGAGACGAAGAGTCGGACGGAGAGGATAGAGAGAATTCTTCAAGCCCTAACAATGTCAAGGTTTGGTTGTTTGCAATGGCCGAATCAGGGACAGGGAGGCAAATGTCGGCAAGGAAATCTAGGACAGATAGTAAGAATATATACTCCCTCTCAATGATGTTGTTTTTTTTTTTTTTTTCTGAAGGCAGTAATAATATATATTAATAAAATTATATCATATATTCGGGTAGGACTGAGTTTACTAGTCCAGGATCCTAGCCCCGATACACGGTCTCGCCCCGATTGTGTTAGGCTTTTTCCTCTTTTTGGCGGGTTGGACCAGATTGGTTCAGGTTCATCAGGTTACTGGGTTTTGTGTACACCTCTACCTCTAGGAACCAGTTTCCCTCTGAATGGCCCACATTTAATTTTTTTTTTTTAAGACGGCCCAGATGGGAAAAGCTTTGGATGAGTCGCGAAACTAGTTCTTATGAATCTAAACGCTCTTGTTCTTTTCCTATATTGGATCGTATGCGTGCTGTTGACAGCTAATCAATAATTATGCTATCCAAGTGCAAGTGACACACCACAAGTTCTTAGATTCTCCTTTTATAGACTTGGATCAAACTTATCACGATAGCTGTCTTCCAAACTCGGAAGAACTCTTCTTGCAGAACGAATTTATATTATTGAATAAAAAAATATCAGGGTGAGAGTGCGTTGAAAATGCCAGAATTTATATGTAAGATACACGAGATGTCAAATTAAGTCAAGCAGTAACAAGCGGTGTAAAGATAATTGAACTCCAACTTAATCAGCTGAAAATATTTCAAGATAATCAAAAGCATACGTTGAACATAGATGATTGATTGAAACTAGTACGCAACTATGACTGCCTGACTCCTGTGGAGGGAATTTGATCGAGGTCATCCCTGTCATGAGGGTCATTAGTATTCGCTCTGTCAACCTCTAACTCTCTAAATCTGTGCAGATACCTCCTCAGCGGGTCAGCATAGTCATCAAAACCAAGCGTGGCCAAGGCCCAGCATACGTCATCCCCATTCACCGTCTTCCTCCTCTCCTTCCGGCACTTGTCAGATGCCTCGCTCGTCACAAAGCTTATGAACTCCGACACGCATTCTTGCATGGTCTCCTTGGCCTCCTTAGATATCTTAGCGTTCTGAGGCAGTATCTGCTTCATGATCCGACCAACATTCGCTATCGGCAACAACCTGTCCTGCTCCTTGATTCCACTGTTGTCGTTGTTATTCGAAGACGAACTTCCTCCAACGTTGTCCATGGTGGTTTTCCAACTTTCCCAGGATCAATCAAAGTAAGTGATCGACTAGCAAGAGCACACATAAACAAGAAGGGGACGTGGTGATGGGCTTAAATAATGGCGGGGTACAGTGCGTTGGGGCAACAGATCAGAGTCCATTTGTGGGATTGGATGGTGAGGGGGCTTTTGAGATGGTTGAAGAGAATGGATGGATAGTACAGTGAAACCACAAGTCCACCAATGATTTTGCTTACTAGCATCCGCATCCGCATCCGCATAACCAAGAGTCGAATCTTGACGCTACTGATCCATTCTTTAATGTTTCTACACACCAACAAATTCTGTATGGTTAGCTCAACGCTCCAACTTTTAATTTCTTTTTTAACCCTACTTTGAAGGTGGATTCTAAGTAGACCTTTCAAAGAATCATTTTTTATTTTATTTTAGTGCCATCTGCTTCAATATATTCAAGTTCACATCATTTCGTACGACAGCCAGCCAATTGTTCAGCGGGTGGGAATTGGGATGATGAGCAATATATGTTTAGTAGTGTGTGTGTGTGTTCATTTACGCCGTTTACTGTGTTATAATTATAAAAAACAGTTGAGAGTATATAATATATATATATATAGTGTGTGTGTGTGTGTAGTATATGTAAGTGTCGTCGTCTGCTAGCTTTGCCAAAAAGCCATGAAAATGAAAAGTGCATGCATAAGAATTCAACGCGAGGGGATTGTTGGGCACAAGCAAAGTCAGGAAATTCTTTTTCGGTTAATTAAAATAATGTTTTGTGAATTAATTAATAAGTGAATTGGAGGAGCAACATTGATTATTAATGCGGTGTGCATGGGACCAAATAAGATATGAGAGATGAGAAATTGACAAGTTAATGGAATCTGATTTAGTAAACAAGATTAATTATTAGGATGACTACTGGATGAGGATGAATATTATTGTAATGAGAATTTCCCTGACGGCAACTCCTCTAAAAGGTAAAGAAGGATCACAACTCTGCCGTCCCATAAAGATATACTACCTCCGGTCCTAATTATAAGACATAGTTGATTTTGTTTGAAGAGATTAAGGAAGCTAAATAAGTTACTTAATTATTTTATATGTTGTGTATCTTTAGATTATATATTAGTTTATTAATCAAACTAATTATTTTGAAGAAAAAAATAGAAAGAAAAATACTTTAAGGTAATTTAATTAGTTTTCTTAATTTCTCCAAAACAATTAACTATATCTTATAATTAGGACCGGAGAGAGTATATAATACTACCTCTGGTCCTAATTATAAGAGCTAGTTGACTTTCTTTATAGAGATTAAGGAAGCTAAATAAGTTACTTAATCATCTTATATGTTAAATATTTTTAGATTATATATTAGTTTATTAATCAAACTAATAAGTTTGAAGAAAAAAAGAAAAAGAAAAATATTTTAAAGTAATTTAATGAGCTTCCTTAATCTTTCCAAAAAAGTCAACTAGCTCTTATAATTAGGACCGAAGGGAGTAATAACAGTCTTCCCCCTTCGCTACAACAATAATCGCACATCTTTTGACTGTGGGTCCACTTTAAATGACTATTATGTGTCAGCTGACATATGAAACAAGTTTATGTTTGGAATTTTATCTCCACTTATATTAACATAGTTTTCCAACGTTAACTCAGATAGACCCTACTATTAGTTTAGCCTTATATATGTTACTATATATAGGCATATAGCCTTGAATGTATTATTACTCTAGTCCTATTTATAAATCCTTTTTTATAAAAAAAAAAGATCCTATTTATATGTCTATTTCAGGGTAGTAAATAAGATTATGATAATTTTACTTATATTAATTGTACTAATGAAAATAGAAAGGGAAGAAAAGGTTGAAAAATACTCCTTCATAAAATGAGAACAAAGTTAGAAATTTACCATATAATTATTGAGTTAACTGCTTCTCTTTAATATATGTAATTTAGTTAAAAGATACTTATAAATAAGACCAATAATATTAAGCTTTTCTGTTTTTCAATTAAAATGGCCTCACGTGCAAACACGTGTCTGGAACTCCCATGTGTTGAATGCAGGGGCACATTCAGCTTCTGCCATTTTTTTTTTAACACACTTCTGCCATTTGAGTACCGTAACATATATAAGCCTAAATTAATAATATTCATTTACACTGGACCCCCAGTCAAAATATGTGCGATTAATTTTTAATTTATTTACTATAAATTGGAACCAATTACATACATACATTTATTTGAATTTCGTTTTTCCAAAATTAACTTGCATAGCCAATTCATCAATTTCTGGCAACCATGCATATATATAAAGCTAGAGTGTCAAATTTGCAGGCTTGGGCTTTTAAAATCCTGTCTGTGAAAAAGCGGGCTGGCCCGTTTACTCCCCTCCCTCCTTCGCTTGGGCCCATGTTTTGACTTTTCACTTAAAAATAAGCATATTATATATTACCCAAAAAAAAAAAGCATATTATATACACAGTCCATTCTGTGATTCTAATCTCTAGCGAGAAAAATATTTATATCGTCCCTTTGATGCTATGAATTGGAGCCATGGAGCGTTTCTTTGTAACTTACTCATTCACAAAAGCAGTACAGTGTGGTTTGACTGCCTGTCTATAAAGTTTCTTTTCTCGTCATTGTCAGGCTTCAAGTTCTAGCTTTAGAAAATCCTTCCTGGGTTATATCAGGATGGGCAGACTTTGATCGATGGTGACCAGCGTCACTAAACTTATCTACGTTGTATGGATGAACAAGAATAAGATTATTCATCCAGGGAAATCCACACAACACATGCAATTAATGGAATCAAGCATGCTTTTTAGCTTTTAGGTTTGAAATATCAAGGGCTTCGGTTTCTTCATGCATGCCATCTTTGAACAACCCAGTTTCAAGTTTGAACAGAAAATTACAATGCAAAGCCAAAGGAACAGAATGTTTTAATGTAAAGCATGAGTATGATATCATGGAGGGTCATTGCAATATTTTAAATTGAGAAACATCTCATTGAATGATTCATTTAGTCTGTTGTGTTTTAGAGCTCATTTGAATTGAATCGTCACGCCACATCTTCTTTCTTCAGCTACTCAAGTCTCAACAGATGAGCAATTACAAGTGTTTTGTCTGCAAAGACAATTCCTTCCTCTAGAAGGAGGGAAATATCAGTCTCAAAAATCAACATTATTCTTAGATTTTTTACTTTCGATGGTATTTGATCAATTAATTAACTGTGAGCTTTTACATTCCCTAAACTTATATTACTTTATGATATTAGACCTCTAATGTAAAAGCTTTTCAAATATTCATGCATCTGATTTTCATTAAAAAATAAAGATTTTAATGGATCAATAAATTACATTTACCGGCTCTCATGGTTCTACACACGTTCAAAATAATTTTTGAAGATCATTATCAAATATTCTATCAAGTCAGTTCTATTTTTGAAAGTTTTTATTCCTTTCAAACAATATTATTTTCTTACCAATTTCATGTACGCGCACTTACTATATATTTCATTTCTCTGGGTCATCTTTAAATTCTGGAGTCATTGTCATATGCTGGTTTTTTAAACAAGTTTAAGACCTCCAGCATTCAATCGTACGTTTTTATTAAAAAATATCAGTATCGTCCCTTACCACACACACGACATAACTTCACTGATCAACTTGTTTGATTTCATCAGAATATATATATCAAGTCCTTTGTTAAGTAGCTTCAATGCATCTTTCACCATTATCAATAACTGTCGCAGTTATTCACAGTTCTTTTTTTTATTTAATAAAAAAAAAATTGTTTGTCACGATTATATCATTGCGACTTAGTTTAGAGTCTAAACTCTCGTGCTGGGAAAAAATTATAAACTTTCGAATTAATTCTTTAATGGGAAAAACAAATCTACGACGGAGAAATAGAGAAAAAAGAGTCGATGAAACTCGTCGATCCTTTATTGCTATTTTAGACGATGCATGCACTCTGTTGTATCTTTTTTTTATGTTGTTTATTTATAAATTTTTTATGAGATAAATTCGAAGGAGTGTACAAGTCATCGGAGGAGGATGGAGATCAAATCCTCAAGATTTGTTTTTTGTTTTTTTGGGAAAAGTCTGGAAAGAGAAAAGAGACTCGGTCAATATTTAGACACTTAAAATCTCTCCTTATTTGTATAATTTTACAAATTAAAATAATTAATGGAAAGATTTTAAGAATTAGTACATGTACATTTACATGATTCGGTGGCTGGCCTATAATCGGCGTGGACCAGATCACAAAGGTATTGATATTTTATAAATATACTTTATAAAATCATGGTTGTATGTGTTTTGTATAAGAACACGGATGTTTAGCCTATAGGACTAGTATATTAATATTGGATTTGTTAACTTTATCGTAGTTCGTAGATATTCATAGATTGGATACCTATGAAAATACAGATCACTGTACACAACTAAGCGTTAGTCAAAAGAGGTGAGTGCGTGCACAGTAATGACAGAATGCTCAACGAAAGAGAGTGTGTGTACCGTTAGGTTCTATCTCTTACTTATAGAGTGTACCTTAGGGTTAGGATTTGGACTTATAGGCCTCTTGTGCCTCTAAGTCTAAACATTGTGTCGCCGTATCTGTGTCACATAGATTGTTTTTTGTTGGGCCACACCTTGGATGGGCCTTATCTTTAAATCCATAACACATGGTCATCGATGACTTAGGACGAAAGAGATTTCGCCCTGCCTTTGAATCATAGATGAACCCAATCTCTTTCCTTAAATTTTGTTATTAAAAAAAAATAATAAAGTATATTTAGTTCTTTAATTTAGCAAGGTTAGTTTGCTTTCAAAATGCGAACATTAAAATTTTAAATATCGGTAAAACATTTACAAACACTAACGTACTCTCCTCTGTTTTTAATATAAGACAAACTTACTTAATTTGATTTATTTTTTAACATATTAATAATTGACCCACAAAGTTCATTATTCGAGACTAATGGTAGAAAGATCACTGGATGACTGATTTTATATACATTTAAAACATCAAATCTACATTTTTTTTAAAACTTATTTCCAAAATAAAATGGGCATCTGCAACAATTTTTGGTCAAGGTAGAATGAGATTTAACCTTTTAAACATGTCTTTTAAGTATGTATCGATGGTGTGCGGCGAACTATCTTAGTTGGTTTAGACAAAATGCATGAATCTGACCACACAATAGTGACCTACTAAATATGATCGGTTATATGAACTGCAATGCAAGACGACAGTGATTAGGCAGCATCGAAATCTTTAGATGTACGTATTATTTTAAAATAACCATATAAAAGATCAAAATGGCCATCCATTAGCTTTAACATTGAATCAACGACTAGCCATGACTTTTGGAGGATCTACGTCGACTCACAGATAGCAGCGGGAGGAATTTCACAAGAAGCCACGTGTAGTTCGTTCTCACACGCGCCAATTGCGCGTGGGGAATAATACATCCCTCACCCTAAGACCACATCTTCGTTTCTCTCCAAACTCTCCTATATTACTATAATCACCCCCTCCTTTTTTTTCACATTTTATTTCTCTCGTCTGTTTTCTCGTTCCTCTCGGCCCCTCGCCACACTTCTCTCAAATTCAACCTTCGTAGCCATGAAAGCCCAGCTTTCTTAAACGCAGGTAAAACTCCTCCTTTCTCTGTGATATCTCTTCCCCAGTTCGTATTGCTATGTATGTGGTCTTAGTGTTACTTCCTCTCACTTCCATATATGTGCTCATCTTTTCTTTTCCTTGCCTTCAATATCTAAGTAACTAATCGGTGTATATCCACGACAACCTATTATCTCAGGTTCGCTTCTCCGCGTGGCTATCACTTGTTTCTTCTACTTCTTCTTCTTCTTCCATGGAGGTAACGCTGGGATCTTCTTTTTTTATACTCATGTATCGTGCTTTGCTGCTCGTACGATTTTAATGCGCTTGTAAATGCGGTTTTCATAGCTCGTCGTCCTCACAAAGTGTCGAATTGCCAAGGATAATATTGGAATTCTCACCGGTAACCGGTGCTTGTGGTTGTCTTTTTCTCCTTGCTTTTGTTTTCTTCCTTCACTATGAAATTTCTCTCGTCTTTTTCTTATTTGTTTGTAGACATACAGTCGGGTTTGGGGTATGAATATCGCTAGTTTTAGGGAGAATATTGCTTATGGCATTCGATAATAATGTGCTTGATGGATTTTCGTGCCTTTGTCTGAACTCTTCGACTCTGGATATCAGCTTTCTCTGGTTTCCTATTTTGCTTCAGCAAGTGGATCTCCTTTATTACTTCGTTCTGAATTTTCATTCCGGTGCTCGAGTTTTTCATTTATATCTTCTTTGTTTCGTTTTGATGGTGTTACTTCCCCCACTATCTCAAATCGATATTATATATATATATATATATATATATATATATATATATATATATATATATATATATATATATATATAATTTTTTTTTTTCGTTGTGTTCCGAGTTTTTTCTCGGTTTAATATAAACTTGGAGTATCTGCCTTTTTGTCCTCAAATGCTACTGCTCCTCACTTTGGGATTTTTAAACTTTGGGAGTAGGCATAAGTTCGTTTTATCATTATTTTTTTAAGTCATTAATATGAACCAGAATACTCTTGACTTTTATTTTTTATAATTAGTTTGATTTTCTCTTTATTTCGCTTGTTGGAGCTTGTAATGATCAGAACTGATTGTCTTGCAATGTGATCTCAAGTCCTGCTGATGAAACACACCAATCACAATGGCTAGCGAATCTCTCATGTGAAATAATGTCTTCTTGACATGGGTAGCGTAGGTTCATTCGTAGTTTCGTACTATATTGTTTCCCTTGTCAGTACATTATTGGTTGGTAATCTAAAATATGCACTTTCTCGTGGTAATAGTGGAACCATAAGAAATATTTTGGTTTTGGGCATGTTCTCTCTAAATATCCTTAATTTTCATGATAGGTGGACACAGTGAAAGTTAATAACCTAGTGGGTTGCTTTAAGGAGCAAGCGGATGAACCATCACTTTCTCTAGAAGGCTCTGATGCTTACAATGTTTTTGGCGATCCAGACATATTTCCTTGTGTGGGACAGCAGTACCAGGTTGAAATTCCACCATTAATATCAGAATCTGACTACTTGTTTCAAAAGAAACCGTGTGATCCAGAAAGCATAGCAAGTAACACCCATGAGTCTGTAGCAGGGTTACCCATACCTGTAGTTTGGATTCAAGGTGAAGTACAGAAGGAAGATGCATTCAAGTTAATTGGAGTAATCCATAATATTGACTATTCAAAACTGGGATGCATCAAAGAGACCCAAAATAGTTTGGATAGCAGTGAACTACCTACGCCTGAGGCAATTGACAGTACATCGATCAAGACAGAGAAAATGGGAGAATATGGAGATTCCTATGTGCAGCAGGCAACAAAGGTTGAGGTGCATGAGAAGCATAAATTCAAAGGCATCTCTCTGGTTCCTGATTCCTCAAGTGGCACCTGGAATGAAATAGAAGAGGCCAGTTTCATACTTGGTTTGTATATATTTGGGAAGAATCTCGTTCAAGTAAAAAGATTTGTTGGCAATAAGAACATGGGAGATATCTTGTCATTTTATTATGGCAAATTTTATAGGACTGACGGATACCAAAGATGGTCAGAATGTAGAAAAATGAGAAGCAGAAAATGCATTTACGGACAGAAGATTTTCAGAGGTTCAAGGCAACAGGAGCTCTTGTCTCGTTTACTTCCCAATCTATCAGAAGACTGCTGTGATAATTTACGCAAGGTATTGACTAGAATTCTTCCTAACTTTTGGTTTTCTCAATTTCATCATTTCATGTCATCAACATTTAGGACAGTTCAAGGTATATTTATAACTAAAGACACTTGGCCATTACTGAAGATATTATCCTTGCCTCAATAGTCAGTACATTGCATTACCATTTACCACATGAACAATTGGCAAAATCCTTCATACATCTTTTACGCATGCACCACTGACATAACTCTTCTCATAGCTTGGTGCCTTTTAAATAATTCGTTATTGTTCTCTCATAAATGGTATTGCTAAAATTTCTTAATAGGTGTCTAAGGCATTTGCAGAGGGAAAAATGCTTCTAGAAGACTATGTCTTATCTTTGAAGGCTTCAGTTGGGCTGAGTGCTTTTATTGAGGCAGTAGGAGTTGGTAAAGGAAACGATCTTACAGGTATCAATGCAGAATCTTTGAAGCCAACTCAGATTCTTCCTGTCCGTCCAGAAATACCAGTTGGCAAGGCATGTTCCATGCTTACGCTTGAAGAAATAATAACCTTTCTTACCGGAAACTTCAGACGAAGTAAAGCTCGATCAAGTGATCTCTTCTGGGAAGCTGTTTGGCCTCGTTTACTTGCCAGAGGTTGGCACTCTGAACAGCCTGGAAGTCATGATTATGCTTTTGCTTCGAAGAATTCACTGGTCTTTCTCGTCCCTGGAGTTAAAAAGTTTTCAAGGAAGCTAGTAAAGGGAAATCACTATTTTAATTCTGTCAGTGATGTGCTGTGTAGAGTTGCTTCTAATCCTGAGCTAATTGAGCTTGATTCAGCAGCAGGTAATGATAGCACGAACAAGGAGGATAATGGGTGGACAAAAGAAACAAATCTGAACCGAGAAAGTTCCCCTGATCAACAACGCCGTTGCTATCTCAAACCACGGACTCCAAACTGCAGTAATAATATAAGAAAGTTTACTGTTGTTGACACAAGTCCAACCGTTGAAAAGACAAGAAAGATAAGAGAACTCAGAAGCTTACCATTAGGAGTCTTAGAAACTTCTTATTCTGAGAATGATTCTGATAATGAGGAAGCTTCAGAGGAGAAAACAATTGAATCTGACTCAGTCACTACCATGTACTCTTTTCTGAAGAAGATTGAATTTTCCAAAGTCACCAAATGTAGCATTGGTAAAGTAGTCCCTTCTGATATGGATGGTGTTAAGAATAATCCCTCAAGGGAGCATCTTCCAGTGACTGGTATAGGTTCTGGTAATTTGTCTTCTGCCTTCAAGGACCAAAAGATGGATATGTTAAATGACACGAAAAGAAAGGCTATAAAGTGCCAATCAAACTGGAGAGCGGTACCTGATAACAAAAATGTTCAAAGGCCTGTTACAAAAAAACGAAGGAGGCTAACTGCCTGTAACCATGCAGAGAGAAATTGCAACACTGATGCTGATATATTTGTGGCTCCCAGAACAAAACCAGTGAAGGTGAATAACCATCAGAACAATTCAAAATCTAGCAAGACTTTTTTAATTAAAAATCTTGCACTTGGGAATAAAGTGTTAGCAGATCTTCCAGCTATGGAGAAGAAGACATCAACAGATCCTCTGTCAATTGGCAGCTTAATTATCAACAGAGAAGCTGTTCCTGCCCCTAGTTCTTCGGCAACTGAGGAGCAAAGCAAGAAATCCCTGCCGCGGGCTATGATTGACCTTAATTTACCCGTTTCACATGAAGATGAGGGCAATGAATCTTTTGTCAGGGAAATGTCTGAGACACAACAAAAAAACACAAGGAAGGAATTAGCTGATCACAGTGCAAGAGCAATCTCCCAACCAGTGGATAACTGTCAGCACCAATCTGAAATGAATGGCAGGAGGCAAAGCACACGAAACCGCCCACTGACAACAAAAGTTCTGGAAGCTTTTGCCTTTGGATATCTTGACAGAAAAGAGAAGCGGAAAAGTAGGGATCATGCCTTTGACAGTTCAATGTCAAGACCTTCCCGGCGTGCTTGCACAAGTGAGTTTACTGGTTGCAACGGGCTGAATTTCCAGAAAGATGATAGAGGAAATGGTATTCCTAATGACGTTGGCAAGGGTATGGTGAAAAATAGTTTGTTGAGAACATGCTTCAAGTCTCATGAAGGGTAATGAGTCCTACATTTTCATATTCTTGGTTGGACTCAGCTTGAGAATCGTTTTTTTCTGAGTCTATGTCTTCGAAGAATAGTCACATAGTTTCAGCTTTGTCACATGTTAGGATAAAGGCTTTGCAGATTTTTTACCACGGAAGCTCCCTTTATCCACGAAGTAACAGGAAACCGTAACAGAGCAAAACCCCTCTGCACATTCAAGCTCTGAGCTCAGCAGCATCAATGAAAGCTTTCAAAGTTGTTGAAGTTTGTAAATACCTTATCAATCCTGTCAAATGATGATAGAGATGAAAATTGAGCAGTTAGTAGTGAAGTTTTTCCTCCATGGGGTGTGTTCTTTTGAATGTTATTTTATAGTGTGTCTATTTATTAAAATGTTGCTGCACATTAGTGAATTCAAAAGAATCTTTGATGTAAAATGTGAACCATAAGAACAAGAGGAAGATTTTTTATGGAGTGCATGGATTCGTCGTCTAATTAAGAATTATGCCAAGTTCTTGACATTTTGTTAGCCATGAGCTTTGCGAGGCATGATGTAATGTAAGTTCTGGTTATTTTAGGTTTCTCTTCAAAATTAAAGTTATACATTATAAAATTAAGTTTGATTTACTGTCTCAGGGACTTGCTATTGAGATTGAGAATCACATTGACGCCTAAGCTATAGTCTGGAGGCAAACTTTGACAAAAAAAAAAAGGAGGCAAACTTGACATGAAGCCAATATATATTTGACCTTCCATTGACTCATGAAGCCTAATCAAGTTCGTGGTTGACTAACGTGTATCAACCTTATTTTCGAGTCTGAAGTTAAATTCTTAATCATTTTTTTACCACAAGCATTTATAAATTTAATGAGTTTAGTTTTTTTTTTATTAAAAAAAAAGAATGGACAAGATTGATTATAAAATTTTAATAGACAAAAATATCAAAGGAAACAGTTAAAAATTAATAAAAATTTCAACCACATTTTTTTAGTTTTTTTAAATTAAAGCCATTCATTTTTTTTAATGAGAAGTAATAGTGTCTAGAACAATATATGAATTAATGCGTGGCTAAAATATACTTTTAGTCATTTAATATTATAAATTATACTTTTGGTCTAATAATTCCAATGTCGTTAATATTGTTAACGGAAAATACTGACGTGGCAAACATAATTGATGGCTAATAACATTTAATCATACAAATCTTATATTTTTTTTAAAAAAACAATTTACTTATATTTTAAATTTAAACTTAATAACATTTAATTATACAACCATCACTTAAATTTACACCGTTATCATTTAAGTTTGTGTTTTCTATTAGTAAAATTTACGGTATTAGAATTATGAAAATAAAAATAAAGTATATTTTATAAAATCAAGGATAAAAAATATACCTCATATAAAAGTGTACTTTTAAGTCTAAATGTTTTTAGGGATGATCTTACAGAAAATAAGTGTCCATTTATATTCAAATATAAACATCAAAGTATTTTAGTAACGCTATAAGTTAAAAATCTATATCATATGTTTTGTTTTTAAATGTCTCTTTTTATTTTGAGACATTAGATTCCACACAAATTTTCAAGTTTAAATATAAATAATAATGATGATATCAATTATTGATGTTATCGATGATTAACAAGTTAAGAAATATGAAATACAAATCGTCAGCCTATGCAAACAAGCGTCCGTATAAAATATATATATTTGAAGTCAACCTAAGACTTTTCGCTTTTGAATACGCTATACCAAAATTTCGATACAAAAAATAAAACAAAAATTGAAATCCTTTCCTACGGCCATACTGACTACCGCCTATAAATTATAATTAGATTAAATAATAAATCACCCTTCTAACCTGAGGCTGAGCTAGCATTCCTCCTATCTTAAATAATCCGAAGAAAAAGAATGAGAAAGAAGTGTCTAAACAATGAAAATTCAATCAAAAAGGGACTCAAGCCAATCAGAAGTCAATTCATAAGCGACAAATGTGACGGCCCCAGCCGGAGCAGCTTTGATAGTTGATGGGACTATCCCTTTGTAAAAACCAGCCCAACCCTCAGACTGCAATATCCTCTTCATCGCATCAAACATATTTCTATATGCACGATGCTCCACTCGAGCTCCATATCTTGGATGCCTTTGAAGCCCTTCAATCTGCATCCATGTCCGGAGATCAATAATGACTCTTCCACATCCGCAGTAGAATAACTTACGTCCAGTTATACTAACTACCCGCTATGCTTGTTTTGTTACGGATGACACACCAGACATCATTGTACTGACCCGGGGGGGGGGGGGGGAACAGATCTCTCGATTTCTTTTTTCATCTTTTGATCGAAATTATGCTAGTTCTAAATTCTTGAAATGAGGATAGATTTAACTGCTTAAGCTAGGTGTTTTGAGTAGGGAGGTGGCGGATGATGGTAGCTGTATATTGAGAAACAGTGGTGTAACATTTTTTGTTTTATGATATTTCCGAGGTCATTAAAAAAAATGAGGATAGGTTTACCTGAAATCTTTTCTTCACCACATCCAGGGGATGACAGACAAGCTTGGCACATGTTCCAGCCGCTAACCCACAAAGGAAAAGCTGAAAGCTAGAGAGGCCTTCTTCTGAGTCAGTTTTTGAATATCTAAGATGGTTCCATGCCTACAATTTTTTTGCAGAATACGAATCACAAATCGGCCTATCACCAAGAATTGCTCACTACAGAATACAGATAAAGTATCACAAAATATTCCCCAGCATGAGTTAAGAAATTTAATCATATCTTTAACATGATTACACAACCTTCTAGCAAAAAGCTAGAATAAGTTTGCAGATATGTGTTGCTTTCTCTCTTCTACTACAATTCCATCCAAAAATGTTATTAAATAGTTTAAATGTAGACCAGAACAAACTATCAGGCATAATAAATTGCTCACACTAATTTATTCAGGCATGCCTGGTTAGGTCAGTTAAGAAAAATAAATTTCTGGAAAAGGGGGGGGGGGGGGGGGGGGGAAGGACTGTGATTGTACCATAGCCCAACGCTTAAATGTATCATAAGTACCAAACTGCAGGCCTGCATAAGGTATGATCTCAATTAATGTTGGTGATAGTCCAGCATACAAGCCTCGGAAGCCACGAGTCCTGAGGATATCAACAAAAGCTGACCTCATGTTTGGATATACCTAAATGATGGCAGATATTTGCATAGCATATAATTAGAAAAAATAGCTCCATAACGAACATGACAACGTCATATAGGATTTTCATACAAAGCAAATATCTAATTGCATCTGGTCCGTGACTCTTGAACAAGATGGCACATACTACTTCAGTAAAAGGAAAAAGAAAAGGAAGACAAAATGGAACAGCAATAAACAGCCATGTTCAATATGGTGCCAAACTGCCAATTTAGGTCCACAACAAATCAAACACATAACGAAGTTGTGCACCCTCAAGTCTCAACAAAGGTTAAGACATACTTTAAGGGGTTTAAACTTTAAAGCACAGCTCCTGGGCGAATACAACTTCCATATGCTTAGACCAAACCATTATTACTGGGCAATACAACTATTCATGCGTTGCAGGAAGGTATAAAAAGAACAATGTTAGCACAAATATACAATTTTTATTTTATAAGCACAACAGAGAGAGCTATCAAATGTAGTTGCCCCACGTAAGTGGTGACAAAAGACATTATTCAAGTGAATATGATTTGGCAGATGGCTTTTAATAACCACATCAGTAGTTTGCCTCAGTTAACTATGGAAACGGTGAACACTAATAAACAAAAGAAAATTATTTTAGAAAAAAAAATACCCTGGTTTCCTTAACCATATGATAATGCCCATACCTTAGGTTCACCCTGAGAAGCTAAAATAGTTCGGAGAAGATCAAACGGATATGAGCCTACGGTAGCTGCACACCCAGCTAAAGCTCCACTGACATATGATAGATAAGGGCTCAGATTAATGTGACTCTCTGTAGAAACAGAAAACAAAGGACAAGTGTAAATCAAGAATTTGTAGAGACATGGAATTTCTCAATACTATCTCTGATGAGGGAATGACACTACGGATGGCATCTCCCAAATATGACTTAGTGACAACATAAATTAATATGATGATTTATTGGACAAATCTTTGCAAAGGAACACCATGTAACAATGGGCTAAATCAATGGATAGTTCGGAAAAGAACATTTATGAGACATCTATGAAACAAAGTTGCTTTGCTGCCTAGCACATATGCTGGCAGACTGGCTAGAATTTTGAATTAGACATAAGAATACCTGTCTTGGAGGAACCAGCCGCAAAAGTTTTAAACTTGTGTAAAACCGTAAATTGTATGGCTGTGTATGGCATAACCATGAGAAGTGCTGGCACATTGCCCCGCCAAAAGCCCTGTAATTGACAGTTTTCAAGAAAATATCAGCAAGGAAAAAAAAATAGACATGTTTTTTCCCACTAATTGAGATAAAAGATTGGGACATATATAGTAGACCGCGCATATGCATCTAGATTTAAAACTACAAGAGGAAGATTATATACACTTTATTTGCCAGTGCCTTGCATCCCTTACGTAAAGTTTAAGGATCACGGAGTGGTCAGTCCAATGCACCACAAAAGATGTCTAAAGGGTCAACAATTATCATGTATAACAATGATCAATATATTCTACGACTATGTTCAAAACCATTTTTGTGATTGATGAGCGTCTTAAGCTATAGATGTACAAAATTATGGTTAAGAGAGAAGACAAAAGCTTTGAGAAGCTTCACTCCTTATAAGGAGTCCTTGAGCCACAACGATGTTATATGATGCATATGCTACCGGGTCAACACACATCCAATTTTATGAATGTAATTATGGCAATGATAACTTTAAAGAATAAGTAAAAAAGTAAAAGGATACAAAGAAGAGGGTGAAATATAACAAAGTCTAGGGAAACTGAGTAACTCTACCCGCAAGCCTTCCTCTCTAAAAATCTCTTTGGTTGCTTGAAGCATTCCAGTATATTTTGACGGTGCGGAGCGATCCTTGCGTAGTAAACCCCATGAAGTTGTGGGCTCGATTTGAACCTGTCAATAAATGGATTATAGTTTTGTTCAGCAAATTGCTCATCTCGGGGATGGAGCTAAATTAACAGGCACAAAATCAACAACCCAGAATCTGTTTTAAACGTAGAATACATCCAATTTAAACAAAATTCCCATTGCCCCGCCCCATCCTTCAGTGCAAGCTCGTCCTAATAAAAGCAACTCCGACAATGTGTGGTAGTCACCCTAATGTGCTATGGAAAGGAAGCTACGAAGACAAGAACGGACCAAAATTGACCTGGAATCTAATCTTAATAACATCAAGCGGCGAGGTGACTGTCCGTGATATACCACCAGAAATTGCGCCAGCCGTAGCATCAATCATCGCCCGCTTCAGTTGGTTCGGCTCCTCCATTGCTGGAAACAACCTTCCCTTTCAGACTATGACCTGGATGATGCACCCAAAAACCGCTTCAGATCACAGAAACTAACACAAACCGCGTAGTTTTGGATGCCAAGAAATTCCGCAAGTACCCAAATAAGGGAAGCAATGCCAACAACAGCGAAAAATTGGCATTTGTGGCAAAAATAAAGCAAATTAATCACCAATGATCAGCTCAATCCCTTCATTAATGCTCAAGAGATTACGGTAAGCCTTTAAAGTCGCTAATTATCTTAACATTTTCATAAAGTTTCAAAATCCGGGGAGGCAAAAACAGCAAAATTGCCATCGGATCAAAAGGATAATAGCAGAAAGCCATGAAGGGCCTCTGTTCTATTCCCAGGTAAGCGTGTCTACCTGTAGGGAGGGAAGGAGGCAATGGAGAAAAAAGCCATCATCTGAGGGAGGAGGTAAAGATAGAGGCAGGCCTGCTTGCCGCCTTGTTCCATCCAGATTGGTGCAGCGGGGAGAGACGCGCCTCTGCAGAAATTACCGCATAATTAAATACTCCCTCCGGTCCTAATTATAAGGCATAGTTGACTTTTTTGGAAAAATTAAGGAAGTTAATTAAATTACTTTAGAGTATTTTTATTTTTATTTTTTTCTTCAAAGTAATTAGTTTGACTAATAAACTAATATATAATCTAAAGATATACAACATATAAAGTGATCAAGTAACTTATTTAGCTTCCTTAATCTCTCCAAACAAAGTCAACTATGCCTTATAATTAGGACCGGAGGGAGTATTTGTTTAAAGAAAATCTTGTTTTGTCTTTAAAAAAAACACCCCCCCCCCCCCCCCAAAAAAAAGGATTATTTTTATTCAAGAGTTTACCCTGCCCCCCTTAATTCTTAGAAGCACCCAAAATGAAAGTTATGAAACTCACCTCATTCCAATGATCAAGAGACTAGACAGACCTGACATAGGTATGGGTTGGCTTTGTGAGGTTTTTATTCTTCAATAAAACAAACATTAAGTGCTCAGCAACGCATCATAAGCTTTGGAGTTTATCAGGCAATACGACGTCATTTTAGATTTTATTTTATGAGCTCCTAAACTCATAAATGAGTTTAGCAACTAATGTAATTTTCGTTAAGTACGAGACCCCCACCGAAACGATGCAAAAGACAATAAAATCATACAGGTATTAGATTGTTGATCGTGTAGAATTGTTAATTCAATCACACTTAGCCTGTGACTGAAATAGCACAACAACAGGGTGGACTTAGTTTTTTAATTTTTAATATATTTAATGTTTAAATTAAGCATCTTATATTCCTTCCAAAAATAAAAAAACTGTACCATGACCAGCGCTGTGATGGGTTTGGTCTCGCCATATCACTTACCAAGAAGGCAAATAAAAATGGTTTTTACTGCCTCCGGAAGATCACGGGTCCCAGCTTGTACTACGCCAAGTTGCACCTCGCACAGCTCATTAAATTATTTCTCTCTCTTTTTTATAATTATATTATATTTGTTGCTTTCCTCAACAAATAATTTAAATGAGAATGAGGATGTGGGTGGGTCAATATTCCATAGCGTACATGGGGCCCTTTGAAAATTTTGTAGTGTGTAGAAATATAATATGGATATCAATATGCATCATTATTATTAAGGGTTTAAATTTCTCATGTTGCATGAGTAGAAGAAAATTCCTACACATGTAAAATAATGGGACTCACATATAGATAATGCTAATTATATATATATATGGGTCTCACCATTTTATGTGTGTAACATGAGAAAACACTTCTCAGAAAAGTGTTTTCCCCTTATTATTAATATAAAAGCTCTAATAAACCTAAACTGTAATGTTACTGAAGCATAAATGGCAGTTCGTGCAAGATAGTGTTCATGTGTAGGATAATCTTTGAAGCAAATAACCAAGTAAGATACCATTGAAGGTGTTCTTATTCATGTGTAAGATAATCTCTGATTATTAGGACATCTTTCACTTTGATAAATAGGATTTGCATAAGCTTGAAAATGAGCTAAAAGTTAGTAGAGATGAGCTACTCGTGGCAGAAGAAACTATTACAAGATTAACGAATGAAAAATTGGTTTTGGCACGGAAGCTATCAAAGCTGGAGAAGAGGAATGTTGATGAGGTAATACAAAACATTTAAAAACAGTATTCATTCGATTTAAAACCCAATAATTTTGTATATTCTTCAATCGATATTAAGTTGTTTTCATATTATGGTGTCTTCTATGTGTGTAGAGTAATATAATTATACCCTAGCTCTGATATCAATAGTAACATCCTCTAGCTCTGATACCAATAGTAACATCCTCAAGCTTTGATACCAATATTAACATCCCTAGTTCTGATACCAATTATAATATCCCCTAGCTTTAATATCAATTGTAACATCCTCAAGCTCTAATACCAATAGTAACAACCCCTAGTTCTGATACCAATTATAGCATCCCCTAGCTCTGATACCAATTGTAAAATCTCAAGGTCCATCATCCTCTAATACCAATTATAACATCCCAATGCTTAATTCTGATACCAATGGTAACATCTCAGGTGCCATCATTCCCTCATAGCTAATACCAATTGTAACATCAACAGCACCTCGCTCTTAAAATTGTCCACCTTTGCAATATCTTTTTTGCACAAAAGCTATCAGAGCTGGAGAAGAGGAATACTGATGAGGTAATATAAAATATTTAAAAACAGTATTTATTCTATTTGAAATCCAATAATGTTGTATATTCTTCAATCAATATTCAAGGTGTTTTCTGCAATGCAGAATAGTGTTCTTGAACGAAGATATTTGAGCAAGAACGCAAAGCCTTGAAATCTCAAGTGAACGACCTTGAAAAAAAGCTAGAAGGATTTAGACAAGAATTAGCTACTGCTGAATCCGCTTTATTAGTCAAGGATGTTGGGTTGGTTGCTCTGCAAAATAATTTAAGGGGACTGGAAGAGCTAAGAGAAATGAAAGAGATTTTGATACTCTCTCATTTATTTTCAGTATTCCAATCATGGGACAACACACTCATAGGTCTCACACTCTTAAGTATTTTTATATTTCTGTTTTCTTTATTTAAGACATTGATAGGAAGAATGAACAAACAGCTGCCATATTAAGGATGCAAGGAGCTCAATTAGCAAAAATGGAAGCTCTTTATAAAGAAGAGCAGGTTCCACAGAAACGCTATTTCAACACAATAGAAGGTGGGCTATGAAAAGTAAATCTTACATGATAGTGTATATAATATTCCCCCATAGCATATTCACAACATCAAAGCTTGGTTCTTGTTTCAGACATGAAAGGCAAGATAAGAGTTTATTACCGTCGAAGGCCTTTTAGTGATAAAGAGATCAATGATAAAGAAATGTGCTGCTGACCAGCGTAGATGAGTTTACTATTGAACATCCATGGAAGGACGATAGATCAAAGCAATTTGTGTATGATCGTGTATTTGATGATGATGCTACCCGAGAAGATGTATTTGAGGATACAAGGGTATCAGCTTAAAGATTATAGCATTTTCTTGTCCAAAATAATTTATGTAAAACTTACTAGTAATGCTTTTATTTTGGTTATTCTCCAGTAGATGGCTATAACATGTGGTGTCTTCTGTGTGTATAGAGTAATAGAATATCCCTTAGCTCTGATACCAATTGTAACATCCCTAATTCTAATACCAATTGAAACATCCCGCTCTGATACCAGCTGTAACATCCCCTAGCTCTGATACCAATTGTAACATTCTCTAACTATGATACCAATTGTAACAGACCCTTATAAGGCATCTTTCGTTCTCCTCCTAACCGATGTGGGACATGACACTCATTGGTATCAGAGTCAGGCTTGGGTTGATATGGGTTAACGTGCCAGTGAGGACGCTAGGCCCATGCGTCCTCGCATATTGAGAGCACTTCCTTATGAAAATTCAGTTTTCTTTCATGTTTTCAAAATTGATGATCCTGTTGGACTTCTACCTGGAAAATTTTAGCATACTCCTTATGCATAAACAAATGCACTGTTTAATTTTCTTTTTCTTTGATTCATTTTTTTACAGGAATATCTTACAGAAGATGAAGCAAGGCAACAGTTCTTTCGCATTTTAGGAGTATTTCCTTATGGAAATTCGGTTTTCTTTCATGTTCGCAAAATTGATGATCCTATTGGACTTCTACTTGAAAAAATAATATTGAGCAAGAGGGGTAAAGTTAGATATACATACAACTTTTATGCATTTAATAATAATGTGTGCTTTTTTTATTTATGTCTATTTTTGTTCAACTGTAGGTTCATTTTTTTCCTGTTCTACCTAGCCGAATTAAGAGACATAATGTAATTTGGAAGTACCAATACTACAGTATTTTTCAAAATGCGAGTCCTAAGTGTTCTACACATATTCCAGTTTGGTTAACCCTATTCAATAAATAAAACTTGATTAACCCAATTCAAAACTCTTGATTTGGTTAGATTCATTGTTTTCAAATTATGGTGTCTTCTATGCCTGTACAGTTATATAATTAAAAAATATTTCATGATTTTAAAAATTTATTTTAGAATATTAAAAAAATATTTTAGGGTACTAACTCATCTTGGAAAAAAATTTCATGTACTAACGAGTACTAAAAAGATATTTAAGGATATTGAAAAAATACTTCATGATCTTTAAAAAAATTTAGGATATTGAAAAAATATTTTAGGGTATTGAAGGGTACTAAAAAATACTTAAGGATACTAACTCGTACTAAAAAAATACTGATGATAACAAAGAAGAGAGAAAAATCTTTTTTAAAAAATAGTTTTTTTTCCCAAAACCTAGGTTTTCGTAAAAGTTTTCCAAACACTCCAAAATTTTCCAACAACTATTCTGTATCAAAATTTAGGTTTTGGCAAAAGTTTGTCAAATACTCCAAAAATTATCTAGAGGCTATTTTGCATCAAAACCTAAGATTTGGATCCAAAACCTAGATTTGGAAGAAGAAAAAAATCTGTTTTCATATTTTCCTCTCTCCTTTGCCATCATCAGCCTTTTTTTAGTACCAGTCAATATCTTTAAGTATGTTTTTAGTATCCTGTATTATTTTTTTCAAGATCAATCATTGCCCTGAAATACTTTTTCAAAATCCTAAAAAAAATTTCAAGATCATGCATGATCTTTAAAATTTATTTTAGGATATTTAAAAAAATATTTCAGGGTAATGACTGATCTTAATAAAAAAATAGAATATTGAAAAAATGTTTGATAATGACTAATCTTTAAAAAATATTTCAAGGTACTAAAAAAATACTTAAGGATACTAACTAGTACTGAAAAATTACTTATGAAAGCAGATGAGAGAGAAAAAACTAAAAAAAAAATAGCTTTTTAAAAAACCTAAGTTTTAAATTCAAAACCTAAGTTTTGACGCAGAATAACTTCTGGATAATTTTTGGAGTGTTTGATAAATTTTTGTCTAAATCTAGGTTTTGATACATAATAAGCTTGACAATTTTAGAGGGTTGGTAAATTTTTGTCAAAATTTAAATTTTGATGCAAAATAGCTTTTGAGTAATTTTGGAGTGTTTAACAAACTTTTGTCAAAACCTAGGTTTTGAAGTTATCCAAACACTATCCAAAAGCTATTCTCCAAAAATTATTTTTATCATATAAATATCAAAAACTATTTTTATCTCATAAATCCTAAAAATTATTGTCCAAATAGTCATATTCAGTTAGTTTTGCAGCAATTTTGTTTCACGTTCCAGTTTTCCACAATTTTCCTCTGCAATCACTTACGGTATTTTCTTCAAAATATCATCTGTGCTGTGGCTATGTGTTTCTCTTTTTAGGTGAGGATTTCTCTATTTTCTTTGGTTTTGCCGACTGCGGTACTTGTTTTTTTTTATGAAAAATATTGCGAATATTTAGTACAATTTACCAATTTAAAAAAGTGGAACGCCCTAGTTTTTTGTGTAATCTATTTGCACGTGATCTTACCTGTACAAAAAGTAGAGCAGTGAGAGATTCTCTACTAGACATGTGTCCTCTTTATTTAAATAAGGGTTAAGGTGCATTTTTGCCAACAAACAATTACTGAAAGAGCATCCAGCACAAATATTTATTGAGAGTACCTTAAATACCAACAAACAATTAAAATGTGTTAAAAAATACAACCCCGTTAGATTTTTTTTAACAGACGTTTGTGGACTTTCAACATGTCCAGATGGCTCCTTCATGTCTCTTTCAGCTTGGCGTCTTCGAGAAATTTATCCCAGCCTTTGCACCTTCTATTTTCCTCTCTCAATTTTTTCCTAATCTTTATTTTTCATCCATTGCAGACCCAGCCAATCTTTGGTCGTTGGTCATATTCCAAAATATCAGTTTCTCAAATTTGCTTCTTCTTGCTTTCGCGTTTGTGGGACATACCGAACCACTTCCCAGCTATTTTTCATTTTCCAATTCTAAATCCTTCCCATCCAAATCAACACTGAAGAGATGCTTGTCAGTAAAGTTGGATTTGCATCAAGCTTTAGTGGAGTTCTTGGCTGTGAGTGTGTGGTTCACTGGAGTGGGAAAAGTAGAGAGAGAGAGAGAGAGTCAGAGAGGTAGAGAGAGACAAAGGCAGCATGGTAGTGAGGAAGGTGGGGAAGTACGAAACCGGGAGGACAACTGGGGAGGGAACCTTCGCCAACAAAGAGACTGGTGAGAGTGTCACCAACAGAGAAGTATGAACACTGGGTCAAATAATATCCAATGCCGCAAATCTGTCGAAGACAAAGGTCCCAGCTGCTTTGCTCCTTCTGTGCGTTCCTCTGATTCTTCGTTCTTTTCTTTCTGTTGCCATCCGAAACTGTCCCCAAAATGGCCTCTCTCTGGTTCACAATGGAAGAAAGAGAAGAAGGTTCACCGTGTTGCTTCTCCCGTCTCTATTACAACCTCAAATCGCTGCTCACCTCTGGTTCAATCCGATTCCAAGTAGTTCAAGACGGCAATGATTACTGAACCGTCCAACAATGGCGTCTCTCTCCTACTCTTTCTTCGTGCTCGCTCCGGTCTCTCTGTTTCTCGTTCCAAGACGAAGATGATGAAGCTCCCACTGACGGCAATGGAAGTGGATACGATGGTGGAGTTATGCAAAAATGAAGGGTGAAGGCGTGAAAATCCCGCAGTGCCGCGTCTCTCTCTATCGGCAGGCCATTGATGATGATGAACAGTGGTTCTTCTTTTTCCAGCTGCTACTTTTCCTTTTTCGCTGTAACTCCTCTTTTTTAGATTTAGTCTCCAATGGGTTCAGCCATGAGAAGACGTCACTCCTCTGGTTCAGCAAGTTTTCAGCCACGTGGACACCTTTATTAAGAAAGCAACGTCCGTTATATTTTAACTAACGGCATTGTGTTATTTACCCTCTTTTAATTATTTCTTTGTATTTAAGGTACCCTAAATAGTTAATTGTGTCAGATGCTCTTTCCCTAATAGTTTATTGGTAAAATTGCACCTTCACCCTTTAAATAACTAATAAAGTAACTCTGTTTACTAATTATTTTTTTTATTTTTTCTTATAATTCTTGCATACAATTTATTTGATAAAATTTTCTGTTAACCTCTTAGTTAGTTAACCGATAAAGCAACTTTCTTCATTTGATTTTTCACATTTTAACTTTAAAATTTTAAAATATTTTGTATCAAGTTTCATTTTGTCTCTCCTTATATTATTCCGTATCTTTTTTGTGAATATTTTAATCTTAACTATATAAAAATAAAAATAAAATGCCTCTAAAGTAAGACAGTTATAAAAGATAAATAATGAAAAATATACTTACACAGTATTTGTAAATTAATGATGGGGGATTTAAGAACAAAATATTTAGTTTCAATTATTCTCTTAAAAATCTAAGTGATTTTTTACCTAATAACATATTCATAAATATTTGATCTCTCACCAGTGCGGGGTTAGGCTAGCTCAATAAATAATAAATACCAAAAAAATGTTTTTATTTATGATATTTGCACTCTCTCTATAATTATGAAGCACGAACTAGAAAATCTAAAAATCGGGTCAAGAATAATAATAAATGCTTTTGGGATAAATATGGGGTGGGATAACAATGAAGTTACGGCACCGCCTCGGTTTCTCACCTTAGCCCTAATTCTCCTCATCCATTCTTATCTCTCTCTTTTTTTTTGTTTTTTAATTAATCAGTATTTTAAAATATATTTTTAGTAATCTGTTAATATTATAAAATATATTTTTAGTATAAGTTAAAATCATAAAATATTTTTTTTAATCCTAAAATAATTTCTTACAATTATAAATATTTTTTAGTACCAGTTAATATATTGAAATATTTTTTTTAATACTAGTGAGTATCTTAAAGTATTTTTTTGTGGTACCATTCATTACAGTGAAATATTTTTCAAGATCCTAAATTTCATGATTTTGAAAAAACTGACTGATATTAAAAAATACTTTAGGGACCGTCAAGATTAATTTAAATCAACGGTTTAGATTGATTGAGAAGAGAAATCAAGGGTTAAGATTGAATGAGAAGGGACGATGAGAGGATCCAATTTCCACTGGGTCACATAATAAAGATAAAATTAAAAATTCACTGATTATTGGGAAGATTCTGATCGGCTGATATCTCCATCCATGCAGCTAAATCCTTGGCTATCCCACTTATATAAATCCAGCTACCCAGCAGAAGCCAGACCTTCGTCCAATACGGATCTCTTCGTCCTTAAACCTTTTCCCAACCGCTATTATCTCAACCTATCTGTCTTTTTTTCTCACTTTTTAGGCTTCACATTGACAACCCCTTCGGGATGGATTACAGAACGTTAGAACTCAACATCGTATCCGCCAAAGACATCAAGAATGTTAACCGTTTTACCAAGATGCATGTCTACGCCGTCGTTTCAATCATCGGCGATCCCCAGCAGAATCAGGTGGCCAAAACCCCCCTCCACAGACAAGCCGGTGATAGCCCCACTTGGAATTTCCCCGTCCGGTTCACCATCAACGAGACCTTGGCCAAGCAGAACCGACTCACCCTTCTTATCCAGCTCTTCTCTCATCGCTCTATTTTAGGTGACAAAGAAATCGGTAGCGTTCCAGTCCCCGTTAACGAGTTGCTCGACCGCGCTGGTGACGGAAAATCGTTGCAGCATATGAATTACGACGTGAGGAAACCGTCGGGCAAAGCCAAAGGTTTCCTGAATATCTCTTACAAATTTGGGGAAGCATTCACGGCGGCGGTACCGAAGGGAGAGCCCGCGGCGGCGTATCCTCCGCCGCCACATGTGGGATCTAGTTCAATGCCGTACCCTCCACCCCCGCCACAGCAAGGGGCTCCATACGGGTATCCGCCTCCACCGCCATATGGCGGGCATCCACCACCGACTCAACCAGGATACGGGTACCCGGCTCAACCAGGTTACAGGTATCCACAGGTTCAGCAACAGGCAAGGAGGAACAATCTTGGAATGGGAATGGGAGCTGGATTGTTGGGTGGAGCGCTAGGAGGGATGCTCATCGGAGATATGATATCTGACGCCGGTGCTTATGATGCTGGATACGATGCCGGTTTCGACGATGGGGCCGGCTTCGACGATGGGGGTGGATTCGATTTTTAAATTTTATTTTCCAGCCTTTAGGATGGTGCAGCACTACGACAAATCGTTCTTAGAACTGTTACCATAAGATTTTGTAAATTATGCAAGTTCTCTGCTTCTTATGAATTTTATCTTTTATTTTTTGTAGTCTAATTTTCTTTACTAATGACGCTATAATAATAATAGTCATTGAGGTAGTTAGTAGTTAAGATTAAAAAAGGGTTGTGTGGTGATTCAAATAGAAGAGTGGTGTGAATGGGTGATTTGGTATGTCTGGAGGCAATTCTTGGAAACAGAGGAACGAACCAATGGAACGATACTGTTTAAGTAAGGTGGTTGGATCCTGCAATTCCGCATATGCAGCAATAAACAGTAATGCAGCATAGAAGAGGAACATGATAAAATGAGCCATATATGTCAATCTCATTTGTTGAACTGAACTCAGAAACCAGGAAACATATAGTTTTATGAGAAGCCCCAATCTCTACGGGCCGACACTCTTTATCTTTGGATTGACTTCTGAATTAAAATTTAAAAATTTACATAATTATGCACCACAACAATGATTTACCAGTTGTTTGAAATGACGATTGGAGTCTTTAAACATAGTTTTTTAATCATAATTTACGATATATGAGATAAATATATATTAAAAAAAAAGTTTGTCTCGATATATATATAAATAAACACTTGTAGAATCACAAAAGTCATTAAGTAATAAAAGCACACAATAACGTCTCAAAACTAAGTAATAAAAGCACACAACAATATAGATGTCTACATAACTGGGAAGGATCTCAAAAGTCAAAATGAGAAGCTCAGGCTCAAAGTTATAAAAAAAATTTAAAAGTGTGACCAACATAAGATAACCTTTTGGAGTTAAAAATAACTATAAATTTTTAAAAGAGGTGTAAAATTACACATTAACATTAGTAGACTTTTTGAATTTTTTGATGAAAAATGATGATATTGAGGATGACGTGGCTGATTAAAAAACAATTTAAAAAGAAATATTTATAAACTCAATGAATACTACGTTATTTGAACTCTGTCAAATAAAAACTCAATAACTTATATCATTTTAATCATAGTTGCTTGATGACTAACTTGAAAATTTCAAATTTTAACTTGTTTTGAAGAGAAATATTGATTAATCATTTTGTTTTAGTTTTATTTTTTAAAAAATTAGACTTTTTTTCTTAGAAAAAAAATAAAATTTAGTTTCTTTTCAGATGATTTATTGGCCAACTAGAATTAAAATGAAATGAAACTTATCTGTTTGGATTAGTGGTAGAAACTACTTTTCTTATACGATTTACAATGTAAAAGATAAGTATGTGAGAGAAGTTTTATCTCAAACTGCGTAAACATGCTTTTACATCGTTAATTCAAATATGCCCAAATGTTCTCACTTGACAGAGTTCATATAACATGGGTAAACATGGGTACTCCCTTAGTATGTAAGTGATTTCTCTAACTCGGAATAATAATTTGTTAACTGGGTAAGAAAAATTAATTTCCACCTATCCCTTCATCTCCACCTCATTACTTCTTTTGGAAGAGAGAGGAAGAGGAAGGGTTAAGTGGAGATAAAGGGTCAGGTGGAAATTAATTTCCCTTGACGAGCTAGAAAATTATTATTTTAGGTTGTTTCTTAATCATCTATGTCATCCTCCATATTATCATTTTCAGTCAAAAAATAAAACAAATGGTCAACATGTATTTTTTCACATATTCTAGAAGTTCATCATTATTTTTGTCCTTAAGAAAACACTTGTGTTAGCTGCATTTTTGGCAAAATTTCAAGTGTATTTTTGTCCTTTAACTCTTAAAAAATTCAAACAAATGTAACTAACGGCCAACATGTATTTTTACATATATTTTAGAAATTCATAGTTACTTTTATCCTGAAAAAGGTATTTGATATTGGCGCAACTTTAAAAAAATCGCATATATATTTTTGTATATTACCCCTTCTTTTTATAGTCTTTTTTAGAGTGAGCCGTGTTAGCTTGTACTCATGGGTTTTTAAATTTTTGAGAGATTTCTTTAGCCTTCGGCTTGTGTTGTTGTTGTTGTTGTTTTTTTTTTTTGGTTTTGTTTTGCTATTGTACCTGGTTCACTAAAGTTTCGTCTTGCCTAGTCCGAATCGAAGTTCTGTCGGCTTGTGTTGTTTGTATACTACTTTTTTTGAAAATATTTCAGGATTGTAGGTCCAATGAAAGTCCAAGTTACATATTCATTTATTGAATTTGGTTGGGCCTGGGGAGGAATTAAATGTTTGCTGGATAATGTGTTAGAATTTTTTTTTTTAAAAAAAACAATAGCAGTAGTGTACTATTGAAATTTGGGGTCATTCTTTTTTTTTTTATATTAAAAAAAAACAATTTTGGGTCATTCGATAATAAGACAAGGGATTGGAATATTGGGTTCCAGCAAAAACTCCTCTTTCTATGGACAAACCCAAATTTAAACTTCTCTTTCTCAACCGGATTTTGAGCCCAGCAATCTGATGTAATGCTTTGTATTTGTTTTTTGGGCTTCTAGCCCCCTTCTTGTTAGCAAAAAAAAAAAAAAAAAGTGATCTACATGACAAGAATAAATAAATAAATAAATCTGTAGCGCGAGATGCCGAAAAAATTAAGAGGAAATCAATACTAATATTCATTTATCAAATATTACATTTATAATTGATTTATATATCATGATCAATATTCCATTATTCATAATTCATTATTCCTCCTCCTGCCACAAATTTATCCTTTAATTTTTTCTCTCCTTGTAACACGAATTCTTTTACCTTTTTCTATTTCTTTTTTTAATCTTCCTTTCAATATTATTTTTCCTTCCTTCTCAATTAAGCTCTCTGCACTCATATATGTTAGACACTTTATGAAGTTTCTTGATAAAATGGTGACATGAAATTAAATAAAGGTAAAATTAAAAAATGTTAATAATAATTTTCCAAATAACTTATAATTTGAGACCTAACTTTTTTTCTTACAAGTAATTTATAATAGAAATCTGAGTGGTATATATTTCCGACACATTACATTCATTGCATCTTATAATAAATGAAGACATCCAATTAATTAAGCTATCAAATTCTCTTCCTCGCCCCAGTTTGATACTTTAATCATCACTGTCATTAAATGGAGAATATAGCAAAAATTATTTAATACTTCTCTCAAACGATATTAATGCCATTGTGATCACAGAATTGATCCTACATTCTTTATGTTTGTGTACTTTATTCTCCAAGATCAATGTCACTTCCCTAATTCCATAATATTTTTCCAGAAAAAAAACAAATTTAAGCATAATCCCAACACTAGAGAATGAGTCAACAAATCATTCTCCCTTAGCTTTAATCATTTTCTCCCTTTTGTTCTATCTCACCTCACAGTTCCTCCCAAAATACATAGATGATGAATAAATAAAACTTATATATATATATATATATTTAAAACAGCTGCATTTGAAATTGAAAGTAGAATATATAATTTGTTTGGGATGTTATTTTAACGAGTACGATGGAGAATATGTTCATATACCAAAGGAGGGCATCATTTTAAAACATAAGATACTGAAGCTTTGAATATGATACACATGCATGATCATTTGGGAAGAAAGTAGCTTTTTGGGTTGATCGATATACCCTTTTGAGGCTAATTAAGCAATTAACATTAATTAATTATTTGGTATTAATCTAGCCTTGTGGCACTAAACCACAGGTGAAAGCATCCAGCTCTGGCCGCTAAAATAATATAGTAATTATTTTGTGTATTAAAGCATATCATATATTCATAATTGTACTTTATTTAGCTCTTCTTACTTTTTTCTTTTTGATTTTTCTAATTACGTGCTTCATCCTCTCTCCCATTTCTATAAAATTAATCAAGGCATCGACTGGATTCGGATACATAGAAAATTCTAATGCAGAGTGACTATTTACACTTGGTCATTAGTTTATTCATTGAAGTGGGTCCAATATATATACACAATAGAAGAATGAAATTTTCCTGCATTTGATTCCTTTTATTTCTTTTTTCATTTTATATGTTAATTTCACGAAAACAACACATGATATATACATACATACATACAATCCGTCATTCAGATTGGATTGCTATTTTTTCGGGTGTGACGAGGAGTGATTTAGAAGAGCATAAGCTTGCAGAAGTGGAGCCTCTGTCAAATGATTAAGATTAACATATATAATATTTTCATAATATAATTTACCTGATAGTTAATGATAATATACATAAAAGCAACAATAAATTAAGCTAGCTGTAATACAAAACAAGGGACCCTAATATAAGCTTAATTAACAACTTTGTTTAGAAGGAATAAGAAGGGAGGAAGGCTTTGTATGTTTAATTAATCAAAAGAAGATGCTGATATATATGGAAAGGCGAGCAAGCACAAAGCTAAAGGATACTGGGGATACAAAAAAGAACAAGTACCTTGTTTAGTTAAATATATAGGAATTTTTCGACCAATATATGGGTATATAAATATATGTACATGTGACTTTAGAATTTGGCTTTTTGTTTGGCTAGGGACAATCACATGGGCTTGTCTTTCATTCTATTCTGGCCCTCTCCATGATTCCCAATACATGTCACCGATGACATATATAATTAAATTAAACCTTTGCTTTTCCAAAACTGCTCATATCATATTTTCATGTTCTCTCTGTTATCCTCAAAGTCATGGTAAGGCATTTGAGCAAAAAAGTCATGGTAAGGCAGACGTGGCATAACATGCAGTCTCAATCCTTTCCAGAGAATCAAACATAATTGTCTGAGGTAGACAGTCTAGTTAATGTGAGGTGAAAAATAAAAACAAGTTTGGGATCGATGCCACCTCACTGTGTCTTCGTCATATTAACCCTCGTCAGTTAACAAAGATTATATATATATATATATATTCTTTACGTGACTGTTTGATACACTTACATCGCAAATGCTAGCTACTTCATTTTCACAAACTTCTAGAACACAAGAAAATTCAAAGCCAAATCAAATACAATACTACCAGATAAACTGGCTGGAAAGAATATTATGTATGTGTCGAAATGAAGCGGCGGCTTGATCAGACACACAAGATGAGGTTTCTTAATTAACTGTATAGGCACCAAGCATAATCCACGTGGAAGAACATATACTATTATTAGCTTCTAGAAGGTTTGATTATTACTAAGCGAAGGAGGTGTAATGAAATTTGAGAAGAAAATGACAGAAGGAGAAGAGGTCAGCATCGGAGGTAGCAAATAGAAGCAGGATCACGACCGTGGTTTTGGATTCAAGAGTTTCCACATGTCCTAAAAACCCCTACAACCTTATGTGCAATTGCTTTTCTCTTTACACAATCTTAATATATGATATCGCTAATAACAACAATTTGATGAATACTGTACACACAAATCCCTCATGCAAGGGGCTTTTCAATCGCTCGACGTGATTTGGTTGTGTTCATGGAACTCTCCCGACAAAGGCTACAGGAAAATAAGAAGTCGGAATTTATGCTGATACATGTTGCATGTGGCATCGGTTCTTGTAGAAATTAAATATGGTTTTCTCTCATATACTTTAGCACAGACTTTTTTTTTATACATCAATAATCCAGCATTATGTTGAAAGATCGATTAGGGTTAGTGTTTGGAGGCCATTCACCAGAAAATGAAGAAATTATTATTAATTAGTAATATTATATTGTACTACTGGATATATGAGCTCTACCTGATCCATTAATTCCCCGTATAGTGGGGAAGAAAGTTTCAAAAGGATGGTTAAATATTGCAGTCATTGTCTAAGCAAATTCAACGCGATGATTTAGTTTGAAGAAGTTGATCATAGAAAGAAAAGGAATTGGCCGGTGATTTCAAATTATAAAAAATGAACTATAAGCCCATCCAAGGCTAGTTCCATAGAATAGGAATATATAAGTCAAAACTAGTTAGGCAAAAAGAGGGAGTCTTTTATGAATTAGGTGAGAGAGTTAGGCAAAAACAAAAATGACTGATTAAAAAAACCTCAATTTACGTATGATGTTTTTCTTACAGCAAGTTAAATAACAATATATTAAGCGCACCCAACAACGACCAGGGATAAATAATATAATAGAGATCAATTCCTTTCATATTTTGGTCCCCATGCCCACCATTTCCTCCTCCTTGATCCTTCCCCACAGACCATATACTTTTTAGCGATAGGCCATTATTTATATATTATTCACGTCTACAGTGGCATCGGCGTCCCTTTCTACTTAAAGAAAAAGAAGCTTATTCCCCTACCATCCAAATTCCAAATTATATTTCCCTAATATGTGCTTGTACACTGCATCAACCTCTTCTTCTTTTTTCCTCCTAAACACTAATACCTTTCTATTAGAGGTAATTATGTTTAAGACACTGTCGAGTATTAATCCTATACTTGGATTGAGAGAAAATTATGGGAGATAAAAACTAGAAGGGAAAACTCCAAAATAGTAAATTTTTTTAATCATTTTTAGAAGTTTTCCATTCCTAATATTTCCTCCCCTTATTTTCCCTCCACTTTCCTTTCCAACCAAATATACGGTAAATGTGGGTACTCTCCCAATAAATATTCTAACCTTAGTTTATCAAATTGTATGAGATTAGTTTATTTTGCTAGACCTAACCCTTATTTGTAGTGCATGAGCCTTTATCTCTCTCATCATACACATGCACATACATATATAGCAGCCCATCATTACAGAAAAAGACAATTTGGAGATGCTCAGCCAGGTTAAATTATTGATTTCATGTCCTCCTTTCTATTCACCCCATTACAATAATAGTTACTCTCGGCAGCATAGTCCACTTTAGATAATGATAACAACAAGTAGCAGCAGTGCTTGTAAATGTACGTAGAAAAATAAGTGTCATTTTATTATGTTATTAGACATTTACAATATATTGTCCAGACAAAACAAAGATTCTGTGGGTGGGGTTAACATAATTAGAGTACGCAAACGGGGATTCCCCACAATCCGATCAAGAATAGCCAAACGCCTTAGCTGTACTCACATCCAAACACACCCCACCATATAGTTTTATCTCACCTATATATAGACACACCCTTGCCTCCCACATCTTCAAGCTCACACACGCAACACACTACTGATCTATCAGAATTGAGAAGGTGAGAATAATGTCAGGGGTTTGGGTTTTCAAGAACGGCGTCGTTCGGCTGGTGGAGAATCCTGGAGCGGACTCAGTACAAGGGTCAAGCAGGCGAAAGGTGCTGGTTCACACTCCTTCCAATGAAGTGATTACGTCATACTCAGTGCTTGAACGCAAGCTGGCGTCGCTTGGTTGGGAGCGTTACTATGACGATCCTGATCTTCTCCAGTTCCACAAGCGATCCACCGTCCATCTCATCTCTCTCCCTAAAGACTTCTCCAGGTTCAAGTCCATGCACATGTACGACATCGTCGTCAAGAACAGGAACTCCTTCGAAGTCAGAGACATGTAGTAATCAAACTCTGCTTCTTTATGTGGGTGTGTCTTGTCTTTGTTTCTGATCGATTAGTTTAGACGACAGCCTCTTACTGGGGCCTTGCGGGTTGGTGTGTTTACATATATAGCTAATCTATATGTGACTGTAACATTAATTATATTTCAGTACTGTGTAGTAGGTCAGTTTGTGTTCTAATCGATATATATAGATTGATATGATATAGGGTCTGATTGCGTGCTGGTGAGAAGTGACAAGTTGAGAGTCGTTGTTGTATGCTCCTGTGTAAATCTTTATATTCATTCCCCAATAAAATCCGAGTTTCTTATAATATTTTGTGCTGCTAGCTACCGGCCATATACTGGAATATTACACAAGTTAGGTATATATTTGATTGTGGATTAAACTTTAAATAGAATTTCTTATACTTTTATCATCGATTTTTTAAATTAGAATAAGATAAATGTATGATTAGAGAATCGTATACTTAGTCATTGATAGTAATATATATTTGCCGTATTTACAGTTATGAAGATATTTATTGAAAAGATACGCAAAGAAGTTGATTGAAAGCTTTTTTTCCCTCCTATTATTCTTGTTACTTATCTTGGATCTCTTCTTTATTCGATTCTTTTGTTATCTTTGTTCAATGAGCAGAAGCTCAACTATGCAACACATTCACACACACACACACACATGAGGAATCGGGTTTGTAGGTGAGATGGCATATTTCTGAAATGACAAAAAGAAGTGAATGGGATTTACATTTTTGTTTGTGGAATTGATACAAGGGATGGGGCAAATATCCGCGAAGGAAACTAAGCAATAATGGGATTCTTTGTTTTAAGCTCACATGCATGCACGTTGCATAATGGGTTGATGACAAAAGACTGACAAGAAGAAATAAAATGACATGATCAGCAGCTTACAGACTAGCTGGCTAGCTGGATCAAGCGTTAGTAGTTACGTTGTATATATGTTTATTTTGGCTTTATGTTATTTTCCTAAATACTGGGGCAACAAAGTATATACGAAGACAAATTCTCAAATCAAGTGGAATGCATGGAGAAAGGAGGGTTTCACGTGAGAGCAGGTTCGATTCATCCACTGTTGACCATTGGGTTTTGCCTCACACAATAACAACCTTTTTTTCTTTTCCTTTTTCCTTTCTTTTATATATGCGTGTTTAAGCACAAGTGGACAGCTCTATCTTGTATATACGGAGTGAGAGCATTACAGTTCTTTTTTCTTTCTCTTTTTTGACGAAATACTGTATAATTGTTTGGACCACGCACTTAAATTTCGGAAAAGAAGTTTCAGAGAAATAATATACGAACAAGGCTTATTCTGAACGCGTGATACGTATGGATTTGTCTTGAAGCCTAAACTAGCAAGACATTATCGGGAGTCAGGACTTTGGGCTCCAGCATCTTTACCTAAATTAAACAGCATTTATTTCTGTATAAAGAGAAAGGACGATATGCTGAAATCTTAGGTGTGTGTGTATATGTGTGTGTGTCATCTGCAATATCTCATTTTCTTCTGATTTTTGCAATCGAGTTGGGATTCATGAAGATATATGGATCGGCTCAATTCATTATAGCGCGTACAACTACAAACAGGAATAAGGATATCACATGTTGATGCCCATGCTCTACGTAGTGGGAAATAGCTGTCTTTCCAAAACCAGTAATAAGAGACGTAATAAAAGTAAGTAGAATATGAGTTTTACTTGAAAATAATGGTAACATATTGATGGCCTGAAGAGATATGAATGTTATATTATTATTATTATTATTTTATATATATATATATATATGCAGAGGAATATATGATCCACGAGGTATATGGAATACTTCCAATGGAGTTGATGATAGGAAATGAAACGAAAATACTCTTTGTATGTTATGTCACAAAGAAAGAACCATCCATTTTATTCTATTTTTCCTCTGAGGCTCTATTTGTAAAGATATTCTCAAAGTAATCATGCATGCATTGAACTTAAAGCTTTTGGTCTAAGGTAGGCAACATAATGTGCATGTTTGGTATAGCTTTTATGAGGGGCAATCGGGCTTATTTACTATTTCAATAGGGTTTATAGATTTTTTCTTTTTTTTGGATGAAAAAATTTTCAAATCGGGCTTATAAGTAAAAACAGCTTAATTGAAAAGTCAGTTTTCCTTATTTATAGAGTAAAAGTCCTTTATTTAAATCTGGCTTTAAAGTAAAAGTTACTTATGCAACCACCAATCCAAACATAAATCATATTTGACTTTTACCTAATCTGACTTTTCCATAAGTCATTTTTCTCACCATATCCCAAATAAACCCATTTGATTCCAGGTAACCTGTGCCTCTTATTGGACTGTAAACGGATAGATAGAGATGATCTCAAATTACAGGGTGTAATCCCATCCTACAATAGCCCGTTTAACGAATTATTATTATTATTAAAAAAATTCATTAAAAATGAGCTCACGATGAGGATAAGAGGCTTATCACAGACCATGTGCGTGGGGAAAAAATCTCACAGAAAGGGACACAAGCATGCATCATGCATGGAGGGAAGTGCTCGAAGCCCATTCTGGTTTTGAATGGGCGACGGTGCTCTATCTCGTTGACTTGTCAATTTCTTTGCTTTAAATTGGGACTCCAAAGAATGACTTCTTTGCTTTCTCTTTTATTGGGTGGTAAATCACCATGTTCTTTCTTTGTCTTCCAATGATGAGTTTGGATTTTCTAATGGGACAAATTAAAGTGCTTATATCCTTCAATTTAGACTTGAGAGTTAATCCCTGTTTCATCTTCATTCTTGGGAAAATTACAGGCAAGTGCTTCAAAGTTGGGTGTTAAAGCTTGAATTTCCCTGTTCGAAGAGAACATTGAGGGCTTTGCGTGATTGAAATATTGTCCCGCGCATTGAAATATCAAAAACTCTGCGTATATTGAGCACATCACTAAACACAATTTACTAATGTAGATCAATACCCATGGTTCCTCAATGTGCACCGCAAAAATCTACCAGGCACTGATAGTTGGAAAAGGTTAATAAGAATTGACATGATGTCAAAACTAATTAGCGCGTTATAAAAGAATATCCCTCTTTCTTCGGTCCATGCAGATGTTCAGAACTATGAGAGCGGAAACATTTTCTTTTGCAGGGCTTGGGTCCTCTACTGTTTCCGGGAAAACACACTTTCCTTTGTATTCAATGTAAGAGGGAAAGTTCTTAACAAAAAAAAAAAAATCTTATAAAAAAAATGTAAGAGGGAAAGCAGATTACAACTGTGTGTTTTTCCCTGCAAGAACAGAGCACATGAAACAGAGAAATCCCCCCCCCCCCCCCCCCCCTTTTAAAAAATTTTAAAGACTTGACGTATACTAACTAGCAAAGGAGGTAAGGTTTTGCATTTTCACCTCCAGTTGCCAAGCCAACCCCCCTTTCTTCAAAGCAGAATCTCTCGCTAGATTGCTCACTTAAACATCAATTTACAGAACCAATTAGTAACCCGTGCTAATTTGTGCAGTCAAATCCATGGCAAACAGAAAGCCAGATAATCAGGACCAAAAGCAGCAAAATTCCTAGAACCACCAATTTTATTTTCATGTTCTGGTACCATATCTTCCTGCGAATTTGAGTTCCTTGCTTTTTGAAATCTTGGGCCTGAAAAGCATTAGTTCCTTCAGGCCTAGAAAGCACAAGAATCAACATTGTAGATATATGACCATAGTCAACTTACCTGTGAACGCAATGTCTCAGTCTTGTCTGCGAGAATAGTTAGATTCTCTCCTCTATCAAGAGCCTGAAAGCATGTAGAGTGAAAATAAAGATGACAAATAACTATCTTGTCTTGCTTTATATCATAAAAACAATTGCATCAGCTACAGTTAAATGTCAATATGGCAACTCAACATAGCGATGGTAACTCATGCTTACAGGATAATTCATGGAAAGAAATTTAGTGATCACAGAACTTTAGTTGCAGATTACACAAATGAAAACTTTTTATTAGTAAATCAATGATTGAAATAAGCATATGTAGACTGCATAGTTTTGCTAATCCACAAGGAGCAATGTGTTCTAGAGTATAAAAGAAGAATTATACTGTCCGTTGGGATCCAATGACTTTGCGTTGTCTTCAATAATTTCAACCCCTCACAATTTTTTGGCAGAATTACAGGGAGGCACACAGAAAGAAGTTGTATAATTTTCAGAAATTGAAGAAAAGACCCTTAATTAAGACTAACATTGAATTATTTTTTTAAAAAAGGGTTAAGTATCAATTTTGCCCCTAAAGTACGTGCCTAAAAGCAATTTTGTTCTTGAAGTTTTCGGCGTAGCAACATTGCCACCGTTAGTTGACCGTTAGGTAACGGAGGGGCAACATTGCTACGTTTTTAAATTTCAGGGGTAAAATTGCTACCTTTTTTGGAGCAATGTTGCCCCTGAAGCCTAAAAACGTAGCAATGTTGCCTCTTCGTTAACAATTCTAACGTTGACCGCAAGGGCAGTTAACAGGGGGCAATATTGCTATGTTTTTAAACTTCAGGGGCAACATTGTTATGCCGAAAACTTCAGGGGCAAAATTGATACTTAACCCTTAAAAAAAACCAAAATTTTCCTACCATAGCATGTAATTCGCAACTCATTAACTGTTTGGCCGTAATCCTTTAAGATTCAAGACGACTTTGCACAGAAATGAATGATTGTTGAAAAGAAAAATTCAGCCTTCCTCTTGCAAAGTAGGCATACCTTGTCAATGTTCTCTAACATTATGCTTTTGACTTCTGAAACTTGAGCCTTTACTTTTATTAGCTTTTCAATCTCTTCAGCATGATCAATGATATATTTCATGTGCTCTTTCATAACCGGTCTGCAAATATGCCCAAATATTATTGCCTATCTTTGTAATGACATATCAACTAAAGATTTAGAACTATATGAGCATACCCAAACACCTTGTTAAGACTCTTGGCGATTGCCGTATCTGCTTTTCCACCACTATATCTTTTCTTAAAGTCTGCTTTCACACGTTCTAGGAAAGCAATGGAGATCTGCTTGCTCACAGATTCCTTCGCAACAACACAGTATGCTGCAACTTACAAAAAGCCCCGTCATGACATGGAAAGCAAGAGCAATATTATCCTCAATGTACTGCAACTTGATGTTTTAAAAATTTATGTGCGTCTTGGAATAAAAAGCAAATATTCCATTTTTTGAAGATGATGCAACATGGATCAAATTTAGACAGAAAGCAACACAAGGAAGTAGCAATATACCAGAAACATAAAGCAGACATGGCGCAAGAAGGAATGAGCTACAGGGCTATCAAAAAACTTCAATATCAGCACTAAAAGAAGGAACAGAACACAACACCCATAATGTAAAAACAATGGATAAAGACTGACCATATCAAGCTTTGGAGAGGCTAGAATCTCTCTCAAGCTGCTACTTGAGCTCTTCATAACCCCCTTACCACCATGACCTTTCTTCTCCACTACTTTCCCATGACTTCTCACTAGCCGTTATCTAGCCTCCCCTAGAGTAAGTCTTTTGGGAATGGATTAACACTTGGGCCAGAAGGCCCCTTCAGATTACTTATGTTGCTTGGCCGTCTATAAGGGTACTTTAGGATTGAGGAGAAAAATTGAGAAGGAGAGGAAAACTCTTATTTAAAGGATGTACAAGATAGGGTGGCTGGTCAAGATTTTCTCCTCCGTTCTCAGTGGCTTAATCCAATTTAAACATGATTTAAAGGACTTTCCCAATTTATCTGCAGAACTTTCCCAAGCACATAAGTAATTTAGCCTTATTTATCGAGGTAAATAAGGCTCGATGAGGTACAGATAAACATCAACGAAGGCAATTGAGAACTGACACAAAAAATAATACCAGAGGTGAAAAAAGGAAAGAGCACAGAAAAGACCACTTATTTATCCCTAGAAAAAACAGAGACGTCGTGAGTTAAATGACTAATAGAGCAGCAAAACTTAATCAGACCTTAGTATCCAGACTCTATTTCTCTGTATTTCAGTGATCACGTGTAAAGTCGACAAAATTCAGACAGAACTCAAGAACCCATAAAAGTAAGCAAAACCCCGCAAGGAAAATCAATCCACAGCTAAATTAAATCCGAAAACGAAATATTGGAACCATTGAAACGGCTTCTAGACAAGTCATATCCATTTCAAGATCAGATCCATTAGTTAAGCAAGCAATTCAAGCCGCACATCATTTTGGTTCGGCGAAGCTAGAACAAACTAGCCATAGAAATGCAACGGCCAAAAAATGTCGCCAGAGAAAGGAGATCAAAGGGATTTAGATATACCGTAACCATCCTCAAGAAGAAAATTGAAAGTATGGTGATCACAATTGTAAGTGAACTTGTTGTTGGAGGAGGGTAGTTTTTGAAGACACTGAGCAGCAATCGCCGGGAAGTTTCCAGTGAACTCAGTGTACTCTGCTAACACCATCGTCCCCCGAGCCACAAAGCTGTATATAAACGATTCCTGACTCATTGCTCAGGCAGTCACGGGTGAGACCGATCGAAGCTCGAACAGAGAGATGGAGAGAGAGCTTTGTCTGATTAATTACATGAGCAAAATTTCTAGAACCCGTGTGGCTTATTTTTCTTTGCAAGGAAGGAACAATTTCCTTTCTTTTTGGGATTGGAAATTAAAGAATCCTGAACTCAATCAACCTTGCAAGGCAACTTGCAATTTGCAAAGCGTCTAGAATGAACCCAACTGAAAACGACAGCGTTTCATGAGGGAAATATAGTTTCCTATCTTCCCAGTTGTAGGCTTGTAGCTAGTAGGAGTTTTTTTTTTTAAAAAAAAATAATTTGATTTGATGATTGACTGTATTTGACAGAGGCCATGATATGAGTCCAGAGGAATAGACCGAGCCACACGCATAATCCGCAGAGTTACTATTACTGGTAAACAATGCTGTGGCTGAAACAGGTATCCAAATAATCAAAGCCAATTAGAGTAAAGTGAAGGATGAGTGAGTATAATAGTTGGCGAGGGGGAAAATATTTATGATTAAAGTGAGAGTGTGCTTTACCTTTTCGGTGCTTTTGTTGACTTGTAGCTTTCTCAAGTCTCCAGCTTATAATCATTCCTATGCATGCTTGAAGATTCCCCTTCTCTTTTTTTATAATAATTTTTTAAGAAAGGGGTTAGGTTTAACCACGATTCAAAGGTAAAATGAAATCTCCCTTCCTTTTATGTGATACCGATGTTCGACAAGGCGAATCGTCTATTACCTTCAGGCGTTAACCTAAGCACCTAGGAGTTAGGATGACTTCCCCAGCGTCTTAAACAACTCCAAAATCGAACTCCCTTCTTTTGATGAGAGTGTCTGACCCCTTTACCAGTTGAGTTCAAGAATAAGAGGTTGAAGATTCCCCTTCTAATTATTCAGTGTATTCCATTTATGAGTGCCATGAATGCATTTCTATATACAAGGGTAATTTAGATAAAATCATAAAATCTAACTTGGAAAGTATGAATTGGAGGCGCTTTCAAAGAATTTGACTTCTAATGCAACCTGGGATATGGAGGTGCTATATTTTCATCCACGCCGTTGATTCATGAGTCATCCACAAACTGCTTTTCCCTATTAATTAATGAAGTCCATCTCCGAGCAAAAAAATGAAGTCCATCAACGTCCATTTTTAGGTTTGGTAGAAGATCTACCAGAATCTCACCTCCATAAACGAGTCTCTTGTGTGGTACCAATGCTAGATTGGTTCAAGCTAGCAAAGTAACCGCCTCCGGTTTTTTTAATGCGTTTAACCTAATCTATGGTGTAATTTTCATTAACAATTATGTTTTATATTTAAGATGAAATAAGTATTAAGTTGGATTGAGATTTTAATGAACTGTTAAAGCTTGAGTATAAATCTCTAAATTGTCACTATCTTAATACACAATGGGTTGAGCTTAGGGGTGGAAACAGGTCAAGTCAGACCATGCCTCACCTTAACAGGCCAGGCCTGTTATGCAAGAAAGTGGCCTGAGCCTGACCTATAGTCTATTACAGGCTAAAATTTTGGCCTGAGCCTGACTTGTTAAAGGCCTGGTCTGACCTATGGCTTGTTAAGAGCAAATGTAAACAGACCAGAAACAGGCCTACAGTATATAGGCCAACAATAGGCCTAGTATAAACAGGCCGAAAACAAGCCTACAGTATACAGGCCAACTGTAATACCCCAGATTATTATTATTATTATTATTATTAATGATGAGAACAATAACAATATAGTAATAACAAAATTTAATAATAATAATAACAATAATGTAGTAAATAAAGATTTAGAATTTAATAATGTTTGTATTATTTTATAATTTATTAATTAGAGATAATTATAGTGATAATAAAAATTTAGAATTTAATTGTATTGTTTTATAATTTATTAATATTGACAATAGTTAAAAAAGCCCAGCCCATAGCTAAACCCTACATTTTAATCATAAAACTTAGGTTTGGCCGTCTAAACCTAGAAAACGCTCGATATTTTCTTGGCTGCTAAATTTTTCTCCGCTACTACACCCTCATTCAGTACTCTCGTCAATTGTTCTCCTAGGAGGTTAGCAACACGGAGACCAGGTAATTCTAATCCCATGAGTCTTAGGTTAGTTTTATGTAAATTTTGATATGTAATTCTAATTCCCATCAGTCTTAGGTTAGTCTTATGTAAATTTTGATAGGTAATCCTAATCCCCATGAACAATAGGTTAGTTTTATATATAGACTTTGATAGGGCTGTTATATATGAAATCCTAATCCCTAGAACAATATAACTTGTGATCAATTTGTCGAATTCCTTTTTAATTAAATGAATGTAATTGTTTTGCCTCGGCTTGCCTACCTCAATTATATATGAATACCCATGCGTCTTTTTGTGATTAAGCAATATTTTGTACTTGACTTGTATACGCATATAATGGAATATCCAATTCTTGGATTGAATTTCCCCTGTGCGTTTTTTTTATTCGGATGATTATAAAGCCCCTAAAGATTTAGATGAGATTTCCAAAGTACCAATTATTTTAATCACATGATTAGAAGTATGAAAATATTAAATGATACTTATTATCATGAGTACCATAAGAGTTATCAGTTCTCATGATAATCTTATAGGAAGTAAAGCGAAAAAGGGATAATGAGTATAAGTCCATAGATTTAGATGATGATCATGAGAACTTCTCATGACAACCTTACTTTATAGGAACCCATTAGTGAAATGGATAATGAGTAGAGCTAAGGATTTAAATGGTGGTCATGAAAATTTCTTATGACAGCCTTATAGAAACTCATGAGAATTTATTTTACAATTTAATTTGAGAAATCCATTTTTGTCTGTATTGAAATAATCTAATAGTGGGAGGATAGCTTTGTGATGGTACCTCCCAAAGTGATGAGCACAATTAGGCTTTGTGCCCTTGATATATTACTTGATGTGAATCGATGATATCCGTTCTTCTCAAAGTGGTGTTTGGCAGGGTTTTCCTGGGACACTAGTAGCAACTTTGGGAAGAGGTGTGCACACTAAGAAGAAATACTTAATGGCCAAATTTGATTAATTGTGACTGGCAAGGTTTCCCGGGTCACAGGGTAGACTGGCAGGGTTTCCCGGGTCTAAATAAATTAAAAAAGATGTCGAATAATGTTTGATGTAATTACCACATGATATATATATATATATATATATATATATATATATATATATATTCGCTTTGATTATTATATTTGTGCCATTTAAATTGTGTTTTATTAGAATTATCAGCAATTGCTGATGTTTGTGTTCATGGACTGCGATGATATTTCGGGGGAGCAGAATTTCAATGAAACAGGTGCCAAGAGTTGGGGCTAGCAGTGAGAAGTGAGAAAGCACCTTCATCTAATTTATTTTGTTCGGAGTAAAACATATTTTGTTTAAGTTTGAATTTACCTTATTTGTAATAAGTAGCCTTGCACTTGTCCTAGTACAAGTGCGGCGGTAACACTCCCCAAGGTTGTTTATTTCGAATTTCATTAATTCATTTATGAAAATCATTTAAATTTTTGTCATTATAACTGTTAGAAATTGGGGGTGTTACATCAACAACAGGCCTAATATAAACAGGTCGAAAACCTACCTAATGTAAACAGGCCTGAGTGAGGGAAATTATTTAGAGATTTAGGGTTCTTGGAGCGAACGAGAGGTTTTGAGTAAGGGAGGGGTGGAGGGATATTAATTAATCTCTTTTATAAAAAAACAATTAATTATTCTTAATAAGCCGGCCTATCAGGCTTAACAGGCCTATTTGGAGGCCTAGGTCTGACCTGTTAAGACAAACAGGCTTTAAAATAGGCCTTGGTCTGACCTTTTAGCCTAACAGGTCAGACCTGATCAAGCTTTTAATAGGTCAGGTCATAGGCTCTTGATAGGTCCCTGACCTATTTCCACCCCTAATTGAGCCTACCGTTGCTGTCTTGGCACTCCACGTCCCTTCAAAACCACTCTGATCCCATGTCAAGTCTCAACCCTTGAGACGTGATTGATTACTTGGAGAATAAATAAATTATGACGAAGCCATAATGCATCAATGCCTTGAAGGGATGTTTGGTACTCTCTTGATCCCAAAAATATTAATATAATTAGAATCAGAAGGAGTACTTCTTTATTTGGGATACAAAGCTTGATTTTGGTAGCGGAAAGTGTTTTTTCTCTAAACTAATCCAAACATATGCTAAATTTGATTTGTAAAAGATAAAAAAGGAATCAATTTACAAACGATGAAAGTTTATATCATTAAAAAGATGTTTATGTTTTTTTTTTTTGAATGTATCTGCTTCTGAAATATGATATATTTTCTAATTCGATTAATAAATATTTTAAGGCATCGCAATTGCCGGAGGAAGGTAGATTAAAGACTGGAAAAATTATATGAAAACAACCATAGCTTTATAAATTATACAATGACAATGTTAAAAATTTAAATTATTGTCTTGACCAAAAAAAAAATTATTGTAAAAATTTTTAAAAAGAGTTTTCAAAATAATTTTCAACCTAAAATAATTTTATATTTGTTATAAAATGTAGTATAAACTAAAGGTAAAGTATTTCTCCAGTCACTGGAGATAAGTTTAGGCTTTAGGGTTTAGAGTTTAGGATTTAATAAGTTTATCTTTAGTGACTCTAAAACTACGTCGTTTTGGATTAATGAAGGGTGTTTTCGTAATTTTGTTTACTTTTTTATCATATGAATTTTACTGAAACACCTTTCATTAATCTACCTAAAATTACAAATATACCCTTCATTAATTCAAAACGACATAGTTTTAAGGTCATTGGAGATAAACTTATTTTCAGTGACTGGAGAAATACTTTTCCCATAAACTAATTATATTTTTCAGGTAAAAAAAACTAATTCTATTCAACTTTTTTTTTGCCTGCAATTCTAGTCAACCTTTGGTCCTAGATCATTACAAAAATATATAAAAATTAAAAAATTAATAAAAAATACCACTTGAACATCAAATCTTATTGACAATAATGATAATGAGATTAATAAAAACAATAAAACAATTTATAACTCGTTTTATTGAAAAATCACTTATTTAGGATCTTAAAATTCAAATAGTATTTTTTTTCAAAAATTTATATTAATATATCGATCATTTTTGTTTTTTTGCAAAATTAAATTCGGAAAATGAAAACGGCCAGTTCTCATAATTTTTATTTTATTTTATTTTTTTTGGGTAAACCCAGTTCTCATAACCTCACTGTCGCCAATGTCTAATATCCCGCCGAGGAGCATATCTTATCATCAGATTTCAAATTTGAGTTCTTTTGTGTTCTGTCCTTTGTGCATTGTCTCCCGAGTTTCATTCTCATCTCTGATTCTGAGTTTACAACGTTGTACCACTGCCCACTGTTCACATCAAACCCTAGAAATATTGCGTTGGACTTTCCGGGATATTCCAATCCGATCGCCGATGGCTTCCCCTGAATCTACCACAGCTCCTGCCCCATTATCAGCTGTAAACTCCTTTCTTCTGCTTTATTTTCTATCCCATTCAGCATTTTTATTAGGGATCAACAAACTTGCAGCTTGTTGCTGCTCAGTAATGAAAACTCTTGGCTTTATTACGGATTATTAATTTTCTGATCTTTTGTCCCTCAGACCAAGGAGAACACGGCTCCGGTTTCGTCCAAAATCGTGGTACGTTTCTCATTTTTGGTTTATCTGTCAAGTAGAATTCCATCTAAACATTTATTTTCAAGGTTTGGTGCTTCGAGATTGTACAAAACAAAACATAGGCAACTTTAAACTTTGTTGGCTGTATTTTAAGGTCATTTAGCTTGATGTAATCTTGAACTCTTCGAATTGCTGTGCCCAATTCCAGGAACTAAACCAGTCAAGAACGGAGCTTCTTAACAGAATTCAGAGTTTGAAAGAGGTGTTATTTATCGGATCTTTTCAAAATCCGAAGTATTTCTGTGATATTACGTCAAAAAACTAACGATTCGAACCTGTTTTGTGCATTTTGATTTTTACCTTTCGTGGATTTGTTGTTTATTTCCCTTTTGCCGATTCTTTCTTTTCCTTGCCACCAGGATTTGCATAATTGGAGGTCAAAGCTAGATACTCAAGTGAAGGTCTATCGCGATGTGAGTGATAAAAAAACTCAGCAAAACGCTGCATTATGCTTCATAGTTTTGTTCTAATATGTTTATACCTCATATCATATTACTGCTTCCGTGTTGTTTAGTTGACTATATAGATATATGACATGTATGCTCAGACTCTTTCTTTCTTTCCGCCCCACAACAAACACCAAATGCAATATATATGCCTTGAAGATGATTAAAGGGGTTTTATACTTGTATTTCTCTTCATGATAGTATAATTGTTAAATTTTTCAGTTACTTTTTTAGTTAGTTTTCATGTTAAGTGCAGTGGTGCTGATTTGGGAAATGATCAATAGCATCTATAAATTGCAATACGATATGTGTTCTTTTGCTGAATTTGTACACGGTGTGTTTATTTTGGGAGTTGATTCAACAGGGACTTCTCAATAGTGCAGCTCTAGCATCTCAAAGAAAAGCTTTTATGATGTAATACGGATAGAAAATTTAATTTAATGAGATCTTGTGTTTAGAACTTTCTGGGTAAATGGTGCTGGTTTATATTAATGTCTTTTTTCTCTAATGGTGCCCATAGCTGATGAACAGTTTGTTTAGATAATGAAAGTTGATGAGAAACCAAAAAATGGGTATTTGACGCTCATGGTTAACTGCAATTGACAAAAAACCTGTAGTGTAATGTTACTATCCTAATAGATGAAGTTATGCATGTGATAACTGCAGTATGACTGCCCTAGATATAAGGATTTTCCATGGTCACCATTTACATTTTTATTTTGGCATTGCAACTCAACCATTCTCTTTCGGTTTATGCAGGAGCTTTCTGAACTCAAGAAGACACTCAATGTTGAGGTGGAACAACTCCGAACAGTAAGTGCGATTTTAGTCTTCTCCTAGTGTGCTCTTTTTCAAATGATATTTGTTTGAATTTTATTTGCAAAATCAAAACCAGGAATTTCAAGACCTGAGGACAACCCTTCAGCAGCAACAAGAGGATGTTTCTGCTAGTTTAAGAAACTTGGGGGTAATTCTTGCATTTGGCATTGTTATCTTTGAAATTTTCTCTCAGAATTGTATGGTTTAGTTCCAATTTCAAGTTTGCCAAGCATAATAAAAACGGTTGTGCTGTTTTGCAGGTAGATGAAGTTTCTGGAAATGGTGAGAAAGTAGAGTCAAAGGAGACAAAGACTGAAGAAACTGACAAAGAAGAGGAGGTGTTGGCCAAGGAAGACACTGTTAAAATAACTGAAAACTAAATGGGAATTATCTGTATTTGCAATTAGTAATGCATACGCTGAGAGGACATGAATGAGTGACTTTATGCGTCTTTGTATTATTAGTTTATGTTGTGTTTATCAAGTAAGAATGATTCCAACCTGGTTGTTGTGGGGGAAAACAAGATTATATCATGCGATTAATACTTAATTTTGCTGTTCTGCCTTCATTGTGTGCAATTCATGTTCCCTTGTAGTGCCTGATTTTTACTTTCATGTGGAAATAATAAGCCAACCGTGTGTGTTCATTACTTCAGTGGCAATTGAGTTTTCTTTCTATGGACCGGGCCATCCCATTTTACTTTCCATCCAATTCCTTTATCTTAGGGCGCTGTATGGTACGAGGGACTTCAAGGTGAGGGGAAAAATTTGAGTTAAAGTTAAGAAAATTAAAGAAATTGGGTTACAAAATTTTGACAAAAATAAGATGTATGATAACAGAATTTGAAAAATTAAGTAAAAACTTTTAATCTTACTTCTCTTATTTTTTTAAATCCAACTAAAGAAAATTCCCTCCGCAGAGCCCTGTAACCTCATCTCATCATGCTTCTCTCAAGTCATTTTCCTCTTGCACCCAGCTGTTCATGAACAAGGTCTCAGAGGAAAATTCGGCAAATTGGCATCACCGGGTTCAAGTTACGAGAGTGAGCTTGGTTTGGGTTGTATTGAGTAGCTTGAAATAGTAAGAAAGTTTAATCTGGAATTAATGTTGAACCAACCATGAGTTGTACGGATCGGGGTCATGGCAGTGTGGAGATCAGATGGCATTAAAAACCCAAGAGGTTCAGTTCACGTACGAGTACGTAACTATGTACCGGTGGCATACATAACGTGAGATCTCTCATCATTTAATGATTTGCATAATAATTAAAGTTGCCTATGTCAGCGGGTGAAGTGAACTTCTGATTGAAGAAATAAGTTAACGTTTGGAAACAGGAAGGGTTTGATATACAAGTGCTTATGATCCAAGTAATTTTACTATTCATCAAACAGGTATCTCAGTTAATTTTCATTTGTAGGTACGCCTCTCCTTGCTCAGTTACGGAGCCCAATGCGATAGTCATGATTGATGGCTTCTTTAAATCTCTCTACCTACCCCATGTAATGCAGCTTGGGGCTTAAATGCGTGCATTATTTATGCACATAATTCAAAATTTGACTTAATAACTGAGTTAAAAAAACCCCCTCTGCTTAACTGATCTTAATTTAATTATGACACTATATATTGATATTGAAAGATCAGAATCGCTTCGGTGAAAGCATGTTTGAAGGAAAAGTGAATTTCTGTGGGAAAATAAGGGCTGTGAAGGCATAGGGACTAGACTATATCCCCACTTACTGGTGGATTGCAGAATATATTTGCGATTATGTGGACCCGTGACCTCCCTCAATCAGAAGTCAAAGTCATCACCTCTAGAAACTTTAATATTCTTGCCCCACAAATCTCTGCTTTTTCTTATTCACATAAACTTAAATAACATAATTAGTTGAGGTCACCAAAAGGAATCCAGCCAAAAAAATTTCAAAAATTGCCATAAATAAAACTTTTAAATTTAAAACTGTAAATTTTAAGTTGTCAGCTCAAAGCTTTAGTTCCTTATCACGTTTACTGTATAACAAAAGTTAATTAAAAGATGGTTGAGAGAGTTTGATATGAGCAATAAATGGCCCTAGTCATATGTGCTTATGTGGGAACAAGTTGAGAGAAGACTAGTCCTTTGTTTGTAGGGGGAAGTAAATGGAGGGAAGTAGGTGAATTCAAGTGATTTTATTTGAAAGAGGTTCCTTGTGGGCAGGGCATGTATTCTTGAACCCAATTGGAGCTTTTTACCTTGTCCTCTCTCCTATTCCTTGGTTCCCTTATTTCCCTCCTTCAAGCAAAAATTGTCCTTTCCTAGGAAATGATGTGGGCCAAATTTAGCGACCTGGAGTGGTCCTATTCAATCAGTCAAACCCTAAAAAAAAAAAAAAATTGTTTTGATGCATCCACTTTCATGCAAATAATAATCCAACTTAATATATATTATTTGATAGGGGAATCTTATCTGGAAGAATTACAACTAGCTCAGGTTCATGGATAACAAATCACTCGCCATCACAAACAATAAAACATAAGCTTACAACATCCATAATGGACAAAAAGAGATGAGAGTGAAAAAAGAATATAAAAACAATATAATAATACTCAAGTGTCTTGGGTAAAAAGGGAAGAGAGCGTATGTTAAGAGAGAAATAATAGAGTAGAATAATGGTGAGATTGCAAAAAGATGGAAACAATGTGTTCTTCTGTCATTGTCTCATTATACTTTGGTGGCCATCCTGGCCTGCGCACTTTGCTCCCTTACGGAGTACATATTACAGAGTACATTCTTGGCATTTTCCCTTCTTTAAGCCCCACACTCACTCTTCTTCTTCCTCTTCCTCTCTATAATTTCAAGTTTCTTACTTGCTCCCCATTCCTGCAACGTCACTTCTCTTTCTCTGGTACAATGGATGCAAAATCTGCTGAAGCTGCCTCTCAGACTTTGAAGTATCAGGTAATCACAACCCATTAATCACAACCTAATCTAAATTTAGCTTCTTTATCTTTATATCTTCTCAAGTCTCAAACTTGTATTTTTTTTTCCTCTTCCCTCTGTTCCTCAGACATGGCTCTTGAAAGTTCCTATCCACTGTGAAGGTTGCAGGAGGAAAGTCAAGAAAGTTCTACAGAGAATTGATGGTACAAACAAATTAAGCTTAAGTAGAAAATTCTTCTACTCACTCTTTTGTATGCTTTGGCTTGGATACGCTTGAACAGGGAATTGACTTGAAAGTTGAACTCTTTCTTCAGTATTATGCTTCTGCTTGGCTTCTTCCTTGTTCTTTTTCCCATGCATGACTAGATTATGAAGCTCCTAACTTTGCCGAGTTAACCCAAATCCTTGGTCATGGTTTTCTTTAACCTGCAATGGCAACCGTAACAGAGATTTCATGTTTGGAAGCTCGTTGCTTTTTTACAGGTGTTTTCACGACAACAATCGACCAACAGCAACAGAAAGTAACGGTCACCGGAAATGTTGGCGTTGACATCCTGATTGGAAAGCTGATCAAAGCAGGCAAACACGCCGAAATTTGGCCGGAAAATGTGACCGGAAAGGGAAAATCCTCCGGGAAAGCAAAGAAGAAGAACGAACAAAGAGACCCAGAAAGCGAGGAAAACCATTCCACTGATAAATCCGAATCAAAGCCCAACTCCGACAAAAAGAAGGGACTTGAAAGTGTTGCCAACTGTGACAACAACAACAAAAACAAAACCAGCGACTCAAAAAATGGCGCCAACACAACAGTTATTCCTCCGGTTGGTAATCAGACTCCAGCGGACGGTCATAAAGGTGGAGGAAGCGGAGACGCCGACAAAAAAAGCGGCGGAGGTGGCTCTGGCAAAAAGAAGAAGAAAAAGAAAGCAGCTAGTGCTGGTGGTAACAATGGTTCGAATTCAGTAACTGCACCTGCACACACTGAATTCCAGACTCCAGGGCGAATGAATCTCAGCCCTACACATCAGCAATCATACACTTACCCTGAAACCTACTATCCTTCTATGGCTTATCTAGCGACTTATAATAGATCATATCCTATGGGAAGAATGGGTGGTGGCCATTCTTCTTACTATGTTCCATCATCATTACCCTACATGCAAGCAGGCCTAGACCATGAAATTTACCAGCTGCAATCTGCACCGTTGGTTTCCTTTGAGATTTTCAGTGATGAAAATGCCAATGGATGTTCTATTATGTGAAGATCAAGACCTGGAAGGGAAGAGAATGTGAATGTGAATGGCCAGAGATGGTTTTGTAACGTAGGGAAAATACAAGTCAAGGTCGGATATTATTTAGGTTTGATTTTACACTTTGTTAGTAGGTTATTTTGGTACTTGACCAAAGTATACATGATGATGTAGTTTTCCCTACAAATGGATTTCTATCGTCATGTTTTAATATGGAAACCTTGACATTCATATATATGATTTCAAGTGTGCCCGACAAAAACTATTCCTTCATGACCTAATGGTTAAGAATAGAATGTGCTTATTATATAATCCACTCAAACTTTGACTGCCCTGTAAAGGGATCTCATATTTCAGTCTCTGCTAGTAGTAAAGTGTTCAGACTTCAGACACTATTCAAATTATAGCGTTTTTTTTTTTTTCCAAATGAGAATGTAAGAAAATAGATAATGAATGTAATTAATAGATGAAGGTTGACATTTTACCTTAAAAAGAAGAAAGAATGAAGGTTGACATTCACTTATGCTTGATGATTCAAGAGCTAATCCAGTGATGGAAAGAGAAAACAGAGAATGATACGTTTGACGGAAAGGACAAGTTTTGAAGCTGAAAACTGATAAAGAGACTTGTATTGTGTGACTGAAAGAAGAAATTCGCTTTACACTGAAATAGGCATCAAGACAAGCCTAATAAATCCATATGCTACCAAAACAATGATCTCATTATTCAAGGCTATGTGACATTAATTAAGCACAATTTAGAAACCAAATGCAATTCGTGGTGAAGGCTGATTAATTAGTATAGTTACTGCTACTAGACAGTGGCATTTATAGTACGGAGCTAGGACTGCATTAATTTTTCAACGTCTAGTGACACGTGATTTGTGGTGTCTTCGTTTGCGGGGCTCTGTGGGCTTTTATACGATTTAAAACATGTCATTGTATATTTCATGAGCAGATTACATCGTTCCCTGTATTTGAAGCTTATCTAACTTACACCTTGCTGGTCAATATGGGGATTTTTTTTCCTTCTTTTTTCAAAGAAAGATGTTCCAAGTTTTGTCTTGGAATAAAATATCCACTCTGAAATGAGTGGGTAAGTGTTTATTTGCTGAGAAGGATGATTAGTCATTAAGAGATACTATGACAGAAGTAGAGCTTACTGATATGGATGAGAAGCCAATATTACCACCTTTGGTCGATGATGTAGAATGATCAGAAGGAGATGACTTTACTTGAATTAGCATCTCATACCAAAAGTACCAATCCTTTGTTGACATTCGGCACTGAGGTCAGAAGCAGATATTATCCTCATTAGACCCCGTTTGTTGAATCGAATAATGTGTGTTTGTGAGAGAGAGAGAAAGGGAGAGAGTACTAGTGTTAGTAATTTGTCATTCTGACAACAAAATGCTGCATTGGCCGAAAAAAGGAAAAAACACCAATGGTGGTGCTTCTTTCAAGCAACTGGCCAAAGAGTCCATCTTTAGCATAATTGCAATGTTTTTTTAGGGTTAAAAACAAGTGAAGGAAGTCTTTCTGTTGAATAAAAATAAAAATCATCAAACGATATGGAATATTTTTTCAATAGCATTTAGAATCTCAAATTAATTTTTAGTCCAATTAACACCCTAAAATATTTTTTTTTGTGGCATCTAGTATGTAGCACCCATTACCCAGAAGTATTTTTTTAATAGCACCTAGTATCTTGGGTTCTGAAAAATATTCTATGGTGATGGATGACTTTTTTTTTTTTTTTAAAGGCTTCATTAGCTTGTTTTTACCCCAAAACTAGGCAGTACTGTGGCAAAGGATGAGAGTGAATGAGAAGGGTAAACAAGGGAATCTCAGTCCTAATTGCAACCATATCGCACAGTGAACGCCACTTTTTGTTTGCCAAGTCTCATTTTAAGGCCAATCATTTGGCATCGAATTTACACCTCAAAAGCCAAAAACCGTTGAGGCATCTTGCTGCCGCCACTGACATCACACCACCAAACTAATCCTAATAGTACTATGAACAAGTTGTTTCACGCTTACCATATATATCCAATTCAAAGTGATGTTTAGTCTTCAATGAATGGTAAACTTAGCTGTTAGAATACTGATCTCCTTTGAACTTGAGAGTTAAAAGTTATGTGAGATGGCAAAAACGGCATACGCGCATATATTGTGGAGGCAGGCATGTGAGTGATTTTGGATGTGGACCAAAACCAGTGCGAACATCAATAGGAAAATAAAGTGAATAAAAGCATTAAAGCAACGAGCATGTGTCTAGTCTATTGTAGTTTATTATCAGAAGCTTGAAGCCCGAGAAGATAAAAAGTGGAACAAGCACAAACAAGTGCCCTCGCATGCAAAAAGAGAGCGTAAAAACAGATCTCAGTTGGGTAGATGGTACTGCACTACTTAATGCTGGGGCTTCAAAAAATCATGTCTGCACATGAATAAAATCTATCAGATTCATTATTCTTTCGTTGAATTCTGAAAACTGATGCATCATTACCGTTACAAACATGCATAATACGTTAATTTATAGCTTATTTAAGCCGAAGTTTTAGCTTAGTTCGAAAAGTTACAAATCCTAGCATTTTCCATCATATACAATGAGAAGTATTCAAACTTCTTTCTTCGTATGGATTATTATTTTTTGTTTTGTTTTGGATAAACAAAGATTTTTCTGGACTTTGAATATAAAGATACAACGAAATCGTCCGGACTTCTTTCTTCGTGTTTGATGTTGTCCTTTCTTCTACTCGTATCTAACAACTTTTATTTCCACACTTAAATTTAGACACAGGCATATTTCTTAAATTTGCATGCTTTAGGGAAAACACACAGACACTTTCATTTCTTGGATTTTTGAACGAAATGATGATACCTACCGACCAAGGCCTGACGATTCTGGGTTCTAATACTAGGCTAGATATATACACTTATGAGACCCTAGGAAATACTACTTGAAAGCTTAGATGCAAGTTGATGCCTTTGAAGTCCGATGACTCGTCCCAAGAATTATCACAATCACGGTCACGTCATCATGATACCTCCTCCTCCTCCCGGCGGGAACATTCATCAACTCTTCCATGCTGAAACCTGCATGAGCCTTGCTTAGCTATCTTCTAACCATTCATCAAACAGAACACATACACCATCACAAAATGAATTTTATTTTATTATTATTTTTTTTTTGGGGGGGGGGGGGATAGGATAAAACTTCACAAAATGACCTGCGGAAATGGCTGCTCTTGCTACAAGCTGCTCGATAAGAAACTTAGCTGGATCACCAAATGGATTGCTTAAGATATAAGACTCAACAAGCTCCACAGCCTCATCATTACTGAAGAAGTCAAATAAGCCATCACTTCCTACAATCACAAATTGATCAGAGTTTGAGATCTTATGCACATTCAGTGATGGTTGAGAGGAAACATATGGAGGGCTTATAAGATCTCGAACTCGAAGGATTCCCATCAGCGCATCATTCAGACATTTCTGCATAGGAAGATAAGAAGAAAAATCATATCAACTTGTTAGGTAGGACAGTAACAGTTTTTTTTTTTTTTTAAAAAAAAATATTCTGTAAGATAAATTATGTGTTTAGAAACCAGAGAACTCAGGAAGAATGACTAACACTTCCGTTCATGTGCTAAATGTCCAAAACTTCCTGTTTTTTGCCAATTAATCAGTAGTACCTTTTTCAAGTAACCTACTCCTAACGCACGAGTAACCTTCAGTTTTCCTTTCACTTTTCCTCCTATAATGGCTTTAGGATCATCTGGGTGATCAGCCAGGAGTCGAGCTCTTTCAACATCATTGTCAACGGTATGGCTTTCTGTAAGCTGGATAGCTTGAAGTTTGCCTCTTGTGTTACATGTTGCTAATACAGTTTTGCTGTCACCTAAATTAAGTGTGTACAAGTCATTCCCATGAAGAAGCACAAGCAAAACACAAGATCCAACAGAAACTAAATCAGGCCGTTCCTCCATTTCCTGCTCAACCATGTACAAGAAATCATTCTCCACCTGACTAAGAGAGCGTTCAAGGCTATCAAGTACCCCATCTGAAAATGATTTATATGGCGCTCCTACCTTAGCAGATAGGTCACTCTTTGCCAAACAGCCAAGATAAGAATTGTTGTTTCCCTCAAGTTTTGACAGAGATTGCTCCTGATGAACCATGAGAGTATCATCCAACTTATAGGATCCACCCAAACCCACATCATTAGAAGCTTGATTGGAATCTGGCTCAAATCCCCAATACAATGCATTAAAGTTAGATATAATTGTGTCATACACAGTACCGGCCAGAAAGTCGGCAGCATCTCTTCCATTAAAGCCGTCATAAACTGCACAAAAGAGCCAACCGTTTTCTTCAGAACAAACAGCTTGAACTCTATCTTCGCCAGCAGCTCCCCCTGCAGCTTGGACTTCCATGGCATTAAAAAAACCTTCACTCTTGGAAGGAGCACTCATGCATTTTAATGTACAAGAGTCATAATCAAGCAAATCGCTTGGAGTTGGTGGACTGCAACTTAAGTTTGAGAAATTACTCTGGAGAGAAGATGATAATATATCCAACCTTGAAAGATTTGGAGAAGAGGGTACCTTACGGAATGAATTGGGTGAGTCCCAAGTTGGAAGTATTTCTTCTCCTAGCAGACCATTGCAGATGTTTGTGTTGGCTAACGTAGCATTTGCACTCAAGGCTGCACCAGACAAGCAGGAGAAACTGCTTGTTCTGTGAACTTCGGGTAGAATGTTATAGCCTTTCGCAGCCTCACAAGGTATACTTCTTTGGCTATTGCATTGATAGCCAAAACTAATTTTAAGTTCTCCTTCAGGACTAAGCATGCTTGATTTCCTGTTTTAAGAAATTTGTTGTCAAATGTCACCAAAACCACAGGCATAGAACATGTATAAAAGAACTTGTTATGATTTCTGACACGTTATTGAACCACATTAGAAAAATACTTATCATCTACACGGAGAAAGCCATTTTATCAAACAGAAAACTTTAATGCATTATCTCCAGATAGAAAAATGGCCTGCTTAATATACCTCAGAGACGTCGAAAGAATAAAGTATTCACTCAATGGAATTTTGAAGCTTGCATCTCATAATTGGTGTGCAACTATCATCTCTATAAAACAAAAATAGAGAAGTGTGGAAAAAATCATGCTCAACAGAAGCTCTTCAATACATATAAATATTCATTAAGTGCATTTTTGGCCCAAGAGTCTTGATTCAAGTGACAACTTCTCTGGACACAAGAGTCAAGTGGTCCTAGATTGATCTAGGTCCGGTACCCTCACTACTCCCAAAGCCTTGTACCTTCTTCATAACAAACAAAACAATACACCTCTTAAGTCATATTCTAAAAGCCAACTGTCAAATATTGTACAGGAGTTGGTGCGGTTGCCATTGTCGCATTCCTCTCAAACAAAAAAGACCAAAATGTTTTCCCATCAGGAATAATATACTAAGATGTCAATAATGATACTTAAACCAGAATATAGACCTTAGGATTTGATAAAGACCACATCACAACCACCACCACCCCCAACAAGAAAAAAGAAAAAAAAAATTGATCAAGTTCTAAATGAATTGAGCCCAAAGGTCTCTCTGTAAAAGTTGCAGCAACAAAATGGACAGACAGACACTGAATTCTATAAACATAACGCTATGTCAATCAAACCTCAATGGACTTTTTTGCACACTTTCTCCCTCTTAGAAGTCAGAAACAAAGCTTCAGAGAGAGTGATCCATATCATGAGACTGTACCTATTGCCACTTGATGTAACAGTACAATAGACAAAAACTAGAGCGTAAGAAACTTGAGAGAAAATAAATTACCCAATGCTCATTTTGTTAACAGTTATCAACGAGTTATTCTTTCAACAATCCAAAACTTCAGACTAGAATGCCATTAAAGCGTATTTTTAACAAAAATCCAAACAATTACACACTTTTCCCCTTTATTTCAATACAAAAGCCAACTATTTCGTGAAAATAAACAAAAAAGTGAAAGATTGAATGCGAAGTTTGAGCATAAACGTTACTTGAACAAAACATACAGAACAGAAAACGAAATCCCACTTACCAGCAGATCCTCAACAAAGCACACGAAGCCAAGAGAGACGACGAAATCAGAATGCAGCAACATACATACTGCAACGTGCATATATATAGAAGCAGAATGAAGCAGAGGGAATTAAAGTGTGACTTTGCAAAGTTAAAGCAAATCAGAAAGCTGAAGAAGATCTCTGAGAAAATTTTAGATGTAGAAGGTGTGTGTGGGAGAGAGTGAAAAGGAGTGTAAGTGGAGAATCTGTATCGAAGTGGTACCGAAAAGCGAAGCTTTACATGAGGGCATTGGATGGTAGAGAAGGGTCTCTGCCAAATTTAGAGGAATTTTTCCATGGCTCACATTTTGGTCTCTTTTGTCGATTCCCGGTGTTTATCGTTAAAGTCCGGTTTTTTCCCGAGTTTTATCCAAGCACGGACACTTGCACATTTATGTACTCATTCATAAATCTAATATTGTGGCCTGTGGATAGTGACGTTGGCTTGTGAAATTACCTTGTTATCCTTGCCTGGTCAAATAACAATTCCTCGTCCATTTGCTAAATCCTACCCAAATGCTCTTCATCTCATTTAGATTTAGATGCCTCATGGGACGACAAATTCTCTATATTTCAGATCGTACGGGAGGGAGGATTGAGTAAGAATATGAACTTCTTTGGTGATGACGATGTTTGTGGCAATTTCAATGGTAATGTTAACAAGTAAACCAAGTTATGGAATTAGAATAGGATGCTCATGCTGTTTTATCGCTCCGCATGTATAGATGCTGCGTTTGAATTGAACGGTTCAACGTTTGGTTCCATCAATTATTTACCTAACTTTTGTACTGATTTATCTTCTAACGTGTAAAGGCCAAACCAAAGCCAATCATTCCAAAATAAAATGTCCTAAAACCTATCTTGGTTCTTCACTTCTTATCATGCTTTTTGCATCCTTGAACTTCAAAAAGAGTGAACAATAGTGTTGATATGATTATCCTTATTCGGCCCCATGTCAGATGAAAGAAATAAACGGCTGCTAGGAAAAGAAAGTAGTCAAGATTATGCATTCTATATGCAAATTAATATGGACCACTTTGTTATCTAAATTTGCAATTTTGTTGGGAAGTTGAATGCACCAGGTGCCAAGACCAGCCATTACCGTCCATTTAGTTTTGGCGAGAGACCCTGCTCGTTAATCTTTCACATGAAAATGGACGTTGTTCAAATTCGCAATGATCACGACGTGCATGAACTCATTCAACCATTAATGCAGCCAGATATGGACCAGAACACTTATCAACTAGTCAAGTAAAAAAATTAATTAATTAATTATTATTAATATTATTATTACTACTACTACTACTATTACTTTTTTGAGATAAAAGCCCAAAGATACAGACGAGTTAGAGAAAGTAATGTTAATTTTTGATCTCGAGATCTTTCATGCATATAAAGAAGGATTGAAATGTGCTAATTATCTAACCAGAATGACTCAGGAGGTTGATTAACTAGGATTTTAATGTCTTCTAACTGGCACCGCCTACAACTTGTTTGAATCTATTTAAACTAAATAGAATGTGGTGAATGGTCTCAGATTCCGAAAAGTGCTTTTTAACTTATAGACTTTGTAAACCACAAGCAAATAGCTTGCTGTGGTAATCCAAAATAAAAAAAATTATGACAATAAATTTAGAGGACTCAAAAAAGAACAAGCATAACAGGTACAAATGTATACCGGATCAATCATAGCATTCAGAGAAGTTAAGAGAATAAGCTTTCAACAATCTAAGAAGCACTCAAAACTATCAACCATACACGTATGAAAAATATCCCCTCTGCAAATTCATGATCCGTACCGTACAAACGATGACAAGAAAGAACATCTTCGCTGGTATCACAAACTTAACCGAATTACAAGTATTTTAGTAAAGCATCATCATTGAGTAGTGCATAGCTAATCTCGTATCAGGTCTGAAACTTGGTCTCACTATGGAGTTCCCAACAACATCTACTAAATGGCTTGCTCTAAGTGAACAATAGGATCAGGACTCAACATTGTAATAGACTTTTGTTGATCCCTTCTTTGACCGAATTTGAGAAACCTGTACAAATGTGTACCGCATCAATCATAGCAAACAACAGAAAATTACAAAGCGAGCAACAAAAAAGTCTCTACAGGACAAAGATCTGTCGCTCACTGCTTCAGAAGTAAGGCATAATAACATGCAAAGTTAGTAAAAATGAAAAATGAAAAAAAAGTCAAAAAAAGTCAAAAAAAGTCATGAAGGACTACAAAGTGCGTGGATGGTTTTGCTGTTATGGGGAACAATGTTCACTATCTCTCTTCTACATGCATATGCCAATACAAAGAGATTATAATAATTAATCTTGCCATCTCACCAAAGACAATTAAGAGAAATAGCACCATATATCTTCAACATAATTAAATAACAAAGATTTAAGGGGGAAAACGTGTAGGTCACAGCATTACAGAATCACAACTAACATATAAATATCTGGTTGATCAGTGAAGCAGATAGGTTTCAGACCTTAATGCATCCGATATCTGAAATATTAGAAACATGGGTACCACCACAGGGACAGCCAGGAGCATCTCCTATCCTCACAGTGCGAGGCGTACTTCCCTGCCATAGTTGGTGCATTAATATCAAAACACACTGTATATCACTACCCAAAAGAAAAGGGGGAAAAAAACTCAGAACAGAATAAACCAGACGTAACATCTGTTTTTCGTATTTGGTCTCATGTAACATAAACGAATATATTCATTTAACAGAGTTAGATAACAATCGCTAGGTGTCAACTAATGAAAGAATTACCAGCTTATAGGTTTCTCTCACAGTCCCCCCTCTCCCCAACCCTCCCAGGCGCACTTGGACCGTTGGATCCTTGATCCAACGGTCCAGATCTTTTTTTTTAAAAAAAAAAAATTTGTCTTTTTCGAAAAAGACAAAAAAACAAAAATTTTTTTTAAAAAGATCTGGACGATGCGCCTGTGAGAGAAAAGGAGAGGGGCCGACTGGGAGAGAATCCGCTCGCTACAACAAGCAAGGACAGTGCCTAGGCACCTGTTCTGGCTGTTCATGTCCAACATCCTAAATTTGTTTGTCATCAAGAAGGTTCATAATTAATATTTAATACATATCGGCTATTGCATATGAAGCACTGCAAACAACATATTTATTATAGAAGTATGCCGATTCATCTAAGGGAAAAAAGGAGGGCACTGTTCATGGACACAAAAGCAGAAAGACATCCTGTTAAATAGTTGGCAACTTTTACAATTCACAAATTAATGGCCAAAGCAAAACCTACAACTTGTTTGGTGCAAGAGTAAAACACAGTTATTTGTAATATGATTATAATTTTGTGTGAGTGTATTGATAAACTAACCTTCGGAACATAATCAGGAAGGCAACCGCCACAAAGCACAGCTGCTTCATCATATGGTAATATAGCAACATAAACCTAGGCAGTGAAATCAACAGTTTGAGAACCAGGTGCATTTTGTGCGTGAGTGTATTAAAAAGCAATTTATGAACACAAGACTTACTTTTCCTCCCACAGAAATTAGCCCATTAGCTTCTTGCTCCAAATCTTTTTGCTTGTTCTGCACTTCATTTTGTGGAATTGTTCCTTTATATTCTACCCAAGGCCTGGTGACAATATAGAAGGAAGTGCCAAGAAATATTTGCATCTCATGAGCAGATTCTCAAAAACTTAATTGTGTGAGGTACAATAGTACGCAACTATTTGTGGTTAATTCTCCCTAATAATCACTCTAATGATTAGTATTTCCGCATAAAATCAGAGATTAGACTGATGTATTATTGTTTGTCAGTTTGTACATTGGAATACTACGTCCAGTCAAGTGAAAGGCATAAAGCATAAAGGAATCAAGCTGAATGCAACGGTTATTAACTTCCAACCCTTTTCAGGTTCCATATTTTATAGGTAGCTAGCTATACATGTAATACACATAATAACCAAAGACCCAAGAAGAAGAAGAAGCAAGTAGAATATATACCCATCAGGAAAATGGTAAGCTTTGCCAGGCTCCAGATGACCCAATCCTATTCTGGGCAGACAACTATCAAGTAAATGGCCAGCTGAATGCAACCTATATGAACAAATGATTGAAGTATTAGAATGAAACCAAGGAATATCATGAATTCTCTTACAAGCAATTTAATAGTCGTACATTCAGAAGATAAGAAGACATATGATGTATGCCAAAACATGCAACGATGACGTCTCTTTAATTGAGACCACCATTTACTGTGATCGCATTACTTAACAACAGAGATGAATTTCCACAAGACAAGTATAATACAAGTGCCATGACATCCCCCCCCCCCCCCCCCCCCCCCCCCCCCAAATGAAGTTTCATTATCTGGATGCAAAATGAATTTCAGCATTGCAAAATTTTATACCTGGAATTCAGCTTTCGCCGGGTATCATCAACAACAAGTGTGACCTCTCTTCCCGTCTCAACTTTGTGTTCAACATCCTGACCCAAATTCTCAAATATTCCATAGTGGAAAACCTAAAGATATACAAAAATGGGCAATAGTATACAAAAATGGACAAACCAGTTAACCAAACTAGTAAACTCAGGTTCACATTCGAACTCACAATTCCATCTTTTGATCGAACGTCTTGAACCACAAACTTGCAGTCTGAACCAGAAATGCGTATGAAGCCAGTGTCGGCCGGCTGACCACCACCTTGCGGATAGAAGATAGTGCGATCTAATATCAAAGCATTTCTTTCATCATCTCCCTTTCAGGAAAACAAAAACAACAAAAATTCAGAGAAAAGACCAAAAATAATTTTTGATGCATTTCCAACACATCACAGAAGTAGTAGTAATGTAAACCTTTAAGTGGGAAAGAAGCGTAGCAGTAGATTGGAGCCTCCACATGTCATCGAAATAATCGAGCTTTGTCGAACTCAAATCCATGGCGGTTCGCTGGTTGAGGAAACGAGTACCGGATCGGTCAGCATTCTGTGATATTATTACTATGTTAGTGCTTGGCGGCTGTTGTAAAAGGTATATCGCGTTTTTCTTACGCTGATTGACTAAAATAAATAAAATAATAATAATAATTACCCGATTAAGGCATTGTATAAATTATTTTCCAAAATAATGTTCACACCTCCAGAGGCTTAAGAGGGCCCCACGCCATTGGTAGTGGCGTGAGGCTCTGACACGCCTCTGGAGGCGTGAGGCTGTCTCACGCCTCTGGAGGCGTGAGGCCAGAGGCGTGAGACACTCTAACGCCTTTAATAAAAAATTAATTGATTGATTAAAATGTTTTAATTAAATATATAATTAATTATAAATAATAAAAAATTAATAATTAAGAAAATTAAAATATCTAAAATTTATTATAAACTTTAGGAATAAGATTAATTAGTAAATTAATTAATTAATTATTATAAACCTCAAGATAGATGACTAATTATTTAATATTTTGTTCATTAACAATTTGATATATAAGGTATCCATCTTAGATAAGATAAGTTTAAATAGAGAATGATAATTAGTCAAATAATTAATTCACTAATTAAAAATTTACAATAACACAATGGATGATCGACGCTTTACGCTTTGTTATAAATAATTAGAAGATTACGCAATCTTCTAATTATTTATAACAAAGCGTAAAGCGTCGATCATCCATTGTGTTATTGTAAATTTTTAATTAGTGAATTAATTATTTGACTAATTATCATTCTCTATTTAAACTTATCTTATCTAAGATGGATACCTTATATATCAAATTGTTAATGAACAAAATATTAAATAATTAGTCATCTATCTTGAGGTTTATAATAATTAATTAATTAATTTACTAATTAATCTTATTCCTAAAGTTTATAATAAATTTTAGATATTTTAATTTTCTTAATTATTAATTTTTTATTATTTATAATTAATTATATATTTAATTAAAACATTTTAATCAATCAATTAATTTTTTATTAAAGGCGTTAGAGTGTCTCACGCCTCTGCCTCACGCCTCCAGAGGCGTGTTAGAGCCTCACGCCACTACTAGTGGCGTGGGGCCCTCTCACGCCTTCATTATTTTAGAAAATAGTTTGCACAGTGCCTTAATTCAGTAATTATTATTATTTTTTTATTTATTTTGGTCAATCTGCCGTTCTTCTTAAGGGAATCATTAAAGTGGAATTAGTTTCAGATTCCCTGCTCGTTGTTGACTTGTTGGGACGAGTAGAGTACGGACGAAACCTCCTGACCGTCCAAATTAAATTTGGGCGGTTCAGTTTTTTCTTTCTTATTTTTTATAAAATATAATTTTAATAAGTAAAAAATGTAAAATTAAAATAATCTCCTCACTAACATTTTTTTAAAAATAACTTTTTATATAAAAAAAAATAAGATCTAGATCATTCGGATCTAAATCTAGATGGCAACAGTTCGTCTGTATATTGTATGGAGGAACCCTGCTCGTTCCAACACGAGCAGGGGAACCGGTTCCTGAATATTTGATTCTGCGAAGCTTATCACACGTGGAGCGCACCCCAAGTTACCTTGTCTAAAACGTCATTGACTTTGACTTGGTCCAACCGCCATACCACTAATTCACCGGAAAAGGTGGCTATATATAATAAGAGAAAGAGGCGAAAGAGAAGTTTAATGCCAATTCTTAAACCTTAGGGAGACCGAAGACCCTTCCTTTTATAGATTTAATCCTTCTCCCCAAAGCACAAAGAAAGTTTCAGAAAATTAAAACCTTGAAATCTTTCATCAATGGCTAATTTAAGAGTAAGGAAGGCATGCAGTAGGAGACGAAGAAGACGCCGGTCATCTTCTGCCATTAAGGTTCTTCCAAAAGAGTTGTTAATGGAAGTTTTAGCGAGGGTCGCCTCTGGTTCGGTTTCTGACCTCTACAAGGCTAAAGTATGCTGTAGAGAATTCCTTCATGCCTCGGACAATGATTATGTATATGAGCATGTATCTCTCGAGAAGTTTCCGCTAATTCCTTGGTTTGTTACCGACAAAGAATTTTCATTCTTGAAACGTTGCAAGGAAAGTGGTAATTCAGAGAGTTTATACAGAGATGGAATGGTGGAATACTTCAGTTCTTTAAACTTAAATTCGGGTCTTGAGAGTTTAAGAATGGCTTCCCAAAAGGGTCACAAAGATGCAAATTATGTATATGGTATGATTCTGATATGCTCCGATGATGAAGGTGAGAGAAAACAGGGGCTTCAACTTTTACGTTTCTTGAAAATGTCCAAGTGTATTAAAAGAAGTAGGAAGAGGGTAAAGAGTTTTATTTGGAGCATGTGGGTGAGAAACCGTTTGGTTCGAATTCCTAGACCTTTGTGCCAGTTCCATACATTTCAGAATGTTTCAAGAGGATGGCCTTCGTTAAATGAGGAAGAAGACGATGGTATTGATGTTTCATGTGAATATTGTATAGGAGATTACGAATTAAGTTTGTTTTGTGGTTTGCTACGTGTATAGTTTACTCAGACAGAATATTTTTCCGAGTTTTCGTCGGACTTGTTTAAATTGTGAGGGTCGAAATCGTCAACATACAGCGTTGTTCTTTTCCCCCCATAATTTTTAGTAGATTTATACATGTTTTTTTCTGTTTAATTTGTCCAAGAGGACGTTGTACGGAACTACCATAGCATGGATTCAAAATCTGTTCTTTGACACATAGAGAAGAAGACATATGAGTAATCAAAAGCTTAGCTTTGAATGTGCTGTTTTATAACATTAGCAGTTACAACTTGATCAGATTGTGTATTAATTTAGATTTAGATTGTACACTCTTATTTGCAAATCAACTACTGTTTTAAATTTATTTTCAAAACAAGTCAACAATTTTTATATAGTTTTAATAGGATATCACATCAAACATTTAAATAAATAGATTACGAAATATGTTAATTTAATCTATTCAGTTGGAGAAGAAACAAAATGATCTACTTTGGTTGTAGGAGTAGAACTAGTTTTCGATTTGAATATTGTATCATATATGTGCCTCTTAATTAGAAGGGAGCATAATGAGCCACAGCATATAATTATTTCCAATTCAATTGAACCAAACGGATTATTGTAACATGAAGCTACCAGCCTACAACAACCGAGAGAAGAAAACCAATCAAATTATCAAATCACTTCTAAATGCATACATTAGTCTGACAGAAAGTACATTTACTTGGTACCACTGAGTAGACAAATCATCTATAGTAACATTCATAACTAAACTAGCAAAAACTTGATAAAAATTCCCAGAATAGAACTTAAAACAAAACTTCAAAGAAAATTTATCATCCTCTTCTATTGTTGCTTGACTTCGCCTTTCTTCTTCTGCCACAGACGATCGAATGCACCATCAGCATCCCCCTGGAAATAAATACACTACATCATAAGATTCCTACACTACAAGTATATCAAAAGTATTATGTTCATGAAAAGGATCTCAAGTGCAATCAATGATTCACTACTTATGATTGATAAAGATCAGGTAATCAGAATATCTTCACAGCTTAAAAATTCCAAATATTCACATAAATGCAATCAGATCAACAGAAATCTGATAGAGGCTCAGTCATCAATCATAGAAGTTTATCTTAATTTTATGGAAAAAAAGAAAAAAAGAAAGGGATATATGGAGTTCGAATATTGAAAAACATAAACCAAAAACTAAAAGTTCAAGGGCATGGGGCTATAGGCATCTTCAGTTGCCTTAGGCAGCCAAATCCACATTGCCGAGCCGACAACACTCCAAGACCATAACTCTGATTATAATCAACCACTGTACAATTCCAGAACATGTTACAAAACTGATCAGATAGTTATACTGACCTGGGCACGTATGAACCCACACATGGCAAATGTGGAGAACTGACCATTGTAGATACCGGTCTCGTCCAGATGCCCAATGTTGATCTGCACGGACGCATGGTCCTTTGCAGTTATCAGTCTATTTGTTGCGGAGCTGAACAAAATCACCCATTAGTTCAAATCCCCCCGAGATCAAACAATCAATCACATCACAAATTTCAAGAAAATGTAAAGACGTACCATTTCCTTGGAATGTAAAGTTCGGTGATCTGTCCCTCCTCGTTCTGCATCTTTTTTTGGATGGTATAAAAAAATTCTTCGTTCAAGATCTAGGAACATGACTCAAGATAAGATAGAATACAACGAAACCAAAGCATCGTTTTAAAGATCATGTCTTCTACAAATTAGAAAATATTATCAAAGTGTGAAATTTGAAGGTCCGTGTCCTCATGAAGTAGATGCATTTATAAATTTGAAACAACAGTATTAGGTACGTGAAATTAAAACTTAGTTTTCCAATTAACTGCAAATATACCTGTCAGTATTTGTGCATGATGATTATAAAACTTTTGAAACATGTCAGTTATGTCCTACGTAAAATAGGGAATTTTATTTTCATTTTGATACAACTATGTAACATGGATAGACACGGGGGAAAAAAAAAAGGTCAACATGAATCAGTTCAGACGCCTACATGGAATTAGAATCCAAAAGGAGAACTTACTACGTCCAGAATGTTCAAACATATCTAAAATACAGTATTGCTGTGATATCATCAAGGCTTGAGAATTAGGCTGAATATCTCAAAAACCCAGAATGCAAAACTTTTTTAGGGGGAAAAAAAAAAGTATTTCAAGTTCGACGACTGTCACGCATCGTTGCCTCCAACAATTGAAAACTCAGAAGATACCAAGGAGGGAAACATTAATAGAACGCAGAAATCCAGCTAAAATAAACCAATGAGGAAGCATACGAAGTTCGAGAGGGAGGGCGTACGCACCGGAGGAGGCTAAGAAAAGAGCGCGCCGGCGAGAGAAAGTAACCTTTGAAGATGAATTAATCTTATATGACCAAAACCTAATTTCCTAGTTTGGGCGGGTTCGCACTTCGATTTTTAAGTATTCTGACTAAAAAGCCCAAGATGTTGGTAGATAAGGCCTCGTGTCTAGCCCGATTAGAGAGTTAGGGGGAGGAAGGATTAATTTATTCTCATTTAGGGTAAGTTTGGTTTGCAGTGAGGGGAAGGGGAGGGGAAAAAAATGAGGGAGAGAGAAATTGTAAAAAAAAAAAAAAATCAGTTTAGTGAGACCAGGGTAGTTAAAAACTCGTTTTATCACTGCGATTTTACGTTTTTACGATTTTTTTTCATTAAAACGATTTTACTAATTTTCTAAACGTTTTTAAGTTTTTACGATTTTTTTACAATTTTACTACGTTACGATTTTACGTTTTACGATTTTTCATTCTCCTCCCGTTTTCAGGTAAAATCTAAGTTTTCACTACCTTGAGTGGGACCCACAATTTTCCCCTCCCCCTCCCCTCTTTTTCCCTCTCATTCCTTCAAACCAAACTTAACTTAAGGTCTTTTTTTTTCTTGTTACATGCCAAGGCAAAAGCCTCATGAAAAAATTAATAATAATGTACCCTATACTGGTTTAATACTGCCTCTAGTCTTTATTATAATATCTATTTAATTTTTTGAGAGATTAAAAATATAAATAAATTACTTTAAAGTATTTATATTTATCATTTTACTCCAAACTAATTTTATTGACCTATATGATCTATAAATAATATACAATATATAATGTTACCAATTAAGTAATTTATTTAGTTTTTTTTAATATCTTTAGAAAATTCAAATTGGTCATATATTAAGGACAAGATATATTTTCGTTTTTTCCTCACTCTATGATTTTACGTTTAAAAATTACTCTTTCGGTCTTTAATATAAGATATATTCAGAGAGTTGATCTTAGTCTTAAAAATAAGATATAGTTTTTATATGTCAATATTTTTCTAATTTATCCTCCCTCAACAATAATTAAAAAGGATAGGAATAAAGGAATTAAGTGAGTGTTTTGTAACTTTTGAAACCATGCATTTTTCCTCCAAGGCAATACAAAACTCATATCATATATTTACCTCGTAAATCACAAAAGCTATTTTCCAAAAGCTAGTCCAAACACACTTTAAAAAAAAATAACTAAGGTATTCTAGATAATACATGTTATATTAATTATTTTAATTAATTTATTTAATCTAATTAAATTATGTAAATATATTTAAATAGGCCATATTTTTATTGCTAGACGTACATTCAACTATAAATAGACAGAGTGGAGTAGCTGATTTATGTGATCTATGTAAACCCTATGATGATATTTTAATTATGGCAAGGTGGGGCGGCGCAAGTGACTCGACTTAATTGAGTTAATTAACCGTGTGTAATTATAGTACTACTAGTCTGAACAAGGCAAGTTGACTTTGGTATATTGTGGTATAATTAGGACACGGTATAATTTAGTATCCTTTCACCTCAAAGAAACGCTCCCTGGTTCGTATGGAGCTGGTCAGGCAACTCATGAAGCCACACACATCATCCGAAAACGCGTCTATATGCTGGCATTATATCCTCCATTTTCAACTTTCTGACACGCAACCTGGACCAGCCAGGCAGGGCAACTCACTCCTCCTTATAGACAACTGGAACCCATTAAGAATTCATGTTCTTTCCTAGCTAGCCCCAAGCACAGCCACGTGGCATTCTTGGCCAGGTGGCAACAATCGCTATTATACCATTCCTTCCTTCCGTGCCGCTTATAATCTCTCACCTCACCTCCCTCTCCTTCATTCTACTCCAAAACCAGAGATGGGAAGCTCCGGCAGCTATTACTGCTTCCTGTTATTGTGTACCATCTTGGCTCTTCACGCACTTGTCTGCTCATCCGCCACCGTCGATTTCGGCGGCATCTTCCCGCTTTTGGAGAACCGAGGAGAGTTGTTGGGATCGGAGTTTGAGATGGAATCGGAGATCAGCCGACGCATACTAGCCACCACGAGGTACATAAGCTACGGTGCGCTGAGGAGGAACACTGTTCCCTGCTCTCGACGCGGTGCTTCCTACTACAATTGCCGGCCCGGCGCCCAGGCCAATCCCTACAGTCGCGGTTGCAGTGCCATCACTCGTTGCAGACGTTGAAATTCTTCTCTCTCGTAAATGTTATATATATTCTGGTATACAACAACAGCGTTGTTCTCTTCTATATTATTAGTATATTATTATTGGTAATTATATAATGGTTTCGTATTACATGCCGGCAAAGAGAGATGAGTTGAATTAAATTGAAATAATGGGTGTACTATAGTATAAATTAGTCTTTTTTCTTTTTTTTAAGCGACTGATTGATAAATGATAAATGATCAAGAAAATGGTGTTGGCAACTTTTTTTAGTGTTTGGTTAGATTGTAGAATATGGTGTATGAAGCTGGTAGCTTCTATTTCCGAGTCTGTTACAAAGTGGGTTTGTGTTTGAGATTCGTAAATCACAATAGTTTTTACTGTTAACGTAGAATAGAGCGTCAGTCAAAATCAGCAACCGCATCTATATCAACCTATCCTTATGCGAGACAGCTATGATACAGCTTGCCCGCTATAAAATACAACATACTCTATCTGTGTATTTATATTAAAATATTTAATTTAATTTAATACTTGATGGCAGGCACCATTGTTTTGAAAGCCTGACCGGACTAAAATGGAAACGGGTGAATTAGTAAGTAAATTGGTTTCGTCTAGGTATCAATCCAGTTCAGTATTTAAAAATAATAGTTGATTTTCTTAAAAAATTTTTTTACAATTTTATATTGATTACCTTAAAATCCTTAATTTTTCATCAATTTAATCCTAATTAACTCTAATTGTAATCCAGTTTAACCTTCTAACTCTTAACCAAATGCTTTTATTGGTGTAATGGCTGATCTGAATTTCACTACCATAATAAATATTACGTACCTTGGATAACTACCCCGGGCCCTATTTCAGTGGGGCTCCAACATCAGTTCAATCTTCTCACCAAAATCTCTGCCAACCTGTCATAGAATGTCATGCATAACCCTTATTCTTTGGTTCAACCAGTAAAGGGGTCAGACTTTCTTATCTAGAGAGAGGGAGTTCGATCCTAGAGTTGGTCAAAGTGCTAGGGGAGATATCCTAGAAGTTTAGGAAACAATGATAACGTTGGGTGGAGGTGCAGGCATGTGTAAATATACCCTGTAAACTGAACTCCAAACTTCCTGTCCTTAAACTATATAGGTAAGCCTAACCCTTTTCCTAATATATATATATATATATATATATATATATATATATAAAAGAATGTCATGCATATTGCAATCTCAATTTAAATGACATCGTAGCGTACTGAGAGAGAAGTTCCAACTCGATGCTTGAGGGAACATGATACTCTTATTAATTTATTTTCTCATCATCTCTCTTTATTTAATCTAGATCGTTGATATCTCTTCTCATCCAATCTAAATCGTCCCATCCTGAAATACTTTTTAAATATCAGCCAATATTCTTGATTCTAAAATTATTTTATGATCTTAAAAAAATATTTCAAGATACTGACTGGTATTAAAAATAAATAATTTAAGATATTGACTAGTACTAAAAAGATACTTTAGGATATTGACAAATGAAAAAATACTTCATGATCTTGACAAATTATTTTAAGATCTTGAAAAAATATTTTAGGGTGCTGATTGATACTAAAAAGATATTTCATGATATTAATTGACACTGAAAAATTAATTCATAATCTTCAAAAAATATTTTAGAATACTCATTAAATTGGTACTAAAAAAATATTTTACGATATTGACTGGTATTGAAAAAATACCTCATTATCTTAAAAAAATATTTTAGGATATTCACTGGTACTAAAAAATACTTCAGGACAGTGACTGATACTAAAGAAATACTTCAAGATATTGACTAAAAAGATATTTCATGATACTAATTGGTAGTGAAAAAATATTTCAAGAAACTGATTGATATTTAAAAATATTTTAGATAATGTGGCTTTTTCTAAGTAGATAGATATAAAATAGATGGCCAAGATTTAAAGCTAACGCAGGATGAGAAGAAAAATTGCTTAGGAGACAATCCAGACATGATGCTAGAGAGATCTGAAATCTGAATTTTGTTTTAAGTGAAAAGACAAGTCTAGCCTCTAAGTCATTAACTCAAACACACAGAAATGATATCATTTGAACTCTCGAAAACATACAGACAAGTCAATACGCCCAAAATCACTATCTCAACTTTTCTCCATTCTATTTTTTCAACTAAATAAAAAGAACATAAGTAGACTTTATTTCCTGCAAGATATAAAGAATATGAATAAATTTGGTAGAAAAGGTAATTTTTCCCCTAATATGAATGACATTAACATCATTGTCACTTTAGTGAGTGAGAAGCATTTAACATTACAAAAAAATATTGGCATCATCACCGGTTCAAGTGAATTTGATCAAAATTTACATAACCACGGCTATGCATGCCTTCAAGGTTTGGGGCCTCCCATTTGGAGTGACTTGGAATTAGAACATTCTTCTTTAAATTTGGAAATTGCTGAGGAAAAAACATAATTCACCCCACAAGAAAGGAAAAATAAATAAATTATCATCATTAAACATAGAAAACAACGAACCTCCTTTCTATTCCGAAGTTGTTGGGGTGACTGTTTGACATTATAACATGAAGAAGATTCACTTTTGAAAGAATACTGTATCTCTTATTCACAACGCAGTAAGGGATTTTTCTGAAAAGCTTCTCTTGTTCACACACTTTTTGAGGACTCTTTTTGGAGATTGTGAGTTATTATTTTCTAACCACGTGGATTTATTGGGTCCAAAACAGGTCACGTCAGTTAAAATAATCGATTGTGGGGGGTGTATAATCGATTATGTGGAATTATTTTGGATATAAGGGCATTTTGAGAATTACTTTTAATTTCAGGGGCAATATGATCAATAACCCGAAATACACAGAACAAATGTGTTATCGCACATTGTATGATACTAGAAAATATTTTTGACAAAAATACCCTTTATAAAGAATTTAAACAAGGGAAACTATTTTAGTACGATAGACAAATTTTTTTCAACGCGACAGATGCACAGTTTTAGGGTGTGAAAGCACCAATCACGGGGCGCCACCTCAAATTTAGTAATCTGAGATGGAGTCCCATGATTGGTGCTTTAGTACCAAAAACGGTGTCGGCTATCGCACCACTTAATAATATTTACTACTATATCTCCCACTCATACTCATAGTATAACACGTGTACTAATATTCCATGTCATTTAATTTTGTTGAGACTAATTTTTTTTCCTCTTACCTCGTCCATTTTTTTCCCCATTACAACGGCAGGCACTAATGACTTTAAATATAATGACAAAGATTGAATGCGTGACCTCCTACTAAATGAAGAGTTATCATACCACTACACCACTAGGGGGTCCTTTCTTTTCGAATCTCCCTTTTGTTCTTGGATCGGCGCTGGAAGTAGATCCACCCACCTACTTCCTTCTTCTATATATATATATAGGGAAAAACACTTCTCATGTTGTAGGGCAAGTGTTTTTTCATGTCATATACACATAAAATGGTAGGACCCACATATATATAATACTAATTATATATATATGTGAGTCCCACTATTTCATGTCTGTGTAGGAATCTTCTTCTTCTTATACAACATGAGAAATTTAAACCCCATATATATATTTTACAATCCTAATATCTTTGTTTTTTAAAAAATAAAACATTCCTCCTTCTTCTCCCTCTCTTTGTTCCATTGCTTCTTTACTCTCTCTTTCTTTGCCACTTTGCTCCTTCTTGCTCACTTTGTTTCGCTCTCGTTCTCTTCACAGTAAGTTGTTTCTCCTTATCCAATATTTATCTTTTATGTTCACTACTAGACACAAGATGATTGTCTCTCCCTTTGACTTGGATTGTTTTTTTTTTTTTTGTGTAAACTTGCATGTTCGGGTCTACGTGGAGATGTAAGTATTTTTGGGGCAAATTTGACGTGTGCGACCATTGGGATGTGATAGTGAATTTTTTTGGGACTAGAGTGCATGTTGGTAAATTGAGCTGCTAGATATGATGCACTATTATATTTGGAACTACATACTTCTTTGGTCCTTAAATTGAGTAATTCTGCATGCTTATGTTATGTTCCAATGGTGGTGAATTTTCTCCGGCTTTGTTCTAGTTCTTCACTCATAATTGATCTTTCGTGAAAGTTATCTGAACTATGCGTGTGTGTAAGAGTCTTCATTAGTTTGTGGGGATAAAATATTATCACTATCATTTTCAAATTACTATCAATCACTACCACTTTTTAATCATTATATCTTATCTAATCAACAATATTATTTTATATTTATTATAACCGTTGATTAAAGTAAGATCCAACGGTAAAAAAGATTGTAGTGACGATAGTGTTTTGAAAATAATAGTGATAATAACCTCAGGTTCATGTTTTGAGTTTCTTATGAACTCATGTTCTGAATCATTTGTATTGCTTTTTTAGCAGCTTGTACATCTGAATTTTTAAACTGTTAATGTCTAAATATATTTAGTTTCACTTTGTTTGTGACTATATCTTCTCCATTGCACTTGACAAAAATATTGACATCTTGTTTTCATTTCCAATGGAGATCATGAATTGTGCAAAGCGTCATTCTAAGAAGGGTAGAAAGAGAGAACTTAAAAAGATTACAGGAAGGAAGAGATGGATTTGGATAAGGGACTGAAGGGGGGAAGGAAGTATAGCGAGGAAGGAAACAGGTTTGAGTTATGCAAAAAAATTGTTTATCTAACTTGTTCTACTTGTTAGTGAGGAATTCACCGTGCTCAAAGTGGAAGGCAACAAACGTTTATCATTTGTCTCGTCGTATGTCATGACATAGCTCAAGAAGGAGAACGTGTCTTCAGTAACATTTGTAACGACATTGCTACAATCAATAGAAGAATTGATGAGATTGATTATCAATTAAGTGATGTTTGTGATAGGATCAATTATCTGCGTATGGAGATGAATCAATTGTTTTCCTCTATTGAGTATAACATGAAAAGACTCACTGCTAATTCGAAAGTCCTTTTGATTTAATTATGGAACCACTTGAGGAACTTCTAAAATGAATTGAGTAGCACTCATAAAAGGAGAAGCACTCATCAGTCGAAGAAAAGTATGAATGTTTGCATCGAGGAAAAGTTTGAGAACTTCACATGTATATATTCACTGTTCTTATTTCTTCTTTCTTGTACAGCAGCAATAGTATCACCATTATACGTGTCTGGGTTGAACCATTCATGGCTGTTTGTGTATCCATTTTCATGAACTAAATTCCTGAGCTGGATGTTGAATGATTTTGTAACAAAATATAGTGTACTTAGTGTGTACTTTTTGTAACACCCAATTTTCATTCTTACGTAATTATACCTATGTAGAATCACTATGATTAAAAGTGTAAAACTTAATTAAGATAGAACGAAGATACCCCATGAGGCAGTGGAAGCCTAATTCATTGTATAACTCCAATGTGTGGATAAAGCGTCACGGCAAGCGGTCAAGGTGAATTATATTTTTGTAAATAAGCCAGTTTTCCTTAATTTGGACAATAATTTAATCCACGAAGATGGAATTTGAGAATCATACCTTTTAAGTTGCGCTTGTAGTATTTAATTTGCCTGCTGCTGCATTATAGGATCATGAGCTATAGCTCGACTGTTTGGGTTGAATGCTTGCTTGATCCCTGTATTAATCGAGGTTTTATCCTTATAGTTGAGCTGTGTTTTCCTTCAATTTCTTTGGAGACCAAATTGTTTGTTTAATTCGTGGATATGCGCATTAACAGCAAGCATTAATAAAAAAAAAAAAAAAAAGGGTTTGATGTTGTGCTACTATAATTCAAACTTGTTTGATGCAGTTCAAGTGTAGCAGTGTCTGATAGACAAATATAACAAAAAGGGGTTGTAGTGGTGGTTTCCATTGATGTCCTGAAGTAGATATTATTTTGCTATTTATGAATCATTTGCATGTGAAGTGATTGTTTTATCAATTAAAATGTAAATGTGATAGACCTAGGCAATGGTGTTGGAGGAATACCAAAAAATGATTTATATTATTTGCAGCATGCATTTTATAGATAACTGCTAGCACATAACTTGAAAGGTAACTTGTTTCTGGCATAGTAGCACATGGAATCTGAAATTCTAAAAACACAACTGCGCTGACATAAGATTGTCTGATATTCGGATGAATCATATCACCGTGGTTTAAAATCTAGAATACTAGGAATTCATATCTTGTTCATGCATGGCTAGTTTTCAGTCATTTATTTGGCACTATGTTTTGCTATCTGCTACAATATTATGGTACCATTTATCAATACAACCTCAATTTGTGTCAGTTAAGTATGGAGTGGTGAAGAGATAATTTTAAAGAGATTGGTGACTCATTCATCTGTATGGCCTTGATTTGGTAATAAGTTGAACTATATAGCAGTAGGCTTTAAACCTTAACCCATAGCTTGGTGGAAAGAAACATTTAAGCATGCCTTTACTTTTTACTTTTTCCCCCATATACTAATCTAGATTTTGATAAACAGAGGATTTCGGCTTGATAGTTGGTCCATCCTATATTTGGTTTTGATAATTATTACTCCTTTCAGTTCTATATATAAGATATAGTTGATTTTTTTTTTTGAAAAATAAAAGAAGCTAAATAAGTTACTTAATTATATCATATGTTGTGTATCCTTAAATCATATATCAATTTATTAGTTAAACTAATTAATTTAGGGGAAAAATAAAAATAATCTAAAGTAATTTCATTAGTTGCCTTAATTTCTCTAAAAAAAGTCAACTTATCTTATATTTATGACTGGAGAAAATACTATTTACCTACTGATCATGTTTCATGTTATACTACTACTATCCTCGTAGTTCTATTCTTTTCCATATCAACATGACAACATCCTGTGTTCTTCTATGCATTTGCTTTTCCTAAAATATCAATCATGAAGTAGGCAGAGGATCGATTTGTTCAGAGGTGATGGGAGAATATCACATTTATATGTTCAACATGCAACATCCATCAAACCTCTAATCAAAGCTATTTAATTAATAACTATTGAAAATAAAACTAAACTTATTTCACTGTTTGAATATATTATTTAAGGGTAATTTCACTATTTGAATTAACTAAATTGCTTCTAATCAAATCTCATGTATTATCAATTAAGCTCTTTTTATATAAATAAAAATTAAATTCATTTCATATTTTTAAAGATATAATAAGTTAATTAGATTCTTAAATTTTATTAACATTGCATGAATTTTTAACCCACATAAATTACTTCTTAAACAAAAATAAATCATACAAACTTTATTGTTTAAACATATATGATAAATTATAAAAGATCTTGATTTTTATTAAAATATAATTCTATCTCGGATTGAAAAAATTTATGATTTAAAAACAATTGTAATTTTTACAAATTGAAGAATGATGTATTTTTTTTTTACAGATATATATTCAAGTTGTAAAAAATGAAAATCAAGAAAACTTGTATATTAGTTTTAAGAATAGAATGAGGAAGAAAATGTAGAATGGAAGGTAGGAGATTTTTTTTAGGGGCATTTTAGTACTTTAAATTTTATATTTTTATATTTGATCCTTAATGATTCTTTTTTATAAATATCTTTTTCTCTAGCTCCTTCGTTCTAATTTTTCCTATATTCAAGTTCACATCATTTCGTACGACAGCCAGCCAATTGTTCAGCGGGTGGGAATTGGGACGATGAGCAATATATGTTAAGTAGTGTGTATATTGATTTGCGCCGTTCACTGTGTTAATTATTAAAAACAGTTGAGAGTATATAATAGATATATATAGTGTGCGTGTAGTAGACATAAGTGTTGTCGTCTGCCAGCTTTGCCAAAAAGCAATGAAAATGAAAAGTGCAGGCATAATAAGAATTCAACGCGAGGGGATTGTTGAACACAAGCAAAGTCAGGAAATTCTTTTTCGGTTAATTAAAATGTGTTATAAAACTGAAGAAAATGTAAAGAAAAGTAGATAGAAGTCAGAGTAAAATTCTAAAGAGATGAAGGAATTCTCATTTCAATTGTGTTCTGAATGTTTACACAAGACCTCTATTTATAGACCTTTAAGGGTTACTATACAATGGACATCCACATAATAAATATATTCATAACACTCCTTCTTGGATGTCCATCAGTGGCGGACCCAGAAAATTATTGGAGGAGGGGCACTATTAGTGGGGGGATTCGGGGCAGCGCCCCCGAAAAAAATTTTTTAAGCAAAATTTTAAATGCATTTAAAAAACAAAAGAATATAAAGAGAAAAACAAGGCCAAGTATATTACAATAAAAATAATTACAATGTCATTTTTCTAGGCCTAATTCTTCTGAGCTTCACGGTCCAACTCCAAGCTTCTATGCGTCCGAGCTTTTGGAGTTCTGGGTCGTGCTGTCGTGCCAAAGGACAACCGAGATGGGTGGCGATAATGGAAGGAGGAAGGAGCAGAGTGAGCTTCTGGGCGTCCGGCGTGTGAGACAGAAGGCAGAAGGGAATTTCAATCGCTAGGTCAAAAAAGAGGAAGAAGAGTGAGCCGGCTATAACACGGAAGGCAGAGGGAATTTTTTTAAAAAATTTTAAAATAAAAAATTTAAAAAAAAAAAGAAAGAAAGAAAGAAAAAGAATTTCAGGGGAGGCACGTGCCCCCCTTCTTCAATACTTAGGTCCGCCATTGATGTCCATTATGAATGTGCCTCATTAAAAACTTTAACTAGGAAAACCCAATGGGATAAAACCTAGCTAAAGAAAAGAGTACATCATCCACTGATACACTTTCTAATGTTGTCTCATTAAAAACCTTTATAGGAAAACCGAGTGGGACAAAACCTATATAGGGAAAAAGAGTACAACATGTATCAACTCTCCCTCTTAATTACATCATATTTTTTAATGTTGCCTCATTAAAAACCTTTCTAGAAAAACCCAATGGGACAAAATCTAGATAAGAGAAAAAGAGTACAACATACATCAACTTGCCTTTCTAAATTATATCAGATTTACTCCCCCTGATAACTACATTACATCCATGATCTTTGTGTTGGTGAAGAATTATTTCATGCTAATAAGCTTGATACATTAGTGCCCTTCTTCAACTTCTTTGCTTGAAGTTGAAATTGTTCTTTATCCACATGCAAATACTTTATAATAATTTAAGTACATAATGGATATGACTTATCCATATAAAATCGATCTAAGACCTTCTTTGTATAAACAAAAAATCTTATTCTTTATGTACTAAATCTGTAATTCAATACGGAAATATATTCTCCTCAAGTCCTTTATTTCAAACTCTTTCTATAAACAATTAATTGCTGTTTTGAAGCTCTTCAATGTTTCAATGATGCTAATATCATCAACATAAACTGCAATTATAGCATCCACTTCTAGATCTTTTTATAAAGATGTATGGGCATATTGATTTACTTTCTTTATACCATTTTTTCAACATATTTCTTGAGAAGATTATACCACTGTGCTTTGATTGTTTCAAGTCATACATAGACTTTTTCCCCTTTAATTGATTATTATTCTCAACATCTTGAATTAGTTGTATTTAACATCCTAAGCCCTTTTAGGAACTCGTGTTTCAGGCACAATAAATCCTTTGGTGCTTCTAGCATCTTAAGTCTTTCAGGAACATGTACTTCACGCACCTTAAATCCTTTTGGACATGTGCTCCTGGCAACTTAAGTCCTTTGAGAACATGTGCTACTAGCACTTATGGATCCCTTAAAGATTCTTCTGTAATCTTCATAATTTAGTGAGCCGTATACATGGGCTTTATAATAATATTTAATAGACGCATAATTTTTCTTTCTTTCATAAACTACCAGATTAACAATATATACAAAATTATTGTATCCACCATAAAAACATATATCATATCATAATCATATTAAACTTTGTGAAAATCTTTTTTGTTTAGCCTTATATATGTTACTATAAGCATATGGGTTATGGCCTCCAATGTATTACTGCTCTAGTCCTATTTATAAATCCTTTTTTATCAAAAAATTTGGTCCAATTTATATGTTCACTTTCAGGATAGTAAATGAAATTGTGATAATCTTACTCATATTAATTGTACTAATAAAAATAGAAAGAGGAGAAAGAGTTGAAAAATACTCCTTCATAAAATGAGGACAAAGTTGGAAATTTACCACATAATTATTGAGTTAACTACCTCTTCTTGGTATATGTGATTTAGTTAAAAGAGACTTATAAATAAGATTGGAGTGGTAATATTAAGCTTTTTTTGTTTTCCAATTAAAATGGCCTCAAGTGTAAATACGTGTCTGGAACTCCCATTTGTTGAATGCAGGGGAACATTCAGCTTCTGCCATATGAGTATCGTAACACATAAACCTAAATTAATAATATTCATTTATACTGGACCCCCAGTCAAAATATATGCGATTATTGTTTCAGCGAAGAGGAAAGGCTGTTATTTGAAAAACAAAAGATAAATTGATTTTTAATTTATTTACTATAAATTGGGACCAATTACATACATTTATTTGAATTTCGTTTTTCCAAAATTAACTTGCATAGCCAATTCATCAATTTCTGGCGACCATGTATATATATATAAAGCTAGAGTGTCAAAGCAGTGTGGTTTGACTGGCTGTCCGTTAAGTTTCTTTTCTCGTCATTGTCAGGCTTCAAGTTCTAGCTTAAGAATATCCTTCCCTGAGTTATATCAAGATGGGCAGACTTTGATCGATGGTGACCAGCATCACTAAACTTATCTACGTTGTATGGATGAACAAGAATAAGATTATTCATGCGGGGAAATCCACAACAACGGACATATGCAATTAATGAAATCAAGCATGCTTTTTAGCTTTTAGGTTTGAAATATCAAGGGCTTCGGTTTCTTCATGCATGCCATCTTTGAACAACCCAGTTTCAAGTATTATTGGCTTTGAATGGAAAATTATAATGCAAAGCAAAAGGCGAACAGAATGTTTTAATGTAAAGCATGAATATGATGTCAAGGAGGGTCATTGCAATATTTTAAATTGAGAATGAAACATCTCATCCAATGATTCATTTAGTCTGTTGTGTTTTAAAACTCTTTTGAATTGAATCGTCACATCTTCTTTCTTCAGCTACTCAAGTCTCAACAGATGAGCAATTACAAGTGTTGAGTCTGAAAAGACAATTCCTTCCTCTGAGCTTGTTTGGGATTATGGTTGGCAATCGGACTTATGGAAAAAGTTTGATTAGATAAAAGTCCAATCGTGAAATGTGATTATGTTTAGATGGGGGTTGCATAAGTAGCTTATGAAAAAGTCCAATTATAAACTTGTTTGGAATGACTTATGTATAAATGACTTTTGAGATAATTATAAGAAAAAAAAATTAAAATTAAAATTACCAAAAAATATGAAAAATGCTAAATTACAAATTTTGGCAATGCTAAAATACATAATTTAATTAAATAAATATTTGCACAATGGGCAAAGGAGAAGACCAACAAATAAAGTCATGCATAAGGAGCTTTTCAAATAAGGAGCTTATGAAAAGTCAAGAAATGGAGCTTTTTAAATAAGCTCAATTTGCCCCATAAGCTCAATTGCCAACCGATTTCATCCAAACAAAAAAATTGAAGGAAAATCCATAAACCCATTTGAAGAGCTCTATAAACTTCAAAAGCCCCTCCTAAAAGCTCTTCCAAAATGGATTTGCTAGAGCACCTGAGTCTTGCATGTAAGTGCCTGTAAAACATAAATATATTGCTAAAGTATTTAACTTCACTTGATTTTATGTCAGTGTAATGAACACAGTAATGATAGAACAGTACTAAATGTCAATTCACAGAAGATAAAACTTCCGTATGGTATTTCTCATATATTCCAAGCACAATGAGGAAGTTCAGAATTACAGAAATGAAAGAAATAAGGACTGACAGAAGAAATCTAACAGGATAACAGAAAGAGAATCAATCGAGAGGGAGAATGAGAGAGAGAGAAACAGATTCCATATATTTTCCACACTCATTCCCTAACAACTTTTGTCTTCTTATAGACTCTCAACCTCCAATTCTCTGAGTTTTCAAGGCCTTCGCTTCATTCTTTTGCTTTGTCTGATGGGCCTTATTTCATTCTCTATGCTTGGATTTGAGCCCATATCTTCTTCATTCATTACAGTCAGCACATCTCTTTCTTTGTCATTGATCTCTTTATCAACCGTAGCTAATTCTTGTCTAAATCCTTCTAGCTTTTTTTCAAGGTCGTTCACTAGAGATTTCAAGGCTTTACGTTCTTGCTCAAATCTTCGTTCAAGAATACTATTCTGCATCGCAGAAAACACCTTGAATATCGATTGAAGAATATACAAAATTATTGAGTTTTAAATCGAATTAATACTGTTTTTAAATGTTTTATATTACCTCATCAGCATTCCTCTTCTCCAGCTATGATAGCTTTCATGCCAAAACCAATTTTTCATTCGTCAATCTTGTAATAGTTTCTTCTGCCACAAACAACTCATCTCTACTAACTTTTAGCTCATTTTCAAGCTTATGCAAATCCTATTTATCAAAGTGAAAGATGTCCTAATAATCAGAGATTATCTTACACATGAATAACAACACCTTCAATAGTTATTTGCTTCAACATACTCCTTTTTCGTGTTTTCTAGCACCAGATTATTCAACTTGGTCAACCTTACTTCCATATTCCTTTTCTCTAGAGTTGCAGCCTAGTAGATTCATAATCCGTAAGACAAAAAGATATCGCAAAAGTGAAATTGGTTCAGTCACATAAAGTTAAGAAATTTACCTGAATAGCCTTATCCTTTTCATTGCATTTTGATCTGAGCCTATCACATTCACAAGTAACTTCCTCAAGACTTTGTTTATCAGCATTTGAGGATTCCTTCAATGCCTCCAATTCTTCTTGCATTTTCTCTACTTGCTTTTGTTTTTCCCGCAATTCTTCCACCAACTAGTCAGTGTAGTTTAAAATATTAAAACATTAAGCTGGCAATTTACACAAGACACCTTGATTGGAATGAAAATAAAGTTATGCCTACTTTCATTGGAACGTCAAATTTTAAGTATGATGCCTTGTGCTAAACATGTTTTTCTCAAAGGTGCACATAATAGATCATGTCCATCTAGATAGTTTAATGCCAAAATTCAACTTTGGTTCCTCAGCAATCTAGTGAAAAGCAAAAGTGGATGTAATGGTCTTTCTTTTACCATGATGCAATGATTCAGAAGAAAAGCCCTCTAATTGAGAGGGCATAACAACTCATTTTAGTTATTGTTGTTCAACCGAACGTCTTATTGTGGATACTAGAAGCTTGGACTAACTTTATCAACATTTCTGTGAGAATCTTCAACAGTTTTTGATAGATCTTGAACACGTCTTTCATTTATTTCTAAAGTAGGACTCTTCAGATTGTTGCCAATATCTCCATTTACAGAACCACCAGCAACAGACCGTGCTTTGGAATTTCGGCGCAACATTACATCATTGATATGTGTCTGAAGAGCTACACAAATTTCTTCCCCCTATAAAGAAAAAGATATTGTCAGTGAGGCAAAAAGAACTAGTGGTACCCATGTTGAGTATTGATCAAGTATAAAACTAAGTGCTAACTAAACCAAGGTATTTATACCTGCTTGGTTTCAAACTGGAATAGGTGTAGAACACTGGTGACTCGCATTTTGAAACATACCACTGTATTGTTAAATCCAAACTGCATTATTTCTCTTAACTCAGCTGAGTGAAGGCATTCCTTTGGATCAGGACGGAAAAAATGAACCTGCAGTTGAACAAAAATACACATATATAAAAAAGCACACATAATTATTAAAGGCATAAAAGTTGTATGTATATTTAACTTTACCGCTCTCTTGTTAATGCCCAATATTATTTTTTCGGGTAGAAGTCCAATAGGATCGACGAAGTTGCGAACATCAAAGAAAACTGAATTTGCATAAGGTGCAAAATTGGAGCTATCACTGTCATAGTCATCACCATTGCTAACTCCAGCATGATTGTGAACAGGGGTATCATCGTAGCCATTACTAGAACTAAAGGAAGGTCTGTTTGTCCTCATACTTTGGGCCATGGGCAATGGCATATCCATGGTCATTTTGCTTAATTCAGCTGATGAACTGAATTTTGGTCACCTCAATCACAATTTAGCTCTTATATAGTCCCCTGCATGATAAAAACTGAGATATAAGTAAATAAAGAACCAAAATAACAAAACCCAAGCAGCCAAGCTCAAAAAATGAGAGATAGAAAAGTTACAGCAGCGTCAAAAAATAGCATTTACATTTCACTACTAATTAAAGAAATTAAAGCAGACAGATGCAAATGCTAGGCATAATACTGCAATGAAACATACAGGATAAGGTTTATATAGTGAGAACAAAATCAATCAAATTGTAGTGTTGGTGCTGACAATGGTGAATAAACTCGAGAAATGAGCAAAGGAATTGCAATTTCGGGGTTCTGGATTCATATTTCTCCTTGTAGCAGAATCATTTGACAATTGAACTTAAACATCACAACTATGAAGCCATGATCATCTATAGCTTGAACCATTTCTTGAGGAACTTAAACATCACAGCTATGAAGTAATCAGCAGAGACGGAGCTTGCAATAAATATTTGGGGGGCCAAAAAAAACTTGCTTGCCACTAAGGATTAAGCCTAGCCTACGATTTTAGTTTCATTCTATGTAGTTTCATTCAAGCATTGAAAAGAAAAACTGATAACTTATTCAAAAATAAAAAAAAGCCAGACTAACAGACCATAATTTCAGAAAAAAACTGACAAATATCAGGAAAAAAAATCATACAAGCATCCCTCCTAAGCATAATTTCAGGATCATCTTTAATTTCATTCTGTGTAGTTTAGTACCATCAATATCTTTGAAAACTAACAGACCATAAAAAAGCCAGATAAGTTTGATTGTCACAATACACAAGACATATGTCTCAAAAAAAATCGAGAACTTATTCAAAGATCTGCTTCATTTCTTTATTACTCTTGCAAATCATATGCTTCATGAATCGAAAAGAAACAAGTTCCTAGCAGTAGCAGCGAAACAGAGAACAAATAGTGACTAATATATATATATACACACACACACACATAACAGGTTACAACAAATTTATATATAATAGTAATTTTCATCATCCAAAGTATGAAAGAATGATAAAATCCAGAGAACAAATAGTGACTAAAAGCAATCTCCTTATTCTCCTACTAGATGGCAGTGAAACAGAGCAAGAGGACCAAGCGTGAGCATATTGCGAAATTGGGAAACCATTAACAACTATGATGTTTCCAATTAACCTATGAGTAAGCAAGAATTAGAGGGTTTGGTGGAGCAAGAAGACCAGGCGTGAGCACATTCAATCGCTACCCGAACCTGAATCACCAAATTGAGAAATTTAGGGTTAAGAACACAGACGAAGGAAATTTGCAAATGTATAAAAGTAGAAATTGAAAAAAAAAAAAAAGAGGGAAAATGAAGTAACCTTGGAAAATGCAGGGATAGAACTTGGAAGAATCAGAGGATTTGGTGGAGGAAGAAGCTTCGTTTTGACGGAGAAGCCGCGAGAGAGGCGAAGACCGGAGAGGAAGATGAGAAGAAGATAGAGCTATCTATGTGACTGTGAGAGAGACTAAGAGAGGATGGAGATTGAAGCACAGATGGCAGAGCAGAGTGTAGGAACCGAGGAAAAGGAAGCGGGCGCCGCGCGTAACGTCTGAGGGTCTGACTTTTGAGGCTGAGCGGGAAGGGTCGAGCGGGAGGGAATGAAAAACAGAAGGGGGAAAATGTTATAAAAAGAATTGGGGAGGCCAAACTTAAATTTTCCCATTATATTAAACTAAAAAAAAAAAATTGGGGCTTCAAACCTCCGTCCCTGGTAATCAGCAAGAGGCTAGTCAAAATATTATCTCAAAATAGCATTTACATTACAAGTATGGCAGGGGAGCTATTCAATGAAATTTAAAGAAAGCTAATCAAACTAATCAATGAAATTTAAAGAAAGTTAATCAAACTAAACAACTTTACAAGAATGGCAGGGGAGCTATTCGGCATGTTGATTACTGTTCTTTTCATTCAAGAGGCTGTGAAGGTATATTGCTTCCTCTTTTTGCAGCAAAATGATGGTAAATTATTAGTACTGTAATTAAATTAATGCAATCTAGTTAACATTCATAATTGGTTGTAGTTTCCCATTATACTCAGATTATTCAAACATATCAATTGCGGACTGCATACATAACAGGAAATCCTCATGAATCTAGTAAATAAATATGAATTATCATAACCAATCAATAATAATAATTACTTTGAATGGGTTGAAGTCAAACTAAACAAAATAGGAAACTACAATGAAAGTATTGTCACCAATAAAATCAAGCACGAATCCAACAGAGAAGCACAAGATTCCGAAACCAGAGTATTTGTCCAAAACAAGATTCCAAACCAATTGAGAACAGAGAAGCACAAGATTCAGAATCCCCAGGGTATTTGTCCTATTACAGTGTTGTTGTCTGGAAAATTCAGAATCGATTGACCAGAGGAATTCAGAATTAGCAAGGGAAAATTACCGTTGAGAGGGGGATTTGGAAAATTACCTTGAGACGAGAGAGGGCCGTTCGACGGTTGAGCAACGGCGGACGAGCTAGAGAGTGTGGCTGCTAATTTGGAGAATTGGAGACGATAGAGGGTAGAGAACGAGAACAACGGAAATGGGGAAAAAAGGTTGGTGATGAGAGAGGGCCGTTCACAGTTGAGGGACGACGGACGAGTCAGAGAGCGTGGCTGCACGATTTGGAGAATTGGTGACGGGAGAGGCCAGAGAACGACGGAAATGGGGGAAAGAATTGGTGACAAGAGAGCCCAGAGAACAAGAACGACGGAAATGGGAAAAAAAAAAAGGCGTGAAAGGGACTTGGCAAGCTTGAACGGGTGACTTGTTGATTCAAAGGGGGACTTGAGTACTAACCATGAGCACCACCTATAAAAAGTGTCACTAATTTCTTTCCAATTATATATATTTTATGTCTGTATCTGTCCACATTGACACCAATGTAGGTCCACCACTGTATGAAATGGAACACATCCCCCATGCCTTAGAACGAGCTGAAGAGGGTCCTTAAACTAATATAGTCTTAACTTGCCCTTCAAGGTTCTTTCTTATCGTTGACTCTGAATAGCCTCTACAATTACTAGCACATCTAAGAAATATTTTGAATATATATTGACTTTAATTCTATAGTTCTCTCGAATAAATATTTGTTAGATTCCTCCAACAGTTCATAAATAAAATCTCAGTGAATTATGGAATTAAAGTCAATATATATTCAATACATTTGTTAGATGGGCTATGAAATGAGAAGGCTATGCAAAGACAACCACAAGAAAAAACTGAGAATACAAGTTGGAGCACTCTTTAGCTCATTCTGAGGCATTTGGGATGTATTTCATTCCGTACCCAAAAAAAAAATCACAACAATAAGTTAAATAAGTATTAAAGATAGATATTTTACTATTCTTTTGTTTTCTAAGAATCCAAAAGTAACAAACACCAATCAATGCAAACTAGAAAGAGGAGGCAACTTGAAAACAAATAGAAAAGTAATATTTCCTCCGGTCCTAATTAAAAGAGGTAGTTGACTTTTTTAGAGAGATTAAGGAAGCTAATTAAATTACTTTAGAGTATTTTTATTTTTATTTTTTTCTTTAAACTAATTAGTTTAACTAATAAACTAATATATAACCTAAGAATATACAACGTATGAAATGATTAAGTAAATTATCTAACTTCCTTAATTTCTCAAAAAAAAAAATCAACTAGCTCTTATAATTAGGACCGGAGCTATTACAACACCACATGTGGAAAGGTTTAATATCAATAAACAATCACAAACATTTGGCAATAATAACAGAACAGAAGGAACCTCAAAAAAAGAACACTGCAATCAAAGTCCAAAAAATCGATAATACAAAAGAACATAAGCGGACAACCAAAAAGAATACATGACAGATAAATGAATGGCAATAACAATCACAAACATTTGATTAAAAAGATAATGGGAGCGAACTTTACGACAAAAAAAAAAAAAAACTAATTCACAACCTCAGCAAAAAAAAAAAAATAAAGTCATTCGGTAGTTACAATACCTATATATATTAAGGATGAATGTTATTAAGGATGAATGCTCATAAGGCAAATCAGAAGAATCTGCTGAAACTATTTAAATAAATAAATTCTGTAAAATATATTTCAACCTGAAAAATTCTAAGGGCTATAGCCAAATGATTTGGACTAAAAGTATATTATTATAGTGAGAGGATAACAAACTCTATATCAATTTCTTTTCCAGTAACAGAGCAGCAAGCCAACAAATAACAGAAAAATAAAAAGACAAGACACAAGATACGGAGATAGACGAAAGGAGAAGAAATAGAAAATTGAAAGAGAAAAGTGGAACTAATTAATTGTTATTATGCTTCTTTTAGGACCACATGATTTCTCATAAATTTCTTGATTTTTGAAGCAAAAAACCCGAGGTGTTTATAAAAACTTGAGTCTAAAAAATAATCCCATCTATTTTAATAACGGTCTTATTGAGTTAGCTTCCTATTGGGTGAAAAGCTATATTAACAGTCTACTCTTTGCAAACATGGCGACTTTTTTGATTGTGTAAAAACTTTGACAGACCTTAGTTATGTTGTTGAATAGATCTATTTGATGATTTTTATTTTTTTCAATACTATTTATTTACTCTAGGAGGTTGAGTAATTTAAAATTGGCCTTGATTATTGTGATATGATAAGTTACCTTAGTGCTACACAATTTGGTCAAAACACAAGCGTCTAGTTGAGCTTTCTGGTCCCTTGTATGCAGTGGTGGAGAACATGGTCACATACCATATAGAGGTTCAAAGCTTACCAGAATTTTGCAGTCCTCGCTTGGGGGAATTGCTCGAACAACAATTATACGTGTGTGCTATAAGTCCAGCCTTAAGTCATGTGGATCAAACAAGAAATATTTTAACATTTGCAACCAGCGCAAAGGATGTCATTAGTAATGCGCAATTAAACATGGTAGGGTCCATTGCCAAGGCCTGAGTCCCTGTGATAATTGGTATCACAGTCAGGGTTCATGACATTTGGTATCATAACCAAAGCTCGAGTCCTTGTGACATTTGGTATCAGAGTCAGGGCTCGTGACATTTGGTATCATAGCCAGGACTCGAGTTCTCATGACATTTGGTATCATAATCACAGCTCGTGACGTTTGGTATCATAGCTAGGGCTCTAGTCCTTGTGACAATTGGTATCACAGGCAGGGGTTGTGACATTTGGTATCATAGACAGGACTTGGGTCCTTGTGACAATTGGTATCATAGTATAAATAAATCTGGTTCCAGTGGTAGTCAACTTAAAGAAGCTCAAAGTATAAACAAATCATTATCAGCTCTTGGGATGTAATCAATACTTTATCTTCTAGTGGTCAACACATTCCTCACCGGAATCATAAGTTGACAGTTGTAACGCCTCATTTTTAACACCCAAAAACTTGGTCAAAGATACAAATTCATTTATACAGGGCCAAAATAAATCCAAAATAATATCAGAGTTTTCAAAATGCGGAAGTCTTATGGTCATGGCAAATAAAATAACATAGCATGAGCTTTCCATATGTGCCTTCCCTGATTTCCCTACTAAATCATTTACCTGAAAAAAAATGAACAAAGTAACCGTAAGATCCAAAGATCCCCGTAACCATTGGTTATTCAGAAATATACATGCTAACCAAGAACGAGAACATATTTATAAATTCACAATAATTAAAATATATGCCTTTATATAAAAACCTTTCACAAAATAGTTCTCGACTCGGTTATCAAAACTCCCTCCCAAAAAGGGTTCAAAAAACATCATAATTTATTTTCCAATAATCCACAAGAGATCTCACAATATAAAATATGTCAATGATGAATAGATCACCCTTATTACCCTGACCACCTCTTATAACCGTTGACTGGAGCAATCTAACACATAACTCATCTCTCATCATAACATATCCAATACTCATAACTTCAACATGGCTCCCCTCCTGGTAAAATCACAACCAAGGAGGTGTCATATTTGACCCGGTTAAAAGAAAAGTGATACCAAGGGCTCCAAGAATATCCACTCTCATCAAAACAACATTATCAGATTCCAAATCAAGCCTTCTATAGGCACAATAAATCCCAAAACAGTAAATATACACATATAAATATTTGACAAGTATATAAAAGAATAACCAAGGTTACCTCAATTCCAAGCTTATTTTACCAATACTTCAATACTTTCAATTTATCATCACCAAATAATTCAACCTCAGATCATACCATCATTCTTCATTCCTTCCTTCTCTCTCTCTCTCTTCCTCTCTCTAAATGGCTCTAGGAGTTGTGAAGAATGAAATGAAATGGAACGTCTATTTATAGTTGGAAAATGGGTCTTTAAGTGTAATTTTCGTCTCTGGGTCGTTTTACGTAATTTTCCCAAAATTATAAAAATTCCTCACGCAACACTCGCATCCCTCGTTTGAATATTTTAATATAATATATATTATTATAATATAATATTATTATTTAAATAGTAAATTATTATTGAGTGGGTCCCGCGTGAATTTATAAAACAACCCACGAGAATTGCAAGGCAGGCGAGGGGGAAGAAGTTTAAATGTGACGTGGGTCCCACCGAATACGTATTTATAAATAGTAAATACCGTATTTTTAAATAGTAAATACGTATTTGTAAATAGTAAATACTTTTCATATTTCTCAAAATATCGATTAAATATCGTATTTATAAAAAGTGAATACGTATTTGTGAATAGTGAATACTATTCATGTACGTATTTGTGAATAGTAAACACTATTCATGTCCAATAAAATACTGATTCTAAATTCATTTTCAAAAATAGGGCCTAATAGTCCTCCAAAAATAGGCTAATTTTCTAGTCTGTAGACTCAAAAATCAGGATGTTACATTTCTCCCCTCCTAAAAAAAAATTTTGTCCTCAAAATTCATCATCTTCCGCTGCGCCACTCTGATAAAATATCAAACCTTATTCACAATCTAACCTTAATCATAATCTCAAACTATAAATCCTCAATAACAATTATAGATTCCACAAAGACACTAGACAAGCTAAACAATTAACCAAATAAATTTTTTTTTTCCAAATCTAAATGCAAGGAAGCACATATGTTATGAAATTTTAATTTGCCACGACCTCAATTTTTTTTATAGAAAAATTGTTAGAAAATCAACAAATTGGCCAGAACCTTTGCTCTGATACCAAAAATGTAACGCCTCATTTTTAACACCCAAAAACTTGGTCAAAGATACAAATTCATTTATACAGGGCCAAAATAAATCCAAAATAATATCAGAGTTTTCAAAATGCGGAAGTCTTATGGTCATGGCAAATAAAATAACATAGCATGAGCTTTCCATATGTGCCTTCCCTGATTTCCCTACTAAATCATTTACCTGAAAAAAAATGAACAAAGTAACCGTAAGATCCAAAGATCCCCGTAACCATTGGTTATTCAGAAATATACATGCTAACCAAGAACGAGAACATATTTATAAATTCACAATAATTAAAATATATGCCTTTATATAAAAACCTTTCACAAAATAGTTCTCGACTCGGTTATCAAAACTCCCTCCCAAAAAGGGTTCAAAAAACATCATAATTTATTTTCCAATAATCCACAAGAGATCTCACAATATAAAATATGTCAATGATGAATAGATCACCCTTATTACCCTGACCACCTCTTATAACCGTTGACTGGAGCAATCTAACACATAACTCATCTCTCATCATAACATATCCAATACTCATAACTTCAACATGGCTCCCCTCCTGGTAAAATCACAACCAAGGAGGTGTCATATTTGACCCGGTTAAAAGAAAAGTGATACCAAGGGCTCCAAGAATATCCACTCTCATCAAAACAACATTATCAGATTCCAAATCAAGCCTTCTATAGGCACAATAAATCCCAAAACAGTAAATATACACATATAAATATTTGACAAGTATATAAAAGAATAACCAAGGTTACCTCAATTCCAAGCTTATTTTACCAATACTTCAATACTTTCAATTTATCATCACCAAATAATTCAACCTCAGATCATACCATCATTCTTCATTCCTTCCTTCTCTCTCTCTCTCTTCCTCTCTCTAAATGGCTCTAGGAGTTGTGAAGAATGAAATGAAATGGAACGTCTATTTATAGTTGGAAAATGGGTCTTTAAGTGTAATTTTCGTCTCTGGGTCGTTTTACGTAATTTTCCCAAAATTATAAAAATTCCTCACGCAACACTCGCATCCCTCGTTTGAATATTTTAATATAATATATATTATTATAATATAATATTATTATTTAAATAGTAAATTATTATTGAGTGGGTCCCGCGTGAATTTATAAAACAACCCACGAGAATTGCAAGGCAGGCGAGGGGGAAGAAGTTTAAATGTGACGTGGGTCCCACCGAATACGTATTTATAAATAGTAAATACCGTATTTTTAAATAGTAAATACGTATTTGTAAATAGTAAATACTTTTCATATTTCTCAAAATATCGATTAAATATCGTATTTATAAAAAGTGAATACGTATTTGTGAATAGTGAATACTATTCATGTACGTATTTGTGAATAGTAAACACTATTCATGTCCAATAAAATACTGATTCTAAATTCATTTTCAAAAATAGGGCCTAATAGTCCTCCAAAAATAGGCTAATTTTCTAGTCTGTAGACTCAAAAATCAGGATGTTACAACAGTGCTAATGACTGATTCACTTGGCGGTAATGCTAAAACTCTCATGTTCGTGAATGTATCCCCAGCAGAATCAAACTTGGAGGAGACACAGAATCAAACTCCTGTTGTGATTTTCTTTTTTGGGTTTCTTTTATTTTATGCTTTTGCGATATTCAGGTATGCGTCATGAGTGAGGTCGATTGTGAATGATCCGAGCAAGAATGTTTCGTCAAAAAAGGTGGCTCGGTTGAAGAAGTTGGTGACACACTGGAAGGAGTAGGCAGACCGAATGGGTGATGAAGAAGAATTGGAAGAAATTCAAGAGGAACGCCGGCGAAAGAGAGGTCAAATGGCCAGCATTCTTTGTAGGGACTCAGTTTCAGAATCAACCATGCAAGATTGAGAATAAGGAGATCAAATGTTTTGATATCAGAGCCAGAGCTTGAGTCCTTATGACAATTGGTATCACAGCCAGGGCTCGTGACGTTTGGTATCATAACCAGGGCTCGAGTCCTTGTGACGTTTGGTATCACAGTCAAGGCTCGTGACGTTTGGTGTCATAGCCAGTGCTCAAGTATATTTAGTATCACAGTCCGCGCTCGTGCCGTTTGGTATCATAGCTAGGGCTCGATTCCTTATGACAACTGGTATCGGGCTTGTGACGTTTGGTATCATAGCCAGGACTTGGGTCCCTATGACAATTGGTATCATAGTATAAATAAATCTAGTTCCAGTGGTAGTCAACTTAAAGAAGCTTAGAGTATAAATAAATCATTATCAGCTCTTGGAATGTAATCAATGCTTTATCTTCTGGTGGTCAACACATTCCTCACCGGAATCATAAGTTGACAATGCTAATGAGTGATTCACTTTACAGTAATGCTAAAACTCTCTTGTTCATGAATGTATCCCCAGTAGAATCAAACTTGGAGGAGACACAGAATTCTCTTATGTATGTCCCTGGATCTTTCTGTTGTGATTTTCTTTTTTGGGTTTCTTTTATTTTATGCTTTTGGGATATTCAGGTATGCGTCACGAGTGAGGTCGATTGTGAACGATCCGAGCAAGAATGTTTCTTCAAAAGAGGTGGCTGGGTTGAAGAAGTTGGTGGCACACTGGAAGGAGTAGGCAGACCGAAGGGGTGATGAAGAAGAATTGGAAGAAATTCAAGAGGAATAGCCGACGAAAGAGAGGTAAGATGGTCGGCATTCTTTGTAGGGACTCAATTTCAGAATCAACCATGCAAGATTGAGAATAAGGATATCAAATGTTTTGATATCATAGCCAGGGCTCGAGTCCTTATGATAATTGGTATCACAGCCAGGGCTCGTGACCAAAAAAAGTATACTTTATAAAGTTAAGGGAGCAAAAGCATATCTTATGTAAAACTTAAAAAACTAAAAGTATACTTTAGCCTTTTTTATTACATACCATATCATTTAAAACGTTACTATTGAAACTTGAGATGTAATTTTAAGTATGTTAAACTTTTTTATTTAAAAATGATACTTCAAATAAATGCTTTTTTAGTATTTGAGATAATTTATTTAAGTAGTTATAAGTACTTAAAATTAGATGTCAAATGTTAAGTGTAATTTTTCAAAAGACATGATATATAATACAAAATATAAAAATTATGATATGATGACAACCATTAACTTTAACGGTAATTTTATCGTAGGAAAGTTGATAGTCAAAATGCATGTATTAGGGAATTCATGGCAAAAATATATAATAAAAGGAAAATGGAAAAAGTAGAGATCGGAGGGGTTGTTAATTACATGTATTTCTCCCTAATAAATGGGAAGTGAAACACCATAACTTCTTCGATCTAATCAAATTAAATTAAATAAATAATATCTCGTATTCAGGATTTTGGAGTATCCCGAGTATTCAAAGTTGCAGGTAGACGTACTAAATTTAGGAAGATGGGCAATCTGAGGAATGAAGTAGAAAAAGGTCAATATGGTGTTTAAGCTTCACATATGTTGTTATCCGCATCAATCAAATTCGGCAACCGCGTCTATTATATCAGTATATCATGGGCATCTTCCTTATATGCGTGACAACTGTGATGCGGCTTGCTGGCCTCTGCCCGCATATATTATTATACATAAACTGCAATGTCAAGACATTTAATCTAAATATTTAATTTAATTTAATTTAATACTTAATGGTTGTCACTAGCCAGGCCTAATCCAATGCGGGGTTTGAACATCAATTCCATGGTCTTATATATATACTTAAATCTTGACTGAGTCCTCAAACATCCTCGCGCTTATTTCAATATCAATTTAAATGATACTTCCTCTACTCTTAATTATAAGAGTTAGTTGATTTTTTTGAAAAAACTAAGGAAGCTAATTAAATTATTTTATAGTATTCTTATTTTTATTTTTTTCAAACTAATTAGTTTAACTAATAAACTAATATATAATTTAATGATACACAACATATGAAATGATTAAATAACTTATTTAGCTTCCTTAATTTCTTCAAAGAAAGTCAACTAGCTCTTATAACTGGATGTAGTATAAGATTTAGTTGACTTTTTTGAAAAAAAATTAAGGAAGCTAATTAAATTACTTTAGAGTATTTTTAATCTTTTTTTTTTCTTCAAACTAATTAGTTTAACTAATAAACTAATATATAATCTAAAGATACACAATATATGAAATGATTAAGTAATCTATTTAGCTTCCTTAATTTCTTCAAATAAAATTAACTAGATCTTATAATTAAGATCGGAGGTAGTATCATCGCATACTTTTGAGAAGGTCCAACCCAATACTTGAGAAATCAAAATATGAGTTCTGTGTTAAATAAAAAGAGGGGCTAGTCTTTAACCCTCAAACCGGGAGAAATAGTATCAACCCAACTCTCAAAAGCATATTTTTTTAAAAAAAAAAAATTATACACATAATTATTATTATCATTGCTATCATATATATTATTACCTCTGGTCCTAATTATAAGAGCTAGGTGATTTTTTTTGGAGAGATTAAGGAAGCTAAATAAGTTATTTAATCATTTCATATGTTAAATATTCTTAGATTATATATTAGTTTATTAGTTAAACTAATAAGTTTGAAGAAAAATAAAAATAAACATATTTTAAAGTAATTTAATTAGCTTCCTTAATCTCTCCAAAAAGTCAACTAACTCTTATAATTAGGACTGGAGGGAGTAGTACTTATCATTTATATAAAAACCTGAACGACATGCTTAGTTTAAACTAAACATGCATAACCCAAAAACCAAAAAAAAAAAAAAAACACAACAAGCTAATCGAGACCTTTTTTAATATATCTAATTATTATGACATCTGATTTAGAGTTTGTAATTGTCCCTTTCAATATAAATGCATCCTTTATAACTCAAACTCAAAACCTCAAAAAAAATATAGTAGAACCTGATACTACTATAACAACTTTTATGGTTGTGGCTAATCAATACCCTTAATACTTTTTTTTAAAAAAATATATATATATAAGAAAAAAGTTTAGGTGGGGGTAGACACCAGTACTCCACCAGAGTCAGGGCATGCCTCCAGGCTCAAAGAGAGATACTTATAAATCGCCTACCAACGAGGCCCTCACATCGAACAACAGATATCAAACTTCCTATCTTTTAGGGTAAGGACCGACACTTTAACCACTAATAGCAATCGCCATTGACAATACCCTTAATACTTCCACACATTCATTGGCAAGAGAAATATTGGGCTGAAGTTTGCTAGCTGTCTCTCCCCAAGTTTCAGCCCATATACCAATTCACCCATACCCCCACGCAATTGTTGGCCCCTCCTACCCCGTGCTTGTAAAAATTTATCAGCCCTTTCTTCTAAATATACGATTCAATTATTTTTTTTTGTTTTTGAAAAGTTAAGAGAGTTAATTAAATTATTTAAAAGCATTTGTATTTATCATTTTTTTTCTTGAAACTAATTTTACTAACTTAAAAACTGGTAAATACTTTAATCATACGTAACATATGATATGATAGAGTAATTGATTTAATCTTTTTAAAAATGGTCAACGATATGTTATATTTAAAATTAGTACTTGAATGTAAATCTCTACATGGCTTTGTTTTGTTGAATGGGGTGCGTGTTTTTATGACAATTGAGAAGAGCCAAAGCTTATATCTTAGCGAACAGAGGTAGCTTGGAGTAAGGTGTTTTTTTGCCCACTATTACAGGTGTGTTCAATATCATTTTGAGAGTGTGAAAAAGGATGTTGTCTCACTAACCAAAAGCAATTACAGGATATTAAAAAAAGCAAAAGAAGGCATGTAGTTATTATAATGATATATAGCTGGCAAAGTTTTAAAAAATAGATATGGTTGGATAAACCGTACACACACTGTGGGAACATTACATGCTTGCTCGTTCATTTCATTTGGGCTTGACCTGAATTTGTGGATCTTTGAACTCCACCGACTGCCCCTTGTCGGAAATAACCATAATTTTCACAATATTTACGATCTTCCTCATCATCCCCTTCCCCTATTCCCATCCCGCGTCCTTCTTCATTTCTTTTCATCACACCTGGACACACGGCGCTGCCAAATTATCACAATCACTCGTTCTTCCCCACTTCTCTCCTCACAGACCTGGAACAAGAGGGTTTGTGTCGGCGGATCATCTCGGCCCAGTCGACTCAATAATGCTGGCACGTCTCGGACATCGCCGACTCCGTCAGATCCAGAGGGCGTGCCGCCACGGCACCGTTACCTTCCTCTGCCTCTTCCTCACCGTCGTCGTCCTGCGTGGCACCATTGGCGCCGGCAAGTTCGGTACCCCCGAGCAAGACTTCAACGAGATCCGTGACCATTTGTACTCGCGTGGCCGGCGCGTCGAGCCCCATCGCGTCCTCGAAGAAGCTCAACCCGACAACTCTGGCTCTTCCCAATCCAACAACTACGCAACCTTCGATATATCCAAGATTCTGGTCGATGATGGGGGCGACGACGACAAGCGTGACCCAAATATACCTTACAGTCTTGGCCCCAAAATTTCAGATTGGGACGAACAGCGTGCCGAGTGGCTGAGAAACAACCCAGAATACCCAAATTTTATCGGACCCAATAAGCCTAGGGTGCTTCTTGTTACTGGGTCTTCGCCCAAGCGCTGCGAGAATCCGGTGGGGGATCATTACCTGTTGAAATCAATTAAGAACAAGATTGATTACTGTAGGTTACATGGGATTGAGATTTTCTACAATATGGCCCTCCTCGATGCAGAAATGGCTGGATTCTGGGCAAAGCTCCCATTGATTCGAAAGCTGTTGCTGTCTCATCCGGAGATTGAGTTTCTATGGTGGATGGACAGTGACGCAATGTTCACTGATATGGCGTTCGAGGTGCCGTGGGAACGGTACAAGGATCACAACTTTGTGATGCACGGTTGGAATGAAATGGTGTACGATGAGAAGAATTGGATCGGTCTGAACACTGGGAGTTTCCTGCTGAGGAATAGTCAGTGGTCGCTGGACATTCTCGATACCTGGGCGCCCATGGGTCCTAAAGGGAAAATCAGAGACGAAGCTGGGAAAGTCCTCACCAGGGAGCTGAAGAATCGGCCTGTGTTTGAAGCTGATGACCAATCTGCTATGGTTTATATATTGGCGACGCAGAGGGACAAATGGGGTGACAAGGTTTACCTTGAGAATCATTATTATTTGCACGGATATTGGGGTATTTTGGTGGATCGGTATGAAGAAATGATTGAGAATTACCATCCAGGTCTTGGTGATCATCGGTGGCCTCTGGTGACTCACTTTGTGGGTTGCAAGCCCTGTGGAAAATTTGGGGATTACCCGGTTGAGAGGTGCTTGAAACAGATGGACCGAGCCTACAATTTTGGAGACAACCAGATTTTGCAAATGTATGGCTTCACCCACAAGTCACTTGGTAGTCGCAGAGTAAAGAGAGTGAGAAATGAGACCAACAATCCACTGGATGTGAAGGATGAGCTTGGATTGCTGCATCCATCTTTCAAAGCCATCAAGTTGCCCGCTTCTTCTTGATGTTTTCCGAAGAGATAGTGATCAGCTTCACAAACAAGTATTGCTTCCCATCGTCTGTCTGCTGCTATACTCTGTTTAATTCGCAATTAAGTATAATAGATTTCAGTATGTAATATGTTGGATCACTTACAGTAGTGTTGAAAATTGTAATCTCTATTTATTTTCTTTTACCAATCATTGTTTTAGTATTTTGAGTGATATTGATTTTTGAAAAGAACAAACACCCTCTTCATCTGTATCTATCCTGTATTCAATAGTCATCTTTATGCCGTTGGGTAGTCTGTATAATTGGAAGGGATAATTGCATCCTAGCCACTTTTTTATTTCATAAATTCCTTTATTTGTTGATTGCCGTTTGTATTTTGCTCGTTCTTGATGTGAGTGTGATAGAAATTCCAACAGTGTGAGTTCTTCTGGTTCACAATTATGTGTATATGAAGATGATACAGATATGGAAACTGGGTCGAAGAGAATCGATTTTATATGGATTTTATTGATCCTGGAATCCTGCCAGAGCTGTTTCTATATAGAAAGGAAAGAGTTATGTGGTGATATTGACCAGATTTAAATTTGTCGTGCAGAATCACGTACGAGTAAATGGGATTAGAGAAGCTTGTGAAGAGAAGCATTGGATCTGAATCCGTGTCCACTTGGAGCTAACAGTTGTGAAGCGTAAACGGAAACAACTTATGCAACATGTGTTGTTGAATCAAATTGTTTGACCTGCAAGGCTGCAACCTAATTATTTAGTTTAGTAGTTTATTGCGCAATTTGAATGGAACATCATTTGTTGTTGGTATCTTTCCCAGTGAAGCAATGGACAGAGCAGGCTTTGGGTAATTCCTGTTCCAGAAAATAACCACATGGCGAGGCTGGCTGATAGTTTTCAATATAAAACCATTTGGGCGGCTGTTATGCGGCAGCAAAACACATGGCCAAATGGCTACTACGTATAATATATTAAATTGAGTGACGAGCCATAATTATATGTTTTATGTAGCATAATCAAAGATCTGTCATAAGTAGGACGAGAATATTATGAACATGACAAAGAATGTGTTAGACTGTAAGATAAAATGAGTATCGCTCTAATTGTGTTTCTGAAAATGACAGTTTAACTTGAAACGAATCAAGCCAGATAGTACTTGTCATTTTCCCTTTTCTTTTCGTGTATTTAGCCAGAGAGCTTTATTAATTTTACAAGATTTGAGCGGAAAACAGTATCTTTGTGTTTAACTTGTTTCCCCTCTAATTTATGAGTGGGAAAAATAACAGTTGTTAAAATCGGGATTGGGTTTTTCTACTCCGTGTAAAAATTAGATCGAACAATTTAAAGAACTAAAATTTTATTAAAGGATGAAAGGATCTTCTTCTTCAGGTTAGGAAATGAAATTGTCATAATTAATAATTTTCCCTTCAGAGCTGTGTTCTCCTCCTATCATTTGTTATCACAGATGCTCTGACCCTGAACTACGCCAAGTTTTGGGAAGCACACTGCCATCACTATTGCCTTTCCCTCTTGTCCTCGACGTAAGCCGAACAGCTGGTGTGGAAAAGGTAACTAATTTATATTTTATTTTAGTTTACTGTTCGCATTTTGAGAACGAAAGAAACTAAATCAAGGAAATTAATGACAACTTGAAGCAATTTTTTTTTTTAAACAAGGAAAAACTTGAAACCTAGAAACCGCTTGGAAGAAAAAAAAATTATACACTTGGGGGACTAAAGGTACAAGATAGAGAAGATTTCCATAAATCGGAAAAGAAAGAGTAAGAATCTTAGATACAAATCGCTATATGGGGGACTTAACCCGACCTATTTCAGAATCCTATTACCCCCTACGTACTCTTCCAAATTAGCTTCTTCTGTTAAGCTGACAATAGTCTAAAAATTATAAAGTGGGTCACATACATTTTATATTGATCATTTGATGCTAATGATGGAAGGTTCCTGAAAGAACGTCTGAATCATCTCCAACTGGCGGAGAATATAGGTTGAGAAGGAAACTGCATCAGAGAAGACAATGGATGGCTCAGTGATGAGGAGTGGTTTTGGTTCTGACAGAAAAAATGCCTCCACTGACCAAGAAGTGTTTGAGGTCCTTTAGTAGAAGACACTTCACACAGGATCTTAAGTGATATACACAAAGCTAATAGTTGGCTTCTCCATTCAAGTCCACTCGCGACCAAACATTCCCCATCTTTATTCTTTCCACATAATGGATGATTCTCTATAAGGGAAACTGGACACATGAAACTTGAATTTCCCTGGCACATGTCACCGGCTGCTTGTCTGATCAATTGTTGAACAATGTTTGCCTTTTGAGCAACGAATGCCTCATAGCTTAAGGGGAACCCTGATGGATCATCCCATGGAGGAGAAGCAGCATGGGTCAGAGTAAGAATGGTACGTTGCCAAATTGATTTATTGAGAGTACTTGTGATGGATTTTAATAACGGCAAGTCACTGAAATCCCAGGTTTGGGAATCTACTCGATCAACGTAGAGAATGACATCTAAGGGGAATTTTTTCATATACCTCTTGATAGATGCCAATATATTTCGGTTGAATGCTTGCTCCTTCATCGGAGGCCTAAGACCAGGTGTGTCAAGGATTCTGATCTTGATTCCTTGTATGGTACCAGTAACCTCTTTTACAGACGTTGTGGCAGGTTCGAATGCACTTGTCATGACCTTTGTCTCACCAAAAATAGAATTGATGATTGCACTCTTTCCCACTCCGCTTCTCCCAAGAACTAGAATGTTCAAAGAAAAGTCTAAATCATCATCATGTTTTTCTTCAAGCTTCTTAGCCAGAATTTTAGCCGATTCAATGACAAAATCCTGAGTAGAAAGTCCCCCAATTTCTGCAACTACTCTGGATAAAATTTTCAAAACAAAGGGATCCTTGAGAGATAGATTGATTCGTTGAACAAGCCTCAGGAACTTCACACTTATGGCCTGTGTCTTCTTAACCTTTTCATTTTCTTTATCACTTACATTGTGCTTGAATCCATTCTGACCTTCAAAATCTAGTAAGGAAGAGAGACTGGGAAGCTCTTTCACAGTGATAACACTGGAGTCATCAGCATTGGCGATTGTAAGTCTGCTGCAATTTGACTCACCACTATTAATTGCATGCAGGAAATATTCATCATCTTTCAGCAAGTTTAATCTCTCGTGTGATTTTTGGCCTGGCTGCTCTTGTTGACAGTTCTTATCAGAAGAACCTTCTGAACCCAAAAGAACAGAGAGAGCTGAAATTTGTTCCATGAAATGATCATTGCCAGCTGAAATCAAGCCTTCTACGTCTCCAACCAAAGCAGAACCAGCTCTCTTTGATTCTTGGCTAATTGAGCTAAAGTCAGAAGTAGGCTCTCTTTTTACAGTCCCCCCCAAATTGGGACCTCTTTCCACATGGTCATGTGAATGGCAATCAATACACAGTTTATCTTCCAAATCATTTTCCAAATATACAGTCTGCTGAAAAAGTTCCTGCTCTGAAAATTTAGCAGAATCAGCAGCAGGAATATTCTTACCTTCACAAGCATCATTGTCACTGAATTCTAAACTGGCAGAAGCATCATTCAAATTGATTTTTGAGTTAATGATAGATTTGTATATGCTTCTCAGCTTCTCATTCTCACATTTTACGTCAACACTGAATCCTTGGCTACCATTAGCTGCAGCTTCTTGAGTTGAGAGGCAAGATTCACTTCCTGTACATTCAATGCTTTTGGCATCTGAAACTAGTTCAAGCTGTGTTTCAGGGTTCTGTTCTTGCAGAACATGAGCAGAAGTATTCGTTTTCAGACTTTTGCTTTTCTTAGGATCCTCAATATTGGATTTTAATAAGCTGAAGTCGCCAATCATAACTGAAGTTCCTTCCCCCATTTTGGTTGCCTCTTTGGCGTTCACCTCCAACTTTTTCTGTGCCATGGATTTCATTCTTACCGCACCAACCTCTACCATATTTATGGTGTCTCCTTCCACTCTATACATGTCATCTAGTTTTAAGTCTTCTTCATTCTCTAGCTCATCTGATGCGATCTTTACTCTGCCAAGATGCTCAGTATTCAAACGAGTTCGTGAATCCTGTAATATAATACATGTATCAGTTGCAATCGAATATCCTTCTTGAGCTACTCTATCTTCTAGAACTTCGTCAGGAGTCTGCTTGTGTTCTACCTCACCTAACCTCTTATCTGCCATGAAACTCTCATGTCCGATTTCATCTTCAATAATATTATCGGAGCTCAAATGATCAACAAATGTCAAATCCTTTACATTATAGGATTTGTCAACGGTTGAAAAATCCCTTAAGATCAATGTTTCCAGTTCCTCTTCTTCAGCATTCAATACCTTAATTCTGGGCAAACCAATAAAGGTCTCAGGCATGTCAAAATTATCATGTTCAATAAAATTGACAGAACTCCTATAATCGGCAACCGTCAACTCATTTGCAGCAAAAGACTGTTGAACTGTTCTTGGCATCAAAGTTTCAAGCTCTTCTTCCTCAATATTTACCGCCTTAATTCTGGGAAAACCAACAAAGTTCTCGGACATATCAACGCTTAACTGTTCAGTAAAATCATCAGAAGTCATATGATTCGTAGCTGTCCAATCCTTTGTGATAAAGGCTTGGTTGACAGTTAAAGAATCCCTCCACGTTGAAGTTTCAAGCTCTTCAGTATCCACATCCGCTACCTTAATTCTGGGCAAATTAACAAAATCCTCTGGTATATCAATGCTTGGGACCTTCATAGCATTAAAATTTTCGTCACCTTCCATTTCATACGACGCTTCCTCCTCATCGTAATCATCATAACCAGACAACTGGGCAAAGGGCGTAACCCGCAAACTCGTATCCAACTCAACGTTCCCTTCTTCCCCTTCGCATGCATTACCCATTGGGTATGTTTCTGGATCAACAATTAAAGGCCTTGTCGAGGGCATTTCGAACTCGTCACCACTCACAAAGCCCTCGGATTCAGACCGACTATATATGGAAGTCCCATTACTGGAAGCATCAAATTCAGAATCATCAAGAGTAAGGGGAGCTCGGATAAGAAGAGAACCTGAAAATGATGGTTTTTCCGGCACCATCATTTGGCGGGGCGGAGAGAGAGAGACGCGAGTTTTTGAAGCCACGGGAGGATGGTAAGGCGCTGCTGCCAACAAGAGGAGACAGCGGTAGAAGCTGGAAGCGTAAATTTCAACTTTGGGATTTTGGCTTCATTGGGCGCCCTGATTTCATATTTGGATTTGGACTTTGCTGTCTCCCTTTCATTTGGCTAATTCACGTGTATTAATTAAAACTAATTATAGGGGTTGGCTGATTTAGAATGATTAAATAAATTATTTATACTTTTATGAATTAATTTGTCTGTGGCTAAAATAGAGGTTTTTCCGGAAAAACCTTAACCCTTTATTAATTTGTCTGTGGCTAATTCACGTGCATTAAGTATCATTTTACTCCCTAAGTTTATAAATTGAAGTTGTAGTCTTTTGAATTTAACGCTACCAATAGTGGAAAATACTAACTCATCAGACTTAATATAGCTATACAATTAAATATTGATGAAACAAGTTTGCATATATATATATATGTATTTTATATTTTGCGAATTCAAAAATTTAAAATGAAAACAATATCATATTTATAAATAAATATACAATCTAATGATACATAAAAATATTTTAAAGATATTATATAATATGAGATAGAATATTACCACTACCAATCTTAGTCACCACCAATGTCACTACCATTTGTTTGATTATTAGATCAGAATCTCATCTACCTTTATCATTTCTTTCTTGTTGATATTCTAATCTAACGATGAGAAAAATGGTAGTGACATTGGTGGTGACCAAAATTGGTAGTGACAATATCCTATTCCATATAATATATATTATAATTAAATAATTTATTTAAGTTTCATAATTTCTTAAATAAATATTTCTCAAAAAGTTGGAGATAGTGCTAAATTTTATCCTCATATTAATATTTAATCTTTCTCACTACTTGAAGAATATATAAATCCTTTGGTGACACTTCCAACATTAAAGAAAATCTTAAACCACTTTAACTATTCTATAAAGGATAAGATATTGTCATTATCAATTTTAGTCACTATCACTTTTTTACCGTAAGATCAGAATCTCATCTACCATCATCATTTCTCTCCCCTATTGAGATTCTGATCTAATGGTGAAAAAGTGGTAGTGACCAAAATTGACAGTGATAATATGTATCCCATGTATAAAATCTAACAACTTTCTAACTCTATTTCTTCTTGATATACATAACTATAGATGAAAACAAAGTCAACACAATAGTAAGTGAAAAACTAAATTACACCTAAAAAGTTAGGGTAAAGCATTTCTCCAGTTACTGGAGATAAGTTCTCTGCAGCAACCCTCCAAAACTACGTCCTTTTAAATTAATGAAGTGTATTTTCGTAATTTTGTTTACTTTTTTATCATATGAATTTTACTGAAACACCATTTATTAATTCACCTAAAATTATAAAAACACTATTCATTAATTCAAAATAACATAGTTTTAGGGTTATTGAAGATAAATTTCTCCAGTGACTGGATAAATACTTTTCCCAAAAAGTTAATGAGATGCCTTATGAATAAGATAAATAAATCTTCTTTCTTTATCTTATAAACAGGATAAGAGTATGTGAGGGGGGAAAAATTGACATGGGCAACCCGCAACCCTACAGAATGCTCAATAAAAAAGACAAATTAATGCATTATTTAAGATCCCATTATCATCTACAAAAATGCAAAATTGGTTGGGGTCTCCGTTAGATCGGGTAAGAGTTAGTTGATCTTTACGGGCCAACTACCCCCATGCCATGAAATGTGACGGATAAATTAAGTAACGAGAGAATGCAAATAAACGAGCTCGACACCATATCTTAGCTCTGAATTTATGTACCTTTTTTAACCTATATTAAGCCAAATTCTATTCAATTTGAAATAGAAATTTGCTAACTAAATGTGTATATAGATTATCTTTTATAGGATATTTTTTTGTAATTTACAAGTTAAACTTATCACGAAAGTTTTGTCGGATTGCGGATAAAGGCTTCTAAATTGGATTAATCACTTCTCTTTCCATCTTTTTTTTTATCTTAGCTTTTGAATAAAAATTTGAACAGTTTAAATTTAATATTTTATAAAAATTATTGTTTCAATAAAATATTAAATTATTAAAAAAATATTTTTATAAGACATTAAATCTAGACTGTTGAGATGATTTTCGGGGACAAAAAGAAAAAGAGTAGCGTAATCAATCGCTCTGAAACCAGGTTTCAAGAGTTACCAGACGAGTATTCTCTCACCGCAAGTGAAGTCCATTCACAACAGAGCAGAATAGCAACGAGACAATGAGTGGACCCAATTTACGGGTCTTTTCGGGGAAAAGAAGCATTGCGGCATAGCATCAAGGTTTACGGGCCCGGCAACAAGCTACTTAGTCAGAGAAACATCACTAAACATTCAGGGGGAGGAAATTACAACTGGAGAGACTGAACAAAGTTTATCTCAACATATAAACTTGTTTGGGGTTTCTCATGAAATCGGAACCATGAGATCGACCCTTTTGGCTAATGCTGTAAAAATATACGAGTAGAAGAACGGTACTATCCTCTAAGGATTAATTGTCTTGAACACAGACAGAGCATGAATGGCCGGTAATTTTGATTGGCAGAAGTTCTGCCACGCCTCCAGCTTCTGTTCCTCGTCTTTAGTAAGTTCCCCGTAGATACAATTTGCGATGCTTCTTGCAGCTTCTCTCGCCTCCGGCAACCGATCATTCAGCAGATCCGCCGCCACTTTAATCATCTCTCCCAACCCAAACTCCTCCATTTCTTCCAGCCCCTGTTCATGGTATCATGTCATTTACTTTGAACGTTGTGTAATAATAACCCCAGAAGATAATACGTAACAAGCTTAGTTCAATTGTACAGCAGTTTTACCATATTGGAGACGCTATTGGAGACAGATATAGCAGCCTTAGCCCTGACCCTGGGGTTGCTATGGCTAACATATGCCCGCAGTTTTAGAAGCAGAGGAAGAGGGGCTATTGAAGCCACCATTAAAGTCAGAGCCTTATCTGCTTCTTCACATACAAATCGTTTGTCCTGAGACGCTTTTAGCAGCAGCTGAATCAGCTGTTAAGATTCGTCCCTTCAGTTAGCTCCAAATTCATCCATTAACAATATCAATAAACCGAAGTAAGATCGTGGAAAAGGAAAGTGAATCACACCAGGCTATCAAATGCATCAGATGTGGATGGATCCAGCAATTTATCACCAAATGAATTGAAAATATCAGAAGCAGCCATAATAGAGGTTTTGCACAGAGCACTTCGAGGATTTTTCATTGTCTTAGCCACCACCGATGCAACTTTCCCCCTGTTTCATAATTTCACATCGCATATTTCAAGAAACCCAAATATACATGCCTTCACTAAAATGGACAGCGCGCGATGCGAAAAATTGTGAATGAATGACCAATATCAGAACAATTTACTTACAATTCTGGAAAAAGAAGAGAGGAGTGGTACAAAGCAAAGCGCCTAACATCGTTCAGAGCCTGGCAGACGTTGAGCCAATTTTTCGAATTTAAATCTTCCATTAAACCCTGGATTTTCAAGAAAATCAAAAGTCAGTGCTGTTTATTTATGACAGAATAAACGGCAAAAGCAAAAAGTGATATGGATTATTTCTGTGGCTCCTCAAATCAAGAACTTACTTGAATCCTTGCTTCAGGTTCGGATATAGGTTTAAGATCGTCAGAGTATATGTAATCAATGGCAGCATCTCCGGATGACTGCATCGGAATCTGATTTTCGTCATTCAGAGGGCGTTCAGATTGCTTGGTCGCTGGAAGAACAACTTTCGATTGCTTTCTAGGCCTATCATCTGTTGTTGTGGGAAGAGCGTTATCAATTGGTCTGAGTGGCATGGTTATAGACGACGAAGTTTGAAGCAGAGATACCAACAGAGAAAAAGCGGAAGCACAGTATAAAACTTGTGGGGCTGGGTCGGGTCTGATGAGGAACCTAATAGCGTTCGCCTTTGATGTATAAAAAATCACTTCAAAATTCGAAAAAGGGAAAGAGACGTTAATCGGTTGATGCGTTCGCGTAACGGTAACAATTCAAAATCGAGAAGGATGGGTAACGGATAAGATCTTTCTTTCTTTTTTTTTTTTTGGGTACATAAGAAGAGGCTATTGCCAATAAGATCTTCTTTTTTTTGCTAAAAATAAGATCTTCTTTGATAGAAGAAGAATTTCTTGACATATTATGGTCATGGCCTCAATAGGTGGGCCGGGCCACCGATGAGCTTTTGTTTTTGGGCCACAATTGTCCCATGGGTTATTGAACATTAAATTAGAAAATATGATTGTTGTATAAAAAAAAAAAATGATTGTTCTATTTTTTTAAAAAAATTGTTGTCTTTAATCATATCAAAAAAAATTGTCGTCTTTAAATTCTAAACACATATTTTATTACTCGTTAGTTTTTAGTATTTACTAAGAAAATAAAATTTAATTTTATGTTTTTAATGTTCAAACTAGATAAATTTATTTTTTAATTGAGAAATTTGTATAATTTCCAAAACGTTGTAGAACTATTTAAAAGTATTTTGCTTTCAAATGGCTAGTGTTAATTTAATTTTTATTTCTGTATAAAAAATTAATTTTTCTTTATAATCACTTAGAATGCAGATGCTGGGCACTGGAATGGTAATGAGGTAGTTAACATTTCGTTTTTGGCGGTTAATCCCTTTTTTCTAATTCGCCGATTGCCGTCAAAATAAATTTCTTGTCCAACAGATTAGTTTTCATGGGAAAAGTCCAAATAATTTTACTCTGGATGCTTTTCAACATAACCGAAAAAATGTGATTCAAAGACAGAGAGGTTTAGTATAGTACTATTTGATTTTTTTTTTTGTTCAATTAGTACTATTTGATTGAAGTGATAGATATTGTAACCACCATTTTTTATCACTCCACTACCACTTTTTCACTGTTAGATTATAATCTTATCTACTTTTATCATTTCTCTCTCATATTGAAATTCTGAGCTAACGGTGAAAAAGTGGTAGTGACAAAAAATGGTAGTGATAATATCCTCTTTCTTAATTAAAAAAAAAATATATATATAGGGGTTTAAACTTCTCATATTGCATGAAAAGAAAAAAATTCCTACAAACATTTTATGTGTGTGTAACATGAGAATACATTTCTCCTACAACATGAGAAATTTTTTTCATATATATATATATATATATAAGGAATATGATATTATCACTACCAATTTTATGTCACTGCCAAGTCATTACCACTTTTTCACCGTTAGATCATAATCTCAATAGGAGAGAAAAATGATAATAGTATATGAGAAAGTGATTTAACGGTGAAAAAGTGGTAGTGACAAACGTAATAAAATTGTCCATATAATTGAAAAATTAATGTTGCATAGAAAATTAATTTAGGTTTGATGAAATTTCCCAAACGTAATAAAATTGTCCATATAATTGAAAAATTAATTTTGATAGTTAACATTTTAAGGGTGACAAATTGACATGAACTTTTTTTTTTTTGGTCGAAAAATTGACATGAACTTTTGCTCCTCATAAAAAATTTAGGGGCAAATTTAAACCTTAAACCTATAATTAAACGAATTATCGAAGCTAGAAAATTTTCAGATCAAAGTTTCTTCCAATAGCATAGCATATGATGTCCATTTCTTCGAGTGATCCACTAATCGCGGCTGAACGCGCCGTTTTTATTTCGATGGTTCTGGGGCTTTGTGTTATGCACTTGTTGGTGACAAACAACAAACTGAAGCAAAGTGAGTGGGCGAGGGTGCGTTGTGTTTCTTGCCTGAAAGAAGGACGAAGTTGTTCATGATGATGCCTTTGATCTGTTGCATTCTCTGACATTTTAGCTCAGGAATTCCCTCTCGTATTCATTTTACGCGCATGAACCCTCTATACCCTAAACCTCGATCCTATGCACCACAAATGGAGATGACGATTCCCCCCTCTCAGCTTTCCGACAACGATCGGAGCAGCTCCGAACTGCGAGCTCTCGATTGCAACCTCACTTCGCTTTGCGACCATATCCAGATGGAAGGCTTCAATTCCGGCTCATTCTCCGACATCGTGCTCCATGCAATGGGTTCCACTTATCACCTCCATCGCCTTATCCTTTCTCGGAGTTCTTACTTCAGGTGACGATAATATAAATTTCTACTGAAATTTCATTTTTGTTTACGTTCTCTTCTCAATTTCCTTCATTAAGTTCCTCCTCCTTCTCTTCTCAATTTGTATACTTATTGAGTCAACTCCTTTTACTTATTTATTTTTGCTAAGGACCGCTGTTACTGAATTCGTTAACGCTATTACTATTTTGGTTCTATCTGCATCACCATAGCACTGAAAATTACATTGATGATGATGAGTATACTGTTATGGCGTGATGGGCCATGGCGCTGATATGTTTATCATTACTATTGAAAAATGGCTAAACTTTTCGAGAACTTAGAGGATAACGCTGATATAGAATCTAGAAATAGTCCTGAAAGACATCTTCTTAACTGAGGAAGTGTCTGTGCTGTAAAGGACCATCCGCGTGGAGCACCCTAACAGGTTTTAAGAAAGGAGATGCTCATTTCGTTTCAAGTATTGATTGTTACTGCATTTGTGGGCTTTTATCTTTTGTATTAAACTGGAAAATAAGGCCTATTATCTACTATGAAGCGTTTTTTAAACATTTGCATATGTTTTACCTTGTATGAATTTTAAGATGTATATGATAACATTTAAATATGACTTCTCTTTCTGGCTTATGAACATATTTCTATGCCTAAATTCTTTGCTCCAATATCTTTATGCATCTAATGATGTATTCACACGCAATATAATTTGTTGGTTTGAAAATTAATGGGTATTGTCTAATGTGTCTGTCAGAAATATGCTTCATGGTCCCTGGAAAGAAGCCGGTGCTCCTATTGTCACCCTGCATGTTGATGATAAGAATGTTAATGATGAGGCAATCACAATGGCTTTGGCTTATCTCTACGGGCACCACCCTAAGCTTAGTGATAGTAATGCATTTCGTGTTCTTGCTGCAGCATCCTTTCTTGACCTCCAGGTATCATGTTTACACAATGACTTGAAAGTCATAGTTTATCTTCAAAATTTATAATATTTTAAGTCATGTCAGACTTCACTTTTAGCTACATGTTTTCTACTATTGATTCTTGTTTAGTTACATTCTTAAAGTTGTTAAAAATTTTCTTTTGACGAATCTGTATAACCATGCAGGACTTATGTGCAATATGTACAGACTTCATTATATCTGAGTTTTTTTTTTTTGATCGAACATTATATCTGAGTTTACACAATGACTTGAAAGTCATAGTTTATCTTCAAAATTTATAATATTTTAAGTCATGTCAGACTTCACTTTTACCTACATGTTTGCTACTATTGATTCTTGTTTAGTTACATTCTTAAAGTTGTTAAAAAAATTTCTTTTGACGAATCTGTATAACCATGCAGGACTTATGTGCAATATGTACAGACTTCATCATATCTGAGCTGTGGACTTCAAATTTCTTGGCTTATCAGGTTCAAGACGCTTGTTTACATCTTTGTGAAATGCATCTGTACTTTGGAAGCCTTTTGGTTAATGATTGGGGGCATGTGATTGTGTGCTAGGTTTTTGCAGAAAACCAAGACTATGGCATTCATGGGGAGCGTGTAAGAAATGCTTGTTGGGGCTACCTCTGTCAAAGTGGTGGCATGGAGTTGAAGGAGGTAATGAGGAAGATGGGTTCACATAGTGGCACCTGGTGGCCGGTGTAGTTGTTTTTGATGTTATATGAAGATTAAGTTAGCCCAAACAACATTTAAAATGAGCAATACTTACCTCATATGCTTGCTGTTGCTGATTAATAACTTGAGGTCTCTATGAAGTTGAGTTTTAATTAATTTTAGTGATTACTTTCCTTGTAGTTCGTTAAATATTGGATGAGAAAATTTTTGCAACTTTTTTTTCCCCTTAATACCATAACTCAGATTTATTTTTTCCATCCTATGACTGATCTAAGTTTTAAATTTAGGATATCAATGTTGAATAATACCATTTTCATTCATTTGTTTTTTTTAAGGAAAGGAAATGAGAGGGGACTGGTAGTTATTCTTAATTATGCTGGAAAGTCAGGTTCTTGTATTATTGCTTGTTCCAGGTGCTTCCGAAACTTTCTTCTCAAACTTTACATGCATTACTGACCTCTGATGAACTGTGGATACCAAGTGAAGAGAAACGGTAAATAGTTTCTGAGCTTCTAGTTGGATTTTGTGGTTAGCAGGTTGAATTTATGATTCACATAACTATTGCTTTGTGTATGTAAAAGGTTTGAATTGGCACTACACACGTTCCTGGCAAAAAATGCTCACTGGAAAGCTGAGCATCCTGAGCAAGGGAGTTCTGGTTCTGAGTCTGCAACTTGTACTCATTCTGATTCTGATAATATTAAGGGAAAAAGTGGAGCTGACAGCATCACAAGTAATAGGTTGGGGACTGATATAGAGTGTCTGAATATTAAAAGTGATGTAAAGGACATCATTGATCATAATCTGCGAGATGAGCTTGCAGACAGTGTGGAACACCTCAACAATGAGGGTTCTGATTCTAATCAACTGGCACAAGCAACATCGTTTGCTGGTTCATCAAATTTGGAACCTAGATATGCTTGCAACATGGAAGGGCCTTCGTCAATCAGTAATTTGGTGTTAGAAAAAGATGGGATCAGAACATCATGTTGTTATGTTGAGATGCCTCCCAGTGCTGGTGCAACTGGAGTGGCTATTGAAGGGCCATCTGAGGAAGGGTCAAATTCTTCCTGCAATGGCCTCACATCCAGTGATTGGGGAAGATACAATGTGCCTCTTTTTCCATGGGGCAGCCGGGTAGTTGGTGGAAGACGGCTTAAAGCTCACTCCAAAGGAAATTATGGAATTCATGGGGATGAACATGAAGCATTTGTAAATATATTTGAAGGAGGTTCTCTTTTATATTGCAATATGTCTTTTGAGGCGCTTCTGAATGTCAGAAAGCAACTTGAAGAATTAGGTTTCCCTTGCAAAGCTGTAAATGATGGCCTTTGGCTGCAGGTTTGACAGAATTATTTGATTGTTTACTTAGCATTGCACTTAACACTTAAAGCTTGTATATAAAAAAAATGCTCTTGACTCTGTTTTTTTCCTCATGTTTTCCTTTCAAACAGATGCTTCTTAGTCAGAGGGTGCAAGAAATTGCTGCTGATACATGCAAAACTTGTTGCCTTGCAAGTGCAGCATGCACTTGCAGGCAGCCATTTGCATTTTCTCAGGGAGTTTCCACACCTAGTTACTACATGCAAGAACACAACCCGAGTAATAATTCAGGGAACACGAGAAACATATATGTTGCTGAGTCCTCTCAAAGTGAAGGAAGTGGCATATTTAGACCTGTACGTGTACATGTTAGAGGTGCTATTGATGGGCTTGCAGGTATCGGTAGAGGAACTACATTTGTGCCAACATCTGCTTCACCTCCTACACGTTTTGTCTTCTCTCGTGTGCCATTTGGTGTTGGCAACAGAAACTACCCACAATCTGCAGCTAATGATGAGTCAGAGGCACAAGCTGACCACAACGGAGACATGTCTGGAGATGGGTTGACAGCTTTGGTTGGACTAAGCCAGGGAGGGAGTAGTGGAGTCAATGCACATGGAGAAATGGCACAAAGGGGATATGAGACTGGCTTGAGAAGCAAGATCTCTGGAATTGCTGCTGGAGGCCCAAGTACTGGTGGCATTCCCATGCAATTGTTAGAGGCACCAGAACATACCATAGGAATAGAATGGGAGAATACCAGTAGTTCTTCCATATCGTTGGATTTGAAAACACCTTTGACCCATTTTCCCCCATTTCGATTTGGGTAAGTTAGGTTCAAATGATGAATTCATATGTTTTTGTTTAGGCTGCTTTTGTTCATTTTTGTTTTGTTTTGTTTTGTCTGGTCCTTTTCTTTTTTAAATTCTTGAGCATGAGTTGCATAAATTCTCAAATTCTTGTAAATTCTCTGCTGATTTTACAGAGTGCAATTTGAGGATGTGCACAGACTTGGTGATGGTCAGGTGAAGCACTCTCCAGAAGTGTTCTATGCTGGTTCTCTGTGGAAGGTTCTGGAACTTCAATTAATTGTCATATTCATGCAAGCCTGAGTTCATGTGTCCTGGTAAAATAAAATTTATTGAATTGAATTTTCAGGTCAGTGTACAGGCTTTTAATGATGAAGACCCCCAGGGACGGAGAACCGTCGGTAATGTTTTTAGGATTCAAACTGATGTTCATGTGGAAGTAGAGAAAATCTGACGTCTATCAAGGAACTAATTATCAATGTTATTACAGGGCTGTTTCTTCACCGTCGGAAAGCAGAGATTGCTGATTTACATAGAAAGGTTAGGAAGATTTTTTTGTATATAAATAATTAGGTATTGAAGAATGTTTGGAATTGGATACAGCTTTTAATAAATGAAATGCTTTATTTTATATGTGAGTGGGTTGGTAGCAGTCACTTTCATCGTTTCAAGGAGTATGCTTTACCTCTAGTGGTGTCATGGTATACCAAAAGAACTTGGTGATTGATTTTCAGGGACCGTGGATAGCTGAAATCCCAAAAAATAATTTTACTTTTTAACGAGAACTCAACCCAGTTTCATGGTTTACTTTTTAAAATATGATTTTTAGGTGCACGTGTATGTGGATTCTCGTGAAAAGGTGACTGCTCGCTATCAGGTAATATTTGTTTTGACTTCACTGCTTTTAATTTATCATTGTAGTTTATTGAAGGATAGTGGATCAGAATAATAATTCTGGGCTTGCACTGCGGTGATATTCAGTTGATATGCCCATCAAAAAGGGAAGTGATGGTGTTCGGAAGCTTTAAACAAACGGGCACTCTTCTACCTAAAGCTCCTAAAGGATGGGGTTGGCGAACTGCTCTGCTGTTTGACGAGCTTGCGGATCTTCTGCAGAATGGGGCCCTTCGAATAATTGCCGTGGTGCAGCTCGTTTAGATGAAGGGACAGGAATTTCCTTCTGCTATGAAGCTGTTGATGCTTTTTCTGTGATCCTGTGAAGGTCAAATAGCTAAATTGTCTTTGCCTTTATAGAGAAATAGTATTCTTCTCTGTGGAGAAATGTGATACAGGAAGAGATGAACCACAGTGAACATGCATCCTTTTGATTAGTATGCCAAGATGCATGAACACCACACAACGCGTGCGGAATTGTATACATTTCACCTGACGTGTCGACAAGTGACAATAATTTTGCTATTTGATAGCCCCATTATTCATCCATTAACAATGTCAATTAAACGGAAGTAAGATCATGAAAAAGGAAAGTGAGTCACACCAGGCTATCAAATGCATCAGATCCGGCAATTTATCACCAAATGATTTGAAAATATCAGAAGCAATATTGTCTGGTAGAAAAATTATTTATTTTTTATTTTCTGCCATCACTCAGAGCTTCCCCACTTGTGTGCAAGGTTTGGACACAATCAAGTTAGGCGGCGATCTGCGATAAAGCAGTATGAAGTGGGGGACATAAAGACGATTTTATGTTCAAATATAGAATGATGTATCAAATGCTTTGTCTCCTTTACACAGGGATGATGAAAGGTGGCGTGGGAGAAAACAGAGTGTGAACGGATGAGCCGAGTGGGACGACCTGTTCCGAAGTGATTGTTGAAATTCTTGGTACAACTTGTTAGCTTGGACGCAATGATTAGTTATGTGAAGTGTGAAAATATTATCAATGGGGTTGGCACACAGGTAGTAAACGCTTAAGTAAAGTCTCGAGCTCGAGTTTTATAAATGTAGAAAAGTTTTGTTGGGAGACTCATAGGACTGAATCCAGATTAGTCAGAGCGAAGATTTAGATGCCGGATGGGCAACCAAAAAAAAGTGCGAAAATATTATTCTCTCTGGTCCTAATTATAGGAACACTTTAATAATGTAATTTGTACTACAAAAGTGTTCCTATAATTAGAATGGATGTAGTATTTCTTAATAAACTTGAACACACAATTAAAATCAAATAATAATAAAGTAGCATTTAATAATCAAATGCCCCAACTATTAATTTTCTTATGTATTGTTAGACTAAGATAACTTCAAGCATTTGACACACTATAAATAAAACAAGCAATAGCTCCCCTCGCGTTTTGCGCGGATGTAACATCTACAATACTTAAAAATAAATATTGCCTTTCAATTCATCAACCTACCCAACTTCAATACTATGCAACATTTTCAATTGTACGGTTTCGTACATACCCATTCTATTCATCTTGTCAACATCAATAGTAGCCTTATTGAATACACCAATAATGTCCATAAAAATCAACACACCAATGATATCTGCATGAAAAACAATAAAACGTTACTTCAATCATTTCATGAGTATTACTGACTTAACAAAGCATAATAAAACCCTCACCATTAAAACTAAACTTATCAGGGATCCCGAAACACAAGTCAAACACATTGTTGAGATGAAGACAATAATCAGGGAAATGAAAATTTGTCTAAAAAATTTAGATATTTCCCCCTAATAGTCTAAAAGTGTATGCTTCTTAAAAAAAAAAAAAAGTTTGCATACTAACAACTTATATATGATTGTGTCCCAGGAAATGTCAATATTGAAAACGAAAAATGAGTGAAAAAAATACATTGACTTGACTTAAGGTATAAAAATACCTTCCAAAATGCAATTCATCCCAACCAAGAATCTCTTCCCACTTGTGTAGATGCCATGCCCTGCTTCATCATAATCTTTCTTATGAAGCAGACATCCTGACGATGTCTCAATAGAAATTAATATGTTGCATCGAAAAGAAAATAGGTGTGTAGCACAAAATACTCCACCAAAAGTTTGAATGCCATCTCATTAGCTTCTGCGCCATTATGACCATCATTTCAACATTTCATATAGTTCTGAAAACGATGAAAAAAAAAAAAGAATGCTCGAATCATCAAAGACGTTATAGTATGAAAGTGATCTCTCAATAATGTTGTTTTTTTGCAGTAAGAAGAGCCTGGTCCATATACGTGGTCAACAATAATTAAGACATGACTTTCAAATTAAATCATAATGTTATGAGGCATAATGAAGCTAGCCTTTTTCATATCTCATTAATTTTATATGGACAAAGTATGATGTGTCTTGCATTGAACACCCTTGATGACACTTCTCAGTCTAGAACTATTGACTGATGCAAAAAGCCATGTGAGTGTATAAATAAATGTCATATGTGCCTCTTTCATGTATGCCTCATTTTAACATTTCAGATAAGCTTATCAAATGAAACAGTATATGCTCCGTGTATGAGGACACACTTCTTTTAGGGATAGCTAGGTGCTAAATAGTCCCATATTTTCATGACAAATGCAGAAAATCTAAAGGGATATTAGTTTGAAAGTCAAATAATCTCAGCGGGCATGAAAAACATAATATGGACAACAAACAACGTAGCAGCCTAAATATCTTTTGTTCTACTAAATTATGGCTAGTGGAGTTGTGTGGTTTTGGGTTCATTGTCCATAGATGAAACACATCTGAATCTACTGTTATAAGTTTTGTTCCACAAACTGGAATTATGCAAACAATTTCAAGCTAATATTGTAATCTCATTAACTCACAGAATGATTATTGTGTTCATGCATCTGTATCCCTCATTCCATAAAACTTAATCTGGAGTAAAAAAGCAAATTATATACCACATGAGTGAGCTTGCAGATCTGAGTGAACAACCCTTTGGGGACTTGACTTTCTACACAAACTAAGTTGTTCCTTATTCCGCAAAGCCTACAACAAAATAAGAAGAAGAAAAAAACATAAAATGCTATGAGTTAAAATGACAAAAATTATTAAGTCACGTCATACAGAATTGCTTTATATTAACATACTTGTTTTAGAGCATATTGGAAATCTTTTGTAGGGTTACTACTCCTTTCTTCAAAAGACTGTAGCAAAAAAAAAAAAAAAAGGCAGCACATGCATTAGATATTGATAAACACTGGTTAAGAGAAATAAAAGAGGTAGAACCATGTCCCATGCTGAAAATAAGGTCTTGTCCAACAGCCCCTCTTCTTTGTAGGTTAGAAATTGAGGAAACAAAGGACAAAGGAGGGAAGAAGGATCTGAACAGTGAGGTGGTTCTCTATAAGACAATTTCAATTTCAACGGTTCACAAAATGCCTCTTGAAATACATGCTGACTGGCAATAACTGTGGGTGGCAATGAAATGACTTTTCTGTTAGGGTTGAGATGAGGTTCTCACTAGTCCCTCTTTCTCCAGGATTCAATTCCAGTAAGGTGTTTGCAAAATGCTATATCCAAAGGACTCGAGAACAATAATAAATTTCCAAATGATACAGATTAGTAAGAAAAGAACCAAACTCACATATTTTGCCACCAATTTCCCAAGTCCATATTGCAAGGTTTAATTACAACAATATCCAATTGACAATCAATATTTTGCTACCAGAAATCAAAGTTCCTATTTAACTCATAATCACTAACATCTAAGTTTACTTTCCCATACATCATTAAGTCTATCCATACTCTACAATGTAGTACAGAGTGAGGCTACATATCAAAGGGAAATCTTCCAGCCCAAACACTCTGTCTACAAAACAAAAAGATTTTGGTAGCAATCAGATTTCCCCTAGATACTACATGCTGAAAAGAGTATTAGCATTACTCTAAAGCAGGCCTATCATAAAGAACCTATCTAATTTGTACCAAATACAAAAAGACAACAGAAAAAAAGGAAATCACCAGCTTTCACACACGTGTCTTATCAATAAAAAAAGTTGTATAAGTGTAAATTGAACTCACCTTGTAAAGAACGAATGAGCACAACATTTAAAATAAACACAACAAAAGGAAACAAAAACACAACCATGTAAAATAAAGCATTGACCTCTAAGAAGCGAAGAAAGTCCTCTCTCCGTGGGAGCTCTTCTCTCTTTGTGGGAGGTTCTGGTAGGCTCCTGGTGAGCCTTTCCGGTCATCGTCTTTTTCTCTCGTTGGTTTTTCTTCTTTTATTTTCTTTCCTCTTCTTCCCTTCTCTCCTTTGAGTGTTGCTGGTCTGGGTGGGTGAGTTTTTCCTTGGTGTTGTTCGGAGCTATGGAGGTTGGGCAGAACAGTGATTCTAAGGGGCCGATGCGGGTTTCATTGAAGCTGAACAAAGAGGAGGCGGAGTTTGGAGGGACAATGGTTGGCAAAGTCTTAACAAGCAAGAACTTGAATGTGCCTGCTGTCATCTCTATGATCAGAAAGGGGTGGAACTTGAATGACGGATTGGAGATCCTTGAACTTGATCGCGGACAACTTATATTTCTCTTTTGTTTTCATGAAACTAAGGAGTTTGGTCGCATTCTTAAGGGTCATCCATGGTCTATTCAGGGCTGTCTCTTGAGTTTGCAAATCTGGGAGGACTATATGGTATTAAAAGATGTGAGTTTTGGAGTGGAACCGTTCTGGCTCCAATTCCACGGCCTCCCCTTGGAAGCCTTCGGTGATGCAAATGCGAAAATCCTGGGTGACGTGGTTGGCGAGACTGTGATGTTCGAGAAACCTAAGATTGATGGCAGACTTGGGCGTGGTTTTATTAGAGTTAGGTCTCTCATACAGTTGAGTGAGCCGCTGATTCCGGGCTTCTGGGTGCCGCGTGGTGAGAAGGATCCGGCGTGGGTTACTGTGAAATATGAAAGACTACAAAATTTTTGCTATCTTTGTGGGCACATTGGGCATGAAGGTCGGGGATGCAAAAATGGTACTGATCAAGGAAATAAGGAAGGTGGTCCACTGGAGTTTGGAAGTTGGCTCAGTGTTATTGCGTCCCGAACGGTTGATGCGGCTTTGGTCGTTTGCAGGAAAGACTGGTGTGAAGCTATCTTCTTTGAAAATTGCTTAAGGAATGCTGGCCAGGAGCAGGGGCTTCGGGATGCTTACCGGAGTTGGAAGATGAGACCGGTAATGGAGGCTGGAGATAAGTCATCTTGGGGAGAGGGTTCTAAGCTTCCGGTGGAGGAGGGTGGCTTGGTGGGGACGAGTTCTTCCGGGTGGGCTCTTCAAGGTTTGGACGGTGAAAGAAAGGAGGAGCAACCTGGCTCTTCGTCGGAACCCCGGTTGGAGCCGTTGAAGGTGACGCAAGGTGTTCCATCTCCCCAGCCGAAAGCTGAGACATGGAAAGTGATGGGTGAGACTTTGGATGGCGTGTGCAGAAAGGAGGCTGGACTCGAGTTTCAAGGTCAAAAGGGGGGTGTTGACCGAATTGAGAAGAGAGAAGGGAAGGCGGCGGACAGTGGGCCATATGCTGATGTGGGAGGAGAGAGAGGAATTGGTGGGGAGGCCGTAGAATTGGAGGGAGCTGTTTTATCCTTTTCTTGCAACCAAGCGTGTGAAGTGGGCCTTGGAACTTTTGGGCCAAAGGATGTGGACCTTGGGTGTGCTCCAGAATTGCCCAGCGACTTTGGCAATGCTGGATCGAAGGAAATGGATTTGGAGTGTTTGGGTGGGCCTCAAAATTATTTTCTCAAGCAGGCTTTAAAGGGGATTTCATTAATTCCAGTGGATTGGGCTGTTTCTTCAAAGACTGTGGATCCTAAGATTGTTGAATTGAGTGGTTCTGAAGCTCCTGGGATTAATTCTATTTCTTCACAGGTTTGTGAAAATCAATCTACATCTTTCTCTCAACCTTATAGGGTAGATTTCCCGAGTGATGATGAGCTTAATGTTAATTCTATTGTCCCCTTTAATGGATTGTCTTCTATCTCGGCTATATCCGCTGGTTTGAAAGGAATCACGCTTAAACGTCAACATGAAGAGGATCATGAAACAGGAAAATCTAGTAAGTGTAGAAAACTGGACTTTAATTCAGAAGAGGATATGGTCATTGCGAGTGCTGCTTCGATTAGTGAGAAGAAGGTGCGAAGGAGAAATGTTAAGTCAATTAAAAAATTGCTTCGACAGTCTAGAAATGCATCGGGTTTGTGTGTCTCTGGTAGTAGCCTTTCGCCTGGTGAAATTGATTGTCAGGAGAATTGGTTGGTGGCTGATAGCAATTCTGAGATGGACTTGGAGTCTTTCTCCTTGTCAGTTAGCTCTGGTGGTTGGATGAGACCAGCCACCGGTGCGCCATGAATCTGTTGTCGTGGAACTGTCAAAGGTTGGGGGTTGCCTTTTCAGTCAGAAATCTGAGGGATGAATGTTCCCGGAAAAAAACCCCACTTAGTCTTTCTTATAGAGACTAAGCAAAAGGCAAGTGTAGTAAGGAAAGTGAGGAGGAGATGTGGTTTTGGTGAGGAGTGGATTGTGAATCCGGTGGGTAGAAGTGGTGGGTTGGCTTTATGGTGGTCTGATGTGCTTACAGTTAATATCCTTTACTCGTCGGCTAATATTATTCACACCAGTATGGCATCTGAAGCCTTCTCGACTCCAACTTATATCACTTTTATCTATGGCCCTACTGATGAAGCGGATAGAAGGCTATGTTGGCAAGAGGTTCGAAGAATTAGCAACACTATTACGGACTCGTGGATGTGTATTGGGGATTTTAATGATATCCTTTTTCAGCATGAGAAGAGTGGGGGTCTCCCTAGATCATGGAGGAAGATTCTCAATTTCAAACGCTTTGTGGCTGACTGTGAGCTTGAAGATTTGGGTTACAATGGTCCCATTTTTACCTGGTGTAATAATCGTCAATACCCGGACACAATCCATGAACGCATTGATAGGGCCTTGGGCAATGTGCAGCTGAGAGAGCAATTTCCATCTCTCCAGGTTTTTAATGTTGACCCGGCCAGCTCGGATCATCACTTTCTGCTTATCCGTTGCCAAAATGAAATCCGCCAGCATAGAAGGACATTTCATTTTGAAGCTGTTTGGGCATCTCATGGGAATTTTCTGGAGGTTATCAAGAGCTGTTGGAGGCAATATGGTAATCAGGATCACTCGGTCCTAGATCTTTTTGTGAGCAATTTGCAGAGGTGTACACAAAGGCTTATTGTTTGGAGTAAGAAGGAATTCCCTAACAACAGTAAGGCAATTTAGGTGCTGAAGAACCACCTGACTTTATTGACTCATGAGGTTCGAACCCCAGATGTTTCTAAGGGGATCATGGAGGCAAAAGGGGATTTGGATAGATTGTTGGAGTAGGAAGAACAATATTGGTGGCAACGATCTCGAGTTAATTGGTTAGGCGCTGGTGATAGGAATTCACGTTTCTTTCATATCTCTACTATCAAGAGGAGGCAACAGAATAGAATCTCATGTATTCGAAATGATGAGGGCAATTGGTTGTATGAGAAGGAGGCTATCTTAGATAATATTGCTAGCTTTTTTTAGGAGCTGTTTACTACTTCTGGTGCACGGCCAATGGATACAGTTTTGGGTTTCATCGAGCGTACTATCTCATCCGATATGAATCGCAGTCTCCTACTACCAATGTCTATTGAGGAGATTAAGGCAACTGCCTTTAGTCTTGGGAGTACAAAAGCACCTGGCCCTAATGGTTTTTCGGGTAAATTTTATCATTCCTCTTGGTCTGAAATTGGTGAGTCTATTTGTAGTTTGGTTAAATAGTTTTTTGCAGGTCATTTAATGCTTAATGATTTAAACTCAACTAACATCACTCTTATCCCTAAATTGCAAAAGCCTGAGCATGTTTCCCATTTTCACCCGATTGGCCTATGTAATTTCTCTTATAAGATTATCTCTAAAATCATGGCCAATAGAATGCGACCTCTTCTTGATACTTGTATTTCACAGAATCAGAGTGCCTTTGTTCCAGGTAGGTGTATTCATGATAATATTATTATAGCCAATGAGGTGTTTCATTATCTTCGTCGCAAGAAATCTACGGGTAAGTATGAATTCGCTCTTAAAATGGATATGAGTAAAGCATATGATAGGGTGGAGTGGGATTTTCTGGAAAAGGTGTTGTTAAAATTTGGTTTTTGTTCAGAATGGGTATCTCTTGTGATGAAATGTGTTTGCTCTGTTAGTTTGAATATTTGTTTATCAGGAGAAAATGTGAGCTCCTTCACTCCGAGTCGGGGCATTCGTCAGGGAGATCCTCTTTCTCCTTATCTTTTTATCATTGTGGCAGAAGTTCTCTCCATTATGATTAGACAGAGTCAGAAGGATTATTTTATTAAAGGGGTCAAGCTGAGCCACAACTGTCCAGAGCTTACTCATAGTTTCTTTGCGGACGATGCCCTTCTGTATATGCGGGCATCTCGACACAATTGCGACCATCTGGTTGATATCTTGAAGATGTATTGTACTGCCTCGGGTCAGGTCATTAATCTTGATAAGTCGAGTATCTTGTTCTCTTCAAATACCCCTGAGAGGATCCGAGTAGATATCTTGGCATTCCGAGTATCTGGGGTAAGACAAAGAATCAGGCGCTGGCTTATGTTCGAGAACGCATTGCTAATAAAATTCAAGGATGGGGTCATTCTCTTCTTTCCTGTGCTGGGCGAGATGTAATGATTAAAGCAGTTCTTCAGGCTATTCCTATCTATCCTATGAATGTTTTCAAGTTCCCCGTTAAGACTTGCAGAGAGATTAGCAGTCTGATTGCTAACTTTTGGTGGAGCGGTACTGTCTCTGACGTAGCTACACATTGGAAAGCTTGGAGGTCCTTAACTTCAGCAAAGAGTAATGGGGGAATGGGTTTCAGGGATTTATCTGTTATGAATGATGCTCTTCTGGTTAAGACTGCATGGAGATTGCTGACAAGGCCCGATGATCTGTGGGCTAGGGTATTGAAGAGTGTGTACTTTCCCAAGGGTGGTTTCATGAAGGCGGAGAAAGGGCATAAAGCGTCATGGTGCTGGTCTAGTATACTAGATGGTAGAGAATTTCTCAAAAAAGACTTGCACTGGGACATCGGAGATGGAGCTTCTATCAGCATCTGGGATGATATCTGGGTTCCACAGGTTGATTTCCCAAAGAAACCCAATAATCTAAATCCTCTTTTAGCGGAGGGCAGGGTTTGTGATCTTATTGTCAATGGAAAGTGGGATCTTACTCTCATCGATCAGTATGTATCCCCGGAACTTAAAAGTGCTATTTATGATATTGAGATCCGTACTAATGGTTTGCCTGATAAGCTAGTATGGACCAGTGCTCAGAACGGTGTATATTCTGTGAAAGGTGGGTATCATAATACCAGAGAGAAGATGCTGTCTGATGGTAACAAGGCTGGATCCTCAATAGTTGTTGCCCCATCCGTTTGGAAGGTTATTTGGAAGATTCAGGTCATTCCTAGGGTTCAACAATTCATCTGGCGAATCTTAAATAATTCTGTTGCTACAAATGAGGCACTTTATCATAGAAAGAGATCCCAGAGCAACATCTGTCCAGTTTGCTCGGATGCGATAGAGACGGTGGAGCACTTGTTTTTCCATTGCCCCTAGACTAGGTGTGTCTGGTTTGGGTGTTCTCTTGGTGTAAAACTTGATGTGGCGGGTATTCTGAACTTCAATGCTTGGTGGATTCAACTTTCAGGTACGTCTTACTTGAGCAAGCAAAATCTCTCTTTAATTTGTTGGATTTTATGGTTTATTTGGAAACAAAGGAATAATCTTGTTTTTAATCATAAGAATCCTAACCTAATTGATGTCATTCAATATGCGAGGAAAAATAATTTCGACTTTTGGGTTAATTGCGATAAGAAGGACAGCCACCCGGAGCCTCAAAGGGTTAACTCTTCTCATCTAACTGTTTGGTCCCCTCCACCGGCGGGCAAGCTCAAGTATAATTGTGACGAGGCCTTTTCAGCTAGTATGCCGGGGGCTGCTTTTGGAATTATCTGTAAAGATCATTTTGGTGTTTTCAAATGGGGTTTTGTGGATAAGGTGAAATCCATCTCTGCCTTCATGACTGAAGCTCTAGCTCTTAAGAGGGCATTAATGCTCGTAGTGGATCTTGGTCATGAGAATGTTATTTTTGAATCTGATTGTCTCTCTCTCTCATTGAATGTGTTAATGCTAAAGCTCCGGATATGTTTGATTGGAGGAGTAGGAGTATTATTTTCGATATCGTTTGTCTGTTGGGTTCCAGGGTTGGGTTCTCTTTATCTTTTACCCCTAGGCGGGGTAACCGTGTCGCTGACCTGCTGGCAGCAGATGCTTATAAAGGGGTGTGCCCGATTGGGTGGGTTTTCCAACCAACACCTTCTTTGCTGTCTCTTCTAGCCTTGGACTCCTAGAAGCTAAGTGGTGTTTCTCATGATGCTCCTCTTCCCAGTCAACCATTGAGGGGGTGATCCTGTTTTGTTTTTTTTTAGTTAGGGGTGTTTCTTGTTTTTAGGTTAGGTTTTATTTGGGTGTATTCTGTTTTGTTTGTAATGTACGGACTTGTGCTTGTTCTGGTTTAGTGGTGTTTTTCCCTTCTTTGATGTACTCTGTTTTTATTTGGGTGTATTCTGTCTTTGATTGTATTGTTTCCTTGAAGTATGAATAGAAGTATCCTTTGACCAAAAAAAAAAAAGAATGTCTCGTGATTTTTTACACTGATTTTGTCCTTTCCTAGATATGAGCTGATTTGTTTTAACTAAAGAGCTACACCCAGTTTTCCTAGAGTCATAAGTTGGAAAAGTTTGCCAGAGGGGATACTGACTAAGAGCCTGTTTAGCACTCCCCAAAACCTAAGTCTTGGAAACAAAACCTAAGTTTTGTAAAAGTTTTGTCAGACACCCCAAATTTTCTCCAAAATCATTTTTTACCCAAAACCTAAGTTTTACCAAATCCAACTTTTTTCACTTTTCACTTTTTAAAACTTATTTTGCAGAATTGTGGGCCCCACCATAATTGGAGAAAACCCCAAAATACCCTCCATTAATGTCAAATTTATATTAGTATAAAATACTAAATTCTGTTGGTCAAAAAAAGAAAAATCCATAATAAGCCACACTATTCTTAAATCATAAACATAATGTAATTCTGGTTAATTTATTAAAATAAATTTGTCCATTCCCATTCCACGTTAATATAATTAAGAATAGTGTGGCTTATTATGAATTTTTCTTTTTTGGGCCAGCAGAATTTAGTATTTTTATATGTTAAAAATATTTTTTTTCTATACATTCTATTAATACATATATGTTTGATCTAATTTTTATCACATTATATAATTTACTAATGGTAAGAATTTATTTTTCTAACAATTTTATGTAATTTTATGTATTTATTATTGAATATAATGTTTATAATGTATAAAATACCACTTTATCCTTCACATGCAATTATACAAAAAGCTAATGTCCTTTTTGATAAATTTGACTCTCTAAAAGCTATTATGATAAAAACATTCAAACACTATCATTTTTTTTTCTAAAATCATTCTCCAAAAACTATTATGCAAAACCTAAGTTTTACCTTGTAAATGGTAAAAATTATTCTCCAAAAGTAACTCTCAAACGAGCCCTAACTTTTAAATAATAATAAAAATAAGGAAAAATTCCATTTAAATACCAAATGAATTTGTGAAACCTTTAGAAGTCCGTCGAATTTGCAAAAAGATTGAGAGGTGACAAGGACCTCTTAGGGATATGCAAATTCGAGCCAAATTACCCTTTTGCCCTTAGGGTTAAATAATTTCTTTTAAAAAAAAGAAATACCCCCCAACGGTGGGCCCCACCGCTGGCGGTCACCACCCCCGCCGGCGACCACCTCCGGCGGGGGTTGCTGGCGGTCGTCGGCGATGGGGCCCACCGTGGGGTTTTTTTTTTTAACTCTAAGGGTAAAAGGATAATTTGGCTCGAATTTGCATATCCCTAAAAGATCATTGTCACCTTTCAGTCTTTTTGCAAATTCGACGGACTTCTGGGGGTTTCACAAATTCATTTGGTATTTAACTGGAATTTTCCCTAAAAATAATGAAGTAATATAAAAAACTTCTGTCTTACACGAATATTGAGAAAACCACTCTTTACTAACTCTTCACATTGACTATCTTGTTAGTGGATGAGTTGTCATGTCAGAACCATGATAAAAACAGGTCTGGGATTAAAGAGATAAAAACTGGGTTGGATATGGGAAGGGTAAAGGGTTAAAATGAAATGATATTATCTGGGGTGAAGGAGCGAAAATACACATGAGCTTTTTCCCCTGGAGCGCCCAGCACCACGAGCTTTTTTGTGGAGCAAAAATACACATGAATTTTCAAAGTGGGTGCAAATATAACATCTCCGTTAGATTCATTTAACTGCTGTTACTTGCCATGTGAAAATACCAAAATGCCTCTAATCGTTTTTTTAAAAAAAAAAACCGAGTTCCATCTTCTCTTCAGTTCCTGAGTCAAATGCAAACAGAACAACACAGATCTAGAGCATCCTAGGAAACAATGATTACAGGGGTTCGATTCAGAGCAACCCAGAAACCACATAGATCAATATGAACAAGAAGGTGATTAGAAACCATACATGGCTAAAACAAACAGAAAACATTCGATTCGTTAAGTATAAAAATCAACAGCCTTCAATATTTTGTGTTCCTCCATGATTTTCCAGACGAAAACATTCACTATCGCCCCTAAATTTAATCGACTTCGGCTAAGTATAAATCAGTTAAATCCCTTGAGATCCTAACGCGACGCTTACCCCCTTTCGAATTCAAAAATATGAAGCACCAAGAAAATCAATGGATGTCCTTAGAAAACGATTCCAGACAACAATTCAAACATAGAGTACCTGACAATTTTCCCTTCCTCAAATTCCATGCGACGAGAATGTTCAAAATTGGATCCACTGAAACCTTAATATCAACAATCTTCACTCCGTCTAGAATCTCTACATCTCTAACTTGAGGGAAAGCTGAAGCTGAAGCTCACAGAATCGAAGAGAGAGAGAATCAGGAGTGAAGGCGGTGTCGGTAGATGCAGATTTGAGTGTGAAATTGAGCAAAGTAATAAACATTGATGCCTCAGTTAGACGGCCCTGGGAACATAACGACCACCGGAAGCCTCAATGTAATAAACATTGATCCTCTCCAACAAAAAATCAGAATCGTCACCGTCACCGCCGATGAACTTGCCGGAAGGAACTATGCCGTGCTCATCACAGATAACCTCCATTCTGGACAAGCTCGCCGAAAAGATCTGTCCTTTATCTCTTGGTGGTTGATGACGCTGTCGGCGAGAGAGGAATCACTAGCTTTTTTGACGAATCTGAAGCACAGGGTGCCGAAGATTTTGGAAGTTGAGGTGGATCGAAGGAGGACCAAGGAATCTGGAAAAAAAGGTGCAGAAGTATGAGAAGGGAAGGAAGGTTCAAGATGGGTTCAGACGAAAAGAAGGGCGCTTTTTTTTTTTTTTTTTTTTTGCCAGAGGAAGGGCAGGTTGGGAATTAAAAGAAGTTTGATATTTTTATTTTTTTTAAAAATCTCGTGGGGCCCACCAAAAAAGTAACGTCAGTTAAAGATATTTAACGGTAAGGTATTTTTGCACCCATTTTTAGAGTATATGTGTATTTTTGCTCTCAAAAAAACTCATGGTGCTAGGAGCTCCTGAAAGAAGAGCTCGTGTGTATTTTCGCTCATTCACCCTATTATCTGACATGCATTTTCATCCACCCCACACTAAAGTACACACCTCACTCTCTCTTCATATGGGGCTGAAATCTAAAATGAAAAAAATAATAAAACTGAGCTCCCCCCCCCCCCCCCCCACGTGAAAGTAAACATGCAATCTCACTATACTATTTTGGTTCTATTTATAAATCTATTTTGACTAAAAAATTTGATTATTTTTATAAGTCCATTTTGACCATATAAATGAGATTAGGGTAAAATTGTAAATTTGTTCCTTAATCATTACAATACTTACTTCTCTTTTAATATATAAGATTTAGTCAAATTAAATTTATAAATAAGATCAGAGTGATAGCAACGATCAAAGTTCACGTTATCTTTTTCTTCTTCTCTTCATTAAAGAAACGTCCCACGAGGCCAAGACATCCTCGCTTTATTACTGAAAGATATACCTACGAAAAGGAATCTGTACCTAGAGAGGTATGAGCATGTGGACTCAATTGAGGGCTAAGTTTGAGATCAGAATTCAGAAGTTTATGGATGACAGCTATGTTCAATAAAGAGGAAAACCAGCGTCCTTTTTTTTTTTTTTCCGAGCAAAAAAAAAGAAAAGAAAGGACGCTGGTTTCCCTCTTTATTATGTGTTGTGGGGTCCTCTTTATTTAATGCTTCTTCAGCGTACTTTCCCTTCTTTTTTGTTCAAAGTACTTTCCCTTCTTGTTTGTTTTAAAAATACGTAGTATGTCAGTTGTCACATATAAAATCACAGAAAAAGAATTTTAAAATTTTAAAATAGGTTTATTATAAAAAAATTGATAAGATAATAATAATAATATACAACTCATTGTATGAGAAACACTTAATTTTGGATTTTTCATTTTCGAAATTTTTTTCTGTCATTTTCCCTATATAATGTTTGGCCAGTTAAAATGTTTGTATAAATTTAAATTATATGAGTAATGTGTATGTACATTTTTATAATTTATCCAAGATGGACGATGGTCCTGAAGATTTTTAATGTCATAACACATTTTTTAATTAATATTCATCCATTAAATAATATTCCTCCAGTCCTAAATAAAAAATATTTTTCTATTTTATCTCTTTTATTTATTTTTCAACTTAATTCACCTAACTTTTAAGCTGGTAAATAGTCTAATATTACACAAAGATATTTTAGAGAAAGAGTGCTACATACATTATTAAATTATAATTAAATAACTTATTTTACTTTCTTAATTTTTTTACTCAATTTTACATAAAACACCCCTTCATCTTGGATCTTAGGGCCATGGAATCAAAGAATGCTTTAAAAAGTTTTTGGTATAACCTTTAATCCCATAAATTTTCTCAATTCAGTTCCTTAATTAAATACTAGTTGTATTGATTTAAAATTCAAGAACTATACATAAATGATTAAGTAAATGTTTAGGGACTAAAATTATTGCACCCTAAGACTAAAAAGTGGCGGGTGTTACTTTTTAATTTTTTTTAAAGTCTAAAAAGTGGTGGGCGTTACTTTTTTTTTGGGGGGGGGGGGGGGGGTTGTCCTTTCTTTATTGTGCGCTTCTGTACGACCAAAACTGTACTAAAAAAAATCGCTAAAAATTTTTAATTGCTGTCTTAGTCCTAATTTTCTGCATTTGGATTTTGCTTTTCTTCCTTTATATGATTGCCGACGATACATGTTACCCATAAATACCATGCAATAGCTAATGACCTTATTGACTGCTGTCTAATGATATGAGAACTTTTTTATAAATAGAAAGTCACGAGTTCGACCCCATTTATAATCTCAAGCGGTTGGTGCCTACTCCTCTAACATCAAGTCATATTCTTCCACCAAAATTTTGCAACCCCTAAAACTTCAGTTGTATGTTACTACCCTAGTCCACGATATTAGACTAAATTTGAACTGCAAGCTAGATGTTACATTAAGAAGGGTTAGATGTTTGCCCAAAAAAAAAAAAAGGGTTAGAGGTAGTATGAATTTAAATAATTTTGTCATGGTTTGACATGTGAATTACCTTGGTTGGAGTAGAATTGTTCCCACATGCCATTGGATTTTGTCAACTGTTCCAACTGACTGTTTCACGAGACCAGATATAATATGTGTGTATAAAAAAGCGTGTCTCGCATGCGCCTTTTTTTATCTTTGAAAAAGTTTACATCGCCTCACACGACCATCAAACCTCCGACGTTAGTAGTGTGAGTGTGTGACTATAACAATCCATGCGGCAACTCCGTCCATTTATCAAACTCAAACTCTTCATTCATCAAATCATTTAGCTGCCTTTTATGGATCATCTTCCACATTTTGATCCCTCCTCGCAAGAAATCTGACTGTAAAACCAGAAAGGAAGCCAGGAATTTCACACCTTTCACCATGCCTTCTCCTTCATGGCTCACAAGCTTCTCTTGTTCCCCTTCCCCCATAGAATCATCTTCACCAGCCTTCTTCTTCCTATCTCCATGTCCTCAGAGAGTTTTGTTTTCCTCTGTTGATCTCTTCTTCTTGCTGATTCTTTTAGTCTTCTCCCTTCGGAAACTCTGTTCTCGACCCTGTTCTTATGCCAACACCACCTCATTCATAGCTAGACCCCTTTTGTTTGAAAAGGACACACTCTACAAAGTTACTTGCTTTTTCCATTTTTCTTTCTTTGTAGTCATTCTGTTGGCAATATCTTACGTGGTTTTAAGCATCTTAACCTTCACTCACGACACCTCTCTTCAGACTTCATGGAAACTCATCGAAGCCCTGTTTCGGGGTTCTCAAGCAATAACCAACGTAGTGGTTTTGCTTGTGATGATGAACGAGAAGAGGGTTAAAGATACTAAACATCCCTTGCCACTGAGAGTCTACTGGGCAGCAAATTTGGTTATTTCTTTCTTATTCGCTGCTTCGGGTATTTATCGTTTAGTAAACATTGGTGTAGCCAACTTGGAGTTTAATTTGAAGATTGACGATATATTCTCGATTGTAAATCTTCCTGTGGCTGTTTATCTATCACTTTTAGCTGTTAAAGGGTCATCGGGGATTCATGTAGTCCAAAGACCAGACTTCGATTCGAGTTCCGCAGAACCATTATTGAGCCAGAGGATTTTAAAGGAAGAGAATTTGAGTCCTTACGCTAATGCTTCCTTCTTGTCCAAAATGCTGTTTCTGTGGATGAACCCTCTGCTCCAAAAAGGCTACAAATTTCCCCTTAAACTTGATGATGTGCCTTCACTTCCTCCTCAGTATCGAACTGAAAAAATGACAGAGCTTTTTGCGAGGAATTGGCCGAAGCCAGAGGAAAATTGCAAATATCCAATAGGAATCACACTACTCCGATGCTTCTGGAAAGAATTTATTTTCACTGGCATTCTAGCAGCCATTAAACTTGTGGTTTCGTTTGTGGGGCCAGTGCTTATCCAAAAATTTGTTGATTACACCTCTGTGAAAGAAAGGCCAGCCTCACAAGGACTTGTTTTGGTACTGATACTGCTTCTGGCAAAATCAGTTGAATCCCTCAGTAGCCACCTGTTCGGGTTTCACAATCAGAAACTGGGTATGCTAGTTCGTTCCAGCCTCATGACTTCTTTATACGAAAAACTCATGAGATTGACAAGCTCGGCGAGGCAGATTCATGGGGCTGGACAGATTGTAAATTACATGGCTGTGGATGCTCAGCAGTTACATGACATGACGATGCAGCTGCATAATATTTGGATGACGCCTTTACAAGTTGTAGTTGCTATGGTTTTGATGTACTTCTATGTCGGCTTATCGGCATTCGCGGCCTTGCTTGGGGCCATTGCAATGTTTGTGTATGCAGTACTGGGTTCAAGAAAGAACAACATGTTCCAGTACAGTATAATGGTGAATCGTGATCTGAGGATGAAGGCCGTGACTGATATGCTTAATAACATGCGTGTCATTAAGTTCCAAGCATGGGAGAAGCATTTCGGCAGCAAGATACAAAATTTTCGTGACTTGGAGTATCATTGGATTGGCAAGTTCATGTATGCTTTTTCTAACACCCTTGGGGTTTTCTCGACTTCTCCTATTATGATAGCAATTCTTACCTTTGGAGCAGCAATTCTTCAGGGATATCATCTTGACTCCGGCACTGTGTTTACAGTAATATCAATGATTAAAACACTGCAAGAACCAATAAGGTCGTTCCCTCAGTCTCTTCTTTCCATCTCTCAAGCAACAATATCCCTCAAGAGGTTGGATGAGTACATTAAAAGTAGGGAATTGGATGAAAGTTCGGTGGAGAGAGTTGAAAACAATGATAGTAATCTAGCTGTGGAAATAAAAGAAGGGTCTTTCTCATGGGATGATAAAGGAGAGGAGGCGACTCTGCAAGTTTCGGAGCTGGAAATAAGAAAGGGCGATCTTGCTGCAATTGTTGGAACTGTTGGATCTGGCAAGTCTTCACTATTGTCTTCTGTGTTAGGCGAAATGCACAAGATCTCAGGACAGGTAACTGTCTGCACTCAATTTTACTTCCTAATTGTTGCATGCCTAACTTATTGAAGATTACGTAGTATCATTAGTGTCCATGTTAATATATAATCCTCTGGTCTTATTTATAAGGCAGAGAAGGAAGCAAAGTTTCTTTCATGTGACCTGAAAGTCATGGGTTTAAATTCTGAAAACAGCCTCTCCACAATGAATGTAATGTTGTGTACATCTATCCCTCTTAAGATCCCATCTGGTAGGATTTTTATGCACTAAGCCGCCCTTCTTTTTATAACGCACCTCATTAAAATTTTGAGGTGATGAATGTATATTTAACCCTTCACTTATCATTTTATTGACTTTTGTTTTCACTTGGTATTATCTTTATTAAGGGTAGAATTGAAAAGTTGTTGAATTTTATGGTAAAGTTAATGAGGATTAATGTTTTCCTTAGTCTGTGTGAAAAATAATGGAAGTGCCCTATAAATCAGACTAGAGGAGTATAAGAATCCAAATTTTGATTAGATATAAAACTTGGTTCCCCTCAGGTCTCAAATCTTCAAAATTTTTTGTCCACCAATCGGTCTCTTAAAGATTGTATCATTAGTCATTGTGTTTTTCACTTATATGAAATTGCTATAGGTGAGAGTAAGTGGGAAAACAGCATATGTAGCACAGACAGCATGGATAAGGAATGCGACGATAGAAGAGAACATATTGTTTGGATTGGCGATGAATAGGGAGAAATACAGTGAAGCGATAAGAGTATGTTGCCTGGAAAAGGATCTGGAGATGTTAGAATATGGAGACCAGACAGAGATAGGAGAAAGGGGCATAAACCTCAGTGGTGGCCAGAAGCAACGGGTGCAACTTGCTCGAGCTGTGTATCAGGACTGCGACATCTATCTCCTCGACGATATCTTTAGTGCTGTTGATGCCCAAACTGGAACCTTTATCTTTAAGGTCACCTATATATGCTTTAACACTCTGCCTTCCTAAAAATGTTACTACCTCCTGTCTTAATTATAAGACCTAGTTAACTTTATTTGGAGAGATTAAGGAAATTAAATAAGTTACTTAATCATTTCATTTGTTGTGTATTCTTAGATTATATATTAGTTTATTAGTTAAATTAATTAATTTGAAGGAAAAAAATAAAAATACTTTAAAGTAATTTAATTAGCTTCTTTAATTTCTCCAAAAAAGGTCAACTAAGTCTTATAATTAGGACCAGAAGAGTACTTTCTATCTCTTCTTTGGCTACATACTGCCAGAGCAGTAAACTTTTAGTGAAAGGTTAGTATTTGATTGCGCGGACTTTGTTGCAGGAATGTGCTATGGGGGCTCTCAAGGACAAGACCGTTATCCTTGTAACCCACCAAGTTGACTTCTTGCATAATTTCAACCTTATAGCGGTATGTATCCCCTTATAAGTCTCTTAAATATAAAAAGTACAAGAGAGGGTATTAATTTTCTTGAATTAAGCACGAAATGTAAATATTACTATGCAATAACGAACCTTATACTCAAGTTCTTTCAACTGATAAACTTGATCTTACGTTGGTGCCAACAACAAGGTCATGCGAGATGGGAAGATCGTGCAAAGCGGAAAGTACAAAGAACTTATGGAATCTGGCTTGGATTTTAAAGCACTTGTAGCTGCTCACGAATCCTCAATGGAGCTTGTAGATAGGACTGATGCTTCTGGTCCATCAACAAAACCTTCAAAAGAAGGGGAAAACAAAGGGAAAATGAAATCTCAAGAGGAAGACAAGTCTGAATCTGGCAAGGGAACTTCAAAGCTGATAGAAGATGAGGAGAGAGAAACCGGCCGAGTCAACTTCCAAGTATATATACAATATTGCACAGAAGCATATGGATGGTGGGGAGTAGCACTAGTCCTGCTAATGTCTCTAGTGTGGATTGTAGCGATGATGTCTTCAGACTACTGGCTGGCATTTGAAACTTCAAAAGATCGCACCTTTAATCCCACTCTGTTCATGGGTGGCTATGCTGCAATTGGGGTTGTTTCATGTGTAATGGTAATAATCAGATCATACGCAGTAACACGTTGGGGTCTAGAGACAGCTCAGAGCTTCTTCAATAGAATGCTTCAAAGTATTCTCCATGCACCAATGTCATTCTTTGATACCACTCCTTCTGGCAGGATTCTTAGTCGTGTGAGTCTACATACATACGCATTCCTTCAATTTTAGGGTTCATGTGTAAATTTATCCTGAAAATTTTCATGAGGAGTAATGTTACGGGTAAGTTTTTTTTAGGTTTAATGTTGTTTTAAAAATATTAAAATGAAACAATGTTGTCGCCACTTATCATTAAAGTCAATGTTATTTTTTTAATGTTATAGGTCAATATTGTTACGTTTTGAAACTTAAAAAGCTTTCAATAGACATTGAACCTAAAAAAAAATTCATGGGAAAGTTTGCATATTAACCCATCTCTACAAGATAAACGTACATTCTCCTTAATAAAATGCTGTCGGACTTTCTATCTTTTTGTCCTGTTTTTGTGTAGATGTCGACTGATCAACTCTTCGTCGATATAATAATTCCAATGTTCATGGGCATACTGGTGCTCTCGTACTTCTTCTTACTCAGCATCTTCGTCGTCACTTGCCAAAATGCTTGGGAGGTTGTCTTCCTCATTGTTCCATTGATTTGGCTCAACAACTGGTACCGGGTAGGATACCTGCACTGACCTGTCCATTTATTTGAGCTGAGGTGTTACAGAATTTTTTTAAAGTTTATTTGATTTTGTTATTGCAGAAATATTACTTAGCATCTTCTCGGGAATTGTCTCGGCTTGAATTTATTGCAAAAGCTCCTGTGATTCATCAATTTTCAGAGACCATTTCTGGTGTCATGACAATCCGTGGCTTCGGGAAACAAAGCGCATTTTGTGAAGAAAACATAAATAAGGTGAATACAAACTTGAAGATGGAATTTTGCACCTATGGGTCGTCTGAATGGCTCGCTTACCGATTAGACATGTTTGGAGTAGTTTTCCTTTGCATTGCCACAGTGCTTATGATCTATTTGCCGAGTGCTATCATGAAGCCAGGTACACCCTCAGGGCTCATCGGTTATTTATTTATTGGCAGTGACAAGGGTCTCTTCCTAAAGTGATGTCATTTTGGTATTGCAGAATATGTTGGTTTGTCTCTATCCTATGGTCTGTCTCTGAGTGCTCTCTTGGCAATGTCCGTAAGTTTGACTTGCCAAGTTGAGAACAAAATGATTTCAGTCGAGAGAATAAAGCAGTTCTCCAATATTCCACCAGAAGCTCCATGGACAGTCCCGGATGGCCTTCCACCGCACAATTGGCCCACTCATGGCCATATCAAGCTGCAGGATTTGAAGGTAAAATCCACTCATGTTAGTTTGTGACTTAGGAGCCATTTCGAAACCTTCATATGAATAATAGTAATACAATAACATCTCTCTGGTTATGGGCAAATATGGCGAGCAGGTTCGATATCGGCCAAATACACCCCTAGTTCTGAAGGGAATCTCTCTAAGCATTGATGGAGGAGAGAAGATTGGGATAGTAGGGCGTACAGGGAGTGGGAAATCAACACTAGTGCAGGTGTTATTTAGGCTGGTGGAGCCTTCATCTGGGAAAATAGTGATTGATGGCATTAACATTTGCACCCTGGGACTTCATGATCTCAGGTCTCGCTTTGGTATTATTCCACAAGAGCCTGTTCTCTTTGAAGGGACTGTAAGAAGCAACATGGACCCCAATGGACTTTATTCCGATGAAGAAATTTGGAAGGTATTGTATTATTCACACTCATAATAACATAACTCATTTTGTTTCTATGACATTCTTCACTGAAGAGTTTTATTGATGCAGAGCCTCGAGCGGTGCCAACTGAAGGATGTGGTGGCTGCAAAGCCCAAGAAACTGGATTCTTCAGGTCTCAATCCTCTGAGCAATTAATCTTAATTCAATGTGGCTATATATTATTTAGTAACATGGGGATGATGGATTTTGCAGTGGTGGATGGGGGAGACAATTGGAGTGTGGGGCAGAGGCAGCTGTTATGTTTGGGAAGGGTAATGCTGAAACGCAGCCAAATACTGTTCTTGGATGAGGCAACAGCCTCAGTTGATTCCCAAACTGATGTTGTCATACAGAAGATCATCCGCGAAGACTTCAAAAACTGTACCATTCTCAGTGTTGCTCACAGAATACCCACAGTTATGGATTGTGATAAGGTTTTAGTTGTAGATGAAGGTAACACTAGTACTGTTTCTGAGCTGCTATAACCATTCTGCCAGATAGTTTTGTCAAGCCACGCAAGCATTTAGCCTTTTTACGACTAATCATGTGTGTGCCTTGGACAGGATATGCAAAGGAATTTGATACGCCGGAGAGATTGCTGGAAAGGCCCTCACTTTTTGGCGCATTGGTCCAGGAGTACTCTAACAGATCATCTTAAATTGTGATTCAGGCTTTGGCTCTGTCAGCGCACCACATTAATGTTATTTGAATAAAGTGCCAATAACAGAGACATCAACGGTTTTGCTGTTCTTACAATTCATTAATTGGAAGAACCTAAGAAGGATGAAATAATGTAAGGTAAAATTTTGTTAGTCTACAAGGGTGGTCACTTAACTTTCAGCCTCTCAGGAAAAGGGCTGCCCCTGTTGTACATGTTTCTTCTCTCATGCCTTGCAGGCTTGCACCGCATTATTTCTCGCGGAATGTTTTGGTGTTCTCTGAATCTTTCGGCCTTTAACTCTACACAGAGCTATCACCATAACCTATTTTAAAAGATGCGCACTCTTTATTTTATAAAAAATAAAATCACTACTTATAAAATCTTAGAAGAAATGTAAGGATTTTGAGAAACAAGGAACTTGTTTCCGTGACTTCCAAACTAAACCAAAGTAATGTAAACACATCCGTGTGCACGCACGCGCATATAACTTTGACTTATCGTAATTAAAGACAGGATTTTATACTTTGAAGAAGATAACTCACTCTTGGTACAAATCGCTTTTGTTAGTCAAAGAGAGGTTTTTCCCGGCAGGGCGGCGGGTCAAGAATGGGAAGGAGAGGAAGAGGAAGGAAGAAAGTGGATTTTATATTTCTATACTTTGATTGGATTTCTCGTGCCGCCCTCAAACTAACATCACAAGGCGGATATTCATGCACTGCTTCAATTTGGCAACTGCATGAGGACCCCTATCATATCACTAACGACAAATTTACATGTAAGGAAATTTAATTTGAATATCCGACAAATAATTTGTTTATTATAAACAAAAATCGCTAACAAACAAGTGAAAAATTACATTTGATAACATAGGGCTCGATGCTGAATAACAGAAACTTAGCGGGGTACTCTTTTTCTACTTAGTATCTCCTGTTCCTTTAGTCGATGTTGGAACCTCGCGAGACGAGCTTGAAGACTAACCAGACTAGCTGCCTTGCGAGAAAGCACAAAGCTCAATTGGGCTACGTAGTTGTCAATAAGGCTTCCTGGTTGGTCCACTTCTGCCAAGAGTTTCATTTCCTAACAAACCAGAAGGAACCAATAGATGAGCACCAGCACCAACAGAAAATAGTAGAAGGTAATAACATGCCAAAGTACCGCAGTAATATAGTGATAATGCCATGCTAATTTAGTAACTCCTAACAGATATTCAACAAGGATAAATAAGGCATTAATAATATGGAAAATTTTCTAGTATGAGAATGCAAGGGAAAAAGCGTAGCAGCATTCATTAGGAACCCCGCAGCATTTCAAAAGAAAAAAGGTTCTCCACAGGCTTATTGTGCCAGTCTAATGCTAAATATATAGACAAGATGCATGCATAATCTCAGAAAACTGTTTGCAACGACTTAAAAGGAGAGAAAGGATACGCCTTTAACTTTCCAATTTGATGATGACCCCATAACACATCCTGAATTTATCATAACTTTGTTTGAAACTAAAACCCAGACATAACCTGACAAAAAAATACAAATAGACTCATTTAGTTAAAAGAAAACACAATCACTTACTTCTCGAACAATCTCCATCGTGTCCTCTATTTCTTTCCTATGAGCAGCAATCAATGCCTCTTCCTCCTGCAAAATCAAAGTTTCAACAGTAAGCATGAATAAGTATTGCATTCAACCGCAAAGAAAGAGTAATTCCACTTAGTTGAACCTCAAGTATTTCATTGATATTCCCATCAGGAGATAATTCCATTCCAGACTGCCTAGATCCAATAGTAGTTGTGCTATAATTCCCAATGGTCTGCTGCTTCGAGTTTGTTGTCGAGAGATCAGGTCCATTAGCATCCCTTTTCAGCCAGTTTGTAGATCTTTCTGACTTCTCTTTAGAAGGTTTCCTACGAGGAGGAGATACTTTCTGAACTTTCTCACCTATATCATTTGTGTTTTGGGAAGAAGAGTTCATCTTTTGATTGCTGATGGTATCACTAATAGAATTCTTCACTTCAGACCTTTCCCTCTCCATTGAAGAAGAAGCCATGCCTTTGTCCTCTCGCCCATTGAACATATAACTTGATGGAAGATTTGAGGGCTGTTTGTCAACTTCAGCAGCAGAGCTGTATAAAGAAACTTCCTTATCCACCAATCTTCTACCTATATCCATTGTTTTGACCTCTTGACGCTGATCATTGACATCCTCTGAACCAGCACTTGCTGGAACTGATATAGATGAAACCTCCTTATAAGTTTGTGGTACAGGATTTGAGGCCTGATCCTTCCTGGGATTTCCACTTTTTGATAGACTTTTAACCCTGCTCATGTTATAATAATGACCAATCAGTTAAAAAGTACAGACTAGAACAGCGGAGGGAAGTGCCCAGTCCTTAACTTGTTGCAATCAATACTAAGGGGAAGTACATACCTATCTGCATATCTTAAGGTATTAAGTGTGTGCTCACAAGATCCAGCATTCGGAGATATACAAGATATCATAACAGTCTTGGAATTGCCAACAAAAGAGTCACGAAGCACTTCTGTAAGTTTGCTTCCACGGAATGGAATATGAATCTGGTCATTATCCAGGGCACGAATGCACTCCTTCAGGGCTAAAAGGCTCTTGTTGATTTCTGCGCCCTCAATCCTGTAGTGTAAATTATGCATAATGTTGTATCATGAAGAGATTTGTTACTGCATAAAACAAGTGGAAACAGACAGGAAGCAATGCCTATCCTTGTGTACACCAATTGCAAGAAAATACAAATTAAATTACAAATTCAGATGCAGACAAACAGCCACCGCACTGCCTTGTATTTTTTTTTGGGACATTTGCATATCAATTCCAGATGGCGACACTGCTGGTAGTTGATTTTTAACAAAAGGGAAAAATTAATTCGACTTTTTTATTAAAAGTAGAAAAGTACCGAGTCTGACGATCATTGTCAGTGGTGTCAGCACCTCTTTCACTTCCAGCAAGATCAATAAAAGAAATTTTCCCCATAACCTTCCCAATTTTTGCCTCATATCCATCATTGTTCCGTTTACTTTCTTTCACCTCACTGTGCTTCTTCACAGCCAATTGTAAGATAGCATGTGACCTGGAGGACTCTTCATTAGCACCAGTGGATCCTGTACTTCTGGCAGCATTTCCTTTCTCAATGAATTCTTTGACAATTTGTACATCAGAAACTTCAAATTCTTGCAGCCCTACAATGCAAACTTGTTGTCGTCCATCTTCTCTCATGCAAAGTTTTCTATTTAAAGAAAAACAATCACGCGATAATTTGTTTTTGTAGCCAAAAATGCGCAGCTTACAGGTCAATACATTTGAAAGAAAAAGGCAAATGTAGATGCATTTTGGTTGACGAAAATGGATATGATTCATGAACATGCACATACAACAAGAAAAAGAAAAATGCATGCCCAATGTAGAATGGTATTCCAAGAAATTAAAGTGATTAAAGTGTCTAGGGTAAATAATTTGACACCTTAATTCTAAGGCTAAAAACCTCATAGTTTAATTAATTGCCTGGTCACAAAATTGAAGCATTCATATCAAAATAAAATCTTAAAGGCAGTCTGAATGCTTAAATACAAACTGTAATATGCACCTTCATTAAAATTATCTATGCATTTAACCAAGTACACTAAGTGTGTTAATATGAACAATCAAATCATAATAAAGTATTCCAAATAACACAGAATAAGAAACACTCACTTTCTGTCACTCAGAAGATCAAAGAGTTTTCCACCATATATCTCAAAGTAGCTAAGCCACAATTTAAACCTCTGATTTCGGTATACAGGCTGATGCAACAGTCTAACAAGGTCTTCAGCAGCTCGGAGAGGTAAAGGTTGCATTGTGTAAGTCTTACCACTTCCTGAAAGTATATCATTGAGCATTACGTGCATAAACAAAACATAAGCAATTATAATGGGGTGTATTTAGCATATGAAGAAGAATAAAGAGATTCTTCACCTGTCTGACCATAAGCAAAACATGTAGCTTTGGTGCACTGAAAAATTGTAGGAATAATTGGCTCCACTGTTTCCCGATACACCTGTTATGGTGCAAAGCATGCAAAGCCAATTGCGGTTCAATCTAATTGACCAAAAGACAAGGAGAAGCATGGATTGTACAAGCCTTAAATGCCAGCAACAATATATCAGGACAAAATATCTCTGGCAGCAGCTTCCTTACCTCATCATTCGTTACATGCTCATCAAGAACAGCATCAAAACAAAACTCATGCTTCTCTACATAAGCTGTCAAATCAACCTTACAGGATAGAGAAACAATTAAATCTTTGAACAGCAGAAGAATTAAGATATCACAAAAACATAATTATTAAATTTTTAACTATATAATTTTGATACTTTGCTTCAGAAAAACACAAAATTAAACCTTTAGTTTGGGCTCATGGACAGCCAAATGTGCTTTGTTATAGACAGTTACAATATCATCCTCCTTCTTAGCAAGCTCCTTCTTGTTTAAAGGTCTTTTGCGGACCTAAAACAAACATTAAGAACACATATTTAAAACTTACAGAAGATTAAATATTATGATTAAAATTAATTATAAATATTTCAGTGTAACAAAACAATATAGTTATAAATATTTCCAATTTCAAATGCTCATCAATTAAAAATTGAATTTATGTTTGTGACTGTCATGTTCAATTATGGAAATTTTTAAAGTTCATATTGCCCCTTGATTTTTTAACAAAATACTTTAAATTTTAGTGAACTACTACCCAGGGAGAATAATGGCGACCCTAGTAGCAGCAACAGCTGCTTTTGTTGCTGTTGTAGTAAAATATCAACTGAGCCCTCACTATTGCCTAACAACAACGAGCTACAAAATCAACTATAGAATTTAATGTAAATAAATTTTTTTAAAGAAAAAAACTCTGCACCATATCTGACACAAGTCAACTTCTTTATACAAGAAAAGTTAACTAAAGCAGGACTTTCAGCAATTAAGAAGCATAGATGATGACATCCAATAACAACATACCACAACTCTAATCTTTGCGACACTATTTTCCCTTGTACTATTGTCTTTTTCATTCATTGGTAAGGAAACTGATGCATCTACATCAGCTTCTCCTCTTTCTTGCTTGCTGTTTATGAGATCAAAACTTTCTTCGAATACTCTAGCACTTCCAGGCATGAAGGGTGATGGTTCGAAAGGTTCTGAAGTAACATGCTGACAAGAGAAGAAATCAGAGCCAATATAAACTATGCAAGTGCAGACACTTACATTACTTGCGTGAGAAGAAATAAAAATAAATTCAGAAATGGATCGGCAAAATGAGCATTGTTGGGATGTAATAAAACTTTCCATGCGTTTTTTATATTCCTAGCATGCCAGTAGTACCTTGCCCAATAGGATTGGGTGTTTCTCATTCCTACCAAAGTTCTTAACATCGGATCAGGTTTCAGCACAAAGATAAACAGCTCTGTACCAAAATATGAATCATACCTCAGACAGAAGTTCTGTATCATCCATTGCATGAAGATCCAAGAGCCCAGCTCCAAAATCCCCCCTGAACTCAGGAGAAGAAAACCCATCTGATGCAGCTACTCCACCAAAGGTTTGGGCAGAGGGGCTATACGGCTCTGAACCAGATTCCCCATTAAAATTGAGGTTTCTCATCAACTTAAAGAGCCTCTGCTTTTCTTCAGCCGATTGTGCCCCATAACCCTGCAATAATATCATTAGATAGAAAAAATGAAAGAGGGGAAACGAGTATTATCTTTTTTAAGAAAAATAAATCTACAACAACTTACTAGTACGTTACAAATGAGAGCGTATAGAAAATGTTTCCCCCAAAAATGAGTACCTGCATAAGAAGGTTTGGGAGGAGGCGATGATCGATACTGGTAGAAGCCAATGGAGAGGCCAGATGCTGCAAACCGGCGGACTGCAACCACCGAGCCATGACCGCATCACCGGCATCAGCGGCGGGCCCTGCATTGTGCAAAGGCCCACCGCCAGCGTGGTCATACAGAGCAGTCGCCGCAGCATTGCTCTGCTGCACCTGGCCACCCATGTGGCGCTGGGAACGTCGTTGGGGCGCCAATTTTCAAGATCTGTCTACGCACAAACTTCACCCGAAAAAACATTGACAACACGAATCCAAAAAAAGAAAAAAGAAAGTGAAATAACATCAAACGAAGTCCGAAGGAAATTATAGGACCCGAAAGAAATCAGGAATACTCACAAGTGAAGGGAAAATGGAATTCAATGAAGAACATGAAAGTGATGGCTCAAAACAGAATCCACCAAATCTGCGATTCAACGGAGTCAAGTTTCAGAATTTAACCGAAGACTCCAAGAGGTACAAGGGTAAATGATAAAAATTAATCAATAATAATGACTTTAAATAACGCACGCGATGAAAACGAAGAGCGCAATATGAATGGGATCGGGATCAGCACTTGGAGAATAGCGAGGGTTATATTGCGATCTGATCTGAAAGCAGATGGAAAAAGCGAAGACCCAAATCAATCAAGACAGGCGAACGCTCTCCTAATTTCGCTTTGTGTGTATCCGAGTGAAGAAATGGGTTCGGTGATGATGGCACCAGAGATTCCACGAGAGTAGGCCTTCAATGATATACTTTTGAGGAAATGTGAGAATCTGCCGTGGAAAAATTACTGGATAAAATATTTTCAAAATTATTAAACGGCTACGACGAACTTCGAGCCTTTTCCGAAAGACCGATATGCCCTCGTCGTTGCCGCTAATTTTCAGTTGCGTCTATTCGGGGGGGGGGGGGGGGGGGGGGGGAAAACATAATCGGCTATCGCTGACAGCCCAATGGCCTCAACCTCCCCCACCGGCTCACGGATTTGATATTGCTCACCACTCACCAAGGCTGATCATTTCTTTATTTAATATCAACGTTAATTAAGTGGACAATGTTATCATTATCATTTATTTTAGTAATAATTAACGGAATACAGATAATGGGAATTAACTAGCAGCAGCAACACGCATATATTTTAGTAACGTTACAAATTGAAGCGGCGAGGATCAAAGACCCAGACACGGAGGGGCCATGAAATGAAGAGATGCTGAATGTTGCGTGAATGGCAGATCAATGTAATTTGGGGGCTAATCCAAGGCCATTCGGGTATATAACCGCTTATTAGTTATTTAATCATAATTAATTAGTAAGTTAGGAATAGGAAATGCAGATGATAGAGACTGGGACCATGAGGATGGCTTCTCCAGGACGGCAATTGGAGGCTGGAGCTGTACGCATAAGGTTGAGTGTGTCCTCCAAATATTTGGTTTCTCTTCTATACACCTTGCTCTCTCCTAAACAAGCTAAATAAAGCTACAGGTATGCAATATATCTGGTTCATCCTTTAATTAACTAGTAACATTTAACAGAAGCTAAAATACAAACAGTGCAGTGATGATTCCAGAGGAGAGGTCATATTAATATTATACTCTGCTTTCTAAAAGAAGAATCAGAGGAACGTGAATAAAGAATCTGTTGGGAATTGAATGGTACCAATTAAGTAGTTTATTAAGATGCTTCATAAATTTCTTGCCCCTTTCCCTGTACCATAATTCACAGTATGAACGCCACATGAAGCAAAAAAATAAGTTCCAAATGTCCAAAATCTAAAGTGTGTACGTTATATTATAATATAATGAATATCCAATGCCCTGCTTAAAATACACGTAATACTTTTTTTTTTTTTTTTTGTGGGTGAGATGACCTTTCTGTATTGAATATTATATTGGCAGTGTCTTTCTTGCTGTCTCTTGCTTTTACCCGCTTCATCGGTTGAAGGTCAACGAACAAAGTAACTAATATATAAAAGGGTTAAGGTGCATATTTACCAATAAACTATTATAAGAAGAGCATTCAACACAAACATTTATTAAGGGTATCTTAAATACCAAAAAACAATTAAATAGGGTTAAAAAACACAATCCCCGTTAGTTTTTGTTTTCACGGACGTTTATTTGATGATGTGGTGGAGATGTGGACATGTTGTGTCAGAAAAATTTGACTTTTCAGAGCAATCCATTGACCTACGGAACACACATTTCTTCTTCTAACCCAGAAATTCTAGAATGAGCGAAGAGTCCTCAAAATCGCCGGTGAGCCTCAAGTGTTCCATGAAATTGGATCTGGGTCGCATCATGATGTAGACGAGGAGGAGGGAGGTAGCTGGAGAAGTCCACGAGTTAAACTGGAGATGAGGAGGAGGGAGGTAGCAGGAGAAGTCCACGAGGTAAACGGATCTGGATCACATCATGATATAGACGGTGGATGCCAAAATGAGAAAAACAGAGCATATGATGACGGCAACGAGGTTGTATTGGAGGTGGAGCAAAAGATTGAGTCTTCTTTTTCATTTCATTTAGAGTGAACTTGATGGATTTCACCAGCTGATTTGATTCCTCACGCTTCCTTAAATGGAGCACAATATATCGAACAATCTCCTCAATACCATGTCTTTGCTGCAGAGTCTTCCTGCCAACTTGGATCCTCACATACTACATGCTTGAGCTATTAAAGCCTCAAAATTTGAGACTTCTTTGTTCAATAACCTCATAGATCTCTACTCCAAATCTAATCTCCCATTTTACCCTCTTCGTCTCTTCCACCAAATCCCTCGTCCCAACATTGTCTCATGGACCTCTCTCATCTCTGCTTCCTCCAGCACCCTTCTTGCTCTCCACCATTTTGTTTCCATGCTTCGCCATCCTACTCTTCCTAACCAACGCACTTTGGCTTCCCTCTTCAAAACCTGTGCTTCATTGTCTTGCCTACCCTTTGGCCTTAGTCTCCATTGTCTCTCTATCAAGCTTTGTTTGTCTGAAGAGTCCTTTGCGAGGTCTACTCTCATCAACTTCTACTCAAAATGTCGCTTGCCCGATGAAGCACGCAAGGTGTTTGATGAAATTCCTCAGAAAGACAGTGTTTGCTATTCTGCTATCATTGTGGGTCTTGCTCAAAATTCATGATGTTCGAAAGTCTGAGCAAAAATAAGTGAGAGTCAATTTTTTCCGACTCAATCTTGACACTTCATCAATTATCTCTGTCACATCATCACAACCAATGAGTTAAACATCCGTGAAAACAAAAACTAACGGTCATTGTGTTTTTTAACCCCCTTTAATTGTTCTTTTGTATTTAAGATACCTTTAATAAATGTTTGTATTAAATGTTCTTCTTGTAATAGTTTGTTGGTAAATATGGACCTTAACCCTATATAAAATTACCCAATTGAAAGGCCATGATTGGATAATAAAGCATGTGATTTAAAATAAAATATATAAAAACATGGGGATTTTTTTTTTCTTTCTTTGCCTCCAAATGAATTGAAGAATAATAATTAAAAAAAAAAGGGTGTTTTGATTTGATGTGATGGTGGTGGGGAGAATAAAGGAGGTGGATTTTGAGGTATGATTTCTTTATTTTGAAAGAGTGCCTAACTTGTTGTCATACTCATACCTTGCGGTACACTTCTGTTGGGAACAAAAGCGATTGCTTTTGCTTAAAGCATGAGAGCATTTGAGATCCAACTAATTAAAAAACCCCCTAATCTTTAATTAAAGCTTGACCCTCCTTTTTTATTCATACCACACTTTTGCTTAATCATTTTTTTTTTTGAACTCATAATATGGCTCATTTAGACCCCTACCAGTACGCGTCACATGCTTTTGTCCATAGCTTTATCCCCGGCCTTAATCAACTCTTTTATTAAATCTATACGCTGCCCAGTGCCCACACCAATATTGTTTAATCGTACAATCCAGCCAAGACATAAGACACTCACAAATACTTGAGCATTTATCTTACCATCTTAGTCCTTTTCTCTTGTTTTTTTTTCCCCCCGTTTTCAGGTTTAATTTAATTCGCATAAGATATAGACCAGTTATTGTTAATTTTCCGTATAGATATTCAATTTAATTTTACTCCCCCTTTTTTATGGTTGCTTTACATATCATAGGGGGTTTTCTATGTTTTTTTCCTTTTCTTTTTTGGTTAAAATCTCAAGTCTTTGGGCAAGTGGTAGCTTGTCATGGAGTTCACTGCAAGTTTAAGGTTAAGATTAGCAGTGATTATCATAATTTTTTAATGATTAAGTTGACATATTAGTGATGTCACGTGAACCAAACTCGTCGACCAAAATTTGATGTAACCATCCCTACTAATTAAACATCGTATCTCTCTCCTCTTCACTTATGGGGATCGTTCAGGGGAAGTCAAATGAATTCTGTGAAAAATAAGAGGGATTAAGTTAACTACAAATACATTAAATCATGCAACTTTTTTTTTTTTTTTGGAATCATTCATTAAAATTCAATATTGGTTACTGTCGAACTTGTAGAATTATGGACCCAACAACAACAAGCCGCATGATTTTCTTTCCGAGTCTTCAAGAGCCCATGCTATATTTATATCAAAAAAAAAAAAAAAGAAAAGAGCCCATGCTATATAAGTTTTTCAATGAAGTAACCTTGCAGCCAGTACACCCAAATCATGCAAGGAGACAACAAAATCAGGTAAATTTCAAAAGATTTCTTCATGGATCATAAAAAATAATGATATCTAAACTCCTATTGCGAAGGCAGGTGATGTTGGTGGCTATTTATGAGATTGGGTAGGCCTACTACTACAAGTTGAAATTCTTCTCTTCCCTGGGTCCCTGCATCGGTTCCAGCTTGTCGTGAAACTAGAAAATAGTGAAAATGGAAGCACCAAAGCAAGACTGAAGATGAACAACGTTAGAGCTTTTCACAGATTTGTTATGATGAAGCCATTTATTGACAAAATTTAGTCATTACCAAACTGAATTCTCGTGACCAGTTTTAGAAAAGTATCTATGCAGGTAACTAGTTGTGGTTAAGGTACCTACATCTCGAGTACCATTCGGACTTGGATCTGAACATTTTAGGAACCCAGTCAAAAGAGGCTTGCTTGTGAAGCTGAGATCCTTCCTGCTTCACAGAATCACTGATCCCCTCTTTCTGGCTAAAAGGCGCTGAAGTGTAGAAAGTTTCTTCATACGTGTACAGTTCCATAGACACAAACATGTGATTACAAAAACAAGATTGCTTCCGCATTGCTGCTGCTGCTGCTGCTATCGCAGGCCCCTAGAATTTTCAGCTCGAAATATATAATCCATCAGATATGGAAAACGGGAAGATGTATTTTTAGGTCCATTCCGCATTAAATTAGCATCTCCAACAAGGACAGGGCCTAATTCAATTAGGCCTTCGGAGTTAAATCTCATGGACATGCATCATATTGGATTATTGGGAGATCGGTGCAAAGGATCGGGTGTTTATAGGCACGTGGCAGGACCAATTAACTAACCTTAGCACGAGTACTTCAACCAATTAATCATGACCCATGTAAGAACATATGATTGAATATGGTATAACCAATTAACGGTCATGTAGAACCACCATAGCATAAAGCTTCTTCATATTAGTTTTACACTATATTTAGATGGAAAGAAAATCAGGAAGAAAGAATATTAGAAGGGGAAAACTCCCAAAAATAGTAAAAAAAAATTATCATTTTTAGAAATTTTCCTTCCTAGTATTCCTCCCTCTCTCCATCCAAGCATACCTTGAGTAAAAATTATACCCTTCATCCAAGCATAGGGTAAGGTATAACTCAATACACATCGCCCTAATAAAAACCAGAGATCGCCAAAGATCAATTATTTCAACTTTTACATGCTTCTGCATTGTGTAATTGACCATTCACTATAGTAGTTTTCACTGAACTAAACTAGATAATTTGGGAATAGTCTGATGCTGAAGTGACACCTAACCGGGAATATTCCAGCGTGTGGAACTGATATCTCAATCAATCTCCCGTCCTAAAAAGCATACCTCAATAAAGTCGGTTGAATAGAGCATGAGGATAAATTTAGCCATTATAGTGCATTAAAAAAAAGGGGGGGGGGGGGGGGGGGGGGAAGCCTTGAACAAAATGAAACCAAGATAATAATATTATTAAGCATTCATCGGATGCCTATCAGTAATCAAAAACTGCTTAGCATATATAACTGTTGGACAGTTCAATCATAATAATACCACAACATCACAACCCAGAGTCTCAAATCACTTAATGCAGAATGTGAAAGCAAAACCAGAAGAAGAAAAAAAGATAAAGGCTAGAACTACAGCTAGATCTTCCAGCTTTATAAATAGCATGGCGCTTAGCACTTCACCTCCTTCAAGGCATAAGCAAAGTAAAGAAATGTCGGGTCAGTAGCACCCTCCTTGTAGTAGGCAAGGACCAAGCTACCATCATCATGCATGCTCTCCCCGACAAAGCTGCAAAGGGGGGGAAAAACTCAACATCAGTAACTTTGATTGGTTCACCAAAAGCTGCAGACAGATTACAAAACACTTACAACTGAAGATCACTGAGCTTGGAGAGCAGGAATTTGGTTGCTCCCTCGATATGTTTTTTAAACAGCTCTTGCTTCTCTCCTTCAAGTTTTGGTGTCAACAACTTGATGTACCTCTTCATGAAGACAAGGAATTGCTTCTTGTCAAAAGCAGGTTGCTCCTGAAATAGATAATTAACAAAATGCTTATCCACTGAAAAACGCCAAACAAGTCACCAAGACTAGAAAAATTAAGATGGAAAGTTTAGTTGTCCAAACCTGAAGTCTGAATGTGTCAACGATATCAACAACCTTAACAGTTTGGTCATCAACACCCTCATCTTCTCCACCTTCAGCTGAAGGGTTTGCGCCAATGTCTACATCAACTGCTCCTTTAACAACCCACTGTAAGCCAAAACGATTGTGTTTAGCATGCAATAAACAACCTAAACTTAAATATCCCGAGCACAATGAAGAATCAAATAATCTATCTTATATTCCCTCTCGTCCTAAATAGAAGATAAAGTTGATTTTTTTTTTTTTTGAGAAATTAAGGAAGCTAAATAAGTTAGCTAATCATATCATTATATCATTATCAGTTTATAAGTTCAGAAAAATAGTTTCAAGAAAAAAAGACAAATATAAATATTTTAAAGTAATTAACTTCCTTGATATCTTCTCGAGAAAAGTCAATGTTGTCAACCGGAGGGAATACATATTAGTATATTAACAAAATAAGGGGGCGAAATTCAACTAACCTTCCCATCAACTTCCCACAGCATTCCATTCTCAATTTCCCTGTATGGGAAGGAGTCCGAGAGAAGCTCATCACCTACGCAAAGGAATTATCAATACTATGGTTGTGTTTGCATGAACCCCAACCATTGCATTCTAAAAAAAATGGCTGGTAACAATGTATCAAAACAGATTATGACAATAAAATTTGTATATAGAGAGTGATAGAAGAACAAAATCAGTTCCACCTAATTCGCCAACAAAGATGACGATATATGTAAATTCATGCATCGAGTACTGAATCAGCATCCTGACTTGCGAGCCAGCAAACGGGCCATAGAAAATTGCACTAGCATCAAACTTTTCAAGAAGCGACAGCACATAAAAACTCAAAATTTGGCCGTGCCCCAAAAATCATATTTTAATATTGATATATTTTATAATTACCCAGAACATAATCAAGGGATCAGATCCCCGCAAAACATGTATAACAACCGTCAATGAAAAAAGGACCAGGTTCAAACATCAAGAGAAGTTCAGTAGATGAAGACGATCATTATTGATCAGCGTTCCGAACAAACGTAAAAGAAGTTGGTAGAAACACAGCATCTCAGGTGATAAAAACAAAAACAAAAATAAAAAATCAGAAGATACAAGCAACCTCGCGCAAATAAAAAACAATTCACCGCATATGCAAAGAGAATTTGTAAAATCTATAAGAACATTATGCAAAAAGAATACCTGTGAGGAGGTCCTGGTAAACCAACATCTTCGCTGAGTTACTTACTCTCGGATAGCTCCGAACAGTTTGAAAGGAAGAGAAACAGAGAAACAAGGGCCGACGAGGGAGCTAGGAGGGCGTGCGAAGTGATAGGCCAGGAGAACTTATAGGCGAGGGTTTGGCCGAGGAGGGGAAGGAGGTGCGAACAATGAAATTACGTTTATGGGTCTTGCTTTTTACCAAATGGCCCTGTAAGTCCTGCGAGTTTTGTACTGGATCTCAGTTTTTATTTATGGGCTTAACCTTTTCTTGGGATGGGCTACTGAACCAAGGATGAAGGATTTTCTTCCGATACGGCATCTTCGCCGGTGGTTCCTAATATAACAAAAAAAAGTTAGCCCTCGTCTTGGGTTCAACTGATGTGGGAATCGGTCTTTCTCATCTTTAAGAAAGGAGTTCGATCCCTATATTGGTCAAGGCGTTGAGGAAAGCATCCTAGGGTTTTAGGAAGCAGTGCTAACGCTGGTAGAGGTGGAGACATGTGTACTCTCTGGCCAGTATCCCTTATAGACTAGGCTCCAAACGCCCTGTCTTTGAACTGTGGGTGAGCCCAACCCCTTTCCTAAAATTTTTATAACAAAAAAAAAGGTTGTTTTCTTGAATATAAAAGAAAATACTATAACCAACATGGCTGAATCTATTGGAACGAAGCAGTCTCTAATAACATAGCGAATCAAGGATCAAATCCTTAGTGTAAGAGATGCTCATATTTAGTGTTTGGCAGTGTTTCGAATATGATTACGGTGGGAACGGGCTAGGCCTCTATTAGGTGGCCTACAATCTTGCATGTTTAGGGTTTGGTTTGACTTTGTCTGTTTGTTAAAAAGATCAGGTCAAGGCATGTTTAAAAGCCTAAATATATAAATAGGTCATACCTATTTTGTTAAGGTTTGACTTGTTTACACATTAAATAAATATAAATATAATTATATCATATAGGTAACATAATATTTATTGTTTTTCATTCTTATATTATAATTTCAAGTTATATTTATATGAGTTTTGATAGGTTCAAAGTGTACCAAGCTTATTTATGGCCTCTAAGTCTGCAATACTCAGGCCTGAACCTAAAAGAAAAAAAACCTTAATTCAGGTCCAGACCCAGACTCAGGCCTTCTATCCTTATCATAAAATTAGACTTATTTAGCCAAAACTAAGCTTGACCTAGCCTATATCTATGCCACTCTCCTATTAAAAAGTACACGTAGCTAGGGGGAAAAAAAGATATAACAAGTGGATTTTGTGGGTCCAAAAATAGGGCGGCTTGGAGTCATTGACAGGGCTAAAAAAAATATTTCCTGTAATTCTATCAAAATATTATTATTATTGAGAAAATTACAGTCAAGTCCCAAAGACCATAAAAATTAATAAAAAAGTTCGAATAGAAATTCACATATATATTATTTGTATGTAAACAAAATCCAGGTTTTTAAATTTTGTTATAAATATGACATTTCTTGTTGTAAATATGGCCTTTTTTGTTGTAAATAACTAGATTTTAAATTTTATTGTAAATATAGCGAACCTAACTTTAGTCCGTTGCCGTCCTTTTCTTAGAGCGACACTGTTTAGAGTGTAAAGGCTAACAACAATTATGAATTCTCCCCCAGGTGTGGTGTAAAAAAAAAAAAAAAAAGTCATCCCCACGGTAATGACTCTGCTGCACGAATCCCAGAACCGGTTTTTTTTTTTGCAAAAGTATACGTTTAGTTCCTCATGTTTACCTCTGGTATTACTTTAGTCCTTTAAGTTTGTAAAGTACACATTTGATTCTTTAATATTAACATCGTTAGTTTGGCTTAATGGAAAATACTAACTTAACAATTTTAAGCGATGATTGTGCAATTAAATGTTCATCAAGCATGCTTATATGTTAGTATTTTAATAAATTAATATTTTAAATCTTATTAATTGAAAAAAAAATAATCTTCTTTAACCAAAAAAAAAATAATCTCCATAAACTGTGAAAAACCGTAAAACAATCTATAAAGATGAAATATTTTTCAATTAATAGGATTTAAAATATTAATTTATTAAAATACTAACATATCAGCATGTTTAATCAATATTTAATTGCACAGTCATCGCTTAAAATTGTTGAGTCAGCATTTTCCGTTAAGTTAAACCAACGGTGTTAACATTGTGGGACCAAATGTGCACTTTACAAATTTAAAAGACTAAAATGATATCAAGAGGTAAATATGAAAGACCAAATATATACTTTAACCTTTTTCCTTTTGGTGTAAACCAAAGCTATAAATTTATAATTGGGTATGAAAGCTGATAATTAAATATAATTGGGTGAGACCCTTCAACATTGCCCAAGCCTCAGCATCAAACACCCCGCATTTCCCCATCAGTGAATTCGAAAATCCTACCACCCAACAACCGTTGCAGCCAGCGTGTAGCCTGGCATTTGAAACCCCACCATCTGCATTTACTTTAGGCTATGCATGGCAACCATTCGGTTCCCCAACACTATTTCTGCGATAAAACAGTTTTTTCTGATTCTATGCCTTGGAAGAGTTTTGAGAATCAGAATGACGTTTGTTAACTCCTTTTATTTTTACTTTGAAAATCAGAAATGTAACACCCCAACTTTTCTAAAGCATTTTCGAAATTATTTGATCAGAGTTCAAAATAATTTAACCAGAGTTGAGCAACGAAATGATTTTAAATACAAAGTAACTGATATTCAACCACTGTAGTGTACTGGTTTGCTGATACAAAGAGTTCGAAAGACTATACATATCTACAGGACTTTCTCCAGCTAGTCCTTCTGCCTGCTGCTTACCCTTGTTTCTGTTTCTGTTCACTCCGAAAATCCTGTAGCTACAGTAAGAGCTGAGGTTCAATACCCATTGAACCTCAGGTAACGGTTAACCTCATGCTTATGTATCAAATATGTATGACAGATATCCATGGCAAAACAGCATTTATTCACATACAATATTCATATATTCACATAATAACATTACACGGCCACTGCAACATGTATGTTATTACAGTCTGCACTATCTTCCAGTGCCACGGTGTACATCCGTGTCCTCAGCGCTAGGAAAACATAACGGCATTATCACGACTATAACCCGTATTAAGATGTATGTGTATGATCAATTTTCAAATATTGAATTATTCAAAAATGCACTATGCAGTATGCAGCCTCCCTTATATCACCACCTCCCTTATACCGCTGACTGGAACCATAGGCTAACATATAGTCCAATAGAAACTCATTCATTTGACTGGATGGTTTCAAGCTCACCAAAACTTAAGATACACCCGGCCAAAGGTATAGAGCTTAAATCTGGACTATGGCTCCCCTCCTTTAAAATAACAACTATGGAGGTGTCACATGTCCCACAACTCCAATGAAATCCCGGCCAGAGGAAAACATGGAAGATGGGGCCCTGAAACAAGTACCATCCACTGTGCACCGAGTGGTGGCATAAATCATTCTTATCATTCAAATCCCTCCTTACTCCACCCATCATAATACAACCGCCATGATGAATATGTTCACTCAAAATAATGCATTATTATACCATAAAGTTTTATACATCAATATGCGTATTTATGAATAGTAAATACTATGCGTATCTGTGAATAGTAAAATACGGTATATATACATGAATAGTAAAAATGAAGAGTACATACGGTATGTGTACGTGAATAGTAGATACGGTATACGTGGATAGTAAAATGAATAGTATACGGTATACGTGAATAGTAAATGTGAATAGTAAATACGGTATATGTGAATAGTAACGTACATATAAATAGTACCTCTGTATGATCAATTTTCAAAACAATATCTCAGACTATCTATCACATATAAGCATACCATAAGCATCAGAGTTAGTGTTACAATACGCGTCCGTACCTTCCTTCCACGTAAATAGTAAATTACTATTCATGTATACGGCACTATTCATGTATACGGCACTATTCACGTATCCCCAAACTTCCTTTGAATCTGACTCCGGAATCCTCGGATATCCCTTGAAGTTCTTGCTCCTTCTCTTCAACTCCAAGAACTTTACTCTAAACTCTCTCTCTAACTCTAAGAAATCTCACTCTTCTCTTAAACTCAATCGTTGTACTCTGAGTTTGGTGTGAAGAAAATGAAGAAATGAAGCCTCTATTTATAGTGTTGGAAAATGGGTCCTTAAGCGTAATTTTTATCTCTGGGTCATTATACGTAATTTTCCCCGTGACAAATTTTCAAACCTCCCGTGACTCTTCCCGTGGCTTGTTGCGGAAATAATTTTTTGTGGGTCCCACATGAATAGTAAATTATATTATAATAATATAATATTATTTTTCAAATAGTGAATTACTATTGAGTGGGTCCCACATGCCACTTTTTTTCAAAACTCACGAGACTTCTGTAGGCAGAGGAGAAATAATTTGACGTGGGTCCCGCATGAATAGTAAATACGTATTTATGAATAGTAAATACCGTATTTTTAAATAGTAAATACGTATTTGTGAATAGTGAACACTATTCATATTTCACAAATTTCAAGTATTAAATACGTATTTGCGAATAACATATATATATATATATATATTTTTTTTTTTTTTTTTAATACGTATTTGTAAATAGTAAAAACGTATACGTGAATAGTAAATACTATTCACGGGTCCCACAAAATACTGATTTCAAATTTGTCATTTTCCAAAAATAGAGCCTACTAGTCTTCCCAAAATAGGTTTATGTTCAATATATTAGATTCAAAATTCAGGATGTTACATTTCTCCCCCCGTTCAATAAATTTCGTCCTCGAAATTTGACAATATAAAATCAAAAGGTTATCTAGACCTCTAGTCTATTCCTTCCTTATGCAAACTTAAATAGCACGCATCCTACTATTCAATGTCTCAATCTTATACCCAGGTATAGTACTAAATTACAGGACTTGCTGATCTATTCTCACAGTACTCGGTTACACAGGCCTCACTGCCTGATTTATTTAGCCTATCGGCTTAACACATATTGGCCTTCCGCATCTGCTCATCAATTTCATCTGAGTTTTTCCCATTCAAGTTCTCGAATTACTTTCACTTACTCAACACTATAGCTGACAGCTATTAATTGACTTAACTAGTTTAGTATTCCAGACCTTTCTAATAGTTGCTGTTCCTGTACCATAATTCCCAATTACACTGCTTTTCTTTTCAACACGATAGCGTCGACAATCATGTCATTGCTACCCAAAATTATTTTCTTGTCTCATTTTCAAATTTTCAAACATGAAAAATTTTCCGTGGTTTCAGTACATTTCACAATCTGCACTATACCACAAAGTAATAGTGCTATAACATTTTTAAACTTAATCGCTGCCATCACAAATTTATGAAAACATTTTTCACTGCCGGATCATTTTCAAAAACTTTTATTACCGGCACATATCTTTGAGGGAGCTAATTTATTTCACAAAATTTTACAATTGAGAGTACACACCATCATTTTAACCATTTGGTACAGTGAGCGCCTTATCCCAATCCTCAAATCCAGTCTCAACAGTACTATCAACAATGTGGGAGAACCTCCGCCCCTCTCTCAGGAGACCCAGTGTTCACACTGGCACATAAAGTAGCAACCCTATCTAGCGGAACTCAGTCCAGTCATAGACAGTCAGGTTTTACTAATCAAAACATACGCCCTAGGCGAAATGTTATGGATTTGGTGCGTTCACTGCTGGTGCGATTTCCATTTTCTCAAATCAAAATCCCTCCAAAACTTTTTGTTCAAAAAAAAACATTTATCAAAGGCTAGCGATTTCAAACATTTTAAAACATCTAGCAAGACCCAGCAAACTGTGTACATCTACAACAGCTTCTGTCCTTCCAGTTTTGTACTGACTTTTCCACAACATAGTTAAAAACTCAGTTTCAAACTCTGGGTTCTATCAAAAACCCTTTTTTTTTACAAGACAATATCATTTCAAAATAATAATCGCTGTGGTCTCAAATTCTGTTGAAAACATTTCATTTGAAAACTCAGCTTTAAAAAAAAAATCCACATGTTCGAACAAATAAATTTTAAAATTTCTAATACAGCAGGTGTATTGGCAAGTTCAAAAATTAAATTTTAAAACCTTACTTAGGAATCAGACAACTAACATTAGAAGGTCATCACTAATTACACGTATTCGGACCTCTTTCCTTGGCTACTCAAACCATATGTATAATGCTTAGTTTGTTCTACTTAACTCATCTGGCTATTCCAAACTTTGCCCGTTATCCTCGGGTTTCACAAACTTTTTGGGACACTTCTCATATTTGTTGTCTAACAACCGTGGGCTTCTGCTAGCTTATAAACACAATATATGATGTATAGCACTGGAGCAAACCATGACGATATACTAAATTACTTAAACCTTCACTCTGGGGAACCTATTCGATGTGAGATTCATTATAATGTACTTACCTTGAGAACCGATGCACTGGTAACTCTACTTTATGGTTCGTTGTCACAGCGGCTCCACTCTACGGTTCGTCGTCACGGTGGCTCTGCTCTACGGCACATTACTCGGCGCTTCACTTAGTCTTCTCAGACCAGTCAGCTTTTCCGGTTAGCATCCTCTGTAGGTAAACCTCCTTGATCAGAACTCCCCGTAGGTATCCTTCTCCGACAAACTTTCCATAAGTAGCGCCAGTGATCGTCTTTGAATCATTATAATGAGAACTCAAATCTTAACAGGTTCCTATCCTTTAGTAGTTTCATAAACCGTTGTTTCTATGTCTGCCATCTTATCTAGGGTCATTCTATTTGTAAATTTTCACTTTCTGTTTAGCTCCAGGCATTATCCTTAACTCAACTTTCCCTATTGGGTAATCACCTACTTCTTGGGAAATCTATTAGCCACTAATATCTCTATGATTCTTGGTCCCACCTTGAGACCATAACTTGGTGGCTACTGAGGTTTCCAGCTTTCGTATGGTTCTGTTAAGGAACTATCTCTTAGGTATTTGGAACCTAGGCAAAACTCACTCATATTTTCTAAGGGTTCCTACTCTCACAGGGGTCATAGTTCTGAGATTTCTCTCGCTTCAGCAATATTAACTTCATAATGTCTATTGATTCTTGGTACTAATATTGGTATACTTAGTACTGGGTACCTACAACTCTCATAGGTACTAGTATGACATAACTGTCTCCCCAGAATTACTGGGTACTTTCCCTCTTTTGTCAATTGATCACCACCGTCAAGGACTTAATCAAAAGATCTTCGTCCCCGGAGCCACGCCCCTTTGCACGCATGGTGTCTGGCCTCTACAAGGTAGGGATTTTCTTCTCAGGGTACCTTAACAAGTTATTATTTTGACAAGGACATTAAATCGATAGGTTACTATCCAAGGGAAACCTAAACAGTAGGTTACTGTCTACCGGAAAACTTAAGTCGTACCGACTTCTCTGTACCACTTCCCTTGAAACTCTGAGCGGGGATTTAACTTAGATTCCGATTCCCATATCAAAAGTCTTAAAGTTTAACAACAGAAACCATATTCTGTGCCATCTACTCTATATCAAGGCCTCCCGAGCCTAACCCTTTTCCTTAGGATTTACGTCCTTTTTGTATCACAACACCAGTATTGTATCAGTACTTGTACTTGTTTTTTTTTTCGAAACACTTTTAAAACCATGGCTTAGAGCCTAACTTAGTTAGTCAAACCGATTGGCCAGGTAGGCGTCTATCATGGGAGCCTCACCGTGCTAGGGTGACTGATTGGCTGATCCACATAGACTCAGCCCTACCTTCGGCACCAATGGTCTACTGTAACTGAGTCGGGTTCATACCAGATAAAACACTTTTGAAAGCTTAGAACCTAACTCCGCTACTCAGACAATCCGACTAGGCAGGTGTATTTGTGGAAGGCTCGACGAATTCAAGGAAACTGATTGCCAACCACAAAACCCCTTTCTAGATATCAGACTGTTTGGAGTAACTTAGTTAACTCTGTGCCAGGATGTCTGCTCTGATACCAAAATGTAACACCCCAACTTTTCTAAAGCATTTTCGAAATTATTTGATCAGAGTTCAAAATAATTTAACCAGAGTTGAGCAACGAAATGATTTTAAATACAAAGTAACTGATATTCAACCACTGTAGTGTACTGGTTTGCTGATACAAAGAGTTCGAAAGACTATACATATCTACAGGACTTTCTCCAGCTAGTCCTTCTGCCTGCTGCTTACCCTTGTTTCTGTTTCTGTTCACTCCGAAAATCCTGTAGCTACAGTAAGAGCTGAGGTTCAATACCCATTGAACCTCAGGTAACGGTTAACCTCATGCTTATGTATCAAATATGTATGACAGATATCCATGGCAAAACAGCATTTATTCACATACAATATTCATATATTCACATAATAACATTACACGGCCACTGCAACATGTATGTTATTACAGTCTGCACTATCTTCCAGTGCCACGGTGTACATCCGTGTCCTCAGCGCTAGGAAAACATAACGGCATTATCACGACTATAACCCGTATTAAGATGTATGTGTATGATCAATTTTCAAATATTGAATTATTCAAAAATGCACTATGCAGTATGCAGCCTCCCTTATATCACCACCTCCCTTATACCGCTGACTGGAACCATAGGCTAACATATAGTCCAATAGAAACTCATTCATTTGACTGGATGGTTTCAAGCTCACCAAAACTTAAGATACACCCGGCCAAAGGTATAGAGCTTAAATCTGGACTATGGCTCCCCTCCTTTAAAATAACAACTATGGAGGTGTCACATGTCCCACAACTCCAATGAAATCCCGGCCAGAGGAAAACATGGAAGATGGGGCCCTGAAACAAGTACCATCCACTGTGCACCGAGTGGTGGCATAAATCATTCTTATCATTCAAATCCCTCCTTACTCCACCCATCATAATACAACCGCCATGATGAATATGTTCACTCAAAATAATGCATTATTATACCATAAAGTTTTATACATCAATATGCGTATTTATGAATAGTAAATACTATGCGTATCTGTGAATAGTAAAATACGGTATATATACATGAATAGTAAAAATGAAGAGTACATACGGTATGTGTACGTGAATAGTAGATACGGTATACGTGGATAGTAAAATGAATAGTATACGGTATACGTGAATAGTAAATGTGAATAGTAAATACGGTATATGTGAATAGTAACGTACATATAAATAGTACCTCTGTATGATCAATTTTCAAAACAATATCTCAGACTATCTATCACATATAAGCATACCATAAGCATCAGAGTTAGTGTTACAATACGCGTCCGTACCTTCCTTCCACGTAAATAGTAAATTACTATTCATGTATACGGCACTATTCATGTATACGGCACTATTCACGTATCCCCAAACTTCCTTTGAATCTGACTCCGGAATCCTCGGATATCCCTTGAAGTTCTTGCTCCTTCTCTTCAACTCCAAGAACTTTACTCTAAACTCTCTCTCTAACTCTAAGAAATCTCACTCTTCTCTTAAACTCAATCGTTGTACTCTGAGTTTGGTGTGAAGAAAATGAAGAAATGAAGCCTCTATTTATAGTGTTGGAAAATGGGTCCTTAAGCGTAATTTTTATCTCTGGGTCATTATACGTAATTTTCCCCGTGACAAATTTTCAAACCTCCCGTGACTCTTCCCGTGGCTTGTTGCGGAAATAATTTTTTGTGGGTCCCACATGAATAGTAAATTATATTATAATAATATAATATTATTTTTCAAATAGTGAATTACTATTGAGTGGGTCCCACATGCCACTTTTTTTCAAAACTCACGAGACTTCTGTAGGCAGAGGAGAAATAATTTGACGTGGGTCCCGCATGAATAGTAAATACGTATTTATGAATAGTAAATACCGTATTTTTAAATAGTAAATACGTATTTGTGAATAGTGAACACTATTCATATTTCACAAATTTCAAGTATTAAATACGTATTTGCGAATAACATATATATATATATATATATATTTTTTTTTTTTTTAATACGTATTTGTAAATAGTAAAAACGTATACGTGAATAGTAAATACTATTCACGGGTCCCACAAAATACTGATTTCAAATTTGTCATTTTCCAAAAATAGAGCCTACTAGTCTTCCCAAAATAGGTTTATGTTCAATATATTAGATTCAAAATTCAGGATGTTACAAGAAATACGTTTGGTAACACAATTTTTTTTTCCATTCTAACAATCGTTTGTTAACACATTTTTATTTTTATTTCGTGAATTAGAATTATACCATACAAATCTATTTCTTTATTTTTGGTTTACAGATTTCATCAACGGTATAAAGTAATAAAGTGGGGTAAATTTTAACTAAAATGCCAACACTTCAAACGTAAAAAAATAATCTATTTATTTACGTTTGTTCTCATATTGTAATACCATATTATTACCTTAATATTAATTATACAAATGAATAAATAAATAAATAAATATATTTACATTAGTCACATGACTCAACTAAATTTTCATGATATCACAATTATTTAAAGCAAAAATAATTGATGTTGAATTAAACAAAAAAATATGACAAGCCTCCAATGTTCGAATATGTCTCTTAATCTATCAACATTATATTGGGGGCAACTGATTGTCTCTAGCTAATTGGTTTGCAATATTTTTCTTAATAATGTTTATTTCAGTCACTTGATTTGAAGAGCTTTCATCATCTATAGCTGCAGATGTATGGGTTGTTGCTGTCATGTTGGGATTTGCATAATGTGCTAGATTTTTGTTTGCTATCTGATGATCCCTAATAAAGTTATGTACTGCACAACATGCAATCACAATGAGAGCTTACTTCCGAAATGTAAATGGAGGCATTTTACGTAAAATTAGGAACCTATTCCCACAACTTTATTTGAACTAGCTAGGAGACCTGTTTCTGGCTTTAAACTAAAAGATAAACTCACTCAAGAAAAATAAAGATATTACTGAAAGCTTATGCCAAAAACCAAGAGTTGTTTTTTTTTTTTTTAATACAAAACCAAGAGTTGTTTTGAATGAATAATTGCATGTAACTATCGCTCGAGAGAAGAAATTTTTAGCTTCTTTTGTTTATTCCTCATCACAAAAAATATACCGGTTCATCCTGGGGGAAAAAAAATCGGATTTATCAAACATAATTCCCATCCATTTTTGTTCTGTAGGCACAAAAATTAAGAAAAAACTCATTTTGGAAGTGTTACCATGCACACCTTCAATCCAGTTAAATCCAGGGGGAGCCCACTCCAAAGCAATCGGAGAAGTAGATTGTGCTATGTCAAAGGCTTTTTTTTTCCAAATTACCCCTTATTAAATAACTAATTACCGAAATACCTCTGTTTCCAAACTATTTCCCAATCTGCCCCTGTTTAGTTAACTAACCCCAAGTTTAGTCGACTGAAACGTGAGGCGTTGAATTTTTTTACTTTCCCCGCGATTTAGTCGACGAAGCACGACAGAGGGGTTTTTTTAAACTCTTATCACGTTAAACACCATAGATTTCCACTTTTATTCAGCCATATTAAGTAAAATATTAACAATATTATATGAGAGATTATAAATTATCAAATAAATTAGTATCTAAATTCCCCTTTCATTCTAATTAATTAAATTAGAATTTTTTAAATATATAACATCCTACAATTTAATATTGGTGGGCATTTATTAATTATACAAATCACAACCTCCATTTGAACTCGTCCTTCCCGACTCACCTACCTTACTTCTACCCTAGCCCCACTAACTCACTCTCCTTCTTCTTGTCCGTATTCTCATAATCAGATTAATAAAAGCAAAGAACTTGCTCTAGAAATACTGTGTGCGGGAACCACCTAACCCCATCAATGATGTCTATAAAGGGGTGATCACATCCACACCATTGTGAAAGTACGTGAATAGCTTCAATACAATCAAATTTAATAACAGCATTCCTATATCCCCTACTCCAACGTAACTACATAAGTGGATTCCATTTAAGATGCCCACAATGGCACAATTGAAATGGAAGAAAAACTCATCATTAAGAGTTGCCGCATGATGGAATTGCGCAGGTTGAGATTCCAGACAAATACCTCATTCGTAACTTTGACAATCCTATGCATGCTATCGTGTCAGCCACTTACCCAGGTTTGCTTCAAAATTTAACTAACTCAGCTTACTTCAATAGTAGAGCTATTCTTTGCCCAACAATTGAAGGTGTGAACCAGATAAATGAATACATGTGCTCTTTATTACCTGGTCAATTGATGGAGTACTATAGTTGTGATACTATTTGCAAGTCATCTCAAGACTGTGATGGATTTGAAGATCTGTACACTACAGAGTTCTTGAATACAATCATTTGTTCAGGTCTGCCTTTGCATGTTCTTATTCTAAAGGTCGGTGTGCCTATAATGTTGTTAAGAAATATTGACCAAGCTGCTGGCTTATGTAATGGAACTAGACTACGCATCACACATCTTGGGAAGAATGTCATTGAAGGATTAACACTTAATGGGTCGAGCCCAAACCAAAAGGTTTTAATCCACCGCATGGACATGAATCCTTCAGATAGCAGTCTACCATTTAGGATGAAGAGACGACAGTTTCCTATCACTTTATCCTTTGCAATGACAATTAACAAGAGTCAGGGTCAATCATTACAAAATGTTGGGTTATATTTGACAAAGCCAGTGTTCACACATGGACAATTATATGTTGCTTTATCAAGAGTGAACAATATTGCTGGTCTTAGGATTCTTATACAAGACGGTTCAAATGGTGGAAAATGCACAACCACCAATGTAGTGTACAAGGAAATATTTAGAAATGTTATACTGAAATGATTGACAGACATCTGTTGTTCATCGTACATGTTCAAAAGTTGATGTACTTTCAGGTCTACCATCTTCATGTTCTTTTGTTCAAGTTTTTTTGCTCGAACAAAAATTGCAAAACCTATACAGGTACATCTCCCTCAAAAACAAATTCTCTCCATTTAATCAAAATATTTAAAATGCAATTCTTCTCTTTTAGAACTATTTTTTTACTTCAATTACTTGAACATCTCAATGACTATCTGGTCAATATGCCCTATAATTTCCCTTAATTGTTTCATCGCGCAACGCGCGGGGGGATGATGTAACACCTCAATTTTAATACCCAAAAACTCGGTCAAAATATTAAAAATACCTCCAAAAGGTTTAACAATATCCAAATCATTAGATTACATTACCGTTTCAAATAAAGTTTAACCCTTAATCAAAATAAATTTCAGAAAAATTATTTCAGAGTTCAATACAAAGCGGAAGTCTTAGGTTCATGGCAAATAAAATAACATATCATAAACTATAGGAGTACAAAAGAGCCTTCATAGCTCACTCCATAGGTGCCTTCCCTTGCTCTCTACTAGGATATTCACCTGAAAAATGTTAATATGGGATGAGATTCCACGTCTCAGTAACTACTGAATATTTCTACCGTACACGAGCAAATAATATATGACAAAAAGATATGGGCTGATTTCAAATATATATGTAGATTCCATATTTCTCATACAAAATAATTTATACTAATAGTCATCAATATAGAAGGTAATAAAACATATATATCTCAAAAGTTCTCTTCTCATGTCTTTACAGATTATTCATCATTATATCAAATTCTTGAACTGATCAGAAATGCATTATGCAGTATGCAGCCTCCCTTATACCACCTCCATCCGTATCCGCTGACTGGAGCCATAGGCTAACACATAGTCCAATAGAAACTCATTCATTTGACTGAATTGTTCCAAGCTCACCAAAACTTAAGATACACCCGGCCAAAGGTATAGAGCTTAAATCTGGACTATGGCTCCCCTCCTTTAAAATAACAACTAAGGAGGTGTCACATGTCCCACATCTCCAATGAAATCCCGGCCAGAGGAAAACATGGAAGATGAGGCCCTGAAAAGTACCATCCACTGTGCACCGAGTGGTGGCATAAACAATTCTTATCATTCAATTCCCTCCTTACTCCACCCATCACATTACAACCGCCATGATGAATGTATTTACTAAAAAAAAATAATGCATTATTATACCATAAAGTTTTATACATCAATATGCGTATTTATGAATAGTAAATACTATGCGTATCTGTGAATAGTAAAATACTATGTGTATATGTGAATAGTAAAACACGGTATATATACATGAATAGTAAAAATGAAGAGTACATTCGGTATGTATACGTGAATAGTATTATGAATAGTAAATACAGTATACGTGAATAGTAAAATGAATAGTAAATACGGTATACGTGAATAGTAAAATGAATAGTAAATACAGTATACGTGAATAGTAAAATGAATAGTAAATACGGTATACGTGAATAGTAAAATGAATAGTAAATACAGTATACGTGAATAGTAAAATGAATAGTAAATACGGTATACGTGAATAGTAACGTACGTATAAATAGTACCTCTACAGATTTGCAAGTCAAAGTTCCCACACCAGATCTTAAAACCATAAATATTTTCTAAATATTCTTGCCAAAATAGTAAACAAACAAATTTATAATCATACATAATTCACAAGTATAAGGAAGAATATTCAGAGTTACCTGTTACTTGCTAATACCCGAATCACCAACCAGCTATTATAACTCTCAAGCAAATATCTCTCTACTCTCTCTCTCTCTCTACCTCTCTCTAAGGCTCTTAGAAGTTGTGAAGAATGAAATGAAATGGAAGGTCTATTTATAGTTGGAAAATGGGTCTTTAAGTGTAATTTTCGTCTCTGGGTCGTTTTACGTAATTTTCCCAAAATTATAAAAACAAACTTTCCCGTGACTCTTCCCGTGGCTGGTTGTGGAAATAATTTTTCGTGGGTCCCACATGAATAGTAAATAATAATATAATATTATTATTCAAATAGTAAATTACTATTACGTGGGTCCCGCGGCCATTTTTTTCAAAGTCACAAGAAAGTTTGTCACTCACGGGAAAGTTTGCAGAGAATTATTTTGGCCGTGGGTCCCGCATGAATAGTAAATACGTATTTAGGAATAGTAAATACCGTATTTTTAAATAGTAAATACGTATTTGTGAATAGTGAACACTATTCATATTTCACAAATTTCAAGTATTAAATACGTATTTGCGAATAACATATATATATATATATATATATTTAAATACGTATTTGTAAATAGTAAAAACGTATACGTGAATAGTAAATACTATTCACGGGGCCCACAAAATACGGATTTCAAATTTATCACTTTCCAAAAATAGAGCCTACTAGTCTTCCCAAAATAGGTTTATGTTCAAGATATTAGATTCAAAATTCAGGATGTTACATTTCTCCCCTCCTAAAAGAAAATTTTGTCCTCAAAATTTCGCTATAATAAGAATTCTAACCTATATAAATAAATGAGGATAGGTTTGACGCATGCTCTCCTCCGTTTCCCAAGTAGCATCTCCGGGAGCCATTCCTTTCCACTCGACCTTTACAAGTCTAATGGTCTTGTTTCTTAATTTCTTGTCCCTTGCATCAACAATCCGCTCCGGCTCAGCTTTATACGTCATGTTATCCTTGAGTTCTATCTCTTCTACTTCTATAATGTGGGAAGGATCCGGTTGGTATTTCTTCAGTTGCGATACATGAAAGACATCATGAAGGTTCGCAAGCTGTGGAGGTAATGCAATTCTGTAAGCTACCGGTCCAACTTTCTCCAAAATCTCATAAGGACCCATAAAACGAGGTGAAAGCTTCTTTGCTCGTATTGCTCTACCAATGCCAGTCATTGGTGTGACTCTTAAGAACACATGTTCGCCCACCATGAACTCCAACGGTCGTCTTCTCTTGTCAGCATAACTCTTCTGTCGACTCTGAGCAGTGAGAAGTTTCTGTTGAATCACCTTAATCTTTTGAGTCGTCTCGTCCACAAGTTCTGGACCTATTAAAATTCGCTCATTCAATTCCGTCCAGCAAATAGGAGATCTACATTTTCTTCCATACAAAGCCTCATAAGGTGCCATCTCAATGCTGGAGTGATAACTATTGTTATATGCAAACTCCGCAAGATGCAGATGATCGTCCCAACTTCCTTTTAGTTCGATTGCACAAGCCCGCAACATGTCTTCCAGAGTTTGAATAGTCCTCTCAGTCTGCCCGTCAGTTTGAGGATGATAAGCGGTACTATAACTCATCCGAGTTCCCATAGCATTCTGCAATGCTTTCCAAAATCGTGAAGTGAATCGTGGATCACGATCAGATACGATGCTATTCGGTATCCCATGCAATCTGACAATCTCCTTCATGTAGATCTTTGCTAGTCTCTCCAATGAGTATTCTGCTGCAATTGCTAGAAAATGAGCTGACTTAGTTAACCTATCGACAATTACCCAAATGGCATTATGTCCAGAGGTTGTTAAAGGAAGTCCCATGATGAAATCCATAGAGATGCTGTCCCATTTCCACTCTGGGATATCCAAATTCTTTAATAATCCAGGAGGTTTCCGATGTTCGATCTTGACTTTCTGACAAGTCAAACAACAAGTGACAAAGTCAGTCACATCTTTCTTCATGCCCCGCCACCACCAATTCCGCTTGAGATCATGATACATCTTGGTTGCTCCGGGATGGATAGTGTATTTACTCCGATGTGCCTCTTCTAGTATGAGCTTTTTTATTTCTCCATCATTAGGTATGCACACTTTTCCTTTATACCTTAATATCCCATCTCTATCGATCCCAAATTTCGATTCTTTTCCTTCTTCAATATCTTCCCTCACGTTTAATAGATACTCATCTTCGAGCTGAGCGAATTTAATCTCTTTCCAAATTGTGCTTTCAATAGTTAATGCTTCCATGGTAGCGACCAAACCTGACATTACATCAATAGATGTACTTGGTATCTCCTCGAGCAATTTATGTTCTCTGATCATCATCTGGGCTACATGGATTGTCTTTCTACTTAAGGCATCTGCTACAACGTTCGCTTTTCCTGGATGATACTTCAATTCGAAGTCGTAGTCCTTGATAAACTCCATCCATCTCCTCTGTCGCATGTTGAGCTCCTTTTGGTCGAACAGGTACTTCAGACTTTTGTGGTCACTATAAACTTCGAACTTTGAACCGTAGAGGTGATGCCTCCAAATCTTCAGAGCGAACACTACTGCTGCCAGTTCTAAGTCGTGAGTAGGATAATTCCCTTCATGTGGCCTTAACTGTCGAGAAGCATAAGCTACTACCCTACCATTTTGCATTAATACACACCCAAGACCTTTCTTGGAAGCATCTGTGTACAAAGTAAAGGTCTGAGCAGGATCTGGAATTATAAGTACTGGTGCCGTAGTCAACTTAGTCTTCAAATTTTGGAAAGCTGCTTCACACTTTTCGTCCCATACATATGGTTGACCCTTCCTAGTTAACTTTGTCAAGGGCATAGCTATTTGCGAAAAGCCCTTGATAAATCTCCTATAATAGCCAGCTAGACCTAGAAAACTCCTGATCTCAGTCACGGACTTTGGTCGTTCCCATTGGAGAACTGCTTCAACTTTAGTATGGTCCACTGCAACACCTTCAGCCGATACGACATGGCCTAGGAATTTTACTTCCTTCAACCAAAATTCGCACTTAGACAGTTTCGCATAGAGCTTGTGCTCCTTCAACACTTGTAGCACGATTCTAAGGTGCTCTTTATGCTCTTCTTCATCCTTAGAGTAGATAAGGATGTCGTCAATGAAAACCACTACAAATTTATCTAGATATGGTCGGAAAATTCTATTCATGTAATCCATGAATACTGCTGGAGCATTTGTTAGCCCAAATGGCATAACAAGAAATTCATAATGGCCATATCTAGTTCTAAATGCAGTTTTTGAGACATCTTCAGCTTTGACTCTCAGTTGGTGATAACCTGATCTGAGGTCGATCTTGGAGAATATGGATGCTCCCTTCAACTGATCAAGTAGATCGTCGATCCTGGGTAAAGGATATTTATTCTTTATAGTCACTTTATTCAACTGGCGATAGTCAATGCATAGTCTCAGGCTCCCATCTTTCTTCTTCACAAAGAGTACGGGCGATCCCCAAGGAGATACACTGGGTCTGATAAAACCCTTTTCTAACAATTCCTCGATCTGCCTCTTCAATTCTGCTAGTTCCGATGGAGACATTCGGTAAGGAGCTTTAGATATAGGTTCTGTTCCAGGTACGAGATCAATAGAAAATTCTACTTCTCTCTCTGGGGGTAAACCTGTCATTTCTTTCGGAAATACTTCCGGAAATTCTTTCACCACTTCAATGTTCTCTATCCCTTCCTCCACTTCTGTTTGAATGGAGAAAAACACCATGTACGCAAGACAACCATGATGAACAGGCTTTTCATCTTGTACTATAGACAACAATTGTGGTCTACTATGACTCATAGAGTCATCCGCAAGAGAGATAGTCTTCCTCTTGCAGTCAAGGATGATGTCATTAGCTGACAACCAATCCATTCCTATTATTACATCGATACCCTTCGTGGGTAAACAAACAAGGTCTATATTTGAGATCCTATTATCAATCTCAATCGTACAATTTAAGCAAGCCCTAGAAGTTTTTACTGAAGCTCCCGCCGGTGTAGAAATAATCATATAATAAGGCAATTCACTCACTCTTAAATTCAATCGAGGCACACAGTCGTATGATATAAAAGAGTGTGTGGCACCAGAATCAAATAAGGCTTCTACTTCAAGACCTTGGAGTTTGAGGATACCTTTAATCAGATTTGGTGAAGCACTTGCCTCCTGATGTGATAGTGCAAACACTTTCCCTGGTACTGCAGTTCTAGCATCCTTGGCTCCTCGAGGCTCCTCCTCACAAAATCTGGAAATGTGTCCTGGCTTTCCACAGTTGAAACACGTCACACATGGTCCTTGGTGTATTCTTCCACACTTGGCACACATCTGATTGTTGGCGGTGCTTGCAACAGGAGCTGTGGATCCCCTATATGAACTCTGACCTCCACTGAAGTGACTCCTTTGAGGTCCTTTGAATTGACTCCTCGGTGGTCTGCTGAAATGACTTCTTTGGGGTCCAGTAAAATAACTCCTCGATGGTCCACCAAAGTGATTTCTGGATGGTTGGCTAAACCGCGTATTCACATTACTGAAGTTGTGACTCTGCTTCTTAGTAACTCCTCCCGTTGGTCTCATGAGGTGTGTAGATCTGGCCTGAAAACCCTTCATCTTCTCAGCTTCCTCTTCTCGTTTGTTCCTTGCTATCGTGCGCAGTTTGTCACATATTTCTTCAAAATCCCTTGTTTCATCAAGGAACGGTGATAGAGCTGTTTTTAGGTCTGGTCTAGCTTTTTCAACCAATCGAGCACTTAACCATTTAGAGTTGTTCTGTGAATATCCGCAGAATTTAGACAACTCTAAAAAGCGAGTAATAAATTCGTCTTCATGTATTTCCCCTTGCCTGAATGTGAGGAATTCAGTTTCTTTCTCTATTCTGATTGAAGGGGAAAAGTAATAATTTTCGAACTTTTCCTTAAACTCTTCCCACGTCATCTCAGCATTCCCTTTTGTTTTGGTGCTTTCCCACCATTCTTCAGCTGCTTTCTGCAACAATTGTTCAGCAACCATCACCTTTTGTTGTGAGCTAATCTCGATAACTCTGAAAATCTTTTCTACACGCTTCAGCCACTCCAGTGCTGCAATCGGATCTAGCTTCCCCTCGAACATCGGTGGAGTAAACTTCCGAAATTTTTCCCAAACCTCAGTAATAGGTAAAGGATGATACTGAGAATGAGAACCGCTACTACCTCCATCTTCAGTGCGAGAATGACTTCCTCCCCTTGATTGATGGTCAGAAGGTGTGACTTCCAGAGCCTTCTCCTTTCCTTCCTTACCACCGTGGCCTCTTCCTTTTGCTAGTTCATCCTCGTGTCTATTCACTTTCTCTCTCATCTCCAAGATGACGTCTCGTAACTCTGCCAAAAGGGCATTGTTATCCTGAGGATAGGGACCATCTTGATGCGGAGGGAGACCTCTTTGGGATGGAGCAGGGGTTGAATTAGTTCTTCGAGTTCTTGCCATTATCTCCTCCTATGATTAATACTATAAGGACACTAAACAAATAAAAATAGCTAAATAAATTCTAAATCTAACAAAGGGAAGTGCTCATGTTATGATATTTAATTTGCCACGAACTTTTAAAAAAAATTTTAAGAAATCACTTTAGAAAATAAACAAAATTGCCATGGAACCTTTAGCTTTGATACCAAAAATGTAACACCTCAATTTTAATACCCAAAAACTCGGTCAAAATATTAAAAATACCTCCAAAAGGTTTAACAATATCCAAATCATTAGATTACATTACCGTTTCAAATAAAGTTTAACCCTTAATCAAAATAAATTTCAGAAAAATTATTTCAGAGTTCAATACAAAGCGGAAGTCTTAGGTTCATGGCAAATAAAATAACATATCATAAACTATAGGAGTACAAAAGAGCCTTCATAGCTCACTCCATAGGTGCCTTCCCTTGCTCTCTACTAGGATATTCACCTGAAAAATGTTAATATGGGATGAGATTCCACGTCTCAGTAACTACTGAATATTTCTACCGTACACGAGCAAATAATATATGACAAAAAGATATGGGCTGATTTCAAATATATATGTAGATTCCATATTTCTCATACAAAATAATTTATACTAATAGTCATCAATATAGAAGGTAATAAAACATATATATCTCAAAAGTTCTCTTCTCATGTCTTTACAGATTATTCATCATTATATCAAATTCTTGAACTGATCAGAAATGCATTATGCAGTATGCAGCCTCCCTTATACCACCTCCATCCGTATCCGCTGACTGGAGCCATAGGCTAACACATAGTCCAATAGAAACTCATTCATTTGACTGAATTGTTCCAAGCTCACCAAAACTTAAGATACACCCGGCCAAAGGTATAGAGCTTAAATCTGGACTATGGCTCCCCTCCTTTAAAATAACAACTAAGGAGGTGTCACATGTCCCACATCTCCAATGAAATCCCGGCCAGAGGAAAACATGGAAGATGAGGCCCTGAAAAGTACCATCCACTGTGCACCGAGTGGTGGCATAAACAATTCTTATCATTCAATTCCCTCCTTACTCCACCCATCACATTACAACCGCCATGATGAATGTATTTACTAAAAAAAAATAATGCATTATTATACCATAAAGTTTTATACATCAATATGCGTATTTATGAATAGTAAATACTATGCGTATCTGTGAATAGTAAAATACTATGTGTATATGTGAATAGTAAAACACGGTATATATACATGAATAGTAAAAATGAAGAGTACATTCGGTATGTATACGTGAATAGTATTATGAATAGTAAATACAGTATACGTGAATAGTAAAATGAATAGTAAATACGGTATACGTGAATAGTAAAATGAATAGTAAATACAGTATACGTGAATAGTAAAATGAATAGTAAATACGGTATACGTGAATAGTAAAATGAATAGTAAATACAGTATACGTGAATAGTAAAATGAATAGTAAATACGGTATACGTGAATAGTAACGTACGTATAAATAGTACCTCTACAGATTTGCAAGTCAAAGTTCCCACACCAGATCTTAAAACCATAAATATTTTCTAAATATTCTTGCCAAAATAGTAAACAAACAAATTTATAATCATACATAATTCACAAGTATAAGGAAGAATATTCAGAGTTACCTGTTACTTGCTAATACCCGAATCACCAACCAGCTATTATAACTCTCAAGCAAATATCTCTCTACTCTCTCTCTCTCTCTACCTCTCTCTAAGGCTCTTAGAAGTTGTGAAGAATGAAATGAAATGGAAGGTCTATTTATAGTTGGAAAATGGGTCTTTAAGTGTAATTTTCGTCTCTGGGTCGTTTTACGTAATTTTCCCAAAATTATAAAAACAAACTTTCCCGTGACTCTTCCCGTGGCTGGTTGTGGAAATAATTTTTCGTGGGTCCCACATGAATAGTAAATAATAATATAATATTATTATTCAAATAGTAAATTACTATTACGTGGGTCCCGCGGCCATTTTTTTCAAAGTCACAAGAAAGTTTGTCACTCACGGGAAAGTTTGCAGAGAATTATTTTGGCCGTGGGTCCCGCATGAATAGTAAATACGTATTTAGGAATAGTAAATACCGTATTTTTAAATAGTAAATACGTATTTGTGAATAGTGAACACTATTCATATTTCACAAATTTCAAGTATTAAATACGTATTTGCGAATAACATATATATATATATATATATATATTTAAATACGTATTTGTAAATAGTAAAAACGTATACGTGAATAGTAAATACTATTCACGGGGCCCACAAAATACGGATTTCAAATTTATCACTTTCCAAAAATAGAGCCTACTAGTCTTCCCAAAATAGGTTTATGTTCAAGATATTAGATTCAAAATTCAGGATGTTACAGATGACATGCTTGTTGTGAAAGTACGTGAATAGCTTCAATACAATCAAATTTAATAACAGCATTCCTATATCCCCTACTCCAACGTAACTACATAAGTGGATTCCATTTAAGATGCCCACAATGGCACAATTGAAATGGAAGAAAAACTCATCATTAAGATGTAGATACATAGAATTAACATTATGTGTTGGTAATTTTGTATCAATGAGTATATATACACTAACCATATATTTTGTGCCTATAGTTTGATATTTAATAGGCACGCTATTTTATCTATCCATCAAGTGACAGATGAAACATGTGATGCTCCATGCTTTTTTTATCTTTCCAAAACATGCTACATGCTTTTTAAAATATAATACTAAAATAGGCATGCATTCAACAAACGAATATGATCAATCTGGGGCACATTTGAGGAATTTTACTCACAGATCAAGAGCATCAATTATTTAAAGTACTGTCGACCATTCGTTTCCTAGCTGAACCAGGTTTTTTTTTTTTTGTAAATTAATTTTTTTTTCCTGTTTTGTTTCGCAAAATAATTTTGGGGGAATCAGAATGCCCTCAAAGTTTCCGTCGCGAAGATAATCAGAATGAAGGGGAAGAAGAAACACATTCCTTTCATCAATTATTCCGTTGATTGATGAAAGTGAACGCCTTCAGGGTCCAAAACTCTTGACACTTCGTACATAAATGCAATAATTTATATAGTCCCCACAATTCTATGCTTCCCCTTAATTAGTCGGACAAGAAGAAGAAGAGTGAGTTAGTCGGACAAGAACGGAGAGAGGAGAGAGACAGGAGTAAAAGAAGGAGAGAGGAGAGAGAAAAGAAAAAGGGAGAGAGGAGAGAGATAAGAGAGAGGGAAGGTCAAAATAGTCATTTTACATTCACAAATAATTTCAACCAGGTCCTTTAGAACTTCTGTGTAATTTCGTGATTTCAAAGGATTTTATTTTGATTAATTCCTTTCCTTGGGACCTGAGCATAATTTTCCCTTAAATTATCTGACAACAGACTTATATCTTGATGAAACTATTCTTCTAGAATAACTTCATACAGGGGATCGGAAGTCAAAACTAGTAAACTTCACTGATTCTACCCATTGAAATTATACTCCTTTTGGTTCTTTTTATGTGAATTCAAATTTAAATTATCTTAGTCCTTTATATAAGAGTCAATAAGAGTTGTCTGAATATTTAAAAGTTTTTTTTTTCATTTTTATCCTCTATTAATTATATACATTACATTAATTAAAAGGTCAGTGATACATATATTCACTTTATTTCTACTCTCTTATTTGCCCCTCATAAATAAGGATATACTTAAAAAAATGTTGATTTCAGACACACTTATTGTTTTTAATTAATTTTAATAACTTTCTTAAACTGCATAATTCGATAATCAAGTTCTTATAAATAGGATGAGAGGAGTATCCCCATCATATTGTTGCATATTAAGACACTCCTGTTGCTCATGTTTTCCTACTACCAGATAGCTATCAAAGTTCATCCTTGTTAGACCTCTCAGAAGCTCAAAATCTGAAGCCATTTCAGATGCTCAACTCTGCAGTATGTTATGTTCTTTTATTCTGGCAGATCTATCAATACTTGCAATTGCTTAAGAAGAGTATGGAGGAAGACAACACGCAAAGGCCTTAAAGTGGAAAAATCATTGGAAAACATGATGGATCACTTGTTCATGATAATTCCTATGTTGGAGAGGATGCAAGGGATGATTCTCGAGATACACCTGGGGAAAATGTAAAACAAATGACTGAAAATGACGAAAGATTAGATAAAGAAAATAAGAAAGAACTGACAAAGGGATTGGGAGCTTCAGGTAGTGCAGTGACGCTTCTGACAGATGATATGGATATTGGTAAATATTGGCACAAAACTATGTATTAATTTTATTCTATTTGTTTTTTCACTTATAGCTTATGCAATTTCACTGCTTTTGCTGTTCTGAACGTTTTCCAATTGATTATAAGAATTTCTGCTTTTCAAAAGGCATGGTTTTTGTTGCAAGATGATCTCAAGAAATCCTTATGCTATGGGGGAATCACCATTGTCTTTCTCACAGTTTCATTCTTCATGGAAAACATAATTTGATACTTGTACTTTTTACTAATGAAATAAATTAGGGGAAAAGGATATGAAAGAAATATTATAAGATCGTTAAGGCCTTAAATTCAAATGCTTTATCCAGTGAGTTATTTTCATCTAAAAAGCATGTTGATAAAAGATACTACCTCTTGGTGGCTTATTGTTATATGTGTGAACGCACTATTATTTTTTCCCCATTTACTAATCCAAACACACAAGTTTTTTTTTTTTTCTCTTTGCCCAAACAAATATACAAGCTGTAATATATACACTTCTATATTCTATTGTTTTCAATTGTTTGACTTGACACACCCACATTCAATGTCATAATTTTGATAAATTCGTGCTTCTTTGCTCGGAATTAAAGTAATAGCCTCGGAACTAGGTTTCTTTTATACAATTGGCCTTCAATAAGCTCATATATTATACTCTTTTCGGTCTATAATATATGGTACTTCTAAAAGAATAATTTAGTTTAAAATATATATCATATGATAATTAATTCTTATTTTGCAATTTTATCCATATTACTCATTAAAATTTCAAACACATTTTTTAATAAGATTAAACATGAACAAAAATTCAGTTTATCACATATTTAATAAGTCAACCGTGATTCCTAATTTCTCATTAATTAGTTAAAGACATGAGGGAGTACAGTAAAACGAAGTCATCCAGACCTGCCGACAAAACAAAAATGCGTACTGCGTGGTACATACAACAACTCAATCATCGTGTAACAATATGATTTGAGATTGATCTGTCCTCATCCAGATAATTTATATTTTACCTCTGGTCTATTTTTTATTTTTTATATTGAATAAAATAAACAAGTGCAAATTAGTAATTTAGAGAGAGAGAGAGAGAGAGTCGGGGCGTGAAGAAGTAGATGAAGAAAGCAGCGTGGTTTGTGGATCTAAGCAGGGTCGCTTGCTCGTGTCTTGGGCTGGGCATGGCATCTACCTCCCATGTGACGCCCTTCATCTCTCTCTCTCTCTAATCTCTTTCTATATATATATACACACACACGCGCATATATGTAGTATCCCGCCAACTCCGCCTGCTAGTCAATTTTTGGGTCACCAAGTCACCACCATGATCTTCCTCTACTGAGCCGCCACGCTATCATTCTGACCAAGTAGCCCTTGGGGCTTGTTTTGATCTAACTAAAATTTGGTATAATTATAAAGAGTGATTTTTGTCTTTAAAACATAAAATAAGTGTTCCCAAGCTGATCCTCCCCTTTCGAACAAAAAAAAAACAACACTGGTACTTCTTCCCAGGTTCAGGTGCGCCATTTAATTATGGAGATTTGGGATTTAGCAATACCAGCTTCTCCGATCATAATTACCGCGTTAGCCTCGAAACTACACTTTATGTTTACAGTTGGCCATCAATGTGCTCGTAAATTACAAAATGAGGTCATCCATACATGCCGAAAATACAAAGCACATACCAGTACCACAACACAATAGAGTGTACGAGTCACTTTAAAAATAAATAAATAAATACAGGAAAACGCAGAGTGCAGACTCTGTGGGACCAGGCAACACAGATCCGTGTGCGATCTTCAGTCTCCAGAATCATCGTCGCCGCCGAAGATCGAAAAGCGGTAGTAGAGAAGGAGGAGGAGGAGGAGGAGGAAGAGTGCGACGCCGACGGGTGATCCGCTGACTCGGTGGATGGAATCGCGCTCGCCGGTGGAGAAAAGGGAGGAGACGAAAGAACCGCGATCGGAGGAGAGAAACTGAATGGTAAGGAGGAGGACAATGGGGAGGAGGAGAAGGCCGAGGGGGCTGAGGAGCTCGGAGATGGCCTCCGTGATGGCCTCGCCTTGATCGCCGAGGAGGAAAGGGACAATGACAACAACGGCCACCACTAGTGCCAGAAGGATGCCATGCGGCGCACCACCTTGCCTTTCTTCGATCATTTTGGGGCCGGAGCAGGAGGCTTCCGATACAGATGGAACTTGGCGATACTCTGCCACACGAGTGTTGTTTGGTGGTGTTGGTGATGTATGGCGGTTAAATAGGTGCGTTTCTTGATGTAGAGCTCAGATCTTAAAGAGAACCCCAACCTGGGAAAAGATGAAGCTGCCTAGTAATTGCTTTGGGGATGTGAACATGAATATTATGTGGAAAAACAAGACTTGAACCATGGGAGAAAGGAAGGGAGGAAGGAGATTTCAACTTGAATTTGACACGGAGGTGTGGAAAGTGGACTGAAACAGCCCCAGAGCACAAAACGAGGGCTGAACAATGGGAGCAACAGTTTGGGCTGATCCACACCTCAATATCGTCGCCTAGCCCAACCACTTCATTCCTGCTTATTCCTACTCTATATCTGGCTTTTGACCCATTGGTTCTAAATATGAGAGAAAGTGTGGAAGGGGTCCCTTACTTGTGTGGGTATGTACCGTGTGAGAAAGGGAAGTTGATCTCTATAAGTTTTCCTGATTTTATCGTTACGAGCTAATTTAGGTTTTTTTAAAAATGTCCTGAAGTCTTACTTTTTTTTTTTTTTGGTCTGCATTTTATTTTATTATCACACGGCGCTATTACATTTAAAGCCGCTGCCAAAGGCGATTTGCCATACCCTGTCCCCACCTTTCATTCTCCCCTTTGCCTCTGTATAACACAGCTCGTACCAAGATTGAAGAAGACGGAGTATTCCCAACCCTATAAAGAGTCATGGCTGATGCTTCCATGTACGTCAAGTTTCCTCAACCTCAGGTTTCTCTCAGTGGCTCCAATCACTGCTCTGCCCCTTGCATGTATGCAAAAATCCTCGTTGAAATTTGGTGTGTACATGCTTGTTCATCTCTTACTCCTTAGTTTGCGGCAAACCAAGGAAAATATATACATCAATTGCTCCACGTACGGCAAAACCAAAGGACCAAGCGAACCTATATTTTGCCTTTAGCGTGTCCCCAGCCACATTGACCACGTTTTTTGATATTGACTCCCCTACTTCTTCCATATTTTCATATTGTCGTAAACCATGCTCTTTTTGAACATGGACATGGTTAGCCTATAAAAACTGGGGGGACAATGGCAGGCAGGAACGCGTTTCCCTATCCAACGAGAGGTGGGGCATAGATTCCATTGGACCGTCAGATTTTTTTTACTTTCTTTTTGTTTTTTCTTAAAAAAAATATTTTAATAAATAGATAATCTAAAATAAAGATAATCTCTTAACTAATATTTTTTAAAAAAACTTTTTTTCATTTAAAAATCACTAAACTAAAAAAATTAAATCTAGACCGTTCAGATAGGAGATGTGCACTCCATGCCTCTCCCTGGAAAAGTAGGGAAACAAGTTCCTGGTAGGAACAGTCTACCAGATAAAGGTCGACTTTTCTTCTGTACACAAGGTGTAAAACTACCAGTATTGCAAAAGCAAATACCATCGTCAGGTGCAGGGAAGATAAGAGAGAATAAGCTCGATCACCGTGTTGGCTGCTGGTTGGATCAACATTTGGATTGAGGAAGACAATAAATAGAGAGCCATATCGTGAAATTTAAAGCAAATGGTGCTTTTGTTTTGAGCAGAGTATCTATTAATGGTTGGCGTGGATTAATGGGTCGATATGATTATATGGCGTGAGGCAGAAGAGAAAAGTTTGTGGGAGAGAGAATAGAAAGAAGGCGAGTTCGTTAATTAATTGGGAGAAGAAGAGGAGGTTGACTGGGATGGAGCTGAGCATTGTTTCAAAAGCTTCACACACTCCGTGTTTCCCAGTTCCTACTTTTTAATTTACAATACACATGATCAACACAACAACTTTTCAACCTAATAAGAGTTTCAGAGTATAACTCCTCACCGAACAAATAAATACAGAATTCAGATGTGTATCTGGTAACTAAAGTGGTTTACGTGTCTTGTTATAATTAAGATACAATTCCATCCACGTTGTCAATGTGTTGCTCAGTAACAGTATCTGAACATGATAGAACATTTGAAAACTAACAAGTTTTTGTGGAGTATAGCTCTATTATATCGTCGTAAGATTTTTTGAGTGAAAAATTTTCTTTTTCTTCCTTTTTTTTTTCTTGTTGCCCACCCGGTTCACCGGGGCTTCGTCCCAACTAATCTGGATTCGACCCGCGTCACACACTTGGCTTTGATGGGAGAGTCTTCCAACGGGATTTTTTTGCATCAATAAAGCTCAAACCACCATTTGTGCCAACCCTCGTTAATAAAATTTTCTTTAAATGATCGACATTTAACACTTAGTTCACTGTTTTCTTAAGGTGATAAATGGTACTCGTATACAAAATCGTCGTATTATTTATTCTGATAATTAGGAAAACCTGTTGTACTGGCCGAGCTGTTTAGGGTGTGTATGGTAACACTCCCAGAATGACTTTTTTCATAATTTCTGTGCCCCAGAACAAAAATGGATGGGAATTGTGTTTGGTAAATCCGGTATTTTTTCTTGCTCCCAGGATGAACCGGTTTATTTTTTGTGTTGGGGAGTAAAAAAAAGAAGCTAAAAATTTTGGCTTCTTTATTCCAGGGTAAAAAATCAGAATTTATTTTTCCCTCAATCGAAACAGAAATTTACCCTCGTTTACTGTAACACCTCATTTTCATTACCCAAAAACTTGACCAAAATATTTGAAATACCTTCAATAGGGATTTTCGATATCCAAATCATTAAATTACGTAACCTTTCAAAATAAAATTCATAATTCATATTCAAAATAAATTTCCAAAAATGGTTCAGAGTTTAGTACAAAGCGGAAGTCTTAGGTTCATGGCAAATAAAATAACATAACATAAACTATAGGAGTACAAAAGAGCCTCCTCAGCTCACTCCATAGGTGCCTTCCCTTGCTCTCTACTAGGATAATCACCTGAAAAATGTTAATATGGGATGAGATTCCACGTCTCAGTAACTACTGAAAATTTCTACCGTACACAAGCAAATTACATATGACAAAAACATGGGCTAGTTTCAAATATGTTTGTAAATATATATATATATATATAAATATATATATTTCAAAAGTCCTCATCAAATGTCTTTACAAAATATTCATCATCATTTTGTCAATCCTTGAACCGTTCAGAAATGCATTATGCAATATGCAGCCTCCCTTATATCCTCTTCCAACCGTATACCGCTGACTGGAGCCATAGGCTAACACATAGTCCAATAGAAACATTCATTTGACTGAATTGTCCCAAGCTCACCAAAACTTAAGATACACCTGGCCAAAGGTATAGAGCTTAAATCTGGACTATGGCTCCCCTCCTTTAAAATAACTAAGGAGGTGTCACATGTCCCACAACTCCAATGAAATCCCGGCCAAAGGATAACATGGAAGATGGGGCCCTGAAACAAGTACCATCCACTGTGCACCGAGTGGTGGCATAAACAATTCTTATCATCATTCAAATCCCTCCTTACTCCTCCCATCACAATACAACCGCCATGATAAATGAGTTCACTCTTAAATAATGCATTTTTCTACCATAAAATTATATACATCAATATGCGTATTTTTGAATAGTAAATTACTATGCGTATTTGTGAATAGTAAAATACGGTAAATATACATAAATGATAAATAGTAAATCAGTACGTATGAATAGTAAGATACAGTATAAAATACGATATGTATACGTGAATAGTAACATACACATAAATAGTACCTCTACAGATTTACAAACCAAAGTTCCCACACCAGATCTTAAAACCACAAACATTTTCTAAATATTCTTGCCAGACAAGTTTATAATCATACATAATTCACAAGTATAAGGAAGAATATTCAGAGTTACCTGTCACTCTGTAGCTCCCAAAAAGTTACCGCAAGGCTTCCCTACATTCCTTCTCCCTCCCTCCCTCTCTCTCTCTCTTTCCCTACCTTTCTGTGAGTCTTGAGTGTTTGTGTGTTGTGAAAGAAATGAGAAGGGATGAGGTATTTATAGAGTTCGGGTCTCAACTAGTTTTCAAAAATCACATGTCCATCTACTACACATCTACCATTTATCTACCATTCATTTGTCCATCTACTACACATCTACCATTTATCTACCATTCATATATCCATCTACCATGTAACTACACATCTCCATCTACCATCTAACTACCATTCATATGTAGCTACCATACATATCTCCATCTACCATCTAACTACCGAATACTCATCTTCCGATCAAATATCACATGCTTATCTACTTCATAACTATCTACCATTCAAGTTAATATCCGATTTTTTATTCGCCCTGCCGGTCACGGAAATGACTTCCGCAAACACCAGCTTCTAGACAAAAATTCATTTGTTTGTAATATGTCCTGGCCTAAGAAACTTAGTTCATGGTTTTCTAGATAGGATTTAATTTCTATCAGTTCTCTCTCTTTTAGATCATTAATGGTACTTAAGTGTACTTTGGTCATTTATGGTAATTTCCCCAGAGTACAAAATACTCCCGTGACATTTTTTTTAATATTTTAATGAATAGTAAATACGTATATGTGAATAGTAAATACTATTCATGTACGTATTTGTGAATAGTAAACACTATTCATGTCCAAAAATTACTGATTCCAAATTCGTCATTTTCAAAAATAGGGCCTAGTAGTCTTCCAAAAATAGGCTTATTTTCTAGTCTTTAGGTCCAAAATTTGGGATATTACATTTACCACGATCACCGCTCCACCACCACCGCTGTTGCCACCCCCAAAACCACCGCTCCCCCACCGCCACCACCTCGCCACCACCACCACCTCCACCGTTGCCACCCCCAACACTACCGCTACCCCACCACCACCACCTCGCCACCGTCGCCACCGCCGCCGCCACCACCACCACCGCTGCCCCACCACCACCACCGTCGCTACTATCACCGCCACCCGCCCCGCCACCACCGCCACCGCCCCGCCACCACTACCGCCACCACCACCCCGCATCAACCGCCCCCCCCACCACCGCCACCGCACCCCCCCCGGCCGCCGCCGCCACCACCACCACCACCCCCCACTACCACCGCCACCACCCCACCACCCCTGCCACCGCACCCCTCCTCGGCCGTCGCCGCCACCGCTCCCACCCCCACTGTCACCGCCACCACCGCCCCCGCCACCACCGCATCCCCCCCCCCCCCCGCGCCACCACTGCCATCGCCACATAAATAATTTTTTTAATATAAAAATTACATAAATAATTTTTTTAAGAAATTTAAATTTAAGTCTATTTGTAAAGTATAATAATTATATTAATTATTAAAGAGAAGGACAAAATGGTAAAAATAACTCATTAATCATTCATCTTCCTCCCTTACGATTTTTTAAACTCCCAAGCAAGAGGAGGAAAAATGTGTTACCAAACATAATTCTGATTCTCCGAGTAAAAATAAAATGGGTTAACAAACGTAGTTCTGATTCTCAGAACTCTTCCAAAGCACAGAATCAGGAAAAACTGTTTCATCTCAGAAACAGTGCTGGGTAACAGAATGGTTGCCATGCACACCCTTAATAAACTAGGAGGCGGAAGACGGGGAAATTTGTGGACCATGGGCCGGTCAGGTAGGCTTCATCGACCTCAACATAGGCAGACGTGGCCCATTAGCCCGCTACCATTGGGAAAAAATAAATTGAAGATAATTGCTAAAATGACAGCTTTAATAGGATCCTGGTCATAAAGATTGCCTCGAAAATGGATACCAAATTGCACACCCCTATTAGGGTGTAGCATGTAACATCCCAGTACTTTACTTTTAATATTGTCTATTTTGGGGCCTATCAAGTGTTATGTCCCACATTTTGACCCAAAAAAAAAAAGTGTGTTATGTTCCATATCGGTTGGAGAAGGAAATAAAAGATCCTTTATAAGGGCCTAGATATCTTTCCCTCTCGATACATTTTAAAGCCGAGAGGTAATGGGTCCAAAACGAATAATATCGAGAATAAAATGCTGCTATATCATATAACATGAATAAGCAATTTGCAATTTAGAAATGGGATACAAGTTGATCCTTCCTGTGGGCTGTGATCTTTCTTTATATATAAGGTTATTTGATTGTTTTAAGGAGGACTATTAAATACTAGATTATTTACAACATTTTTCTGGACGGCGGGCAAATCCCAATGTCTCCCAAATTTGATCGTCCAACACATCTCTTTCTGTTTCTTATTTTAATTTGAGGGCCAAATACCATTGCAATTCACAAGTCCAGATTTTATTTTTTATTTGATAACTTTTAAATGAAAAAATCATTTTAAAAAAATTATGAGTTTTATTTTAAATTCTTTATCTATTAAAATATTTTTTAAAAAAAAGTTTAAAAAAAATCAAAACCATCTAAATCTCATTTAAAAGGCCTAGATTAATTAAACTCTCACGAAGAGTAGGAAACTGATTCGTTTGTACTTTGTACCCCATCCCCATCCCCTCCCCATAAAAAGCGCCTTTCTTTAGGTGGGTATTCTTACTGTCATCCACTATTCAAATAACAAAGAAATGTGAACTGACAGCCACAGGACAGTCTAATTATGAAATTATAACCAATTATCGAAAGACTCGTTCGTTATAAGGGCATGATCGCATGATTCTAATGTTCTAATCTAAAAAATTATAAAATTTTTAATATCTAAACATAATTATACAGATATCAAATGTTAGTATCCATATTGAAGTACTTTTTTTTTTAAAATAAAATATTGAAGTAAATTAAATTAAAGTAAAAATGCGTTATCATGATCGGTGGAAGATGTTTGTTAACACAGATAGGCTGGGCCTCAATTAAAAGTTCGGGACAAGTTCGCCGCCCCACATAGTCTATAAATAACCGCAGAAACATGTAAACCCTACTCAGTACTCACAGAGGGAGAGACGAGAGGCAAGGGTGGTGGAGAGTGTTGCCGACAATAACACTACCGCCGTTGCCACCGCCATGGCTCGCTCTCTCCCTCAATCGAAGTGTGTTCTCTCACTTGTTTCTGACGTTCTTTTTCCAGCTCTTCAACGGCGAGGGTACGCGGTTTCTGTATCGCATGTCCGCAGCGGTGGCGGCAGCAAAGTGGGGAAGCTCGAAGACACATCGGCGACGGCAACGAAACAGGCCTCTTCTGAGGCAGCCTCTGCTTGGGTTCCAGATCCCGTCACTGGTTATTACAGGCCCATGAATCGCTCCCGGGAAATTGACCCGGCCGAACTCCGGCTCATGCTCTTGAATCATAAAGTCAGATCGCCGCCCAACTCCACTTAGGCCCTATTCTTTCTGACTTCGAATGATCCATCTTTTTTTTTTTTAAACGATGCTTGTTTTTGTGTCGTCGTAATTTTCACTTGACTACTTTTCCTCATAAATTAAAAGAGTTCTAGAGTTTGGTTTCCTGGATATGAGATGCTATTATTTTGTAGTTGAGAGTCGTTGCGCGGTTCGTTCAGGATATTTTCAAATTTTTTTTATTTTTGTTATTCCTGCATTCAGGTTACACACTTTCTATAGCATTTTATCATTAATAATAATAATAATAATAATAATTAATTTTTCATTATACCGATCGACTACTTGTGTTCATCTCAGTAATTATGAGATTTTATTCTTTTTCTGTGTTTTGGCCTTAGTGGGATTCAAATTTAATTGTCGTGTATGTTTACTAGTTGACTTTCTTTAAAGAGATTAAGAAAATACTCTAAAATAATTTAGTTAGTTTCCTTAATCCTTAAAAAAAAAGTCAACTAGCTCTTATAATGTCAACTAACTCTTATAATTAGGACGAACGATGGGAATAATACATGAGTTCTAACATCAAGGCATAATATATAGAACAATGAAAGACTAATATTAGAAAACATGGGGAAAATTCCCGTGTAGGGAAAACCTCATAAATTCTGATACATAAGATCCACATAGATTACTGCAATTTGTAAATTATTCGTCACATCCGGCATCAAATGTTCATTCTCAAAGCATTCAAGTTGACAAGTTTTTGTAAAATATAACTCTGCATTATCATAATTATTCTTGAAGTTCAAAAAATTATGTTTCCCCGCAAGATGTGGCCATATTTTGGGGATGACTAGTCGCTTTCGCTCCGGTTGGTTACGAAATTTCGTTAAACTGATTGACCCCCTTTCTTAAATCAACTTTTTTTTTTTTTTTGATACAGCGAATGGGGGAGGGGGAGGCAGGACTCGAACCCTGAACAAGGGAGAATGCCAGCTCCTAAGGCTGGCCCTAGTACTATCGCGCTACGAGGCGCTTGGGAATCAACTTTTTTCTTAAGGTGATGAATTTATGAATTTTTTGGGCTTTCAACACATGAAGAAATTTGCAGACCATGGGCCTGTCAAATTGTCTTCGTCAGCCCATCATAAGCAAACATAGCCCTTTGTCAAGCTTTGTATGATCATATCCATTGTATATTCATGAAGGGAATAAAACTGTGTTAAGTTGCCTTCCGATGTGATATGGGATATTACTTCCATAACAATACAACGAGCTCCCCAAGTTCCTTCATGCTATTGGAATTTAATTAAGAAAGGGAATTTATGTACAAAGTCAACTTACAGAGCTCTAAAAACCTTGAACTAGAATGAGTACAAGCTCTATAAATCTTGAACTGGAATGAGTACGACACCATGACATCATGTGGTTTCAATGTGGAAACTACCGATAGCTTAACGAGTGAGAATCTTCACTTGACTTTTATTGAAAGAAAAGCTCCTCTCTAATGAGGAACGTTTCAGAAGGGGAATCATAACAGATCAGCTTTGTTCTTTGTCAAATCAACAACGAATGTTTAGACCATGTTTTCAAAGGATGCAGTATGGCTTCATTAGTTTGGAGGAAAATTCTACCTACAGATATGAGTGATGACTTCTTCAAATTGGACATTCGAAATTGGCTAACCTTAATCATCAGATCACCTTCTTTGAAGATAGGAATATTCATCATGTGCTGGAAACTCTGGGAAGTCCAAAACCGAAAAGTTTTCACGGGGGAATCTTTTACTATAGAAGGGATTGTATCTCAAGCTAAATCTTTAATTGTTCATACTCAAAAGTGCTTCTCTAAGTATAATCTCATTTTGTAATCTTTACTTGACCCCTCATATAACATTCTAATTTTTATATTAAGATTTAATTACAAATAAGAAAAACTAATTAATCATGAGACATGAATTAAGTGTGCAATTATCAAAATAAAGGTTTGTATGTAAAATATCATTTATGATAGTAAAAGAAATTAGTGAAATAAGGGTGTAAAAATAATAAATAGTTGTAGAGAGAGAGAACCGTGTAGAAGAAGAAAGAAAAAATAAAATAAAATAAAATAATGGATAAATTAATATTTAAAAAATTATAAAACGTGGCAGCATTTGCTGCCCACTAATATATACTTAGGGAGGAAGTATATGCCACCGCCTTTCCCTCTTATAAATATATGTGTGTGTATTGTGTGGGGGTGGGGGTGTGTGTGTTGTGTTGTGGGTAAGGTTTGATTTCTCTCTTAATCCTTTTCTCATTATCTCTCATCATTTTTAAATCATATTTATCAAATCAATCACAATACTATTTTAACATCTCTCCCCTATTTCAAATCAACGACTTAGATAGGTTGATGAGGGAAAAAGGGAAAAAAGATGAGGAGAAGATCTTCTCTTGAGAGGGAGAGAGAGCAACAAAGATAGAGAAAGAGTGAGACGAATAAAAGAGAAAAAAGAAAGAGGTTATTTAAGTTTTTAAGGTTTTTCTTTCTTTTTCTTTATCAAGCCTCTCTTTTAAAAAAAAAAAAACCAATTGAACTTCAAAATCCTTTTGCTCACAAAAATAACGAGATTAATAAGAACAGTAAAGCAATTAACAGTTAGTTTTATTGAAAAATTATCTAGTTGAGATTTTAAAATTTAAGTGATAATTTTTCTGATTTCTCCTAAGAAAACTATTGAATTTTGGATTAATCTAAATGGAGAACGGAAGCAAAACTCTCCTAATAAGCAGTTAATAAAATTGTAAACACAAGATTTATATAGGGAAGAAGACCACCCTAGAATGTAGTCGTAACTGAAGTGCATGCACATGGGCTGCATCGTAATTTTCGTTACAGCAAGTACTAGATCCCTATCTCTGCACTAAAATATGGGAAATAGATTTTGGCCACATTTATTGTTGAAAAGGAACACCGAGCACTCATTCATTGTCACGCTAACTATCTCTGTCTTCAGCTGCAGCTGCAGCTGCACCTTTCCTCTTTCCTTCCTTCCTTCCTCACAACCACTCTTCTTTCCCTCCATTCGTTCTTTTGTAATCGCCTTGAAAACTACAACTCTTGAATAAATACGATAACGACCCTCTTCTCATCTCATTTTATATTTTTTCTCGTCAGTTTATTTGAGTGTTAGATTCGAAAAATGAGAAAAATATTAAAATAGTATTGTAATTGATTGGACTAACATAATTTAGGGATGATAAAAGATAATAAGAAAAATATTATAACAGAAGCTCAACACAAAAAAAAAAAAATGGGAGTAAATTTTTTACTGAAATATTTTTGAATTACCGAGGAGTATTATACTGGCACTGAAGATTATCTTCATTAAAAGTAAAGTAAAGGGGCAGATGAAGGTCAAAATATTAGAGAAAGAAAGGAATAATTAATATTTCGTTAAAATGACAACTCATATATGATAAATAATCTGAAATAGAAGAAGCTGATGATTTCAAAATGGAGAACACTCTACTTATTATCATCAATTCTTTTCTTAACTCGTTAATAAAAATTATTTTTTCTGAATTAATCAGAAAACAGTTCTTTACTAGTAGATTCAGTAGCGATCTGATAAATAACAATTTGTTGACATATATATTTTTTTAAAAAAATTCTGGAGTACAAAGAGATCATAAGCGCAACATTTGGGGGAAAAAGAGAAAAATCCACAAGAGCATAGAGCTTGGATCAATGCATGCTGTGAACAAAAGGACAACAAACAGCTAAGATTTCTATACAAAACAGAGTAGAGGGATGAGTCAAAGGAAAAAGTGTCTTAAAGAAATGAGGATGAGTGCAAGTTGGTGGATCCTATGAGGTTTTAATATAAATGCAAGATCTTATCATTGAATGCCCTCCAGGGGACCACCTTCGCTCCAACCACACCTAACCATGTTCTCTTTGACTATCCAGTCCCATTGTTTTCCTTATCAAAATGCACACTCTTCTTTGGCCTCCTCCCAACGTTCTCTATTGAATCTCTCTTTGCATCTTCTCTTCTTTCACGCCCACACCCAAACAAGCATGTGTATGCATGTGATCAATTACTGAACATACATACGAACCTGTAGACACCTGTCCTGACGAGGGACATGCGATTCTATCGATGGTGCAAAGCAAAGCCGGCAAAAGACCAGTGAGCAGTGTGGTCATCCATATTTCTCCCTGATCATACAGCCAGAGTCACGGGAGAGTAGAACCATAACACAATCATGACACTAACGAATGTAGTATTGGATTTGGCAGTTTTCTTTTCTTCTCTATTTTCCTTTCTCTAAATCTAAACCTTCCATACACACAGTTTCCATAACATGAATGAATATCAACAATAAGATGCGATGCGACCCCTCTAGTGAATATTACATTTCAAAGAAACTCAACAACTCGTGGACATGATGAATAAAAAGAGCGAAAAAGCAGAGTAATTTGTATCATTTAAATAAGATCCCTCCATTTTGGTGTATTGTGTTGAGTATGATCTTCCCTGCGTTTCAAACGCCGACGGCCAGCAATGAAGGAATATCTGACAAGTTTGGTTTTGGCGTCGTAGCATTCTTATTATGATCAGAAGCATCTCTGATGATATCCCTTTTGGTTTTGGTGCTGAAAGCTCTCATGGGGCTCGCAAATGCCCAACCCCAACTCCTTGTTCGGCCGTGAGAGATGGCCACAGCCGCTGATTTCCTATTCACGTGATCATCCGCAGAGGACGAAACCCAGTACGAGGAAGACGACGACGATGAAGAAGACGAAGTCATCACCAGCCCACTGAATATGCCAGCACACCTCACTCTTTCCTTCATGTATTGATGGTGGTGGTTGGCGGCGGAGGCCACCGCCACGGCCTTAGACTTACCTTCGCGTTGTGATTCCACCCTCCGGAGGGTGCAGTCTCCAAACCCTGTAGAGATTCTCTCGAAGAAGTCACCGGAGAAGCTTCTGCTGCCACACCCAACAGATCTGGATCTCGAGACCTTGCGCTCAAAGGATGAAGCAGAGGCTGTGATTAAGCTATTAGGACTGTCTTCTTCCCTGCCAATGTCGACCTTCCTTCCTAAATTAGAACTCAAGAACTTGTCCTTCTGCTTCACAGAACTCGGCCCTGCAATCGCCGGAGTGATTGTTGAAATGCGCGGGCTGTTACGACTTTCTCTGCAGCTCTTGGCATCCGATTTCTTCGTGGAAGAAGAGGACTTAGAAGAAAGATAAAGGAAAGACCAAAACCCATTTCTTTTTCTGGGGCTTAAGTTTCCAATGACTATATCATCATCCTCTGCATCATTCAAGAACTTCCCCCTTCTTGGCGTAGCAGAGGACTTGCTTCGTTTGAATATGATATCAGAGGCAGAAGGCGGCGCGGCCGACGACGACGAGTTAGATGAGGGTTTCATCTTCTTCTTGGCCAAAAGAAAAGGAAGGCGGGCCCGGCGGGCACAGTACTGGTGGTATTGAGAATCAGAAGTTCCAGTTTTGATAGCAGAAACAGGACGAGCAGAGAAGGAGAGTGAAGAAGAGGAAGGAGCAGCAGAAGTAGCAGAAGAAGCAGAAGGAGGTATGTCGGATCCGAAAGATGGGGGAGAAGATGATGATGAAGAGGGACGAATGGGGACAGGGAAAGAGGAGGAAACAAGCTTGCCAAGCTTCTCTTGAAGGCAAAAGGCACAGATCCCACCAGGGTTGTTCCTGTAAGGGTGGTCGCTGCATCGCATTCCGTCACCCACGTCGTCGTCACCGGCGCCGACTCTTGCTCCACCGCCACCACCTTTGATTCCTTCCATACGGATCATTCCTCCAAATGTTCGATTTTGATGGCAAAGCAGCTAAATTTCGTTGACGACAGTAAATGTTTCCGCTAGTCTTTCTCCCACTACCCTCCGCCTGGAACGCCTTTTTCAGTAACAGCGAGGAAAACAGAGAAAGAGAGGGAAGGAAATGGCGTCGGAATTGGAGCGAGAGCGAGAGAGAGAAAGATGGGAGAAGTATAGCACGTGGAAGAGAGAGGTGAAGGCGGAGAGTGTGTTAAAAAGAGTGAAAGAGACAAGAAGAGAAGGAACAGGCCGAGAGGTAGTAGTAAATAATATTATTATATTTATTACAGGACCGAGCATTGAGAAACAAAAGAATCTTATAAAAGACACTACAATGACTCCTCTCTTTATTATCCCTCCTCGTCTATAAGCATGGGAACAAACAGTCAAACACTGACTCGTTTTAATCTTCAATATTTTGATTGAATTGCGCTGGCTAATCTCATTTCATACAATTGATTGATATAAAAATCAATCAGTTGTGTGTTAACGTGTCTTTTTCCTGAGTATACATGCATGGGATGCTTGGGGTTGAAAATGTAGCAAAAAATCAAAAGACAAAAGACAAATGGGAGCAGAAGATGATGATGATCACCACCCATGGTGTTTCAGCTTTTATGTGATCACTGTGTGGTGATAATGATGAGACGATAATAACTTGACCATAAGCTTTAGTGATGGGAAAGAACAAATCTTTGCATTATTAAGTGTCCAACTTACTAAACGATGACACCAAATCTTCAATTGCGTAAAAGTTCAACTCCTTCACCAATCACAACCCCAGACATCCACCCCACACGGCTAAAATGAAAACACCCACAGTTTTGTTTTTCTCTTTCTTTTTCGTACTGATCCACCATCTGGGTATGAAAATTGATGTCGAGTCTCACCAGAACCTTGTCACACAACGAACTTCACCCACTCAAATTATTTTGGGCCATTATTTAAGTCATAGAGTCTACGTTTAAAACAGTAAAGTGCTAAACAAAACATAAGAGTTTACTACAAACTATAAAAAAAATAAAATCCAACATATATAAACTAAAACACACCAATAATACATTAAAATCATTACAGATTTAAGTTCAAACATTCAAGGAAATAATTAAGTTCAGACTTAGTCATCATAATACATATTAAAATAAAAACACTAAGACAATATAATTACAAAAGAGATCAACATCTCTAATTTAAATCATTGGAGTCAAAACCAATATCATCTTCTTCATCCTTTCCCTCACTAATAAATTTCAAGAATATCCAAATTATTCAAGTTCCCATCTTCTTCATTTAAATCATGTCATTCTCAATATTACTCATGCACAGCCTATAAATAAATAAATAAATATATATATATATATTACCAAATAACCTAACTACCAAAGCCCACAGACAACCCCAGCCCATAGCCAACAAATAAGATTAAATAACAATATTCAACACTCAGCAGCAAGCAAAAGAAAAAACGATGGAAAGGAAAAGACATACTTTGAGTTAGCGACAATCAGCTAAAAAAGAAGAAGCAACTCAACAACGATCGGTCGACGATGAAGAAGAAGCAGCCAGCGACAGTCGATGAAGAACAAGCAGTAGCAACCAACGTCCAGCGATCAGCAAAGAAGAAGAAAGAAGAAACAACGATGCAAAAAAGAAGAAGAAGAAAGGAAAGTCCCTCTCGACGGCACAAATAAGTAAGTAGATAGGGTTTTAGCGTTTTTTAATTTGAGGAAGGTGATTTCTCCAAAATCTCATTTATTTATTTATTTATTTCTTTTTCCAATGACTGAGTCAACTCGGTAAACTCGCCGAGTTAACTGAGCTTACGAGTTGACACGGCGTGTCAACCGTTTCTACTCTAATTCTATTCTTACCTCTGTTTTGACTTGATTTTCAGCCAAAAAACGTAGAAACGTCCATTTCTGCGTTTTGACACTACGTTTTTACAAAACTGATTATTTCACGTGTGCATAGGACGGTTAGAAAAATAAGAAGACGCAAAAGAAAAGTTAGGATCTCTGAAGCATCTTCACCATTATTATTAATCATTAGTGACATTAAGAAGCCATGTTAACTAAAAAAAGTGAAAATTCCCCTCTGTGGACACCAACTGATATCAGAAAAAGGTTATAAGTATGGGATGCAATTGTAGACCTTTGACTGAAAGCGGGGAACATTAAGAGGAATTTTGTGTGCTAGTGCTAGCTACGGCACAATAGACACACACACACGTTAAATACGTGCTCGTCAACAGACATATTCATGCATTATTTGCTGTTTTGATCTGGAATCTCAGCTCAATTAATATTATATGTTGTTGGGATCACGGCAGCCTCAAATTTTCTTCGTTGTTTTCTTTCCAAAAAAAAGTGCTACAAAATTTTAAATATCCCGGGCCTGTGTGTCTCTGTGTGTGATTATGTTCGTGTCTACTGTGTAGGACAAATAAAGTGTATGTACATATATAATAAAGATAGAGCAAGATTTGACGTAGTGATGGGAAACTGGTTTAATTAATTGCCGGAGATAATGCCAAGCCGCGCTATTGAAGGATAGGTAATCGGTATATGTATTTTTTAATTGAACCCAACAGCTTTATTTGCCACAGCGAAAGACACTCATCAGCGTAGAAAGCCAATAATGAGTATAAATAAACCAAAAAGTAAGAACATGAGAGGAATGTAATTAGTGAAGAAATGGATGGATGGACTTATATAATCAAAATTAAAAGAAGTTAGAAGCAGCCAAGTTTGCCTGTCCCCTGTAACAAAAAGCCAAACCAGAATAGAATGTGGCTGGAGTTTAATGTATGTTTAATCAAAATAATGCTACTGAGAGGCTGGTTCTCTCTAGAGGGTTCTTCCCTACTTTCTCCGTCTTCGTGGGAGCATTCCCTGCCCTTGGTGGCTGAGAAGCGGTGAGTGGTTGCAGGTTTCCGGCATCAACGGAGGAGGAATTGAGACTGGCGGATAATCAAGATGTGGGTATTTGTAGAGGTAATTAAAATTCAAAAATTATTGTATGTTGAGCAACTATGTAACGATTCTAGTGAGTCAGGTTTTGGTGTAAACCCTGTCATATTTGTTGGATTTGAGTCCATATGTGTGTAATATTTAATGACTAGATGTTCAAAATAGGATCGCCTGGCCCTACTGGATCTTGTTTATAATGTTGGTGCTGTTAGTCAAGCTTTTTAATCAAATGATGCTATCGGTTTAAGGGATGTGTGCTATTCTCCTATATAAGGAGGGTCTTGTCCTTTTGTTTAGCTCTGTTTTAATCTTGCTGTTTTATGTTTGCTGCTTTTCTTGGGTACTTCGCTGGTGTGTTGCTGCTACCACACTGATTCAGCTTCTTATATATAGTTGATAAAGAATATATGGGGGAAATTTCACCGGAGCCCTATGTAACAAATCATTCCCAAACAATACTTAAATTTTTCCGAAACTTTAGTACACCCCTAAGACTAAATTAAAAGTAGTTTTTTTTTTTTTTTGGGGGATGAAAATTCATTTATGCCTTTGTATTGAACATGGTCTTTTAAATTCTCAGGTATTTCTCATAAATACATATATTTAACTTATAAGTTCCTACATGTGTCTTTAAATAACATACTCCCTCCGATCCTAATTATAAGAGCTAGTTGATTTTTTTGGAGAGATTAAGGAAGCTAATTAAATTACTTTAAAATATTTTTATTTTTATTTTTTTCTTCAAACTTATTAGTTTGACTAATAAACTAATATATAATCTAAGAATATTTAACATATGAAATGATTAGATTATTTATTTAGCTTCCTTAATTTCTCCAAAGAAAGTCAACTAGCTCTTATAATTAGGACCGGAGGTAGTATATTTTTATTATGAATACGCTAATTGTCTTTTACAAGGCCGAAATGGCCAGTCTCATAATTTTACTTATTCATTTTGTAAATAAGTATATTTAACATGTAAATTCTTTCACATATCTTATAAATAAACATATTTTACTTATAAATTCCTCACGTGCCTTTAAATAAGTGTATTTGATTTGTAAAGCAAGAATACAATTATCTTTTCATTTTTATTTTTAATTTAGCCTTAGAGGATGCATTGATGTTTCTGAAAATTTCAGTAGTTGTTTGAGAATAATCTGGTACATAAAGATGTTGAGAGATTTTCTCGTGAACATATATGTTCGTATGCCTAAAAAACAAAAAAAATCACACTGACGCTCCACTGCTTCAGTGTTTGGAGCTCTTCCCTCTCAATCCCTGTATCTACAGTTCTGATCACCAACTGCTCTAATTGTACATTTTGGAACTCTCATAATTTTTCAATTCTGATCACCAACTGCTCTAATTGTCCACTTTGGAGCTGACATAATTTTTCAATATAATTTAGCCTCCACCTGATCGATGCACGGTACGAACTATATATAGACCTGAAACATATCTTAATAACAAGCCAAAAGTTGGAGCTGTGCTCCGTATAAGTTGCTCGCATTTATACAATATGGAAGTACAAGCTTTTAGTGGCACATGAGTTCTCATCTCATGGTTGAGTGAAAATCAAAGAAGCAAGATTCAGAGCCAAAAAAAAAAAATCAAAGAAGCAAGATACGTGGAAACTGCAAGTTTAGCACTCTTTTTTTCATTTTAAACAAATTTTGTATATTTTGCCCAAAAGAATGAATATATTGTGTGTATACAATACCACTCTATTCATGAAAGATGTTGGCGTAGGAAGAAAGAAACAGGACATAGGAATAGGATGTGGTGTGTGTTTTGGTAATGATTTTGACGAGTGGAAATGAACAGAGGGCGGGGCAAAGAGATTAAGGGAACATGATGCTCGAGATCACCACACCAGCTTCAACCACAAAATGTTTCTGAGGGCATTACTGGTACGCTGACAAATTCATTATTGGTCCCACCCTGAATTATTGTCTTGTACTCTTGCGTTTTAATTCATCCACTTTACTTGCTCCTTGTATGTTTTAGGGTGTGCATGGTAACACTCCTAGAATGACTTTTTTTCTAATTTCTGTGTCCCGGAACAAAAAAGGATGGAAATTGTATTTGGTAAATCCGGTTTTTTTTCTTGCTTCCGGGATGAACCGGTTTATTTTTTGTGCTGGGAAGTAAAAAAAAGAAGCTAAAAATTTTGGCTTCTCTATTCCAGGACAAAAAATCAGAATTTATTTTTCCTTTAATCGAAGGAGAAATTTATCCTCGTTCACCACCACTACCGCCATTGCCACCCCCAACACCACCGCTGCCCCACCTCCACGGCCCCGCCACCGTCACCGCCGCCGCCGCCGCCCCATCGCCATCACCATTGCCACCACCACCGCCCCACCACCACCGCCGCTGCCACCACCACCCCGCCTCAGCTGCCACCGCCACCACCGCTGTCGCTCTCACCACCACCCCTGCCGCCACCACCACCGTCACCTCGCCTCAGCCACCACCGCCACCGCCCCACCACCACCACCACCGCCACCGCCACCGCTGCCCCCCGCCACCGCCACCACCGCCACCGCCATCGCCACATAAATAATTTTTTGAATATAAAAGTTACATAAATAATTTTTTTAAGAAATTTGAATTTAAGTTTATTTGTAAAGTATAATAATTTTATTAATTATTAAAAAAAAGGATAAAATGGTAAAAATAACTCATTAATCCTTCATCTTCCTCCCTTACTATTTTTTTTAACTCCCAAACAAGAGGAGGAAAAATGTGTTACCAAACGTAATTCTGATTCTCGGAGTAAAAATAAAATGGGTTAACAAACGTAATTCTGATTCTCAGAACTCTTCCAAAGCACAAAATCAGAAAAAACTGTTTCATCTCAGAAACAATGTTGGGCAACAGAATAGTTGCCATGCACACCCTTAGGAGCCACGGAAGCCATTTTTGCATTTTTCATTCTTATTAAATGACATGTTGTACTTGAAATGTATGTTTTTTGCCCACCTAATATATTAAATTAATTAATTCTAGTATATACAACATTTTGAAATATTTTTCCACTAGAGCTTTGGTGGCCGTCCGGTGGTACTTAGGCAAGGGCATATTATTATTATTATTATTATTTAAGAAATTAGAGACATAATAATAAATTTATCAATATTTTAAAATCTCAATTTTATCTTTGTCATATTTATATCATTTTCATGTGTTGATACACTTTTTGGATATTATAAATTTAAATGGTATTTATTTAAAATATTTCCCTTAAAATTACAATTTCTCCCCTCTTGTGCCCACTACCTTATATCTGCCAAGAGCCTGTCAAGTACGGGATTTTTTTTTAATATTATTATCTAAATTATTTCATCTGGAAAATATATTCATGCGTCTTACTAAACATCCACCTATCCATGTCCATCGCTTAAAATATAATTTGACTCCTCAACCTCATCACCAAAGTATAGCAATATATTTCCATTTTACTCATTTACTATTTCAATATTTATATTTTTCATTACTTATATAACACACCAGGCGTCAAAGTTATGTTTGATGACTATTAAAATAGTCAATTTCCAAAAATTAATTGTTAAAAAAAATTCCATAAATTAGAATAAATTAAAATTTTAACATGACATACTTTTTTTTTAGGCTAAACATATTCTATTTAAGGCACGGTTGGTAGTAAATGTGAGCATATCTCATAGCGAGAAATCAAACATTAATTCACCACATTGTGAGGAGCCAGCCATTTCCGTTAGATCCAATCCTGTTGGTAATATGTGATACTTTTTTGATACAATAATATGTGATACTTTGAATATAAAAGATAATAAACTAACACCACCGAGGACAGCAGTGCAGTGGTACAGCTGGTGGTATTGAGATGCCTTATATCTCTCCTCAGGTCCCGTGTTCGAATCCCCCCTCCCCTCGCCTTGTACCAAAAAAAAAAAAAAAAAAAAAAAAAAAAAAAAAACTAACACGAGTCCGGCAAATATATATATATACATCACAAGAGAGGCCCAACGGATCAGTGTTTTCGTATCCACATTTTACGGACCAAACAAAAACAAAACAAACTCTGAATAAAGTCCAACGGACCCAACACTCACGCGTAATCTTCGGGGTTGCTATATGGAAATTGTAGATTTGGAGGAATGCAGCAATTTTTGAACGTGGTTTTACTAAGCCTAGGGATCCTCATGCTGTTATTTTACATATTTGGAGAAGATTCTCTAGTTTTCAGCACTCCCCTATTGTTTTCTCTCGTAATCATTTTGACCATGTTGATGTTCACCATTGGTGAGCTTCTAACGAGGGATGGGTGAATTAAATGTTGATGAGGCTATGGTTTTAAGCACCTTAAAAGCTGGTTGTGGAGGTGTTTCTAGAGATAGTAAAGGTGTATGGATTGCTACTTTTTCCAAACACCTGGGTATGTGCAGCACTAGATCTGCGGAGGAATGAACGGTTTCTGAAGGCTTGATGCTTGCATGGGATTTGGGTTTTAAAAAAGTGATTGTCAAGTTTGATGCACTGGAGCTTGTTAAGTGCTTGACTGATGTTCATTTTACTGCTGGTAGTTTGTTAGTGCAGCATATCAAGGAGTTGGTGGCTTGTAATTAGATAGTGTCTATCTGCTATACCCTTAGAGAGGCTAATCAAATTGCAGATTCTTTAGCTAAATAGGGTCTTACCAAGTCTTGTATTCTCAATGGTTGTCCTCTACATTTGAGGGTATTAGTTGATAAGGATTGTTTAGGATTCATTCCTTTGCTGTGTAATTTTGATTAACGTATTTTGGCTTTTAGCCTCTTTTATTATAAAAAAAACAAAAACAACAAAGGGAAAATCTGGTTGTGTGGGCCGAGCACGGACATGAAGTCAATTAATGACTTTTGACCTCCAAATGTTTGGGGAAATAAACAAAATAAAACAGAGAGAGAGACACACACAAGGACATGGATGAATGATCATGAGAGGAGAGAGTGGTGGTGTTCTTCTTCTTTGTTGTTGGTGGAATGTGTTGGATGTCTAAGATTACATCCACCGCCAACTGGATGGCTCCTACCAAAAAAACCCACCTCCGTTTGGCACCTTCATCATTAACTATCATTATCTTCATCATCCTACGTCACGTGTTTCTGTACCAAATCAAGAAGATAATCGACTACCTATAGTTATAATTAGCAATACATATACTTGCATGTAAGGAGCAACAAAAAATGTCATTTCCATACCTATGATCCCAACAAAGAAACTCAGCTGAGCCATGTGTGCGAACAAAACACAGCAGGATTTCTGAATCCTCCTCTTGTTGACTGATAGATACAAGAAAAAGGCATATAACAAGAGCTTCTTAAGAACAAAAAAGACTGAGGTCGAGGATTATATATACATATATATGCGCTGAACAGCGACGACAAGTCATGATTTAAAGGGGAGCCAGCTCCCAAAAATCTGACTCAGCCAGCTAGGGTTGGATTTTTTTTTTTCTTTTTGGATAAAACTAGGATTAGAAATAATAATGATAATGACTTTGTTTTGAGTAACATGGGCCATTTTGGGTCATCATAAATCGTTACTAAAAGAGCCCGAGTTGTCCAGCCCAAATTATTTCAGCCCAGTGTTGATGACTTTTGTGGGCAAGTATATATCCCAACCCTATTTCTTTTTCATCTCTTCGACCTGAGTTATCCCATTGTCAATGTAAACCAACAAGCAAAGATGATTTAAGGAGAAAGGTTCTCTTCAGGTACAAGTAGAGAGACAAAAGAATTTACGGTGTAATGCATTAAGACTTATAACAGTGCCTTTCTTTATGTTACAAGTTGAGCCTTTGTCTATTGTCACATGGATCAGAGTTCTATAGTCCAGAGAATGAGTTTTGAGGCCTAAACAGGAGAGCCTCTTGAAACTGTAGAGGATGCGTACTGACTACTAAATGAGGTTCCAAATGTGGAGAAGCACCGGTGTTGGAGACAAGGAGGTGACCATTTGCTTTAAAGAGGAGAGTGGACGGTACACAATATTGAAATAGGAAGGAATCTTTCTTTTGTAGCAGATTCAGATACTCTGCTTCGTTGTGACCATCACTCTTTATATGCTCACTCTGCTTTAAAACACAAGACATGCATCAGGAAAGTGGACTTACTGGTCCCTCTGTTTTAAAATAAAAAGAGCATATTGTACACACACCCTCTCTGGTCTTACCCCATTTTCCCAAATATTAACATGCACTTTGAAATTTACATGTTATTCACAGTCACACACACTTTATTTGATCTTATCATCCATTCTTTATACTTTCCTCTGGCTATTTTATTAGTTAATAAAAGCACGCATTCCTTCCTCAAATTTCAATGCAGCATTGAACCAAAGAGCAAGTGAAATAAAACAAAGCGTGCATTGCATAGATATAAAACAAGGAGTGAACAATAAATTAGAAGATTAATGGTGACGACGGAAATCAAGGTTGTCATTTACTATTTTCATTTTTTGTCTGTTTATTTATTTTTGGCTGGTTGATGACAAAACCTATATATTCGGGTCACTAAGCTCCATCAATAGTTGTATCTGTGGTCGGTGACCTTGGTGTGGTTGCCAGCTCCAACTCTGGGTATCTGATATTTTGTGCATCGGTAATATATCATATTCCATTCGTTCTCCATTAATTTATGTGTTCACATGTGCTTCTTCTTCGTCATGCAGACGCCTGTTATGCACAACGGCTTCACTTGCGAGTCTGAACCGGAAAACTCTGCGCTTCTGTCCCTGCAGGAATCATTCTATTCATGGGGAAACCAATTTCTACCCTATTTTACTTTCACTGCATTTCAATTTATGTTTGCTTGTAGAGTTGTAGTAGTATATTTATACCTGAATAAATTTCTCTTCATTTTTTAACTTCTCCTTATGTATGGAGGTACCAGTATATATGTATGAAGATTTTTTTTTAAAGAAATGCTGATGAATCTATCATTTTAATAATAAAAGCATGACAGACAGATTCAAATTGCAGAAATAATAATACTGTAACACTTTTTTTTTTAAAAAAATAGAGTCACTTGAAATTTAGTATGAATTTAATTAAGCTGTAACTTTTGATGGTGGATCATACTTGAGATCCCTATCACGTACATTGGTATCCATGGGCTACATATAGGCAGGCGTCTGATTCTCAGACTCACCTCCTTAGCACACACATACCCTCATTAATAGAGAAGGCAAGGGATTAATTAGCTTACCTAACACATTGATGATTGTTTAAGTTTGTTTATTGATCAGGGCCTTGATTTAGTAATTGCCATTATCTATCATCTACCAATACCATACATCATGTAAAGAGAGGATAGGAATATGAAACAGTGCTTTTACAGATATGCCCTGTACTTAGCGATTCAGAAATGACGAAATATGTGGTCCTCTTTCACTCTCAAATTAGTTTACTGCCTCAATGTCTTGTCTCAAAATGACAGCACCTACAGTGGTCTGTGGTGAAAGAAACAAAGAAAAAACGAATCACACACACAATGTGGCGAAATAAAGTGGGACAGTGCGTATACCTCTAATTGATCTCAAGAACATGGATAAGGATGAGAAATTAATAACCCTTATTGACCAATCCATAATACAAATTCCGTGCATGCATTTCGAAAATGTTCCATCGTGTCGGTTAATTAATAGATAGTAGATGGTACGTGCTATGTATATCAGTATATAACCTTACTTATTTTCTTAATTATAAGATAATATTTAAGAATTGATTTTAACCTTATTTATAAGATAATATTTTAATTTTTATCATTTTTTTTAAAATACCCTTATTCTATTCTTTCAAGTATATTTGATTTTTAGTCAATATATATATAAGTGCGTAGACTTTTTCGGTCAATGAAATTTTTAGACGGTTGAATTTTAATTTATTTATTAATCAACTAATGTTAGTTTGCGAATATATATATATATATATAAACACCTACACACATATATGTGTGTCTATGTATGTATATATATATATATGTGTACATGTGTGTTTGTCCATATATATATGTGTGTGTCTACCCTCACACTATGTGTGTGGGTATACATATGCACACATATACATATATGTATATCAATATATATGTGTATAGACATATACATATGTGTGCGTGTGTAGATCTATATGGGTATAGATACACATATGTATATATAACAAGACCATTATTTTAATTAGAAGATGTGTGAAAAGGAAAATTCTAAGTTAAGAGTTATGTGGCAGGGCTGTTAATTTTTTTTAACTTATGTCATTTTAAATTTGTATAAGAACATTTTTAAAAAATGAGTAAAATTAACTGATTTAAATTATCTCATTAATCTCCAAAAAAAATTGATTAAACACATCTTATAATTAGGAGGGATCAGGTAAATCGAATTTTTAATTAGAGCTGGCCTATAATAGATTTAAGCTTATCCATTGTGATTCGCCAATATTCGTTCAACACGTAAACACCACCGGAAAAAATTCCAACACGTACATGTCGGTAAATAAGGGATTGAACCTGCCATTTGCGCCCTTTAACCACAAGAAAATGAGTAATTTATTAGGAATGACTATGACGGTGATTTGCAGCCATTAGTGAGCAAAACTAGTGTGCTTTTATATGATCACATGCACAAATCTCAACCCGAGGTGAAAATGAATTCTATTCAAAGCTCTTGGAAGATCAACGAAGCAACCAGACGCAGGCAGTTAGGGAGGAGAAGCGAAGATTTGCCAAGAATAGGAGGAGGAGGGCGTTCAAAGATGAAGAAGGACCAATAGAATGAAGCCGACATATACAACGTAACTGAGAGAAATAAAACTTGGAGCTCTAATCTGCCTTGTCGTTTAGGTTAAAAACAAACACCCCTATCCCTACCCACAACCCCCGACCCGAGGCCCCCATCACTTTTACTGCTGATCACATCACCCCTCTCCCAAGTCCCAACCATCGTTCGTCAGGATCAACATTGCATCGTGCCACAAACCAACAGTTGTGAACCCCGGTTTTATGTTTTATGTTTTATGTTTCATGTCCCATAATTGCCCCCCTTCCCTTTCACCGTCCCACAACATATTTCCAATAAATCTGTGGTTTCACTTTCGGGCCACAACCATAGTGTGCACTTCAAGTTTCGACTTTTTATAGGCAAAGGAAATTCATATTCATAATGAGTGGAAATAAAAAGGCGTGTTGGCTTCATACTAGGAAGCAAAGGCAGTGGTCATTACAAAATATAGCATGGGCAAAACCGTAATGTCATAGTCACAAAAAGAAAAAAAGGTTTGCCTCCGTCTCAGAATGCAAAGCCACCCTTGGCTCGGTTTCCGGGTGGTTAACTGTGATGAGGTCGCACAGGGGAAGTCTGCGAAGCAGCAGAAGGGGGTCTCATGGCAGCCAAAGAACAATTCTCTCTTTGAATGCTTTCTTCCTCGTCCATGAATATCTGTTTGCACCTGCAATCCTCGCTACAGAACGCCTTGTCTCCCCTGCAACACCAGCATGTTCCAAATACGCATGTTACTAAACATCACTCCCACAAAACAAACTTCTGAACATCCAAAATCAGCCATAAAAGATCTGGGTTGGACAGGGGAAAATGAGATCTGGGTGTGGAGAGAGAAGGAGATTTACCTGTACATGTAGATGTCATTTCCGGGGGAGAGCCTCTTCCGGCAGAGAAAGCATTGGTCAAGGAAAGTGGCAGTTTGAGAAGCAGAACGGCGGGAATTGGAAGATGATGGTTTTTTGTTGTTGTTGAGGATGGACATGTTGGTTTTGCTGATGACTTGAGGGGTTTTGCCGGGAACAACACTCTTCTGGGACTCCAACACAATACTCAAACCCGCCATGGTTGCTGGTAATTGGGAGTGAGGTGAATGCCAGAGGGGGAAATCGAATAAATAGCAGAGAGAAAGGAGGGAGGTGGTACGGAAGGAAGGGGGAGGTGGGTCCCGCCAAAGTTACAGCTACGGAGCAGTAAGAAAGAAAGATTTGACTGATATACGCTGGCTGAGTGCCACGTAGAAGGGCTGCGTTCCCATTTCTTAGATGAGGATTTGTCTGGTAGCGGGGGGAAAAGAAGTGTTTTGGTACGAAGGAGCAGCATTTTTTGGGCTGCCATCTCTCTCCCCTCCTTCTTTCCAAAAATGCGTGCCCTCGCATTTAAACTTTTCGGCCTAATTAGAGCATACCTTTTTTTTTTCTTAAGTGTTTTTTTACTCATCATTCTCTACGATCTTTAAATTAAATCATGTCTATTTAATTAATTTAAAATGTTATAATATTATTTTAATTTTTATCTCATTTTTTTAATCGGCCTAGGCTAATAAAAGATAATGAGTTAAAAAGACGAACATCTAATTAGAGCATGCTATCCTAGTTATAGTAGAGGGAAAGTGAGTGAAAGTAATAATTTTATAAGTTAGATTAAAAAAAAATAGTTTTACGTAATAAATTCACTTTGAAAATATAAGCTAAAAAACAATATTGTCCTAAAGGTTCTTTTGTCTCAACTCTCAATGTTGTACAGAGTTCTAAAACAACCATTCAAAAAAAAAAAGGGGAAAGAAGGGATGATATATATGATAATATGCTTGAGTTGTCACAATTTTATTGAGCAGGGCACAACTGTGTGAAACCATGGGCGCATGCAAGAATTTCTCACTCTAATTCCCTATTTTAATTTCTTATTTATGCTCCTAATTGTCCAACTTTATACGTATAGGACATATATCCAACATGCATGTACCAATAGTGTTCATGTTGTGCCCAGTCCCTTTTTTTTTTTTTTTTTGCGGTTTTTGGTTTCAAGCTGTTCACTTGTGCACCGTGGAGGGAAGTGGCAGAGCTAATCCATTTAGAACAGCCCTGTGGAGATACATATTTGGATTGGGACACGCGAGATTAACAATTCTTTCCCCTTCGATCACTTTGGCTTACTCAAAACTGTTGATTAACAATTCTTTCTGTTGCATTCTTTTTTCAACTAAGGAAGGGCCGCACAGAGGCTGATGAAAAGCATTTAGCCAACACTCTGAATTTGGTTGGAACAGGGTTCTCTCATTGACTAGCTTTCTCTTCATTTCTCATTATCTAATCTAAATTGTTGATTTGACTTAATGAAATTGTTGTTGTAAACAGTTATGTCAAATGTATGGTTTAAATTTAAAGCTCACGAAAGATAATAATAATAAAAAGTTTGAGGAAGTATATAATAAATTGGAAAGGTATTCAAAAGTGTCTTGAAATTTTGTTTGTTTCTTATTTTGGTCATTGTCATTTCTCCAAATGAGAGAGGACAATCCATGCTGCTGGAACATAATTTTTTACATTTTTTTCCTAATTTTTTGAATTTTTTCTAAATATTTTAATTTTTTCCTCATTTTTTGAAATTTTTTTCTGATTTTTTTAAATTTTTTAAATAATTTTTTTAAATTTTTCCAAATTTTCTAAATTTGTTTTTTATTACACGTCAACGTTCACGTTAGCATTAACGGTCAACTAACGGCTGTGGCACTGGGTTCTCCCAAAACGTAATTTCGTGATGCTGGGTGTTCCTAAAAAAACTTCGTGGTGTTGGGTGTTCCTGAAAACAAAATTCATGGTGGTGGACACATATTTACCCAAAAGAAAATGGGTAGGAACAGTCAAAAAGGCCAAGATGAAATAATGATGATTTGGTATGGTGGGGGGAGGGAGATAAAAAGAAGAGTACAGTAGGCACAAAAGGGAAGAGATGCGTGACATGTTCCATATTTAGTGAAGCAGTCGTTGGAAAGGCTGTTCAATGTATTTCTTTCAAAACCCAAAAAAGTGGAAAATGATTGTGAGGCTTTTCAATGCACTCACTGGTTTTTCTGATATCTGTAACACTCCACTGATGCTCTTCTAAGTCATCTTCTCTAACATGTTTAAACAAATGGGAAAGCAGCAGATTTGCGCATTCCCCATCACGGGAATCCAAAAGATGATATAGCTGCTATAAGGGTGACAAGAAGATATTTCTTAATGGCGTACGCTTTCCATCACCACTGATGGTTGGTTGTCACCATGAAAAGCTGTCGTACAAAATTGTATGCATATTTTAATATTTTCCATCACCATTTATCGCTTGACATTATCTTTTTCAAAATTTATTCTTCCAAGGTACCTTCAAATGCACAACGAATAACATTTGAATATAGTTGGAGATATGTAACAGAAGAATAGTTGTACATGTTCTAAGACTTGAATCCTTAACTATCTTTTACCATGAGTTTTTCTTAGCATTTTTCCTCATACATTAAGTCAACAGAAAAATTAGTCATTTTTATGATACAACATGCCAAAGTATTTCCCTAGGCAAGCTTTCGATCCTGTCTTGCTGATTGGAGTTTTCTTATCGTCCATTGTATGAAGTTTATAAGCGATATTTACATAATGTAAATATTATAACTTTTAATACCTTGTATTTGCAACAAGTACAAATTATTCCATCATGCATCAGTTAACCATGAGTATGTTTAATTAAAAAACAAAAATACAATATAAACAACCAAAGGATGAAATCGAGTGGGTTTTCACTCTCAGTCGTGTTTTATTGGCCAGGTCCTGGCCACAAAAAGTGTGAGGTGAGGTAAATACATCAATCGTATTATTAATTGTCGCCAATAATATGATTTCATATTATTTTTTAAATGTATGTTAATAATTTTACAATAAAAGAAATTAAAGACGGGAAAAACGACAACGCAGAAGCCACGAGTAGATATGCCGTATGCGGAGGAGCAGTTAGCAGAGTACAAAAGATTCGACGCCCAAAGCCGCCTCCTCCGTCGACAAGTGTCACTTCAACTGTCCATCATATCAAATCTACCACTCCATCTCGTCAATTAACTTTTCTCACAAAACAATAATGAAAGTGAAAGGCAATATAATTGTCTTAAGATATAAGTAATTTTAAATATTATCCCTACTAATTACTCTAAACTCTAATATCATATTAATTATTACTCTCACCAACTATCTTTACTAATTATGGATAGATATGGGAAAAAATAATTAATGATCGTTCAAAATAAGAAAATATTTTATAAAAAAGACTAAATAAACTTGCTAGTTGATGTTTTTTAATAAGGACTTGAGGTGTAAAAGTGCACACGTGATTAGGCGTCTGGTTTCTCTACACGGCGCCCCCTCTTCCCATCTCTCACAGTCCAATCCAGACCGTCTAAATCTTGATCCAAAGGCCCAGAATGTTTTTTGAAAAAAAGGACCGCATGCGGTTTTTCAAAAAATATTCTGGGCCTTTGGATCAAGATTTAGACGACCCAGATTGGACTGTAAAGAATGGGGAGAAGGAGAGCTGGGCAAAAAATCTTCTTCCCGTGATTAGCTGGCGGGTTGTTGATGCATCCATTGATGCCAGAGTATAAAAAGAAATGAAGAAAAAACGAGTTATTATAATGTGATATCTTGTAATAGGGGGTGTAAGTGGCATTTTATGTGGTGTCCAACAAAGCATCAAAGTTGGGATCCAAGGTGGTGACGAAGTACTACATGGTAGTTTAGGTGGCATTTACAATGAACAAAATGTTGGCCATGTTATCCAAGTAGATTCTAAGCAAGCCCAATATCCTCTTCCTTGATACAGATGGCCCAATTACTAGAAGCCCAACAAAGACCGATATGTTTGAGAGGCTGGAGAAAACATTTGTGCTTTAATTTGCTTCATTAAAAACCCCTCGTTTTTGGGCTCAACTGGCAAAGGGGTTGGACACTTTCACCAAAGGGAGGGGGTTCAATTCTGAAGTTGGTCAAGGCGCTGGGGGAGACATCCTAACTCCTAAGTGCCTAGATTAACGCCTGAGAGTAATAGACGGCTCGCCCTGCCCAACATCGGTATCACCTAAAAGGAAGGGAGATTTCGCCCTACCCTTAGATTGTGGGTGAACCCGACCCCTTTCATAAAATTCTGTTATAAAAAATAAAAAATTGCTTCATTAAAAGCTCAGAATGTAGGTATATATATGTTGAGGGTGCAAATGAAGCCTTAATCATACATATCCTGGTCCATATGCACACTTTTACAACACATAGAAGCTTGAGCACGTGGCAATGCATGAAGGCCCATGAAATTGGGGTTATGTAAAGCAGTAAGCCCTACAAGATGATGTACAAGGCCTATGTGTAGTTCAGAATGAAGAATTCACCAAAAATACCAAGTGATAAGTATGTGCCTTAGAAGAGGAGCATAAGTGACATCCATGATCATTCAAGAAGCATTTTGAAGGCGTCATTATTCATTAATTAAGGTTTAATTTCATTTTAAGTAAGTTTCCTTATTTTATTTGCATTAAATAAGGCCTTTTGGTCAAAAGATTGTAATAGAAGACTGTGTTTTTATTTCCTATGTTTTGGATCTCTCTTAGTCTTGAAGAATAAGTAGTTTTTAAATTCCTTTATACTTGAATGGTGCCAACAAAGATACTCAATCATAATTAAGGTATCATTTAATGCATTTATGACTAGGTTTTTAATTATAGAGTGTGTACCTATATATGTAGGGTGTGTTTTTGTGCCTGATATTCATATTATAATTACATGAATAAGAACTTTGTTTTTTGATAATTTTATTTCTTTTGTGTGAGCTTTACTTGCATCCTTGTAAGAGTACTCAGACTATATCAAGGATTGGTCAACCTTGTGGTGCTTTTATGGCTAAAGTTGTAAGAAACATGTTATCTTAAAGTCAGAACCTTTGATCATCCGTCTCTTTTGTGCTTTCAAACTTGCTTTCTAGCCGGACCGTTCTTCCCAATCGTATCATCTTGTCAATTATATTTTGGTCAATTTCAAAAGAGAAAGGCTTAGGATAGAGTGAAGAGATTTTACAGCCCCATTTAATGCGCACATTTTACTCATTATTTATTTTCAGTTTTAAAATAAGAAAAATAAATAATCAAAATTTAGAGAAGCAGATGAGACATGCATTTTCGCCAACGCGATGCTTTACAAGCAGCTATTGTTAGAGTTCACTGGTGTGTACGTACTGTAAAGCATAAAAATCAATGTGCTCATTAGGGACCTGAAAGGGAACGTCGAAACAGATTATGTTCTTTTGAGGTTTTCAAGGATTGAGGGAGAATCTGAACCATTAAGGGAGCGTTGGTTTATGGAAGGGGAAAGAACAGAGAAATCATATATAAAAGGAGTGAAGGATAAATGAAAAATGGCTGGAAGATGTTTTAAACTTGATTCTTTCTTCTTCTTTTTTAATGATCTGAATCTTATTTTTAAATTTATATGACAGTGATGAGTCAGATGTATTTGAGCACTCGTTGGGTAAAATTTGCAGCTCGGAGAACCATTTTACATAAACGAGTTAATGTATGGCTTTTTTTTTTTTTTTTTAAATTAACCAACTATGGCATTTGGAGATTTAGAAATGCAACCTCCCCTTTATTTTATTTTTTTGGTAGACTCGGGCCTTAAAAGCCCAATAAGAGCAACCTCCTCTCATTTTGGCAATGAATAAGATATTTAACCAACCAGGGTAGGGTTTGGCCTAGTGTAATGAGCTAATCCCTTACAACATGAAGAGAACCAAGATTTGAATCCCTAAGAGAGTTACCTATATTTAATGTTCGATAATACCTTGAATATGATTACATCCAATCCAAGGATACTTAAGATATTTAAGTGTAAATTTTATGACACTTTAATTTAACAGACAAGTGTCACACTGCACCCTCTGGCAGATTGCCAATCTGCCAAATCACCAAATTCAGGCTATTTTTTATGCTAGCCAGACTGTTGGACAATTTCCAAGCAGCTTCATTAATTTTTATGCACAGCATAACATTGATGGCTGCAGTGATGTTTTCCTTGTCTCAAGAGAAGAAGAAAAGGTATCGATTTCATAAATGTTACGGCCTTTTTTTAATTAAAAAAAAGAAAAAGAAAAAAGAAAACATGTTATTAAAAACTTCAGTAAACTTAAGCATAACCCCAAGGATCCTTGTTCCAAATGACAGCACCATATTCGAAGCTTGCTTTGCAGCTGGGGTGATACTTTTTCCTTCCCCTAATCTTTTTTTTGGGGGAAAAAGAAAGCTTCTTTTCAAACCCAAAGAAAACAAAAGATGCTTCTCAAGCGGAGCAGGAGCATGGAATATTATATGTAAAGTACAGTATTGGCTATTGAGAAACAATATGGTTCCCATAATTGACAAATAATAGGCACTCATGGATGATTCAATTATATATTTAAAGTCCTTAAGCTTAAGAGCTGTTCAGCACAAAGCATTCACACTCAGCAAGAAACTGAAGGACAAAGATGAAAAAACAACCTGAAGTGGAAGAGGAAGCTGCAAGCAGAAATAATATTAAAACTTGTGAAAGAAATCAAGGATGTGTTTGTTGATGTCAAGGGGCCTTTCTTGATGGAGAAAGTGAGCCGCCCCTTGCATGACAACTACCTCCTCCAGAAGTGGCAAATCTCTCTTCATTCCTCCCTTGTGAATGTAATCCTTCATTCCCGGCGCATTGTAGGTCAAGTCCTGATCTCCCACTATAAACTTCACCGGTACCTTTATTTGAGCCCCTGTCCATGGCGACGTCAGTTCCCAATTCCTGCAGATATATACAGCACAACAAGCCATCACTTCCTAGTTTAGAATGGATCAAAAAACCACATTTTTTCCCTTTGAAAATATGTATAAGTTGTATATGACAATACATACAGATCCAAATTTCTGTAGTAGTTCAAACCCCCAGTGAAGCCAGTTTTGCCATATTTGGTGGCGTAGTAGTTACATTCTTCCTCAGATAGCCATGAAGGCAACACAATGGGAGCATCAAGTGGATGTCCAAACTCTTTACCCTTTGGCAGATAAAGTGGGCCAGGGTTGCGGTATGTCAGGAATTCCTTCACAACCCTCTCGGTTCCAATTTGATCAAACTCAGATTCTATGTCTCCAGGCTCCTGTAATATAATCAGTATAAGTCAACTACTATAATACTTCCTACACCAGCGAACACCCTCAATGATTAATTAAGCAGAAAATCTTTGGGGCAAAATCAATGAAATGCCTGGCAGCTAAAGCTAGATTTCTCTATATAGCCTAATCTTCCAATCTCGATGGAAGTGGACCGAATTAATATTAATATATTAAATGTAGCTAAGGAGACAGAACATGGCCCCCTTGGATCACAAGTTCCATGGCAACAAGTTAAAATAGTCCGGAAGCCAGACAAGTAGGCAGGGCTTGGTATTAGGATGTGATAAATGAATACCATAGAGTACTTGATCCACTAACTTAAATTAAAATATGCTTTAATTCTCCCTCATCACCACCACAGATATACTAACAGCATAACACAAGCAAGGCAAACATGCACAGACAAGAGAAATTTGGAAGTATACCTGAAATCTGCAAATATAGTAGTCAGCTCCATAGACAGCTCTTAAGGTGTCAAGGGGCTTCCTCTTAGGATTTCTGGGGGTAAAAGGGGCGCTCAAGTTAATCAGAGCCCTAACTCTTTCAGGGCGATAGAGGCTGAGGTACCAGGCAATGATGGCTCCCCAGTCATGTCCGACCACAAACACCTTATCTTCACTCGGCGCTATGGCGTCCAGAAGGCCAATAAGGTCGCCGACGATGTGGAGGCTGGTGTAGGCGGTGGGGGTGGGCGGAGCGTCTGTATCGCCAAAACCACGGAGGTCCGGAGCCACGCATCGGTAGCCAGAGGAGGAAAGGGCGGTGATCTGGTGGCGCCACGAGAACCAGAGATCAGGGAAGCCATGGATGAATAGGATCAAAGGGCCCTGACCCTTCTCTGCTATGTGCATGTTTATTCCATTGACACTCACTGTTCGATGCTCTATCCCCTCCTCCATCATCGGCACTCTCAGGGATACGGCTTGCCAGCTCTGCTTTGTTGGATGTTACTTACTGCCTTTATTATACAAAAACAATCAATACTAATGAAATGATCGATTGTTCCTGGCTTTTTTTTTCCCCCCTCTCCTTTTTGGGTGTGAAAGCAAAAGCCATCTGCCCCCACCAAACATTACTTCTTACCACCATTAAAAAAATATCAACAGAAACTTATTTTTGCCCCTGTTGTAATAAAGCTGGAATCTTAGCCTCCCCCGAGAAAAAGGAGGAGGAAGAGTTTTTAAAATAGAGTGTTTATGTGGATCACGTGTGGTGTGAACATTCAACATTTTAACAGGGTGGTTAGTGTTATTAGAAAAGCATGAGGAAAAGTTAAAGGGGTTGGACTTCAGGGAAGGAGTGCTCTGTTGACCCGCAAGATCAGGTCATGAGGATCATATCTTACTTTTGACACGAGGCCATTGCCAATAGAGCCACGTATACCCGATTCCAAAAAAAAAAAAAATGCTTTATCTTTTTTTTTTCCCCCTAAAAAAAAAAAACTTTATCATTCTTTTCTTTTTCTATATACCCATTTTTATCCCCAACTATCGAATGAGAAGACACTACGTAGGGGAACCTTTGTCGTCAATTGGTACGTCTTTTATTAATAAGAAGTCTTTTTCCCCCAAAACAAGAGTTCACTCTTATAGATATTGGAAAGTTCTTATAATACGCTTATTTTTACAAGATTATCAAAGATATGATATTTAATTAATAAAAAGCATCAATTAAATATCTTACAACATTGTTCATATGCAAATAAATTATTTGAAATTAAAAAAAAAAACATCAACTGAAATATGAAAATAGCGTAGATAAACAAATATAAGAAATATTTAGAAAGTTGATATTGGTCCCAAATAAAATACATAATTTTCATATATATCAATATTTTCTTAATTTAACAATATCGAGAAGATGAAATAATCAGATTAAGAAAGATGAATAATGTATTTTATCAATGACTCAACTAATTTTTTTTATCTAATCAAATTACATAAATATGTTTTATATGATGATTGAATTAAAAGGAAGAAATATATATATAGGAATTTAATCCCATACAATCTTGTGTCATAAGAGCCCCTAGAGTATTTGGGCAATGTTCTATGAAAGAAGAATTCAATTGATGTTCTCTTGCTAATCTATCTGTAACCTGATTCTGAACTCTAGCAGTGTGGACAATCTTCAGCTCCCAAGGTCGACGCATAATAGCCTTAATCTTATAGGCTATCACAATCCAGCAGCAAATTAACTAAGCTAAGGAAGAAGAGGCTTACATGCTCGCCCATTTTTCAAGGCTTTTAAGTCGAAGCCCAAAATCCTTTTAAAAGAAAAAAAAAATTTGTTTCAAGTTTGACCCTATGAAAACAAATACTAGTATTTAACCCCCCCAAAAAAAAACCTAGTACAATGGACACAAAATTGTTATCCTTCGAGACTTTGACCCATTTAGCTCTATTTGCGAATCATTGAAATTTAATTATAAATTCTGAAGACTCAGTTGTAAATAAAAAAAGAAATTGTAACAAAAATGTTCTAAGTTTGAAGGCTTTATGGATATCAATCTGCAAACACCCCCAATATCAACTGTAAAAGCTTTATAGATTTATAAAAAGGTATTGCAATATATTACAACTAAATTTCAGGTATTAATAACCAAGCTTGGATTGTTCATGAATTAGTTTTTTAAATTTCCAATATTTTTAAAGTTTACAATTTCCCACCCTGTTCTTAATACGAGAATTCTTCTTGAAGGTTTTTATAGTTTTAAAATATAAGTCACTTTACAAAAAGTTAATGGCATTAAATTCTTCTTGTTAACAAATGCTCTTATTAATTCTATTGCATAGAGAGATAACGAAAGAAAGAAATAAAAAACAATTATTCATATACGTTGATTATAATTGAAAATCAATCTTAAAAAATAGTAGTAATAATTTTCTAGCAATTTAATGACATAAACTACTTTTAGCTACTTTTTTTCGATGCTACGGGAGAAGTTAGAAAGTTGTATTCATAGTTGATTTTCCATTTTCTCAATTGATCTTTTCAAATTTATAATTACAACCTTCCCATTTCACAATTTAGAGCTAATACCATTTTTGATCATTTAAATGTATCTTTTTTTAGATTTTGGTCCCTCAAATTTTAAATAAGAGATTTCAACCCCTTTAGAGGCAAAAAGGATTTAGTTCTTATTTAGTTATAGTAACAAATATTTTAAATCGAATGAAATTTGAAAAATCAAAACTAAGATGAAGGTAAACTTTAGGGGCCACAGATTGTATCTGGCCCACAACTTATTTGTAACTAATCTTTCAAAATGTATAACTGATTTTTTGTTATTTACAATCCAGTTACAAACATTGGCCATGCAAGGACATTCATTCATTATTACTAGGAGTATCACTTAACAGATTTTGGGTATGTATGGTGGTCTTTTACATCATTCTCCCCAAAAACTATACCCACTAAAAAGTTGATGAATATGTGTCTTTCATTTGTTAAACATAGAAATTAAATTGTATTAATTTGATTACTACAAGTTTAATTAAATTTTAAACCAATATTCTTTTTTTTTAATATTAAAATTTTAGGAAAGGGGTTGAGCTCACCCACAATCCAAGGGCAGGGTGCTTGGAGTCCAGTCTACAGGGGATACTGGCCAGAGAGTACACATGCCTCTACCTCTACCAGCGTTACCACTGCTTCCTAGACCTATAGCATGCCTCCCCCAGCGCTTTGACCAATGTAGGGATCGAACCCCCTCCCTAAGGGTGAGGAAGACCGATCCCCACGCCAGTTGAACCAAAAAACGAGGGGTTTTAAACCAATATTCTACTAGTTGATTGAGTGGTTAGCTATTGGAATGATTGGCCCAAAAATAAAACTCAAATATTTATGTTTGTGTGTTTTTTTTTTCCTCCCCACTTACACCGCATTACTTTTTTGAGGAAGAGTTATAAACATGTCCTAAATAAGGAAATTATTTCCTCAATCATATTTAAACTCAACCAAGCCCGTGCAGCAAAAGAGAAGCATCCAACATCTTATACAAGTTTCCCGCCCCCGCCGCCACGCCCGGGGGGGGGGGGGGTTGCCGCTAGAAGACAAGATGCAACCCGCAACGGCATGCGGCAGCTCAGCGGAATAAACGATCTTTGTTTAAAATTAAATATGCCTCCTTTCAGTTCATTTTACAAACCATATTTGATTATTTTCCTGAAATCAAAAAGACTATCTTAAATTAGTTAAACATTTAAATTAAAAACTCTTGCAAATTTTTAATCATCCATTCACCGATATGGTCCATTAAAACGAGAGATAATAGAAAGTTATTATCTATTACGGACCTACATTAGGCCCAACCACAATACGATCTAGCAGTAGATAGGATATATATTAGAATCTATCTACAACAAAGGATCCTAACTCCTCCATAATAAAGGGATATCTATAGATATGATATAACGGCCAGGATACTCAGACTAGAGATCATGCAAGACCCAAGATATCCTACCTAAGGTACACTCTATAAATACAGAGATCAGGCCTTAAGACTGTGCACACACCTCACTCCTTGAGCGTAGTGTACAATGATCTCTAGTTCTCCTAGTTATCTTCCTCATAGATATCCACTCCTTGAGCGTAGTGTACAATGATCCCTAGTTCTCCTAGTTATCTTCCTCATAGATATCCAGACAGAGTAACCTGATCCAACATCAACCTATTAGCCCATCTGACTAGACATCTGTGTTTTACACCAGAACACAATCAATTAAATTAAGAGTAAAAAATACAACTCAATTTTTAGATATTATAGAACACAAAATCCATCCATGCTAATTTGAATAATAAAAATAACATACTTAGCATAATTCTAAAATTTTGAATGTTATTTTACATAGAATATATTTTTTAAAAAAACTATTTCAAACTTCCAAATTTAAAATTGATTATTTCGACTAGCACGACTAGTAGTGCAGTGGTATTGGGATTAATTTCCCTCATCTGGATCCTGGGTTCGATCCCCCCTCCCCTATCGCCTTGTATCAAAAAAAAAAAGATTATTTCGAGCCAAAAAAAAAGATTATATTGAAGGGTTATTAATTAATTAAGATAGATTAGGCTTAATTAATCCCTTTTCCCTTTCTTAATTACTTTCAATTTTCCTTTTAAATATTGTGGTCTTTTAATAACATTCAAAAATTTCAAATCAGGCCTCGTAGCCATATTAAAAATGTAGGCCTAATTTTAGTTTTAATCATTTTAGTTGGATTTAATTGAGATTTTCTCAGATATTTTTGAAGGTGTCATAAATATTTCATTAGATTTTGTAAAATAGTTTTTTGCAAGGTTTGGGTTTCCAAAGCAAGCACGTTTTCAGAGTCACAGTCCCTAAAGTTGGCCCACATTGCATTTCAACCCACATGCTGATGCTGCCATGGCCTGTGCCTATGACCGTTCCTTGTTGTTTTTTAGACTCTAACTTTAGTGGAAGCGACTACCATCCTCTATCTTTAGTGTTCATTGCGGTTCACTTCAATTTATGCGTTGATAGATAAGTCGAAGTGGACTCATTGATCTCTTTTTCTTTAAAAAAAAACAGGCGAAAAAATCACTACTATGTCCACCTCATCTTATACGTTGAGGTATAAGTTGAAGTGGACAACGTAGTGGACGACGTAAAAATTACCATTGTGTCCACTTCAACTTATACGTTAACATATAAATTGAAGTGGACTGCAGTGAATACCAATGGAGGACGTAGCCAACTTTGGTGACTCTTCCTCTCAGAAGTCCAGCATTCCATCTCTACTAATCCTATTTCTGCCTTCACGTTTCCCTCTGAAACATCGCCCCCTTTTCACGCTTTCACAGTTTCACTCCACCCCGAAATGTCACTCCCGTTGCTTCGCCTTCCTGGGTCCCACTCTTCAATTCCTCACGCTCCTCCCCTACGGCCCTACCCTCGCTTTGTCTCGTCTCACACTATCCATCTTCCACTTTCTCCTTTTTCAAACTTCATCACTCATTACTACACTTTGATCAGAAAGATACAGATTTTGCAACGAGTACGGAGTATTTACTAGCATTTCTTTTCACACAAAAATTCAACTACCCAACACTGAAATCCCACAGGGAGGTTTCATCCATTCTCCAGAGGATTAAAAAAAAAAAAAACTCGAAATTAAAAATGAAAAAAGAAACAGAGAATAGAGCCACAGCCCAGATAATAAATTTAAACCTACCCGCGAACACCGAACAACCCATTTCCCCTGGGTAGCTAGGTACAATTAGTTGATGTAACAAACGGTAACGGTAAGTGGTTGCTCAGGTGACCAAGTATAAGGGCACGACTGAGGTAGACATCCTTTGCTGCTGCTGCTGCTGCTCCATTGTGAGCTGCCGGAGACTCAGGTAAGGTATGTCCAGCGGACCCGAAGACGACCGGCTGGTGGTCCGGTACGGTGTGGTCGACCCGCTTCTGCTCTCTGTCAGGTACACGGGTCCTGACATGGAGTCCCTGAAAGCACGAGCCCTGGCTCGGTGCACGTCGACATCCACATCTCGGTGATGGTGAGCGCGGACGCTGTGGTGGTTGCGCCTCCACTTGAAAAATAGGAGAGCAGATTTCCACCAGCGCTTCCTCTTAGGTTTGTGAATCTTGCCCGAATCATCCTTCGAAATAGGCTTCTGCAGCTTGAAGTGTATGGAGTCTAGGGATCTTGCTGTCTCGCGCTTGTGCTTCATAGCTTCTTCCAGCACCTGCTTTAGTCACCAACAAGGATAGGAAGAATAAGAAAACAGAGAGGCACACAGAAACAGAGGAATCAAAGAGATGATGATGGACCTGAAAATAGTCGATTTGGGGGTCAAAGCCATAGTCACTGAAGTGCTGAGGCTCTGGCATTGAGAAGATGGGCGATTTGGTAGACATTTGTGAGTAATTGTTTGCTAATTCAGAGATGAAAACAGAGAAGCAGAGAGGGAATGGAGGATATGGAAGGGGCGAAATGCTTGAAGCTCGAGGGAGAAGCCGTTGCGGTTGGTGTTGGTAGACCCTAGTTAATGCGTTCACATCTTTACACTTCCAATGCTCCTTTTTTATTCATTTCCTTCTCCTCTGTCTCTCTCTCACACGTTCTTTTCGACTCCTTTTAATTTGTTTTATTAGTATAGCTTCGTATAATTGATATTAAGTTTTATAATATTAGTGTTACAGGAAAATCATTTTTAAATATAGGATTAGAAATTAATTAATTTAAAATAATAGATGTAAAAAGATATTTAAGAATATAATATATAATTTAATCTAAATAAATAAAATATAAAAAAAAAATCATATTTCTTTATATATTTCATAAGAAAAGAAACATTTAAGAAGCACGAAAGAAAGGGATGAAATGTGGACTTTACTCAGCCTCGCTTCACGAGAAAACGCATCTGAGTCTCAATGCAACAGTCATGGATGCGGTACAATGTAACTAACTGCCTCTTTATTCTCCTCCATTCTCAAGCTGTAGCAATAAAAGAAGTGGAATTATTTATTTATTTATTTGATGCCTCGTTTAACTTAAGGGTTATGGTCCAAAAATACCAACGAACTATTGCCCCAAGTGTAGCGAACACAATGAACTAATTTTTGGACTAAAAATACAAACGAACTATTTAAAATAACAAGTGAGCACAATTCCGTCAATGGTAAAGTAACGTCCGTTATTGCTATTGCGCCTGGAAAAAAAAACGTACAGATTCAATTTCTAAAACTCTCTCACGCCATTTTTGCAGAACTCTCTCGCCATTTTTGCAACTAACCAGAAACACAACGCTAGATCACATACATCCAAAGGACCTTCACCGTCGATTAGAGTGCAGATGACGGATCTTGACTGGAGAAGGGAAAATCAACTTTCGTGTTCTTGGGAAAAAATGTCGATTCACTGGAGCTGAGTGCCCAAACCACTTGATAACACCACGGCTTTCCAGTACGGGGAGGTGGGGTGATCATATAAGCCGAATTACGGTCTTGATCCAAAGCTGAACCATCAGCCGGCACAGTGGAAAGCCCCTGAAGCTGTGACGGATGCGTGAGGCCGATTGACAGTGTGCTTGATCACTCTAGGGAACTAAGAAATTTGGACCCCTTCGTCGGATAAAACCTCGATCTCCAGCTGCGCTTGAGAATTAGAACCGGATTGGGGATTAGGGTGTTGGGTTTGATCCTCGGAATCATCTTGTCACTCGAGGTGGTCATCCTCGCCAATGGGGTCTTCGTCGTCGTCCTCCTCGTCCTTGTGCTTCTGTTGCCACCGGCTGATTTGGGGTTCTCTCTTGCACTTCCGCCATTTGGTTTGATTGTCTGGTTTAAAAATCACAAAATACCAAACATGAGTGGGAAATTGTGAACAACATATTCAAAATCATATCAAAATACACCCAAAAAAATCAAGCGAGTGACTTGCATATCGTAGACAAAAATAAAAGAAGAGAGGATTTGGAGGGAGAAAGAGGGGAAGCTGGCATGGTAAGAAGGAGAAGCTGTCAAGATTTTGGAATCTATTTTACTGATGAGGAAGACGACTTAAAAAAAATTGACAAGGCAACGGAGTTAGTTTTGACTTAACGGAATTGTGTTCACTTATTATTTTAAATAGTTCGTTTGTATTTTTGGTCCAAAAATTAGTTCATTGTGTTGGCTGCACTTGGGGCAATAATTCGTTGGTATTTTTGGATCTTAACCCTTAACTTAACTTTACTCGTGAATTATTGAATTCTTTAAGAGTGCCTATAATTATTGAATCCTTATACTCCACTCTGCTGATCTTGTACCGTTCCCTTTGCCTGACCTCTTGTTTTTGTCATCTTCCCGATCTCCTCTCTTTTCTTGGTTTGCCTTTGTCCAATTGGCCACGTCACTGATGATTGAACATAACAAAGACGCTTTTGATTTGAATGCACACAAAGTGTTCGCTCAATAGAGAACGGAGTTTGTCTGGTCACTTTCAATTTCAGACGCTGATGCTTGCTCCTGTCTGCCAGAAAAAAAAAAAAGAAAAAGAAAAGTAAAGCAACGTTAAGTCTACTTTTACACACACACACGAGTAACAAGTAAATCTGCTCTTATTTGTAGATTAAGCTGAAATTTGTGGTACAAGTTTGTTCTGTATGAAGAACACAGAGATTGGACTTGACTAGGTTGTCAAGCCTAGAGCCTACGTACCCTCGAAGGGATCAAAGTCCACGTAGTTCGTAACAAACTTGAAGGCACGTAGCCAGAGGAGTGGGGTGTGTGCTCTGTGTGGCAGAAAGTAACAAGAGCATAAGATAGAACGTGTGCACATGTCTAGGGTTTCCTTCTATTTATAGAGGAGCTTGGTGCGCGTATCTCCCTATTAATGGGGGATATCTATGATTGAGCCGTCAAGGGCTGATCGGCTGTTACCATGATCATAGGAGAATCCTTATTGATGAGATCCTAAAAATAGGGGATCTCGGATCCCTTCCTAATATAGCGCGGATTCCCTTATAGGCGCCATTGGGCCGAGGTCCGGACTTGGGCCTATTGGGCCAGTCCGTAACAAAGTTTAATGCTAGGCTCACACTTACAAACTCCCAATAGAAGGCCCAAATCAATGTTCACCAGTTCTCTTCAAGTTTTTCCTGCTGCAATGTTCACCACAGGAACAATATCAGTAATATATAAATTTAAATTATCTCACTATATCTCTACGAATTCAATCAAATATATTGACTATTTTACTAATTTAAATCAATACTGTACATTAAGAAATTACTTTGAGGTGACAGATTTTCAATTTCCAAGATAAAATGGATTTGGATAGGCTTATCAAGCGTATATTGGAACACTGCGGCGGTTAGGTAAAATGTGCTTGTGGATAAAAAAATAAAACACTTTTAGGGTGAAAATCATAGTTTGATTAAAAATGACTCAAACACTTGAGAAAAAGCAAGAAGCTTTTTTCCCCCTTTAAAATTATGGTTTTGTTGTAAGCACGTCAAACACTCTTTTTTTTTTTTCCAAAATAATTTTCCTAAAAACTATTTTTTTAAAATCTTTTCAGAAACTATTGTTCAAAATATATTCTTTGAAATCATTTTCTCATCAAAAATTATTCTCTAAAAAGTCAAAACTAATCAAACACACGGAGTTTGTTTGGGTTGGCAGCAGACACAGTAAGCCAAGGGAGTTTGGGAAGACGGTTTAACAATTTGACTTTTGGGTCCAACACATGATATTAGTTAAAACATCGTCATATTGTTTTTCAATAAAAGCCATGGCCTATCTCCATGTCCTTGGGTTTAACTAGCGAATGAGTATGACTTTCTCACTAAAAAGGAGGGGGTTTGATCCTAGAGTTGGTCAAGGCACTGAGAGAAGCATCCTAGTGGTCTATGAAGCAGTGAAAACGTTAGAAAGAGATGGAGGCATGTGTACTTTCTTACACAGTATAACCTGTGAACTGAACTCCAAGCGTCCTGCCCTTAATCTGTAGATGAGTCCAACTCTTTTCCTAAAATTTTCTTATTAAAAAAAAAAGCCATGGCCTTTGCCGATGAGAGAGAAGAGGAGCATAAGGTACCGATGCTCATGCTTACAGTAAAAAAAAAAAACGTTTGTAAAACAAAAATATCCTAAAAAAATTAAATGATTAAATTTAATTATGGGAGTCCACTCCAAAAACAAAATTAAGATTTAGCCATTTGCTTGAGAAATAATGGGGAAAACACAAATGAAATTAATTCGGGGAAAATCATATAAGTATTATTTAATTAAATTTATATCTTATTCAATCATTTTTCATTTAAATTTGCTTCTTAATAATCATTTAAATAAGTTTCAGTTTGGAAAAAAGTAATTTTGCATCAGCAATCTAAATATAAATCACATTTATCTATGATTTTTATCTTAACTTAAATTTATAAAAATTAAATTGAAAAAAAATCACTTCAATTTCCTTTAACCTAACCAGAGTCAAAAATTGGTCAAATATGGAAGCGGCGAGCTTTGTGCTTCCCGAAAATGTTGGGATCCACCTTTCCTCGTTTTTATAAATGGTATTGGCTGCATCCTGCATCAGTCCAACGGTTAACGGTTGGGCTCTGTGAAACTAATCCATAGTACCTGCATATTGGCTGGTATCCATGTTCATTTGGTGATAGGTTTTTTTTTTAGATGATATAAAGATTTTGGGTTTTGTTGTTTAGGAAATAAACCAATAATTTGACCCCAAAAAAAAAGAAATAAACCAATAAAGTTGATGATGGGCCCAAGTTTGATCTGTCCCTCCACCAAAGCCCAAAAGCCCACAAGTTTTGTTGTTCCTACGATGTTCATCTAGAATGGGACTGTATCAAAAAAAAAAAAAAAATCTAGAATGGGAATGACTCCTCGTCCTTAAGTTCAATCGGTAAAGGGATCAGACACTCTCATTAAAAGGGAAAGGTTTTGATCTTGAAGTTGGTCAAGGCGTTGGAGGAGGTATTTTAAGAGTCTACGAAGCAATGGTAACTCAGGTTAAGGTGGAGACATGTGTACTATTAGTCTTGCATTCTTTACGGTGTGGGCTCTAAGCATTCTGTCCTTGGACTGTGAGTGAGCCCAACCCCTTTCCTAAAATCTTTATACATATATAAAAAAATCTAGAATAGGAATGTCTAAAAAATAAGATGATTAATTTAAAACTCGAGTGTAAATAGTATATAGCCACATTGCTTACCATACATAGCAATAACTCACCCCCAAAATTATTGTGAAACATGAGACAGACCTACGGTTCAGTACATTCAAAAACAAGATACGTAAGTAATAGGGGAAGATATATAATATACGTGAATAAATAATTAGAGCTGTCAAAACGGGCCACTTTGGCCCGTTGGGCCCTAGCCCGCATGGGCTAGGGCCAAAAAGCCCATATGTGAAGTAGCCCACATGGGCCAAAAGATAATTGAGCCCTAAGGGTTAGGGCAGGCCCGCGGGCCAAAAAACATTTTATATCTACAACACATCCATTCATTTGTATTCAGATATGGAAATATAATTCTGGAAGATTACCAAATAATTTGGGATTCTACTGTTAGTGCTTCTTGATGAGTAATTTTACAATCATCTTCATCTAAAATTCACAATCAATTAAAATACAATCACTCAATTAAGCAATCAATTCCAACATAACCGATCAATACTATAAGTACATATAAAACATTATGAAAATTAACACAACATTACTATCAGGATTGAGAGTAAAACCATGCAGCCAATTCCTAATGCAAATCAACATCTGAAGATTTTCAGAAAGAGTAGAACTTCTATATTTGGTAAGAACACGCCCACCAATACTAAAAGCGAAATCTGATGCCACTGTAGTAATGGGGATACTTAAAAAAAAAAGAAGCTTTTTGAGCCTCTCTCCTCTGCGAGAGTTCCCTCCTCCGGTGTGAGGTCCCTCTCTTCGTGAGTTCTGCCCGGTTGCCTCTTTGTGAGTCAACCGATGCCCTTTCCCCCCTGTTCTCTTCCTTTAGTGTTGTGTTTTTGGATAGGTGGTCCTTAGTGGGAGTTGAGCTTCTGGTGTGTTATGCTAGCTTGATGGAGGTGGGCCAGAGTAGTGTTCCAAAAACGCCAAAACAGGTAGAGTTGGACCTCGATGAAACAGTAGATAGCCATGGCGGGACTTTGGTTGGAAGGGTTGAAACTACCAAAAGGCTGAATATTCCGACAGTAATTTCTATGATCAAGAAAGGATGGCACATGGGAGATGAGCTAGAAATTCATGAGCTGGACAGAAACAAATTCATCTTTCTTTTTCGCTTTAAGAAGGGTGATGATTTATACAGGATTCTCAAAGGAAGGCCTTGGTCTGTGCTTGGCCATTTGCTAAATTTGCAGATTTGGAAGGAATGTATGGTGCTTGAAGATGTGGATTTTGTAACATCCTGAATTTTGAATCTAATATCTTGAACATAAACCTATCTTGGGAAGACTAGTAGGCTCTATTTTCAGAAAGTGATAAATTTGAAATCAGTATTTTGCGGGACCCACGGCCAAAATAATTCTCTGCAAACTTTCCCGTGAGTGACAAACTTTCTTGTGACTTTGAAAAAAATGGCCGCGGGACCCACTCAATAATAATTTATTATTTAAATAATATTATATTATATTATTAAAATATTAAAATATTATTAAAAATTTTTAAAACTTTCACGAGGGCGGCTGAGAGTAGTCACGGGAGGGTTTCTTTTTAATTTTTGGAAAAATTACGTAAAATGACCCAAAGACGAAAATTACACTTAAAGACCCATTTTCCAACTATAAATAGACCTTCCATTTCATTTCATTCTTCACAACTTCTAAGAGCCTTAGAGAGAGAGAGAGAGTAGAGAGATATTTGCTTGAGAGTTATAATAGCTGGTTGGAGATTCGGGTATTAGCAAGTAACAGGTAACTCTGAATATTCTTCCTTATACTTGTGAATTATGTATGATTATAAATTTGTTTGTTTACTATTTTGGCAAGAATATTTAGAAAATATTTATGGTTTTAAGATCTGGTGTGGGAACTTTGATTTGCAAATCTGCAGAGGTACTATTTATACGTACGTTACTATTCACGTATACCGTATTTACTATTCATTTTTACTATTCATGTTACTATTCACGTATACTGTATTTACTATTCACGTATACCATATTTACTATTCATACCGTATTTACTATTCATTTTACTATTCACGTATACCGTATTTACTATTCATTTTACTATTCACGTATACCGTATTTACTATTCATAATACTATTCACGTATACATACCGTATTTACTATTCACGTATACATACCGTATGTACTCCTCATTTTTACTATTCATGTATATATATCGTATTTTACTATTCACATATACGCATAGTATTCACTATTATAAATACGCATATTGATGTATAAAACTTTATGGTATAATAATGCATTATTTTGAGTGAACATATTCATCATGGCGGTTGTATTATGATGGGTGGAGTAAGGAGGGATTTGAATGATAAGAATGATTTATGCCACCACTCGGTGCACAGTGGATGGTACTTTTCAGGGCCCCATCTTCCATGTTTTCCTCTGGCCGGGATTTCATTGGAGATGTGGGACATGTGACACCTCCTTAGTTGTTATTTTAAAGGAGGGGAGCCATAGTCCAGATTTAAGCTCTATACCTTTGGCCGGGTGTATCTTAAGTTTTGGTGAGCTTGGAACAATTCAGTCAAATGAATGAGTTTCTATTGGACTATGTGTTAGCCTATGGCTCCAGTCAGCGGTATATGGTTGGAAGGTGATATAAGGGAGGGTGCATACTGCATAATGCATTTCTGAACAGTTCAAGAATTTGATATAATGATGAATAATCTGTAAAGACATGAGAAGAGAACTTTTAAGATATATATGTTTTATTACCTTCCATATTGATGACTATTAGTATAAATTATTTTGTATGAGAAATTATGGAATCTACATATATATTTGAAATCAGCCCATATCTTTTTGTCATATATTATTTGCTCGTGTACGGTAGAAATATTCAGTAGTTACTGAGACGTGGAATCTCATCCCATATTAACATTTTTCAGGTGATTATTCTAGTAGAGAGCAAGGGAAGGCACCTATGGAGTGAGCTCTGGAAGCTCTTTTGTACTCCTATAGTTTATGTTATGTTATTTTATTTGCCATGAACCTAAGATTTCCGTTTTGTATTAAACTCTGAAATATTTTCTGGAATTTACTCTGATTATGTATTACGGGTTTTATTCGAAATGGTAACATTGTAAAAGGATTTGGATATTGTTGAACTCTTTTGAAGGTATTTTCAATATTTTGACCGAGTTTTTGGGTATTAAAATTGTGGTGTTACATTTTTTGGTATCAGAGCTAAAGGTTCCATGGCAATTTTGTTTATTTTCTAAAGTGATTTCTTAAAAAAAAATTTTTAGAAGTTCGTGGCAAATTAAATATCATAACATGAGCACTTCCCTTTGTTAGATTTAGAATTTATTTAGCTATTTTTATTTGTTTAGTGTCCTTATAGTATTAATCATAGGAGGAGATAATGGCAAGAACTCGAAGAACTAATTCAACCCCTGCTCCATCCCAAAGAGGTCTCCCTCCGCATCAAGATGGTCCCTATCCTCAGGATAACAATGCCCTTTTGGCAGAGTTACGAGACGTCATCTTGGAGATGAGAGAGAAAGTGAATAGACACGAGGATGAACTAGCAAAAGGAAGAGGCCAAGGTGGTAAGGAAGGAAAGGAGAAGGCTCTGGAAGTCACACCTTCTGACCATCAATCAAGGGGAGGAAGTCATTCTCGCACTGAAGATGGAGGTAGTAGCGGTTCTCATTCTCAGTATCATCCCTTACCTATTACTGAGGTTTGGGAAAAATTTCGGAAGTTTACTCCACCAATGTTCGAGGGGAAGCTAGATCCGATTGCAGCACTGGAGTGGCTGAAGCGTGTAGAAAAGATTTTCAGAGTTATCGAGATTAGCTCACAACAAAAGGTGATGGTTGCTGAACAATTGTTGCAGAAAGCAGCTGAAGAATGGTGGGAAAGCACCAAAACAAAAGGAAATGCTGAGATGACGTGGGAAGAGTTTAAGGAAAAGTTCAAAAATTATTACTTTTCCCCTTCAATCAGAATAGAGAAAGAAACTGAATTCCTCACATTCAGGCAAGGGGAATTACATGAAGACGAATTTATTACTCGCTTTTTAGAGTTGTCTAAATTCTGCGGATATTCACAGAACAACTCTAAATGGTTGAGTGCTCGATTGGTTGAAAAAGCTAGACCAGACCTAAAAACAGCTCTATCACCGTTCCTTGATGAAACAAGGGATTTTGAAGAAATATGTGACAAACTGCGCACGATAGCAAGGAACAAACGAGAAGAGGAAGCTGAGAAGATGAAGGGTTTTCAGGCCAGATCTACACACCTCATGAGACCAACGGGAGGAGTTACTAAGAAGCAGAGTCACAACTTCAGTAATACGCGGTTTAGCCAACCATCCAGAAATCACTTTGGTGGACCATCGAGGAGTTATTTTACTGGACCCCAAAGAAGTCATTTCAGCAGACCACCGAGGAGTCAATTCAAAGGACCTCAAAGGAGTCACTTCAGTGGAGGTCAGAGTTCATATAGGGGATCCACAGCTCCTGTTGCAAGCACCGCTAACAATCAGATGTGTGCCAAGTGTGGAAGAATACACCAAGGACCATGTGTGACGTGTTTCAACTGTGGAAAGCCAGGACACATTTCCAGATTTTGTGAGGAGGAGCCTCGAGGAGCCAAGGATGCTAGAACTGCAGTGCCAGGGAAAGTGTTTGCACTATCACATCAGGAGGCAAGTGCTTCACCAAATCTGATTAAAGGTATCCTCAAACTCCAAGGTCTTGAAGTAGAAGCCTTATTTGATTCTGGTGCCACACACTCTTTTATATCATACGACTGTGTGCCTCGATTGAATTTAAGAGTGAGTGAATTGCCTTATTATATGATTATTTCTACACCGGCGGGAGCTTCAGTAAAAACTTCTAGGGCTTGCTTAAATTGTACGATTGAGATTGATAATAGGATCTCAAATATAGACCTTGTTTGTTTACCCACGAAGGGTATCGATGTAATAATAGGAATGGATTGGTTGTCAGCTAATGACATCATCCTTGACTGCAAGAGGAAGACTATCTCTCTTGCGGATGACTCTATGAGTCATAGTAGACCACAATTGTTGTCTATAGTACAAGATGAAAAGCCTGTTCATCATGGTTGTCTTGCGTACATGGTGTTTTTCTCCATTCAAGCAGAAGTGGAGGAAGGGATAGAGAACATTGAAGTGGTGAAAGAATTTCCGGAAGTATTTCCGAAAGAAATGACAGGTTTACCCCCAGAGAGAGAAGTAGAATTTTCTATTGATCTCGTACCTGGAACGGAACCTATATCTAAAGCTCCTTACCGAATGTCTCCATCGGAACTAGCAGAATTGAAGAAGCAGATCGAAGAATTGTTAGAAAAGGGTTTTATCAGACCCAGTGTATCTCCTTGGGGATCGCCCGTACTCTTTGTGAAGAAGAAAGATGGGAGCCTGAGACTATGCATTGACTATCGCCAGTTGAATAAAGTGACTATAAAGAATAAATATCCTTTACCCAGGATCGACGATCTACTTGATCAGTTGAAGGGAGCATCCATATTTTCCAAGATCGACCTCAGATCAGGTTATCACCAACTGAGAGTCAAAGCTGAAGATGTCTCAAAAACTGCATTCAGAACTAGATATGGCCATTATGAATTTCTTGTTATGCCATTTGGGCTAACAAATGCTCCAGCAGTATTCATGGATTACATGAATAGAATTTTCCGACCATATCTAGATAAATTTGTAGTGGTTTTCATTGACGACATCCTTATCTACTCTAAGGATGAAGAAGAGCATAAAGAGCACCTTAGAATCGTGCTACAAGTGTTGAAGGAGCACAAGCTCTATGCGAAACTGTCTAAGTGCGAATTTTGGTTGAAGGAAGTAAAATTCCTAGGCCATGTCGTATCGGCTGAAGGTGTTGCAGTGGACCATACTAAAGTTGAAGCAGTTCTCCAATGGGAACGACCAAAGTCCGTGACTGAGATCAGGAGTTTTCTAGGTCTAGCTGGCTATTATAGGAGATTTATCAAGGGCTTTTCGCAAATAGCTATGCCTTTGACTAAGTTAACAAGGAAGGGTCAACCATTTGTATGGGACGAAAAGTGTGAAGCAGCTTTTCAAAATTTGAAGACTAAGTTGACTACGGCACCAGTACTTATAATTCCAGATCCTGCTCAGACCTTTACTTTGTACACAGATGCTTCCAAGAAAGGTCTTGGGTGTGTATTAATGCAAAATGGTAGGGTAGTAGCTTATGCTTCTCGACAGTTAAGGCCACATGAAGGGAATTATCCTACTCACGACTTAGAACTGGCAGCAGTAGTGTTCGCTCTGAAGATTTGGAGGCATCACCTCTACGGTTCAAAGTTCGAGGTTTATAGTGACCACAAAAGTCTAAAGTACCTGTTCGACCAAAAGGAGCTCAACATGCGACAGAGGAGATGGATGGAGTTTATCAAGGACTACGACTTCGAATTGAAGTATCATCCAGGAAAGGCGAACGTTGTAGCAGATGCCTTAAGTAGAAAGACAATCCATGTAGCCCAGATGATGATCAGAGAACATAAATTGCTCGAGGAGATACCAAGTACATCTATTGATGTAATGTCAGGTTTGGTCGCTACCATGGAAGCATTAACTATTGAAAGCACAATTTGGAAAGAGATTAAATTCGCTCAGCTCGAAGATGAGTATCTATTAAACGTGAGGGAAGATATTGAAGAAGGAAAAGAATCGAAATTTGGGATCGATAGAGATGGGATATTAAGGTATAAAGGAAAAGTGTGCATACCTAATGATGGAGAAATAAAAAAGCTCATACTAGAGGAGGCACATCGGAGTAAATACACCATCCATCCTGGAGCAACCAAGATGTATCATGATCTCAAGCGGAATTGGTGGTGGCGGGGCATGAAGAAAGATGTGACTGACTTTGTCACTTGTTGTTTGACTTGTCAGAAAGTCAAGATTGAACATCGGAAACCTCCTGGATTATTAAAGAATTTGGATATCCCAGAGTGGAAATGGGACAGCATCTCTATGGATTTCATCATGGGGCTTCCTCTAACGACATCCGGACATAATGCCATTTGGGTAATTGTCGATAGGTTAACTAAGTCAGCTCATTTTCTAGCAATTGCAGCAGAATACTCATTGGAGAGACTAGCAAAGATCTACATGAAGGAGATTGTCAGATTGCATGGGATACCGAATAGCATCGTATCTGATCGTGATCCACGATTCACTTCACGATTTTGGAAAGCATTGCAGAATGCTATGGGAACTCGGATGAGTTATAGTACCACTTATCATCCTCAAACTGACGGGCAGACTGAGAGGACTATTCAAACTCTGGAAGACATGTTGCGGGCTTGTGCAATCGAACTAAAAGGAAGTTGGGACGATCATCTTCATCTTGCGGAGTTTGCATATAACAATAGTTATCACTCCAGCATTGAGATGGCACCTTATGAGGCTTTGTATGGAAGAAAATGTAGATCTCCTATTTGTTGGACGGAATTGAATGAGCGAATTTTAATAGGTCCAGAACTTGTGGACGAGACGACTCAAAAGATTAAGGTGATTCAACAGAAACTTCTCACTGCTCAGAGTCGACAGAAGAGTTATGCTGACAAGAGAAGACGACCGTTGGAGTTCATGGTGGGCGAACATGTATTCTTAAGAGTCACACCAATAACTGGCATTGGTAGAGCAATACGAGCAAAGAAGCTTTCGCCTCGTTTTATGGGTCCTTATGAGATTTTGGAGAAAGTTGGACCGGTAGCTTACAGAATTGCATTACCTCCACAGCTTGCGAACCTTCATGATGTCTTTCATGTATCGCAACTGAAGAAATACCAACCGGATCCTTCCCACATTATAGAAGTAGAAGAGGTAGAACTCAAGGATAACATGACGTATAAAGCCGAGCCGGAGCGGATTGTTGATGCAAGGGACAAGCAATTAAGAAACAAGACCATTAGACTTGTAAAGGTCGAGTGGAAAGGAATGGTTCCCGGAGATGCTACTTGGGAAACGGAGGAGAGCATGCGACAAACCTATCCTCATTTATTTAAATAGGTTAGAATTCTTATAATAGCAAAATTTTGAGGACAAAATTTTCTTTTAGGAGGGGAGAAATGTAACATCCTGAATTTTGAATCTAATATCTTGAACATAAACCTATCTTGGGAAGACTAGTAGGCTCTATTTTCAGAAAGTGATAAATTTGAAATCAGTATTTTGCGGGACCCACGGCCAAAATAATTCTCTGCAAACTTTCCCGTGAGTGACAAACTTTCTTGTGACTTTGAAAAAAATGGCCGCGGGACCCACTCAATAATAATTTATTATTTAAATAATATTATATTATATTATTAAAATATTAAAATATTATTAAAAATTTTTAAAACTTTCACGAGGGCGGCTGAGAGTAGTCACGGGAGGGTTTCTTTTTAATTTTTGGAAAAATTACGTAAAATGACCCAAAGACGAAAATTACACTTAAAGACCCATTTTCCAACTATAAATAGACCTTCCATTTCATTTCATTCTTCACAACTTCTAAAAGCCTTAGAGAGAGAGAGAGAGTAGAGAGATATTTGCTTGAGAGTTATAATAGCTGGTTGGAGATTCGGGTATTAGCAAGTAACAGGTAACTCTGAATATTCTTCCTTATACTTGTGAATTATGTATGATTATAAATTTGTTTGTTTACTATTTTGGCAAGAATATTTAGAAAATATTTATGGTTTTAAGATCTGGTGTGGGAACTTTGATTTGCAAATCTGCAGAGGTACTATTTATACGTACGTTACTATTCACGTATACCGTATTTACTATTCATTTTTACTATTCATGTTACTATTCACGTATACTGTATTTACTATTCACGTATACCATATTTACTATTCATACCGTATTTACTATTCATTTTACTATTCACGTATACCGTATTTACTATTCATTTTACTATTCACGTATACCGTATTTACTATTCATAATACTATTCACGTATACATACCGTATTTACTATTCACGTATACATACCGTATGTACTCCTCATTTTTACTATTCATGTATATATATCGTATTTTACTATTCACATATACGCATAGTATTCACTATTATAAATACGCATATTGATGTATAAAACTTTATGGTATAATAATGCATTATTTTGAGTGAACATATTCATCATGGCGGTTGTATTATGATGGGTGGAGTAAGGAGGGATTTGAATGATAAGAATGATTTATGCCACCACTCGGTGCACAGTGGATGGTACTTTTCAGGGCCCCATCTTCCATGTTTTCCTCTGGCCGGGATTTCATTGGAGATGTGGGACATGTGACACCTCCTTAGTTGTTATTTTAAAGGAGGGGAGCCATAGTCCAGATTTAAGCTCTATACCTTTGGCCGGGTGTATCTTAAGTTTTGGTGAGCTTGGAACAATTCAGTCAAATGAATGAGTTTCTATTGGACTATGTGTTAGCCTATGGCTCCAGTCAGCGGTATATGGTTGGAAGGTGATATAAGGGAGGGTGCATACTGCATAATGCATTTCTGAACAGTTCAAGAATTTGATATAATGATGAATAATCTGTAAAGACATGAGAAGAGAACTTTTAAGATATATATGTTTTATTACCTTCCATATTGATGACTATTAGTATAAATTATTTTGTATGAGAAATTATGGAATCTACATATATATTTGAAATCAGCCCATATCTTTTTGTCATATATTATTTGCTCGTGTACGGTAGAAATATTCAGTAGTTACTGAGACGTGGAATCTCATCCCATATTAACATTTTTCAGGTGATTATTCTAGTAGAGAGCAAGGGAAGGCACCTATGGAGTGAGCTCTGGAAGCTCTTTTGTACTCCTATAGTTTATGTTATGTTATTTTATTTGCCATGAACCTAAGATTTCCGTTTTGTATTAAACTCTGAAATATTTTCTGGAATTTACTCTGATTATGTATTACGGGTTTTATTCGAAATGGTAACATTGTAAAAGGATTTGGATATTGTTGAACTCTTTTGAAGGTATTTTCAATATTTTGACCGAGTTTTTGGGTATTAAAATTGTGGTGTTACATTTTTTGGTATCAGAGCTAAAGGTTCCATGGCAATTTTGTTTATTTTCTAAAGTGATTTCTTAAAAAAAAATTTTTAGAAGTTCGTGGCAAATTAAATATCATAACATGAGCACTTCCCTTTGTTAGATTTAGAATTTATTTAGCTATTTTTATTTGTTTAGTGTCCTTATAGTATTAATCATAGGAGGAGATAATGGCAAGAACTCGAAGAACTAATTCAACCCCTGCTCCATCCCAAAGAGGTCTCCCTCCGCATCAAGATGGTCCCTATCCTCAGGATAACAATGCCCTTTTGGCAGAGTTACGAGACGTCATCTTGGAGATGAGAGAGAAAGTGAATAGACACGAGGATGAACTAGCAAAAGGAAGAGGCCAAGGTGGTAAGGAAGGAAAGGAGAAGGCTCTGGAAGTCACACCTTCTGACCATCAATCAAGGGGAGGAAGTCATTCTCGCACTGAAGATGGAGGTAGTAGCGGTTCTCATTCTCAGTATCATCCCTTACCTATTACTGAGGTTTGGGAAAAATTTCGGAAGTTTACTCCACCAATGTTCGAGGGGAAGCTAGATCCGATTGCAGCACTGGAGTGGCTGAAGCGTGTAGAAAAGATTTTCAGAGTTATCGAGATTAGCTCACAACAAAAGGTGATGGTTGCTGAACAATTGTTGCAGAAAGCAGCTGAAGAATGGTGGGAAAGCACCAAAACAAAAGGAAATGCTGAGATGACGTGGGAAGAGTTTAAGGAAAAGTTCAAAAATTATTACTTTTCCCCTTCAATCAGAATAGAGAAAGAAACTGAATTCCTCACATTCAGGCAAGGGGAATTACATGAAGACGAATTTATTACTCGCTTTTTAGAGTTGTCTAAATTCTGCGGATATTCACAGAACAACTCTAAATGGTTGAGTGCTCGATTGGTTGAAAAAGCTAGACCAGACCTAAAAACAGCTCTATCACCGTTCCTTGATGAAACAAGGGATTTTGAAGAAATATGTGACAAACTGCGCACGATAGCAAGGAACAAACGAGAAGAGGAAGCTGAGAAGATGAAGGGTTTTCAGGCCAGATCTACACACCTCATGAGACCAACGGGAGGAGTTACTAAGAAGCAGAGTCACAACTTCAGTAATACGCGGTTTAGCCAACCATCCAGAAATCACTTTGGTGGACCATCGAGGAGTTATTTTACTGGACCCCAAAGAAGTCATTTCAGCAGACCACCGAGGAGTCAATTCAAAGGACCTCAAAGGAGTCACTTCAGTGGAGGTCAGAGTTCATATAGGGGATCCACAGCTCCTGTTGCAAGCACCGCTAACAATCAGATGTGTGCCAAGTGTGGAAGAATACACCAAGGACCATGTGTGACGTGTTTCAACTGTGGAAAGCCAGGACACATTTCCAGATTTTGTGAGGAGGAGCCTCGAGGAGCCAAGGATGCTAGAACTGCAGTGCCAGGGAAAGTGTTTGCACTATCACATCAGGAGGCAAGTGCTTCACCAAATCTGATTAAAGGTATCCTCAAACTCCAAGGTCTTGAAGTAGAAGCCTTATTTGATTCTGGTGCCACACACTCTTTTATATCATACGACTGTGTGCCTCGATTGAATTTAAGAGTGAGTGAATTGCCTTATTATATGATTATTTCTACACCGGCGGGAGCTTCAGTAAAAACTTCTAGGGCTTGCTTAAATTGTACGATTGAGATTGATAATAGGATCTCAAATATAGACCTTGTTTGTTTACCCACGAAGGGTATCGATGTAATAATAGGAATGGATTGGTTGTCAGCTAATGACATCATCCTTGACTGCAAGAGGAAGACTATCTCTCTTGCGGATGACTCTATGAGTCATAGTAGACCACAATTGTTGTCTATAGTACAAGATGAAAAGCCTGTTCATCATGGTTGTCTTGCGTACATGGTGTTTTTCTCCATTCAAGCAGAAGTGGAGGAAGGGATAGAGAACATTGAAGTGGTGAAAGAATTTCCGGAAGTATTTCCGAAAGAAATGACAGGTTTACCCCCAGAGAGAGAAGTAGAATTTTCTATTGATCTCGTACCTGGAACGGAACCTATATCTAAAGCTCCTTACCGAATGTCTCCATCGGAACTAGCAGAATTGAAGAAGCAGATCGAAGAATTGTTAGAAAAGGGTTTTATCAGACCCAGTGTATCTCCTTGGGGATCGCCCGTACTCTTTGTGAAGAAGAAAGATGGGAGCCTGAGACTATGCATTGACTATCGCCAGTTGAATAAAGTGACTATAAAGAATAAATATCCTTTACCCAGGATCGACGATCTACTTGATCAGTTGAAGGGAGCATCCATATTTTCCAAGATCGACCTCAGATCAGGTTATCACCAACTGAGAGTCAAAGCTGAAGATGTCTCAAAAACTGCATTCAGAACTAGATATGGCCATTATGAATTTCTTGTTATGCCATTTGGGCTAACAAATGCTCCAGCAGTATTCATGGATTACATGAATAGAATTTTCCGACCATATCTAGATAAATTTGTAGTGGTTTTCATTGACGACATCCTTATCTACTCTAAGGATGAAGAAGAGCATAAAGAGCACCTTAGAATCGTGCTACAAGTGTTGAAGGAGCACAAGCTCTATGCGAAACTGTCTAAGTGCGAATTTTGGTTGAAGGAAGTAAAATTCCTAGGCCATGTCGTATCGGCTGAAGGTGTTGCAGTGGACCATACTAAAGTTGAAGCAGTTCTCCAATGGGAACGACCAAAGTCCGTGACTGAGATCAGGAGTTTTCTAGGTCTAGCTGGCTATTATAGGAGATTTATCAAGGGCTTTTCGCAAATAGCTATGCCTTTGACTAAGTTAACAAGGAAGGGTCAACCATTTGTATGGGACGAAAAGTGTGAAGCAGCTTTTCAAAATTTGAAGACTAAGTTGACTACGGCACCAGTACTTATAATTCCAGATCCTGCTCAGACCTTTACTTTGTACACAGATGCTTCCAAGAAAGGTCTTGGGTGTGTATTAATGCAAAATGGTAGGGTAGTAGCTTATGCTTCTCGACAGTTAAGGCCACATGAAGGGAATTATCCTACTCACGACTTAGAACTGGCAGCAGTAGTGTTCGCTCTGAAGATTTGGAGGCATCACCTCTACGGTTCAAAGTTCGAGGTTTATAGTGACCACAAAAGTCTAAAGTACCTGTTCGACCAAAAGGAGCTCAACATGCGACAGAGGAGATGGATGGAGTTTATCAAGGACTACGACTTCGAATTGAAGTATCATCCAGGAAAGGCGAACGTTGTAGCAGATGCCTTAAGTAGAAAGACAATCCATGTAGCCCAGATGATGATCAGAGAACATAAATTGCTCGAGGAGATACCAAGTACATCTATTGATGTAATGTCAGGTTTGGTCGCTACCATGGAAGCATTAACTATTGAAAGCACAATTTGGAAAGAGATTAAATTCGCTCAGCTCGAAGATGAGTATCTATTAAACGTGAGGGAAGATATTGAAGAAGGAAAAGAATCGAAATTTGGGATCGATAGAGATGGGATATTAAGGTATAAAGGAAAAGTGTGCATACCTAATGATGGAGAAATAAAAAAGCTCATACTAGAGGAGGCACATCGGAGTAAATACACCATCCATCCTGGAGCAACCAAGATGTATCATGATCTCAAGCGGAATTGGTGGTGGCGGGGCATGAAGAAAGATGTGACTGACTTTGTCACTTGTTGTTTGACTTGTCAGAAAGTCAAGATTGAACATCGGAAACCTCCTGGATTATTAAAGAATTTGGATATCCCAGAGTGGAAATGGGACAGCATCTCTATGGATTTCATCATGGGGCTTCCTCTAACGACATCCGGACATAATGCCATTTGGGTAATTGTCGATAGGTTAACTAAGTCAGCTCATTTTCTAGCAATTGCAGCAGAATACTCATTGGAGAGACTAGCAAAGATCTACATGAAGGAGATTGTCAGATTGCATGGGATACCGAATAGCATCGTATCTGATCGTGATCCACGATTCACTTCACGATTTTGGAAAGCATTGCAGAATGCTATGGGAACTCGGATGAGTTATAGTACCACTTATCATCCTCAAACTGACGGGCAGACTGAGAGGACTATTCAAACTCTGGAAGACATGTTGCGGGCTTGTGCAATCGAACTAAAAGGAAGTTGGGACGATCATCTTCATCTTGCGGAGTTTGCATATAACAATAGTTATCACTCCAGCATTGAGATGGCACCTTATGAGGCTTTGTATGGAAGAAAATGTAGATCTCCTATTTGTTGGACGGAATTGAATGAGCGAATTTTAATAGGTCCAGAACTTGTGGACGAGACGACTCAAAAGATTAAGGTGATTCAACAGAAACTTCTCACTGCTCAGAGTCGACAGAAGAGTTATGCTGACAAGAGAAGACGACCGTTGGAGTTCATGGTGGGCGAACATGTATTCTTAAGAGTCACACCAATAACTGGCATTGGTAGAGCAATACGAGCAAAGAAGCTTTCGCCTCGTTTTATGGGTCCTTATGAGATTTTGGAGAAAGTTGGACCGGTAGCTTACAGAATTGCATTACCTCCACAGCTTGCGAACCTTCATGATGTCTTTCATGTATCGCAACTGAAGAAATACCAACCGGATCCTTCCCACATTATAGAAGTAGAAGAGGTAGAACTCAAGGATAACATGACGTATAAAGCCGAGCCGGAGCGGATTGTTGATGCAAGGGACAAGCAATTAAGAAACAAGACCATTAGACTTGTAAAGGTCGAGTGGAAAGGAATGGTTCCCGGAGATGCTACTTGGGAAACGGAGGAGAGCATGCGACAAACCTATCCTCATTTATTTAAATAGGTTAGAATTCTTATAATAGCAAAATTTTGAGGACAAAATTTTCTTTTAGGAGGGGAGAAATGTAACATCCTGAATTTTGAATCTAATATCTTGAACATAAACCTATCTTGGGAAGACTAGTAGGCTCTATTTTCAGAAAGTGATAAATTTGAAATCAGTATTTTGCGGGACCCACGGCCAAAATAATTCTCTGCAAACTTTCCCGTGAGTGACAAACTTTCTTGTGACTTTGAAAAAAATGGCCGCGGGACCCACTCAATAATAATTTATTATTTAAATAATATTATATTATATTATTAAAATATTAAAATATTATTAAAAATTTTTAAAACTTTCACGAGGGCGGCTGAGAGTAGTCACGGGAGGGTTTCTTTTTAATTTTTGGAAAAATTACGTAAAATGACCCAAAGACGAAAATTACACTTAAAGACCCATTTTCCAACTATAAATAGACCTTCCATTTCATTTCATTCTTCACAACTTCTAAAAGCCTTAGAGAGAGAGAGAGAGTAGAGAGATATTTGCTTGAGAGTTATAATAGCTGGTTGGAGATTCGGGTATTAGCAAGTAACAGGTAACTCTGAATATTCTTCCTTATACTTGTGAATTATGTATGATTATAAATTTGTTTGTTTACTATTTTGGCAAGAATATTTAGAAAATATTTATGGTTTTAAGATCTGGTGTGGGAACTTTGATTTGCAAATCTGCAGAGGTACTATTTATACGTACGTTACTATTCACGTATACCGTATTTACTATTCATTTTTACTATTCATGTTACTATTCACGTATACTGTATTTACTATTCACGTATACCATATTTACTATTCATACCGTATTTACTATTCATTTTACTATTCACGTATACCGTATTTACTATTCATTTTACTATTCACGTATACCGTATTTACTATTCATAATACTATTCACGTATACATACCGTATTTACTATTCACGTATACATACCGTATGTACTCCTCATTTTTACTATTCATGTATATATATCGTATTTTACTATTCACATATACGCATAGTATTCACTATTATAAATACGCATATTGATGTATAAAACTTTATGGTATAATAATGCATTATTTTGAGTGAACATATTCATCATGGCGGTTGTATTATGATGGGTGGAGTAAGGAGGGATTTGAATGATAAGAATGATTTATGCCACCACTCGGTGCACAGTGGATGGTACTTTTCAGGGCCCCATCTTCCATGTTTTCCTCTGGCCGGGATTTCATTGGAGATGTGGGACATGTGACACCTCCTTAGTTGTTATTTTAAAGGAGGGGAGCCATAGTCCAGATTTAAGCTCTATACCTTTGGCCGGGTGTATCTTAAGTTTTGGTGAGCTTGGAACAATTCAGTCAAATGAATGAGTTTCTATTGGACTATGTGTTAGCCTATGGCTCCAGTCAGCGGTATATGGTTGGAAGGTGATATAAGGGAGGGTGCATACTGCATAATGCATTTCTGAACAGTTCAAGAATTTGATATAATGATGAATAATCTGTAAAGACATGAGAAGAGAACTTTTAAGATATATATGTTTTATTACCTTCCATATTGATGACTATTAGTATAAATTATTTTGTATGAGAAATTATGGAATCTACATATATATTTGAAATCAGCCCATATCTTTTTGTCATATATTATTTGCTCGTGTACGGTAGAAATATTCAGTAGTTACTGAGACGTGGAATCTCATCCCATATTAACATTTTTCAGGTGATTATTCTAGTAGAGAGCAAGGGAAGGCACCTATGGAGTGAGCTCTGGAAGCTCTTTTGTACTCCTATAGTTTATGTTATGTTATTTTATTTGCCATGAACCTAAGATTTCCGTTTTGTATTAAACTCTGAAATATTTTCTGGAATTTACTCTGATTATGTATTACGGGTTTTATTCGAAATGGTAACATTGTAAAAGGATTTGGATATTGTTGAACTCTTTTGAAGGTATTTTCAATATTTTGACCGAGTTTTTGGGTATTAAAATTGTGGTGTTACATTTTTTGGTATCAGAGCTAAAGGTTCCATGGCAATTTTGTTTATTTTCTAAAGTGATTTCTTAAAAAAAAATTTTTAGAAGTTCGTGGCAAATTAAATATCATAACATGAGCACTTCCCTTTGTTAGATTTAGAATTTATTTAGCTATTTTTATTTGTTTAGTGTCCTTATAGTATTAATCATAGGAGGAGATAATGGCAAGAACTCGAAGAACTAATTCAACCCCTGCTCCATCCCAAAGAGGTCTCCCTCCGCATCAAGATGGTCCCTATCCTCAGGATAACAATGCCCTTTTGGCAGAGTTACGAGACGTCATCTTGGAGATGAGAGAGAAAGTGAATAGACACGAGGATGAACTAGCAAAAGGAAGAGGCCAAGGTGGTAAGGAAGGAAAGGAGAAGGCTCTGGAAGTCACACCTTCTGACCATCAATCAAGGGGAGGAAGTCATTCTCGCACTGAAGATGGAGGTAGTAGCGGTTCTCATTCTCAGTATCATCCCTTACCTATTACTGAGGTTTGGGAAAAATTTCGGAAGTTTACTCCACCAATGTTCGAGGGGAAGCTAGATCCGATTGCAGCACTGGAGTGGCTGAAGCGTGTAGAAAAGATTTTCAGAGTTATCGAGATTAGCTCACAACAAAAGGTGATGGTTGCTGAACAATTGTTGCAGAAAGCAGCTGAAGAATGGTGGGAAAGCACCAAAACAAAAGGAAATGCTGAGATGACGTGGGAAGAGTTTAAGGAAAAGTTCAAAAATTATTACTTTTCCCCTTCAATCAGAATAGAGAAAGAAACTGAATTCCTCACATTCAGGCAAGGGGAATTACATGAAGACGAATTTATTACTCGCTTTTTAGAGTTGTCTAAATTCTGCGGATATTCACAGAACAACTCTAAATGGTTGAGTGCTCGATTGGTTGAAAAAGCTAGACCAGACCTAAAAACAGCTCTATCACCGTTCCTTGATGAAACAAGGGATTTTGAAGAAATATGTGACAAACTGCGCACGATAGCAAGGAACAAACGAGAAGAGGAAGCTGAGAAGATGAAGGGTTTTCAGGCCAGATCTACACACCTCATGAGACCAACGGGAGGAGTTACTAAGAAGCAGAGTCACAACTTCAGTAATACGCGGTTTAGCCAACCATCCAGAAATCACTTTGGTGGACCATCGAGGAGTTATTTTACTGGACCCCAAAGAAGTCATTTCAGCAGACCACCGAGGAGTCAATTCAAAGGACCTCAAAGGAGTCACTTCAGTGGAGGTCAGAGTTCATATAGGGGATCCACAGCTCCTGTTGCAAGCACCGCTAACAATCAGATGTGTGCCAAGTGTGGAAGAATACACCAAGGACCATGTGTGACGTGTTTCAACTGTGGAAAGCCAGGACACATTTCCAGATTTTGTGAGGAGGAGCCTCGAGGAGCCAAGGATGCTAGAACTGCAGTGCCAGGGAAAGTGTTTGCACTATCACATCAGGAGGCAAGTGCTTCACCAAATCTGATTAAAGGTATCCTCAAACTCCAAGGTCTTGAAGTAGAAGCCTTATTTGATTCTGGTGCCACACACTCTTTTATATCATACGACTGTGTGCCTCGATTGAATTTAAGAGTGAGTGAATTGCCTTATTATATGATTATTTCTACACCGGCGGGAGCTTCAGTAAAAACTTCTAGGGCTTGCTTAAATTGTACGATTGAGATTGATAATAGGATCTCAAATATAGACCTTGTTTGTTTACCCACGAAGGGTATCGATGTAATAATAGGAATGGATTGGTTGTCAGCTAATGACATCATCCTTGACTGCAAGAGGAAGACTATCTCTCTTGCGGATGACTCTATGAGTCATAGTAGACCACAATTGTTGTCTATAGTACAAGATGAAAAGCCTGTTCATCATGGTTGTCTTGCGTACATGGTGTTTTTCTCCATTCAAGCAGAAGTGGAGGAAGGGATAGAGAACATTGAAGTGGTGAAAGAATTTCCGGAAGTATTTCCGAAAGAAATGACAGGTTTACCCCCAGAGAGAGAAGTAGAATTTTCTATTGATCTCGTACCTGGAACGGAACCTATATCTAAAGCTCCTTACCGAATGTCTCCATCGGAACTAGCAGAATTGAAGAAGCAGATCGAAGAATTGTTAGAAAAGGGTTTTATCAGACCCAGTGTATCTCCTTGGGGATCGCCCGTACTCTTTGTGAAGAAGAAAGATGGGAGCCTGAGACTATGCATTGACTATCGCCAGTTGAATAAAGTGACTATAAAGAATAAATATCCTTTACCCAGGATCGACGATCTACTTGATCAGTTGAAGGGAGCATCCATATTTTCCAAGATCGACCTCAGATCAGGTTATCACCAACTGAGAGTCAAAGCTGAAGATGTCTCAAAAACTGCATTCAGAACTAGATATGGCCATTATGAATTTCTTGTTATGCCATTTGGGCTAACAAATGCTCCAGCAGTATTCATGGATTACATGAATAGAATTTTCCGACCATATCTAGATAAATTTGTAGTGGTTTTCATTGACGACATCCTTATCTACTCTAAGGATGAAGAAGAGCATAAAGAGCACCTTAGAATCGTGCTACAAGTGTTGAAGGAGCACAAGCTCTATGCGAAACTGTCTAAGTGCGAATTTTGGTTGAAGGAAGTAAAATTCCTAGGCCATGTCGTATCGGCTGAAGGTGTTGCAGTGGACCATACTAAAGTTGAAGCAGTTCTCCAATGGGAACGACCAAAGTCCGTGACTGAGATCAGGAGTTTTCTAGGTCTAGCTGGCTATTATAGGAGATTTATCAAGGGCTTTTCGCAAATAGCTATGCCTTTGACTAAGTTAACAAGGAAGGGTCAACCATTTGTATGGGACGAAAAGTGTGAAGCAGCTTTTCAAAATTTGAAGACTAAGTTGACTACGGCACCAGTACTTATAATTCCAGATCCTGCTCAGACCTTTACTTTGTACACAGATGCTTCCAAGAAAGGTCTTGGGTGTGTATTAATGCAAAATGGTAGGGTAGTAGCTTATGCTTCTCGACAGTTAAGGCCACATGAAGGGAATTATCCTACTCACGACTTAGAACTGGCAGCAGTAGTGTTCGCTCTGAAGATTTGGAGGCATCACCTCTACGGTTCAAAGTTCGAGGTTTATAGTGACCACAAAAGTCTAAAGTACCTGTTCGACCAAAAGGAGCTCAACATGCGACAGAGGAGATGGATGGAGTTTATCAAGGACTACGACTTCGAATTGAAGTATCATCCAGGAAAGGCGAACGTTGTAGCAGATGCCTTAAGTAGAAAGACAATCCATGTAGCCCAGATGATGATCAGAGAACATAAATTGCTCGAGGAGATACCAAGTACATCTATTGATGTAATGTCAGGTTTGGTCGCTACCATGGAAGCATTAACTATTGAAAGCACAATTTGGAAAGAGATTAAATTCGCTCAGCTCGAAGATGAGTATCTATTAAACGTGAGGGAAGATATTGAAGAAGGAAAAGAATCGAAATTTGGGATCGATAGAGATGGGATATTAAGGTATAAAGGAAAAGTGTGCATACCTAATGATGGAGAAATAAAAAAGCTCATACTAGAGGAGGCACATCGGAGTAAATACACCATCCATCCTGGAGCAACCAAGATGTATCATGATCTCAAGCGGAATTGGTGGTGGCGGGGCATGAAGAAAGATGTGACTGACTTTGTCACTTGTTGTTTGACTTGTCAGAAAGTCAAGATTGAACATCGGAAACCTCCTGGATTATTAAAGAATTTGGATATCCCAGAGTGGAAATGGGACAGCATCTCTATGGATTTCATCATGGGGCTTCCTCTAACGACATCCGGACATAATGCCATTTGGGTAATTGTCGATAGGTTAACTAAGTCAGCTCATTTTCTAGCAATTGCAGCAGAATACTCATTGGAGAGACTAGCAAAGATCTACATGAAGGAGATTGTCAGATTGCATGGGATACCGAATAGCATCGTATCTGATCGTGATCCACGATTCACTTCACGATTTTGGAAAGCATTGCAGAATGCTATGGGAACTCGGATGAGTTATAGTACCACTTATCATCCTCAAACTGACGGGCAGACTGAGAGGACTATTCAAACTCTGGAAGACATGTTGCGGGCTTGTGCAATCGAACTAAAAGGAAGTTGGGACGATCATCTTCATCTTGCGGAGTTTGCATATAACAATAGTTATCACTCCAGCATTGAGATGGCACCTTATGAGGCTTTGTATGGAAGAAAATGTAGATCTCCTATTTGTTGGACGGAATTGAATGAGCGAATTTTAATAGGTCCAGAACTTGTGGACGAGACGACTCAAAAGATTAAGGTGATTCAACAGAAACTTCTCACTGCTCAGAGTCGACAGAAGAGTTATGCTGACAAGAGAAGACGACCGTTGGAGTTCATGGTGGGCGAACATGTATTCTTAAGAGTCACACCAATAACTGGCATTGGTAGAGCAATACGAGCAAAGAAGCTTTCGCCTCGTTTTATGGGTCCTTATGAGATTTTGGAGAAAGTTGGACCGGTAGCTTACAGAATTGCATTACCTCCACAGCTTGCGAACCTTCATGATGTCTTTCATGTATCGCAACTGAAGAAATACCAACCGGATCCTTCCCACATTATAGAAGTAGAAGAGGTAGAACTCAAGGATAACATGACGTATAAAGCCGAGCCGGAGCGGATTGTTGATGCAAGGGACAAGCAATTAAGAAACAAGACCATTAGACTTGTAAAGGTCGAGTGGAAAGGAATGGTTCCCGGAGATGCTACTTGGGAAACGGAGGAGAGCATGCGACAAACCTATCCTCATTTATTTAAATAGGTTAGAATTCTTATAATAGCAAAATTTTGAGGACAAAATTTTCTTTTAGGAGGGGAGAAATGTAACATCCTGAATTTTGAATCTAATATCTTGAACATAAACCTATCTTGGGAAGACTAGTAGGCTCTATTTTCAGAAAGTGATAAATTTGAAATCAGTATTTTGCGGGACCCACGGCCAAAATAATTCTCTGCAAACTTTCCCGTGAGTGACAAACTTTCTTGTGACTTTGAAAAAAATGGCCGCGGGACCCACTCAATAATAATTTATTATTTAAATAATATTATATTATATTATTAAAATATTAAAATATTATTAAAAATTTTTAAAACTTTCACGAGGGCGGCTGAGAGTAGTCACGGGAGGGTTTCTTTTTAATTTTTGGAAAAATTACGTAAAATGACCCAAAGACGAAAATTACACTTAAAGACCCATTTTCCAACTATAAATAGACCTTCCATTTCATTTCATTCTTCACAACTTCTAAAAGCCTTAGAGAGAGAGAGAGAGTAGAGAGATATTTGCTTGAGAGTTATAATAGCTGGTTGGAGATTCGGGTATTAGCAAGTAACAGGTAACTCTGAATATTCTTCCTTATACTTGTGAATTATGTATGATTATAAATTTGTTTGTTTACTATTTTGGCAAGAATATTTAGAAAATATTTATGGTTTTAAGATCTGGTGTGGGAACTTTGATTTGCAAATCTGCAGAGGTACTATTTATACGTACGTTACTATTCACGTATACCGTATTTACTATTCATTTTTACTATTCATGTTACTATTCACGTATACTGTATTTACTATTCACGTATACCATATTTACTATTCATACCGTATTTACTATTCATTTTACTATTCACGTATACCGTATTTACTATTCATTTTACTATTCACGTATACCGTATTTACTATTCATAATACTATTCACGTATACATACCGTATTTACTATTCACGTATACATACCGTATGTACTCCTCATTTTTACTATTCATGTATATATATCGTATTTTACTATTCACATATACGCATAGTATTCACTATTATAAATACGCATATTGATGTATAAAACTTTATGGTATAATAATGCATTATTTTGAGTGAACATATTCATCATGGCGGTTGTATTATGATGGGTGGAGTAAGGAGGGATTTGAATGATAAGAATGATTTATGCCACCACTCGGTGCACAGTGGATGGTACTTTTCAGGGCCCCATCTTCCATGTTTTCCTCTGGCCGGGATTTCATTGGAGATGTGGGACATGTGACACCTCCTTAGTTGTTATTTTAAAGGAGGGGAGCCATAGTCCAGATTTAAGCTCTATACCTTTGGCCGGGTGTATCTTAAGTTTTGGTGAGCTTGGAACAATTCAGTCAAATGAATGAGTTTCTATTGGACTATGTGTTAGCCTATGGCTCCAGTCAGCGGTATATGGTTGGAAGGTGATATAAGGGAGGGTGCATACTGCATAATGCATTTCTGAACAGTTCAAGAATTTGATATAATGATGAATAATCTGTAAAGACATGAGAAGAGAACTTTTAAGATATATATGTTTTATTACCTTCCATATTGATGACTATTAGTATAAATTATTTTGTATGAGAAATTATGGAATCTACATATATATTTGAAATCAGCCCATATCTTTTTGTCATATATTATTTGCTCGTGTACGGTAGAAATATTCAGTAGTTACTGAGACGTGGAATCTCATCCCATATTAACATTTTTCAGGTGATTATTCTAGTAGAGAGCAAGGGAAGGCACCTATGGAGTGAGCTCTGGAAGCTCTTTTGTACTCCTATAGTTTATGTTATGTTATTTTATTTGCCATGAACCTAAGATTTCCGTTTTGTATTAAACTCTGAAATATTTTCTGGAATTTACTCTGATTATGTATTACGGGTTTTATTCGAAATGGTAACATTGTAAAAGGATTTGGATATTGTTGAACTCTTTTGAAGGTATTTTCAATATTTTGACCGAGTTTTTGGGTATTAAAATTGTGGTGTTACAGATTTCAACTGGACTCCCTTTTGGTTGCAATTCCATGGCCTCCCCATTGAAGCATTTAACGGTCCTAATGCTATAAAACTGGGAGAGGCTGTTGGATCTCCGGTGATGTATGAGCTTCCGAAGGTGGGAGGAAAACTGACCCGTAGCTTTGTGAGGGTGAGGACCCTCCTCCAGCTGAATGCTCCTCTTACGGCTGGTGTCTGGGTTCCAAGGAAGAGGAATAAACCGGCTTGGGTATCTATCAAGTATGAGAGGTTGCAAAGTTTTTGTTTCCAGTGTGGTTGCATTATTCATGAAGGTGGAGGCTGTAAGGAACCCATGTTTTCTAAGGATTTAAAGGTTCAAGGCGAATATGGAAGTGGTATGTGTACGCAGGCGGTTCGCACTTTGGAAGACATTTTGCAAGTATGCCAGGAGGGGTGGCCGGAAGTTTGCTTGCCGGAGGTTTTTTCTCAGAATGGGCACAGTAAAGGTACTGCAACCGGTGTCCGGGTGGATAATGGCGAGGAGACGTCCCCAGATGGTTGTTGGCTGGGCTTACCGAGCATCAATGAAGGTGATCCTCTGAGCCTCTCATCTCGAACTGATTCTGAGATGCTAGATGACTGGTGTGATTCGTCGGGGACCGTCGGCAATCTGGACTGCCGGAGTTTGATGCAACGTGGCTCTCCCCCAACGGTCAGCTTTGACCAAATCTCTGCTACGAATCCTGCTTTGCAGAAGTCAACGCCGAAAGTTGCTGGCAAGACGGTGACAGCTCGTGACGAGGATGACGTGGAAACGGTGAAGAGAGTGAAGCAGTTTGCAGATGAGACGAGGAGGGTGTTAGTGCAGGCTGAAAATGGGCCAAAGCAATTGGGCCATTGCGTGGATGGGGACTCCTTGGATCCGTGGAAGTGGTGTGATGGCAAGATGATGAAACAGGCTGGGCTGAGTAATGTTGGGCCTCTTCAAGTGGGCCAATGCGTGGAAATGGGTAAGGTTACTTCTTTTCTTTTGCCTTCTGGATCTAATGTTTTTTTGCAGGAGGTAGATGGGCTCAACTATCTCTCCAGCTCACAATCTAACTCCGAAGGTGCCCTCAAAGTGCATGGAAAGAATTTATGTTCTCCTCATCTCTCTACGACTCCTCTTGAGCCTACCGGTATGGACTCGTTTAAGGAGGAGAAGGGTGACCCTGTGGAATATTATAATTCATTGCCATATAAAGTTGAGTTTCCCGAAGATAATCCGATTCAACAATCAATTGTTCCTTTCTCTAATCCCTTACCCTTATCCGAGGTGACGGTGGGGATGAGAGGAATTAGCCTCAAACGTCCTGGGGATGAGGTGCTTGATGAGGAGAGGAGTACAAAATGTAGAAAAGTGGTTGAGGAATCTGAGGTGGAGCTTAATTGTGCAAAGCAACCGGTGACTCATCTCCAAAAAAGGAAAAGTCCTATCTACCAGTCGGTTAAAAAACTCTTGCGTTGGCCGGTTTCTACGGTTATCCAGGGTGCTTTTATTAATACTGATATTTCCTGTGGTTCGGATATCCCTAACAATGGGAGGAATGAGGGTGCTACAAGTATGATGGAGCATGAGCAGATGTCTCCCCATATCGCTGGTGGTTGGATGGGACCAACCACCGGTTCGCCATGAATCTGCTAGCCTGGAACTGTCAAGGTTTGGGGTCCGCCTTGACAGCTCGAAATTTAAAGGAAGAATGCTTCCGGAAAAAACCCCATTTGGTCTTCTTAATTGAGACTAAACAGAAGGCAAGCTATGTTAGGAAGGTGAGGCGTAGATGTGGCTTCGATGAAGAATGGATTGTCAACCCGGTTGGTAGAAGTGGTGGCCTGGCTCTTTGGTGGTCTGAGGTTCTTACAGTTAATATCTTGTTTTCATCTCCCAATATCATACATGCTAGTGTTATGTCGGCTGTCTTTTCCACTCCTTCATATATCACTTTTGTTTATGGGCCCACGGATGAGGACGACAGAAGATTATGTTGGCAGGAGGTCCGGAAAATTAGCATTAACATCGCAACTTCCTAGTTGTGTCTGGGGGATTTTAATGATATCTTATCGCAAGCTGAGAAGTGTGGTGGTCTTCCTAGGCAGTGGAGGAAAATTCTGAACTTTAAGTGTTTTGTGGCTGACTGTGAGTTGGAGGATTTGGGTTATAATGGACCCTGTTTCACCTGGTGCAATAATCGTGACAGCCCGGATACCATCCATGAGCGCATTGATAGGGCCTTTGGAAATGTGCAATTGAGAGAAGAATTTCCTACTTTGCAGGTCTTTCATGTTGACCCGGCTAAGTCCTCTGACCATCATCTGTTGTTTATCCAATGTCAGTATGAAAGATATAAGAATCAGCGGCCTTTCAGATTTGAAGCGGCTTGGGCCTCTCATGATCAATTTCTGGCGACACTCAGGGGGGGTTGGCAAAACCCTTCTGATACGAATGTCTCTTGCGTGGATCAGTTCCTGGACAATCTGAGGAAATGTAAAGTGAAGCTAATGTCGTGGAGCAAGAAGGAATTCCCTAATAATGCCAAGCGTATTGAAACCATAAAGATCCATCTGGCGGAGTTGACGTCAAGTGATAGGACACCTGATATCTCTAAAAGAATCCTGGACATCAAGAATGAGCTGGAAAGATTATTGGAGTTGGAAGAATAGTACTGGTGGCAGCGCTCTCGTATTAATTGGCTCACAGGTGGGGACAAAAATTCTCGGTTCTTTCATGTATCTACCATCAAGAGAAGGTAGCGGAATCGAATTTCTTGTATCAAGGATGATGGTGGTAACTGGTTAATGGAAAAGAACGCTATCTCGCAGAATATTGCCAGCTTCTTTCAGAACCTTTTTACTTCATCTAATCCACACTCAATGGAGGCTGTTTTGAATTTTATTGATCCCAAGATTACGGCGGTTATGAACCAAAGCCTTATGTCTCCAGTCTCAAGGGAGGAGATTAAAGTTGCAGCTTTCAGTCTGGGGAGCTCTAAAGCGCCGGGACCTGACGGATTCTCTGGTATTTTTTATCATTCTGCATGGCCTGAGATTGCTGACTCTGTGTGTTCTTTGGTCAATGAGTTTTTTGCAGGTAACTCTGTTTTAGATGGGATTAATATGACTAACATCACTTTAATTCCTAAGATTCAGAAACCTGAGCATGTCTCTCAATTTCGCCCTATTGGCCTTTGTAATTTTTCCTATAAAATTATTTCTAAGATTATGGCCAATAGGATGCGCCCCTTGCTTGATGAATGTATTTCCCAGAACCAGAGTGCATTTGTTCCTGGCCGTTGTATTCATGATAATATCATTATTGCGCATGAGGTCTACCATTATCTTCGGCGTAAGTATTCTGGGGGTAGGTATGAATTTGCACTTAAGATGGATATGAGTAAAGCTTATGATCGGGTTGAGTGGGTTTTTATTGAGAATGCTTTGCTAAGATTCGGTTTCTGTACAGAGTGGGTGTCTCTAGTTATGAAATGTGTTCACTCTGTTAGCTTAAATATCTGTCTGTCTGGTGAAAACATTAAAAGCTTTTTGCCTACTAGAGGTATCCGACAGGGAGATCCCCTCTCGCCTTATCTCTTTATCATTGCTGCTGAGGTACTATCTATTATGATTACCAAGAGTCAGATTGATAAAAGGTTGATTGGTGTTAAATTAAGTAATAGATGTCCAGTTCTGACGCATGGTTTTTTCACTGATGATGCTCTTTTATTTATGCGTGCTACTCACAAAAATTGTATTGCTCTGGTAAATATATTGGATTTGTATTGTGCAGCTTCGGGTCAGGTAATTAATTTAGACAAATCTAGTATTTTCTTCTCTTCTAACAGCCCTCCTGCAGTGAGAAGTATGGTGAGCGGAATGTTACATATCCCAACAGTGGAAGATCCAGGTAAATATCTTGGTATCCCAAGCACCTGGGGAAAAACTAAGACCCAAGCGTTGGCATACATCAGAGAACGGGTGGCGACTAAGATTCAAGGCTGGAGTCATTCTCTTTTATCCTTTTCGGGGCGCGAAGTAATGATCAAAGCTGTGATCCAGGCCATTCCAATCTATCCGATGAATTGTTTTAGATTTCCTATCAAGACTTGTAAGGAGATAAATAGCCTAATAGCTAACTTCTGGTGGGGCGGCAAGGCTTCTGGAGGCAAGACCCACTGGAAATCATGGCAAGTCTTGACCGGCGGTAAGGGATCGGGTGGTATGGGATTTCGGGACCATCTGAAAATGAATGATGCCTTGTTAGCAAAGACGGCATGGAGGCTTATGCAGAGACCTAATGATCTATGGGCTTGGGTGTTGAAGAGTGTGTATTTTCCAGAAGGTGAATTCATTGATGCTGAGATTGGTTATAAGGCATCCTGGTGCTGGTCTAGTATTTTGGATGGGAGGAATTTCCTTAAGAAAGATCTGAGGTGGGACATTGGAGATGGCTCAGCGATCAGGATTTGGGGGGACCCGTGGGTTCCTGGAGATGTTTTCCCTGCAAGGCCCCGTACTACAGATATCCCAATTATTTTGGAGGGTAGAGTTTGTGACCTGATAGTTGATGGGCAGTGGAATCTTTCCCCCATTAGTTCATATGTATCTGCTAGTGTGTTGGAGGCCATATATAATATCCCTATCCCCTCCAACGGTCTACGAGATAAGCTGGTGTGGACTGCGGCCAGGGATGGAGTGTATACTGTGAAGCTTGGTTATCATCGCCAAAAGGATAGTAAATCTGTTATTGGAAGGAAAGCAGGCTCCTCAACTGTTATTCATCCCCGTTGCTGGAAGTTAATCTGAAAGATTAAAGTGATTCCGAGGGTACAACAGTTCATATGGCGTCTCTTGAATAGTGCAATTGCCACTAACGCCGCTCTGGTTCGCCGTCGAAGGTCAAAGGATAGTCGATGCCCGATTTGTGCAAAGGTGGATGAAACTATTGAACATGTATTCTTTCATTACTCATGGACTAGATGTGTCTGGTTTGGCTGTTCTCTTGGTGCTAGAATTGATATTTCAAGTATCTCTAATTTCAATGGGTGGTGGACTTCTATGGTAGAGTCGAGTTCGCTGACAAAGCAGGATCTTGCGTTGATTTGTTGGATTCTGTGGTATATGTGGAAGGCGTGGAATGAATTTATCTTTGAGCATAAACAACCAAATCCCGGTTATGTTATTGAATTGGCCCGGAAAAGTAATATTGAGTTTTGGGCTAAGGGTGTGAAAGGGGGTATGGATCGTATAGGGTCGAGGGGCTGTGATAGTCCTGGCTCTACATGGTCCTCCCCGGCACCTGGCTGACTGAAGATTAATTGTGATGGTGCCTTTTCTTCTCATGGAACGGATGCCACGATTGGGGTAATTTGTCGTGATTCTCTCTGCTCGTTTAGATGGGGCTTTGTTGATAAGGTCAAGTCCATATCGGCATTCATGACTGAAGCCTTAGCCCTCAAGAGGGCCTTGCTTTTGGCTTTAGATCTCGGTCATGATATGGTGGTTTTTGAATCTGATTGCCTTCCTCTGATATCGTGTGTGGAATCTAAGTCTCCAGACTCATACGACTGGTGGTGTAGGAGTATTATCCATGAGATCATTGGTCTTCTGTCTTCTAAGGTTGGGTTTTCTTTGTCCTTTTCCCCGAGAGGGGGCAACTATGCTGCGGACTTTCTGGCAGCTGAAGCTTATAAAGGGGTGTGCCCGATTGGGTGGGTTCAACGACCAGCACCTGCTTTACTATCTCTTCTAACCTTAGATGCTCAAAAGGCTGGGTTGACGGTGGACACTCTCCAGACTTCCAGCTTGTGTTTCGTTGGGGGCTAACTGTTTTAGTCTTCTTTTATAGTTCACCATTGGTGGCTTCTCCTAGCGTTCTCTTTTTTGGTTTTTCTGCTCTGTCTTCTTGTTATGTCCTTTGACTATTTGTAATGTGACATTTACTACTTTAATGATATAGCTTCTCCTTTCGACCAAAAAAAAAAGGGATACTTAAAAAAAAAAACCACCAGCAAGAGCAATATCATTATCATTTTCAGTGGTCTGGTTGTTTTATCTATATCTATATTTTTACATATAATCTTTGCTTATAATTTATATAAAAATATTAAAAAACTTGAACAAGTGGAGCTTATAATTTAGTTAAAAGCCTCATATAAGTGGAACAATCACCATTAATAATTTTTAAGATTTTTTTTAATTGAGATTTAATATCATTTTCCCAAAATAAAAGGTATAGTTCGGACGCACAAAATGCTCTTAGAACTTTTTGGTAATTGTATATTTTTTATAATCTCATAATGATTTTTTAAATTAAAAGGCATGTGCAAATGAAATAATACAATACGGGTAAAAAACAATGTTAATTACTATTGTGGATTATTGTCATAATATTTTCAGGGTTAAAAGGGTAGGATATGAAAAAAAATCAGTTTTCCTGTGGGAGCATAACACCAAATCAATAATGAGAATCACAAAATTCAATTATAGATAGAAACAGAGCATCAAAACAAACATGCACGCAACAAAGCCTACCCACGTGTTTGTGTGTAATACATAAACAGCGCCGCTCTCTTCCTTGAATACAAGATATGGGGGCAGTTGTAATTGGGCCCGCGGGTAGCCCTATCTTAGCCCCATAAAAGTGGGGGTTATTTTGGGCTAGAGCCAAAAATAACCCCATCTTATGGGGGCTAAAAATATGGGGGTTAAGGATGGGGCTCAGCCCGTTTTGACAGCTCTATAGATAATGAAAACCAAGCTAATGGCCCTACAGTTTGTGGCATATAAGTTCTACCCATAAGAGGATTAGCTTGGTTTACAACCTCAAAATGAATGAAGGTGATCATTTCAAGAATTTTTATTTGCTTCCTTAATTTTATGCCTGTAGCAGCAGTACATCGCCAACTTGAAACTATTACAAAATTCCTTAAGGGGGTCGACGAGGGAGCAGAAATGTTACTGAAGATTTTTTGCTTTGACCAATTACTTTCCAAGAAAGAAAGCGCGGAAAGCGGGAGATAATTTGACCCTGGAGCTGAAGGAAGTTGACCACAGCCTCCAGCACAACACACATGACACATTGTACCTTGAGTAGATCTAAAGTGTTCAACAGTAGTAGTTGCAACTTGTTTGTCAAAAGAACAGTCGAGTCTTGAGACTTTTAAAATAGGTAAGAGTAACAGTGACAACGAAAGTGCAAACCAATTTCCTGAATATATAATTAAGAAACCCGCATCATTTCCAGGAAGGCGTGTCAAGGGTAGATACGTCATTTGAGCCAAGCCGCGTAAACTGTGCTCTGCTCTGGGGCGCCATTAACCCCTCCACCCAACCCACTAGCAGCGTGGGCACTGCCTTTCCCTCACTTTCAGCTGAAGCCCTTCACTTACCCACTTCACAATTTGGAAACCCCCAAGAACCTTCCTTCCTTCCTTCCGTCGCTCTCAATCTCTCAATACATATAACCCAATCCCATTCCTCTTTCCACCATTCTCTCTCCCTCTTCACTTACTTCATCCAACATCGCACCTCATTATGGGTAACGGCGGCCTCAATCACAACGAACAAGATGCCAAGAGCTTCGCTCTCAGCGGCAAGATTATGCTTACCACCATCGTCATTTTATTCTTCATCGTCATCCTGATGATTTGCCTCCACCTATATGTTCGCTGCTTTCATTTACAAGCTCGCCGCCGCCAACGCCGCCACCGCCGCCGCCGCCGCTCTCACCTTGTATTCTACCAAGACTCCGCCGCCGCTCCTGTCCTGGCCTCAACGCGCGGTCTGGATTCATCTCTACTCATGTCTCTCCCCGTCTTTGTCTACTCTTCCAAGACCCACACCGAGCAGGTTGAATGCCCAGTATGCTTGTCCGAGTTCGAAGAGGGCGAAACGGGTCGAATTTTGCCCAAATGCAATCACAGTTTTCACGTTGACTGCATCGACATGTGGTTTAAGACCCACTCCACGTGCCCCACATGCAGGGCTGCTGTTGAACCCGCACCGGCAGACGCCAATCGACCTGAAGTGGTTATTACTGTGGTTGATGAACCGGAAATTCCTGAACCGGGGTCCACTTCTGGTCTGTGCTCGGAGTGCCAGCACGAAGGGAGGGATGAAGTTCGAAGTGGCCGCACGGTTTGTTCGTCGTCGTCTTCGACTGAGTTAGGGCGGAAGCCATCGTCACTGGTGGGTGTGACCTTGGAGGTGCCCAAGAGGAGCGAGAGCTTTGGAACCGAGTCGCCGTCGACTCAGTCACCGTTCAGGTCGCCAATGAGTCGCATGCTGTCGTTCAAGAGGATGCTTAGCAGAGATCGGAAAGCAAACCTTTCACCATCGGCGGGAGGCAGCGGATCTGGGAGTGAGATAGAGAAGGATGGAGGAGGGGGAGAGGAGACGCAATGAGGTTGAGATGTGGACTAGGAGGAGCTGACTCTGGTGTCGCTGACGTGGCGATATATCATTCAAAGTCAAAGATCATATTAAAAACAAATACCCTGTTTGACTGTTGACTCTCCAACTCATGGACGTGGTAGGAGGCGGTGAGAGGGTGACAGAGTTGAGTCCAGTGTCCACTCCTGCAGACTGCAGCCGTATTGGAAGTTTGGAACTGGAACTGGAGTGTTGTTTATTTTTTCGATTATTTGGTGCGAGTACTAGTTTTCCATTACATTCTTTTTTCCCTTGGCGGTGGATAATTAGATTTTATACATAAAGTTTGTGCCTACACCGTCTCATGTCATGTCTGCTAGTACTACAATTTTGTCAATATTTTTGCACATAATATATCCAGATTTTTTTTTTAATACAAATATTTCCAGAATTCAATTGCATGTTTGCTGTTCAGCTCTTGTTGATATCTTCCTAGACAACTTTGGGCTTTAATCCAACTCCTGAAATCCATACTTTACTTTGAAAAGAAAAAAAATTATATATCCATAACCATCAAGGTTCACATGTTACAAATAAATATAGAACATAAACTTTTACATACAAAATGAAGATATGACAATTTGACAACTGAAAAATTTTAAAGTCGAACGAGTATTGCAATGCAATTTTATTTATTTAATACTGATCTTTTTTGTCTTTAAAAAACGTGTCACCAATTGGTTGGCACCTCTTAGTATTGGCTGAGAAAGAAAGAAGCAGACGAAATCTGCAAGGGTAAAGTACCCCTTTCGGTCTTTAATGTGGCCATTACGCAAAATTATATAAATTATACAACAGTATATATATTTAATTAAACTCGTTTTTCATGGATCTATAATACTTGTACTCCCTCTAGTCTTTATTATAAAGCACAAACTAACAATTCTTACAAATCAATAAAAACAGTTAAAATAAATAAAGTTGTCCTTAAATTTAAGTAACTTTTGATATTATCTCTACTAATTGCACTAACATCTAATATTATATTAATTATTATTTTTACCCACTACACTTATTAATTATGGGTATACATAAAAAAAATGATAATATTTTCGGTGTTGTAATTGAATTGTTAATTAATTTATTCAATTGATTAATTTATCTTTCAATTTACAAATTTTTGGTAATGACAACGCCTACTTAGACGAAAACATTAATTTAATTCGAGATCTTTTGACTAAACATATTCTTCAACACATAAATGAATAAAGTTTATTTTAGATGGTAGTCATTAAGACAAGTTTTGTACTCCCTCCAATCCTATCTATAGGAACACTTTTGTAGTGGAAATTGCACTATAAAAGTGTTTCTATAATGGACCGGAGATAATACATTTTGTAGTGATTATTGTACATAGTAGTAGTTAAAAATATAATGGAAAAAAAAAACTTTTCAGTGTCTGTTGTTCAAAAACAAACACCGTAAGTTGCATGCTTATAAGTTCATTTTTGTATGAACGTTATTCCCAAATTTTATTACATCACTCATATAAGCATCTTTTGAAAAAGGAAGTTGAAAGAATATAAAAACCTTAAATTTCTTTATGTAGTAATGGGAAGTTTAATCCTCCACAAGCGTTTACAACATCATCTTGAGAGGTAGCATGTTACAAGGGACGTGCTCCATCCATCCCACAGTATAGATACCTTTTGCATTGCTCGTGCATTTTAGTTTATCATGAACTCCTCACTCATCTTTATTTGTAAACAACTCTGGTTTAGTCAATTTGTCCGCATATGTGAAGTGAGCGAGTGGCATATCTGCATATGAGAAGTGAGCTCTTAATTGTCGTTTTCGCGGCAATGCGACTATTGGTTTTAGTTGGAGGAACGTCTACACGCTTTCCATCACCACCACTAATAGTGCATGGGCACGTGGAGAGAAAAAGGGTTCCGTGGGGTATTCTTCCTGCAGCAGGGAGAAATTTCCTACTTAAGAATTTCATTAAGATTAATATAATATTTCCAAAATCTGGGCCAGTCTCTGTGTATTCGCACATACTATATATATGGAGTATATATATAGCTGGTGGGATGAAGATGATCACTAACTGCCCGGGCAGGTCACACCTAATTAGAGGAATACAAAACCAATCCATTAGATGATATTGATGCCCAAACAAGACGAACACGTAAAGATGGGAGCTGTTGTTTAATTACCACCCAAACCACAAACATGAAGGGCAGCTCATCTACCAATAGCGTTTCTCAAAGTCTTATTTAATTTGAGAATCAATACATGATACCTATCTATGGTTGTTCATCCCTCCCAACAACTGCAACTGCCTCCATATTATGCTTGCACACTGCATTGTCCAATATTATTACTGCTATCAACTCAAGCTCATGCTCACTACGTACCAGTAATAATAAGTTGATCCCACGAATAAATACTACAAAACAACAACAACAAGAATAATCATAAGATCCAGAAACAAGCCTCATAGAAAGACACCATTATTATTATCTTGAATCAGAGAGCCATTATATTGGCGATCGATAAGAGCTACTCTTCAACTAAATTCTCTCAGCAGCATCGTCTTCCACCTCCTCCTGCTCGCAAAATTCTTGCATATGAGCCAAAATTATCCATAATATTAAGCCCAGCTCACTCACAAAAGTAAACTATTTTTGTGACTTGGCTATCACTAAGCCTCTTTTATTTATTGGCTCATTTAGCACGTGCTTGACTATGATTGCTCGTAATAATATGAGGATATCCGTTATTCATGACAGCCACACCTTGAGGTTGTAGGCGAATTCGCCCAGATTGGCCCCAGTTCGAACTCATCCACCTTATCAATGGAGTCATTAATGTTCTTCAACTCATAACCAAACACCTCCCAAATAAGGGTGATAAATGCGTCTGGTTCTCTCCTTTTTTTTTTTTGGAAAAAGATCAATACCATTAAATAAAAAGATATCACATCATGTTTCTACAATCATGACTGGGCATGATTCCAGAGAATTGAAAATATTACAGTGGATTTCTTCAACGCAAAGGAAATTCTTCAGAGAAATGAGTAAGAAAAAAGTACAGATATGACGGTTCCGTTTTCTTTTTTTTTGAACACTATGACGGTTCCGTTTTCAAACTATATTAATTTAGCATATTTTAATTCAAGGTAATATTTCGATTTCAATCAGCATTTTGTTCCTCTATCAATTAAAGTTTCGAGAATGTTTTCTTTTAAACGATAAAATGGACCAAGGTAAAATGCTTACCGCTAAATTGGAAGAATAAACTGAGAAAACCGTATTTGATACGAAACAAGATAATGGAGGCAATTGATATCCTTTCTTTTTGTTTTTGTTTTGGGAGGGGGGGGGGGGGGTTATTTTTTAGTAATTAAACGTACACGCACATGGTTAAAATCAAAATGCGACCTTACATATGAGTTGGCTTCTTTTTTGCACAACAAATGAACTGGCTTCTTATTATCACACAGCAGGGTCAGGTAAAATTAATGCCAAAACAGTAGCAACCACTTGGGCGTGTTTTGGAAAAGCAACCTTGCGAGGCTTGGATCATCGAGTGAGTTTCTGGCTTTTTATTCTCGATCGTAGTCATAATAGACATTTTATTTCCCTGTTCCAGTGCCGAGAACAAATACATACATCAACTTAAAGCTTGGCCCTCTGCAATTCTAACTTGGCTATGGTGCCTAGGTGGACTTCATCTGGACCGTCTGCGATTCTCAATGTCCTTGCTGATGCCCACAGATGCGCCAGCACCGTGTCAGATGATACGCCAGCTCCTCCATGCACTTGGATTGCCGTGTCAAGCACCTTAAGTGCCATATTTGGTGCAGCCACCTGCTCCAAAACCAGGAGTAAGCATGGGGTTGACAGAAAAATCAGCTTTCCTGATTATGAGTGAAATTACAGTAACCCACAATCTAGGGAATGATTTTGCATTACAAAGTACTAAGAAAGAATTACCTTGGCCATGGCTATAATCCCCCGTGCTTTTTTGTTCCCTATCCTATCAAGCTGATCAGCTGCTTCCAACACCAACAATCTTGTCTTCTCTAACTCTATTCGACACTATACCCAAAAAAAAAAACATGTAAGCAAGATTCTGTATGATGTCACATTGGGAGAAGTTTCTATCTTTGACCTTTCTAAATACCCAGTCCTATAAGATAATATGTCTCAGCCTCTCACTGATCAAACAATCAAAGTAATAAGTTTATAGCACATAGACAAATATGAACCTTGGCCATATCAGAAAGAAATGAACCATGTTGAGCAATCAACTTCCCAAATGTTCTTCGATTCACAGCCCTTTCAACCATCATCTGCATGCCCCTCTCAGCGGCACCTATCAGTCTCATACAATGGTGCAGCCTTCCAGGGCCTAGCCTACCCTGTAAGAATACAAGTCAGTACCTGACTCCATGGAAGGTCAAACTCATGGACCACATTTTGTAACTTTCAAGTAGAACTACAATTTAGTTGCTCAAAGCATGGTCAAGTTGGGGATAAGACACTAAAATCTATCACATGCTAGCATCATCATGCCACTGAATGGGAAAGTTTATTAAACTTACTTGAGCAATTTCAAATCCACGTCCTTCGCCCAGTATTATATTCTTTGCTGGCACTTGCACATTGTCAAAAGTGATTTCTGCATGCCCATGAGGTGCATCATCAAAGCCGAACACCATTAATGGTCTCCTTATGTGAACGCCGGGAGTTTTAATATCCACTAAGATCATAGACTGTTGTTTGTGCTTAGCTGCATTGAAGTCAGTTTTCCCCTGTGCACATTTCCTCAATTAAACTATACTGACCGGTAGCACAAGGGATATTATCATTGCAATGCTTTTCAACCAAATACTCACCATGACTATCAGAAGCCTGCACCTTGGATCCATGGCACCACTAGTCCACCATTTTCTTCCATTGATGATATATGAATCTCCTTGTCTATTTACAAACAAAAATGATGAAAAAGTTATATATGTGTGTGCGCGCAGGTCTTTCTAACAAAAGCTTGGCTCAAACTTGTGCTTAGTTAATTTGCTAATTAATGCATTTATATCGCCTAAAAGGCTTTCTTGGCTGCATGTGAGTATCTTTTAGGAAAATAAAAATTTGTAATAGTTCTACCTTCTGATAGAACACTCAATATTGGTTGCATCAGAAGATGCAACACGTGGTTCTGTCATTGCAAATCCAGACCTAATCTTCCCCTCGAGCAAAGGAATGAGCCATTCTTGTAATTGCTCTTTATTTCCGTAGCGCAATAAAACCTAATATGTAATGTAACGAGTTACAACTAGAACAAACAAAAAATGCAATGAAAGTAGAAGAGGTGTTGATCCACGTGACACAGAATCTAAGAGAAGAGAGTATAAGAACATGATAGGGGGTAAAATCATTCAATTACTGCTCAGCCTTGCTTATGTACGTGTCACTTACCTCCATATTACCTGTGTCAGGTGGATTACAATTGAACACTTGTGGAGCCCACATAGAACGACCCATGATCTCACAAAGGTATCCATATTCAAGGTTTGTGAGACCAGCACCCCATAACCAGTCATATGCATCACCAGAGAGGTCATTATTGATTCCATCAAGGAGTATACTTTTTGCCCTGGCGGCACTGTCAATCTGCATAAAAGCAGAAATATTACAAACTCAAAGCATATTAATTTCAAAAGGCAATTAGTGCAGGAAGAAGAACCACAGTTGGCAAATAATTACAATTTACAAGCCTTGTATGTATTACAGTCACTCTTCCTTATTTCTCCAAATCTCCTTTCCTATAAAATTGTACATTTAATGGTTCATATCCTGATCATTTACCACCAGACTTTTTATGAAGGACATTGGACATACTTATTAAATTCAAACATAATATTTCCCCCCCCCCCCCCCCCCCTATTTGTTAAACCTTCAGCACGGTCATCCTGCTATTTAGTGCACTTTTTTCACCGAGGCTTGAGCAGAGGTACTTACCAAATAGCACTCAAACACAAAAGTTTAAAAGTAAGAATCTCATACAAGGCTCTAGAAATATTTAGTTTTAACTCATTGCAATGGAAGTTACCGACTTTCCAGTATAATAATATTAAATATTGGATGGTATAGAAAACAAAATAGTAAACCCTTATACCTCAGATCAAAATAAGCAATGTTCATCTCTAACATGGAGTATATGGAGGAAGGACTCAACATAATTCCAAAGCTTAAAAAACCTGATGGAAGATTTCAACAAAATACAGATAAATTATACGACTGAAGAGCTTAATGAGAAGCATACAGGTATCCACAAATTCCACAGGCCTTCTTTCTTAGCCAACTCTTTTAATTTCTCCTCCATAGGGTGAACAGTCCAACGTGATGCAGATTGAGCAAGTTCATAAAATTCTTTTTCCATTGGGTATATGTGTTCTTCCATGAACTTGATTAGTCTGTTCTTCAGCTGCAAAACCTTTTTTCTAGGAACAAACTTTCCCACATTTGAAAAGCCGTGCATATCATCCTCATCCACAAATCCTTTTGAATAGCCTTGTGCATTTGCATCTGATTATTAGAGAGTTAATGAAACAGCTATTTAGGGTATATTAATTCTCTTGAAAAATAATTGGGCATCCAATGAGCACAGAATTAATTTGAGCCAACTTGCATGTAAACTCCATAACAGTTCAATGGTCTACCTACAGACGGAGGACTTTGAGGAAGCACAGCTTTGCGCTCAATAAATTCCCAAGCAGCATCTATTAGACCGTTTGCAAGTAGCTCCGTGTAACGAGCACGCTCACCCCCTGAAGCATTTCCCTAGAATGAACAGAAAGAAGGTAAAAATGTGAAATATAACCTCCCATGATAAAAGCAAGCATCCCCAACAAATCAAGATACCTTGATCCATCTATTATACACTCCTGCATAGATTGAAGCCCCACGAAAACAAGAAAAGGCAACATAGAACTTCCACTCAGCAACAGGCCATTTTCTTCCCTGGCATAAAAAATTTCTCTACTCAGTTTTTCCAATTTTAATGATAACAGGATATAATTCAAACACTATTTCATTGCCCATATCCAGGCCATGGTATGTGTCTGGACTGCGCATATTATCTATAATAACATGGTTTATAAACAGGCTAAATCTCAATACAAGATTTTTTTTTAAAAGAAAATTAAGCAACTTCTTCATCCCAAGTAGGAGAGCCAAACGAGCTTTCCTTGATTGAAGCCTGAATATTCCATGCAAGATTTTTTTTTTTTTTGAAAAAAATTGAGCAAATATGACAATATTGTGTTATGGTGCTTACTGATAGAGAGCAGTATTCAGCCAAATATTCAGATGGTGAAGGAATTCCCGGGATTCCAAGGTGTTCCAGACCTTTATACATTTTGTCACGCCCAATGTCTGCAATATAAGGCTGCAAGGAAACCATGAATTGAATAGGCGAATCCATTTTTTAATTGAAAGAAATAAAGATAATATTATATGCCACATAATGTAGCGAATAGCGATATAAGCAGCAATGTTGATTCAGATTCTATATGCTACATACCAAACAGCTGTAAGCAACATCACACATTTGGTTACCAAGGGTTGACAATTCCCAATCAAGCACACCAATGACTCGATCCTGCAATAGAAATAAATATGATAAGGCATAGAGTTTGCTGTTAATCTTGACACTGCCTAGAGTGAAATTTCTGTCCTTCATCTAACTTGGACCATGAACTGACAGAAATATCTATGGATTGATAATACCACCAAAGAAAAAGCAATAACGTTATTATTAATTAAAAATCAAAGGAAAATGAGTATTCTTATTATTTGCATCATACCTCAGTGGGATGAAAAACAAGATTATCAATGCGAAAATCTCCATGGACTAGGCCAGCTGTTGCTCCTGAAGAATCTTCAAGTGGAATATGATGCCGAAGCCAATCAATCAGTGCGAACATTTTTGGATTACTTGCAGGCTTACCCTCACTGGTCGAAGCAATATATTGCTTGGCCCACCTCTCAACCTAAGATTAACAGAGTATCAATAATTCCTATAAAATTGTAACAATTAAAATTAATCATATCCCTCTTTTTAAACAACTAAACAAAAATACAAGGGGTGCTCAACCTTTTAAATAACACAACAAAGAGCACTTCCGCAAATTATTTCACATATTATGCAGTAATAATGGTTTAATGCAAGCCAATTTGTACCAGCAAATTTCAGGACATAATCTTGACCATACATAAATAATCATTTCAGTTTGAAATCATTTGTAAACAGATTCACCTGTCTTTTACAATAATTGTTATGCCGCCCATATTTTCCCAGTCCAATGGAGTTCACATCAACAGAATGTAAGGAAGCTAAAGTTTTGGCAGTTTCCCGGTAAATTGCCTTCCTCTTTTCTGGTGCCAAGCCCTAAAATCAATGCATTAACATGACATATTTTAGTGAACAGGCCGATAGTAATTTGGAATTCACAGTGAGAATGTAAGAAAAGATAACCAAATCTAATGAACCATCAAACGGATTTAAAATATTTAAATCATCAATCATACTGGTAGCTTGGGGTCAATAAATATGCGTCCGTCCAAATATTCCATGAGGTAAAAATCTGTTCCAATTATGCTAGGATCATTGCAAAAACAGAAAGCCTTAGGAACTGGAACTTGGGTGTAAGTGCCTAACGCCTGGATAACCTGAACATGAGAAAACAAAAAAGAAACTGTTACTCATTCAACATACTGATATTATTTAGTACTAATCCCAACAACTGAACGAAACCAAGCGACCTATTCAAGCGTATTGTCAATTTTTTAAGTACTGACACCAACATGAAAGCGTATCCTCAATGCAAAAAAGTAGACTTGCAAGGAAACATTAACGTAAAGTACAAGAATTTCATCGAACCCCATAAAAAAACCTGGAATTCCCTGTCGATGGCATGAGCTGATGCCAACAATTTTCCTGGAGGCCTCTTCCTTAGTACATAACGCTTCACCGCGTCCCCTGAGCCGACTTCCAGCAAGTAGGTGGGATTCGATTGCCCGTGCCCAAACTACAGTTTACCCATGAGAATGTAAAGTTAAACAAGAAAACAATTGCCCAAAACCAGCACAAAACAAGAAAATCCCCGAAAACAAAAAAGCCTGAAACATATAAGGAGCCGACCTGGAAGACAACGAAATGAGAGGCAGAGTGGGGGAAGCCTGAGATATTGGCGGACGCATAGCGAAACAAGGCGCCGAGATCGAATTCCTTAGGTGGGTTCACATGGTGGACAAGCTCAGATGTTCTACTCGCCATACCCAACTTCGAATTTTACCGCGATCGTCAAAATCAATGATCCGGGGATTCATTGCCCGCGTTTTTATATATGGATATATTGTGTGTGTATTAATATTTTATAATGCCGAAGGAAGATGTGTCACGGAACTCGAGGAAGAACGGACGACGTTCTGTCATTTTGTCACCTTGAAAGATTTTTTAAAATGGACAATATCAACAGTCAACACATATGGATGGAGAAGTTCCTAGCCCGTTGGTAAAATCGAGACATCATTATTTCGCTGTTACTCTTGAATTGCATACAATTTTTTCAATTGTTTTAAATTTCTTATTTATTTTAAAATTAAAATACTCTGGGAGAGATAATATATTGGGTTAAGGTGCGGATATGCCAATGATGTATTATAGTAGGAGCAACTAGCACAAAAATCTTTTGAGTGTACCATAACTACCAACAAACTATTAAAAATTTTAAAAAATCACAACGCCGTGAATTGGTAATATAACTGCCGTTTAAACAATTAGTGAAAGAAAACTTTGACTGGAGTTGATGACGTGGCGCAAAAAGAAAAGGAAGATGTGGCAGGAAGCTGAGCACTAGGGATCATCTTCATCCTTTAGAAACACAAAACACAGGGCAGAGATTCACAGGGGGCATCGTGGAGCTTGGAGTTCAGAACCTTTGACCATTCCTCCTTGGTTGCCGGCGACTCTCACCTTCACCACGCGCCGGCCACCTTCTTCTCTCAACCACCATCACATTTGTCACCGATGAAGCTTTAGAGACCCAACAGCGACAGATCGAAACAAAAAGAAATTTGTTAAAAATTAATTTAAAATAAGAAAAGAATACAAGATAAAGTAAGCACTGTCTCTATGATTGTGTTATGAAGAGAAATTTGCTGGAAGAAGAAGAAGAAAAAAAAAAAAGACCACCATTAAGAAAAGGATACTCACATGTTTCTTTTCTTTCGGTGAAAGCAACGTAAAATCATAAATATGTTGGTAGGTAAGGTTTGGTTGGAATTGGAGCTTTGACTCTATCTGGAAATTCTGCCTATTGAAGCATCTTAGCTCTAAGGCTGATAATCCCAGTCAGAGGCTGTCAACTTAATAAAGCCAAAAGAAGAAGAAACGTAGTTGTTGAAGCACTCATTCTTTGATTATTTATTTTTCAATTACACTCAAAATCCACAATCTCAAGTGCTTAACCTGCTTGTTCAAAACATCTCGGAGGAATTAGTTACATACTTTGCTGCATTAAAGACAGTTTGCAAATAGAGGGAGCTTCAAGCATACTTGTTTTGTTCAATTTCAGCCCTGACGCCGAGATACTCAGCTGCCCCATCCATGACCAAGATACCCAGCCCTGATGCCGACATTTTTTGCCTTCACTTTCTTTCCTGTCCGGCTCAAGCCCCACGAAGAACAAAAAGAAAAGAAGACCGACATTGGCAACAATATCCACATCTTCGCGCCACGTGATCAACTCTAGTCAAAGTAACACTGTTACTGTCTCTAAAGCTTCACCAGCGACAAATGTGATGGTGGTTGAGAGAAGAAGGTGCTTGGCGCCTATGGTGGTGAAGGCGAGAGTCGCCGGCGACCAAGGAGGAATGGTCAAAGGTTCTGAACTCCAAGCTCCGCGATGCCCCCTGTGAATCCGTCTCCCTCGTGGCTCTGCCTTGTGTTTTGTGTTTCTAAAGGATGAAGATGATCCCCAGTGCTCAGCTTCCTGCCACATCTTCCTTTTCTTTCTGCGCCACGTCATCAACTCCAGTCAAAGTTTTCTTTCATTGATTGTTTAAACGGCAGTTATATTTCCAACTCACGGCTTTGTGATTTTTAAAAATTTTTATTAGTTTGTTGGTAGATATGGTACACTCAAAAGATTTTTGTGCCAGTTGCTCCTATTATAATACTTCATTGGCATATCCGCACCTTAACCCTAATATATTTTATGAAATGTAAGTGACAAAATGCTTTATTAAATTAAAATTTTGAATTTTTTTCTTAAACCGATAGTGAATACCTATCTCTATAAAATTAAACTAAGTGAGATTTGGGGCTCATCAACCATGATGACTCTTTATCATTGTTGTCAAACTCGCGAGTTAACTCTCCGAGTTTACCATTTTTACGCTTCTAGCTTACAAAAACGAATCGAATCAGTGGTAAATTCGTGCTAGTTGTAAACTCGGTTAAACTTACGAGTTTATGCACCGAGTTTATTGTTTTATGGATTTTGGTAAATCTGAGTTTACCAACATGTTCCTCATGGAAAATGGAGTTGGAATATGTTGGTGAATGAATTTCTAAAAGGATTTTCAAACATAAAATAACAAGCTCTTTAAAGATGTGAGAATTGCCAGTTCTGGAAAATCCTGGGCAGCAGTGATTGTTTAATGGTTATAAAATAGCAAATGAAGTCTAATGGTCATGAAATATTACAGGGTTAAAGTAGACATCCCAACCTTCATTTTGGTATATAAGTTTGTAACTTTTCAAGATGTCTACTAGGATAAATAAATTTTGTAAAATAGCCCAGAATCAGAAACATTGCCTCTGACCAGCGAATGATATTTTTACACAGAAAAATAATGCATGTGTTTTTGGCCTTTGGGAGTATTTTTATTAAAAACTAGACATGTCAAAGGTTCAATGGCCACTGGAATCATACAAAAATGATTTTTCTAGAATTAATGGTGAATTTTTTAAGTTAAAGCATATTCTCTAGAATTTTTGGAAAATAGTCGAATTTTATGAAAATAAAAGGGGATATATTTACTTTATTTACGGTCCGCACGTGTCTGGAGTAATTTCCAAGCACTGGGAAAATAAATTTTGGACAATTGCGAGGTAGTAACTGTTTACTCACATACTCTATGTTACTTTGTATGTTTATGGTGCCGTGATTGAGGATTGGGCTATAGGGCCTAGTGGATTGTGTGTCCTTGGGTCGCTATCGTAGGGCCTAGTGGATTGTGTGTCCTTGGGTCGCTATCGTAGGGCCTAGTGGATTGTGTGTCCTTGGGTCGCTACCGAACCGTTGATGTATTCAGTATGGTTAGGGTTTGAGTCCTTGGCTATAGTTGTTTTCTTAGCGCTGAGTATTTTTGGGGACTTGCCTTGGTAAGGCAGCTCAATAGTGTATTGATTGTGATTCTAAATGCATGTGGTATGTTTACCATTGTTGTTGTGATTTTTCCTAATTGTGGATTGCATACATGTACTACATATATATTGTATATGAGTTTAATAGTTACTCTAGGGTTCAACTTTGAACTCCAGACTGTGCTAAAGATATAAGTGTTTCTAGCTGAATTGATTGGAGATTTGAAGTCAGGGCATGATTTGAGCAGAGAGTTGAAGAAATAGGGAATGCCCTATCGCCATGTGTATTTTATATTTTGGGATGATGGTATATTTTACTTGATTGCCTGGTATTTAATTTGGGATTATTGTACCTAACCCCTAAGGGGACTATTTACTTTTTGATCATACTTTTACTAGTAACATGTATTCGTCTAAACTGATCATATGTTCTGCCACGTAACACTCTGATGCACGCTAATATGGAAATTTTTAAAGGTAAGGTAACCATTATATAAAGGATCCCTTTAACCCGCCACCCGAAAAAACGAGGCCGGTAGGGGTGTGTAACAGTTTCAAAAGTTATTTTTTATGAGTGAAAACAAAATTTTCCTTACACACTTACCTCATAAAAGCTATTCTTCAAAATTTGGTAATTGAAAAAAGCAAAGATATAGCTGGGTTTAAGTAGAACGCAGGCGCCTCTAGAGTTGTTTTGATTTTAATTGTATTAGTTTTTTTAGAATAGTTTTTAGGGTAAAAGTACAAAAATTCACACGTGCTTTACTTTGAAGAACACCCAACATCACATACTTTTCGGAGGAACAAAAATATATATAAGCTTTAAAAAATGAGGCGAAAATACCACCGACGTTAACAAAACCAAAACGGCTGTTAACTTCTTTTTGTGGGGCCCATAGACGTACCCAGGTCAGCATAATCTGATCTCTATCATCCTACAGCCTTAGCCAGAGAAACTCATAGTCATCTGCATTAGTTACCTTCGCCGGCATTCATGTTTAGATCAACAAAAAATAATCAAAAACCAGTTCCAAAATTCTAAAATCGAAAGATTTGATCGCCATTGTGTTTTCCTGTGATCCAACTCATGTCCTCTGTGATCTCTTCTTGCTTTCGTCCTTCCCATACTTTCGATGATCCTCCTCCTCCGTTCCTCTCGCTCACTAATCCCAACCTCACCACCTATTTGTATCACACCCACCTCAGCTTCGTTTCCCTCACTTGGTCTTGCTTTGTTTTGGGTCGTTCCGAAGAGAAAAAGCAGAGGAAGTATTATATTCAAACGTCCGCTGAGAAAAACTTATAATAATATTCAGAAAATGTAAAATCAAAGTTAGAAGACCATCGTTCAACAACATTATCGTATATTTAAAAGCAAGTCAACTAGAGATGGGATGGAATCTTAGATTCATTATGGCAATGTCTGCAATCAAATATTTCATTGCAACATGGCGCTATTATCCTGCATCTCCTTCTATAGTGTGAACACCTTCAAATTCCAACATCGGTAGCACCTGAATTACTCCATCCGATCCTAATTATAAGAGCTAGTTGACTTTTTTGGAGAGATTAAGGAAGCTAACTAAATTACTTTAGAGTATTTTTATTTTTAATTTTTTCTTCAAACTAATTAATTTAACTAATAAACTAATATATAATCCAAGGATATACAACATATGAAATGATTAAGCAACTTATTTAGCTTCCTTAATTTCTCCAAAGAAAGTCAACCAACTCTTATAATTAGGACCGGAGGTAGTAGTTTTTATTGGCGATTTTCTCGAAAAAGAATCAAAACTCTTCAAATCACAAAAATAAAATTACCCGTAATGGCCAAATCCTGTCTCATAAAGAGAGCTGTCATCTAGCTGAGAAATCCTTGGGTTAACATCTGCAGCTCCACGATGTAGTCCATCGTTCCAGATTTTGCTCTCACTTTCCGTTGAATTTCTGAAAAAGGAATTACGAGGAAAATTAGACAAATGAAGAAAAATTCAGAGGCAGAGTGAGGGACATACAAATCGATTGTGGTTCCGCAGACGATTCCAGACTTTGCTTTAGCATCGACGGCGAAAAGGTCCTTCAGATTAGACGTTTGGAATGGAAATTTCGAGGGAATGAGAAAGTCGAAGTGGATGGGATTCCCGTTCAAACAGAAATTTCGGTCAAACTGAATGTTAACATCAACATTTCCTAATTTGATGGCTGTGGTATTTTTGCCCCATTTTTTAAAGTTTATATGTATTTTTGCTTCTTAGGAAAGCATGTGGTGTTGGACACTCCTAAAAAAAAAGTATATATATATTTTTACCCACTTACCTAAGGTTTTATGATTTACGAGGTAGCATGTGAGGAGAATTTTATCTTGGTTAGTGAAAAATAACTTCTAAAATCATAAGTACAGAGTTATCCAAACACTCAGAAGTCATGATTTCAATTTGGCATTCCTCGTACTGAAGTAACCTACTTGATCTCTGTCTCCCAAAATATGAGGTGTTACAAAACACCTATCCTTTTACAAATTCCAGGTGAATCATGGTAAAAAAAAGTGAATTATATAAACTAAAATTAAAACACGGGTATTAGCATAATTTGTGTTAGATTTTGGTGTCATGGGCCACAGGGTTTGTTCATCGTACCGCTGCCTCAGTTCCACATCTTTTGGAGGCCATGCGCCACAGTGTGGGTTGTCTACTTTTGTTTTGACAATCTTAGACCCTACCAGATGTAATAAACGCTATATGTTTTCACTTGGTGTCATTTTCAAAACGTTAAATAATATAGAAGTTTGACAAAAAATAAAGGGTTAAGGTGTAGATCGAAACACCTAGTACAAAAAAGTTTTGAAGGAACCAAAAGTATCAATCAACAATTAAAAATAGGTAGCTAGTACAATCAACAATTAGAAATATGTAACTAGCACAATGTTGTTGAAATCAAACTAATGGCCGTTTGGTATTAGGATGATCTTCAATGGAGTTTGGTAGCTGAATTTTCAAAACAAACAAATTAGAGAAAGCCACGACATGGGACAGTAGAAAACCAAAAAAGAAAATTGGATTTGCTTAAAAATCGCCGATGAAAGGCTGTGAAGAACATGGAACAAGCCAATGTTTGTAGATATTGTCTGAGCAAAGGACATCGGAGGTGGGTCCGAGTTTCTGGTTGAATCCTCCTGGTATGAAGGTCGGGGCGTCACAAGCTCTCATACTCACCGACAAACGGTGGAGGGAGGTGATGGTGGTGAATCGATGAAACTTTGCTCCACGGCCTTCTCAAGCTTCGTCTATGTTTTCTGGCGAGGAAACGACCAACGGTGGCATGGAAAAAACTGGTAGTCGAGGAAGATGAAGTCCGGTGAAGGAGGGATTTTTCTACGATGCTCCAGCCAGCCAATGCACTTCGTTATTACTGCTACTTCCTTGTCTTCGGCACACTCTTCTTCGTATGAAAAACACGTTAGCTACGTGGGGTTCCATGAGCTTGGCGGACAAATTGTTCCTGAATGGGCTGATCCCCTTTTGGCCCACTTAGAACGTCCTCAGGTTCTTGCTTCCTTACTAGATCTAGAAGGAAAAGAGGATGAAGAAGAGATTGAGGTTCTTGAGTCACACGTTAGAGGCAGAGATTTAAGGCTGAGGGATAAGTCTGTGTGAAGAATCAGATCTGCGCCACCTTAACACTCTCACTAGCTAATTGCACAACGTTCAATTCACACAAAACGGCAATTAGTTTGATTTTAATGTCATTGTGCTAGGTACATTTTTTTTAATTGTTGCTTAGTACTTTTAGTCCTTTCAAAATTTTTTTGTGCTAAGTGCTAACATTTTGTTGCCAACCTACATCTTAACCCTAAAATAAAATGTTAAATAGCTGTAATCAATATTCACAAAAAAAAAAAAAAAAATTGGGGGGAAATTTTGCCTTCAACAAATGAAAGCAACCAATCTTTTAACTAACAAATCTGTTGCTCAACAAATAAATAAAAAGCTGTGTTAGCTTTACCAATTGAGTCCTGGGTATGCACCTCTTTGACCACCCAGAAAACCTCACTCACTTTTTTTCTTTTAACCTTGAAACCTTCCTTAGCTCACACTTCACACAACATTTTATCTACATCTATGTCTATAGAACCTGCAGGAAGGTATTTAGTTTGAAAATAATAAAAAGGTCTGCTCGGGCTCAATACACAGGAAATAATGCAAGTTACGTCTATTATAATTAACTTTCTCAGTTTTGCTTGCCTCTTAATTTCCAGCTAAATAAATGCGGAACCACGGCTCTAAAACAGTTTTTTTTTTTTTTTTTTTGGAGCTGGGAAAAAACAAGTTTAGCATCTTCTAGAAGTTGCTGAGATATTCAGAGTCGGAGACTGCGCCATCTTTTTTTTTTTTACCAAAAAAAAAAAAAGAGCTCCTTGAATGGGGTCCAAACCCAATCATGCTAATCCTCAGCCAGGGGAATTGACTTTATCTGAATAACAGAAACAACAAAAGGTGAAGAGCAAGATGATGGAAGTGCTACATAAAACTGTCAATGATAATTCCTTCACTTGTTAAGGATGGCTCATTCAGTTGTCATTAACAAGCTATAAAACTTTTCTAATATTATTTTCTTTAATTAGATTGCGACCTTATTATGATTTTCTAAAAAAAGAACCGAGGTCTATGTTGGGGCCTGTAGAAAGAATGAAAAGCAGATGGGGTTTGCAGATCATCCCATTTCATTATAAGATAGACATGGCGATCAGCTATGCCCACAACAGAAAGGAAAGACAATAATGCAAAAAAGAAAAAGAAAGAGAAGGGCCTAATAGATGTGATGTGTTACTGAACAATTAAAAACGGCTGGCTGCTGGGAGAGGAAAGCTACTTACCAAGTCCCGGAACTTGAGAATGTAAAACAACTCCAAGTATATCGGCTAGTTTTTCTCCTCTCTAGCTTAGATTCGTGCTTCCAGAACCCATCAACACCAGCTAAATTCAGCAGTCTCTCAGAGTATATCTTCCATGTATACCTGTAGAATCAAAGAACATTATACGAAAATCAGTTTCCAAGTAAACAAAAAGTTTTCTTCTGAACACTGCACCTAGCAAAAAACCCAACCTCTCATTAATGCGCCTAAGCCCTGCATCAGAGATGTTGTTCCAATAGCCAGGATCCCGCTTGCATCGCTCAAAAAAGTTGATTAAAGCTGCGGCAACCTGATCAGGGTAATGTGGATCAATATGGAATCCAGAAATGCCATGCTCAATGATCTCAGCTGGGCCCCCGTGACACGTGGCAAATGTAGGAAGACCACATGTCATAGCTTCTACAACTGTTGGCCCAAATCCTTCATAAAGAGCAGGCTGCAAGCCTGCAACATTTTACAAGAACATTGTTGAGTATGCTTAGCCAGTTAACATCCAACAAGTCAAGAGAATCCTTACCTATCTTTCTCAGCAGCACACCTGCACAAATACACCTTTCACATCAGCTACATAACGGCAGAGTTCCCCGTTTCGTGCACAATTCATTTGGGCCTTTATCCAACGAAACTGCCCGTGCAAGTCGTATTTTTTTACGAGGTCGTGCATTTTCTCTATCTCCCTCATTTCTTCTCTGTCCCTCGATTTCTTTACATCAATGTGGCCGCCAACCAGTGGCGGACCTACTCATGTTTTTGTGGGTGCAAGAGCACCCATAAATTTGAAGGAGATAATTTTTTTTTTTGAAGGGACTTTGCAATAAGTTGTCTAGGTGGTGTGGTGATAATTCCCACAGCAGATCCTTTGTTCAAACTCATGCATGGACAACTTTCTTACCTATTTTTAATATCTTATCACATATGAGAAATCATAATAATTTTTGCTTGCATGTTGCTTTGGAATTTGATTGTGTAACATCTGAGTATCTGTATGCCATGGGATTAGAGTATATTGTTCTATTTAAATTGATTTCCTCAAAAATACTTTTCAATTGAACCCAATTTCTGATCCTAAATTTTACGAAGGTGTAGGTTGCCTTTTATCCTCCTTAAAAAAAAATTTCCCCCAAATCCCACTATTAATTTTGCACCTACAAACATTACATTCTGGGTCTGCCACTGCCGCCAACCAACACAAGATTTACAAGTCCTCTCAGTTTAGAGCTCTTACCAAAGCATTCAACAAGCCCCGTTAAATTTTTCTTTCGATCTAGTCTTGCCATAGAAAAAATAATAGGCTTTGATCATTTAACAAACCACTGCATTAGCAAAGACGAATGGAGAATATTGAAGAAATTGGTATGATAATGTATGATAGGCCCACATGTAAATCGTAATCCGAATAAAAACAGGTGTCTCTTTACAATGCAAAATGTGAACTTTATTGGAAGTTACTTACATGTGTTCTTCCTTCTGTTCAGCTCCGTATAACAGTCCTTCAATCGAACCATGTAGAGAAGTAAGCCTCTTTTCATTGTTAGAGCATGGAAAATATATGCTCATGTCAGCTCCTGGAGACACAATATTGAACTTGGGATCAAAAACATCAATTCCGTGAACAACTCGATACAGTCCTGGAAGAGTGAAGGCTGTGTGGCTCTCGTATTGTCCAACATTATTCTTGCCGGGGCAAAGTTTGAAGACGTTGTTAGGCATTTATGATAGGTGAAGCAAAAGGAATATTCAGAAAACTATCATACGTTCAACCCTTGAAAAAGGTGCAAAACATCAGTTCTTCAAAATTAAATACTGAATTTTGATGTGATAGTGACCTACAATTTTCTAAATATGCTTACATACTACAGAGTTTCATTCAATTTCCTTTGTGGATTCCTTAGTCACATCAAATGTCTGCATTGTGTGTGGCCATGACTACTAAGTTTCATATTAGTTGGGGTATTTTTTCCCCTTTTTGGGCCATAGATGTTAGTCACTTAGTTGGGGTAATTATGAATACTTGATTGGTGAAAGGGAAGGGAGATATGTTGGATGGATCACCAAACTATCATCAGAAAAATGATTATTGGTAAATGATCTGAACTAGAATCCCATTTAGATCGGCACGATTATTCCCAAACAAATGTGACCTTCTAGATAACTTCAGGTTTTTGAAACAATTTCTCCAACTTTTTTTTCCCCGGCCTAGAGCCTCTGAAGCATAAGGATCAACATTGGGGACATAAAAATGATCAAGAGTTTACCTTGAGTTCGAAGCTCCTAAGAAAGAAAGAAAGATGCTCCTAGGAAAAAATAATTACCTTCATGCAATTTCTTCAAATGTACTGGTGATAATAAAATCAGCATTCTTCATTGAAATAAGATCAGCTGTAAATTGACAAGAAAAGTGGTACTTGTCTTCATATTTCTTCCAATATATATCAGAATCTGGATGCTTTGTTTTCTCCAGTGCATGAGCAATGTTGCACTACGTAGAAAATTGAGTAACAAGTGTTGGCAAAAACATGTTCAGTCTCGTCATTCAGCGCAAAAAAAAAAAGGTTTACACCTGCATATGTAGATAATTTTATCTTTATATTGCATGAGAATAATTCGTTGAAGTGTCAACTCACCTGCGTGATCCCTAGCTCATAAGATAACAAAGATGCAACAAGATTTCCATCACTGTAGCTTCCAATTATCAGATCTGGAATTCCCTGTAACTGAGCAGCAATCTCATTTGATGCATCCTATTTACAGTAAAGAAACAAACATGTTAGACGAACCAAAAACGCCATGGGATTGGGTAAACAAGACACAGTGATTTTTGCTCCCTCTTGTTCCCTTAAAGAGGAAGGGACTGATAACTGATGGAATATCCTAAAACTAGACTGCTGCTCACTGGCTACATTCTGGTCCAGGCGGACAACAATTATTATGAGTTCTAACAAAAATATGAAGTGATTACCTCTGCAAGGAAGAAAAAGAGAAGACAGACAACACAAAGGAATCTGAAAATAAGATAAACACGGAAGAATTTCTGGTGCTTACATCTGCAAATGTCTCTAGATATGGCCAAATTTCAAATGTTGAAATCCATCTCCTCAAAATTCCATTCCGCGTTCTAAAAGGTACTCGCAATATATGTGTATGTTTAGTTCCGCTGACTTTTCAAGTCTTTGATTGCACGTTGTCCCTTTGCCTCTGGTATCAATCTTGTAACCTAGAAGCACCATTTGTTTGTAAATATAAATGCAACTCTAATAGTTCAATCTGTACATTAATTAATCAATTGAAAAGTGGGAAGGACTTTGGGATCCACTTACAATGAGAATTTTTGGAGACACGTCAAGTCCCTGCTTTTGGATTCTAAGCAGCATTTCATGTTCCAAAGCTCGCACTTGATCAAGAATATAAACAATCTGTTTAACATTAAGTAACAGTAAGGCTTACGATCAGTGCAGTTTTTTTTTTTTGGTCCATTATAATCAGTACAGTTATTTATGGGGAATTATAGCTCCTATTATAATTATTAGAAAGGCGAAATCAGAAACAAGAGGTGTTCTGTTCTATTTTTTAGAACTAATAACACCAACTTGCATACTCAAGCAAAACTTGTGAAAAAAATACCAGCCCACCAGTATCCGACAAACTCAACACATTTGCTTGCCCAAAGTAACCATGCGGGGACACAACGACAGCATTGAACACCATGGGATCTTCCAAGAAAAGTTTCCAAGTTAGATGGATCAGGAGCCTGAAGGATTTCTAACAGAAGATGCACCGTTTCTGACACCCTCTGTGAGGTATCACCCCAACCTCTCTCAAATCCCAATCCTCGCAATCTGTTCCCAAATTGTGAAGAAGCATATAGCATTTAAATCTCATGAATTGATAAAATGAATAATTAAGCCAGTAGGAGTAGTCTTGTGGTGAGGGCTTTGGACTTATGGTGAGAAATAACAGGCTAAAACCTTGTGCGATCATTATATCAGAAATACATATTACTTTTATTATCACTTATTCAGCTCCGCAACTTAGCAAAAGCAATATAACTTCAGTTCCATTATTTTTTTCCCCCCTTACTCGTAATCAAAATCAGAATATGGTGTGTTCGTTGGGAGCTTTGAAAGGAGTTCCTCTGCCTTTACCAAGGCAGACTGAAGCTTTGATATGTCACCAATCCGGTCATTTAGCATCATTGACTGCACAATATAATGGTAAAGAAATTTAATTATAACTTCATTGCCGTTGTGAAAATTATCATGCACGGAATATGAAAGTGAAATAAAAATGGATGCTTATCTCAACATAATGTCAATAGAGGTATTTTATGCTCCAGGATCGTAAATAAAAATTTCACCAGTTATTTTCCAGGGCGAAAATTATAGGCTGTGGCAAAATGTGATTATCATATGGATCACTATTATTGAATAACTGAATATTAACGAACCGTACCTGGCCATCATATTTATGCGTGCGGAGAAATGCAAGTAGAGGCTCTAGACTTTCTTTATTCTGGAATATGATTGATGACACGTGACGGTTGAGGAATTGAACTCCAGTGCCAATGGAGGACGATTGAGTTGGTCGAGGAAATGTTGCATTAAATGGTTCAAAATCAAGTTCAAGCACATACTTGTCAATGCATCTGGAATAAATTTTCAAAAATCAAGTCAAACATGATTTCTTCATAAAGCAAAACTTAGATCATAGGATTGTTTAATTGGATCTACAATACTTGGGCTGATGATAACATTCAAACAATCAATAATTAACAAAAATTGGAAAAGTACAGCACAAAATTTACATGACACAGAAAATCCTTACTGTTCTTCAACAAGTTCTTCTTTGAAACGAAGATATTCCGCCACGCTCAGATTATCCACACTGAGTTCGAAGACATTGACACGAACGTACTCCAAAGTCCAAACACTGGGTCTTGGACGAATAGCTATATAAACGAAAGGGGGCAGAACTATTGCTTCCTATCAAAGCAAATAATAAAAGAAGTAGCTTTAAAAGACCACATTAATAAAGAAAATTCCTCTCTCCTCTCTTATATCAAAATTGCAATTTATAGAGACTAAAAAAATTTGAGAAAAACGGAGTCGTTCCAAGATAAAATCATTTGGAGTCGCTATTGTTAAAAAAGAAAAACAGGAGAAGAGGGTCCCATCAAACGTTTGAGAAAGAAACTAAGGTAGTTTCAATTGTTTGAGGAAGAAACAGACCCGTTAGCACGTCTAGTGAATTCACCTTTGCAGATTCGAGCACTTTGACGAAAGAGATATCTTTGAGTCTCTGTAGTGCTTCATCGTCTTGGGGAATTTTTTCTAGTTCGCCCAGAAGATTATGAGGCTGCAATATTCCCTTTCCCTGATCCACATACCTTGGAAGTTGCAACATAAGAGCATTGGGTTTCAGAAACTCAAGTTTTCCAAACAGAGATCATATAATGCATAGCCCTGCCCCGGATACCCGAAGCAAAAATGCATTCATGTGAAAAATCTGCAGCTGTATTTATATCACTCCCTTACATAACGTGCATGGAGAATTCAAATTCAATTTAGGTGCAAACGTCGATACTTACTCAAGACCCCAAGGTGATAGTGAGAGAGGGATAAGGGAAGGGAATCCTGGAAAGGAGAGAAATCATCTCGTTTCGTTGACCAGAGATAGTATCCTGCACCTTGTCCTTCAAACTCGAAATTGAATCGTATCTGAACATCGGCATCGTTGGGAATCCCTGAAACCCCATCCGTCCGCACAAAATGAAAATTACAAAGAAGGAGTGAAATTCGCAAGAAATTAAAAGGAAAAGAACAGCAAAATCAAATAAAATGAAGGTGATAGAAACAGAGTAAAGAAAACAGGGGATGTGGAGATGCGGTATTTATAGGGGAATCAATATGAAAGATGACAAGTACCGAGAAGTAAAGAAAATGGCATGGTTATAGAGTTAGCGCAAAGAGCATCGATTCATGAGGTTGGCACCTGTCCATGGCGGGGAAGAGTGGGGTACAGGAAATGTTCAGAATTGTTTCCCCCGCTTTTTAAATGGAAGCGGTTAGTTTTGTTCCCAAGTCGTGGGAAAATGGGTGGGCCTTTGTCCTACGTGGAAGAACGATAGCACTTGTCCCATGGGCTCCTCACAGTTTAGTTGAATCCATGTTGATACACCCCAGTGCAACTGTCCAAACTCCCATGTACCAAAAAATACTATCCATCATATCAAAAAAAAAAAAAAAACTATCCAAACTCCCTGTGATTTCACTGTGTCTCACGTAATTTAATTAGATCTGTGGGCTTAAATAGTAAAAGGGTCAAACATTCTCACTAAAAGAGAGGAAGTTCGATCCTGGAGTTGGTCAAGGCACTGGGGGAGGCATTCTAGCTCCTAGGTGTATAGGTTAACACCTGAGGGTAATAGACGGCTCGTCATGCCCAATATCGGTATCACTTAGGAGGAAGGGAGATTTCGTCCTACCCTTGGATCGTGGTTGAACCCAACCCTTTTCTTAAAATTTTATTATAAAAAAAAAGAAGCCAGTCAAGTAAAATTCAAAATCCAGTCAAGACCCACGAATCATGTCCAAATTTAATTTTATTTAAAATAGTGTCATTAAAACAACCTTACATTTATGATATTCATCACTGTGTCTATTATTTTGTGGTATTTTATAAAATTAAAGGGATGGATCAAAAATTTTTCTTGAACAATATATGTATGCATGTATATAAGGTTGTCAAACTCACGAGTTTAAGTAAACTCATGACAATGACGTAAATTCGTATCGTAAACTCGAATCGTATATTTGTAAGAGTTTACTTTTATTATTAAATAGGTATTATTAGTGTATAATTAAATAATTAAAATATAAAAATGACAACAATTTGATTTAAATATCTTTTAAATCCAAATAATTGAAATTAAATCCATCAACATTTATCATTTATCACATTTAATAAAGAACTTTCTATAAAATTTCTATATAAAACCGCTGAGCATGAACAAATCAAAAAAATTAACACGAGTTTAAGAGTAAGTTAAAATAGTTTTGTAAGCTAGAAACGTAAAAACGGCAAACTCAGTGTATAAACTTGTGAGTTTAACTGAGTTTACAACTAACACAAGTTTACCACTGACTCGACTCGTTTTTGTAAGGTATAAGTGTAAAAACGGTAGACTCGGAGAGTCAACTCGTAAGTTTGACAACAATGCATGTATATATGAGCCTATTAAAAATTTGTTATAAATTATAATAACAGTACCCGTTTCAGTGCTCATTGCAATGATAAGCACCGAAAGCTCTTTAACATTGCAAACCGTTTAAATCTAATTGGATGATTTAGATTGATTTTCTTTTTAATACTTTTACCTTTTTCAAAATAAATTATTTTAACATGTACAAAATCTAAAATAAAGATAATATTTTTTAATGATAGTTTTTCAAAACAAATTAAAATCATTAGTTGGAAATTTTATTTAAATTATGAAAATCTCACTATAGTAAATTAGTAATTAAGTAGCTCTCAATGCTCACTGAAGCTAATTCTCAAGAGTATAAGGATGTGTTTGGCACAAGGAAAATGAAAGTGAAGAGAGTTGAGGAAAAAAATTGATGAGTTCAATTAAAAAATTTTAATAAAATAAAAGAACATATAAGGTAAAAGAATTAAAAAAATTAATTAAGAACTGTTAACCTCGATTTTCTTCTGTATCTCAACATAATAGTTGTCTTCCTCCCTGTTCCATGCCATCCATCCCAATTTCTATCACTAGCGAACTAGCCAGTAGCTTCTTCTTTTTATTTTATTTTTTACACCGCAAAGCAGAACAAACTAAAATCCAACCACCCACAGGCATACCTAGCCAGTCGCTAGTTATAAAGTAAGGGGACTTTTTTGTATTTTAATGGAGAATGAATATAATTGATGTGTATGTGTGTGGTGTTTTGGATGGGGGATGATGATGAAAGCAGTGACAACTGACCAGGGATTAGAAATGATAGGAGAGAAAGATGTGGAGAATTGTTGTACTGCATATATGCTCGTGCAGACGACGCTGCATGCAAGTCATGAATTGCTGGTGAGTATCCAGTTCCATGGCACGACGGGCCTTCCTCAATCATCTTTCAAATTATTCGTGTCTTATCTCTCTCTTCTCCATCTTCCAAACATCATGCGTACGTACTACTTCATCAGCACCTTCATTGTCTGCGTATTGCATGTTGATTGCCTCGCTCTCTCTAAAATATCATACTACCTGCTTATTTTTCTATTTATTGTTTACAAAAATACAAGGAGAAAAAGAAAAAGGGAGGGTGCCCGTAGTTAGTTATCTGCGCGCGTATTGATATAGTTGAACTCGTTAGAATTTTGCATGGTCTCATCCTTTGCTGGAAAATTATTCTATTTTTGTGACTGTACGTACTAAAGCTATATATTAGTGTTGTTTTGAAGAGTTTGTAGCCCTAACCATGCATCCTTTTAGGGATATTATTGATGATATTAAGTTATTGTTATATAAAGAATGGTTCTGTCTCATGCATGTCGTAGCTGGAGAGAATCTTACGATGGTATATATAGATTAGACGATATGCTTTCTTGATGAACCACCATCTTTTTTACGAGAGCTACTGAGGTGAAACTTGACCAAGTAGCACGCATATATAGTTATCTTATTGGATGCTCGTCGATCTACTCGATGAAGTAATGATATCCTATATATATATATATATATACTTGATGAGGAAAAAGAGTTGTCTGTGCGTGTTGTGATGCTGTTTTCATAATATATATATAGTTATTGTGATCGCCAGAGGGAAAAGATTATGTGACGAAATCCCTTCACTCATCACCCGTATATACACATACACTTCATTGTGTTGGCCATTAACATTAATTAATTAATGAGTAAAATACTCTGACCACCTTCCTATTTTGCCTTAATTACATAGACCTTCCATCTATTTTGAAAACCTATAGAAACCTTCCTTAAAATTAGAGTAAAATACTCTGACTGCCCTCCTATTTTGTCTTAATTATACAGACATCCCCTCTATTTTGAAAACCCATAAAAACCTCCCTTAAAGTTAAAATTTATGTTACACAAACCTCCCTTATATTTTAAGATTCTATCTCCATCCACCCAAATCGTTAATTAACCGTTAAGTTTGACTTTTGAACTTTTTTTAAAACCAAAATGTCCATCTTCAGTATTAGAATTATTTAAGTATATAAAACCAAATTTATACAACCAAGAATGTATTCTAACAAATTTTCTAACTTTCTGATTTGTTAAAAAAATTTATTAGTTCTGATCTTATAAATTAATTTTGACTTAAAAATATAAATTAAACACATACATCATTTTTATCAAATATAATAAACTATATAATTTTGAGATTTCATGTGTCATTTGATTTTCTAATTTAATAATTTTTTTCACAAATATTTATAGACACATTTGATCAAGCACATGTTTATTTAAAAACTTATGAATATTCAACATTCTGTGATATTTACATTAACCAATGCTAAAATAATCAAAGAGATATCTATTTGTAAAGATAAAAAACTCTTAAATTATTTAAAACAATATTAGTCAAAATATAAAAAGTGAAGGTACAGATTTGCCAACCAATTATTACCCGAGGAGCATCTGGGCCAACTAACTATTGAAGGGATCAAAATTGCCAATAAACAATTAAAAAGTGAAAAAAAAAACCAAATAACTATTAAAAGTGAAAAAAAAACACCAAATAACTATTTAAAAAAAACAACTATCACAATTAAGATAAAATGTGAGGCACTGGAGTAGGACGGTGGTGGAAACACTAAAGAAAAGAGCGGTTAAACCTTTTTGTTGGAAAAGGAAAACACCAACAGAGATGGGACCAATGAGAGCAGGCATTGCGGCAGTAGCGGTTGTTGTTTGTGGCATCGGAGGGATAGAACCAGGGTGCAAAGTGCGTGCCAGTGAAACGCTGTGGACTACTGGATGAGTTCAAGAGGGTGAATGGAACACCCAGCAACAATAAAAGCTTTGGAAATGTCGATGTCACTGACACTATGACAGTCAATGGAAGACGGAGACACCAAGACAGTGACGGGGTAATAGTTTGTTGGTGAATCTGCTCCAAATTGTGTTTCTTTTTTCACTTTTTAATTGTTGATTGGCAATTTTGGTCCCCTCAATAGTTATTTGGTCCAGACGCTCCTCGGGTAATAGTTAGTTGACAAATTTGCACTTTGACCCAAATATAAAAGTAAAACTAGGGATTAAGTACAATATTAAGGGTAAAATAATATATAAATTTTATTTTTATATGAACTTTAATTAAAAAATACTATATTTTTGAAATCTTTTTAGAATATTCTTAACGTAGTTAATTATTTGGACTTAAGTGTATGTTTTCAAAATATAGCGGAGGTCTGTGTAATAAATGTAAAACAAGAGAGTGGTTAGAGTATTTTACTCATATAAGGAAGGTTTGTGTAACATACATTTTAATTTAAGGGAGGTTTCTATAGATTTTCAAAATAGAAGGAAGGTCTGTGTAATTAAGGTAAAACAGGAGGGTAGTCAGAGTATTTTAGTCTTAATTAATTAATGTTATGATGTACAGATATGAAAATATGAGGGGAGAAATTTGATTTCACGTGGCAACTCCAATAAAATATACCACCCAGTGGCTAATATAAAAACTAGTTATAAGAGGTAAGTAGGATTTGTTCCAAAATACAATATTTTTATACATTATATGTTTGTAAGTATGTATCATTTTTTCCCAAACTAATTTTATCTACTATACATACAAACTCATATATAATATAAAGTTACACATGATCATCAAATCATATTTGTTATAATTAATTTAATTTTTTAATTCACATAAATTTATTAATGAATTAGCTCTTATATATTAATGATTGAAGTGAATATATATATATATATATATATATATATATATATATATATATATATATATATATTCATAGACTTCAGTGTTGTATTTTAAGTTAAGATATATATCATGCCTATTTATTATTAATTCTATTCTCAGTCTAAAACAAGTTCTTTCTTTTCAAGAAATGTGAATGATTACTATAGAGGGTGGGGAAATCTGTAACGTCCTCAAAATTTACTTAATATAATAATAAATTAAGTGTTCATTAACAACTAAATAATACCTATTAGTTACCAAAATATACAAAATGTAAATCAGAGTTTGCAAAATGAGCCCTAACGTGGCAATATACAATCATCCAACGTATACCAGAAGATGGAAGCACTACTGTCCGAAGGAGTAGCCTAAGCTTCCGAAGTTTTCCCTGATGGATCCGGACAAGAACTATCACCTGAAAAAATGTGGTAACCATCAATCCAACTCATTACGAGTATTAATATGTGCTAGTGAGGTGCAATGTGGAACAATTTATATAACAAAGTATTTTAAATAAAATAATATATATAATTTGTCAATATCCACATCACAAAATTTCATATCAGAAATTATGTATCACAGTTTTCATTAACACAATTCCCAAGATACCTCCAACCAATCCAACCGAACCGCCTTATTTCCTCCGACTAGACCCATGGGCTAAGTTACATCCATATTACTGGTTACTCAAAAGCTCACTGGTCATGTGATGAGGACCGGCCAAAATCCTCAGAGCACATGTCCCAGACCATGGGTCTTTCCCCCTCATTGAACTATTGGGGTGTCGTACGCCCTCATTGAACTAATGGGTCAGTCCCTCATTGAACAGGTGGGACAATATAAAGCCAACCATCATGCATTAATGGAGGCCTCACCACGTGGTGGAATATAATATTTCATTTCCTCCCAATTCAACCCTTCCCATAATTATCATAATAAATATCATAATATCAAAACTCTCAATTCTTATACATAAATAAATATGTAAATATTCACAATTTAAATCATAAGGTTCCACAAGGCAATTTCTATTAAAATATTCATAATGATTTCACCAAATACTCACAAACAACATATCAATACACATAACAAGTGGAAAGTGGTTACCTCTCGCCGTAGCTAACTATTACATATTGCTCCTAATCCAAGAGCTCAAACACATACCAAAATCAATCTATCACAACCAATTTACTAATCATTAATAACTCTTCTATATACAAATTTTTTTTTAACAATAATATATTTAGAATGCTTGAAGTGGGTAAATTATAACGGGACTCAAAAAAATTAGGAAGACCATTGTAATTATTAATTATTATTTAATGACTCCATTTTCTATTTATTATTAATCACTAATTCCCTTTATTATTTATTTATCTCTATTATTACCATTTATTTTTATTATTTCTCCACCATTGTTTGTAAAACTCACTTTTTTTACATTTATCCAACGTCATACATGTATATTTATATATCTATGAATCCAAGATGCATTTTACATGCATACAACAATTCTCTCTTTTGTTTCCATAATATGTGTGTGTATATATATATATATATATATTACATGTTGCCACGTTAGGGCTCATTTTACATACTCTAATTTAATTTGTATATTTTGGGAAGTGATGAAGCATTAATTAGTTGTTGATCAAATGATTATATAGTCATTATGTTAATTAAAATGTAGGAGGTTACAAAATCAATGTGTAAATGGCGCTTGTCACAACTCACAAGCTCATTGCCATGAGGGTGTGTTTGAGATAATGGTGGGAAAAATGACTCATTTGCAATCTAACTAATGAAAAAATAAGATTAGGTAAAAGTCAGATTGTATAATATGATTTATGTTTGGATTTGCGGTATCATAAATAGTTTTTGTGAAATTGAAACTTATTTCGAATAACGGTAACATAAATGATTTTTTAGATAATTGTAAGAAAAAAAATTAAAATTGCAAAAAAGTGAAAAATTTTAACTAGAAAATTTAGCAATGTTAAAATACAATTTGATCAAATAATATTATATGAGTGTGTTTGAGATATTAAGGAAGCTAAATAAATTATTTATCATATCATACTTAATGCATCATTGGGTTTTATATCAGTAATATAAGTTGAGCAATATAGTGTTCAAAGAAAAAGATGATAAATATAAATATTTTAAAATAATTTAATTATATTTTTGAATATCATTAAAAAAAATCAATTCTAACTTATATTTATAACCATAATGAGTATAAAGATTTATACAAATATTTTTACTCTCACTTTCTCTCTCTCACATGTCACTCTCTCCCAATTGTCACACTCATGGCTCCCATTTTTGTTCTAGAAGCTTCTCTCCCTTTTTTCTACTAGAAACTTCTAAACCGTGATAAGCTCTTTTCCCATAAAAGCTAAAAGCTAGAAAATATGGCTTATGAAAATAAGCTACTTCTAATCTAAAAGTCTAATGGAGTAAAAGCTAAACTAACAATTAAAGAAAAAAAATTCAAAAGCTACAAACCCCACTTTTAACCCTCCAATTAGTGCTTCTTGGAATCCCAAACACTATTTATCCTCAGGTGCATCCACTCATCCGCTGACACTGAGGCATGCGGCCACAGAGTCGTTCACTAATTTTGCGGCTAACATAATGCCCTTCTTGGTACACTTGAATTGACCTGATCGAAATGTAATGGAATTGGAATTGAATTCTATGCTTGTGGATCATTTAGTACATCAAATGAGACATGGAATTGGATTTTATACGGAAACTAGTTCCATCAATATTGATGGAATTCGCTTCCATGACCTATAAAATTCTGAAAAATTCTAGTCTTGCCCCTTCCATCTTCAGCCCCAATCTACCATCATCACAGACCTCCAAGCCAAGACGTCAACCTCAACTGCACTGCTGGCAAGCACAACCACCATAAGCCCAAACCACCGCCGGCGAGCAAAACACATCACGACAGCAACCTCCCTGTGATTTTTGGCATCATGAATCCATTCTTCTAACCCACCTCCTTCGATCTCCCACCTTGGCTTGCAGTCGGTAGATTTGAAGACGGCAGAACCACGCCGCTGTCAATGGAGGGTTCGACCACGCCACCATGGCCTGTATGTGATTTATGTTCCCCTCGGCCCACAGATCTGGATTCAACAGCCTGAAACTCATATTCGAATCCCCATATTTTTGCTTTGAAATAGCAAGCTTCAGATCTTAAAAAAATCGGGAACCAACGAAAATCATTAAATCCATATGGGTGTCGGTGTTAGTCCGAAATAGCAAGAGAATCATGGTTTTATTGTTCAACACCTTTATTATTTCATGGTTTTGATTTTTAGATCGCTATATCATGAGCGTGATTTTTAATTAAACTCGTATCGTTTGGATATAAGTTGCGTTTTTTTATCAGTCTCTCTAAAAAAATGCTAATTCTTGGTTGCTTATAATTACGGGTTAACAAAATGTATACTACTCTGGTTCACTTATAACTCTATTTTAACCAAATCTTATATATCAACTCAATGATTATGGAAATACATGTTCAACTTTGCCATCATTTATGATTGGACATTTTTTAACTGTTTCTTCTCTTTCAATCTTCATGGGTACAATTAATATGAGTAAAATTGTCACAATCTCATTTATTATATGAAACATGACTTATAAATAGAATCAAATTTTTTGGTCAAAATGGATTTATAAATTAGATCAAAATAGTACTCATTAATTACTCAATGGCTAGAATATATTTTTACTCCTTTAAGTTTTATATGAGATATATTTTTTGTTCCTTAAATTTATAAAGTATATTTTTAATCATATATTTCTGACATTGTTAATATTGCAAACGGAAAATGTTGATACAAGAAATTTAAGTGAGATGACTATGTAGCTGATAAAATATATTTAATTTTTAATATAATATATTTAGTTTATTATACTAACATAAACCAACAAATTATTACAAATGAAAGTGAGGTTTTGCTATTTAGATTATGAAACTATTTTTTTTTAATACAATCGGAGTTTTAATATTTTGACTATTTCATTAGATGTTTAGATATTTTTTAATTTACATATATTTTAAATTTAAGATTAATAACATTTAATTATACATTCTATACTTAAATTTACTCCTTTAATAAAAAATATATTTTATAAAGTAAAAAAAAAAAAACTAAAAGTATAAATAATATAAATTTAAATGACTAAAAGTATATTTTATCCATTACTCAACTTATTATTTTATCAAACAAGTCAGCTAGATGAATTTAACATATTTCAACAATCTCAGCACTTGGGGCTGCGCTATTTGGTATGAGGCGATGAGAGAGAGAGATCTTTTTTTTTTTTTGAGTTGGATTTAAACAAAAGAGAGAGATAAATTGGGTCAAAAGTTTTTAATTAATTAATTTATTTTTATTGTATATCTTTTCCTTATTAAAATTTTATAACTCTAGTTTTGGATTTTTTAGAGAGAATTAGGGAGAAGGACTAAGGAAACAAAAAATTTATTAATAAAGATCTTAAAAATTATAATTATTTTCATGGACCAAAAATTTCAACTTGAAATTTTTAATTACTAAATTAAGCTTGCCTAATGGTGAGTTATCAAATTTGATGATATCCCCATGTACATTTCAATAGAAAAAACATTTATAAGCAACTCAATAATTTTATGATATTCTCTCTTGTATAAATTAGATATCTTAAAAGTTATTTAAATTAAAATAGATTTTAAAATACATAAATAATTAGAAATTTACCTCTTTCTAGATTTTCTTTTAAAATTTAAAAAATCACAAAATATATTTCTCTAAGAAATATGTGATTAAAGAAAATGTTGGGAGTTTGGTCAGGGTTAGTTTCGTGATCGATGATTTACATTTTATTTTTTAATCCTTTAAAATAATTACAATTTTTTAAGTCCTTATTAATAAATATATCTTTTTCTTGGTCCTTCTCCCTTATTATTATTATTTTTATAATCCAACTCATACAAATTTTCTCTTCCATTCCTTCCAAATCTCTTATGTTCCTCTAGTTTTTTTTAGAAGAGCATAAAATTTGAATTGATTTAGTTCCACAAAACTTTTCTCTTTGCCTCTCATAAATAATTTATATGGCATTAATTAAAAGGTGGATTTTTTTCACTCTCTCTCATTGTTTTCTTTTATACTCTTATTATTTTACATTATCTTTCTTACTTTCCATCATTTATTACTCATTTTCTCTCTTTTGCTTATCTCCTCATAAATAAGGGCATATTTAGGAGAAAAAAAATATTTATTTCAGATATACTTATTGATTTTTTAATTAATTTTTACCCTTTTTTTTAAATCACATAGTACGGTTATTGACCTCTTGTAAAAAGTAAAGAGAAGTAGCCTCTAATGTGGGCGCAACGTATTCCACATGAGCCATATATAGAAACCCTGTTTGGAACGAACATAAAACTTTTCCATAAATGGAAGGTTCTCTCGAGACCCGACTATTCTTTTTGGCATTGGATTTTTTGTTTTTACGCCAAGCATATATAGGCTTTCCCCCCCTTTCTTTCATCTAGATGACAAGAAGTAAGAATGAAACATGGAATCAGATCCTGCTCGCATCATTTTAATTTCGTGTTTCTCTCCTATCTCCTATATTTTGATGATATTATTACTGGCTTGAAAATGATCCAAGGTATATATGTCGTGATGGGTTAAGTCTATAGAGAATGCACATGGAGAATAGATTTCTCTGAATTATCAATAAATTCCCATCATTTTCTATCTTCATACACTCATTTATTCGTCGATGAGAAACCTCATCAAAAGATGGAAGAATAAAAAGTAATACTCGATCCATTACTATAAAAAACACTTTTAACATCCGTTTTTAGGTCATTTTTATATATATTTTTAGGGAAATCCCTATTTAAGCGACGTAGTAAATTCTCGTTATGGTATCCCTTTAGTTTTTTTTTTAAACAAAAAAAGAATTTACGCCTCCCCTAGCACAGCAGCAGAACTTATAGGCCATAGAAAAGAAAAACGCTGCCAGTAGTTGTAGAACCATCCATGAAAACAAGTAAAGCAGGCACAACAAGAAGGTAGGAAAGAAAGATGAGCACCATAGTAGAGGATGTGATGAATCAGGACACCTACCACATGAAGAAGAAGAATCCAGTCACCGGTGCCGGACACCCTATCAAAAAACCCAACCAGAGCCACTTTCGCTTCATGTAAAAAAACAAAAGAAACAAACAAACAAAACCACGACAACAAATTCGATAAGGAGATAGACGACAACGAGTGGACTGAGTCAAAAACAGAGGGAATAGACCTCACCCAGCAGAATCACTTCCCTCAGTCGGAGAGGAGGTAACGGCTAGGCAAGGTCAGAGGGGAGCACCCTTCCTTAACGCCGGCAAGCAGAGCGCGGGACGGAGCTACCTTTCCCCAGATAAGATTGACGCCATAAGCAACAACCTCGATTAGCTTGACGAAGAGGAAGGAAGCATTAGGGTCACACAAGAGCTTAAATATAAGAGCAGTGAACCAAAATCATGAGATTTGGCTCTAGATCTAGCTCAAAATAAAATAAGAACAGTGAACCAAAATCAAAATCAAGTTCCTTATGAGTTTAGCTCTAGATCTGAACATGCTCACCCTTGCGTGATTGAAGATGAAGATTGGCGTTCGTCGCCGGGTTAGTGATCGATCGTCTTTTCATCCACCGCCGTGGGGTTAGTGCTCGGGGCACCGTCGCCATTGGTTAGCTACTCTCATGGCACTCATGGTTCAAGGGATAAAGAAGTGTGAGGAAAGTTGTTGAAATCGCCGGCATTTTGTAGGGCGAGAATAAAGAGAAAAGGGATAAAGAGGAACACACGATAGACAACACAATTTAAGGAAATCAAATCGTCTTAGGCGTCTCAAATTTTGAATAGGGAGGTCCAAAGACTACTTTTAGTGTCCCAATTGTAAAAAGGACATCAGAAGTAGTGCTTTTGGATCAAAAAATATTACTTTTGACGTCTCTTTTTTTAAATTTGGATGCCAAAAGTCTTTTGGCATTTTTTTTTTCTAATTAGAATGCCAAAAATATACTTTTGACTGTTTTTATTAAAAGAACGTCTAACATTTCAAAATTCCTCTACAAAATTATAAAAATGTCACTGCTTTTATTTTTTACTTCCCTTCTTAAAAAACAGATGTTTGGAGAAGCAAAATCTATATTTTATAGTGGTGATCCACATTTTAATTGTTACTTTGGAGATAAGAAGGGGATCCATTCCTGTTCTTTTTTCAAAATAATTCCTCTTGGACATAAATATTAGCTTTCCAAAAGTTCCTCTCCTCCCTCGTTGGTCAGTACGTAATGATCAACGTCGTTCACTTCTCTGAGATGGCCTCCAAGATAATTGACAGCATCTTAAATTAGAAATGAAATTTTATGTTGCTCATCAATCTGCAAAGCTGCATTTGAATCAGAAAATTCACCGGAGGAAAGAAGACACATGCACGGTTACGTTCTATCTCTAACCAATCATCTCAATTCTATTCCCTCAAGTTGGCTGGAGCATAATAATTTTAAAAATCCGTACAGGAAGAAATGTGATCCTCTATTCCATTATTTGCCATCAAGGGCATATTCAGTGCAAGCTATACAATGGAAGAGAAGTCGAACGGTGATGAAATTTGCTCACATAGGATTGCGATCTGCTCTACTCTGGATTATCAATTGTCCTCTCTTTAATTTATTGATTCTTCATCAGAGCGACTAACCATTTTTTCGGAGGAGAAGAGATGGTTCATTAATGTGGATACATATATGGCTCTCTTGTGCAGAAACTGTTTTCCAGGATATAACAAATCTTTTACAATTTTTTTCTTTAGATAAAATAGTAGTGGTATCTAATATTGATTTTTTTTTTTTTGGATCGAAAGTGGTATCTAGTATTGAAAATAGCATTCTAAACTCTCTGCAATTGTGCCCTAGGATGATTGATGTAACTCATTTGATATCTTTTAATGGCAACTGATTGTTATAAAAAAACGTATATTCCCTATTTCTCTTTGTAATTATTGTATCTCTTATATCAAGCCACATCAAATGAATTGGGGCTCCATGCGCAACTAGCTAAACAGAAACCCAAACTTTGTCGTCTCAATTATTGTCATGGCCAGTATCACATGCACGTCACCTCCTTAATCCGTACCAATTCAACAAGTAAAAATTCTCAAGTGGGAAAGAGACTTTTCAGCGAATATGGACGTGCAGGAGGTAGCGCGCGGCAAAAGCAAACAGACTTAAACTGACCGGTCAAATATATAATTGGAAATTCAACAAGTAAAAATTCTCAAATGTGAGGTGATATATAATTCTAAAAACAAGACAAAGCGGCAGAATAATGAAACAGATAAAAGGCACTGAGTTATGGGACGAGACATTGGGAGGGAATGAGATGTTGTGGGTTGCCATTTTGGTGCAAAGGAGAAACGGGTGATCTGAGTTGATTCCCATTTTGGTTGATAAGTCAGTTTAATCAATGCGGTGTCACCACCTCTTTCACTTACCTTCTTGCTTCGTACTCAGTCTATGTCTCTATGGACAGACAAACTTTTCTTTCTTGATCCTTAATTCCTTCCTCTCCCCCAACCACGTTTCAAATCCCTTCCACTTCAAGCCGCGCCAACCATAACCATTTCAAATAACTTTCCATCTTTAATTTCTCCTTTACCATTGATGATCTCTTTTTCTTATTCTTAGCCTCTCAACTAATCTTTTTACTATTAAAATTACATGTGTATACTCTCTTACATATACTTATTACAATATATATTTAATTTCATGAAACTAGAAGTTACACACATATATATATATGCTAAAATGTCATACTTTAGTCTAATTTTATTTTTTTTAAGAACCAATATCCTTTTTTGGATGTAGCGTCTCAAAAGAGTAAATATACATTATCATGATCATGGTAACAAAATCTATTTGAATTTAAAATATCTTATTTACACTAATCCACATACATCAATTGGCATTCAGAAATCTATGACGCATGTCATTAATTATGCAATTTGAAAATGAGTCAAAATGATTTATTTTGAGTTAAAGTGGTTGGTGCTAACGGCCTGAGGTTACAAGCGACATTGAATCTACGACCTTTGACTTATAAGAGAATACTATAAGGCCATAGGTCAAAATAATTTAAATTAAATAACATATTTTGAAATCATATGGAAGAAAAATATTTAGAATTTCAACTTTTTTTTTTCTTGAAAAAACATGATGAGTGTGATATATAATTATGCTGTTTCCAATGCCACAAATAATTTTCTGAAGTTGTTGAAGAGAATATTCATGCATATGGCACAAACATGAGGGGGACAAGAACACGAATGAAAAGTGAAAAGAGCTTGAAAACACTGAAACACAGAATCCATGTTGATAGCAAATGTTGAAGCCCTGGATCACGGGTGGGGAAAAAAAGATATAAATAGATGTTCATGCGGGGGATAGCAGCATGCAAGTGAGAGAGCCAATTAGGCAATAGACGAACGAGAGGAGAAATGGATCCTCTGGTAGTAGGAAGGGTGGTTGGAGATGTCTTGGACCCATTTTCGAGGTCGGTATCTATGACGGTCACGTACCCCAATAACAGAGAAGTCATCAATAGTCGTGAGCTCAAGCCCTCCCAGGTGGTTTCCCAACCTCAGATCGAAGTTGGTGGGCATGACCTCAGGAACTTATACACTCTCGTACTTTCATTATTCCTTCTTATTTATTTTATCGTATTTTGTTTGCTCACAATATTGCTCCATGCAACGCCACTTAGCTTGCTTGTCGGTTCCAGGTCGTTAATTAATTCAGTGTTTTTTATATCGGAATTACACAATATAATGCAGGTAATGGTTGACCCTGACTCGCCTAGCCCTAGTGATCCAAACTTACGAGAGTACTTGCACTGGTGAGTCATCACATGACTTTCTCTCTCTCACTTTCTTACACAAACCTTTATCTTCATCATCATTAGTATCATCAGTGGCGGAGCTACGTATAAAACAGAGGACCCCCCAATTGGGGTTTTTTATTTTTTTTAAAAAATTAATATATATTTGAATTATTGTCTCCACCTTTAAATTAAGTATCCACCCTTAATACATTAAGACTACACTTCGTAATCGGATGGGGATGAATGGTTGAATGATTATTTAGTGCCTTATATTAAAAAAGATATATTTGATAGCATTGATAATAAAGTAATTATGATAAAATTTCAAAAAATAATGCCTAGAAGAATGACATTGTAATTGTTTTTATTGTAATATACTTTTGTTATTAAAATATATGTACTTGAACTTATTGAGTGTCCACCCTTCATTGTAATTTATGTAGCTATATTTCTAACAGTACTTAGCATTGTTTTTTTAAATGACAGGTTTGTAAAATAATTGACTCTTTTATTACATCATTAGTATTTACTTGGTTTCATGAATATTTTTTTGATATTTTTTTATTGTTTATATTCTTTTGTTTTTTTAATACATTTAAAACTTTCTCTAAAAAAAACCTAAACCCCCAATCTCCCCGCCACTACTGCCCCTCTTCAGTAATTTTCTGGATCAGCCCATTGAGTATCATCACCTTCAACATGGCTTCCCAGCTCTGACATGCACGCAACCAATCCGATTCAGAGGCACGGAAATGACACAAATGGTTGAAATTTTTAATTGTATGATTGCCTTAAAAATTACTATATGATAAGATAAGATATTAAGTTAACGTAAGTTAATATTTTGAGGCAATCCGATGACTGGTGATCATTTCCCGTCTGGTGCGGCTTTTATATAACTGTCCAAGATTTAATCACATGGCTTTTTGTGCTGGCACATGGAGTTTGTAATCTGCCAGAAATTGAGAAAGGGTGGTTTCCCTCAAAGATAAAATATATTCTACGTACCGGGACTGCGATAAAAGTTTAGGTAAAGTCAATCTCAGAGAAAGAAAATGACTAATTAAGTATATCTAGTTTCACATTCAAAAGTATGAAAATGCTGTTCTTGATTCTTATATTTAAACTGTTGACCAAAAGAAAAATTCTTACATTTAAAAGTGGGGGAACATTTTGCATGACGTGTGTAAAAAGCATTTTTGCTTTTCTAACAGCGGATCTTTTTCCTTCTGATTTGGATGTGACCAGGTTGGTGACTGATATTCCCGCAGGCACAGGAGCAACCTTCGGTAAGTAGCTATGAGAGTTGCGTTGAAATAAAATCATTTTGGTTTTGTGGGGCAACGTAATGTGTGTGTATATATATGGGGCTTTGACAGGACAAGAGATCGTGTGCTACGAGAGTCCACGACCAACTGTGGGGATTCATCGTTACGTGTTTGTGTTGTTCCAGCAACTGGGAAGGCAAACGGTGTATGCTCCAGGGTGGCGACAAAATTTCAACACCAGAGACTTTACAGAGCTTTACAATCTGGGATCACCCGTCGCTGCTGTTTACTTTAATTGCCAACGAGAGAGTGGCACCGGAGGAAGGAGGGCTTAATCACAAACAAAACTCATCAATCATCGCTGCTCTTTCCTTCTCTCCTATATGTCTCGTCATCATCCTTAAGAATATCCAATATTTAACAAAATATTTTAAAATATATATATAGCAAGAAATCATGTATAGGAAGACTCGTCTTAAATCTTACTAAAATAAGTACTTAATATGCGTTTAGGCTATATATATCCAACAGGTCTCTCTACTATGTATGTTTCTCTTTATTATATATAATAAACTTGTCTTTTACAGTTAGGTGTTCAAGCTCGAATGAGTATTAATATAAAATAAAAAATTATATGATTTAAATTTATAGAAGAGAGAGAGAGAGTAGTAACATATCAATGCATGATCAACCATGATAAGGTATAGATATCTTACTAGGGATCAGGATGATGGACTACCCCTAAAATTGAATTTAAACTAGGAACTCATCTTGGGGTGTGTTTGTAATTTCAGCGGAAAGAGGAGGTTGGAGAGGAGGTTATGTACTTTTTTAGTTCAAGAAAAAAAGAGGGGATGTTTGATTTCTCGTTTTGTTCAGGAGGGTAAGGGTCTAAGGGATGAGAGCTAATTATAAGTTGTCAAATATACCCTTATCTATTTATTTATATATTTTCATCCCCTTTATAATATTTATATTACAACCATTATTTTTTAATTTATAAACCTCAAAAAACCTATTACCTCACGTGTGTGTGTGTATAGGGTGAAGGTGCAGATTTGCCAACTAACTATTATCCGAGGAGCGTCTGGGCCAAATAATTATTGAGGGGACCAAAATTGCCAATAAACAATTAAAAAGTGAAAAAAAAAACACCAAATAACTATTAAAAAGTGAAAAAAAAACACCAAATAAATATTAAAAAAAAACAACTATCACAATTAAGTTAAAATATGAGGCACTGGTGTAGGATGTAACATCCCATTTCATGTGCAACTACTGTTTTGGGTTAGTAAGTGAAGCATATGAATTCTCATCAAGGTTATTTATCTATTTAATGTTTTTCCTTCAGCATAAATAATTAATAAAAGGGTAAAGGAAGTGGAATGTAGTTGGAAATTTATCAATAAACATTTTCCTAAGGACTTTGGACTAGTGAGCTTAATGGGGAAAAGAAAATAAAATAAAATGGAGAAATGCCATCATATCAAAGTCCAGGGAGTTGTAAGAGATATGGACATTTGGGATCAGATTTTTTTCTATTTTTCTTTCCATTTTCGTGCAGCAGAAGAGAGGTAAAGAAAAAGGAAAAAAAAGATAATTTATGAAGGAAGAAATGACATTTTAAGAGGCCATTTAAGTACCTAAGGCATAGAGTTAATGATGGCTAACCAAAGGGGAAATGACATAAGCAATAAATGAGGATTTTGGGGCAGATTTTTAGTGGAAAATCTGCACAAATTTTGCTCCCCACTCAGCCCCAATTTCGAAAAAAAAAAAAAAGAAAACGGTAAGGGAAAAATAAGGTTTCTAAAGAAAACTCAAGAAACTTGTAGAGAAAAGTGGGGGCAAGGAGGTAAATTACCATCACACAAAAATTAAGCATTTAAATAGGCCATCACCCCCCATTTTGGTGCTGCATTTTCGCTGAAGAAGAGAGGGAAGAGTGAGAGCAAGTGGTTCCATGCAAGAAGAGCTAAAGGAAGCTCAAGAAGAAGAAGGAAGTTGGAGCTAAGGTAAGTGCTTTAACTTTGGAACCTTAAACCACTCTCTTCTACCTCTTCTAATGAGACTAAGACATTGAAAATCATCTCTTCCTTAATCTTTTGAAGAGTAGTTCAAAGTTGAAGAAGGAAGACTCAAGGAACAAGTGGGTCAAGGTGTTGGAAAGCCATCAAGTAAGCCATTTTTAACCTTCTTCCTATTGCTTTTGGTTGTTGAAGTAAGAAATACCTATCTAATTGAACATGCATGTACATTTGGGTTGCATGCATGTACATTTGGGTTGCATGCATGCACATTTGAGTTGCATGCATGTACATTTGATGGTGAAGATAATAAAAAGAAAGAACAAAGATTTAGAGTTAAGGTTCATAATGTTAGAAGCATGGTATTTTGGTGATTAAAGAGTAATTTTCGTGCAGATGGGTGTCCATGGGGTTATGAGTTGATTTTGGTGTTTTTCATGGCTTAAAAGTGTTTAAAATAAGATTTTGTATGAGGTTGAACTTGGATCATAATTTTTGGAAGAACAAGTGAAAGTTTAGAAATGTTGAGGTTGCTGATTTAAGGATCTTCTGTGGAGTGACCTCTGTTCAACTCGATTTTTGACCAAGTAAATGGATTTGAAAAATTATGAAATTTTACAAGGAGAAAGTAGACATCTCAAGGATTATTTCGGTATATAATTTGTAATTAAATGAGTTCTGGATTGGGAGAAATTAATTTTTTGAAAAATGACCTCTGTTCCTGGATTTTATTTCAGACAGCAGAAGTATTTTGGGCTGTAAGTGAATTTTCGAATATGTTTGCCCCAAAATAATATTTTTGGTTGAAATTAGAGTTATTAAGGGTTAAATGGGCTTTGGAATCAACCCAAAAGGAGTTTTCTAGAGTTAGATATGAATTTCTAAAGTTAGGCCTTTATTTCTGGAATTTCAGAATTTTTGGACGAAAATAAGGAAAATAAAGCCCATATTAAATTCCTTAATAAGGAAAGGGATTTAATAAATATGGACATATGAATTGGGCTTATTTTAAATTACTTTATGGAATTTTTGCTGTGATGATCTCAATTATAATCATATCTATATTTTATTATTATTTTAGGCTATTTGAAAAATTGTGCACCGGAAGGAAAAATTTATTGTGTATAAAGGTGATCAGCCAACAGGTAGTAACCTTAATCTTCATATTTCTTGTGTTACTTTGTATGTCTATTTTTCCATGATTGTGGACCTGTGTCTCCTGAAAAGGGACATGCGTTTATGTGCATTCAGTGTGGTCTGGGTTCAGAGCCCGACTACTGTGTTTTTCCTAGCGCTATGGATCCGGGGCTTGCTTTGTTGAGCGGTCCTGCATTTATTAGGACTTGGTCCTTCCGCAGTAAATGTTGCATCTGTGTGGTATGCTTTTACATTACTACGCATGTTTACTGAATGCTGCATGATTGGTATATTTTTCCTGATTATGGTAACTTATATGCACTGCATACACATGAATTATGAGATTAACGGTTACTCTGGGATTCGATTATGAATCCCAGATTTTTGCAAGGATAACGGAAGTGCTTCTAGGACAGTACCGGGGTGTGAAGGTAGGCGGGCGGAGCAGAACTAAGTGTTGGTGACTGCTAGTTTTAGATATTTACTTTTGATACCCGGGATAACTGTATGGTTAGTATTTTGGCCTATCGGGCAATATTTGGGGATAACTGTATACTAATCCCACCGGGGAAAATCTTTACTTCCTGCACTTTATTTTATCAGTATGTTTTGTCCAAATCAGTATGTGCTCTGCTGTTTAAACTCTGATTCTCGACTCAATTAACCTGGAAATGTTTTTTCAAAAAGGGAAGAAATTAATGTAATAGAATATCAAGGACTCTAAAAATGGTTTTTAAGTAAAGGACCACACTACCCGCCACTCGAAAGGGCGAGGCCGGTAGGGTGTTACATAGGACGGTGGCGGAAACGCTGGAGAAAAGAGCGATTAAGCCTTCTTGTTAGAAAAGGAAAACACCAACAAAGATGGGACCCATGGGAGCAGGCATTGCGGCAGCAGCGGTTGCTGCTTGTGGCATCGGAGGGATGGAACCAGAGTGCAAGGTGCGTGTCAGTCGAACGCTGTGGACTACTGGACCAGCAACAATAAAAGCTTTGGAAATGCCGACGTCGCTGACATTGTGACAGTCAATGGAAGACAGAGACACCAAGACAGTAACAGGGTAATAGTTCGTTGGCGAATCTGCTCCAAACTGTGTTTTTTTTTTCACTTGTTAATTGTTGATTGGCAATTTTGGTCCCCTCAATAGTTATTTGGCCTAGACGCTCCTCGGGTAATAGTTGGTTGGCAAATCTGCACCTTGACCCATATATATATATATGATAAAATCTTCAAGGATATATTATTGATTTTTACATATTAATTATCTCATTAATTTTAATAGGATAAAAAGTTTTAATATACTTTTGGTAACTACTCATTTTTAGTAGATTTAAGGTATATTTTCACATATCATGCTAAAATAAAGAGATTTATTAGAGATTTCAATAAGATATAAATTTAGTCTATCTTAACTTTAAAGTAAATTAAACTAGTCTAGACCCACGCGAGTGAAGGATCAAGTATTTATTAATATGTTGTTAAATAAAAAATCACTTGGATTTTTAAGGGAATAACCAAAATATTAAATTAAATATTTACTTAATATTTTGTACTACCCAACGACCTTCCCCATTATTAATTTATAAAATATTGTGTAATTACCTTCATCATTATCTATTTTTCATAACTACCTTGCTATTTCTTAAATATTTTGTACTTGCCTCCTCCATTATTAATTTACAAAATATTGTGTAATTATCAATTCTCCCCATTATCCATATTTCATAACCACCAAAATATTGTGTAACTACCTTCCCTATTATCCATCTTTCACAACTACCTCACTTTTTATTTATTTTTCTTATGTTAGTATTTTAAGCCGATGCCGACCTGGGAGATGCTTATTACTCCACTTTTATATAGTAACTATAAATACATTCAACTTCAGCCATGGATGGCTAGATGAACATACGTGAAGCATACAAAAAGTTAGACAACTTATTTCTCCCTTTAATTTGACCAGGCCACAACATCATAAAAACGGACATCTCCAACTTGCTCTTTAGGATACAAACTTGAGTTCGTAAACCCAAAACCATGTAGCCCATAAGCCATCATCATCTGATAATATACCCCATCCCTTGTCTCGAGCTAGCCTGGGGATCTACCATTTGTCATTCATCAAAGCTCATGATAATCTACAGAAGATTATCTAGTTCGGTGCTACTCCACTAAAAGCCCGAACGTGATCTCCAAGAATAATGACACTTATAACAAGAATATACATTACCTCTTTATAGAATGTCTATAATTTGATTGACTAGTTTTCTGTAACCCAATCAATTATTTATTCCCTTGACTTTAATAGTTTCTCTAATGTATTACATGCACTGGCCAGTGTCTTAAATATCCAGGTATCGAAACATATCAAGGGGACATTTCCTATAAATTCCATGTTGTTTATCTCATAAACACCAAAAACCAAACAGTCTCAATCCCAAAATACCAAGTTATTGGCCGTCATATAGATCAAACCTCACCCGTTGGCAAATCAAAGAATGAAAACTATTCGACTACCTATTTACAATAAACTCAGGATTAAGAGCAACTACATGACCATAGTTATCTGGAGATTTGATTCCTTATGACAGAAAGAACAACCTTAATCAAATCTCTCCTTGATCCATTCAATGTAAGTATTAATTCACACCAATATTTTATAATGATTCGGACAAAACCATATCATAAAATATTGCAGCCTAAATAAAGTGCCCAACTTAATTTAATAGCTGTGAACCAATTCATCAATTGTGAGAACTTATGACCATGTCCTCTATGAACCTATTCATATGATCATATACTCCACAATTCATCCGGACCTTAAAGTTTGTAAATAGTGTGCAAAATAAATGAAAAACACCTCATTTATTAACTTTTAGAAAAAAATGCAATGTCATAATGTCTTGCTCAAAAAGTACAAAATAACAAAGTGAAATAACAACTACCTAAAGCTATAGCAAATCTGGAATCCTCCTAAGACCCATAGATGAAACATGTCTCTCGAACACATGTTCAGGCAAATTCTTAGTAAAAGGGTCAGCAAGGTTCTCGTCTGATGCTATCTTTGCTACCAATGTATCTCCTCTTTTAATTATTTCTTGGATCAAGTGGTATTTCCTCTCTATGTGTTTTTGTCTCTTGTGACACCTTGGTTCCTTGGACTATGCTACTGCCCTACTGTTGTCACAGTAAAATGTGATAGGACAATTAACACCAGGTATCACCTGAAGGTCCGTTAGGAACTTCTTTAACCATGCAGCTTCCTTTGCAGCCTCAGAAGCAGCTACATACTCAGCCTCTATGGCAGAGTCAGCCACACATGATTGTTTTACACTTCTCCAACAAATGGCACCGCCATTAAGGGTGTACACATATCCCGATGTGGACTTACTTGAGTCAATATCTCCTTAGAAATTTGAGTCTGTATAACCAATGGTTTCAAGACTCCCACTCGAATAGACCAACATATAATCTCTCGTTCTCCGTAGGTACTTGAGTATATGTTTAACCTCTACCCAGTGTTTCTCTCCAGGGTCTGATTGGTTCCGGCTTACTGCTCCTACTGCATAGCAGATATCTGGTCTGGTACATAGCATAGCATACATGAGACTACCTACTACTGAAGCATAAGGTATCCAATTCATGCGTTCTCTCTGCTCAAGAGTTTTAGGAGATTGCTTCTCAGAGAGATGAATCCCATGTCTGAAGGGTATAATTCCCCTATTGGAATTCTCCATGCTAAACCTGGCAAGTATTTTGTCAATGTATTTAGCCTGGGATAATGCCAAAACCCTATTCTTCCGGTCTCGCAAGAGTTTAATACCAAGAATATAATTGGCTTCCCCCAGGTCCTTCATATCAAAATGCTTGCTCAGCCAGGTTTTTATGCCTAACAATACCTCTGTATCATTTCCGATAAGGAGTATATCATCCACATAAAGTACCAGAAAAGATACTGCATTACCTTGGATCCTTTTATACACACACGGCTCATCAGGACTTTTCTCAAAACCATAAGATTCAATGACTTGATCAAATCTGATGTTTCATGATCTGGACGCTTGCTTAAGTCCATAAATGGACCTTTGCAACTTGCATACCATTTCTTCTTGCCCTTTGGCTATAAACCCTTTTGGTTGCTGCATATAGATTTTCTCTTCCAAATTTCCATTTAGAAAAGTAGTTTTGACATGCATTTGTCAAATCTCATAATCAAGATTTGCTGCAACAGCTAAGAGAATCTGGATGGACTTAAGCATGGCAACCAGCGAAAAGGTTTCTTCATAATCCACACCTTCCTTTTGGGAGTACCCTTTCGCCACCAATCTAGCTTTGAAGGTTTCAACCTTCCCGTTCGATCCTCTCTTTCTCTTGTAAATCTACTTACACCCAATGGGTCTTACCCCTTCAGGTGCATCTACAAGAGACCAAACTAAGTTGGAATACATAGAATCCATTTTACGATTCATAGCCTCAAGCCATTCCTGAGCATTAACATCTTCTAGTGCTTCGTCATAATTCGTGGGATCATCATCTTCTTCAATGATGACATTCTGATTTGACTCACCCAACAAGAGATATCTTGCAGGTTTACGAATCAATCTCCCACTATGACTTTGTCGCACTTGATGTTGTGCATCTACAGGGAGGTCCACATTTTGTGGGTTAACAATTCCTAAACCCTCATTAAGTGGATTAACCAATTCATGATTCTGTTCTTCATTAAGTTCATCATCATGCTGAACTTCTGGTTCCTGTGTATGTTCAGGTACATTTTCCCCTCTTTGAACAACCACAGGAATAAAAGCTGGAACCGCCTGAGGTTGTGGTGAAACTTGATCTGAGACTAGCTCATCAAGAACAACCGTACTCCTTGGCTTATAATTTGCCATATACTCCTCCTCTAAGAAAGTTGCATGAGTGTTCACTATGACCTTCTTTTCTTTTGGACTATAAAACAACCAACATCTGGTTCCTTTAGGATAGCCTATAAACATGCATACTTCAGTACACGAGTCCATCTTATCTGGTTTCTGTTTCAAGACATGTGCCGGAGCACCCCAAATCCGAATATGATTCATGGTGGGCTTACACCCTTTCCATAATTCTATTGGTGTCTTTGAAACCGACTTGGACGGAGCTAAATTCAATAGATATATAGCTGTTTCTAAGGCATATCCCCAGAATGAATCAGAAAGAAATGAATAACTGAGCATAGATCTTGTCATTTCTAAAAGGGTTCTATTTCTCCTTTCAGCAACTCCATTTTGCTGGGGTGTCCTTGGATAAGATAATTGTGAAACTATCCCCTCTTTGGTCAGGTAAGACCTGAACTCTCCAGATAGGTATTCACCCCCTCGATCAGATCGAAGAGTCTTAATTTGAACACCAAGATGCTTTTCTGCCTCAGCCTTGAACCCTTGGACTTTTCCAAAAGCTTCAGACTTGTGACGCATCAAGTACACATGTCCAAATCTAGAGTAACCATCAGTAAATGTGATGAAATAATGATACCCGCCTCTGGCTTGGACATTTATTGGTCCACATACATCAGTATGTACCAATTCTAGCTGAAGAGTGGCACGTTTTCCCTTGGCCTTGAAAGATCTCTTGGTCATTTTACCCTCTAAACAAGATTCACATACTCGTATCGGTTCAAAGTTCAAGGATTTTAAAATCCCACTTTTGACCAAACCTTGTATCCTGTTAGAGTTAATATGACCCAATCTCAAATGCCAAAGATAAGTTTCATTGGAAACTTTTTTTTAATGAATTAATATGCTCAACATCTTTTAATTCAACATGATTAACTTCACAGGGAACAAGATTAAGGAAATAAAGACCATTAAACTTTACACCAGAACAAATAAAAGAAGATGAACTTTTTATTGAAACTGAGGAATTAAACTGAACTATCAAACCATGTTTATCCAAACAACTAACAGAAATTAAATTCCTCTTAAAATCTGAAATAAATAAACAGTCTTCTAAAATCAAAGTTCTGCAATTATCAAAAGATAAAATAACTTGTCCCACTACTAGTGCAGACACAAGCTCCCCATTTCCAAACTTCAAATCTCTTTGTCCTTTACTTACAAGCAAGCTATGTTTGAACCATTGCAAAGAGTAACAAACATGGTTAGTGGCTCCTGAATCAACAATCCATTTATCATTGTGATTCTCCACTAAACAAGCCTCAATCACATGTAAATTACCCATACCTGGTTTATTCATACGTGGGCAATTTTTCTTCCAATGCCCCTTTTGTCCGCACTTGAAACACTTGCTTTTTGGCTGCTTCATTGCAACTATTTTGGCAACTGGAGTACCTGATTTCTTCTTTTTCTTGTTCTTGTTCTTTCCCTTGGGTTTCCCCTTAGGTTTCATAGAACTTTCACCAGCAAAAAATGCACTTCCCTGCTTGACTAGAGACTGTTCAGCACTCTCAAGCTCGTGCATCAGTTGAGTGAGGTCAAGATTCATCCTGTTCATATTATAATTCATCTTGAATTGATTGAAGTACTCAGGCAGTGATTGTAAGAGAAGGTCAACTTTTACTTCTTGTTCAAACTTGACATCATGGTCATCAGCCTTCTTGAAGTTTGCTATCATTGTTAGACAATGATCCCGCACACTTCCTCTAGACATCACTGTCTTGGTGACTGAATTCAGCACATTTTGCCTAGCAGAGCTGCTAGACGTAGCAAACATGCCATTAATTAATCCAATTATTATTCTAGATTTTAATTTAAAATCATAATAATTGATAATTAGTTTAGTGGATAACCTAAATAATCTTGCATAATAACTATCATACTAGTCGATTCAAGGCATAATAGCTACTATGCTGTTACGGCATGTGATTATGCAACAATATAGCATCTTCCTATTCTATATGACATGTTATTACAAACATCATGTTAATCGTAGATATAATTCATACAATTCAATAAAAGCATTAAATAATTAAACAAATAACTTTAATTCATGGCTTTCCCATAAAAATTAACAACTCTGGAATTCCTCTTTCGTCCATCCCATAGTATCTGTCTCAAGCCCTTTTAGGGTATCTATAGGCCCAAAAGCCCAAAGACCCAATCCTTAACTAGAAACCCTAGGACACAAAAGAGGAACCCTAGCCATCACTTTTGCCACGCCATCAGCAGAAGTCATCTCAGCACGAAACTCCAGGGAAAAGACCGCCACGGGGAGACGAGAACACAGCCGCCAGAACCACCCAAAAAGGGTGTCCCACGCGCGACTCCTTGGCTGGCGCGTGACGGCCACTCGCAGCCACTTGTGGCGGCGCGTGGCAACTCTTCTGGCGTCGGTCCTCCCACCACTTTGCTCGTATTTCCGTCATCTTTCCATTCATATATGGATCGTCCAAATCCGAGGTCCAGAGGTCCACGAAAAGTGTTTGACAGTGTTGAATGCTCATCTTCTTCGTAGTTTCTTGATCTCCAACTTTTACAGAAATTTGAAAAATACATAGAAATTCCAACAAAAAAAATAGCAAGGAGGAAACCTAATCATATGAGATTAGCCTCCTTGTTACAAATCAAGAAATACACGAGAGAATCTAACCATAAATTAAAGCGATTAACCGATTGAAATTAAAACTAATACCAAATATGAATTATAAACGAATAATTACCATGAAATAAATAACAAATATAGAAAAAGATGTCATATTTTCAAAAAATAATTTTAAAAAAGAATCACATGAAATATAAATTAATATCAAAACTGGTTCTTTTCCTCATCGCGATTGGCTCTGATGCCAATTGTAGGAGTCTCACCAGAAACGTGGAAGCAAATCGTACCCCACGATATAGGAAAAGTTAAAACCTTCATCGTTTTGATTACTTGGAAAGATGCAGCGATCTGAAGGCCTGTCCACGAACAGTCGTAGTTCGCTCTATGATCGACCTTCCAGACTATCTCTCAAGGGGGATAGGATGGTTGTGTGGGCAATCGTTCAGATGATGAATGTCTGCCTCTAGGGTTTGTTTCTAATGAAAGCCTCCTTTATGTTACATGTCCCTCACAAGCAGGTAAAAGTGAGTTTATATACTACTACATCCAAGACCTGACCCTAAACCACATGGGCCATAGAGTTCTTGGGCTGTAGTCTCATTTAAGCCTTATTGGGCTTAAGTGACTAAAGAGCACATTAACCCAACAGTCAGATGGTTGTACCACAAGTAGATTTAAATATGACACTGCTACTTACGCTGAGACTCTTGACCTTACACTACTGCAGTACAAACGCAACTGGACCAGCCACATGGCGATCCCTATATTCCAATAGTTCTGTTAAAAACCTCCCCATAGTGTACAATGAAAACGATGCATCCTAATATTTATAACCATTATAAAGCACAAACCATTTAAACTTTCAAACTAAACAGAAACCAAGTAAACCTACGCAACAAAGCATAACATCAATAAACTCTAGAAAGATAAGTCAGTGCCCATCATCAGTGGTATGATGAACAATAGTAGCAGATAACACAAATGAAATCACCGAAAGAACCACATATATATATAGGATCAAATAAAATAACCATTCCATTCACGTACGCGAAAGTTGCGGAATATGCTAATCATGCCACACAACGAAACCCACTAAAGCTACGAGCACGAGAGGGACCCACTTAGTGATCAAGGAAGTTAGATATTGGCCATGAAAAAAAAGGACTAAACTAAATAGTAGGGAGGGAAACACTGATGTGGCACGCTGTATGACAGGCTTTAAACCTTTCTATTATATCTATAGATTAGGGAAGATGTAAAAAATTATTTATTCACAAAATAGTTCAAATATAAAGAGGGAGAATGATGGTTAGTTACAAAATATTTTAAAATAGTTAATTGAGAAGGTAGAGGATAGAGCAAAGTTAGTTTAGTTAAATCTATGAGAAAAATTAAATAAATAATAATATTTTAAAGTGAAAAATATGTAAAAGAAAAGATACTTTCAGCTTGTTGTTGTTATTATTATCATTATTAATATTATTGTTCATTACTTTTTTTGATTTTTCCTTTTATTCATAGATGACATGGTTCTTTTTTAGAATCATGTTTGAGATTTTAAAATTGTTTATTGACATAAATCGAGACAAAACTCCTCTATTATATTTAAACAGAGAAATACACTTCTCATGTTGTAGGAGAAGTGTATCCTCATGTTATAGATACAAAAAGATGTGAGTCCCACTATTTTATATATGTGTAGGAATCTTCTTCTTCTCATGCAACATAAGAAGTGTAAACCACATTTAAATATGAACTGTAAATCATGATTGAAAATATGTTTTTAAACGTTTCAATCGCTATTCTAAATAAGCACAAAAGCAAGGTGGACGCCAACTTCTCACTATTGATCTTCTTTTTCTTGAGCGATCGTTGAAGAGTGAGCAAGGTAGAGGAGCTAAAGGAAGACAACGGCGACCAGATAGAGGACAAAAGGAGTGGGAGCAGCAAAACTTGTAAAACAGAGAAGTGGGAGCAGCAAAACTATCCTCTGTTTCCATCTTCAGGTCTGACGAGTAAAACAGAGAAGTGGCTGTTCAAAGGACACACATGGGCTTGGAAGAAGGAAGCCACTAGGATCAGCCATCATCATCTTCATCAACAAGGAGAGAGGGAGCGAGGATAATGCTGTGGAAGAGAGTGGAGAGGAAAAAAGGTGTTTCAAATAGGAAGGTAAACTTGGAATATTAAAAAATAATCATGGGCATTTCAGTCAAAGTGGGACACAATGTTTCTCTCCCCTCCAAAAACCCTAAATTTTGGAGGGTAGAGTGTGAGGGGAGGAGAGAAAGACAAAATTTTTAACCTCACTTCCCTTTCCCTCTGATGACTTCCTATTTTTTAATTGATTTGTGATATATTTTGTTATATTTAGGAAGTCATCAATGCTAAATTAAAGAGATTTTATGATGATTTTAAGGGATATCAATCTAGATGCATCATTTAGGGGATTTCAATTTAAAATAGAAGCTTTTGAGTTTAGGAAATAAATAATAGTAAGAGGAAGTTTTCAAAAAATAATAATAATAATAATTCAATTTTTATATAATTTCCTTTTCTTGGGAGAGTCAGGCTGAAGACTATAAACCAAGCTCTTCTTGGGGGGCAACCCAAGGTGTGATTTGATGCTTTATTTGATTTTGTAGGACTGTAGATAGCCCCTGATGATGTGTTTTACTTTGGTGGCAAGGATTGAAAGCGCAAGTCACGGACAAATAGGGGAGTTTCCTTCTACTTTTCCTTGATTTGTTTTATCTGATTGTTGATGATATATTGCTTGGGAATGAGTGCTCCTCTTAGTTATATATGCATGTGATGATTATTTGTGATAACTATTGAGTGACTGCTAGCACTTAAGCTGTTCCACTGGTGGACATCTAAAATCTCTAAGATTGGTGTTACCCTTACACAGATATGTTTGCTCTTCACGACCACTACTTCTTGTTACTTGTTCACATTGAGGACAATGTGGCATTTAAGTGTGGGGGTGAGGGTATCCTTGATTTTAACTTGCTATGTCCTCAAATTTTTTTTTCTGGGTTAATTTGAACATGAAAAGAAGTGAATTTGATTGTGAATTGATTCTATATTCTTTGAATGTTAGTAAAGAGGTAAAGATTTGGTTTGGGTAATTTACTTTAGGATGTCAAAGAACCTGTGAGGAATTTGAGCCCAAATATTTATCCTTTTTAAGAGAGAGTACACTTATTGTGGTTTGATCTCTAGAACTTGTTTTGAATCTCTCTAGAAAAAAGAAAAGAAAAATCCTTTACATACATAAAGATGGGTGGACATTTTTTTTTATTGGTTACTCTAGTGAGTGCTAAGTGAAAAAAAAAGGAAGAAGAAGAAGATTGAAGGGTTTAAAAAAAAAAAAAAAAGCACACATGCACACACATACACACAACTCCAATGACTTCTCTAGACCTTTCTTAGTTACCGGGGGCACTTCATCACCAATGTTGGCACTCGCGTCAAACGGTAAAGTCAAGGAGAGTTATGAGTTAGGCTAAAAGCCTCTTGAGGTGCCTGTTGGAATAACTGAGTAACCGGTACTGCATCACCCATGTGCAGGGTCGCGTCAAAAGGGGACTTACAACGGCTCAAGGAAAAAAAAAGAGAAAAAAAAAAGCCCTTTATTCTTCATATTATGTATAGAGCTACTTGGCACTAACTAAAGTATTTATCTATTATTAAAGTCCTTCTTATTTGTGTATGTAAGGGAATAATCTAGTTGAGAAGGAGATGAGGAACAAGCTTAGAGTGGATGAGCTGCAATAAGTGTAAATGAGTGAAACACAAGCCCTTGAATATTTAGAGAGATGAGTGTATACACTCCACTTGTGAGGGACATTCTATTGTGATTTATCCTACCAAATTAACTACCTTGCTACTTGCATTTTTGGAAGGTGGAAAAGATTTATAAGAAAGTTTGTTTTGCTTTTCGTGAATTGGTTGTTTTAAAATTTAAAAATCTTGAGGACAAGATTTGATGCAAGTGTGGGGGTGTGATGACTTCCTATTTTTTAATTGATTTGTGATATATTTTGTTATATTTAGGAAGTCATCAATGCTAAATTAAAGAGATTTTATGATGATTTTAAGGGATATCAATCTAGATGCATCATTTAGGGGATTTCAATTTAAAATAGAAGCTTTTGAGTTTAGGAAATAAATAATAGTAAGAGGAAGTTTTCAAAAATAATAATAATAATAATAATAAGAATTCAATTTTTATATAATTTCCTTTTCTTGTGTACAATCAAGCAGCATGAGGAGTAATTAGTTGATTTGTTTCCAATTCATTGTTTTGGAAACATTGAAGGATTGATGAGGTGGGGACCACACAAAAAGGAAATATGAGGCAGATCACGTAGAGAGAAGCATGAGGGAATATTATTTCCAACAATTGAATCAATTGGGATTAATTGCAGATTGAAGACAAATGGGCCCCACCAATTGAATGGACAAGAAGACCTAATGTGAGGAGAATTATTGGCTGGAGAAATAAAAGGACGCACAAGAGAAAGGGAAAAAAAGCAAGCATCAGGAAAAAAGGAAGGAACGAAGAGACGCAAGGCAGAGGAGAAACGAATCAGAGAAAAAAGGACGGCAATTCAAGAACCAAAGAAAGACGTGCGGCACAGTGAAGGAAGAAGCAGAGCATATAATATTAATTCAAGGAGCAAAGTTGTTCTGAGATCTCTTCTTTCTTCTTCTTCTTCTCTTTATGCTGGAATTTGAATTTCTTGTTTTTGTTATGGATTTTCTTATAGCCATGTGTGGCTAATTTTCTTTTGCAACCTAGAGTACTATGAACTTGTTTGAGACTTAGAAATTATTCCCGCACATTGGTTTTGCTTAATTTTAATCAGTTTATTTAATCCTGTTTTTATTATTTATTGCTTATTGAATGATCACCATTGAGCATGTTTTGGGGATTTAGGGTTAGACTTGAAAGAGGGAATCCTAAATTGACCTTGAGATTGAATAATGTGGAATTAGTTTTAAATCTAATAAGGAATTAGGTTTTAATCTAATTTGCGTCTAGGATAGATATATACCTAGAAGCTCCGCATAATCAAATTAGAGTGAGCCCGATTTGAATTGTATCTTAATTAATTGTGTGAGACATTGCATAATTATTTGAGGTAGGTATATAAGTGGACCGACAGGCACTTATAAATACTAATACTCTAGATTAACTGATGAAATTAAGTTAGAATTAATGTGGTGGGAATGAAATCTAAGAAACAAATAAGGGATTAGTATCTCTAAGTTGTCCTCTTTGATATTTAAATCTCTCTCCTTGAAAGTGCTTGTTTTTATTAAATTCTTTTGTTTTACTACTATTGAAAACACTTCTTATTTGCTCAACTTAAATGAAAAAAAGGAAATTTGACACCTAATCACCAGTTTGATTGAGTCTCTGTGGGATGACCTTGATTTGCCACTTACTATTTTCATGACCCATACACTTGCGGTGCTTAGTTAAATTTTTGGTAGCATCACCCTCCTTCCAATCAAACACACTTTTCCCACTTCCAACCCTCCCCTCATCTAACCTCGCCTCCAGAAAATCATCAACCAAACAAGGCCTAAAGTACGAATATCATTCAAATTGAAATAATAATTCCCGCCTGATCATGATCTTGTATGAAAGACATAGAAAATGGTATGTTGATGGACAGCATTTAATTTGCAGCCAAGAATCTCCATAATTCAGACTTTCACTTCAAAGCTCCCTGTTTGGGTTCATTATAGAGACCGTGTCTTGATGAGACTCGGTGCAACTGATCATATCCTGCGACGCCAAGAAGCATATTTGCAGTCACGTACTCCCCGATATAGAGCAAAGAAACCCTCATGTCCCACAATCTCAGGAAACGCATGCAATGCGTTACGATACTTATTTGGCTGTCCAGACGTCAACATTATTCTCCGACGAAGTGTGTCAAAAGGGTAGGCGCAAACCCCAGAAAAGGAAGTGATGCTCCAACCCAACACGAAACAAGCCGGAAAACTACCCTCCAGAAGCATCAACAATAAACAGGACTAAGGATAGGAATGCCCGAGTATGGCATAAAAGAACTCTCTTGGTGCTTTAAGCAATAAATGAGCCAAATTCTTTAAGGCATGCAAGTATAGAAGGCTAAGGCAAGAAAAACCAGGACATTCATAATTGGGGGAAAAAAATGCCTGATTTTTCAAATTCACTAAAAAATGAATATTCAAAATTGAGTATGTTGCAACTTTACAGATGTTAGTGAGACTAGAATATCAGTACCGCATATCATGGAAAACCAACCCAAGAAGACCCGTTCCATAGTAAAAGAAGAAGCTCAGAATGCTTGGTTGAAGTATTAAACTACATCATTCCCCCTTAGATGCAAGCTAGAGAACTCTTTGGTCTTTAGAGAAGTACAGAAGCGTACCCCGTAAGGCCCAACTAAGACAAGAAGTTTCATGGTGTCAAAGATCCCAAAGTACGTACATGCTCGATACATGGTGATTCCCATTATTGAATCTCCAAATCCTCTGTACAAACCACCAATTCGATCGCTTGATCAATAAGGTTTTACGATATACATCAAATAGCCCTTTAAACTGCCGCTGACCACCGACATGGCATTCTGATGCATCCGTACCCAATCGTGTACGAGCATAGTCTAAATGATATAGTACTAGTGAAGTAGTAGCTCCAGCAGCACTGCCTGAAGCCACATTTCCAGCAAACCACTTAATATACCCGTCTCTCTCTTTGGAATGCCCAGAAATGCTTTTGAAGTGACCTTTGAATGCAAAATTGAAAGCCTATAGACAATTAAGTATTTGTTCAAACATAGTTCCTAGAATAAACCAATATTAATTGGGTACAGAATACATGGGAAAGGAAAAGGCACAAGTATAAGAATGGGAATTACCTCTATCAATGATAGAGAGTACTAAATCCAGGAGCAAATAAGGTCATACACAATTTTTCAACACATTTTCAGTTAGCCTAAAAGATATAATTATCTTGATGACATTTAAGGTCCTACTCACTAAATCACCCATCTCAAGCTAGTGACTACAAAGGAGTGAAAGACAAATCTAGGAGCTCAAGGGGTGTTCTTTAACATCAACTAGAATGTCAGAAAAGTTAATAACTCACTTGAGTTGGGAAGTATCATTCTACCAGTCCTAATTATAAAACAAAGTTGATATTTTTGGAGAGATTAAGGAAGTTACTTAAATTATTTTAGAGTATTTGTATTTGTGTTTTTTTCTCTAAGCTAACTAGTTTGATTAATAAACTAATATATAATCTTAGCGCGATATACAACATATGATATGATTAAGTAACTTACTTAGCTTTCTTAATTTCTCCAAACAAAGTCAACTATATCTTATAATTAGGACCAGAGGGAGTATAACATTAGCTTGGTTCGCTCTCCAAAAGGCAAACAGACCCTCCTCCTGCAAGACCCTCTTAAAGCAATCAGATACACCCAAATATGGTCTATTGAGTTGTCCTCTCTTTATCATTTCCCCTTGATTTTGCAATAAAATCTTAACTCTCTCTATTGGTACTGCTGCACTCTTAGATATAGAGGCGGAACCTCTTGATGGTCAGCTGGCCCCAACTGATCTTATAAAATTTGTTAGAAAATATATGTATTTATTATATGATACTATCTCCGGTCTTAATTATAAAAGTTAGTTGACTTTCTTTAGGGAGATTAAGGAAGCTAAATAAATTACTTAATCATTTCATATGTTGTGTATCCTTAGATTATATATTAGTTATTAATTAAACTAATTGGTTTGAAGAAAAAAAATAAAAATAAGAATACTCTAAAGTAATTTAATTAGCTTCCTTAATCTCTCCAAAAAAAGTTAACTAGCTCTTATAATTAGGACCGGAGGGAGTATTTTATTTGGCCATAAATTTGGCCCCAGCTAATTTTTTATCTTCTCTGTAAGGATAATGTTTGTTTCATTACTCATTAGGTTGTGAGGGGAAAGTAAAATTCTTGTTTGAGATATCGAAAAAATTAGTATCATCTTATATATTCTATGTTTTAATTTATAATTATCTATTATTATTTGTTTGTATTTTTCAGGTTAATTGATACTATTTAGTAAATACTCCCTCTGGTCCTTATTTAAGGAACCAACTAACAATTCTCACAAGTCAATAAAAACAGCTAAAGTAATTAAGTTTGTCCTAAAATTTAAGTAATTTTTAATATTATCCCTATTAATTACACTAAACTCTAATATCATATTAATTATTATTATTTTTTCTTGAAAAAAAGAGTAATAATTAATTTTTATTAATTATTACTCTCACTCGCTACCTTTTTAATTATGATTATACATGGAAAAAAAAATTTAATGCTATTTGAAAATAAACAATTGTTTTATAAAAAGAACCAAATATACTTATTAGTTGATACCTTATAATAAGAATTAAATAGAGTAGTTCAATATGTTTATTTTTTGGCCGGGCTAAATTTTTTTTTCTGGTTCCGCCACTGCTTAGATGTAATAGCTGCCGCACCTCCTATCACAAAATCCATTGAGAATCTGCCATATTGTGTTGACTTTACCACCATTTTATTTTTTTGAGTTGTAGTATCAGATGGCCTCTAATGTGTACCCAATTTATTCTACCTGAGCCATATATAGAAACCGTGTTTGGGACGAACATAAAACTTTTACGTAAATGGAAGGTTCTCTCGACATCAGACTATTCTTTTTGGCGTTGGATTTTCTTTTTACGCCAAGCATATATAGGCTTTTCCCCCCTTTTTTTTCATCTAGATGACAAGAACTATGAATGAAACATGGAATCAGATCCTGCTCGCATCCATTTAATTTCGTGTTTCTCTCCGATCCCCAATGTTTTGATGACATTATTAACTGGCTTGAAAATGATCCAAGGTATATATGTCGTGATGGGTTAAGTCTATAGAGAATGCACATGGAGAATAGATTTCTTTGAAATATCAATAAATTCCCATCATTTTCTATCTTCATACACTCATTCATTCGTTGATGAGAAACCTCATCAAAAATGGAAGAATGAAAAGTGAAATACTCGATCCACATTTTAATTGTTACTTTGGACATAACGGAGGGGATTGGATTCAGTCCTCTTCTTTTTTTTTTTCCAGAACAATTCCTCTTGGACATAAATATTGGCTTTCCAAAAATTCCTCTCCTCCCTTGTTGGCCAGTACGTAATGATCAACGTCGTTCACTTCTCTGAGATACCCTCTACGATAATTGACAGCATCTTAAATTATGAACCACTTTCTCCTAATTTCGGATTAGAAAAGTAAGCCAACTAGCAAAGGTATATTTTTTTCCTTCAAAAAAATTAAAGCGAGCTGAGAATTAAACAAAACAAAACAAAAATGTAAAAAACATCCTCAGCAAGTTGCGAAATTTTAGTACGCCTCTTATCTTTGAACTTTAATATGTAATACTTAATTAACTAATTTAAATAGATTAAGGATATTAGTTAAGTTAGTTAATATGATACTCCATATTTCTTTTTTAATAAAAAACAAGCTATTTATCTTCCTATATCTCTCTCCCTCTCTTCCTAGATTATTATTACCATCAACAAGGGCAGACACAGGGAGGGGCGAGGGGTGGCCCCCGCCCCCCCCTCTAATTGTTTTTTTAATTAAAAAAAAAGGAAATTTCAGTCCATTAGTGGTTTGCTTTCACACGTATGTATATTTAACTGAGATCAGTGATGCTGCCACCATTTGTTTGCTATCATATATATTTTTTTAAAAGAAACTAATAAAGAGGTGGAGCCCACCTTTAATATATCCCACCCGCTTGTATATTCTCTTCTTCCTTAGCTTCCAGCGGCTCATTTCCCTTATTTTTCAATAGCTTATGATAAATTCTGAGGATCAATAACGCACTCAAAGTCACTTCTTTTTATCATATTTTTTTTTATAAAATTTATTATACATGATTTTATCTTTCTAATCATATTATTTTTATACTATTAGGGAATATTTTAGGGTTAGAATTTTAGGCAAATTTTGAATTTTGTTAAAAGATGACTATGAGAATATAGATGATGACTAATAGTTAATTTTAATCGGTTTGCTTTTGTTATTGATAATATTTTTAAATCATATTGGTCATGAAATTGTTTTGATATCGTATTTTTAAAGATGGCTATAAGAATATAGACCAATTTCTTGATAATTCTTTGATTACATATATTGAAAAAGAATTTGTTTTGAGTTTTAGCACAGATTCAATTATAGATGAGTTTAATGATATGAAAACATGTAGAGTAAGAGTAGAGTGAAGCTAAGCCATCTTAATTTCTGTAAGATTTCTTTCAATTTTTTTTTATATATTAGGTCTTTATCGTATTCCAAGTATGTTTATTTATGATGTAACATTTTTTATTTTCACCCCCCGTCAGTAAAATTCTTGAGTCCGTCCTTGACCATCAATAGGTCATAAATCAACCAACATATTCATATAAATGTGAATATATTCCATTTTGGCCTTGCTAAAAATTAAGCCACGTGGTGAAACAAGATTTTTTAAAAATTTGGATATATGTTGGATCTACATATATTCCTATTTCAGTCCATTTCAATGTGCTTTTTGAAGGGAGGAATAACCCTGATAATATATTGCTATCTACGGATCTCACATGAACCAAGTTCATACAGGGCAGGAAGAAACTTATGGCTTTGAAAATTGATTTTTCAAAGGCTTTTGACACACTATCCTGGACCTTCAATTCATATGCTGTTTTTACAAAGATGAATTATCCAGATAAATGGATTGCATTGACTATGCAATATATCACAAGTGTCCATTATCAATTTAGCTTCAATGGACAGGTTACCAGTTCTATTACTCCAATCAAAGGAGTTCGTCAAGGAGACCCCTTTTTGTCTCCATACAATGGTAAAACTAGGGGAAAAAAATTTAGCCCAGACCAAAAAATAAATATATTGAACTACTCCCTCAAGACAAAAAATCTGAATGCAGAGTACTTCATTTTTTATACTAAAGCCACCAGCAAAGCATATGAAAGTTTCCGTCAAAGCATAAAGAAAATTTACAAGCAACGTAAAATAAGGCAGCCCAAACTTTTGTTACAAAATTTATCAGAACCATAGCACAAAACACAAATGAGCAGCACAAATCAGAACTTTACAATACAAATTATAAAACTTGTTACGGACTTGTACAAGGCCCAATGACGGAAGGGCCCAGCATAAGTATCATATCCTAGCTAGTAGATATGTCGGATCTATCTACAATAGGAGAATATCCTAACTCCCCCAGAATCAAGGGGTATCTTCATGATATAACGGCCTTGATACTCGCACCGAGGATAATGCATGGGTTCGATATATCTTATCTGAAGTAAACTCTATAAGTACTAGGACGAGCCTTAAGGTACATAAGTTCTAACTCTCAGCTATTTACATTCCGCCACATTGTGCACACACACCACCCCATTGGCGAATAGCCTCGTCTATGCACAGATCCCATGCTCTCCTAGATTTTCCTCCATAGATATTCCAGTAGAGTCCACTGATCCAATATCAAAGCACCAGCCCAAGGCTGGACACCTGTGTTCTACACCAGAACATTGGCGCCAACTGTGGGGACATTAAATTTCAATCCTTGTGACCACCAATGGCTAACACCAGAAGCAGCAGTCGAAACCCTCATCTTGGAAATCCACCCCAGGCTGAGGCAAGTCAACACCACCACACTCAGGAGCCACCCCAACACGAAGATATCCCTGAAGGTAACGCCGCGAGCGAAGGGAATGGTGTTTCTAACACGGCATCATCCCCTCCCGTGGTGGCCAAACCTCAAGACACAACAGTGATGGGGGTCACGGCTCCAAATCCAGACATCCTCCTCTTCCGGAAGACTCAAGAATCAATGCTGAGGCGAATGGAGAACAATGAAAAGCGTAATAACCTCCAATGCCAAGAAGACCCCATAGTCATATAGCGGATGATGGACGATCGATTCAGGCAGTTCGAAACATTCACTCAGAGGTCAGCACGGCGGGATGATGGCAGAACTGCGCAAGGGACAAGCTCGCTCATCAATTGGGAAAAATGTATTAAAAAAAAAGGGTGTAATTATAGAGAACATAAGGCATTATTTTAACAAATTTTAGAAGGCCTAATTAACTGGGGCCAAATTATTGGTCAAAATAAATTATCATATAATATATACATATATTTTAACAAATTTTAGAAGATTTTAGAAGGCTTTTTTTTTTTTTGGTCAAAGAAGATTTTAGAAAGCTAGCCTCAGCTGGCTACGCAATAGTTCTGCCATTGTCTCCATATATCGACATAATTGATGCTAATGTCCCTTCTTGCATTATAAAATCTTTTGAGCATTCGGGAAATCTAAGAGGCAATATTAGAATCAGCAGAAGCTCTCAGCTTCTGTCCCACCTTTTATATGTTGATGATTATGTATTCTTTTTTGAAGGAACAAATCTTAGTCTTAATTCCATCAAGGTTTCATTGGATTTCTATAGCTTGTGGTCTAGTTAACAGATAAGCCGATCAAAATCCATATTAATATTCAGTCCAAATTTCTCTCATGAATAGAAAATTCATTATGCTCACTTCCTATGAGTCCATTACTCTGATAAACTTGAGAAATATCTCGGGACCTGGATTGATCCTAAAAGGAATAAAGAGAAAGTTTATTCCAAGTCACTCAATCTGTTGATAAAAAAGAACAACAGCTTGGAACGCTAGATTACTATCACAAGCTCCAAGATTAACTTTGATTAGATCAGTCCTCTTCGGGGTTAATATTCATGTTCTGTCTAGCTCGTACGAAACTCCCTCAGAATGTATGTAACAGAATTGATTCTAGATATGCTAACTTATTATGGGGATCAAATGGTGACACAAATCATATCCATATAACCAGGAAGGAATTTATGTTCAGACCTCCCTTAGAAGGTGGGCTGGGTATTTTCCCAAGAGGATAGGTTAACAATGCATTACTGGCAAAATAAATTTGGAGAATTCTCAATGCCAGACAAGGAACTTTGCTTGTTGAAACCATAAAGCCTAAATACTTAGACATGAATGATGCTGCTCTGGTATAAAAGCCTTATAACTCCTCTTAGATTTGGAAGAGTATTTCTCAATGTGCTCACATGATACTGTTCATTTAAGATGAAAGATTGGAACTGGAAGTTCTATTCCTCTAAACCACCCTTTGTGGTGGCCCCCCATGTAGTCTAATTCAGCAAGTGATTACCCTTTGATATTTAGATCAGTTGCAGATTTATTAGTGCATCTTTCTTCTAGCTGGCGCCCATTTAGATGGAATCATAATTTAGTCAAGAGGCTTTATCCCCCTCACATTTTTGACTCAATACTTTAGACTCCTATCTCATTCATGAATGATCAAGACAGATTAATCTGGACTCTTAATCCTTCAGGTGATTATAAGGTCAATATTGCTTTTAGAAGCATCGCACCATTGCAGCAATTTCGTAGTGATGAATTTTGGAAGTTCCTGTAGATAATTTCATTGCTTATGAAAGATCTCTTATTTGTATGGAAGCTAATAAATGATGCAATTCCATCAATTGATGTGCTCTCTAAGCATCATGTACCTATCCAAGTTAATTGTCTGTTTGGCTGCCATGAATCTGAATCACTAGAACATTTATTTGTGACGCCACGTTACAAGAGCAGTTTGGTTTGGAGGGTTTTCGATTTCATTTGATTTCATATCTTTTAATGCCCTCAAAGATCGTCTCAAAAGATCATTGATTGAATTAAATAAGGATGGGTAATCTGAGATGATGATTTGAGGCTCCATGCGTAACTAGCTAAACAGAAACCCAAACTTATCGTCTTTAATATTGCCATGGCCAGTATCACATGCATGTCACCTCCTTAATCCGTACCAATTCAAAAAGTAAAAATTCTCAAATGTGAAAGAGACTTCGAAGCGAATATGGTCGTGCAGGTAGCGCGCGGTAAAAGCAAATAGACTTAAACTGATCGGTCAAATATTTGGAAATTCACCTAATCCTACTCAGTAGGAAAAATGAGAGGTGATATATAATTCTAAAATCAAGACAAAGCGGCAGGATAAAGAAATAGATAAAAGGCACTGAGTTATGGGACGAGACATTGGAAAGGAATGAGATGTTGTGGGTTGCCATTTTGGTGCAAAGAAGAAACGGGTGATCTGAGTTGATTCCCATTTTGGTTGATAAGTTTTAATCAATGCGGTGTCACTACCTCTTTCACTTACCTTCGTGCTTCGTACTCAGTCTATGTCTCTATGGACAGACATACTTTAATTTATTTCTTGATCCTTAATGCCGTCCTCTACCCCAAGCACGTTCTCAAATCCCTTCCACTTCAAGCCACGCCAACCATAACAATTTCAAATCACTCTCCATCTTTCTCCTTTACCATTGATCTCTTTTTCTTATTCTTAACCTAGCTCTCAGCCAATCTTTTTATTATTATAATTACATATGTATATATACTCTCTTACATATATACTTTTTACAATATACATTTCATGAAACTAAAAGTTATATATTATATACTAGCTACTATCTATTTTTGCTAAAATATCATACTTTAGTCTAATTTTATTTTTTTTTAAGAACCAATATCCTTTTTTGGATGTAGCGTCTCAAAAGAGTAAATAAATATGATCATGGTAACAAAATCTATTTGAATTTAAAATATCTGATTTACAATAATCCAAATACATCAATTGGCACATTATGCAATTTGAAAATGAGTCAAAATGATTAATTAATTAATTTATTTTTAGTTAAAGTGGATGGCGCTAATATATGACCTGAGGTTACAAGCGGCATTGAACCCACAACCAGAATCCTATAAGGTCAAAGGCCAAAATGATTTAAATTAAATAACATATTTTGAAATCATATAGAAGAAAAATATTTCGAATTTCAACCTTAAAAAAAAAATGATGAGTGTGATATATAGTTATGCCGTTTCCAATGCCGCAAATAATTTTCTGAATTTGTTGAAGAGAATATGCATGGCACAAACATGAGGGGGGCAAGTCCACGAATGAAAATTGAAAAGAGCTTGAAAACACTGAAACACAAACAGAATCCATGTTGATAGAATGTTGAAGCCCTGGATGACGGGTGGGAAAAAAGATATAAATAGAGGTTCATGTGGGGGATAGCAGCATACAAGTGAGAGAGGCAAAGGCAATATATAGTAGACGAATGAGAAGAGAAATGGATCCTCTGGTAGTAGGAAGGGTGGTTGGAGATGTGTTGGACCCATTTACGAGGTCGGTGTCTATGACGGTCACGTACCCCAATAACAGAGAAGTCATCAACAGTCGTGAGCTCAGGCCCTCCCAGGTGGTTTCCCAACCTCAGATCGAAGTTGGTGGACATGACCTCAGGACCTTCTACACTCTCGTACTTTCACTATTCCTTCTTATTTATTTTATCGTATTTTGTTAGCTGACAATATTTCTCTCCATGCAAGGCCACTTAATTAGCTTGCTTTTCGGTTCCCGGTGGTTAATTAATTCCGTTTTTTTTAAAAATCGGAATTACACAATATAATGCAGGTAATGGTTGACCCTGACTCGCCTAGCCCAAGTGATCCAAACTTACGAGAGTACTTGCACTGGTGAGTAATCACATGACTCTCTCTCTCTCTCTCTCACTTTCTCACACACACCTTTATCTTCATCATCATTAGTACATCACCTTCCACAGGGCTTCGTAGCTCTCTGACATGCACGCAACCGATTCGGAGGCGCGGAGATGATAAAAATGGTTGAAATTTTAAATTGTATGATTAAGATATGAAGTTAACGTAGGTTAATATTTTGAGGCAATCCGATGACTGGTGATCATTTCCCGTATGGCTTACAAGTGGTAGTCATCTGTAAGAGCATATATAACTACTTGACCACGAATATCTCCATTCTTTACTGTTCCCATGGGTTTTATTTGAAGATGGTTTTCTTTTTAGTATAGCTTAAAAATCACATTCATCAACATGGTATTATTTATGACAGTCCAAAATTTAATCACATGGCCTTTTGTGCTGGCACATGAAGTTTGTAATCTGCCAGAAATTGAAAAAGGGTGGTCTCAAAGATAAAATATATTCTACCGGGACGTACTGCGATGAAAGTTTAGGTAAAGTCAATCTCAGAGAAAGAAAAAGACTAATTAAGTATATTTAGTTTCACATTGACAAGCATGAAAATGCTGTTCTTGATTCTTACATTTAAAAGTGGGGGGACCTTTTGCATGACGTGTGTGTAAAGCAGTTTTGCTTTTCTTTCTTTTCTTTTTTTTTGGGGGGTAAAAAACGAGGCCTCAGCCTATTCTCATTTCTTTATCAGAAGCAGTTTTGCTTTTCTAACAGCGTATCTTTTTCTTTTCGATTGGATGTGTCCTGCAGGTTGGTGACTGATATTCCCGCAGGCACAGGAGCAACCTTCGGTAAGTAGCTATGAGAGTTGCGTTGAAATTAAATCATTTTGGTTTTGTGGGGCAACGTAATGTGTGTGTGTATATATGGGGCTTTGACAGGACAAGAGATCGTGTGCTACGAGAGTCCACGACCAACTGTGGGGATTCATCGTTACGTGTTTGTGTTGTTCCAGCAACTGGGAAGGCAAACGGTGTATGCTCCAGGGTGGCGACAAAATTTCAACACCAGAGACTTTACAGAGCTTTACAATCTGGGATCACCCGTCGCTGCTGTTTACTTTAATTGCCAACGAGAGAGTGGCACCGGAGGAAGGAGGGCTTAATCACAAACAACACTCATCAATCATCGCTGCTCTTTCCTTCTCTCCTATATGTCTCGTCATCATCCTTATGAATATCCAATATTTAACAAAATATTAAAAATATATAGCACAAGGAAGTCATGTATAGGAAGACTCGTCTTAAATCTTACTAAAGTAAGTCTTAAATATGCGTTTAGGCTACATAAATCCATCAGGTCTCTCTCAACTATGTATGTTTTTCTTTATTATATGTAATAAACTTGTCTTTTATAATTTGGTGTTCAAGCTCGAATGAGTATTAATATAAAATAAAAAATTATATGATTCAAATTTATTAGATGTTATCAATATTTCAATTCATTTATATACATGAGAGTCGTGTCTAATATAATAGTAGAATATTAATGCATGATCAACCGTGATAAGTCATATCCTACTAGGGATCAGGATGATGGACTCCTAAAATTGAACTTAAACTATACCTATCTTTAGGATAGGTTGGTAGAGCTCTTTCCATCTGGACCGTCCAGATGGGATCTAGACGGTCCAGATTTAATTTTTTTACTTTTTATTTTTTAAAAATAATTATTTCAATGGATAGAGAATAAAACATAAAGATGATTTTTCAGCTAACATATTTTTAAAAAATGATTTTTTTCATTTAAAAAAATGATAGTTAAAAAAAATAAATCTGGACCATCCAGATCAAATCTGGACGGTCCAGATTTGGAAGAGCTCTCCCTACCTATCTCAAGATAGGTAGGGAAACTGGTTCCGAACTCATCTGGATTTGGCTTACCTCCTTTGCTCCAAACGTCTGCTGCTGTCCGTTGCTTTTAACAGTGCCATTTTTGGCACAAAACACACACACCTGGTCCCTTAAAAAAATATATAAAGACACTAGCAGGTAATAAAAAAATAATTCGGGATACTGAATGATACTAAACAATTCTTCATAATAGTGAAAAATAATTTCAGGATCTTCAAAAAATATTTCAGGGTACTAATTGACATTAAAAAGGATACTGACTGGTACTGAAAAAATAATTCATGATCTCAGAAAGTTATTTTAGGATCTTGAAAAAATATTTTAAACTATATTTTTAGCAATATTCAGTACTTAAAATATTTTTTCAAGATCATAAAATAGGTTTTTAAGATCATGAATTATTTTTTCAATACTATTCAATATCTTTTTAGTACCAGTCAGTACCATGAATTATTTTTTCAAGATACTAAAATTATTTTCTAAGATCATGAAGAATTTTTTTTTAGTACCATTCATATCCAGAATTATCTTTTTACTACCTACCAGTGTCCTGAATTTTTTTTTTTTTTAAAGGACTAGATGTGTGTGTGACTCACCCACCAAGGGAGTACTGTGTTTGTTTCAATTGAGAGAGGTTAGTGGGGTTCACTAAAGTTAGGTGAGATGGGTTATGAACTTTGTTTGGTTCAAAAAGAAGAAGAGGGTGGAAAGAAATTCTGAAACCTAATTATTTTTCTCAGTTCTTTGCAGGAAATTTGCAGGTGTGGCTCAATTGGAATACTAATCATAGCCTGGGAAAAGGAAGGTTTAATAAGTTCTCATGGCCGCGAGTTTTCAGTCTCGGATGCTAGATACTCTGGACTTCTAGATGTAGTTCTATATTCCAGGCCGAAAACAAAGATACCAGGGAGTTGATTCACTTATGTAATTATTTACTTATGGAAACTTGTGCTGATCATAAGCTGTCTAACCAAATTTTTCAAATTGACAGGTGTGAGGAGAGAACGTGGACACCCCCTCCGCCAGATGCGGTCCGGATCGATGTGGAAGGGTCAGTACATCAACAATTTCAAGCAGCTTGTGGAGGCGTGATCAAGGACTCTGAAGGACAATGGGTGATGGGATTCTGCAAGCAGCTAGGATTCCATACTGTTATCGAGACTGAACTTCATGCAATTATGCTGGGATTAAAGATGGGACGTCAGATGGGATTTAGGAAAATCCTTCTTTATTCAGACTCTCTTGATGCGATCAACATGCTTATGAGAGATTGCTGTCATTCTGAACACCCACTGAGAGACATCATCAGTGAGACCAGGGATCTGCTCTTCCATGATCTGGATGTGACTCTTCACTATACCCCGAGAGACAATGTTGCTTGTGCCGATTTTTTGGCCAAGGAAGGTCACAAGGTGGACGCGCGATACAGATGTGTTACTCGTCCCGACAATCCCCCCGGGGTGTCGGGATAGGATCCAGGAGGGCCAACTGATGGGCCGTGTCTAGTTTGTTTGTTGATTGATGTATTATCGGGCTAGTCTTTCGTAGGCTAGTCTTAACTCGTACTTTCAAGCCACGGCTTGCCTCTCTTCATCAAAAAAAAAAAAAACAAGAAGAAGAGGGAAGGGGATGTTTGATTTCTGGTTTGGTTTAGAGGGTAAGAGCTAATTATAGTTGACAAATATACCCTTATCTATTTATTTATATATTTTCCACCCCTTTATAATATTTATATTAGAACTATTATTTTTTAATTTATAGATCTAAAAAAACCTATTACCTCATGTATATATAATAAAAAGTTATATACACTGTAAAGGATATTTTATTGATTTTTACATATTATCTCATTAATTTTAATATGATAAAATGTTTTAATATACTTTTGATAACTCCTCATCTTTAGTAAATTTGAGAAATATTTTCACAAATCATCAATGCTAAAATAAAAGAATTTTATCTTATATTTAGTATCAGGTGTAGTAATATTTTAAAGTGAAAAACAAGGAAAAGAAAAGATACTATAAGCTGCTGTTGTTGTTATCATTATTAATATTATTCGGTTTTTCCTTTTATGCATAGACGACACTTTTTCTCACCTTTGTCGTTGAAAAGTGAGCAAGTTAGAGAAGCTAGAGGAAGACAGCTTATTCTATATTCTACAATACACAAATTGAGCTTCAAATGGAATATAGAGGTATAATAGAACCAGGCAGCGGGATCGAGAGTTTAAAAGGTTAGAGGTTATAGTCGACATTGATTCATCATTTTTAATAGGGATAAATACCAATTTTCCTACAGAAGTATTAGCTAGAGAACATCTAACACCTAAAAGTTATTTTGAGATTATTTTTGTCCCGAAAGTTTATAAGATGGAGCAAATATGTCCTAAAAGTTTTTTTAGGAGTAAATTTGCCCCGAAAGTTTTGTTTAGGAGCAAATTTTTATAAATTTTCGGGGCAAAAATGATATCAATCTAACGGTCAAGATCAACTGATGGGCAAAATTGCTATGTTTGTAAACTTCTAGAGCAAAAATGATACAAAAAAAACTTCCGGGGTGCTGAATGCTCCCTTAGTAAATCTTCCATAGCAAAAATGGTCTTATCCCTTTTTAATAATTCAAAACTGAAGTAAAACTTTAGTTTCATTCAGCTCCTTTATGGAACAAATTAACAAATACAAATGGAATACGTAAATTTAAAAAAAAAAAAAAAAAAAAGAGTCATCCATAACATCTTTGTAAACCCTTTTGTCTAAATCTATCTGAATGCATTCAAAACATCTCGCTTATTAGATTATCGCTCTAGAATCTACAAGAGGTGGATTTTGCTGTTTGGTACACGGAACAGATGGAAAGGGAATAGGAGAAAAACAAATTCTCTTATATAGTACATTTTTAACGTCCAATCTTCATAGGAACTCAAGTTTTCAGGCCTACTAATCTTCCTTTAAAAGTGGGAAAGAAAGGTTCTATCAAAATTGATTGGAACCCAAGTTCTCTATGAACCATGAAGCTTTCAACATATTTATCTCTTGAAAAACATTTATTTTTCTATAAGGCAATGAAATAGGATTACATTCGAATTTATGCCAAAAATTTAAATTTGATAGGATAATATTTTAGACAAATTTAATTTTTATTTTTACTTTTATTTTTTTGCGAAATAAACGCTTTATCATAGAATTAAAATAGAATCCTAGGTTGACCCATAAATTTGAATTTAATGCAAAAAAAATTGTATTAAATTCATATTATTTAAAAAAAATCTTTTTCATTTTGAATTAATTACTTTTGAGGATAAAATAGATATTTCCTGATTTTTTTTTTCCAACTATCACCCTTTCATTTTCTTCGTAATAAACAACTCATCTTTTCTGATCCCTCAAAATATTTCCTTCCCTTCCTTTTCCTTGTACAGGTCTGACAAGTAAAATAGAGAAGGGGTTGTTCGGAGGACACGCATGGGGTTAGAAGTAGGAAACCGCTAGGATCAGCGATCATCATCTTCATCAACAAGGAGAGAGGGAGCGAGGTTAATGCTGCGGAAGAGAGTGGAGAGGAAAAAAGGCGTTTTAAACTGAAAGGGTAAGCTTAGAATATTAAAAAATAATCATAGGCATTTCAGTCAAAGTGGAACACAATGTTTCTCTCCCCTCCAAAAACCCCCCCAATTTTGGACGGTAGAAATGGAAGTGGAGGGGAAGAAGACACAATTTTCAACCTCACTTCCTCCTTCCAATCCAACCAAACACACTTGACCCACTTCCAACCCTCCCCTCATCAAAATCCTCAACCAAACAAGGCCTAAAGTACGAATATCATTCAAAGGGAAACTACAACTATATATTTTTTCCAATGAGTATTGAGTACCATAACATCTACAATTTTGTTTAATGATCAAATTAAAATAATGATTCCCGCCTGATCTTGGCATTTGCAGCCAAGAATCTCCATAATTCAGATTTCCAACTTTCATTTCAAAGCTCACTGTTTGGGCTCATTATAGAGACCGTGTCTTGATGAGATTAGGTGCAGCTGATCATATCCTGCGAGCACCCCAGCTCCAGCGACGCCAAGAAGCATATTTGCAGTGACTCCCCGAAATAGAGCACAGAAACCCTCATGTCGAACAATCTCACGAAACGCATGCAATGCATTACGATACTTATTTGGCTGTCCAGACGTCAACATCATTCTCCGACGAAGTGTGTCAAAAGGGTAGGCGCAAACCCCAGCAAAGGACGTGATGCTCCAACCCAACACGAAACAAGCCAAAAAATTACCCTGCACAAGCATCAATAATAAACAGGACTAAGGATAGGAATGCCCGAGTATGGCATAAAAGAACTCTATCGGTGCTTTAAGAAAATAAGGAGCCAAATTCTCTAAGGCATGCAAGTATAGAAGGCTATGGCAAGAAAAATCAGGACATTCATAACTGGGGGAAAAAAAATTGCCTGATTTTTCAAATTCCCTAAAAACTGAATGTTCAGTTGAGTATGTTGGATGTTGCAGCTTTACAGATGTTACTGAGACTTGAATATCAGTACCGCATATCATGGAAAACCCACCCAAGAAGACTTATTCCATAGTAAAAGAAGCTCAAAATTCTAGGTTGAAGTATAAACTACATCATTCCCCCTTAGATGCAAGCTAGAGAACTCTTTGATCTCTAGAGAAGTACAGAAGCGTACCTCATAAGGCCCAACTAAGACAAGAGGTTTCATGGTGTCATAGATCCCAAAGTACATGCCTCGATACATGGTGATTCCCATTATTGAAACTCCAAATCCTCTGTACAAGCCACCAATTCCATCGCTTGATAAGGTTTTACGATATACATCAACTAGCCCTTTAAACTGCCGCTGGCCACCGACATGGCCTTCTAATGCATCTGTACCCAATCGTGTACGAGCATAGTCTAAATGATATAGCAGTAGTGAAGTAGTAGCTCCCGCAGCACTGCCTGAAGCCACATTTCCAGCAAACCACTTAATATACCCGTCTCTCTCTTTGGAATGCCCAAAAATGCTTTTGAAGTAACCTTTGAATGCAAAATTGAAAGCCTATAGACCAATTAAGCGTTTGTTCAAGCATAGTTCCTAGAATAAACCAATATTAATTGGGTACAGAATACATTGGGAAGGAAAAGGCACGAGCATACGAAAGTGAATTACCTCTATTAATGATCGAGAGTACTAAATCCAGGAGCAAATAAGGTCATACACAATTTTTCAACACGTTTTCAGTTAGCCTAAAAGAAATAATTATCCTGATCTTTAAGATCCTACTCACTAAATCACCCATCGCTGGCTAGTGACTACAAGGGAGTGAAAAACAAATCTAGGAGCCCAAGGGGTGTTCTTTAACATCAACCAGAATGTCAGAAAAATTAATAACTCACTTGAGTTGGGAAGTATCGTATAACATTGGCTTGGTTCCCTCTCCAAAAGGCAAACAGACCCTCCTCCTGCAAGACCCTCTTAAAGCAATCAGATACACCCAAATATGGTCTTTTGAGTTGTCCTCTCTTTATCATTTCCCCTTGATTTTGCAATAAAAGCTTGACTCTCTCTATTGGTGCTGCCGCACTCTTAGATATAATAGCTGCCGCACCTCCCATCACAAAATCCATTGAGAATCTGTCATATTGTGTTGACGTTACTGCCATTTTTTATCTGCTCTTTCTGATCCTGGATGATGCGACCAAAAGTTAATTAAAAACTGAGCTATGAACAAAGAAAACTATCAAAGCATAGATTAAATTTCCACAGAAGACAGTATTTAATGTCAGAAAAACTGAATAAGTGATACATAACAAAATAACTTGCAGCAGAACAGAAGGCACATGCTTCTAATGTTATCAGTGGGAGCATACACACATGCAAGTTGTAAATATTTTACATTACTCATTTTATTCCAAACCTTAAAGAGGCGTATGATTATAGTTTGCTTACCATCCACCAAAACCTAATCTCGTTGTGCAGGTATGAGAAAAACCCTAGGCTCCCAAACGTCCACTTTGGGCATTTATCAATCTTTGAAAGCTACACTGACTCAGAGAAACAGGCTACGTGTCAACCTTATTATGCATATTGTACCGAGCAATTATTTCACAAATTTTGCAATTGTTATGGATAGTTATAAGCCATAGCAGAGCCACACAAGAGCAAACATTTAAAAGTTCTTTAAAACTCTCATTTTCTTTTGATGGAAGTTCTTCCTCGTTCAAAAAATGCCATGGCAATGCAAATGCAAATCAGCCACTGTCCCCCTGTTCAAGCGTTTGGGTCCACAAAGAGAGATAAAAGTGCTGCAGCGAGGGAAGAATTCTCCCTTCAAAGGGAGGAGAAACGTTTCCTGCCAGGGGTGGGGGGAAAGCTTGGTCCAAGAAAGGGGAGATTATTTCACAAATTTTGCAATTGTTATGAATAGTTATAAGCCACAGAAGAGCAAACATTTAAAAGTTTTTTAAAACTTTCATTTTCTTTTGATCAAAGTTCTTCCTCGTTCGAAAAATGCCATGGCAATGCAAATGCAAATCAGCCACTGTCCACCTATTCGAGCCTTTGGGTGCACGAAGAGAGATAACAATGCTGCAGCTATTGGAAGAATTCTTCCTTCAAAGGGAGGAGAGATGTTTCCTGCCAGGGGTGGGGGGAAGCTTGGTCCAGGAAAGGAGAGGGAAGTAAATTTACCGAACTACCCATGAACAGGTTGATTAAGAGCCATTTGTACTGGATTTGCCCGGAAGTGGGACAGGTCGAAAATTTATTTTCCTTCGAGAAGAGGGCTTAGATATTCACAACATTTTCATGGATTGAAAAATTAGTTGCAGAGAAGAAGCACAACAGATTTACACATCCAAGCATAAGCAAATTGTCCAATCCTATTTAAACGAAAATCTTCGTTCGCACAAATGAAATGGCCACAGAGAACAACTATAATTGAAAGATTGGATGAAAAGAGAGATTGAGGCGGGGGTAATCCAAACCTTGAAGGCAGTAATTTCGTCAACGCACTCAGGCCCACCAGTTTTCTATCACCTCAATCCCTGCTGTCACCTACGTCGCCGATTCCCTCTTCTCTGTCAAGTTTCCGCCGACGGCGATGTTGCCTCGCCGAACTCCTCACCCCTGACTTTCCTTCGTTGTTCTTGCCCAAATAATGGCCCTAGCCACAGACTTACTCTACCTCCGGCACCGCTGTCACCACCGGCAAGGAGGTGCTTTCAGTCGCCGGCTACACGTACTGCATCCAAAATCATCACCCCCGCCAACCCGCCAGGCCTTCTTCATTCTATCCATATTTCTTTTGGGCCACAAGCTGCTTTTGTTCAATTGTATCCGTTTTTTTTTTGGTCGAAATTGTTCAATTGTATCCCACCGAACAATCATGTCGTGGAATAAGAGATCCCAAGGGATCTATATATATTTGTCAGCGCAACAAATTTAAATTTAAAATTTTTATAGACATATCTCTTTCTATATAAAAATAGTAGGTTACTAGCCTACTTGGGATTGAAATTACTTCTGATCTTAGGAAATATCTTGGGGTGCCGCTTATTTATAAGAGAGTAACGAAAGATACTTACCACCCCATTGTGCAAAAAGCTAGGAAGAGGTTGTCCATATGGAAAAATAAATTTCTAACTATCGTTGATCGCTCACTTCTGATCAAATCTGTGCTATCTTCTCTACCCAGTTACTATATGCAGTCAACCCTTCTCCCCATTTGTACTATCAATGAAATCGATAAAATCTCGAGGAGGTTCCTTTAGTCTCAAGATGAGGATACGAGGAAAATGCATCTTGTTGCTTGGGATAAAATTACTTAGACAAAGAAGGAGGGGGGACTAGGACTCAAAAAACTTAGACGCCAAAATAAAGTGTTTATTATGAAACTCTGTTGGAGCCTCTTGACAATAAAGCAAGCTCTATGAGTACAGTGTCTTTGGTCTAAGTATAACTACGACGACTCCTCCGTGCCTAACGTCTCAAGAAAGCGAAACTCATCCTCTGCATGGAAAGCGATTGTCACAGTTTGGGAGAAATTCCTTAGTGGAGTCGGGAAAAAAGTTAACAGTGGGGAGGGGACTAAATTCTGAACTAATCTTTAGCTCCCCCTCGATCGTCCCCTGGTAACATTTGCTGTCATCCATCTTTAGTCAATGAAAAGGAGACTGTGCGAGATCACCTCTTGATAAATGGGAGATGGGACACTAATAGGTGGCGGGGTGTCCTTCCCCCCCTGCATCATCAATAGTATCTCCAGAATGAGCCCGCCTTGCAATAGCTCCCCTGACTACTTCACCTGGAGAGCGGCAAAAGATGGATGCTCCTCTGTTAAATCGGCTTATCTTTATCTCTCAGATCGAAGTGGAATTAATATGAGTAGCTTCTGGTCCCTGATGTGGAAATGGAAGCTTCCTGAAAAAGTCAAATACTTCATGTGGCAGGTTGGCCATGGGAGGCTTGTCACTAACTCTCTCAGAGCCAAAAGAGGCCTTACAAATGACAATCTCTGCCCATTTCACTATAATAGTGAGGAAAGTGTGATCGATATAATTAGGGACTGCAAGCAAGCAAGAAATTTGAGGAAAGAAATTTTAAAGCCAACTACTTCTCTCAGTTTTTTACAAGAAATTTGCAGGTTTGGCTCAACTAGAACGTCAGTCATCACCCTGGAAAAGGAAGGTTTCAGAACTTCCCATGGCCACGTGTCTTTAGCTTGGGATGATGGATCCTTTGGACATCCAGATGTAGCCTCTTATTCCAAAGCGAAAACAAAGATACCAGGGAGTTGCTCCATTTGTGTAACTATCTTCTTATGGAAAATTATGTCAATCACAACTTATCTCATCAGATTTTTCAACTTGACAAGTACGAGGAAAGATCTTGGACCCCCTCCTGCCGATGCGGTCCGAATTGATGTGGATGGGTCTATACGTCATCAAATTCAAGCAGTTTGCGAGGGAGTAATCAGGAATTCTGAAGGACGTTGCTAATGGGGTTTTGCAAGTCCCTTGGTCTTCATATTGTTATTGAAGCAGAGTTATACACTATCATGCTGGGATTAAAAGTGGGTCATCAGATGAGTTTACAAAAGATTCTTCTCTATTATGATTCCTTAGACGTTGTTAATACTTGATATCCTCATGAGAGATCGTTGTTATGCTAATCACCCATTGAGAGACATTATCAGGAAGACCAGAGATTTTCTCTTCTGGGATTGGGACGTGAAGCTTCACTATACCCCAAGAGACATCATCTCATGTGCCAACTATATGGCTAAGGAAGGTCATAATGCTCCTGCTGATGTGAACGTGCTACTAATTCCAACAATTCCTACAGGATGAATGGATATGGCTCTAAATGATCAATTAGTCTGCTGCTCTTAGTTCTCTTACTATTTTGATGTACTATAGAGCTAGACTTTCATAGCCTAGTCTCTATCTCTCCTTTTCAAGTTTCGACTTGCCTGTTTTACCAAAAAAAAAAAAAAAGATACTCCCTTTAAATTTAAATAGACAGGTGCCACGCAGTTTCTACTTTGTTGTGCTCGAATTGTTTTGAGTTCAGAGGGAGTATTATTTTTTTCCACTATCAAGCATATGCCTATCATACTTTCATACAAATTTAATGGTAAATACCAAATACTTTTGCTGATAAAAAAGTAAATAATTTCCTATTAAGAGAAAACGTGGGTCAAAATGGATGTAAGAAATCCTCACTCAGCTTATTCAATCGATAAACAATAACTAAAGGGTTGGATCTAATGGGGGATTAATCCTTCACAAAGTAGTTGATTAATATTTGAATCCTCGTAAGAAAAGGTGTTCACATTTAGCCTCATAAAATACCTCATATAGTATTGTCTCCGATAAAAGAATATACGTGCCAAATTTATTTTTTTAAAAAAAATGGTAAAACCATGCAAAGCGGCTTGGGCATCTTGCATTAAGCTTAAGGAATCAAAACAAAACCAACCCAGACTAGAAGCAAAACTGCAAGCCCGCATGCGTGAAGATTATAATCCAAACACTGATAGCATTTAATCGATGTTGCATTTTACTAGTATACCAAAATTAAACTCGATTTATTTAATGATTTTGTTATTTAAATTAGATTTTCCATTAAACTTTTGAAGTTCAAGTTTTACTTTTTGAGAGGTGAAAGTAGATCATGGTTAGAATTCCTTTTTGGGTTGAGGTGAAATTTTACTAAAAAAAAGTTTTTTTTTAAAGAGTATTTTGCATAACTAAATTTTGTAATTAACAAAAATATTAATAAATAATTTAAAACAGTGCAAATTCAGAGAATTTATTAACTTACATCAAACGTCGGTGAACTTGCTCCTTCCCATGCAGCCATAAAGCCTACGCATCCCCTAGCTCAAATAACCTCTCCTCCAATGCCTTCTTTTGCTTCAGAATTGCTGTTGTTCACTGTTCCAACTACTTCTCCTCATGGTTTCAATCTACCTCCTTGTAACCCAATCGACAATGGCTCAGAAGTTGTGGTGTGTGCAGCATAGACGGACCTTAATGGATAAAGGGGGTCATGGCCCCCCTCTCCCCAAAAAACAAAAAAAAAATGTTTAGAAAATGAAGAAGGGAGGTGTGCAGTCAAGGGCGGGATCAAGTTTGAATCCAACAATTTGAGCAAACATGGAGTAGATATACATGATGATGAAGAAGAAGGAGAGGATTGAGCATCTGGAAGAAGATCTAAGCCCATCAATCTTGCAAGTTGCAACCAAAGTTGGTGTTTTTGTACATGGAGAGTTACTGATTTCTGATGAAAGATCACTCTCATTTCCTTCCATGGATCTTTTGATCGTTTTAATTTGCATCCTCTTCTCGAGTTCCAATTTAAATCAACAAACTAATCCGTGAAGTGGGCAAAAATACTATAAACTAGAACTCTAGAAACGAAAGTGGAGTTGAGAGTTGAGACCAACAACATCATTGAAGAGTACTTAGAAGAAGAATACATTTTGGGATGCTCTGGTCTTCTGTGTTGTCAGAGGGAAGCTTGAAAAAAGGTTGTTGTTGTTGACTGGGAAAGTGAAGAGGATGAAAATCAAAGAACTGAAAGAAAGCACACATGCAACCAGGAGGGTTTTTTGCATCTGCTTCTCCTCCTTCACCTTGTTTTTATGATTTTCTAATTACCAGTCCTTAAAATTCAACCTTCTCTCCTCCTCTAATTATGATTCAGCTCACAATGGCGACTTTGGTCCTTAATGGCCTCCACAGTCCTCTAGTCCTTCCGTGAAGGTGATGAATAGTTCCCGACACCCCCTTTCTGATCTCTGATTTTCGTTCACAGTCTGAAAAATAAGCACGATCAGTGAACAAGCTCTTCAAAGACGATGAAGAGTAACCAATGGCCCCCCCAAATATTTGTGCCAAGGTCCATTTGTGTGGATGTGGATGATATAAGAACAATGGACAAGCAACTTGTGGAGGAGTGATCAGAGATCACCAAGGAAACTGGATATGTGGGTTTCAATAGAAGCTAAGGCATACTATGTCAACTGCAAAGAAATCCATGCTATCACCATGCAAACAATTGGGTTTCAAGAAGATTATGCTCCATACTGATTTATTGGATGCTGACTGCACAGAAATTAGGGCATACTGTGATTTTGTATCTTTTTGGCCACCAGGCCGATGAATGCGGACTGCCCGGAACAGAGGCTCCCATGAGAAATTATTCTTTCACGGCTACTCCATCATGTCATTTCTGACCCTCAAAATAATTACAACGGCTCAGGTTTGGTTTTTGACAGAAAAAATTAGAATATATTATTTCAATAATCACGCACAAAGGTTGATATGATATGAATCTCAGATATTATTTATCATTTATAAATAATAATAATAATAATAATAATAATATAAGTAAATCATACAGGGAGAAAATTCTAAAATGAATAAATAAACTATTACTTAAACTTTAAAATTGGTAATTTTTTACTTAAACTATTCATCAATTGTATTATTATTGTTCTTAATTCTATTACTTTATTAGGTATTGGAATTTTAAAGTTTAAATAGTTATTTATTTATTTATTTATGATTTTATCCAAATAATAGACTGTTTGAATCAATAAATAATAGAAGTAAATGCAATTCTTGCAACTTGGTCTTCCCGGGAGAGCGAACAAATTCAATGGAGTATTATATTAGGCAGCAATCATCCTAATCCAGTCACGTCAACTTTACTATTCTATCACCGCTTTCGAAGCTTCCAAATTTACGGAACTTCCAACTCTCTGGCTCCGCAGTCTGAGCCCACTCAATTCCCCATGGACCCCTCCTCCTCCGTACCTGCCTCAGCTCCGCCAGCCGATGCCCCCGCCAATCCACCTTCTGAAGACAAACTCTCCATTGACGATGTAAGATTAACACGGCCAACAAGAACAATAACTTATCTTGATGCTTCTTCTTTTCCCCATTTCCCTTTCTTGATTCAATCTTGCTGTTTACCCCCTTTATTTTCATCATCCCCCTTTTTGGGTTGTACTCTAACTCTCTAAGTCAGAAAATATGCATAGCGATCGCCGCTCTTGGCAATGCAAATGGCTCCAGCAAGATTGCCATCGCAAAGTACCTGGAGGATACCTATGCCGACGACCTTCCTCCCAACCCCAACGACTTGCTCGCTGAGCGTTTGAAAGTCATGACAAGGGAACGTCGACTTGTTCTGGTCAAGAGGTCTTACCAGCTCCCTGATTCCCCTTCTTCTTCTTCAAGAAAACGGGGTCGACCCTGCAAGAAGCGCAAGCTCGACGAGTTGCCGCCTGATGTTCCGCTAGTTGACAACGCACAGGAAACACGTGGGCGTCCCCTCAATATACAAGAGGCCATAACGGCCGTCCCCGTCTCAATTGCCCCCCCTCCCGATTCCCCTGTACCCGCCTACGCGTTGCCACCTTCGAGAGCTTCACCACAAGCTGTTGGAGCTGGTACTAGTGGAGGGGTAAGGCCACCCCAAGATTCCCCTGGAAGTGCTGCCGGCCGGTCAAAGAAGGTAATTCTGAAAATTCTTGCGGGTTCTTTGAATATGCCTTCATAGTTTCTGAATCCGTCCAAGTTACGCACTGTTCTTATTATGTCGCTTGGTTATAGCTTATTTGTAGTGATGTGTTGTGCGTGATGACGTTAGACCTCTCTTTTATATATGTTGTTTTGGCTTCGCCCTTTTGATTCATATTTCTCCTAAAAAAGGAAGAAAAGAAGAAAACTTATCCTATTATTTTTCGGGGTAATATTGGCAAGTGGAGAGGGTATATACTATATAAGGCTGGTTTCTAGTTTCTACATGTTGCGGCCTTTGGTTATGCTAGACATATTTTTCCTCAACTTTTTGGTTATACTTTTCCGTTGATCATTGCCTTATTCCATTAGACCTTGGCTATGAGTAAACTTGAGCAGTATTCTTTGCGTGTTGGCGATCAACGACTAGAAAAATTCTATAATCATTCTGTATGTTACCAATTAATTTGGTGCGCTCATTTTGATATTTAATAAATTCTCAAGTTTGAATATGGAAATTTTAAGATGGTAGAGAATTTGGAGAGTTCTTTGTAGTAATTATTTTCTTATGTGTTGTTTCAACATGTCCTACCTTTTGTGCTATCTAAATTTACGAGTTTTGTTCACTTCCTTTCCATTATTTTTGTCGGAACAGGTAACTCCTGTTAAGGAGGAATTGAGGAGAAAACTTAAACATTTTGTAAGTTCAATTAGTCTTTTACATGAATGCTCAATTGGTCAATTTATTACCTTGTCAAAAGATGTGTGATCAATCATACCTCTGTTTCGTTATAACAGCAATCAAAAGTCAAACAATCTACTCGTGAGATCAAGTCCCATTTACCCATTGAAAGTCTTGTCCAATTACATGTACCAATTAAAGAATTAGAAGAACTAGCAAAAATGGATCTTGATGGGCCATTACCAAATGAAACACAAGAACAGCCGCCACAGCAATAGCCATTTGATGGTGAAAAATTGGCACAAGTGTTTTCCAAGAAGACGCATGAGGCAAAAGATATGTAAATCAAAGTAGGAAGTAGCAGAAATGATTTCTCGTTGAAAGCATAATTACAATATGCATATAAGTTTGATATTTGTGTACGGGTTAGATTGACCCTGAAGTAATGTTTAGCTATGTTTTTTGAGAGATAGTTGTTTTACTTTGATTGGTCTGTGTAGTCATGCTAATGTTGTTCTAATTTGTCAATAGTCTTATAGCCTAATAGCATGAGAGTTCCCTTCAAACCTTACTTGTAGCTGTTAGTGCTTGTCCATTTAATTCAAAAAAATTAATGTTGGGTTTTCTTGAGATTTATGTTGATTCTCACTATCCCTTTCCCCCTTGGTTTCACTGAGAAGGGAAAAGACTAATGTTTCGGTGTCATTAACAGTGCCTCTTTTATTCTAATGTTGGTAACTATTAAAATGACTGGAATATGTTGGTTTAGGGAAGGTAGTTTTGTCGAACATAGATGATTGCTTGAAAGATTATATATGCTCTGCTAGCGGCTGCATCTGCCACGTTAGGTTTCAATTCGTTTCACTCTAGGCCATGAGGGAGTTGTGCAAACTTTTAAATCAACATTGTATTAGATTGAGAGAGTAAATGTCGTAGCAGTAATAATTTGGTTGTAGATTATGCGCTATTTTATTAGTGTGATAAAAATCACTTTTTTACCATTTGACTTTGATTAACTTAATATTAGATAAAATTTAGATTGTCTAATGTGATTTATGTTTAAATTTAAGCATAAATGATTTTTCTGAAACTTGTTTAGATGATTATTTTGAAAAGTAAGTTTATATAGAAAAAGATTAAAAAAGATGTGAATCTTCTTAAATAATCCATATATATTATTATAATTATAAGATAAAAATTAAAAAAGGTAACTTGAAAAATTTTGGCAATTCTAAAATAAAAAAGTTAAATATAGTTAATAAATAAAATTTCATATAAATTAAATTAAAAATAACAACCCTCCAATGGAGACAAAATCAACCACTAGAGCATTATTTGAAAATTAATCAAGTGATTCTCACCAATTAAATTTCTCATGGATTTAAATCAGAGTAATTTCATAAAAATTTACCACCCTATTCCTTATTACAAGTTTATTTTAACTTATTCTCTTACATATTTCTCTATTTCCAATGACAATAAGGTAAGGATAAAAATGGAAACAATGATTATAAACTTTTAAGTGAATTTATATTTATGACAAAAAATTTAACCTATAAGGACTTACAATAAGAATCATGATAGTATTTCAATTAAAAAAAGTTATACCCAACATCTTTCTTTTATAAGATGTTTTTCTCTCTCCATAGTACCCTAAAGCAAGAAAATTTTGATTATGCCTAAGCTTTTTTTTTTCCCCCCCAAAAGTTCAGTTAAGAAAAAGTTATCCCAAACATTTGGGGGGAAAAAATCAGAAGCATCCAATCTAACTTTTGCCTGTTTTTAAGGCTTTAAAAGCCATTACACATAAAAATATAAGTTGTACATATTTTGATAATTGAATATAAAAAATTAATTTTAAATTTGATTAAGAAAATAAATTATTATTAAAAAATTATAAAACTCCAAAGTACTTAATTAAATATATTAAAATGATAAATTAGAATGCATAAAAATATATATTTAATAGCATATTGCTTATTGTATCATATATCCCTAACATTTTATTTTAGAAGTTGAAAAAAAAATGACTTTTAAATAAATTCTTCTTCTTCTTCTTCTTTTTTTTTTTTTGGTAAGAAGCCAATCATTACACCTCTCATCCATTGAACTTTTTTTACTAATGTTCGGGTTGGGCTTTTTCCCCTCCTACGGTCATGCCCACAGACGGACCTTGGCACAAATATTTGGGGGGGCCACTGGTTACTCTTTATTGTCTTTGAAGAGCTTGTTCACTGATCGTGCTTATTTTTCAGACTGTGAGCGAAAATTAGAGATTAGAAATGGGGTGTTTGGGAACTACTCATCACCTTCACGGGAAGATTAGAGGACTGTGGAGGCCATTAAGGACCAAAATCGCCATTGTGAGCTGAATCATAATTAGAGGAGGAGAGAAGGTTGACTTTTAAGAACTGGTAATTAGAAAATCATAAAAATGAGGTGAAGGAGGAGAAGCAGATGCAAAGAACCCTCCTGGTTGCATGTGTGCTTTCTTTCAATTCTTTAATTTTCATCCTCTCCACTTTCCTATTCAACAGCAGCAACCTTCTTTCAAGCTTCCCTCTGACAACGCAGAAGACCAAAGCATCTCAAAAGGTATTCTTCTTCTAAGTACTCTTCAATGATGTTGTTGGTCTCAACTCTCAACTCCATTTTCGTTTCTAGAGTTCTAGTTTATAGTATTTTTGCCCACTTCACGGATTAGTTTGTTGATTTAAATTGGAACTCGAGAAGAGGACGCAAATTAAAACGATCAGAAGAGCCAAGGGAGGAAATGAGAGTGATCTTTCATCAGAAATCAATAACTCTCCATGTACAAAAACACCAACTTTGGTTGCAACTTGCATGATTGATGGGCTTAGATCTTCTTCCAAATGCTCAATCCTCTCCTTCTTCTTCATCATCATGTATATCTACTCCATGTATGCTCAAATTATTGGATTCAAACTTGGTCCCCCCCTTGACTGCACACCTCCCTTCTTCATTTTCTAAACATTTTTTTTTTGGGCCCCCCTTGTATCCATTAAGGTCCGTCTATGCACATCCACTCGTACATAACTTGGATCAAGCGAACGTCATCTCGCTTCTGCCCTGTCTGGTATCTGCATAATTAGATGTTGGAAACGGCCATGCGCCACTCCTTCCATTAAGTGGAATATGCATCTTTGTGTAATCGCTCTTAGCTGATCTCCTGTGCCTTAAAATATTTTTGTACACCTATTCTTCTAGAGAAGCCAATACACAACACCAAATGTTACGTGCCAAGGCTATCTAGCAATAAGTCTACCAAATAGATTGTTTTTTTAATTCCATTTTAGACAATCCTGTCAAGAATCAAAGAAAATTATAGAATAATATAATGAGTTAGTTAAATTAAACCACACTCTTTTTGCAATCTCACAGTCTCTCAATATATAGATAATGGTTTCCTTTCTATCACACTCAAAAGGACAAGTGTTTCCTCCTTATCTTTGCAAGCTCAAATTTTGACATTTAATGCTGCTTCATTTTCAACCATTAAAGTCGCCCATCGGGGGGATGTTTGCATATCCCCCAAATTATTATTATAATTAGTATTTGCCAGCATGAAAGTGACCAAACGTGGGAAAATGTTATAAGGAAGAGGAAAAATATTTAAAAAGTTTCAACCCAAATCCTTATGGATTTTTCTGATATTAATTACAGAATTTTAATATTAAAAAAAAATCTCGTTGTTAAAATGACTTTTCATATTGTTAAAATAGTTTTTCATGTTATTAAAATTTTCCTATGAAAATATTGTTGTCAAAATGTTTTTTCATGATGTCAAAATGGTTTTTCCTGTTGTAAAAAATTATCTGAATTTTTCTTCCGACGTATAGAATTTTAGAAACTTGAAAAAATTTTTAAAACGAGAAAAGTCATTTTAACAACATGAAAAATCATTTGGACAACAACATTTTTTTGATAGGGGATTTGGGATAAGACTTATATATATATATATATATATATTTCTCTTCCTCCAGACCTCACTGATATTTTTCTTTTCAATGTTTAGCTTTGATCCAATTTGCTAAAAAGAAAACAAGTTGTTCGAAATCTCTTGAATCCTCAAAAGATAATTGTACTTTAAAGAGAGTAGCTTCCTAAAACCCAAAAAAAAAAAAAAAAAAAGAATCCTGATTGATTACTCAAAACTCATGCCACAAACACGATACACAATGGCGTTAAGAGAAAATCATAGCAAGTTATCAACAAACAAAAATAATTCTGGGAAAGTCAGCTTTGGCAACATGCCACTCAATGAATGTTCAAAGCTAGTTTGAACAGATTTATCAATGCCTGTTGAATTATTTCCAAATTATAGTTGTACGGTTGTGCCTTTCTTCGCTATTCTCCAGCAGAACGAGTGGAATCGTCCTCCTGTACTCACCTCGTCACTTTTTAATTATTTCTTTGTTTTTTCATATCCATGCGTGAATTGGCATGACCATAGACGGACCTTAATGGATATAATTAAGGAGGGCCCAAAAAAAAAAAATTGTTTAGAAAATGAAGAAGGGAGGTGTGCAGTCAAGGGGGACCAAGTTTGAATCCAACAATTTGAGCATACATGGAGTAGATATACACGATGATGAAGAAGAAGGAGAGGATTGAGCATCTAGAAGAAGATCTAAGCCCATCAATCTTGCAAGTTGCAACCAAAGTTGGTGTTTTTGTACATGGAAAGTTACTGATTTCTGATGAAAGATCACTCTCATTTCCTCCCTTGGCTCTTCTGATCATTTTAATTTGCATCCTCTTCTCGAGTTTCAATTTAAATCAACAAACTAATCTGTAAAGTGGGCAAAAATACTATAAACTAGAACTCTAGAAACGAAAGTGGAGTTAAGAGCTCAGAACAACAACATCATTGAAGAGTACTTAGAAGTTAGAAGAAGAATACCTTTTGGGATGCTCTGGTCTTCTGCGTTGTCAGAGGGAAGCTTGAAAGAAGGTTGCTGCTGTTGAATAGGAAAGTGGAAAGGATGAAAATCAAAGAATTGAAAGAAAGCACACATGCAACTAGGAGGGTTCTTTGCATCTGCTTCTCCTCCTTCACCTTGTTTTTATGATTTTCTAATTACCAGTCCTTGAAAGTCAACTTTCTCTCCTCCTCTAATTATGATTCAGCTCACAATGGCGATTTTGGTCCTTAATGGCCTCCACAATCCTCTAGTCTTCCCATGAAGGTGATGAGTAGTTCCCGAATACCCCCTTTCTGATCTCTGATTTTCGCCCACAGTCTGAAAAATAAGCACGATCAGTGAACAAGCTCTTCAAAGACGATAAAGAATAACCAGTGGTCCCCCAAATATTTGTGCCAAGGTCCGTCTGTGGTGAAGCCTGGTGTTAGGGCAGAAACATTGCAAGATGCTATGTACTATGCTTGTGGGGCTGGTGTTGCTGATTCTGAGGAGATCAATCCTTAAGGCAATTGCTATAACCCTGACGCTCTGGTTGCTCATGCTTCTTATGCTTTCAGTAGCTATTGGCAAAAGCACAAGAGAAATGGCGAAACATACGACTTTGGAGGAATTGACATGCTGATAAGTTCTGATCCAAGTAAAGACTAAATTTTCTTTTCATCAAATATCAGATTTGTCTTTTGATTCATACAATCATCAGATGACTGTGGTCTTCTTCTTGCCTAATCGTTTGTGTCGAAGGTGGTGACTTCGTCGAGGGAGTCTCTTAGCCGATACATGATTGCGCATGTCAATGTGGTGTGGGGTGGAGAAGTGGATTCGTTTAATAAAGGAGATAACGGGACGGGTGAATAGAACTGGATGAATGAAGGGGATGACTTAATTTGGCCAATTTTTTTCCCCCCCTCAGAAGATACTTGCATTAATAACTTCCCAAAATGTAGCAAATACAAATAAATAGAGGAGAAAAGCAAACATAACCAGAAAAACAAAGCAGGAATAACATGCAACAAATACAAAATAAAGTAACAAGCTTACAAATAAAAAAATAGCAAGAAAAAAGAAACGACTAGCCACCATCCATTGAAGGCTTAGTGAGCAAAAAATCATTGGCATCAATACTAGTCTCCTAAGTCTCCAAAATTTGAAGTGACAACAAAGTATGTTTTGGTTTTAGAACCAACTCAATAAAACACACCCCTTTATAAGCATCAACTGTAAAAAGATTTGCAACACAATTGCTGCGTCTTGAGGTAAAGGAGATGGAGAACCAACCTGGCCAATTTCAAGTGAAAGGAACAGATGTTTGAAGGAAGTTACTGGGTTTGGTAAATTTCCACCATTTTTATTTGTTTATTGGTTTTTTATCTCTTCTAAAATTTATTTGTGTTTGATGCTCCCAGGGAAAAACTTTATTAGTAAAATTGCAACGTGATTTTTTTTTTTCACCAAACAATTTTATGTTTAAGTTAAATTTTAAGAAATAGCTTTTATGATTTATGAAATAAATAAATAAAATTTGTCTCAATTTAAAAAAATAGCTTTTATAACCGTAATTTCGAGTGTCATGATCCAAACACTAGCGTATAGTTTTTACTTTTTACTTCCCTCCATGAAATTGTAATTTTTGGCGTTGAGGGGCCAGGAAGCTACGCGCAACTAGCCTAATAGTCTAAAACCCCATTTTTGTGTTCGTGACCGCAATCCCACATCAAAACCCCTCTCCTCGATCTAATAACACCCTCAACGCCCTTCTCTATCGTCTCCCTTGCGGTCTTTCCTCTCTATTTTATACACCATGAGAAGAGCCTCCACTCTTGCCTCCTTTGCTGTCTCCAAAACCCTCGCCGCTGCGCATGGCGGATCTGGCATCTCAGTTGCCGTTCAACGCCGTCTTCTACAGTCTGCCCTTTATGGTACTAGCTCAGGCAATGCATACAATCGCCGGCGCTGGTTATCCTCCCTACTCGGCCCATTCACTGGAAGTTCCACGCAAGTGGCTTCTCTTGGCGCCGCGGGGGCTCTGGTTACGGTAGTTGCAGCTGCTTCATATTCTCAACAAGTTTATGCAAAGGAGCCTCCACCGCCTGAAGTTCTTCCTCGGGACGTTGTTCTCTACCAGTATGAGGCTTGTCCTTTCTGTAATAAAGTTAAAGGTACCTTTTCTATGGTGTGATGTTTGTTCCGTTGGACCTTGTTGATCGAAAAGCATATATGGCTCAGAATGTCAGCTTGCTTTTGCTGCCTATGTGTATCACAATCTATAATTTTAAAGCTTCTTGTACAAAACTAAAATTCTATATCACATTCGGATCTGTTTCACTTTCATCACCTACAATCCCGCATTGTTCATCATGCCTACAGTAAGTGAAGAATTTATTTACTTGTTTTATCTTCCTGAAACACCCACTAATTGAAACGAAATATGAAAACCTACAAAGGTACACAATTATCGCTTCTGATTGAGGTAATCCCCCTCCCAGAATAAAAAAAAATCGCTTTGTCTCATATATAATGTGAAGTCGTGCTAATTGTGGCGCTACTTCAGTCCATGCGCTCGCTGTTGTTTATCGTTAACCTCTCACAGCATTCTACAAGTTGCTGATCTGGTATTTTACTTGCCTTATCAGCATTCTTAGACTACTTTGATATACCCTACAAAGTTGTGGAGGTCAACCCAATCAGCAAGAAAGAAATCAAATGGTCTGATTATAAGAAGGTGCCGATACTGATGGTAGATGGCGAGCAGCTAAATGACTCATCAGGTTTTTTATATTTTTGACAGAAAGTCAATGGATTTTTTTTTTTAAAAAAAATAATTTCTGTTTTCTGAACTACCTTAATTACTATTTTTCATCAATCTTGCATTTGTTTTTGCAGCAATAATTGAAAAATTGAGCCAGAAGATTCGGTTGAAGGAAAAGGATGATTCAGCCATAGAGGATGATGAAGAGACAAAGTGGCGGCGGTAAGAAGCTTAAGTGGCAGCAGCTTTTATTGGAAGTTTGATTGAATATGCTGATCTCTTTGCTGCTTTACTCTAAGAAGTCTTTTGAATGTGCATACATGTATTTTTCACCTGACTAAATAGTAATGGCTTTGGTTGTTTGTAAGAGAAGGCATTCTTCCTATCTCTACTTATTTTTATCTCTATGATGAAGAATTCAAGAAAACGCATATCTTCTAATGGCCGTATAAACATTTCACATGTATTCCTACATTATCTGCAGACATTCAATGACTCATTTTTAGGGGAAAAATTGTAAATATTAAGTTTATTGTCCCTTTTCTACCTAATGCCGTAAATAGCTTCCATTCTAACTGGTAGTTTGATTTCATTAATATTTTGTCATACTGCATATATGTGTTGTAAGGAGTCTTGGGATTGTTGAATATTTTCTCTTGCCATAATGAATCTTAATATGGGTCAGAATTCATTGGTTTTTCATATCTTTAAACTGTTTGCTTTCTGTTCTTTGATAATCATAATTGGTCCAGGATTACAATCTTGTTCATTATTAGCATATATGACTCTGTTAGAAAATTTATTTCTATTTTATGCAGTAGAAAAGGTTCTAATATGTAAATTGCTGCTGACTTCTGTATTAAGATGTAAGAATACCTCCTGATATTTGATGGTCAAATCAGCATCCAATGCACGTGCTTTACATTTGTCTCAAACAATCATCATCTAGCACAAATTGTCAAAATCTAGTATTATTGGAAATCCAAGTGGCTGTTAGTGGTTGAACTGGATTGAATAGAACACAGAATTCAAGCATTGAAAGGAAATGGAGAATATGATTATTGACTGTTTAGCATATAAATCTAATAAGCTTTTCTGACCATGCAATATAGGTGGGTCGATAATCACTTAGTGCATGTTCTGTCACCCAACATATATCGAAATACTTCTGAGGCCCTCGAGTCCTTTGACTATATTACAAGTAATGGTAAGATGTTCTAGTCCCTTGTACTAGTATTTATTTGACGTTGTTAGACATGCATCTTATTTTTTTCATTCATATCCCTTTCAACCAAGATTGCTGCTGTATGAAGTTGTGAATGTCATCTTAATATTCATAAGTTTCCTAGAAACTGCAGGCTGGTTAAGTTAAAGGGAAATACTTATGTCAAGTTTCTTATATCCTTTTCGTCAAGTTCTCCAATCACATTTGATCATGTGTCATTTTTTAATTATTATCATTTAACTACAAGCCCATATGGAGGAAAAAAAATATGACACATGATTATATGTGATTGGAGAACTTGATGTAATAGATATAAGGAACTTGATGTAAGTATGGTAAGGTAAATAATTTTTTCCCATTTGAAAAGAGAATTTCATAGGAAACAAACAGTAGCTTCAGATAAATTTGCCTTTTCATGAGCTCACGTGGGTTTTAAAACTGTCTATTTTGGAGGATATTATTGTTCATTGATCTTGCTTCTTTCCTGTAATACCAGTGGTGGGGGGGGGGGGGGGGGGGGGGATCAATCTTTATTATCACTTAAAAGAAAGTCTAAGCGATTGCCAAACATGCCTTAAGCCAAACAACCCCGAAGCCAAAAGAAAAAAAGTAAGCAGCCCTTTTCTTCTCCTCAACCAGGCTAAACAAACTCTAAATCACCAGACCTTTTATTTCCTTTACACAAGGAAATAAAGGTGCGTGTACACACGCCATACATTGCAAGGATATCATTAGTCTTCTGATTACTCCTTTTATTCTAAATTGCTTTGCACTGCATCCGACTTGTGAATTTTATGCTTGTACATGCTTATTTACAAATTTATTTTGCTGTGCTCTCTAAACTTGAAGATGGGTTAGTGTATTAAATATTTGCTGAATTTGATGTAGGAAATTTCGGTTTTACGGAAAGAATTACAGTCAAATATGCTGGAGCTGCTGCAATGTATTTTGTGTCCAAGAATCTGAAGAAGAAGTACAACATTACTGATGAACGTGCTGCTCTTTATGAGGCAGCAGAAACATGGGTGGAAGCTCTAAGTGGCCGGGAATTCCTTGGTATGCCCCTGTTCCCCCTGATGTCATGGCACCTTTGAAATAGCATGTGATTCTTTATAGCTAATGGTAATAAGTGCACGTTTAAAAATATGCAAATGTGGGAAAGCTACAGATGGGAATTAGAAAATTGACGTCATACCATCTGGTTTAGGATTGGATAATCTCCATCTGATAAACAGCCCGTGCAAGATGGCAGTAGTTTGTACCTCTTTATTTCTTTTTTTTGGTCAAAATTTGTACCTCTTTAAACTAGCTCTGTAATAAAAATATATTTATGCAGACGCAAGTTCCCACTCAAAGGCAATATTCTGGTGAATATAGTGATAAATGTTTTCAGGTTCTATATATTTCATTAATAAATTTCTTATACTCCCTCCAGGTATGATTCATTTATTCTTTTCTTCAGGAGGATCCAAGCCTAATTTGGCTGACCTGGCTGTCTTCGGGGTGCTGAGACCAATTCGCTATCTTAGGTCGGGCAAAGATATGGTAGAACATACTCGTATTGGCGAGTGGTACACAAGAATGGAGAATAATGTTGAACCATCTTCAAGAATTAAAGCCTAAACTGAATACCCTCGAGTTCGTACCTTTTTCTCCATTACATTGCTATGCTGCAGGGCTTTGTACCGCACCCAATTTATTTATTGGAAGGAAAGATGGATGGATATCTCCCATAACATAGTCAAGAATATACTGGAAGGCGGTGATAGTCGTATATAGACGCAAAACTTTTCCAAACGATTAATTCTTTGAACAAATTAATTTACACTTGTTATAGCTGCATTTACTTTTGACCCACCTTATTGAGTTTTATGAGAATAAAAATGTAACAGTTTGGCAGTAATTATAAAACAGGCAGCAGATTTGGACGCTCCTGCTGTTGTTTCCTCTTATTTGTGATCTTGTGGATGCGTAGAGGCCATACTTTCTAGCACTGTCATTATCACCTGTCCTGGATGTAATTTGAAAATCCCAGACCGTTAATGATGGCAAGCAATATGTGCTCAACGAAGGAAAGCATCGATATTCTCATGAAAACTGAAAAGCATTCCATTATTTATTTTTCTATTTTTCCCTTGCAATGCTGGGACTGATCCATAAAGGATCAAGTCACAACTGTATATGTAATTTAACAAACAGAAGTGCATCAGTCAAATGCTAAAAGCTCATCAAGCTGTTCCTCCGTCCAAAGAGGGATTGAATTCTTTGGGATTAGGAGCTCCCTATTCGTGTCCATCCGTTCTACTGACCCCGTTTCCTGACCATGAGATTCAGATGTATCAGCCAAGTATGCTGATGAACCATTGTTTTGAGCAATCCGTGCTGAACTGGCTCCACCTAGTTCAACAGGGTTTGATTGTTTTTCCATTTCAGTTTCAACCTCAACGCCACTGAGTGCTTCCGCACGTTCGGCCATACTGCCCGACGCAGAATGGTTGCTTTCTGAATCTTCTTTTGCCCCGATACTTCCTGAAGCTTTCTCATCTCCCTTCTGCTTATCAATAACTTCCATATCTTCAAATCCCAAATGTAGGGAGGGGTTGGAGTTAATATCCTCTGTTCTTTCCCGTGGCAGAAACAAAGCATTGTCCAGCATCGATAATTTTTCATCGCCTTCTGTTACGAAGAAGGCTGATTTGTGAGCACGTAGGTATTGTACGAGTAATAACAGCAAGGCATCAGAATAAATGGAACACGTCATCATCAATAGGGAAGGAAGAAGGAGCTAATAAAAGAACGTGGTCCAGATAGATATTCATTAATACCTATGGAAGGGGCAGTGCGTCTCAAAGTTGTCGGATAAATTTCTGAAGCGTGTTCGCTGCCCTCTGAAAAAATCTGTTCAGAATAAACAGTTTATTAGCGAACAAACAAAAACTCAATAGATCGAAAGGAAATATATGAAAAACATCACACTATGCATTCAAAATTCGAAGTGATTGAGGATTTGGTGAGGATCCGTTCTCAATGATATGCCTCAAACTCAAAATACAAATGAGTCATCCTAAGAACTAATTAGGCAAGCAAAACGACCCAATCCAAAGCTTCAAGCCAGGAATCCATGATTCTGAGGCTGGGTGATGGGTTCTCGGCAGTTTTTTTTTAAAAGTTAAAAGTGAATAAAAGTAGGGAAGAGAAGATCTAGAGCCAGTATCTGAAAACTCTAGCCAATTTTGACGATACAATCAGTTTATCATTCCTGCCTACTAAAACATATTACAGACATTTATATAATTCAAATAGTACAACTTCCTATAACTTCTTATACAATAACTTCCTAACTGCTATATAAAACTGCTGATAAGATAAGAAGGAGTAACTACTCTAAATAACTACTATAACTAATCCTAATTACTTTTCTTCCTCCTAGAATAAACCAACAGGCAGACCATCAGAGGTATGTTTCTAAGCACCGATTTACCACTTCCATTTGTCCGTCGGTTTGGGGATGATAAGATGTGCTCATTTTCAATTTGGTGCCCGAGAGTTTAAACAATTCCTGCCAAAAAGAACTCAGGAAGAGAGGATCCTTGTCTGAAACTATTGTCTTAGGAGTTCCATGCAGACGAAGAATCTCTTTGCAGAAAATCGTTGCCACTGACCTTGCTGTAAAAGGTCTAGATAATCCCAGGAAGTGTCCATACTTGCTGAAACGGTCAATAACAACCAAGATAACAGTAAAACCATTTGATTTAGGTAGTCCTGTTATGAAATCTAGGGAAAGGTCCTCCCAAATGTGATGAGGAATTGGTAAGGGTTGTAGTAGACCCGCAGGTGATTGAGGTAGACATTGTTGGATAAACGTTTTGACCTCATCTTTCATGTGGTCCCAAAAATAATAATTTTGCAGCCGCTTAAGAGTCTTTAAAGTACCACCATGACCTCCTATTAAGGAAGTATGAGCCTCTGAAATCAACATGTGAGTAAGAGATGAATTTGCAGGGATCACTAATCTGCTGTTATAGTACAAGCGTCCAGAAACCAGTGAATAATGTGGGACTGAATTAGGATCCTTTTGGAGAGCATTGATAATCTGACTTGTCGAAGGATCTTTTTGCAATAATTCTGGCAAGTCCTCAAAATCAGACGCATGTGGTATGGCAATGTTGAAAAACTCAGCCGAATGAGGTGATCGAGAAAGAGCATCAGCACCCTGATTTGACGTTCCCAGTTTATAATTGATTCGAAAATCAAAGGGAAGAAGTTTGAGTAAAAGTCGTTGCTAAGAAGAATTAGTGAGGCGCTGATCCAAAAGATATTTGAGGCTGAAGTGATCTGTTTGCACCAAGAATTTACGTCCAAGGAGATAATGGCACCATTTATTTAAAGCCATCACCAGTGCCAGTAGTTCCCTCTCATAAACTGATTTTTGTTGATAAGATGGTGACAGTCCCTTGCTGTAGTAGGCTATTGGATGTCCTCCTTGTTGTAGGATAGCTCCAACTCCAGTAGAGGATGCATCACATTCCACAATAAAAGTTTGAGTGAAATCTGGTAATTGTAAGACAGGTACCTGTGTTAAGGCTGTCTTGAGGTTGTGAAATGCAGACATAGAATGATTGTCCCAATGGAAAGCATCTTTCTTAGTCATATCTACAAGAGGCTTTGCAATATGACCATAATGGTGGACAAATCTTCTATAATACCCTATGAGGCCCAGAAAACCACGGAGTTCAGAGATGTTTTTTGGCAAAGGCCAGTCAGTAATTGCAGAAATTTTGTCAGGATCAACACACACGCCCTTGGCAGAAATGATGTGACCCAAGTAAGAGATATCCATCTGAAGGAAGTCACACTTCTTGTAATTAGCATAGAATTCCTGTTGCTGTAGAGTCTGAAAAATAGTCTGCAAGTGCATTATATGATCTTCGAAAGTTGCGCTATATACCAAGATATCCGTCAAAAAAGACCAAAACAAATTTTCTTAAGAACGGACGAAATAGATCATTCATTGTGGCTTGGAATGTAGCAGGAGCATTGGTGAGGCCAAAAGGCATGACAATGAACTCGTAATAACCCGAGTGTGTTCTAAAGGCTGTCTTATGAATATCAGAGGGAAGTACCCGAATTTGGTGGTATCCAGATTTGAGGTCGATTTTGGAGAAAAATGTAGCACCATGTAACTCATCAATCAACTCATCTATGGTAGGAATAGGATATTTATCAGGGATTGTAAGTTGATTAAGCTCCCTATAATCAACACAAAAACACCAAGAAGCATCTTTTTTGGGTACTAAAAGGACAGGGCTTGCAAAGGGACTCACACTAGGCTGTATGAAGCCCTTTTGTAATAAGGCAGTCACCTGATTTTCAATTTCATCCTTTTGAACAAAAGGGTATCTGTAAGGCCGGATGTTTGGAGGTATAGCATTAGGACATAAAGGTATTGCATGATTATACTGCCTGAAAGGAGGTAAGGTTTCAGGATCTTGAAACAGAGATGAATAAGTCTGAAGTAAAGCTTCCAGTGTACCAAACTGTTGAATCATTTGATTGCAAACGTAACTATGAAGAGAGGCTGAAGTTACTTTCTGTGGGACTCCTTGGAATTTGTAGCGTTTTCCCTTGTACCAGAATATCATAAACAATTTGTTCCAATTTACCTCCACTGTATTCAGCGATGCCAACCATTTAACTCCCAATACCAAATCCACAGTTGCTAAATTGAAAGGAAAGAAGTCTTCTTGAATGATTACATCTTGTATTTTGACCTCCAGTTGCTTACAGACAAATTCACATGGGATCATTCGATTATCTCCTACTTGAACACCAAAGGAAGGAAGTGGTTGTAGTTGTAGTTGGAGATCACGGACAAGTTGATTGTCGATAAAATTGTGCGTTGAACCACAGTCAATTAGAATAAGGACAGATTTGTTGTTCACCGTGCCTCTCACTTTGTTGTTGCCGTGGAATTACCGAGTATGGCGTGTAAGGAAATTTCTGCATAATTCTCTTCGGGTGGTAATTCTTCTTCCTGAATCTCCGCTGAATCCTCCTTATTATCAGTTACGTCCATAATGCGAAGAGCTGATGTGGCGCAACGATGACCCGGTGTGAATTTTTCTGCACAGTGGTAACAAAGGCCCTTATCCCGTCGGTTTTGCCTTTTTGTTTTGGATAGCCGGGGACCTTGCGAAACTGTCAGCTGGTTACGCGAGATTGAAGACGGAAGCAATTTTGGAAAATTGGAATTTCCATTATTCAAATTTTGATAGTTGGCAGATGATGATGCGCCGAGAGAATAGTGTGGGTTCGGATTCATAATGGGTCCCTGATTTTGCGCTCCAAAAGAGGAAACCGTCGTCAAAATCCCTGAATTCCCATAATTATAATTGCCAAACTAATTGCGTGAAGGAGAACGGAAATCTCGGTTTATTCCTTCGCTGCCATGTGAATTCGGTTGTCGCTGAGTTGTCCGTTGGAAATTTTGTGATTGATTTTTTAATTCAAATTCCAACGCGAGGCTTACAGCCTTATAAACTGTTCTTGGCTTGTGTATTTTCACGTCTGCCTGCAACTCTTCTTTTAAGCCATTGATGAAAACTCCTAAGAGGCAATGCTCTGGCCACCCCTTCACTTGCGCTTGTCGTCTAACAAACTCTTGTTTGTACTCATTCACTGAATTTAATTGTTTGATGCTGCATAAATTAACATCAGGATTCTGAAACTCAGCGGGTCCAAATTGTTCCTGAAAAATTTGCACTAGTTCCTCCCAGTATTGTACGGTTCTTCCCGAGGACACCCAAGTAAACGTATCCAACGCATCTCCTTCAAGATTGATTGCCGCAATGTCGACTTTTAATTCTTCCGGTGTTTGATAATAACGGAAATATTTTTCTGCCTTGAGAATCCAACCTCTAGGATCACCACCTTCATACTTTGGGAATTCCACCTTTGAATATGGACGCTTAGGTTGTTCTCTACTCCACCATGGTGCTTCCATATCACCTTCTTCATACTCACCACCGTACGCTTCTTTATTGTTGTGACTTGAGTCTCCTTGAGCGGTTAAGGGTGCCTTTTGCTTCTTTAATGTATTGATCTCTGCGTTCATTTGTTGTAATTGTGTCATAATAGCCGTTAATTGATGATTTTCTGTGTTTTGGGGTAATTGAGATTGGGGTTGCATTAAAATTATTGCTGGGTCAGTATGAGGATTGGGATTGGGTGGCAATTCTGGGTTTAAGGGTTGTTGTCTAGGAGAGTTTTCCTCATATGAGGAGTTCCTAGTGTTCACCATAATTCTCTGCAGGTCCAAGATTTTTTCTGCTCTGATACCAAAAGATGGGTTTTCGGCAGTTTTTTTTTTTAAGTTAAGAGTGAATAGAAGTAGGGAAGAGAAGATATAGAGCCAGTATCTGAAAACTCTGGCCAATTTTGACGATACAATCAGTTTATCATTCCTGCCTACTAAAACATATTACAGACATTTATATAATTCAAATAGTACAATTTCCTATAACTTCTTATACAATAACTTCCTAACTGCTATATAAAACTGCTGATAAGATAAGAAGGAGTAACTACTTTAAATAACTACTATAACTAATCCTAATTACTTTTCTTCCTCCTAGAATAAACCAACAGGGGACGTGGACCCCTATCACTGGGAGCATGTGACTTATTAGTATTTGCTATCATATTTCCTATTCAATCACGATCCGACGCTGCTTTCGTCTTTATGAAATTCTAAACGCCGAATCGACCATAACCTATCACTTTCAGCCGATTAGGAGAGAATACAATTCATTTTATGCAATTAGATCCAGGCCTTAAGCCCTCTCCATTGCTGCCAACTCTGAGGGACAAACATATCAAATATTGGCAGTTTTGTTTATCCCTCCATTAAGATCATATGCCTAATTAGAAACTTTTCCGAGTCTTTTGAACAATTCTAGTTGATTCAGCTCAAATCCCTGAATGAACCGACAACACCAATCATGCTTCAAGGTTGTTTTGATGATCTTTCAAAACTGTCAACCCGAGGTCATATGCATATGCATCCATACATATTCCAACTATGGTGGTTGACAACAGGACAGAGAGTGAAACGGATTGGGCTCGGGGAGGAGGGAAGGACTAATGCTTGAGAATGCTTACTGCCGGTATCAATTAAGGTCACAGTGGATAGTAGATCTCAAATGAAACGTTATACAGTACGGCTTGCAGTTAAAGGTTCTATATTGAATTTGGTTAAGTGTGAACTTGAAGATGATCCCATACCTTGACTATGTTGCGCAATGTTATATTCAGGTGACAAATAGAGCGAGTGGGGGAAAATACAGCCACCTGAAATAGAGGACAGGTTGGTTTAATCAAGCAAATTATGCCATCAGATTCCAAGTTGCCACCAGGAAAACGAAACTAAAACTCAACGCAAGACAAGGAAGCATTTTTTGATGCAGAATATTTCTAGATCCAAATAAATAAGTAACAGACCTTTTGAAGAACCAAAACCGAACCAGCTTTTATATCATTCCCCAATTCTCCTTCAGTGAAGACTTTACGATGTACACTAGCACCGATTGTACCAGAGGGATCCTGAAATTCAAACTCAGGGCACCTCAGATATTATTGTCGCGAGAAATAACGAGAAAGACAAATCACGAGTGCATTTTTGAATGCACCGTATTCACAGTTCCTAGTATACCTTTAAGGTCAACATTAGATCCCCAAGACCATTTGGAGTACAGGATTTGATAACGGCGATGACCTGTTTCCAACCAACTAAATATTTAAAAGAAACTCGTATGAAACTTCTAAATTAAGCCGGCACTATATAAAAGTGTAAAGTGAATAACATAAAATCATCTTCCGAATCATTGACATTACCTGAGCCACTCGTTCAATATTGATTTGCTTCTTAATTGAGCTCAAAGGCGTACCAAATGCCACACTATTACGGTTGACCATGCCTAGGAAAAACGAAAGAAAAAGAAAATTGAAATTAAACAAGCATGTACGAGCCTCGGAATAGCTTTTCCAGAACCAGTGGTAGTTTGAGGAGATGTCAAATGTAAATTAAACGGGGAAATGTAGGAAGAACCTTCTCGACGAAGCCAGCCCAAAGCACGGTGCCAGGCATTGGTGTTAAAATCGTGATCATTATCATCGCCATTTTGAACAACCCGTCTTATAAATTCCTGCGTGGGAATGCAGTCCTCGGCATCTTCCAGTAAACTCTGGCGACCTAGAGCTCTGCGTTGCATCGCCGCCTGAACAACACCGGCAGGACCGGGAATGAGGCGATGTGGAAGAGCAGCTGGCCTTGCCTGCGGTAAGAGAGATTGGGAATGGGAAGCGGTTAGGGTTTCAGGAGAGGAATGAAGATCGCGTTGAGAAATTAGCAGGTGCTTCGAAGCATTGGCTTCGGCGACGGCGTGGGAGGCTTCGGGAGGGCAATCGGGGTGGTGGCGTTTACAAGGGCGGAGGAAAGAGGAGAGGTCAGAATCGTCGATGTCAAGAGCTTCCCAGGGCTCCATAACATTTCACCATCGTGTTTCCGGCAGTGACCGTCCGTAGCATAAAACCAAAACAAATCAAAAGGGTAGTTGCAAGCGCGGGAACCCGTTGAATTTGATCCAAGTTGGGATTATTAGGAGGGCCTTGGGCTTTCTTCGTTTCTTTACCTGCCACCCTTTCACTGTCACAGTTTAATCCACTAATAATGCCCACAAATTCGTCAAAAAGAAATGGAATAATGCCAAATTGTTCAATAAAAATGCCACAAACACAATAGATCAGTCTGTTAAATAAAACATAAAAAATGTGTTCGAGTGAAAAAATATACATGACATTTTTCCTAAAATGCACTTAATATCAAATGGCAGTTAAATCTAACCTAACGCCATTAGTTTCTGCGGTAGGGCCCATATTGTTATTCTAAAAATATCAAAATGCCCCAACTAGGGAAAAAAAATAAAAAATAATCCCACCTCTAATTCTCCAATTTAAGAACAAAGCAAAGGAGAATAAGAGAGCAGCCATCACGGTTACTTTTGCCCGAATTTTTAAAATTCATAGTTATTTTTGTCTATTAAAGAAGTATTTGGTGTTAAAAAACGCTTTGAAAAAAATCTCATATATATTTTTATATATGAACCCAAAAAAAAAATCCCCTTTCTTATCTGTGACCCCGTTTTTTAAAAAAATAACTTCCCCACTTTGTTGGTAATTGGGACTCTGTGGATAGGATCTTTTTATTTTCTATGCGCTGTGTTTTCCTTTCACCTGTTTTTTCTTTTTATAAGGACAGTTTAGTAGGCCTATCACGACAGATGTGGGTATCACTTTTAACAAGCATTTGAATATTATTTTGCTACATTGTGAGAAAATGACCACTTCCCCTAGATTCAACTTACATCAATTATATGTCATCTTTATGTATTTAGGGGCTACAAAGTTGAGGATTTACATGAATTAAGAATTGGGAGTATGATATAGGATATAAATTTTGCCAATATATATAATTGAAAACAAGGCTGAACTGCACACAATTTCCCTAAACTTCAAACTAGGGATAAATATATAGCAACCTTAACCTTTAAAACTAACTTGAGAACAAACCTTCCTGAACTTTTAATTTGTACAAATAATCCCCAACTATCAATTGTATGTATACCTCCTTACACTTTATTTTTTATGTCTAAAAAACCCTCTCAAACTTTAATTAATAAGTATATAATCACAAAATTTTGAGTTGCTTACGAGTAAGTTATATTTTCTTTGCCAAACTTATAAATAAGTTATGTATAGGTGTGCAACGCGAATTGGATCCGAACTAGTCGGGGCATGAACTGGGTGGGCAACCAAAAAAAATTTAATTTAGAGAATTATGTGTAATTTGGCTTACAATAAAACTAAATGAAACCCCGGGTCTAGAAACGGTCAATTTAAATTTATGACGGTGATTTATTGATTGTTGCCAATTAAAGTTTGAGAGGGTTTTTTAGACATAAAAAACCCTCTCAAACGGTCAATCTAAATGAAACCCCGCGTAAAATAATTGTGTTCCTCATTGAATTTGCGCTATGAAGATGGGACACGGTGGAGATAGCGGCATTAACGGACGGCACAAGTCAACGGCCAAACCGCGCAAGGCAACCAATTTCGAACCGGATCTGCCGGTGACATGTGCCAGGAAACCGTCCTACTTCTCAAACTCGTCCTTTTCTCCTCCTCTGACTCTGCCCATTTCTTCTTTCGCACCCTCAAGAAAACCTTCCCGCCCAATCAACAAGTTTCCCACTCCTCAAACCCCTTACCATTTCCCTTTTATCATTTATTTTACGCGTTGATTTATTGATTGTTGCCAATTCCACGTCTCACAAAAACAAAGATTTGATTCGATGAGATGAAAGAGCTGGGAAATTGAATATAGACACAGCGGAAGCAAGGCCTTGATTTCTCCGGACACCGATTGATAACCTGATGGGCCTTCTCAGGGTTCGGATCAAGCGCGGAGTGAACCTCGCCGTTCGTGATGTTCGTAGCAGCGATCCTTACGTCGTCGTAAGGATGGGCACACAGGTGAGAGCTTTTTTCTCCTCACATAATTCTCTATCAATTCTTGAGTACAAATTGTGTATCCTTTTGGAAATTTCAGTTAAAAACCCCTCGATCTGCTTATTCGTGAGTCGTGACTGTTATATTTAAATAACTATATATGGCTGTTTCTTATTCTGGAGATTTGAACCCACAATTACAATCTGCCCCCTCGTTGATTCCCATAAGGATGTTTGTTCAGGTGCCCGTTGTTTGTTTGTTTGTTTGTTCATTTCCCTGAGAGGTAATAGTTCTCATGCCTTGGGTCTCGTCCCTAGGCTAGGACTTTGAACTTTGAATGTAGAAATGAATAGGGAAGTAGTATAAGCGAATGCATGGATGCTTGTGGTAGTTGTGACTGTATGTCATTGTGAATAAGCACAAGTGATGCGTGGGTTTTACAGAAACTCAAGACTCGGGTGATAAAGAAATGCGTGAATCCAGAGTGGAACGAAGAGCTGACGCTTGCAGCGACAGAGCCTGATCATCCTATAAAATTGACAGTGTATGACCATGACACGTTTAGCAAAGATGACAAGATGGGGGATGCAGAGTTTGAGATAAGGCCGTTCATAGAAGCGGCGAATATGAGGCTGGAAGGGCTGCCGAGTGGGACGGTGGTGAGAAGAGTGCATCCAGACACGCAAAACTGTTTGGCGGATGAGAGTTGCATTACGTACAGAGAGGGCAGGATTATGCAGGATTTGGTGCTCAGATTGCGCAACGTTGAATGTGGTGAGCTTGAAGTCCAATTGGAATGGATCCGACCTCCTTCTACCTCCGATTCTATGTAGCACCCCTCTGCACGCTTTCTCAGTATATTCTATCAACTCACTTCTCTCTGTTTCCCTTCACATCAGACCTTCTATTTTCTGCTGCCACTTATCGTCCTGTATCGATTTTACTGGCCTGTTTTTAGTTTCCTTCTCTGCACACCCTTAGACACGTCTTGGCTCATCAGTGCATGATTCCTGTTGTAAACATATTACACTAACTATTTTCCTTGTTTGACATTGGGCGGAAAGAAAACTTGATGCGATTTTTGCTAAGTAACTGGGCCAAAATGTGCTTCTCGAACTCGTGCCTTGTTGGTTAGCGCATATATGCCTTTTCCTTCAAAGGTCATGGGTTCGATTCAGCATCATCAATAATGTAAACTGGGCCAAAATGTGGTCCCCAACTTTGGTAGTGAATACATGGGTCAGGCTACAGCGTCAACTTTCACTTAAAAGTGTGTTTGGTTTGAGGGGAAAAGATGAAAGAGGAGGGAGGGGAAACTGATCTTAGAGCTCCATCCCCTCCCCATATTAGCCTTTAAGATTAGTCTCCCCTCCCCTCCCCCCATCTCAAATCAAACACACTCTAAAAAGAGATGGGAATCAATATTCATTTGTCGATATCAGGGTCTCATTGATAGGCGATATGTAAGTACTTTTTTAAGCACTCTTTGAGTCTAGAGGTGTGTCCTAATTCTTGTGAGTTATCAGTGTCTACCCTCACTTAAACTTTTCTATATAAAAAAAATGTTTTTGAGAATGGCCTGCTGGGCTGAGCACTCGGAAGGAAGCAGGAGCCCACTCAGGATGATGCCATTCTCAATATTGTTTGATTTCTGTATTAATCTCTGTAAAATTAACATGTCATCGTTTATACTTTTTTAGGCTAAGTAATGAATTCATTTTCAATACTCCTACTGTCTTTAATATATGACATATTTAAGGAGTTAATATTGGTACTAAATATAAGACATAATTTTCATATTTGTTAATCTTTTTCTTATTTACATCTATTCATGCTCCCTCAATAATAATTATGGAGGACAGAGAATGTAGGAATTGAGAAAAATGACTAGGTTTTTTTAAAAAAAGATGTATCATATTGAGTAACTTCTTTAATATAATTTGAATATATCTTATATTAGGGGTCGGAGGAGTAATGTTTATAAAATCATCATCTTCATTTGTAATAACACGAAATGATGAAAAAAGAATAATCATGTGTGGAATTAGTTGTGAGATAGATTTGGCCTAGGGCTACAGTTTTCATTTAGGTTGTCTGTTAATTATAAAATGGCAAAGCCAGCACAAAAGCATTTCAGATTTCAGAACAGCCGGTGAGAATGAGAGCTAAATTTGAGGTTTTGCCAATTTCCCTTCATACTTTTAACATGCCATCCTTTTCCAGTTATATGTTCTTTAGCAGATATTACAAATCTGATTTTGAGCATAATCACATCTTTTTTTTTTTGGTTTCTCATAAATGAATTTCTCTCTTATTTTGATTCCTGGCACACATACACACAATTTCAATTTGCTGTTAACTTTTTCATGAGGACTTTCTTATGTATAAATATTTCTTAGTTCAATAAGAGTAAATTAGAAATTAAATAGGGATCTTACTCATAGTCTCATGCTCCACGAGGGCGCACGTTCAATTCCTACTATCAACGTGTGACTGCATTTATAAACACGATTTCTGTTTTTTGGATTCTGTCTAACTATAACAATTTTTTAAAACCCAACTCATATAAATTCGTACTTATAAAGCCGTGGTTTTAGAAACTCTTTTTCACATTTATTTTATAAATCGTAAAAATTATTCTCCAAAATTGATCAGAACGTGTACATAAACTCTTTTAAAACAGTTTTAATGTTCTCCTCTGCTGATATGGACCTAAAGCTTAACAGTTGTACCTGGATTGCATGTCTTCTCCTCTGCTGATATGGACCTAGGACGTCTACTAGATAGGGATAAAACTTAGTCTTCTGGGTGGCTACCGAATTGTATAAAAAAAAAAAAAACAGTTTTAATGTTCTCCCATCCTCCCTCTCCCAGCATTTTTCTTATGTTTAGCTTAACTAAAATTATCTTTAAAACATTTAAATAAATTGGCCTATTATCAAATTGAAATCCCATTCCATCGAACAACAAAAGCAACATTTAAAAAGATAATAATGCACATGAAGGAAAAAAGTATACCGTGGACATTTTTTTTCCCTGAATAAACTTGATAGAATTCATTGTTATCATTCTTTAAAATTCATTGTTATCATTCTTTAAAATTCATTGAAAGCTTGTGTGGTCAAACTATGGGGTAGTGTGTTTGAAATTGGATGTGAATCCACAAAAATATGCTCCATTCCCCTACAAGGCCAACTCGGTCCCTACATCAACAAAACCAATGCTAGCTATTGCGTAACTTTGCTCCTAAGAAACCACCACCTTTCATGACTTACCCTTAATTTATATCTTAATTCCACTTCTCCCCTCCAAACAACACAAGCTTAACACAAATTTTGTCAATAATGTGATGCTGACCATTAAGAATGAGACACAATATTATCGCTGTGTCTAAATTTTGTTATCCACCTCTCCCGTATTTGGTCAGATGCATGCACTGGAATGTCTTCATGTTGCTGTATTTTATGTCTCAGATTGCAGAATCATATACACTATATTATCTTTCATTCTCAGCATATAAATAAATGGTGGTGACTGGTGCTTGTTAGGCATCAGCACATTAAAATATGGGAATGGCTCGAAATTTTGAGGAGCAAAGAGATTTGTTCTGTGAAGTTGAGAGATAGCAGATATTCGTTCAAGGAGCAGAGGGAGGTGGATAATAAGACAAACTAGCATTGACATGAAAACAATCGTAACACTCAGATTAATGAATAAAATGGATTACATTAATTCCATTTATGCTCATAGGAAATACAAAAACCCTTAGCAGAGCGTGCAGCTAAGCTTGGTGTTTGGGGTTTTGAATTGTCTAAGACTGACACGCCAATCACTGTTACTAACATCTCATCTGCATCATTAACTCCAAAGCGTGCTTCAGTTATCACTTCTATGACCTCTAATTTCATTAATTTATAATATACTTCCTTCAACGCGATTTAAGAAAGCAGTTGGAATTAATTAAAAATGATAAATATGTTTGAAATATTCTTTATTCTTCAGCCATTATTTATGAAAAGGGATGTGAGAAAGAGAAATAAAGTATATAAGTATCATTAACTTTTTAATTAATGTAATACATATAATTATGAGGGCTAATAATTAAGGAAAAAAAACTCGTTCAAATAGCTCTTGTCGGACTCTTATATTAAAAGAACCAAAATAATTCAAATTTTAAGCTCTTATAAATAGGACTAGAAGGAGTATTAATTAATTAACTGCTGTGATTCTGAACCTGGCGGGATAATGCTTCGCAAATGAATGAAGGGTTGTACTAATCCATATTAATTAGAGAAGCTTCCAGGATATGAACCATATGAGAGTAAAATAGTATTATGGCTCACCTTAAACAAAAACCTTCACCACCGCCTACAAATTCGCCCGTGCCTATCTGCTAATTAAGAGTTATAATGAAGAGGGCAGAGATGGATACAAGCCCATCATATGGTTTTGTTAATTATAGTGTAGTAACCTCCTTAATAATTTTCTTTAACCACGAGAGTCGTTAAGTTTTGATTCCTTTTTGTTAAGCATACAGGAAAAGTGGAGCAAAGGTTGTACGCTTTTCAGTAACATTCTCTTTTTTACAGCTAGCTCTGTTCTGCTTTTGTTGGATGGGATCTTTTCAAAATTATACTAGTTTTTTCTTTTTACTTTCTGGTGCTTTCATACAAGTTGATAATAGAATACGCATATATATAGAACGAAATTGGTAAGAGGGAAATGGATGGGAAAAGAAAAATAATACTCAACTCCTAATTATAAGAGCTAGTTGACTTTTTTAGAGCGATTAAGAAAGCTAATTAAATTATTTTGGAGTATTTGTATTTTCATTTTTTTCTTCAAACTAATTAGTTTGACTAATAAACTAATATATAATCTAAAGATTCACAACATATGAAATGATTAAGTAACTTATTTAGCTTCCTTAATTTTTTCAATAAAAGTTAACTAACTCTTATAATTAGGACCGGAGGGAGGTAGTATGTAAAAAAAGGAGCATCTTTGATCAGTTCAGTAAATATTCGGGTGATGAGTAATATAAGATTTTACCATGATGATGCTTTTACGAAAGGTGAGGCAGGATTAGCAGAAACACGATGATGATGCTTCACACACATTTATTCCCTCTTAATTTCTTTTCCTTTAACAAATCAAATACCTCCATTCCTCCATTTTACTCCTCTGATAATTTCAAGAAACCCCATCATTTATTATCAACTGAACTGCAATACTATCCTTTTCCTCCTTACATTCTGTGTAATTAATACCACTGCCAAACTCATTTATTAATGTGTTATGAATTATAAATGATGTGATTCATTTATTAAACTTTATACAGTATGATGCAAGCATTACCATCTGGTTCTGGTAATTATAGCGGTAAGCCATACGCATCATCAGAAAAGTGATTTGGACTGTGCTAGTGTTGTATTCGGTTCGCACTTCGAAACTGTTCTGAATCAGGTTCAGAACTCTTTTGCTTTTTCCTTGCTGTTATTATTCTTTTTTTTTTTACAAAAATAAATTTTTCCAAAATGTTCCTCCCCACCTAATCCTCACTCCTGGCATGAATTTTTAAATCATTGACTATACCCATGACCCATTATTAATGAGAATGCACCCATGTACTTGATAAATCAAGTGGCTTTTACTTATAACACTAAACTAAATAGTTAGGATATTTACTTCTAAATCTAATTGGGTCTCGAATTCAAATCTTAAAAAAGACATCGCTAATGGGAGGGACGGATAAATTTTCTGAAATTGTAGGGGTTGGTTGCTTTAGTAATGTTGATGTTTTTGTCTATATGATAGAGTAGGTAACCGTTTGAGAGAATTAAGGATGGTTGTGAGGCCACTAAAAGAAAGGGGAAGGGGTAAAGTAGAGTGAAAGAGGGAAAATGATATGGGAAAGTTAAGTTGGTTTTGAGGAACATGGAAGGGGGAAGTAAGGTGTTATCTAGAATGAAAGCAACACATGCATGCATTAAACCCAGGGACTGTGGAGATGCTTGGATTGTAATCCCACCTAACTAAACTAAACGAACCCCCAAGCACCTGGATGTGGTAATAAAACTAAAATCCCACAATAATATTAAGATTAGATAGATCATAGATATGGTTTGGATGGGAAACGACAATTAAGAGCCACGTGGTCCCTCTTTCCCTTTGTCCTCTTCCTTGTTAGTCCTATATTATGGGATCCTTTCTTTTTCTTTTATATTGTCTATAATCTTAAATATAAGATAAAATTTATAGTACTTTTACACTACTATGATCTTAAATATAAAATAACGTTTATAGTACTTTTACACTATAAATTTTATTCTACATGTAGGACCAGAGGGAGTAATTCATTCATGTCACCTCAATTTTACTCACACTTCTCATCCTCTCTTCCTTCATCTTTATGGGCTGTTGGGATGGAGAAATGTTACCTCTTGAACAATTCATGGCCAACAATCCCACCACAGAGATCTCACACCACTGATATATATCACTTCTGCCATTTCACATACTTTTTTTTGCTCGAACCATTTCACATACACAAACAACTCTTTTTATTTATATTATAATTTTATATTTCCTGTGACGGTCATTTATATCTGTAAAAGAAGAAAAGGAAAGGGCAGAAGGCGAGGGCGCTCTTTACGTAGCTTGAAGATATAAAGAGGTATTGGAGACATACCCAGCTCCAACTACAATGCTTTTTCCACGCTTTATGTGACAAATCGAGTCCCACAGAAGATAGAGCCACTCACTAAGTTCCCAAGTGTTATCAAATACCCACCACGCCCCTCCCTCCGTCCTGAACCCCAAATTCAAACACACCTCAAAACAAAAGGCAAGCAAACAAAAATTAAACCAAAATAAAAAAGCATAACCCCCTCACCACCTTCTCTTACCTCTCTGCGTTGTGCTTTGGGGACTGCAAGCGCAAGCTTGTTCTCGCATCTCTCAAAGCTGAAAAAATATTTGCTGTATTCTGCTTATTACCCACTACCCAATAAACCAAAACACATGCTCTCTCGTTTCCCCATCTCTTTTCATCATCACCCCCACCTCCCACTTCTTCCCCACTACTTCACCCTTCTTCACAAACCCTTCTTCTCCAATTCCTCTCATATTCTTCATCTTTCTCTCAATCTCTAGACCTTTTTTCTTCTTGTCTCTGTTTCTCTTGTTCTACAGTACCCAGCAAAGATGATCACTTGGTTAGACTTCTACCATGTTATGACCGCAATGGTGCCACTTTACGTGGCAATGATATTGGCCTATGGCTCTGTGAAATGGTGGAAGATCTTCTCGCCTGATCAATGCTCTGGAATCAATCGTTTTGTTGCTCTGTTTGCGGTTCCTCTGCTTTCTTTCCACTTCATCGCCTCCAACAATCCTTATGAAATGAACTTTCGCTTCATCGCTGCTGATACCCTTCAAAAGATCATTGTTCTTGTTATTCTTGCTGTTTGGGCCAACGTGAGCAAAAGGGGTTGCTTGGAATGGACTATAACCCTGTTCTCACTTTCCACCCTGCCAAACACTTTGGTTATGGGTATCCCTTTGCTTAAAGGCATGTACGGCGAGTTCTCTGGGAGTTTAATGGTCCAAATAGTGGTCCTCCAGTGCATCATTTGGTACACTTTGATGCTGTTCTTGTTTGAGTTTAGAGGAGCCAGAATGCTAATCTCTGAGCAGTTCCCAGACACAGCTGGCTCGATTGTTTCCATCCACGTTGACTCTGATGTCATGTCCTTGGACGGAAGGCAGCCACTGGAAACCGAAGCTGAAATCAAAGAAGACGGAAAGCTTCATGTAACTGTGAGGAAATCCAATGCTTCAAGATCAGACATCTTTTCAAGAAGGTCTCAGGGGCTTTCTTCCACAACCCCTCGCCCTTCAAATCTTACTAACGCAGAGATATACTCTTTGCAATCATCTAGAAATCCCACTCCACGAGGCTCTAGTTTCAACCACACAGATTTCTATTCTATGATGGCCGGTGGTCGAAATTCAAATTTTGGTGCCTCTGATGTGTATGGTATGTCGGCATCAAGAGGGCCAACACCAAGGCCTTCTAATTACGAGGAAGATGGTTCTGGTAAGCCAAGGTTTCACTACCATGGTGGACCTGGAGGAACAGGGTACCCTGCTCCAAACCCAGGAATGTTCTCACCTACTGCGTCCAAGAATCTTGCTGCAAATGCTAATGCCAAGAGGCCTAATGGTCAAGCACAGCAGAAACCAGAGGACGGTGGGAGGGACCTCCATATGTTTGTTTGGAGTTCGAGTGCTTCCCCTGTTTCAGATGTCTTTGGAGGCCATGAATACGGTGGTCATGATCAGAAAGACGTGAAATTGACAGTGTCTCCAGGCAAAGGTTTTATTTTTATTATTTGTTTTATGATTTTTCCCACTCTAAGCTGTTAGTAGTTATGTTCTGGTACTCAACCTGGTTTTTTTCTTAATTGGGTTTTGGTTTTTTTGTGGTGTCTGATGATTAGTGGAGGGTCACAGAGAGACTCAAGAGAACTATCTTGAGAAGGATGAATTCAGCTTTGGAAACAGAGGAGTGGAGAGGGAGATGAATCACCAAGACGGTGAGAAAGTTGGAGATCAGGCTAAAACCATGCCGCCAGCGAGTGTGATGACAAGGCTTATATTGATAATGGTGTGGAGAAAACTGATCAGAAACCCCAACACGTACTCCAGCTTATTTGGCCTTACTTGGTCTCTCGTTTCATTTAAGTACGACGTCATTTCCTTTCTCGGACAAGTCTAGGGGGAAAATCTCGGCATAATCTTACACATTTTGTCTGTTTGGTTTTACTCTATAACTTGTTTAATATTGGATTCTGATTGATTTTGGCCGGTCGGGTGTCTGTTTTGCAGGTGGAATGTTGAAATGCCTGCTATTATAGCAAAGTCTATTTCCATACTGTCAGATGCAGGGCTAGGCATGGCCATGTTCAGTCTTGGTCAGCATAATCATCCTCCTTCTTACTTACTGATCACCAAATCCCTGAACTAGGAGAGAAAAAAAGTTGTGTTTTTTGGGGGGATGGGGATGGGGACGGGAAAAAAGATAATCACACTGTTCAATTCAAACTCTGGGTTGCTTAAAAAAAGGGAAAAGATCGAAGAGGAAATCTTTTCTGATTGCATGTTATGTCAACTTCAATAATTAGGATTATAAACCAGAGAATATGTGTGTAAGAAAAAGCAAAGGGGGGTTATGAAACAGTGTGAGGAAGCTTTATGAGTGTGGGAGTGATGATGAAAGGAGTGCGAGGGAGTAGTGATGGGGTCGGGCATGCCTAAATGGAATGTAATAATGAATGCTTCTTCTTCTTCTTCTTTTTTTTTTTTTCATTTAATGTTTAGTGAGTGTGTGTGTTGGTGACAGGTCTGTTCATGGCTTTGCAACCGAGGATCATAGCATGTGGGAATTCCACAGCAGCTTTTGCCATGGCCGTGAGATTCCTTACCGGTCCAGCTGTCATGGCAGCCGCTTCCATTGTTGTTGGCCTCAGAGGCGTCCTCTTACACGTTGCTATTGTTCAGGTTCTTGTCTTTCTCTCTCCTCTGCCCCCTCCTTCCACTACCCCACCCCATTACTCATTATTACTATATTCCCTTCCCTCTGCCCTATCTCCAACCTTGAACCTAAATCTTAAAATATATGCGCATGTGCATTCCCCTCTCCCGAGATGTATCCTTTTTTTTAATACCTCCAAATATGCTCTTGATATTAGCTTATTGCCCTTCTGATTTGTGCTCAGATACTTACTTTTTCTTTTAATTATGCCCCCATACTTTTCGAACTATGGCTGACCTGTGTGTTTTGGAATCTATTTGGCCAAAAAAACAGGCAGCTCTACCTCAAGGAATTGTCCCCTTTGTGTTTGCCAAGGAGTACAATGTACATCCTGACATTCTCAGCACAGCGTGAGTATATCTAAATAATCCTCTCATGTTTCAGTTCAAATGGATTCTTAACCAAATGGAGTTTATTATTGTTCAAAAAAAACCAAATGGAGTTTATTAATAATTGTGGACTTAATTATTTTTTGCAGTGTTATTTTCGGGATGTTGATTGCCTTGCCCATAACGCTCGTTTACTACATCTTGTTGGGGCTATGAAGCGTAGGATGGACGATTATCCAAGGAAGCTTCTGTAAAACATCAGCAGGAGGAATAGCGGAATTCAACATCTTCATCATCGTCATATCAGAATTGAATAGGAGTCGTCGTCCCCCACCGGATGAATTAATCATCTTCTGAGATTTCTTTTCTTTGTCCTAATTAATTTCCTTTTTTGGAATGAATACTCCTTTCTCCATCGGTGAAAAAATGAATGTAAAATCATGATATGCTTGTAGCCAGTCATCTATAAAATGGTTATTTATGTCAGTTCAATGCTTTTATTATTAATTAATTGTAACGTCCATCGATCTCCTCGGATTCCAAATCATTTCATCAAATGAACAAGGAAGAGAAAGCAAATGGGAATTGGTTAAACATGGACACCTTTATATCTTTTTTACCCATCACTATAACTCGTCTAATTGTTTTTGCCTTGGCCATATTCACCAACACAAAAGGAAAAGTGAAACTGAAAAGGAAAGCAAATTGGGAGGCTGAACCAGATTGTTCTGTGTTCACATCTCAAGTGAAAGGCGCCGATTTGGACCAGAAAATGAACAAGAGATTTGTTGTACGAGTTGCTTGGAGTGTACATAGTAAGATGTTTGTGGCTTTTTAAGACTTTACGATTTGTTATTACACCTAAATTGTGCGATTGACTATACAAGGATAGAAAAAGAGGTGGGGGAGATGGAATTAAGGGGAGAATTAATAATGATGTTGAGCAGACGAATATAGTGGAAAAAGGGACCCTCCTATACAAGATAGAGGAGAGAGCCTTTGATTTTGATGTGGACTGCTCTGGAATATTAGGGGACAATACTCACAACCTAAAGTTTCGCCATCCTTTTCTCTCTCACCTTTCCTGGCTTTTTTACCAAAATAAGGCTTTTTTTTTTAAAAAAAAAAAATATCAGATTAGGGCATGTCAGAAACAAATTTCTAAAGTAGTGCAGTCAATGGCGTGCGTTGACCGACGCCATTGATTGTGTCAGGTGTCAGACGCCACCTGACAGTGGCGTGAATTAATGCACGCCACCTGCCAGGTGGCGTGTAGTGCTCCACACCACGCGGGAGTCATCTCCCGCCACTGGGGCGTGTATTAATTGATGCCCAGCTTGGGCATCAATTAATAATTGACACCTTTATTTATTTATTTTTTAAACATAATTTTATTAAAAATTATAAATAATTAATTAGAGAATAATTAATTAATTAATCAGTTGAACTGATTAATTAATTAATTATTCTCTAACCAAGCATATTTGTGGGCATTTATTAAAAATTCAATTATTTGATTATTGCTTTCAATATTAGATGTGTCGATTTTTTAGTATTGATGTGTCATATAAATTAATATTTTATTTAATTATTGATTACTTCCACAATAAATTTATTTTTATTGAAATTTTGAATATATTTAATTAATAAATATATTAGATTTTATTTATATGTTAGTTAATAAATCTCCTAGTATATCTCCTTATTTTATTGAGGATATACAAGGAGATTTATCAACTACCATATACTAATCAGTTCAAGTGATTAATTAATTAATTATCCTCTAATTTATTATTTATAATTTTAAATAAAATTATGTTTAAAAAAATAAAAATAAAAAAATTTGACGCTAGGCGTCAAAAATTGACGCCCAGCGTCAATTATTAATTGATGCCCAAGCTGGGCATCAATTAATACACGCCCACTGCACGCCTCCTGGCAGGTGGCGTGCATTAATTCACGCCACTGCCAGGTGGCGTCTGACACTTGACGCAGTCAATGGCGTCGATCAACCCACGTCATTGACTGCACTACTTTAAAAATTTGTTTCTGACATGCCCTAATCTAGTTTTTTTTAAAAAAAAAGCCTTATTTTGGTAAAAAAGCCCACCTTTCCTCTCCTTGCTTTATTCATCTCTCTCTCTCTATACACATTGATATTGTTTTTTGTTACATGTGTACGTCGCCTTTTGGTGACACCTTTCCTTTTCATTCTTGGCTTGTGTATGGCGTTTTGCATGACATCTTTTACAACCTTTGTAAAACTAAAATCTAGATTAGAAGCCTCTAGCTACGTACGAGGGTTGCTTTCATACATATGCCCCATTCGGTTAATACAATTCCAGGTGCTGCATGCGTAGTAATTTTTGGTTCTGATTGGTGTATCTACTTAACTGTACGTGGTACATATATTCATGATGATGTTGGAAACATTGGAAAACCAAGGATAGCTTATTAACTACTTGGTGATATGGAATTTGTGTCGCCACTTGAGGAAATGCCAGTAAATTTACTATTACCACGACATGTTAATTTGTTTCGATTATTGAATAAGTGGCTGATTTGCTTATTTTGTAGTGTGAAACTGAAACCTGAAGTATTTGTAGTAATAGTGGCGATTAAATGGTAAAGAGAAGATTTGGCTGAATTGAGGATACAGGTGTGGATCCGACTTGTGAGTGTCTTGTGTTGAATAGGTAACATGGCTTTAACTAAACGGAAATGGATAAATAGCGGAGAAAGAGAAACAACAATGACTATGTTGAGTGAAAAACTCGATTCCTTTTAGATGAAGTTGAAGAGTAGGGACAAAAGAGTCCAAAAAAAAAAAAAGTAGCCCGACATACAAGGTTCCCATCAAGTGGATTTGGAAAGAAATAGATGTAGACAGCCTTATCCTCGCAAGGGCATAGGCGGATCTACATAGGGGGCAAGTGCCCCCTTGAATTGAGGAATTGGATTTTTTTTTTTTTAAAAAAAAATTAATATATGTTTGATTGATTGTCCACCCTTAATACATCAAGATTGCACTTCGTAATTGGATATGATGGGGATAAATGGTTGAATGATTGTTTAGTTCTTTATATTGAAAAAGATGTATTTGGTAGCATTGATAAGATAATTATGATGGAATTTCAAAAAAAAAAAAAGCATAGAAATATGATATTTTTATTATAATATACTTTTGTTATTAATATATATATATATATATAAACTTATTGAGTGTCCGCCCTTCATTGTAATTTATGTAGTTGTATTTCTAACAACACTTAGCTTTACTTTTCTAAATGACAAGTTTATAAAATAATTGTCTCTCTTATTACATCATCAATATTCACTTGATTTCATGAATATTTTTTTTATATTCTTTTCTTGTTTATATTCTTTATTGTTAGCATTTAAAACTTTCCTTAAAATAAAAAATTCGAGGGCAGCCTCTGAAGTCTGAATCCTCCTGCCACTAGTGCCCCTTGACCAATTTTCTAGATCCATAACTGCGCAAGGGTATAAATTATTTTCAGAATTTGAATCTATGACCTCTAAAATCACATGATAACAACATTACTACTAAGCCACGGCTCACCCTCTAAGCAAAATGATTTTGAAGTAATTGCAAGGATAAGATTTAATAAAGAGTGGAGGTGAAGTATTGAAGGATGGGTGAAGAGGTGAGGGGGCAAATAAATATGGGAAAGAGCACATGTTGGAAATGAAAGTGGAAGTGGCTGGCTAAGTGCCAAGCATATCATATCTACATCAATCGAAGAAGCTTCCCGCATGCTTGGATGGGATATGCCTTTAGCTATAGTCTCTAACCACTCTCCTTGTGCTTATATATTTGTCACTCCATTATTTTAGTTTCATATATTACTCCTTCCGGTCCTAATTATAGGAATATTTTTGTAGTGAAAATTGTACTACAAAAGTGTTCCTATAATTAGAACTGGAGATAGTAGTTGATAGTATATATTAATTTTATAGAACACTCTAATCATCTTTCTATATTTAAGATGTGGATTAAGTTACATACTTAACATACTATGATTTCAATTCCTTGAGGGTTGATTCATACAATTAAGTTGCATGTGAGCTACTAATGTACTCTACTATTACTATAGAGCTCTCTCTCTACATATATATTACCTTCAATTTTAAATGTATGACATAGTTTGTAGTATCACATAGAAAATACATATTTAATTATGATAGTGAGGAATGTGATATTGGTGCAAGCAGGCGAAGCATTTGGGGAGAGTGAATGATGCGTTGGAGGGATTAATGATGGGGGAGTTTACTGTGAGGAGAGAAGAAAGCACATGCATGGTTGCTCAGACGCACGCAGCACTTTGGCCATGAATGGTCCCTTGACTCTTGTGGAAAAGTTGAACAATATAATTCAAATGACCCATCGAGTAGTTCACCTCAGAATATTCCTCTTTATTATTATTATTAAAGCTGCTTCGTTCCACCACCACTGTTTACATATATATACATACGTCTCCATCTTCTTTCCCACATTTATCAACACTATATATGCATGCTCCCCAGCTACCTTTCAGTATATAACATATCCCACCTCCATCAACCAGCATCTCATTTGTCATCATATCTATTGGAATCAACTGTCTTTCATTCACTGCGGGCACTAAGTAGATGTGGATATTTCTTCTAACAGGAAATATCTAAACCGTCTTTGATTCACCATCTAAGTTGTCTTTGATTCACCATGTTGTAAGGAATCATTTAATATGTCCGTCATAATGAAAAGTTACAGAAATGGAAAAGGAATTTTAAAAAAATTAAAATTTTAAATGTAAAATATCATATGTATCATTAGGGGAAAAAACTGTTATTGAGTAATAATTACAAAAATATGTAACAAATATTTTATACCTATCACAAAAAGGGTCATTTTATTCTGAATTATAAGCATAGGCGGACCTTAGGAGGCTAGGGAATTATATCTTTGGTAGACTTGTTCATTTTAAGGGATCATATATTTACTTTCTAATTAGGACTGCAGCCAGTTATCGGTATATTTCATAAGTTAATTTTGTGTACGTTCTTTCCTTTCCATATGAACATTACAGCATATAATTGATTCTGGACCTAAGGACATGTTAATTTTCTCTACCCTCTTCAATGGTCAGGATGAGCAATGGTTGATCCCCTCTGTCTCTTATACTGTATCAAATCACAAACTTTTAAACTGATGCACGTCTCCTCTTCTTGTAGTGTATATTACTGCTTTGATAGTAGTAAAACATAATACCACAATTAGAAGCCACTCAGGCAGGTCTCTTTCACAATTTCTGAAAACTGGAAATTGATTATGTTTCTTGAATGTCATAAACATGGACACCTGCATAAAGGGGTTGAAATTAAATTTCGATTCTAACTTTGATGGAGAACGAGAGAAGAAGGGAGAGAGTTACTAGAGATTGTTTGAGCCCACCCACTCCTCTCTCTTCCTCTACCTTAGCTTCCTCTTTCCAAATTTACCTGGCGTGTTGCTTGGTAAATATGGAATATGTTAGCTGAAAAGCTGGTCATATAGGTACTGTGTAGAGTTTTAATTAACCTTTCTTTACTACTCATTCTTGTTTCTTTTAACTTTTTGTATATTAAGTATGTATTGTATTTTAAATATTTTTATTTATAATATAGGTTTTTTTTTAATTTTCATCTATCATCATTAAAATTCTTGAGTCCGCCAGCCACTAGTTATAAGTGGTAACCAAATGGGGCCTGGGTAAAAATACATCTTGAGTTTGCTATAGGAGCAAAACACAAATCAAGAACATATAATCTAAGATGTATCTCAAAAGTCAAAACAATTCTACTTTTTATATTTTGGAAATATTAATTAATGTCTCCTGCCCGGCCGCTCTGAACTCAACCACATAGCACATTTCTTATCTCCACATATGACAACGCACCCCCTCCACAACGTTCTTAATCAGGACGTACACTTAAAGGTGAAAGCAAATCTATTTTAGGAGCTCTATATACAATGGAAATTTTCAGTAAGCAAACATATCATATCAGATGTACGTAATTAGTAAAACGCATGGGCCAACCGCTTTGCAATTGTAGATCAGATTCGTCGTCATGCTTTTAATTTCAATGTTTTTTTCGCTATTTTCTATAAGTTTATATTTAATCCTTGAAGAACACGAAATCGTGCAGAACCTTGCCTTTGTTTTTGTATAGTTTTCTTTTTTCGAAACTTAAAAACGTTATCAAAGTATAGCGCGCGAGTGATGTCATTATTAAATTGACGAGTGAATAGTCCACTCGGTAGTGGATATATATATAAATCATATCTATGTATTGCGGTGTTCCATGATTAAGAGAGGCGAGCTTGATTATGATTGATTTCGTTGAGGCTTTAAACTATTCCCATTTAGTCCGTACATTTGTATTTAAAAAAGTAATTCAAAATTTAAAACCGTTTAATGTCCACCCATCTAATCAAATTAATAAATATCATACTAACTACAGAATTTTATTTTTCTAACAGGGAATCAGACAAGGTAAATAATGCCAACCAGTGGTGAATATATAGGACCCCTCCTTTGATTTGGGACACCATATATCTATCTATAATATAATGGTGTCTTTCAAACAGAGGTTTTGCAGAGTTCAAGTATATAATGATAAACAAAATCTACCCAGCTAGCCAATAAGGAATACCTATATCCTATACATCTACGTGTGTACAAACTATTAACTATAGACTTTAGATCTTGTAACGTTACAACACAGAAAGAAACGAAGGAATATATATATATGAAAAGGTCGAGAAAGCTAAGGAAAAGTGATGAATATATATGCAGATGATCGATCATGCAAAAGGACAAAATAAAATGGAGGAAAACAAGTATGGCCGGGTTGATGATAGAACCTTTGATTCCCCAAGAATTGATAGATCGTCACTAAAATATGAAATAGCTGGATGAGAAAACGACAAAATGGTTGAGGTTAACTGGTTAGTGAAATATATCTCCATGCACAAGATATATATATATATATATGCGCGCAGTATCCCTAATTCCCGTTCAACATCCATAGCTCCATATATACCATATAGAACAATATATTATTATTCATAATTATTTCACACACACACATAAATAAATGCATCCAAATTCACTCGATCGACAAATTAAAAAGGTGATTGAGGTCAATGGGCGCTAGGAAACAATTTTGAATATATGCGTCATTAGGAATGTCATTAGAACGTTGTGCCTGGCTGATTATATATATTAGCTATATATAATGCCACGCACTCCTCATTAGAAGCATTATATATATATATATCCTTTAAGCTATCACATCACTTAATCGCCATGCCGAATTACCCAGCTTGCTTTCGACAGTTATCAAATAAAGTGATTATCTCATTCTTGTCCCCCTAGCATAGCGTTTTTAAACTCTAGGTTAGATCCATTTTGTTTTCAACCATTACTGACTTTACACCCACTTACGCTCCACTTCCAACATTTGATTGCATTTTAATTCCCCCCCCCCCCCCCCCCCCCACACACACACACACAACTATAAGAAAATTTTATATTTGCGAGGGAAAAAATTGCGTCGCAAATTTTGGGATATTTGCGAGGGACATTTATTCCCCTCGCAAAAAGCTGATTTTTGCAAGGGAAATCATCTTCCCTCGCAAATTGAAAGGAATTTTGCGAGGGACGTGACATTCCCTCGCAAAATGGCCAAAATTTTGCGAGGGAAAAATTATTCCCTCGCAAAATGTGGCATTTTGCGAGGGATAACGTATTCCCTCGCAAAATTGTAGACATTTTGCGAGGGAATTGCCATTCCCTCGTAAATTTTGTGCCTATTGCGAACCCAATTTTTTCGCTATTTTGCAAGGGAATAAGAGTTCCCTCACAAAATGGTGAATTTGCGAGGGAACCTCAGGTCCCTCGCAAAATTGTGAAAAAAATGGGGGGAAATTTCCCCCTAATTTTTTCGCTAGTTTGCGAGGGAAGAAAGATTCCATCGCAAAATATTCCCATTTTGCGAGGGAACTTTGTTCCCTCGCAAAATTTGCCCATTTTGCGAGGGATTTGCTGATCTGTCACAAACTTGCGAGAAAACAGTCCGCCATATTTCTCCCAATTTTGCGATGGAACAATAATTCCCTCGCAAAATGCCACATTTTGCGAGGAAAAGATTTATCCCTCGCAAAATGTGGCCATTTTGCGAGGGAAAGAAAATTCCCTCGCAAAAGTCCTTACATTTTGCGAGGGAATATAAATTCCCTCGCAAAAATCCTTACATTTTGCGATGGAATTTATATTCCCTCGCAAAATAGTATATTAATATATATATATATATATATATTGTTATATATCTCTCCAAAGTAAACCCAAGGCAATTAAAACAAAAAAATTCAAGTTTCTCACTCATTTCTGCCTCTATTCGACTAATTAAGTAGCATATTGATTAAAATCAAGACAATTTTCCTCTAAAGAATAGTATTTTAAAATATATTGATAAACATTTGTCTTATAATTAATATATATATATTATTTCTATATATCTTCATTTTTACCATTTAATCAAATAAATATAACAGAACATATGACATATTTTTAAAAAATGTAAATTAATAAAAACCTTCATAAGAAATATATCAAAAAATTATAAATGACATGATTAAAAATGTTTAAATAAGCGAATAATTATTGCTACTAAATGGTAGAATAAAAGCCATTGAAATCATGAACTATATAATCATTGTAATCTTATCTCTAATTTATAGTTATCTTAACTTGCGATGTTGTCATGAATTATATATAAATGTCACTTAGGGTTAAATGGTAAAAGGTTTGAATTTATAGACAAATGCCGCTTATACATGAATTATATATGTTGCTACTGTCAATGGAGGTAAAACGTGATCGAGGACGATGAAGTTTTACTGATAAATGCAAAAGGCAAAGGTTGGAAATGAGGATTATTTGAATCATTAAGTTAGCACACACTTGTGAAATTCAGAAAAGAAGAAAAGATTATTTGAAACGTTTTCTTGATTAATCAGCGAAGGCATTTGGTTAGAAGTTTGGCACAAATTGTACTTATTAGCAGTTCTATCATTTTGGCCCATGGTTTAGTTACCTTTAACATGTATGTGAGCCTAACTCCTCACACTGCGACATAAGTATTTAGAGCCTGCCACGTTACCTTTTCCAATGCACTCTATCCATTTTGATCTTACCAACCACTCTTCCTTTTTTTATTACTCGTTTCTGTTTTTTCTATTAAACCCATTTATTTAATTTGATTATATTACAAAATTTTAGTTAAATTAGTTAACATGATACTTTTTTTTTTCTAAAACACTCATACATCTTTCTTTATTTCTTATTCCCTCTCATATCTGATAACAGTTGATTGTGTATCTAGGGATAAAGGAAAAAAAATTGACCAACATGAAAAAAAAGTACTCCCTCCGGTTTCAAAGATAAGACAAAGCTTTTAGTATAAATCATACTACAAACTTTATCTTATATTTAAAATCGGAGATAATAATATATATAAGATCAATATCAATTCTTCAATTAGATCCTATATTTATGATTGAAGACACTACTTACTTGTATTTGGTCACAATTCAACTATCAATAAGTTTTAATTCCACTAATCAAATTAGTATTGGGTATTAATGATACTTTTCAAGATTTTTTTTACTTAAGGTTTGATGCAATTTTTATTTTTAACCTTTCAAGATATAATTTATTGTTTCATTTTCAAACTAATTTAATGAATTAATCAAATTTTTATTTTCAAAATATGGTTGTGTCATCCTGGTGTCTTTTCCTTTCTCACATATTAATGAGGTCCCAAAACTGAAATCTGGATGCACATAAGTTCTTAGGTTCTATATTTTCATTTGGAATTTGTCCAATGTGACGTAAGGAAAATTGTTTATTTCCTTAGCTTTCCTTTTTTTTAAAAAAAATATTTTTTTACATCCTTAGCTTTATGACTGATGCATATTTTCCATCTCACTTTGGATATAAATGTCAAATACTTCAAAAATAAAAGGATAGACGAAAGAGTGTGGAAAGATCGTAATTTTGTTCTATATATTTTAGGATGAAATGAAGTAAGATTTTATTTTTTTAAAAAAAAAAATTTAAGGTCACAAGCTCGTTAAAAAAAAAAAATCAATTCAATTTGCGAGGGCCTTCACTTTCCCTCACAAATTTCCTTTCAATTTGCGAGGATATTCCCTCGCAATTTGCAAGGGAAATAATGTATCCCTCGCAAAATATAGGAGGTTTTAATTAAATACCCACTACCCCACCCGCCCCCATCCCCTAAATTCTCAGTGAGCTCAGTCGATCAGGATTCATTCTCAGACTCAACCCTAATCTTTTGTCTCTCGGTCTCTCCGTCTCGTCAGCGTCGCTCTCCTCCTTGTCGGCGTCGTTCTCAATCTCGTCTCAGCTCTCAATCTCGTCAGCGTCACTCTCAATCTCGTCGGCCGTTACTCTCGATTCAATGTCGTTGGCGACGCACAGTCAGCCTATTGCTTTCATTCATAGCCTCAGCCTTTTCGTCGGCAGCGTCTCGGCCATCCTTAGCCCTAAACTTTTTTGCCTTCTCGTTTGAGTCTTTCAAGCCGCCAATCTCCCGCCTTGGCCATCGGCTTCTCAATTCTGTTTTGGTGAGTGGTAAGATAGGAACACTCTTTCTGCATTTTCTTGCTTGATTTTGCTGATAACAACTGGGAAATGACATTTTTTTATTTCATTTGCCCTTCACGCCTGCTTTGATTTAGCAGTGGTGAGAGGCTTATTAGAAGATCTTAGTTTTCTGGATTTAATCACCTAATTTGCGATGTGAACCTGCATACCAAACAAATCTTCTGTCCAATTTGAAATTGGATCCAGATAATCAATCAGATGTGGACAAAGCGTTTTCTCCCTTGCCTTCGTCCAGATAATTGGTCTCTTAAGGGCCATTATCTTAAAGGGGTCACACCAATGAACAATTAGCAACCCTAACAAACCCTGAATGACAGGACCTTTGTTGAAGGATCCATGGCTCAAAACCTGCCAAAAAGCTTCTCAGGACCTGTAAACTGAACTACTATAGTGATATGAACTGATTTGTGAGGAGTGAGCAATTTAAATCTCAAACTCAAATGAAACCTGCGTCATATAAATTATTTATCTTTTGATTCAAGCCCTTTAAGTTCTTAGTCTTTATATATCTTGATGTTTTCCCTGGCTGCATTTATTTTTCTGATTATAATTGTCCCCTCAACCACAGTTATTCTTGATGATGCTTATAAACATTATGTGTATGTTCTGAGTGTTCTATAATGTCTTTATCAGGCCATTGATTTGTTTAACGCACTGATTTTTTTCCCTGCTAAAATATTGATTCCTCGTTAGATTGATCGCTACCTTCACAATGAGGAGGAGAGACAATACAAGAAGATCATATGAGAAAAACTAAACTGGGACTATCTTAAGGTAAATATGATTTGATCATACTTTTTTCCTTTCTTAATATTTCCAGACAATGTTATATGGTTGATGCTCACTCGTGGTCATTCTTTAAACTTAAATACTAGAAGTTTGTTGCTTTCATTGTAGCAGGCTTGGCCTTGATGTCATTCTGATTTGGTTTAGTCGGAGATTTATCTACTTTATTTCACTCTTATCTCTAACTCTTTTTATAGTATCAAGCAGCAAGGGAAGAAGCTGCACAAAAGGGTTTTAACGCTTCTGCATCAGTGGCAAGATCACAAAACGTGACTTCTAAAGTTTTATTTTAAGATCCATTGGTGCATGTGCCCGTGAGTTCTCATTAATGCAAGAGTAAATTATAGTTGCAGCAATAACTTTGAAAGGATAGCACATAATTTATAAACCATGATAAAGGATGAGCATAGTTAAGAAACCATGATAAAGGATGAACATATCACATTTATAAACCATAATAAAGGATGAGCATAGTTAAGAAACTTGTGTCTTGGTTTTGTTGGGTAAATTATCAAACTTGGGGTTGTTCTTGTTGAGTCAAATTATATATATTAAATTTTAGAACCTTGACATTCCACAGATTCCACCTTAGTATCCATTACTAGATAGTTCTACATGGTATAGACAACTGTATGTTGCTGTTATGGTTGGTATGAAATGTTATGATAAGAGGGTGAAGACGTTAGAAGCGAAGGTGAAGGAGCAAGAAGCGCAGATGAAGGAGCAAGGAAAGATGATTTTAGAGTTGCGGGAACTGCTCCACTCCCTTTTGAAGGACAAGGGTACGGGGCTGCCTCTTGATGGTTATGGCGATACCGATGGTGATCTTGACCAGATTGCTGCAGTTTAGACTTTTTTTAAGTTTATTTTGGTTGAAACATTATACTTTGTAATATTTTGTTATTTCTATGTAAACTCTGATGCTTGTTATAATATCTTTTTATCATATTTAAATCTTTTTATTTTATAATTTTTAATATTTTTTTATGAAATTAATTGAATTTTTAAAATCATTTTATTTTTAAAAAAAATTAATTGGGATTTGCGAGGGAAATATCTTCCCTCGCAAAATTGAAACATTTTGCGAGGGACAAGAATCCCTCACAAAATGTTGGATTTTGCGAGGGACCAAGATCCCTCGCAAAATCCAAAACTCAGTCATTTTGCGAGGGACTATCATCCCTCGCAAAAAATTGGATTTTGTGAGGGACCAAGATCCATCGTAAAATCCAAAACTCAGTCATTTTGCGAGGGACTATCATCCCTCGCAAAAAATTGGATTTTGTGAGGGACCAAGATCCATCGCAAAATCCAAAACTTTGCGAGGGAATCCAATTCCCTCGCAAAATTTTGTATTTTGCGAGGGACTAGTTCCCTCGCAAAAATTTCAAATTTGCGACAAAATACAAAATTTTGCGAGGGATTCATATTTCCCTCGCAAATTTCAATATTTGTGAGGGAAAATGGTTCCGCCGCTAAATCCAATTTTTGCGACGGAAATATTCATTTTTGCGACGAAAAATTGGTTTGCGTGGGCGATTTTTGCGACAGAATTTTTTCCGTCGCAAATTCCGCCGCAAATCAGTTTTGCGACGGAAATTTGCTCTTTTGCGAGGGAAAAATTCCGCCGCAAAAAATTGATTTTTTTGTAGTGCACACACATCATATTATTACTAATGATGAAGTCACTCTGATCTTTACCAAAAAAATAAAAAATAAAAAAACAAAAATAACCTAAGCAAGTCGTGAGTTCTTCAACCTGCAGGGAAGCCAGCAACCTTTGAATTATTGATTATATGAAATTTAAGAATTGAAGAGGCCATATATATATATTTTTTTATAGATACAGGCAAGCTGACGCTTGAGATAGAAATGCTAGACTACGGAAGTCCAGCACAAAAATACATCAAAAACGAGAGGGCTTAGGGTGACAAGCCAATTGGTCCTTGAAGACCATATGCTGGCATCTAGCCGGAACAGTCGGAACTAAAAAGACATCCGCATCAGCAGGTACATCATGACCTTCCTTTGCCATATAGTCAGCACAGATGATGTTGTCCCTTGGGGTGTAGTGGAGTGTTACATCCCAGTCCTGGAAGAGGAGGTCTCTGGTCTCCCTAATAATGTTCCTCAGGGGGTGATCCTCATGACAGCAGTCTCTCATGAGGATATTAACAGCATCAAGGGAGTCGGAGTAGAGAAGGATTTTCCGGAATCCCATTTGATGACCCAGCTTCAGTCCAAGCAAAATGGCATACAGTTCTGCCTCAATAACATTATGGAGACCAAGGGATTTACAAAACCCCATCAGCCAGCTCCCTTTAGAGTTCCTGATCACTCCTCCACAAGCTGCTTGAAATTGGTGGCGTACCGATCCATCTACATCAATTCGAACTGCATCAGCAGGAGGGGGAGTCCAAGATGCCTCCTCGTACCTGTCAACATGAAAGATTTGGTGAAGAGGCCATATATTGTACTCCCTCCGGTCCTAATTATAAGGCATAGTTGACTTTTTTGGAAAAATTAAGGAAGCTAATTAAATTACTTTAGAGTATTTTTATTTTTATTTTTTTCTTCAAAGTAATTAGTTTGACTAATAAACTAATATATAATCTAAAGATATACAACATATAAAGTGATTAAGTAACTTATTTAGCTTCCTTAATCTCTCCAAACAAAATCAACTATGCCTTATAATTAGGACCGGAGGGAGTATTCTTTTCATTGTCACGTATATATTCCATTCGGTTTTTAATATATAAGTAAGATAATTAGTTCATAGAGGTTCAAGCTAGTTTTTTCATGAAAACTCTCTTAACAAGGGCAACTGATATAGGGATATATGTATTAGAGAATACATTATAAATTTGCTTGGCATGCAAAGGGAATTGAGACTTTACATTTTTTGTTAGTAACATTTGTGAGTAATGAGGAGAGAGAAGAAAATTACAACTCATCCGATTCTGTCAGTAAAGCACTTCTAGCATGTTTTAGATAAATTAAGTAAAAAAAGATTAATATTATCCCTAGTCCCTCAAATTTACCGTCATTTTAGTTTGGATCCCTTAAATTTCGAACCACTAGGTTTAGTCCCTCTAAAAACAAAATGGTTCAGATTTTTATTGAGTTAGAAGGATTAATGTTTTAAAAGAAATAAAACTTGAGAAACCAAAACCTATAGTTTGAAATTTGAAAGACTAAACATTATATTAACCTAAGAAAAACTTTAAACTTCACTAACTCTATTGTAAAATTTAACAACTTTAATTTCCAACTTTATCTTTAACTAATATATATTATACCCCATGTGAACAAAGTCACATGAAAAGTCGAAATAAATATTCATATGAAAAATAAATTTAATAAAGCATCTTATATATATTTAGATCCAAAATATTTCTTCACTCTACCTTATAAATAGAACTAGAGGTGTAGAAAGAAAGAAGGCATATATATATGTGTAGGGAAGGTAGGACTGGGAGAAGCAATTATGATTTGATTAATGTAGAGATATAAATGAGTTAGTGGGAAAAATGGAGGATTAATTAATTAAGGATAAAGAGAAGAAAGGCTAAAAACGTAAGAGCAGTCTTTTTGAGAAGATGGGGGGAAAGTGGGCAACGTTTGGATTGTCTGCCACTAACACCTGCCGGGTCGGCCCTTCCCTCGACATTGCTTTCTGCCTTTTCTCACCTTTCTATTCCTATTTCCCTATTTCTTCCTTTCTTATTATTTACATCCTTCGCACCTTTTTTATTGATATTTGCATTTTTTAACACTTAACATTCCTTTTTTCTCAAACAAATCCATCAACTCCCTCTTTATTTCAACTCTTCCCCCAGTTTTTTTCCCTACTTGACAATTAACAATGGGATTTCTTTTTTTCACCCCCAATCATGCAGGGGCTAATATACATATGTACACGTTTTGGTTACACTAATTAATTGACAAGCACAAATCTAACGTAACAAAAGTTCGAGCAAAAGCATATATCAATATATAGGAGAAATATGATACTCTCTCGGTCTTAAGTATAGGACATAGTTTGTAGTACAAATTATACAACAAAATATGTCCTATATTTAGAACCGAATGAGGTAATATTGATGAATAATAAATCAAAACTGAAATTAACACTCGTAGAATATTTTATGAATTTTTCACTTCTCAAACTTGTGCTGCCTCAAACGGCCGCCACAGGTGGCGGCTCGGATGTCCGAGCACCCCCACATGTAGGGGGATGAGTAACGAGTAGATTTTTTTTTTTTTTTAAGTAAGGGTTGAAGTTTCCAAACTTACACACACACAATTTTTCACTTCTCAACCCTTGTGTTGCCTCAAACGGCTGCCACAAGTGGCAGATTGGGTGGTCGAGCACCCCTACATATAGGGGGATGAGTATGAGTAAATGGATAAAGAAAATCACAAATATAACGAGTAGATTTTATTTTGAGTAAGGAAAACGACCGCCACAAGCGGCAATTGGGTGGCCGAGTACCCCCACTACATGTAAGGGGATGAGTATGAGTAAATACAAAAAGAAAATTATAAATGTAACGAGTAGATTTGAATAAGGGGTGCAATTTCTGAACCATGCATCCCCCCACCTCAACTTGGAATTAAAGTTACCTCTTGTATCTATACTCACCTACATATCACAATTCATCGTATCTTATTTTCAGAGTCAAGTTCAATTTTAATTTGATTGAGAAGTTTTCTCATAAGGGTTGTGGATTTCTGGGACTGAGAAATAGTAAGAAAAGGAGTAAAGTTGTTTTAATTGTTAAAAAAATAATGTTAACGTAAACATTGGGGACAAAATTAATCTAACGAAAATTTTCAAATACACACGGCCCTCGTACAAAAGTTCTACTAGCAAAATTTGACCTAAGCTCGTTCTTTATAATCCTCAATGCTCTTAGCCACACCATTGTGTATGAACAAAACTTGCATGTTTTATTATTAACAATAAAATACTACTACTATCAGTTTTTAATATAAGATCTTGTTATCGATCTTATTAAATAAGATCGTATATTAAAGACAGAAAGTATATAAGACATCCATAAGCAAATCATCAAATGAAGCACTTAAATCCATTCCTCTTGTCGCGGTTCTCCAAATCTCCAATAACTCCTCCTTTTCCACATTCAAATAAATTTGTAACTTTTCCAATAAGGGTGTGATATAATTTAATATTTTAAATTTTAATTACTCACATCACCGATATATAATTAATTGAAGCAACAAATGGATTCCCTCATTTGACCGTGGATATGGATTGATCTTTTGTCGGTAAAGCATATTAGTTTTTACATGCATGCATGCGCGACGTCAATACGGAGATTGACTTAGTTCACAATAACCTATCATTATGTCCAAGGAAAAAACAGAATTAGTACATATATATATATATACATACAGCTAGCGGTTGCTTTCGGTGTTCATGCAAGGAGGAGGAGATATTTTCTTCTCCTATTCCAGAAATTAAAGGAGAAAGACATATATTAAACAAGTTGTGCAAGTAGAGCGCCGCAGCTTCGTGCGTTCGTATTCATCAATGACATGTCAAAATATGCCTCATTTGTTTCGGCCACTGAGAATATAATACGATTAAGGTGCAAATTTAGAGCTATTATTTCTCTATGGATATCTAACACAATTAACTATTTTAGGGTGTAAAAATAGACATCATCAAGTTTTTTAGAAGCATATACAGCAACGCCGTTAACCCTAGTTAACTTCTATTACTTTTTACACTGTGGTTTCCATCCATCTACTTCTTCCAGTCCTAATTATAAGAACACTTTTGTAATGCAAATTGTACTTCAAAAGTGTTCCTATAATTAGGACCAGATGGAGCATATTTGTAGAAATATGAGCCTTTTTAATGCAAAAATATCATTTAGACTCCATGGAAGAAATTTTAGTTCAATCAACCCAAAAGATTCTGAAATTGCACTACACTCCCTTGTATCAAAATGAAATTAAGTTTTATCATTAAAAAGATAGTATATAATATCCTTATTTACTTTATTTTTTCATGATAAGACAAATAAATGGATTTAAAATAATCTAGGGAGTTAACAAATTACTTACAAGACAAATATGTGAATGCCAAAAAAAAAAAAACTCCTTGAATTCTTTTAAATCCCTTTACAAGGCAAATATGATTATTTATAAGACAAAGATAAACATTTATAATTCAAAATGTTTATTGTCTCCTTGCAAACCCAACAAAAGAAAATTGTGGTGTGGGTGCTTCTAGCAAAATAGTTTATTGCTAAATATGCACATTTTTTCTTCTAACAATATGTTAAAATAATAGAAAGTAAGAAGACTGGTAAAACCCGTGGTGCAAAAAGTTAGAAAAATTAATTCGGTAAATGGTATTACTATATATACTACAAAAAAATAATAATAATAAATGATTGTGTCTACTTTTGGATCTAGCTTGTATCCTTTGTGGATACTATCCGCTGTCGTCCGCTGCGCACAAACGCCACCGTTTTCATTGTTTTTCCTGCAAAACACACAAACTGGTTCCTTAAAAAAAAAAAAAAATCAGAATCTACTGGGTAGTAAAAAGATAATTCATAACATTGAATCATACCGAAAAAAATCTTCATGATCTTGAAAAATTATTTCAGGATTTTAAAAAATTATTTCAGGATCTTGAAAAATTATTTCAAGATACTGGCGGCTATTAAAAGGATACTGACTGGTACTGCAAAAATAATTTATGGTCTCCAAAAATTATTTAAAGATGTTGAAAAAATATCATAAACTATATTTTTAGTAGCATTTTTACTTGAAATATTTTTTCAAGATCTCAAAATAATTTTTAGAGACCATAAATTATTTTTCAGTACCAGTCAGTATTCTTTTAGTAACAACCAATACCTTGAAATAATTTTTTCAATATCCTGAAATAATTTTTCAAGATCATGAAAAAAAATTTCGGTACCATTCAGTATTATGAATTATCTTTTTACTATCTAGTAAGTTCTGATTTTTTTTTTTTTAAAAAAAAGGAACCAGGTGTGTGCGTTTTGTAGGAAAAACAATGAAAACGATGATGTTTGCGCGCAGCAGACGGCAGCGGACAGTATCCGCAAAGGATACAAGCCACTTCCTCTACTTTTACACCCTAAAATAATAAATTATGTTTTTTTTGGGGGGGGGGGGGGAGGGTGACAAAATAATTCATTACTAAATTGTATCTTAACCCGATATAATATTACTTAAAACGATGGAATTAATCAAGGAAAGGCCAATATATATTATATTTATGGGTCCCCCAAGACGGAATTCCCATCGCCAGCATTTCAACTTGGGTTGGCTCTGGTGGATGGTGGGACACTCTCATACATATAAAGCACCGCAGTGCTAGCTAAACATACACTCCAAACTGTATGTGCTAATTAGTGGAAGTCTGATCACTCCCAACCCAGAAATTCTGCAGTCTCGCTGTATGTGCTAATTAAGCAGCCTTTAACTCATCTCATTTTCTATATAAAAGCCACTTTACTGTATTTAAAAGCCCCTCTGATCTTTCGTACAACTTTGACACACGGTAACCTAAACCTTTGGGCCGGGGGGTCAGCTCAAACTGGCCACAGTGGCCTACCTACAAATCTGATATATATATATATATATCATCCTGTGGGCCCTTATATGAAACAGCGTACTTGGTTTCGATATACAGACATTACTTAAGTACTCCCTCCGGTCCTAATTATAAGAGCTAGTTGACTTTTTTGAAGAGATTAAGGAAACTAACTAAATTACTTTAGAGTGTTTTTATTTTTATTTTTTCTTCAAACTAATTAGTTTAACTAATAAACTAATATATAATCTAAGGATACACAACATATGAAATGATTAAGTAACTTATTTAACTTCCTTAATTTCTCCAAAGAAAGTCAACTAGCTCTTATAATTAGGACCGGAGGTAGTAGTTACTTAGCTTACTGCGAGTGCCTGTGATTTTTTTAGTTGAAAAAGTTGAGTACAGTATTATATATTTTTATCAAAGTTTACTATTATATATTTATCATTGCATTGCCTTATAATTAAACTTGAATTCAATAGGGTTTAGAGTTTAGCCAGATGCATGCTCTTGAAGTGGCGGGTCCCAGACATAAAAGAAGGATAAGATAATGAGATATACATATATACATGGTGCAATCAAACAATGAAGTGTAGTTTTGGAAATGAAAGAGGTGGAGTCAAAAGGAAAGGCTTGGGATTAATAAGCAACAAGTGGTTGGAAGTTTTATAAAGTGTGTCGTTATGTAGAAGGGAGGATATAGGTGGACGATAGTATGAGAGGGGGGAGCAGAAGAGTGAGCAAACGAAATGATGAGAAAGTTAATGGGTGAGGGACAAATGAGAAGTTTTTTTTTTTTTTTTTGCAGATTGACAAGTACGTACGCAGGGAGCAACTTGGGCCCCACCCAAATCTTGTCCATCAAGCTACCCTCACTCTCCTCTCAAATCTGAACTCCATTCTGTAATGGATTTGGGCTACATATTTTGGCCCAATAATGATTCAATAGTATTACAGAAATACAAGTATTTCCTCGGAATTGGACGTCTTCTGGGCCTTTGATTTGGTATTCCTTATGAATATGTCAATGGATTTGGGCTACATGTTTTGGCCCAACAATGATTCAATAGTATTACAGAAATACAAGTATTTCATCGGAATTGGACGTCTTTTGGGCCTTTGATTTGGTATTCCTTATGAATATGTCAATGGATTTGGACTACATGTTTTGGCCCAACAATGATTCAATAGTATTACAGAAATACAAGTATTTCATCGGAATTGGACGTCTTTTGGGCCTTTGATTTGGTATTCCTTATGAATATGTCAAGTCGGTCGTAGAGTTTTTCTTTTTTTCCATCCGATATCTAAAGTTTCGTCTGAGCTAATCCATCGTGGAGTTTATTTGTTGTGTTGGGGAATGCACAATATTTTCAGAGCTCGGCCCAAGCTGTTAAAAAAAAAGGCAAATATGTCGTGTATATAGAACGAATATCTTCTAAATGCCATCAATGTTAGTGTAGATTTTTTATTTTTTGACAAACATAATTAACATCCTCAAGTTATAAAGAGTAGCGTTGTTTAATAATAGCCTTTTAATTTTTTTTAACCAGCATAGAGTTATTTAGCAATGTAAAACCCCATTAAATCTCAATGAATCTCAAGTTTACCAGATCATAGTATCAGAAAATAATATACGTTTAAATTTTAAAATATTGTGTAATTTACATGATCATGCTGAAATTCATGGGTTTTTTCTTTGGCGAATAAAGTTGGCGGTTTTGACCCACTAAAGTTTATATTTTAATTAGATATTTGTGAAATGTATATTATACAAACATGTGGTTTGGATTTTGGGAGTAGCTGATTTAATCCAACCCGCTTTTTTTTTGACACCATCAAGTGCTAAATTAAAAGGGATAGTATTGAATCAAGTGCCTTGACTCACTATTATTTTCGATCTTTGTACTATAAATTATATCCTATATTTAATATAAGTGTTAGCAATGGCCAAGCCACTTGACTTGTAAAATTGGCTCATAACCCATTTCCACTAGTTGTACGTATTGGTCCGTTTTTAATACCCTTAGTTTTCATTAATTATTTTTTAAAAAATGGTGGCCATGAATAAACACGAACGATTTGCTTTCATTGCCGTGCATGTCAACACTATTCAGCTATTCATAGCATGGCAAGACAACAAAACCAAATTGCAAGATATTAATTCAATCCATTGACACCGAGTCTTATCAAATAGCACCCTCTGTTTACAAATTACAACGCAGGTGCAGGCAAAATATTCTGACCACCGAGCTCGATCTTAATGAACACACATAAGAAGAAAAAATGCCAATCACTAACATAACACATATCTTTTTTTAATGAAACTCAAGTTCACTAATAACTAAAAAGCTTTTACTTTAGATGTCTAATATCACACACATTGTTGTTAAACTTATAAGTTGACTCTCCGAATTTACCGTTTTTACGTTCCTACCTTACTAAATTAAGTCGAATTGCTAGTAAACTCGTGTTAGTTGTAATTTCAGTTAAACTCACGAGTGTACACACTTTTAAACAAGTGTTAACCTTTTTAATTTGATCATGCTCAATGGCTTAATATATGAATTTTAAATAAATTCCTTTATTAAATATGATAAATTATGAATGTTGATAGGTTTAATTTCAATTATTTACTATTTAAATCAAATTATTATCATTTTTTATTATTTAATGATATTAATAATAAAACTAAATTCTTACGAGTTTATCTTACTATCATAAGTTTGCTTAAATTCACGAGTTTAACAACTTTAATCATCCAATAACACAAGTTTAGTGAATTGAAAGCTTACTTTCTAAGTTGTTGTTGATTATTTGAGCAACGGAGTTATATGTTTGGTTATATTAAAATAATGATATCATAGAGTGATAATTAATTAAATGACTACAATGCTCTTAATATATATGACAAAACAATAAAATAATATATTCTACTGATTATTAATTATAAAATGTATTAAAATAATGTGGTGATCAAATTTTCCACAGCATAAATGATTTTAGTTTTAATTATATTTGATAGTTCTTGTGTAATTTGATCCTGATTACCCATAATCGATCTGTTTGTTGGATTGAATAGAATGTGCCTTTTCCACCTCTCAAGGGTCGCCTCCTCAAGTAGTATGGAAAATAATATGCAAGTGCCCTTTCCTGTTTCTTCCTTTTCCTTGCCACTTTCTGTGGTTCTAATTTTAATATCATCTTCATGGTTGTTACTTATGCTAATTATTGGGACCCACTTCTCAATACTCCTTTTTTTTTTTGTCAAAATTCTCAATACTCCTTAAAAGTGCGCTAGAACCCATTAAATCTAAACCATTTAGATTTAGAATTTTAAACCAACGATTTTTATATACTTTTTTTTTTTCCAAAATGATAGTTGGGAGATTATTTTAAGTGAAAATAATATATATATATATATATATATTAAAATAATACACAATTATATCTAGACGGTCAACACGTTGTTTATATTTCTCATCAGTGGGGTGCTCTGTTCTATTATAATGATGATGATGATGATGATGATAGTGATCATATTTTTTACAGATAGATATTGATAACTATATATTACACGTTATACTTATACAGGCCTATGACTATCTATCCATACAAAAATAGTCATCTCATTCATACTGATCAAATAATGCAGTTAAAATCAATAAATATGCTGAACATTCCTTTTTTAAAAAAGAAAAGAAAAGAAATATCATATTAATTGTCTAATATGTTGGCCGTATAATGATGTTAACTTAAATATAAGGTAAACATGGAAGGTTTAATAAATGCACAAGATAATGGATATCCGTTAATTATATTTAGACAAAAAAGTTTCACTTATTTTTTATAAAAAAAGGTCAAGAGTCTGCATAAAATTCATAACCAATCATATTATTATAAGACATTAACCAATTTGATTCGGGAAGTGCATGAGAAAATTTATTATATTGTTATTTTAGTACTCCAGAGTATATAATAGAATTAATAACAAGTTGCATAATTAATATACAATAAGAATAAATTATTTTTCAGTTTTCTGTAGTATATGAAAAATATAATTTATTATTATAGTATTTTCTCTAAATTAATATTACTGGTTATCGTGTCATTATTACATCATTTAAAAGTGGTAAAAGAATCGCCGGGTATAAAAGTGAAGTGTGTGATTTTCTTAAAGGGAAAACACCTCTGTGGAGTGAATGATTTGAGTTGAGGCCTGAGGGGAGAGTATACATGTTTCGTCCTTCAAGGCCTCATACTCAGAATCGATTTTAGTGTTTATTGCAATAATAAGCATTGTGAAACTTCAAATGATTTTTAAGAAAAAAAAAACTGACAACTAATATATTAGTTTTATTTTAAATCACATTTTTATAAAAAAGAAAACTAAAAAATAATTTAAATCACTTAAATTAGGTTTAAACTCTAGATGAACCATCAAGCATTTGGATCAACAGGTAGAGGTTATTTTAACTTAATTAAAGCTATAAGCTATCGAGTTTAGGTTCTAGGAACATAACAGTATTTGAAAGAAGTAGATCCACGATGTCACATGCACATTACCAAAAAAAAAAAGGGTCAAGATGATGCATAATGATAATGAATTATTGCCGATTAGAGTTGGTACATATAGTAAAAAACGGGCCGAAGTCTCAAAAGGACGAGAATTCGATTTCCACTGCTGTTGTGAGGGTTCATTTGGTAGGCAATCATGTAAGAATTTCTGTAAGTGCTCAAAAAGCCCCGGGACCGTGTTCTGACCTTAGTAGGGGACCGGTACCAAACCACCTTTACTTTTTTGTATAATAAAAAAGTAATGAACTATTGATACTAATCAATTAGTCCCCTTTTGGCATATAAAAAAAATCCTTAATACGGAAATTTCGCTCTTGCTCTCAATTATGAGCATTGGAGGTGGTCCCCAAAATAATTAGGATCCGAGGTGGTCCCGCAGGAATAATTGAATAGATCATGTGATGCTCCCACCCGGGTCTGCCCGCAAGGAATCTCATGACATCATATTTATTTATGAAATATAAAAATAAACGATTTATACAGTTTATACATCAAGAGGAATACAACGTTTTGAAATTTCAAAATATTTATTCTTATCATCTCTCATTTTTTAAATTTATTTATTTTATACTTATATAACTATATCCCAGTTATTTCTTTTTATTTTTTGAACATGTTTTAATTTATCTTTATTATTTTAATTGTAATGATATCCCTAGCTATGTTCATTACCACGGGTGAGAGGGGGCTCTCAAGTCCCAACCTCCCTCCTGTAATCAATATATATATGGGTAAATGATTTGTCCAATGACTGGATTTAGAGTTTCTCTTATGAACCAAAACTGCGTCCTTTAGTTTAGTGAGGGTGCGCCAAAGATTTAAAAAATAATAATAATAATTCTGTGTCACGTGCTTTTTCGATTGATTCTCGGAAATTGCGATCGAGCATTAGTTGTGAGAATCAATCAAAAACTACAGATCTGGAAAGAATTTCTTCCAGTGTGAATTAAAACCTTATATCTAAATTTAGAAATCAAATTGTTAATGCATTAGTAACGAGCGAATGAACCAAATCATAGATAGTTCTGCAATTTGAAATCAAATCACAGATAGTTTAATTTTAAAATCAAATCGCTATAAATAAGGATCACAAGTGCAGAATAAACCATTATAACTATTTCCGATTGCATAACAGTTATAGAATAAGTGTGATTTGAATTACTCTAATTTGTGGGATTGAATTAGCGTAGGTGTCGCGCACTTGCAAATGGTTTTTTGTTTGTTTTTTTTATTCATTCCAAAGAAAAAAAGTGTGTGCTCCTTCACTAAACTAAACGATATAGTTTTGGTTCACAGGAGAAACTCTTAGGTCTAGTTACTGGACAAATTATTTGCCATATATATATATCCCTTTTCATTTTTATTCATGATAACCCCCATCTTAAATATTTTTATATTACTCCATTTGTCCTGATGTGCTATTTATAAAATAGTAGATCTAGTGTTATAACCATGATAGTGAAAACGTAGATTTTACCTGAAAACGGAAAGAGAATGAAAATCGTAATGTAGTAAAATCGTAAAAACTTAAATGCGTTTGTAAAATTAGTAAAATCGTTTTAATAAAAAAATCGTAAAAATGTAAAATTAAATCGAGTTTTTAATTACCATGATTATAATAAAGACAAGAGAGAAGTTGAAAAAAAAAAAAAAAAAAGACCGGAGAAGATTAATTTCTTAGCCAAAAAAATTGAGAGATTTAAGACCGTTGTCTTTCCCGGTAGAAAAAGACAAACAAAAAATAAAGATCCTTGTCGTGGCATGGATGTTTAATTTGATTACTTTCATAGGTTGGCAAAAAAAATTTGATTACTTCCATAGTTTGGTCATATGCTTCTCGTAGTTAATTAATTCTTACAATATTTACTTATATTTCAATATTAATAAATGTTTATGATGATTAAGATAATAAGGATATTTCAATGCCCCTTTATAAGACCATTTATCATTGCGTTAACATTATTTTTCTTTGGTTCAGATCATGTTGAAAATTTTTAAAATATTAATAATTAAAAATTATTTTCTTAGTTTATGCAAATGCGTTCATACTTCATAATAAAAAGGATTAGAAATAGTAAATCTAATGGTAAATTATCCACAACTTGTATAAACTCTGAGTTCGTTGTCGGCAATGGACAAATATAATTCTGGGTCTCGTTTTTCACTAATGAATGCATATATAGCGAATGAGACTGAGAAAGACTGGAAGACTATCATGGACATTCTCTAATTTCTCTAGTTGATTAATTGATTTTTTTACCCCTAATTAAAATCTGAGGTTCAAATAAACGTACAAAAGAAAATTCAAACTATATTATTTTCAGTCACTTTACGAGGTATTCATAAGCACCTAGCTCGTGGGAATGAATTCGATCGGGTTAGAGTTTAATTTAATTATGCCTAAAAATTTAGAACATGTTAACTAATTTTTGAACTATTTTCAAGTCAATTTTTTTTTTAAAAACTATTTAAATTGACGATTAAATGTGATTCATCTGCAACAATTTTTTTTTATCTGAATAACAATTAAAAAAAAAATCTAACAATAATTAAATTTATCTTCCCATGTTATTCTGAAATACTTGGAATGTAGCATGCATGCCGCCATTTGTGACTATACTCACCTTGATCCCAATTCTCAATTTTATTCTTCGACCAAAAAAAAAATTTCTCAATTTTATTAATTTAATTAAATTAAAAAATTATTTAATGTGATGTATATTTTTTAAGCAGCATAGTTATTTTTCTTAATTTTCAGTCCCTTTTTTTTATTGATTAATTTAGAAAAAATGATAAATACATGAAATGTGTCTCACATTTACAATTAATTTCAGTTGGCCAGTTACATCATACAATAGTGACCGGAGGAGGAGCATTTAATAAAAGTGTATTTGGGCCTGACTGTTTTGGGTATTCAGAAATCGGAAGCTCCAAATTCGTACGAACCAAAATAAGAAAGATAGGAAAAATATGTATAAAACCACCGAGGACAGTAGTGCAGTGGCACAGCTGGTGATATTGAGATGCCTTATATCTCTCCTCAGGTCCCGTGTTCGAATCCCTCCCTTCCCTCGCCTTGTACCAAAAATAATAAAGAAAAAAAGAAAAAAAATGTATAAAAAAAAATGTATAAAAAAAAAAAGAAAGATAGGAAAACACGTGGCGAGGAATCATTGATGCAATGAGATACCGATCTAGATTCAGCTCAAAGAATCATTTCTGCCCACTTGGCCCACTTTGGCCGCCTGCATGTTTTTTTTTTTATTTTTTTTTATACAAGGTGATTGGGGAAGGGGATCGAACTTAGGATGAGAAAATGAATCCCAATACTACTACACTACTAGTAGTACTGGTCCCCCTGCATGTTTCTTTTCTTTTGTTTTTGTATTCTTTTTTCTGGATCTCCCCTTCTCTCTCACCACGCACACTGATTAGCGGAAATTAGTAAAACCCTCAAAAATTAATAAAGCTGAGGAAATTTGAGTGGGAAAAATCCCACACGGAGCCTCTATAAATCCAGGGTTTGCTTCGTTGATTGTTCAAACCAAAATATTCGGCGAAGGAAGCTAATGCAGCAGAGAGGCAGAGCTTACAACCGAAGATCCAGGAGCTTCTCAAGGTCCAGACTCGCCATCGAGGGTAGTTAAGTTCGGCTCCCTCATTATCTCGATCGGGATACCCCTCATTCCCCTCTCAGCGGATTTCGCTTCTTGAATTGCTTCGTTTTCCCTCTCGCATTTTCTGCAATGGCCTCGATGGCGCCTCAAGGTATAACCTCCTTCATGACTTTTATTTGGGCCTTTTCTGGTTGGATCTTTCCATGTGGGAACTTAGATTTGATCCCAGTTTGTTCGTCCGCAGGTCTGGACGAGCGTCAGGTTCAGAAAACTTACTGGATAGAGCACTCAGCGGATTTGTCCGTTGAGGCAATGATGCTTGATTCTAAGGCATCGGATCTTGATAAGGAGGAACGTCCCGAAGTACGTTTCTTAATTTTCTAATTTGTCGTTCTTTTGGCTACGTCACATATTTTCAGTGGTTCTATCACGATTGAAAATACCGCAGTCAATTTTTTGTTTTTTTTATTAGAATTTTTTATATTAGATTTCGGTGAGCGCTGATTTGCCTATTGCATCTGGCCGGAATCAGTAGGCCGGTGTTCTGAACGTGTCAGTAACCCGTTTGGTTTGCTTCTTTACTTTTATCTTATTTTTGAATAAATCTTCACTATTGATTTTTAGCAAATATAATTACCTATATATGTCCCATGGAATCAATTTACTATCTTAAAGTTTGAAAAAGTGGGCTCAACAACCAAACAAACCAATGGCGGAAAGTGTTTTGAAACTTGCGTGTTCAATTTTTTTAATAACTCTTCAAAAGGTCGAATTATTAGTGAAATAGGATGGTGTGTTTATATTGGAAATACCACAAGCAATTAGGAAGTAATAAAACAAATGAAATGGGGTTGCTTGACACTATCTAAACCATTGAGGCGAACTAATTTTAGTTCAAATCAGCAGACGGTGAACTGTAATATCCACTAAATTCACTTCCAATTTTTAAGTATTTAATGAAAGAAGATTGTGTTCCCCTCCTCCGGGGAGGGAAGGACTCCGGATGGCTTGATCTATTTCTTGAAATTGTTACTCTAATATTCTTGTTCCACCTACTGTTGGTTGAGTGCCTTATATAGACAGATTAAATACTGTAGTAGAGTATGTTTTCAGCCTTAAGTAAGATAACACATATAGTTAATTGGATTTTTCTGGTATTCTTCTTTTCCTTTCATCCACGTTAATAATTTCTTCCCCGTTATTTGGACGCTAATTTTGTCTTTCCAAGAAAAGTGACCAGTTCTTCGATACTTCGTTGTTTTAGACCCATCGATACCACATGTTAAAAAAAAACAAAAAACAAAAAACAAACTTCTTTGTCCTGCGATCATACATGTAAATTTGGATATTTATTTGTTGAATTTAATTTTCTCTACGGAAAGCAGCATAGAAGGCTTGCTAACTTTGTTATCCTCTCTTTTCTCGTTCCCTTCCTCTCTATTGGACGTCAGAGCCAGTGCTTTTGTAACCACTAACTCCACTAAATCTGTTCTTGTAGGTACTCTCCTTACTACCAGCTTATGAAGGAAAGTCAGTTTTAGAACTTGGAGCAGGTATTGGACGATTTACAGGCGAATTGGCTCAGAAGGCTGGTCAGTTGGTTGCTGTTGACTTCATTGAGAGTGCAATAAAAAGGGTATGATCAGCCCGTTGATGCTCTGTGATAGATCTCAAACCAAAAGTTATACCTTTCCTCTTTGTAAGATGCTTTAGATCTTAGATATCGTAACTTTTGTGCAGAATGAAAGCATCAACGGGCACTACGAGAATGTCAAGTTTTTGTGCGCTGATGTTACATCCCCTGACTTAAATATTTCTGAAGGATCAGTTGATCTGATATTCTCCAACTGGTTGCTTATGTACCTTTCAGATCAAGAGGTATTTTTTTAAACAAATTTAATTCTATAAAAAATAGCACAACCTTTTTATGGTATTATGATCAATTAAGGTTCGCTGAAGTTAGCAGAATCTATATAAAGTGATGGCTTGTGGTTTTTGGTAATAGCTGCTGGGATGGAAATTGCTCTTACACTCATATTCTGTTGTTATGCTTTCTTTTGATCTTTTCTTACGGTTCTGTTTCTATCTATAGTTGAAGATGCTTGCATTTAATGAGTTTAGTTATTAAATAAGATTAATTCTTCATATTTTTTTCAAAGATTGAGTTGAATATCATCATAGATTCTGTTGTCACTCTTTGATATTTGATATTGATTGGGTAATATCGCTTCCATGCTCACTATTTTCTTTTTTATAAAGGCTTTTATTTTTCCTTGATTTATCAGGTTGAGAAATTGGCAGAAAGAATGGTCAAATGGTTAAAGGTTGGGGGATATCTGTTTTTTAGAGAATCTTGTTTCCACCAATCTGGAGATTCAAAGAGAAAATACAACCCGACTCATTATAGGGAACCCAGGTTTTACACAAAGGTTTGTTCTTTAATGTAAATCTTTCCTACTAGGTCAATGTAAAAAAATGCTGGATGGAAAGAAGAGCATGGCATTTGTTAAGGTCCCATTTGAGTGTCATTGCTTTTATTTCACATTGATTAACCGTCAGACTCAGACATAATAAGGAGCTGTTATTGGCATAATTGAACCTTTTCATATCAAATGTGACCTGAAAGAGTTTTTTTTTTCCTTGCAGGTATTTAAAGAGTGCCATATGAATGATGATTCTGGAAACTCCTTTGAACTTTCTTTTGTTGGCTGTAAATGCATTGGAGCCTATGTGCGAAACAAGAAGAATCAAAACCAGGCAAGGAGATGGAGCTCTTATTGTTGTCATCTTCAACTTCTGTTTATTCAGTTGACCGATATATTTTACGATATCTCTGATATGCAGATTTGCTGGATTTGGCAAAAGGTTTGGTCACAAGATGATAGGGGATTCCAGCGGTTTCTTGATAGTGTTGAATATAATCACAAGGGTATCTTAAAATATGAATGTGTTTATGGACAAGGCTTTGTGAGCACAGGAGGAATAGGTGTGTACTAATTTCATTCCCCCATCGTTGACTTGCTATTCAACCACGAATTTTAAGTTTCCACAATTAAAATAGAATAGAAGTATATATATATTTTTTGAAACTTTTCCTCAAGAATAATCTTGCCTAATCACCTGGACATAAGAGTGAAAGATACTGAATTTCATTTTTTTGGTCAATAATGAAAGTGAACTTACTGACTGACTGAAAAGCAGTCAAATGGTTTGTACCACAATTATCTGATGGACTTTTCCGTAACAATAGTGGCAGTCGCACTTCAGGTTAAGAAAATAATGCCTGTGTGCATGTAAGAGATCTGTTAATGAATGAAAGAAATTTTGCTCTTGAACTGATCAAACTGGCTCTCCGGCATAATAATTTTTCTGGCGATTTTCACTGTTTGTAAACCAGCACATTGAGGCGCCTTTGCAGATGTTTTTATAGTTCTAATCTGTAAGGGTTCCTGCTGCTTGTGCAGAAACAACGAAACAAATTGTGAAGAAGTTGGAACTAAAGCCAGGTCAGAAAGTACTAGATGTCGGTTGTGGCACTGGGGGAGGCGACATTTACATGGCTGAGAATTTTGATGTTGAGGTTGTTGGCATTGACCTCTCTATAAATATGATTTCTCTTGCAATCGAACGTGCTATTGGACTCAAATGCTCAGTTGAATTTGAATGTGTTGATTGCACTAAAAAAAAATATCCTGAGGGGAAATTTGATAGAATCTACACCCGTGACACCATGTTACACATCCAGGTGAGGGACTTCCTTTTTGTTCAAAAACTTTGTATCTTATCGACTCTAAGCTTTATAACACAGAACTGATATCTGTTATCCTTTTAGTCTCCTGCAAGGTGGTCAAATAAGCCAGCCAAACATAATCTATCTTAATAATAGCAGATTTTATACTGTGCATGTCATTGCCCTTTAAAGAACATAGATAAATAAGGCACAGAATCCCAATTCCAACAAATCTTATATTCCATTCACACCTTCTTCAGAGGTGCTTTGCTTCTCTTACTGACTCGAGGTAGAGTTTGTGTGTAACAGTGCATAACGGCCCTAACTACCTTGCTTTAGCCCGTTATTAACATACGAACTACACTAATTCCCTCCGTATCTGTTACAATAATTTGTATTGTATCATAACAGTAACTTACTGCAAACTTTGTGTGTTTTTACAGGATAAACCTACATTGTTCAGGTCATTTTACAAGTGGTTGAAGCCTGGGGGTAAACTCATAATCACTGATTACTGTGTAAGTGCTGGAGGTCCGTCAGCGGAATATGCTGAGTGCATCAAGAAAGGAGGATATTTTCTCCATGACTTAAAAGCATATCGTCGGGTATGTTGTATGTTCAATGTCATGATCTGGCCTTCTATTATGCCCATTTTGATTTGATTGAATTATTTTGCCAATTAACTTGTTTTTGTCATAACAAGATGGATTAAAAATCGTGTGCAGATGATCCAGAATGCTGGATTTGATGATGTCATTGCTGAGGACCAAACAAATCTGGTTTGTCTTTACTTTAGTTCACATTTAAGTTTTAGTTTTAGTTTTCAGGGAGTTCTGACAGAATTATTGCTTGTACACTCCAGTTCATGAAAACTCTGCAGCAGGAGTTGAATGCCCTTGAGAACAAAAAGGACAGCTTCATTCGTGACTTCTCCGAGGTTAGTTTCTTCTTATGTGCCATTGGGAGACTTGTTTCTTTGAACTTTGAGGTACTCATTCTTGATTCTTAATTTCAGGAGGAGTACAATGAAATGGTTGAAAAGTGGAAGGCAAAGAAGAACAGGGGTGCATCTGGTGAGCATATATGGGGCTGGTTTGTTGCGACTAAGAAGTGATGCTTCACTCTCATCGTATGGCGCAGGGTTGATGTAATAGCTATAATAATGAACTTTGTACTGTTAGTAATGCAGGAAGATATTTTCCCAAACGCTGTCGTTGGACTACCGTCCTGTTATTTCGCTTCTTAGATTAAACTACGTCGTTTCGTGTTGTACCACAAGATAAACCACTTGAGCTTTGGATGCGTGACCTCTTTCTGGGAATATTATTATTGGTTTCACTCTTCAAGCCAAAGACAAATCCTGTCATCTTCCACGTCGAACTAAATTACTTTTCTTAGCTCCAGCCTTGAATAAATGGTCTGATTACTGTAATGATAAGGAATATAATTATCTTTTCATCCTCATCTACCCCAAACCTTTAATGGTCGGGCAGATTCTTTTCCCCGTTCCCCTGACGAGTGTTTACGAGGTAAATTCTTTCTGAAAATCCCCTAACAAGGTAGACCACTCAAAGCTTCAATGGAGGTGACCAGAAAAGAAAACCCCAGTTCTGTCGTCCCTTAAGCTAACTACCGGATTAAATGACATCAAAACTCTTATCACACAGCGAGAGTCAAAGGAAATGGTATACCACTCTGGTTTGATCTATAAATCTAATTTAATTAATTCTCATGTATCAAAATGAGTTAGTTAACTCATTAATGATCTGTTAAATTTCTAATTTTACCCTTACTTATAATTGGTTTCAAGAGTTAATATCAATAAGTTCTTTTTGTTTATTGTAATTAATAGAGGCAAAATTATCAAAAATACATTTATTCCTTTAAAACTTTGACTTATAATAGAGACAAAAAATTTTGGCTCAAAATGGACTCATAACAAGTAAATAGAAGTAGCACCCTTGTAGAGGTAAGCCCGGAAAACTCAAAACTGACACACGTACAGCCAGCTAAACAAATCCCCACCAAATTAAACAATGCCACTGAACAGATGATATGGCAATAAGACCGAGTTATTGATTTGCTAATGCTTGCAACATGCCAAATAGGAGATTGGGTGAACACCTTCAGGTTTCAGCGCCTCCATCTTCTTCCTCCTCCTCATAATCGCCACCATCTTCCTCAGCCGTGGCCTCCTGATACTGTTGATACTCAGCAACAAGATCGTTCATGTTACTCTCTGCTTCAGTGAATTCCATCTCATCCATTCCCTCTCCAGTGTACCAGTGCAAGAAGGCTTTCCTCCTAAACATGGCTGTGAACTGTTCGCTCACCCTCCTAAACATTTCCTGTATGGAGGTTGAATTCCCAACAAAAGTTGAAGCCATGGCAATACCTTTGGGGGCTACGTCACATACACTAGACTTAACATTATTGGGAATCCACTCAACAAAATAGGATGAATTCTTGTTCTGAACATTCAACATCTGTTCATCTACTTCTTTTGTGCTCATTTTGCCTCTGAACACGGCCGAAGCTGTCAAGTAACGCCCATGGCGCGGATCAGCTGCACACATCATGTTCTTGGCATCCCACATTTGTTGTGTGAGTTCGGGTACAGTCAGTGCACGGTACTGCTGTGATCCTCTAGGTGTGAGAGGAGCGAAACCCACCATAAAGAAGTGAAGTCGAGGAAATGGGATTAAGTTCACAGCTAGCTTCCTTAGGTCTGAGTTGAGCTGCCCCGGAAATCTTAAGCAACAAGTAACTCCACTCATAGTTGCCGATATCAAATGATTCAAGTCTCCAACTGGAAGTAAACAAGATATATAAATATAGATATTATATTGCTCTTCAAGAAGAACGGAAGTCCCAATCACGGGCTCACACGGATAATATACTGTGTATACTTACAGCTTGGCGTGGCGAGCTTGAGAGTTCTGATGCAGATGTCATAGAGCGCTTCATTGTCAAGGACCATACACTCATCAGCATTCTCCACCAGCTGATGAACAGAAAGTGTAGCGTTATAAGGCTCAACCACCGTGTCGGACACCTTTGGAGATGGAAAAACAGAGAAAGTGAGCATCATTCGATCTGGGTATTCCTCTCTGATCTTTGAAATGAGCAGAGTTCCCATTCCAGAACCTGTTCCGCCTCCCAGGGAATGGCACACCTGAAATCCTAAAATTATGGCACCCAACAAAACTATTCAGTATAAATATAAAAGAAACGGTTCAGAGATCACTTTGACTGATCAGATCATAGAGGATATATAAATTTAAGGAGAAATTAAACTACGTAATTACCTTGCAAGCAGTCACAATTTTCAACGTCCTTTCTGACAACATCAAGGACGGAATCAATAAGCTCAGCGCCCTCAGTGTAATGACCCTTGGCCCAATTGTTGCCGGCGCCGGACTGGCCGAAGACGAAGTTGTCGGGTCGGAAAATCTGGCCATGAGGGCCGCTGCGGATAGCATCCATGGTGCCCGGCTCGAGATCCATGAGCACCGCCCTTGGCACGTAACGCCCACTGCTTGCCTCGTTGAAGTAAACATTCACTCTCTCAAGCTGAACCTGGGACTCCCCTGTGTATTGTCCTATTGGGTCTATGCCATGCTCATCGCACACCACCTCCCAGAACTTTGATCCTATTTGGTTCCCACACTGCCCTCCCTGGATGTGAAGAATCTCGCGCATTTTCACCTAACTCGCCGGGGGTAATATTGGAACTGCGTGGATATTTCAACTGTCCCTCACCTGGTATTGAGTGCCTGGAATAAAGGCCATGGTGGTGGTCGTTATATAACCATAGCAACCAGAAAGATCCCAAAGGGACAATTACAAGAATGCCCCTAAGAATGAAGGGTGAAGATGACATCGGACGGTGGAGGCCTGCTTTTTTTGGACCGAGATTCAGGAAACGTGTCTGTTAGTGCAAAGTTGCATCACTGACTGCCATTTGTAACTATTTGCCGGCTTAACTAACCTAACAGGCCGGTTAAGTTCATGTTACCATTATTTTCTTCTTATTCTCTCTCTCTCTCACACAATTGAAAAATATATATTTACAAAAATTCACAGAGGAGTAAGCATATTCATATATACATATAGGCAGTGGCGGAGCCAGGATTTAATATTTATGGGTGTATAATTAGTGGTGGGGTTTGGAAGTTCGGGGGTAGCGCCCCCGAATTGTTTTCTTTAAGGAAAATTTTAAATGCATTAAAAAACAAAAGAATATAAATAATAAAAGAAAATAAAACTTCAACTTAATTAAAAGGCAACCTACTCCTTCGTAAAGTTTAGGATCAGAAATGAGGTTCAATTGAAAAATATTTCTGAGGAAATCAATTAAAACATAACAATATACTTTGATCCTATGACATATAGATACCCAGATGTTACACAATCAAATTCCAAAACAACATGGAAGGGAAAATTATTATGGTTTGGCATATGACATAGAATATTAAAAAGTCAACTATCAACAATGGAGCAAAGGAGAATAAGGAGGAAAAACTTGGAGAAAAACAAGAAATGTGGGGGGGGGGGGGGAAAAGAAATAAGCTTTTATAAGGAGGAAAAACTTGGAGCAAAAAAGAATGATCTGCATATGTTTCTCATAAGGATCTCATAAGGAGTTTGGAAGGGGGAAAAAAACAAAAGAAATGAAAAGGAAGGGAGTTTGGAGGGGGGAAAAACAAAAGAAATGAAAAGGGAGGGGGTTTGGAAGGGGAAAAAAAGAACAAAAGAAAAAAAAGAAAAGAAAAGGGAACACGCACAGGTTCGAACAGGCGACCTCATTGTGTTTAGAGTGATGCACTACCACTGAGCTCTGGACCCATTCATCATAGTGGATTTCCGCTAAATAATATACATATCCTAAAATCTTATGTCTGCACTTGCAACCACCTGCCCCTGGCTCCGCCACTGCATATAGGTAAGTTTCACCCAATTCAAATTTGTCCACTTGCCCTGCCTGCTGAACAAAATTGTCTTTCTTTGGGCTACAAAATGTTGATATGCTCAAATCATCATAATAATAAATTGATGAGCGACGACGTTGACAACTGTGTGAGCAGACCAGAGACCCTTCTTGGGTAACATTAAGGTGAATGCTTCTTTACTTATTTTCTTTTCACTATCTCTGATTTAATTTCCCACTCTACATTTGACGCTTATATTTTCATTTATCATTGCAAACACCAGTATGTGGTTAAGTTTGATCCATCAAGCTTTTGTTTCTGGTTTGACTTGGCTGGGGTACGTCAAACAATCTTATCTTGGTTTCATTATAAATTAAAAACAATTGAGTTTTAATTCAATTACAAGTTAGAACACTGAGTTTTAGCAACCATTTTTTAGTCTTAGAAAATGGTGTCAGCATCTGTTTTTGATGATATCAAGGGTCATGGCATGTTGTAGGACCAAAATGGATTTCTTCTTGTCAATATATGCAGAGTCTCCACCAGCTTATTTTATTGGGACGGTTACAATAAATGTTTTATATAATTACGATCACTTTTGTTTACGTTGAAGTAACAACAAACCATAGATGCGATAATTATTGAAAATAAATTAAGATAAACCGATATAAAAATTCAAATGGCACTGTGCTGGAGCAAAATAAATCTTTTGTCCCAAAGACAACCAATACATAAATGGGCATAAGCCGAAGTGAAGCAACCTTCATTAGGAATGGGAAGAAGCCCAAAACCAGAGACCAGAAGGTTCGGCCTGTGAGAAAGTTCCAAGCACTTCCCACAAAACAAGGTCCAATTGGATTTCTACTAATGCTTTCAAGCCCGTGGAAGATGCCTATATATTACACGCCACTTGATTTATTTGTGTATATACGTCTGACTTCAAAATTTGAGAAACCTAAAGAAATTCAACATCATAATGACGCCACTTGATTAAAACTGCAACGCATCAAATTTAAATATATTTTTTTGGCTATTTGTTGGGGGAAGCAAGCACTATATATCCTCTAGACTACACTATTCCTTGCCAATGTAAATGCTTTAATGATTTGTGGTGGTAAGAATGATGTATGTATAGCCATAGTCTTGGGAAAGAAAGAAACGAAGTGTCACCATAATTTTTCTGAAAACAAGGCATGACATTGCGTGTATGACACTGTGTGTCTACCCATATATTGTACTCTATTCTTTTTCAAGGTATGGACGACGACAACTATCCACATATATTCATTATTTGCTTCTTCTATTGATGTGTGTATTTTCATTATATCTTTAATTAATGGTTCTGTTTCACCGATTGAGTGTGAGGGAGAAAGAAAGAAAGAGGCCTCTATTAAATGAAAAAATAAAAAATAAAAAAAACTAGTGTGCTGGTCTGGTTTAACTTTGGGGATGGAGGCATTAAGATATTGATAACTGTCAATATATATCTTTAAATTGTAAAACGTGGTAAGGATAAAGAATATATATGGTTGGTTGATCAAGGGTTTTAGGGGAAAACATTCTCCCTAATCAAGCCTAAAATATGACGCTGTGAGGTCGTTGCATCAGCTCAAGCATAAAGAGATGAGAGGGGAACACTTTTACAGCATTTATTTTTACTGGTTTTGGGTTTGGTGAGCAGAAATGAGAGGTGAGTTGGGCTTTTAATTAATGGAATTCAGACATATACAGTAGATATGGTGGAAGCATTATTCTGTAGTTTTTGCATGTACTCGCATTACATATTTTGCATGCACACAATAAATAAGAGACATAAAAATAGTAGAAGGGTCAGAAGTTGCAGAAGGGTAGGCCCTCCCCCCAACAAAAAGCTTGAAATAATTAAGCAATTATGGCTTTCAAATTCTATATCAGCCCTGCACTGTCATTCTACCATCATGACCAAGGCCCTCTATCTAAGAGGCAATCAAAGAGAGGCAGAGAGAGACGTCTTAACTCTTATCCCCCGAGCAACTAATTAACAATGACCGAAAAAAAAAAAAAAAAAAAAGCAGATCAGAGAGAGAGAGATGCCACCAATGCCACACACAGGGGGGGAGATGGAGAGATAGATTTGCTTGGGACAGGACAAGACGAAGAAGATTCCAAATGGGTGGCGGCTATTTCTTGCTATCTCTTCAAAAGTTTACAATTTTGCATGTCAATCATATAATATGGGTTTCCGCAGATATTAACAATGTTATAAACTAACGAAGGCCGGATATGTGAATCTCACATTGCCAAGGTAAAAGATATGATGTTGAGTATTGATATTGATATGATCTATACGAAATGTGATTGGGCAAGGAAGCTGGTGTATGAATATGTGGCTGGATATGAATAAGGTGAAAATGTAGAGAGAGAGATCCGTACAGGGGGTGGGGAGAGTGAAGTAGTAGTGGACAAAGGAAGGGACAGGGGGGAGGAGGGAGGGGAGAGAGAGGAGCAGTTCGGATTGAGAATTAGTGTGAAAGGCACGAGACATGGAGGGAACAATAAATGACAAGGAAAAAGGAGAGAGGTGTGATGAGGCTCATGATAAGCCTCATGATCGTCACGTCGTTTTTCATTTCCTACTCCCAATAATCTCCCAGAATTCCACGCTTCTCTCTCTCCCGGTCAACCTCATGCCCTTCTTTCTTTGTCCCATGTTGAACCAACACCATTCTCTCCTCTCTCTCCGTATACCAGCGTGATCAATCCCATCTCTCTTTATCTTTGATCACTCACAAATGCCTTCTTTCCTTTCAGTCAATCTTTACTATCTATAAACCTTCCCTACTTCCCATTTGAATTCGCTAGGCATTTCCACTTTTCACAGCCTTGCATGCTCTCCTATATACTACGCACCCATTTTTTCAGCTTCAACACCATTCCCTCATACTCCATTTCAATCCCCATTACTGATATCAGGTGGCAAAGGAAATGAGAAAAGCGCACCCATAAATCATTTAAAGCACTCCCACTTTTTATATATATTCTTCTTATACACGGTTCCCTTTCAGCATCTAGGCTGACATTTTTTACTTTTTCCCTCTGCTATTTTAAAGCTTTTCTGGCTTTAAAAACCCTAGCTTTGATCAATCTGTCTTGTTGTGGATCAAAATGTGGATGTTGGGACATAACGATGGTGGTGAGGTTGCCATGGCTGATCACTCATTCAATGGAAGAAAGCTCAGGCCTCTCATTCCGTGGCCAGTGACTTCTTCCAATAATACCTCAACTACAGCTCCTCCTTGCCTGAGAAGTATTCACGGCTCCGATTTGTTTACACAATATCACGATCTGAGTAAGTTGCCTTTTTACCATTTTCTCCCTCATCACCCTAGCTAGCTATTTGCATTTGTTCATGTGTAGTGTTTTTTTAAAACATATATGGTTTTAGTACCATCAACGACGGATCAGAGTAAGAAAGAGTTCAATAGTTCACCAGTTTTGGTGAGCTCAAGGTGGAATCCTACTCCAGAGCAGCTAAGAGCCCTTGAAGAGTTGTATCGGCGAGGAACAAGAACACCATCTGCTGAGGAAATTCAACATATCACTTCACAGCTGCGAGTATTCGGTAAAATTGAAGGGAAGAATGTTTTCTACTGGTTTCAGAATCATAAAGCCAGAGAGAGGCAGAAACGACGCCGTCAGACGGAATCAGCTCCCCGTGATTTTGATAGTCTAGAGAAGGAAGGCTTAGGTAAAACCAACTTACCATAATTAGTCTGTAATTATCCAATGAAAGGACAGCAAGAGGAGAAAAATTATAGTTTTTGATTCTTTGTTTATTACTCCTCCAGTCCTAGATATAAAACATAGTTTATAGTTTGTGATATAAAATGTATTACAAACTATGTACTACATTACATTTAGTAAGGGGTTAGTACTAATGTATGGCTTTGTCCATCGGTTTTTTGTTTGTTTGTTTGTTGGAGATCAGTATTATAATGTGATGCTTTTCCCTCCCATTCCGTTACGGTTGTTAATTGCAGGTTGAGATGTAAAGTTTGATTCTTTCTGTATTTATTTTTGTCTCCAGGCGTAGGTAAGACAGTGTTTGAAGTTGAACAGACCCATAACTGGGCACCCTCTACAAACTGCAGTACACTTGCAGAGGTCTATTCCATACCCTCTCCTTTGTCTCGGTCTCTTGTTCATACTACAATAACCCTTTTCTTAACGTTTTCAACTTGGAATTCACTTGCTTAATTAACAGCCAAAAGTCTATAAGAGCCTTTTAAATAATTAAGCAGTGATTATTTGCATATGATTCGGAGAGTAGATATATGAAGTGGATGGTGGATATGCTTTAGTTATTAGTGGAAGGAACCAACAAATAATTAAGCTTTGTTTATTGGGAAATGAGAAGAGTATAGCTAAAAGCTTCATTCCTTCCTTTCTGTCGGGGCTGCTGTAATGAATCTTGTTTATTGGGGCTTGTGCTTGTTCATGTCGTTTAGGTAGGTATTTATTTTTGGGGCACCCCGTTATATTCCAGTATTAGTGTACGTATTACAGAGAATTGAGCATCCCGTATTCCCGTGGATCATCTGAAAAGACAACTCTGACCCTCTTCCCATGTGTCCTTATTTGGATAGGAACTTGGAGCGCCCCAATAAAATCAAACTGTGCAGTGCCTTCCTATATTATAACTTTCTTTGCCTCCAATTATTTTACAATTAATATATTCATGTGTTGCAATGTAATATTGCATGTCTTTGATTGAACCTTCAGGAATCTGTCTCATTACCAAGAGCAGGGACAACAAAAGCAGTGGTGGCAGAGCGAAGGACGATGGACGGATGGATCCAAATCGATGAAGCGGAATTACAGCAGAGAAAAAACTTGATTGAAAGGAATGCCACGTGGAGGATGATGCAGCCACCTTGTCCTCTTATTCATCCTGCAGATTCCACCCACCTCATAAACACATGTACAGCTAGTTTAATTGCCTCCACAAGCATGGCAACAGCGAGAGAAATTGACGCAAAGCTCATTAAGGCATATGATCTCAGCTTCTTTATATCGCCTCACAGTGAAAGCACGGTCATCAGTGACGACCAAGTTGAACCTGAAACCCTAGAACTATTCCCTCTTAGGAGTGGGGAAGGCAGTGATAACGTCAACCCTAAAGGGAGTGAGATTTCAGTTTCTGCAATGAATGACAATAACTTTACCCCAAGCCAGTTCTTTGAGTTCCTTCCATTGAAAAACTAGTAACAAACACTTTGCTTTATGTGTTAGTAAACTGACGGGGCTGCGATGTGATCCATATTGTTTGTAATTTTGCTAGAAAGTGACCATGCTTTTATTACTAGTACGTAGCGATGCTAGCTAGCTAGCTAGGATTCAAGGAATTGGTGCTGTAATAGGATTCTGGTTTAAGTGAAGATATTTACCTTAAAATGCATTTGACTATGTACGTAGATAGATGGAATTGAAAGAATTGTTGGTGGTGTGTGTGTGTCTGTCAAATCGCATGCATGTGGAGTCTGAAGAAGAGAGAGACAAGTTAGGTAGCTAGGCAGCCAAAATGGGAAGGAGATGTGACGGGCTCGGATGTTGAAGTGACTATGAATTTAGGATGGAGAATTATTTTGTTCTTTAGTAGCATATATGGAAAACCATATTTAATGTTTGGTATGAGGTAGATTAACATTACATCAAATCAATTCCGGTGTAGTTAATGTTACTGCACTCCACGACAATGAAGAAGTCACATGTGTAGTTGCAAAGGGAACAGATAGATTCAGGTGCATAAAAATACAAAATAGTTAAGAAGAAGCCATATCTATCAGCACAATGCAATAAAAGTGCAAGTGTGTACGTGTATGATAATTAAGTGAACGTATTTCGTTAATATAATGTCGCCAAGCAAAAAGCAATTCAAGACACCGAGAAAAACAGTTATACAACACAGAAAGTATATATCGTGTTTATTACAGTACTTAATATCAGAAAAACCCATGTGTGTGTGGATACGGCAAATTTTGAAATTTATGGGAATTCCAGTTTGGTGAAGAACTTGAATTTTTTTTTTAAAAAAAAGAAAGTGAGACGTTGAGATGAGGACGTGACAAGGTGGTCTGTTTTTCTGGAAGGGGCTGATTAGATATGACGTGTCACACAAGAAGCGTCAAGAAGAATGAGCAGAGCCAGAAGGGAAGAAGAATTCCACAGTATTCTGCCCTACTACTGACCGAACCAAAACAAGTAGGGGACCATATAACTTACAAGGCACATGCTTCCCTGCCCTATTCATTCAACCATGTTGATTGTTGAGTAATTAATTTTGACATTTTAAGATGAGCCAATGCAAATCCAAAACACACGCATACTTTGTCAATACATTAAAGGCATAAAGTGTAACCTCTCAACTTCGGGTCCCATGATTCAAATCCAGGACATACGGAGAGAATCTTTATATAAAAACTAGTACAAATCATTGTGTGTATTATAGGTGTATTCTTGCAATGATGCATATGATGGTGGCAGTGACATCGTACGCTAAGGCTCGCATACGCACATACTTTTTTTTTTTTTTTGATAAATAAAATTTTAAGAAATGAGTCAGGCTCACTTAGAATCTAAAAACACGTAGGACGCTTTGGTTCTGCCAGCACATACTTTGGGCATTGGATGTGAAATCAGGTCTGATCCTCTGACGTGGGCTTGCCTGGGATGCTTATTTTCAGGTCCAACAATGGCTGTTGGGGGCATATTTGGTTTGTTTCCTTTAGTGGGCTTCACCTACTTATGTTATTTTGAGTTTTAATACGGCCTCAGTTCTGTACTGGAACCAACAAACCGAAAGAAACAAATAAACAGTGCGGAGACCTCTTATATCGATAAAGATATCAGATATTTTTATTAAAAGGAGGAGATTTGATCTTGGAGTTAATTAAAGCACTGGGAGAGAGCTAGTTTTTAGGTGCCTAAATAAACCCTTGAATGTAATAAACGATTCGCTCTGCCCAATATTAATATACAAACCAAGGACGGAGCTACACTTGTGCCAATGGGGGCAAGTGAACCCATAAAAAAAATATATAGAAATTGAGAGAACTTAATAACAATTTGTATGGATAGTATAGTTGGTTAAGGCTTCAGTGTTTTAGTTAAAGGTCGTTGGTTCGAACCTCCGTAAGCCATGTTCTTTTTTCCCCCCCTTTCCCCTTTACCCTTTCCCTATAACATTTCATTATTCTCTCACTTTCTCCATTTTCCCATTCGACATTTCAGCCGTTCTCTCACTCTCTCCATCGTGTTTTTCCCACTCGAATCGATCACTCACCGACGTCTCCGTCTCCGCTCTCGGTCTCTCATTCACTCTCCGTCTGCGGCTCTACGCTCTCGTTCTCTCATTCACTCTCAGTCGCGGTCTCATTCTCGGCTCCAAAACCTCCGCCATCACTCTCCGTTTCCGATCTGGTCAGTACTTCCAGATCCCCCCTCTCCGTTCTAGAAACCTTTTATCCTTAAATAACGATTTCCATTTTTTATTGTTAATACAGTGATAACCAAAACATGTTTGTTATTGAAAATGATTGAGAAACGGCCTTGATCCTACTTATGTTCTATCGAATTGTTGTAGGAACACGAGTGGTTATTTTTATCTTCCTTTGCTTTCTGATTGTGGCATTTTTATTGGTTCAGTGTGGCAGAAGTTGGAGGAAGAGAATGCCGATTTTTTTAGGGCTTATTACATCAGGTTAAAATTGAAAAAGCAAATACTCCTCTTCAATCATTTGCTTGAGCACCAGTATCATATGATGAAGTATCAAGTGCCTCCCAAGGTGCCATTGGCTCCTATTCAGAATGGGATTCATCCAATGCCTGGTAAGCTCTCCTGTCAATTAAATTGCTTAAATTAAACCTGAGTTATCTCCACCTTTGTGTGGCTAAGTACTACATGAACTGCGAGTTTTAAATGATGGAACTTAAATTTTGTTTATGATGTTATGGTATAGCTCTTCCCTTCACTCTCCGATCTGATTTTGGAATTTTGTGGTATGAGTTATTGTAGGTTCTGGCTGGTAATGATTAACAATAATTCTCTGTCAATTAAAGGAAATTGTTTGAGCAAACTATAGGTAAGTTTTTCTCCCAAGCTCTTGAAATTTAATGCGGAAGACTGGTGCTGACTAAGTGGTGTTAGTTTGATTAAATGTTAGCTTGATACTTCATTTGATTAGATTATACTGGAATTTAGAACTCCAATTTTTATAGACTAAAAATCCTTCTTCTTCTTTGGATTGTTTGCGTTGCCCCCGAACCCCAAACCCCTACACTAATTGCGCACCCATTAACTTCAAGTTCTGGCTCCGTCCCTGATACAAACTCTCACAGTCTCGTGAGATCCATAAATAACAAGACAAATTCACGCTATTCTTAATATCTTTATATTTTCTGTGTGTCTTTCTAGTTTTATTTCGACGGATGCGCTCATTTCTCCCGAATATTACCATGACAACTTCATTTTCCTGCGGATAATTACAAACAACTCGTAAGTAAGCAAAAAGAGAAGCATTTTTTAAAAATTTTAATTTCTGAATTTACTTGGGACTTTTTTATTAAATAAATTTAGACTAGAGTTAAAACATGCCTTTGGGCTGAACTTTTCTTGGCTACTTGGGGTCTTCGATCCTTTTTAAAAAAATTGTGTGGTCACCAAAATATCATTCAATGTTTACTAGTGATGCAAAAAAGAATATTAAAAGTATCACTTTCAAATTAAACATTTAGTTTGAGGACGCCTCATCGGCTTAGCAATTTATAACATTTTTCCAAAATAATAATAATAAGGATTAGGATGTAGATTAGCCAACGAACTATTACCTGAGGACCATCTGGCACAAACATTAATTGAGGGTACCTTAATTATCAATTAACAATTAAAAAGTGAAAAAAAGTACCAAATAACAATTTTAAAAAAACAACTATCACAATTACGTTAAAATATGAGGTACTGGCGGAGGAAGGTGGCGAAGACGCTGGAGAAAAAAGCGGTTATGCCTTCTTGTTGGATAAGGCAAACACCAACAGAGATGGAACTCATATGAGCAAGTGCTGTGGAAGTAGTGGCTGTTGCCTGTGGCATGGAGGGACGAAACCAGGGTGCAAGGCGCATGCCAGTCGGAAGCTATGGACTGATGGATTTGGTTTCGGTGCGTAATTCTCGCCCTAAAACTGCATACAAACCTTGATGAAGCGGAGGCTTCTGCCTATGCCGGAGGGACGGAATCAGGTGCAAGGCACATGCCAGTCGGAAGCTGTGGACTGCTGGATTTGGTTTCGGTGCGTGATTCTCACTCTGAAAACTGCATACAGACCTTGATGAGTTTAAGAGGATGAGTGAAACATCCAGCAACAATAGAAGCTTTTGAAACGCTGACGTCGCTGACATTGTGACAGTCAATGGAAGACGGTGACACTAAGACAGTGACGAGGTAGTTTAATAGCATTTTTTGTTTCACTTTTTGTTTTTTTTTTCACTTTTTAATTGTTGGTTGATAATTAAGGTACCATCAATTAATGTTTGTGCCAGATGCTCTTTCGGATAATAATTCGTTGGCCAATTTGCACCCTGACTCTAATCATAATGATAGCAACACAGAGAAAAATTAGAAGTATCATATTCTAATTTAACATTTAGTTCGGGAACGTCTCATTAATTCAGAAATTTGATAACCACATAAAATTTAATACTCAGTTTCAAAAAAATCAAATATATCCATCTAAACCTCCTAGCCATTCAACCATTGGTCCATCTGTATCATCCACCTGTCGATTATACTCCCTTTCATTGGATCTGACCTGTAAACTTACAAACAAATATATTCCAGTTCAGCTTCATTTAATTACTATTAGCTTTTTCAACTAATTCTTTTAATGCCATTTGCCTGTTCAACCGACTATTCGTTCATATTTATTTTCAGACCTTTTGTAATTCGTGGATTGGCTTCTGTCTTCGGCGTAAACCTCTACTCACGTGAATCAAACGATTTTTAAATTATTTGTTTTCCTTTATTATTTCATTGGCTTCTGTCTTCGGCGTAAGACAGCCAACTTGGGAAACAATTGAGTTATTTGAAGAACATTCTCCTCAACTGTATAATTTAATATATGTGTTTCCAATGCATTTGTAGATAACAGGTCGTACGCATTTAAATCCATCTATTCAGCTATTGGTTCAAGTAATCGGCCAAATTATTTATTCCTTTGTTCTTCAAATAACTCAGTTATGAACCACGATATGCACAAGGTATTGGATGCCTATTTATTCCTTTGTTCTTCTGATTTCATGGTCAGTTCCATAACTGGCCTGAGAAGATCTTCCTACAAAAAACAATTTTATACCACAATGAGCACGTGCAATGTATTTGAATTCCTTTCCCTGAATGGTCAAAGCGACAGGTTGTGTATCACTGTCAAGGTCGTATCTCAGTTTATGGACATCCCGTACACTTATTTGCATCAACGTATCACATGCAATGTTGTCCTCACAGTTTAGTTTAGCAGATCATTTTCCCTTTAGGAAAATTCACTCTACTGTATGTTTTTTAGCTCACATCATCTACATGTTGTTTCTTACTTTTCCATGTAATGTTACTACAAAAATGTTGACTTTGGGTGGCGACAAAAGTCGCCACTGAAAGTCCAAATGTCGCCACTGAAAGTGTTTCAGCGGCGACAAAATGTCGTTGCTGTAACCTCCGTGGCGGATACTTTTGGTGGCGACATTTTAATGTCGCCGCCAAAAGTAGGGTATCAGTGGCGACATTCAGTCGCCACTGAAAGTTCACCAAAAGCCACCAGAGCCAGTGTCGCCGCTGAAAATACAGTTTCAGCGGCGACAAATGTCGCCACGAATACTATTTTTGGTGGCGACAAAATTGTCGCCACTAATACTAGTTTCAGTGGCGACAAAAGTCGCCACTGAAAGTCACAATTTTTTTTTAAAAAATCTTTTAGTGGAAAGTCCCAAATTTTTTTTAAAAAAAAAACTCTTTCAGTGGCGACAAAAGTCGCCGCTGAAAGTCACAATTTTTTTTTAAAAAAATTAAATGGCAATTTTTTTATATACTCTGACAATGATGTGAAAATAAAATAAAAATCTATTAAATGGCAATTTTTTAATAACATATCTGAGTTTCATTGTTTTCCTTTCATACGCACAACTATCGAAAGAAAATAGAAAACAACAATACTACTAGCAAATCACTATTTCAAATCCCAGATGAACAAAACTTAAATCAACAACAAACTTAACTCCACATTTGAATACCTAAAATTCTCCCTAATCTGCAAATCAAGTAGTAAGCTCCATAACGGCAGCAACAATGTCTCCATTGGCAGCTTTGGAGACTGAGCATCACATGCAGACAATAAAAAACTTTTACATTAGTAAATCAAACTTAAATTAGACTTTTCCAGATGGTAGCTTTCAAGGCCATCAAAAACAAGCATACACCAAAGAGAATGCTGCCAATGGGGATATTGTTGGTGCCATTATGGAGCAATTGAGGAACAATCGATCATCAACAACAATAATAATGAGGAGGAGGAGGAGGATTAAGGATGGGAAGTTATTGTAATTTGACCGTTGCAGTGCAAATAACTACAAAATAAGGTATTACCTAAGATAACTACAGTGTCATTGCACAAAGCCATCCCATGTGTAAAGTGCACGGGAGGAACACAGTTTTGACCACCACACCTAGAGACGAATGGGAATCTAAAACATCCATATACCCATCAATCAGAAAAATGAAGAGCAATATAATGGTCATACTTGTTATTTGCACTTCTTAGCTGCTGTCTGTCCCCATCCATGGCCTTCAATGCCTCATTTGCTTGCTGCCTTGTGCGCTCTAACTCCTGCTGCAATATACAATTGCTGGGACGATGCTTGCTCAGCCTTTTCATTCACCTCACGCAATTGGACCTAAATATCATCTTTTTCCTAAGCACAATGTTTCCGACCAACAATTTGGACTCAGATTCTACATTAATATGAAAGACATTTTCAAGAAAATTCTTCTGTTGATGCACCAAACTAGCAAAGATATACTTATTTCAAGATGAATTTTTACAGAACCGCACATGAATTATAATTGGAAGGGATCATCATTTGAATGCATTACATGACATTTTCAATATAAAATTCAGCAACAAAAACTAGCAAGGAAAAACAGAAAATATCAACAAAATTCAGAAACAGGAAAAGAAAAATAGCAAAGATTCACCTTCTGAACCTCCTGAATGCGCTGCTTTGCTCTTTTGTGAAGCCTGTTAAACTTTGTGTCAAGTTCAGTATACTTTTTTCCACGCTCCTTTATTTCTTGATCAAATTTCTTTTCAGCTACAAAAAGAAGGTAAATGATGCATTTATACAATCATCAACATATTTGGAAAAGCTACATTATTCACAAGTTGCAAACAGTGCGGCTGATGAAGGGGTAACCAGTGCAAGTATACACTATCAATGTAATACCGGCAAGTATCCCAAGGTAATAAAATATCGTTCCCACAGGGACCAAAGTTCCAACTACCAACCCAAATCACTTTAATTTATAGTTGATGTAACCGAAAGAGTTTTTGATGAAAATATTAAAAGACAGTAAAATCACACAGAAATTGAATTAAACTTTGTAAAATGAAATTAACAAAAGCCTAGGGTCATGTATATCATCAATAATCCATTTAAATGTTTTTCCTTTACCAAAAGCTAGATTAAGACCTAATCTTCTTTTTAAGGTAGAGTTTAACTACTTAACCGTTGAATTGGAGTAAGTCAATCGAATTTCAGATTTTAATCTAATTGCTTATTCCTAAGTCAATTAGCTTAATCCTTAATCCTAAAGTCATGTTCCCATGCTCATTAGAATTAATTCTTGCATTAAGCCCAGAATTCTTTATGATTGCATAAAGCCTATGCCAAGTTCCCTTGCTAGTACCTTATGTTCTTTAATCAATTGAACCTAGAATTAACTAGCCTTTCCCAAGGTCTAATTAATCTTTCAATTTCTTAATTAGATGATCAAACCAACCAAGGCATTAAGCGTGGATTAAAGAAACATATCCAAGACAAAGATTATGTAATTAAAAACAGAATTTCAATTAAACTTCATAAAGAATCCATACATGACCTTAGAAAGATACTTAGTTCATGCTAATCATGACCAAGCATAAAAATGGTAAAAGATGAAGAACATGAAATTTAATTAAAACAATCAAAAAGGAAAGATTACAACTAAGCCATACCAAGAAGGAGGCAAGAAATACAAAAGAAAAACAATACATAAAACAAAAAGATTAGAACTAAGCCATACCAAGTAGGAGGCAAGAAACTAAAGACAAGAATTAAAGACAATACATAAAACTAAATAAGCAAAACTAAAGCCTTCCATGTAGGAGGCAAGAAATAAAAGAAGGCAGATAGAATGGGAGAGATCATGGTCTCTCCAAGGTGTGTCTACAAGTTCTAAACATCCTTGTATTTATAGAAAACTTGGGAGAACTATTGAGCCACAATTCTTGACTTTTGTGCTCCAAAAACGCGTCCGAATTACAGCCTGGTTTACACCAAGATTTCGGTGGCTTTCGGTGAAGTTGTCTTCATATTAATTGTAGCCCTGGATGTCAGCTTTCCAGTCGTTCAAACAGGACCTCATTTGGATATCCGTAGCTCCAGGTATGGGCCAAACACTGCATGTTGGTCCAGAGTCCGTCACAGCACATTGTTTTGTATTCCAAGCCCATTTTGGCCCTCTAAACGTCTGATTTAGCTTCTGGGCTTTTCATAGAAGTTGTAGGTATGTCTCTTAGCTTTCCTAAAATATAAAGTTTGGATCAATTGGAGGTCTAGAACGTAAGTTATGATCAAAATACCGAACAGTGTTCATTACCCAATTGAAAAAGAGATGTGATTTGAGCCCAGTTTTGATCCAAATTTCAAATATGACCAAGATTAATGCAAATAAAGTCTAAAAACTCATTATGCAGATGAAAACACATATTTAACTAATTGTTCCATTAAAGCATGATAATGACAGAGTTTATAGCTTCTTTTTACATTTAAAATAATATGAATTCAATGATTATCAAACTCCCCCACACTTAGCCTTTTGCACTCCTGGGCAAAATCTAAAGCAAGAAAACCAATCTTTTTTTTTTTTTTCAAACAGTTGCCAGTAATGTAAAAATTGAACAAGGGATAGAAAGCTTCAAAAGATTGATAAATCAAAACCAAAATTCTTTTATCTCCAATCACAATTATGGCAATTTCAATCAATGACGCTAATTACATAAGATGGTCTTTCAAATGATGCGCTCAATCAATCAACCTCTCAAGTGTATCTCTCAAGTGTTTAAGGTATATAAGTGTATCGCTTAAATTCTACCCAAGAAAATTGTTCTACCATAAGCTTGCTCATTTTCTACGTCTCCACTACTCATAACACATATAGGCACAAATCAAGAGAGCTTGTTATTACAGGTTGTAACGGGGTTAGGATGAAGGTAGGTAAAAGTATGGAATGAGAGGCTAAGCACCAAAGAAATTAAATCGAGCACTGATTAACACAATCATTCTATGTATGAAAACTTTCATTTAACTCAAATACCTCCTTTCTTTCTTTGTTTTTTTTTCTTCTTCTTTTACACCTTTTTTTTTCTTTTTGTTCTTTTTTTGTTCTTTTTTTTTTTTGAAACTATACTATATATATAATCACAATGGAACATCAAATATCTTCCCCCCACACTTAAACTGTTACACTCCTGAGCAACCCCCACACTTAAACACCAAACCAAGGTAAACCAATGCTCAATAATTTTTCACGGTGCGGAGTAAAATGGTTTTACGCTTAGGCTTGTAATGTGGCTTAGAACAAAATGGACAAAAAGGCACAAAGGGGTTACCAAAGGAATAATAATGCATGGGAAAGGCTATTTGGCCAAAGTGGGGAAAACAAAAGGAAACAAAAACAAGCTTCCATCATACCTATGCACATAAGTGAAAAATGTAGTTTCAAAAAGAAAAGGAGCAAGTTCTAGAGAACGCAAATCATGAGCAGATGCACACATGAAAGAAAGAATGGCAAAAGATGAATTCCATTCATGCAAGCTCAAAATCTCACAGGGTCAATACCATCTTATATAATCAACATCACCAATTCAACAACCAAGACATGGAATCGAAGAGTCTAGAATTGCAAATCAAATAGAATGATCCATCAAAACCAAAATGTTCAAGTTCATAATATGTAGCAATCATAGAAAAAGAGAATGTATTGTTCTTATTCTATTTAATAAACTACATTATTTCTACTTTTTCTACTGGATTGTATCCGTCCCCCACACTTATCTTCCTCGAACAACAATTAAGCCCAAGAAAATCATATGAATTAAGAAGAAAATAAGTGAGGAAAGAGACAACCTGGGTTAGAGGATCTTAAGTCGCTTGAAGGAGAAGTTCTCATCCTTGATGAGAATCATGCATTTGTCATTAAAAACATCTTCTCCCATATTTAATTTCCTTAGTGGAGGTGGTTTAGGATCCATTGGAAGAGGTCTAAGAATGTATGGTGGATGTTGGTTCCATCGAGGACCTTTCCAAGAATGTGCCTGTAAAGAAGACAAGCAACCAACAGTATCCCATCCAAAAATAGAAACATGGAGAAGTTTCAAGTGAATTAAAGGCATGTTAAGTTCCAAACTCTCCAAGTAACTATCACAACCAAGGAAATCAATGATACTCCCATCAGTAGGAGTCAAGGAACCAATTATATTTTGAAAATTCTCTTGTGGTTGCAAAATGGAAGGTATGGAATCCAACTTAGTGTTGGAGTATACCACATCATTGTCACAATCACAAGAGATGGAAGGAAAAAGATTGAAAGAAGGAAGAGGAATTTTGAAATTGTCACCACCCAGAATGTGTGAAGATTTAAAACAATTATCTTGTTTTTCTAAATCAGGTGGCAAATCACAAGAAAGTACTTGTTGGAAAGATTCATCAACATGTAGGATTTTATCAATCAAAATTTCAGAATCTTCATTACCAACAAGACAACAAGGAGGTAATCCAATGGGAATTTCGTGCATTGGGCATTCCAGGCTATGATTGTTCTCACTTACATCAACAATAGAATCCATGATCAATGTAGAATCGCTACCAAAATCACCATTTAATGCATCATTAATTTCAATGCAAATAGGACACTGTTCATTATTAGAACATGCACAATTGTCAGTGTCACTCATTGATGCAAACTCGGGATAATCAGCATACCATTCAGCAAGAACATCATCAACAACATTGGCATCCATGCTTGATTCAATCTTTTCAAAATTGTCATACATTGGTAGATCATGATTATCGTACAACCAAGCCATGAAAGTTCAATGCAATTAATTCCCAATGGGTCACAAGATAACTTTCAATTAATGAAGAAGGTTTTTTTTTTCTTTTTTTTTTTTTTTTGTAAAATAACACACAATTGAAATGAACAAGGAATAACTCAAAACGAAAAATTAAAAACTGCAATAAAACAAGCACCAATCTATAAACAAGCAAAGATAGTTGATATTGGGACAAGTTTGGTCCCCGGCAACGGCGCCAAAAACTTGATGAAGGGGTAACCAGTGCAAGTATACACTATCAATGTAATACCGGCAAGTATCCCAAGGTAATAAAATATCGTTCCCACAGGGACCAAAGTTCCAACTACCAACCCAAATCACTTTAATTTATAGTTGATGTAACCGAAAGAGTTTTTGATGAAAATATTAAAAGACAGTAAAATCACACAGAAATTGAATTAAACTTTGTAAAATGAAATTAACAAAAGCCTAGGGTCATGTATATCATCAATAATCCATTTAAATGTTTTTCCTTTACCAAAAGCTAGATTAAGACCTAATCTTCTTTTTAAGGTAGAGTTTAACTACTTAACCGTTGAATTGGAGTAAGTCAATCGAATTTCAGATTTTAATCTAATTGCTTATTCCTAAGTCAATTAGCTTAATCCTTAATCCTAAAGTCATGTTCCCATGCTCATTAGAATTAATTCTTGCATTAAGCCCAGAATTCTTTATGATTGCATAAAGCCTATGCCAAGTTCCCTTGCTAGTACCTTATGTTCTTTAATCAATTGAACCTAGAATTAACTAGCCTTTCCCAAGGTCTAATTAATCTTTCAATTTCTTAATTAGATGATCAAACCAACCAAGGCATTAAGCGTGGATTAAAGAAACATATCCAAGACAAAGATTATGTAATTAAAAACAGAATTTCAATTAAACTTCATAAAGAATCCATACATGACCTTAGAAAGATACTTAGTTCATGCTAATCATGACCAAGCATAAAAATGGTAAAAGATGAAGAACATGAAATTTAATTAAAACAATCAAAAAGGAAAGATTACAACTAAGCCATACCAAGAAGGAGGCAAGAAATACAAAAGAAAAACAATACATAAAACAAAAAGATTAGAACTAAGCCATACCAAGTAGGAGGCAAGAAACTAAAGACAAGAATTAAAGACAATACATAAAACTAAATAAGCAAAACTAAAGCCTTCCATGTAGGAGGCAAGAAATAAAAGAAGGCAGATAGAATGGGAGAGATCATGGTCTCTCCAAGGTGTGTCTACAAGTTCTAAACATCCTTGTATTTATAGAAAACTTGGGAGAACTATTGAGCCACAATTCTTGACTTTTGTGCTCCAAAAACGCGTCCGAATTACAGCCTGGTTTACACCAAGATTTCGGTGGCTTTCGGTGAAGTTGTCTTCATATTAATTGTAGCCCTGGATGTCAGCTTTCCAGTCGTTCAAACAGGACCTCATTTGGATATCCGTAGCTCCAGGTATGGGCCAAACACTGCATGTTGGTCCAGAGTCCGTCACAGCACATTGTTTTGTATTCCAAGCCCATTTTGGTCCTCTAAACGTCTGATTTAGCTTCTGGGCTTTTCATAGAAGTTGTAGGTATGTCTCTTAGCTTTCCTAAAATATAAAGTTTGGATCAATTGGAGGTCTAGAACGTAAGTTATGATCAAAATACCGAACAGTGTTCATTACCCAATTGAAAAAGAGATGTGATTTGAGCCCAGTTTTGATCCAAATTTCAAATATGACCAAGATTAATGCAAATAAAGTCTAAAAACTCATTATGCAGATGAAAACACATATTTAACTAATTGTTCCATTAAAGCATGATAATGACAGAGTTTATAGCTTCTTTTTACATTTAAAATAATATGAATTCAATGATTATCAGCGGCTCATCTCTAACTTTGTGAAAATGCACAAGGCCTACTTTAGTTAAACTAATAGACCTATATCACTGCAGAGAGATATTTTCATTTTTCCTACATGACAGTAGCAACCACAGAGCATTTTTCCTACATGAAAGCAGCAACCACAGAGCATTTTTCCCATGTCTATTTGATTCTAAAATCTGGAAACTTCAGGAAGGGAAAAATCAAATTTATTCATTAATATAATAAAATGTGATCCAATGTTCTAGTGATGCAGAATTTTGTGAGTTTACCAATGATCCTAAACAAAATCATAAACGAACACAATTATAAAACTCTACTATTACTGACCAAGCTGATTTGAACTTATCGTGTAGAGCATCAAATTTTCAAACAAAGTTCATTAAACAAAGCAAACTTAATATGTTGATTGAGCTTATTTATTTAGTAAATGAACCAAGCACAACCAAGATTTTAATGAGCTAATCCAAAAATGTCACAAACGACTCAGTTCATTTACACACTGCCAAACATATAGCCATATAACTAGTAGCATGATCTTTAATGTAAGTCAAATTTTACTCGAGTACAAGCGATGCATGACTTTCACGGACGAACAAACAAAATCAGACCTGCAGCAAGCTTTTCAGACAGCCCTTGAGCTTTCGCATCTGCCTGAGTATGCCAATTGAAGATGCTTTAGAGCCTCTTCATCAGCTGCACCTCTCGTTTTTTTTTTCATCTAGAAGTTCCTTATTCGATGCTTGTATCCTTTCGCAATTCTTCAATGATATCAGATTGAACTTCTGGGCCACTAACTTTTCTCCCCTTACTAGATTCACTATGCACACTGTTTAGACTGTTAAAGCCCTCAAACTGAGACTTCAAAAAATCATTCTGAAATCTAAGTGTGGAACAATCGATCAAAAGATTCAAAACTAAAAAAAAATTACGGTGACAGATTGTGTGGCCAGAAGATTTAAAACTAGATAGGAAAAAAAAATTTGCAGAGAAATAAACCAACGAGGAACAATCGATCATCACCAAACCACAAAATTGAAAATCCAGAAGCTTCAAATTAGGTAGATTATCATCAGGCAAAAAAGAATACACACCAGAAGATTCAAAACTGAAAAAAAAATCATAGGGTTCGACAGCGCTGTTAGCGGAATGAAGAGATACGAACGCTATGCTTGATTCGCCGCCGTCATTGATGGAGAAGATGCTGTCTGCCGCCGGGGGTTCGGGGATCAACCAGTGGTTTTGGGTTTGGAGGTTTTCACTCTAGATCTGCACGAGCCTAAGAGGACGGAGGAGGCGCCTGAACTGACGAATGAAGCAGAGAAGTCGAATTTGTAGACTAGGTGAGTACCTGCGGCGGAGTTTGAGAGCGAGAGAGGAATGAAGTTCGACTGTCTGACGGCGATGGAGTTGGAGACCCAGAGAGGAATGAAGCAGAGGCGGTCGAAGTGCAGAGCGACTCAGAATGCAGTTTGTAATGCGTCTATTTCCTAACCCTAATTGAAGGGAGGATGAGGCGCGGTGGAAGAAGAGAATATGTGGGAAAACATTTTTTTTTTAAGAAAAGACTTTTTGCGGCGACATTAAGTCGCCGCTGAAACATACTTTTTAGCGGCGACATATCATATGTCGCCACTGAAAGTATAACTTTCGGCGACGACAATTTATGTCGTCGTTAAAAGTCATACTTTCAGCTGCGACAACATAATGTCGCCACTGAAAGTCATACTTTCAGCGGCGACAAAAATTGTCGCCGCCAAAAGTTAATACTTTCAGCGGCGACACTGTTGTCGTCGTTGAAAGTCGACTTTTAATGGCGACATTGAAAGTCGCCGCCAAAAGTCGCCGCTGAAAATTCTTTTTTTTGTAGTGATATATATATACGTTATCTGTGTTTGGCAGTGTTACGCAGGAGGGATGTCATACGTAGGCTTGGAGGTGTTCTCCTACCAGGATTTCGTTTCATTATCAAGAATTTCTCAGTCGAGCAAGGGGCAAACCTCATAAACCCATTTCTAAAGATCATTCTTGAACCATATACTCATGTCAAGTTTGTAGGCAATTGCATCGGATCCCCACACCCAATTTTCAAGCCCCTTCTGACATTAGCTGCTACTTCAGATTGCGAGCCCACTCTTATAAGTATCAGTGCTATAACCCTTTTTCTATTTGTTTCTCCTGTCATCTCATATCTTATACGTCTGACTATCTCGATATTCTCTAATTTCTTTACTTCGTTTTCATGTATCAGACGTCATTGGACTTGTCACTTTTGTATTTGCACTGATGGATCTCATGAATGAAGGGGAGACAATCTATTAGTTGAACTTTAAAATTATGGATGAATGGTTTGAGTTTCATATTTCATCATTCATGGTTCTACAATGTTCATATGGATATTAATTTGATCTCATTTTTTGTAGTGGAAACCCCTTTCACTGTTGCTTTTGAGGTAGTTCCGCTTTATGGGCTGCAGTCAGTTACACCAAAGTTGTCAACAAGGATGATGTCGTCGTAGCATTATTTTCTGTTAAGATGATCAGGACAAATGGTAGCTTCTTTATGTTCACAACTGTTTCACCAGTTTTCTGTTATTTTTTCCACTTCAAATGTGAACTTGATAAGTACTTAATGTTCGTTTTGTAGATGGAGAAATCATATTCTTGAGCCACCATAATCTGTCCAAAGCGGTCTTCAATTATTGCCATCCTTATGTAGTTCATTTTCGTGCCAAGCTCAACCGTCTTTCTGCCGCGCACATTACTCCCGACAATGTTTTCACAGCATCAACCAGCCATTTGCTAGATGTCTCGCCTTAAGACGCATTTTAAAACTTTTCATTTAGCTGTTATGCATAACCGTTTTTTTACTTCCCTGCTGTTTCACGTGTGACATGCAGACGATCTTTTTTTGTAATCCTTTCTTCATTTCGTAATTTGAGAATCCAGTTTCGTCTGATGAGTTGTTATTCTCTGTCCCACAGTTGCTCATTTATGAACTAATGTCTTAAAAAGTTTGTTCAACTATCCATATCAAAAAAAATAAATTATGTAGTTATATTGATCTTGGGATGGTCCACCTCTTTTTGTATATCGTCCTTGCCGATAAAGTGGTTTCACAACTACAGATATGAGTGAAAATATTCACTGTACAACGTTACCAATAACCAGTTGTTTGCTCAACCTTTTGTTTGTTTTTTTCCCATCAATCAGGAGTCAGCAGATTTAATATAGGTTACTCAACGTCTACTATATACTCGAGCAATAAAAATGTTAAAACAGTTTTCAACTCTTTTATACTTCTAATATAACCAAGAAAATGCAGAATATTATTTACTCTTCATAATAACCGTGTGTGTGTTTCAAAATATGTTTAACATATGTATGTAATAGTTTAAAAAAAAAAAAACTTAACCATTCGTGTTTTTTTAACAAAAATTCCATGTATTCTATGTTATCATTGTCTGTTACACCTTTTAAAATTGTAATAAAAGAAAACGTACTATTTGTATAATTATAAAATTGAGGTGTATAATTCTTTTTTCAATTACTTTTTCGACATTTTTTTTTAATGTTTACATATTATGTTACCTTCACTTCGTTATTATTTTACATATTTCATAGAGAAATTCTTCCCCTAGCAATGTATACAGCCTTTTACATAACTTTTGGAGTACATAACTATTTTCCATTCCTTTTTAATCGGTTTTTGTTTAAAATAGACACTTTTGTAAATTATTATCTTTAACAACAGTTCATTATATATCGTCATTGGTTTCAAAATTTTTTGGTTATGATCCTTTTGTTATTACATTTCAACTCCTAAAATTTATGCATCTAATGCTTGCCAGTTATTATTTGAACTGGAAAAAATTAATCCAAACACAAAATATGAATATATAAGAATAAATTAACCAATATTCTTAATAAACAAAAAGTAAGTATTCATTTTGTAAATATTCTACACTGAATATTGTATCAAATTACAGGAATGCTTTTACGAAAATTAAATCCTCATATAGTTTTCAACATTTTTTTGTTTTATTTTTTAAAAAAATTAATGTCTCTTTTCACAACAACAACGTCGTTTAACATACTTAGAACGTTGCTCTACATTTAATGTCTGTGTGTCAGTTACGTCCTTAACTGATACTTATATTAGCACCGGTTGGTTTCTTCCCGTCGGTGATTCACAAAGACCGGCCACTATTACTTAAACCCTTATTCAGAACTTTATCTTTATCTTCTTCCAGTTATCCGTCCTTGTCAGTTGCATAATTTCCAAACCGGTTCCTCTCTTTAAATGGAATTCAATCTAAACTCAGAATTTCAACTTCTGTCTGAAGGTCCATGTGAAATGATCTTGAAAGTCATTGTTGATCGCATAGTCCATAGATATATGGAAACTGCTTGTACCAGACATAAAAGGCCCACAGTTGAACTTCAGTCTGTCGATCTCATCGTCTTTGATAACACAGTGACGTTTACTGAACTCACTTAATTACAAACCTTAGTCACATTCCTTTTTCATATTACAAACCTTAGTCATATTCCTTTTTCAACGAAATCCCATTATGCTGTGAATGAGTTATTGAAAGTTGTTCCGTAGCTTAAATGGATACAGGTTATTGTGACTTTCATTTATTAATACTGGTTTTCTGAACTAGACTTGATAGTCTTTATTAAGTATAATTTCATTAGTTGCTGGTTTGCATTTAAAACATTCCCCAACTACTTTTTTCATTAATCACCTTGTCAGCCACCTTCACAGTGTTCCGCGTTTTTTGAAGAGATGGTTAATTTCACAATTTTGTGCTTATGATACATTCGTTATTACACTACAAATTTTACGATTTACGCTTCTAATACTTGGCAGTTATTAAACGTATTGAAAATAATTAATCCAAACACTATGATTACAGGATAGTAAATTAACCAATATTCTTAAGAATTAAAAAGTAAGTATTCTTTTTTCAAAAATCGCTACATTGTATATATTTCATAAAAATATAGGAATGCTTTTACGAAATTTAAATCCTCATATATTTTGTGAATGAGTAATTGAAAGTTGTACAATATCTCAAATGGATGTAGGTTGTTGTCCCTTTCATTTATTAACACTGGTTTTCTGAACTAGACTTTGGAATACAATGGGGTCACCCTAACTGGTGGGGAGAACCTAAAAACAAAATGCACATTCGTACGGAGCAATAGTCATGAACAAACCTCTTTCAACTGAACTCTATCATTTTGTCATATTTATCAATTCTTCAAAATTTACTATATTTAAAATGTTAAACATTCAAATGTAAGCGGCATCCTCAAAGCATATAGTCGAGCATCTAACTGCACAATGTTAATTAATTACAAACCTTTGTCATATTCCTTTTTCAACGAAATCCCATTATGCTGTGAATAATCTTGAAAGTTGTTCTGTATCTTCAATGGATGTACGTTATTTTGCATTTCATTTATATACATTGGTTTTCTGAACCAGACTTGATAATCTTTCTTTTGTATAATTTCATTAGTTATTGGTTTGCATTTAAAACGGAATCCAACTACTTATTTCATTAATCACCTTGTCACCAACCTGCAAAGTGTTCTGCGTTTATTGAAGGTCAAACCAAAGTATTAGATTATCACACGTTTTCATGCTTAAAGTCTCAGTCGCAGACAAGCCATCTTTGATCTCTGCAGTGTAGGGTTTCGTTCACAATTTTCGTCATAAAAAAATCATAACATGCATTGATTAATAAATACCTAGTACCTACTGTGAAAATCCTACGACCAACCCGATACGTACCATTAAAGGGTTATTGAATTTATGTAGAAATAATTAAAACTATTACTTAACAGTATAGTTTATGTCCTTATTAATAATTAAAAATAATTCCACCAAGTCTATACGCACCATCTTTATTCTATACCTACATTTGGCGCATAAGTGAAACAAAACAACAAGTAGGAATACAGGTTTTGCAATTCTTATTCAATCGTTATTATTTGTAATATCTGAATAATATATTTTACCTTAACTAATAGATTATGTCAATACATATAATTATAATAATTGTTATCAATCTCTATTGATATTATTAGATTATAGCCATTTGAGTAATGCATTTAATGCAACTTTGGTTACTTTAAATTCAAATATCCCAAAGGCATCATTGCTCAAGGAAATGTTAGATGACAATTAATAATTGCTAAAGTCCCGCTCTTTCTTCAGTTCATTTTTAAAAAACTCCTTTCCTTTTATCAACTATTTCCACATATAATGTACAGATTTAGCCAAGATCTATATTGAGATTAATGATTGAAATCAAGATTAGAAGGAATTGATGCCATGATATAAAAATTATGTATAGAAAAGAATTAAAAATTATAAAAATTAACTAGAAAGTGAATTCACAAATCTTACTTTCCATTCCCATGATGTAAAAATTATATATAGAAAAAAATTCTCATGATACTGATGACACTACAAGATTAGAAGGAATTAAAATAATGATCAAAATTAAAGTAATGAAAAGTGAGATTAATATGAAATTTGAATTTGAAATCAAAATATGGAGGATAAATAGACGAAAGGCATAGGAAGTAAGAGATTGTTGGGAAGCAAAAACCCATTATAATGTCCTTGGGAGTTGTGATTTGAAAAATTAAACATACTACTAGTAATTAATATGGTCATATTTTGGATTTTGTAGCACATAGTCTGTCATTTTATTATTTATTCAATGACGTATTGCAAAGATATATTATAAATACTAATTGTTTTAATTTCATATCTTAAATATACAAGAGAATATCGTGTTTTAATTTTTCCCCGGCATGATTTCCATGTAATTATATATTGATAATTAAAATGTCTTTATTCTCTTGAATGTGTCTACAAGTTTTTTTCAATTACTTCTGACTTCGTTTGCACGTTCATTTTGGAGATGGGTATTAGTTTCAAATTAGTACATACTTAAATATTTAAAAAGGGTTGTTGTCATTATTTTGAAAATATATATTAATAATAATCAGAAACAGTAATGTAGCCTTTAAATTATTAACAACTTCCATGTGATTGGATAAATTATTTATGTAACTGATTCCTACTTAAGTAGTGACCTTCCATAGGATGAGCATTGGTTTAATCTCTGTGCATCATTTAACATTGTATAATTTTCCATGTTTCCAAGCGTGGAGTCAAGATTTGCCAAAACATCATTGGTCAATATAGTTGGGCGTTAAAAATACTGGGAATGGATTAGCCTATATTGGTTTGTTAGGTGGAGATTTCAAATTTCAAATTCCTCTAAAATCACCTTCATCATCTCTCTCCCTGATATATGTCATTCTCCCTCTTCCCTCGGCATGGTCTTATCTTCATCGTCTCGCCCATTCTGTCAAAAATCTGAAAAGTATATCAAATTATTATTATTGATATTAAATTGATTAGGAGATTTCAAATTTGAATTTCAATATAAAAGAATTGATTAGTGGCTCACCGAAAATTACGGGATTTAGAGGATTATTCTACCCAATTCAAATGATTGTATTTATTATTGTTTTATTAATTTGTTGATTCAGATTAGTATGAGCATGAACTGAGATTTGATATTGAACTTGATTAAAATGAATTAATATAGTAAAGGTCAATAGTTGACTTTTTTTTGGGAGATTCTGTAAGTCTTTTATAAAAATAAGAAAAGATATAAATCTCAATCTATATTCAATCTTCATTTTGCGGATATAAACATTTTTATTTATTATTATTATTATTTGATAAAATAAATATTTAAATGTACAAATGATATAACCAATGTATTGTTAGTCTATATAAAGATATTTCAAAAACTTGATATAAAATGAATGAATTCAAAATAACATTATTGCATTGTTTAAGGCTAGCATAGAAAACATAATTCCATGCAACGCACGAGATTGTTTGTCATGTAATATATATCAAACCCCTCTCTCTCTCTCAAGATATAGAGATATTTTGAGTAATATATCTAATTTGATTGTGTTTCTTTTATGCCATACTTTGCATGACCGTATACTTTTATTTTTTACCATACAAAAGCAAACCATATATGATAAAAAGGAGGAGCTGATTATGTATATATTTGTATGTACCATAATTCCTCATAAAAAACAATTACAAATTTAATCATCATTATGTCAATATGTATTTTCATCACATCATGTACTATACAATTATGCATTATACAACCTCATTTATATCACCGTTCATCCTTTTACTATTGACTAGAATTTTAGGCTAACACATAGTCCAACAGAAACCTATCTATTTGACTGGATTGTCCCAAGCCCACCAGTTCTTAAGATTCACCTGGTGAAAGTTGTAGAGCTTAAGTCTGGACTATGGCTCCCTTCCTTAAAAGAACTGGTGTAAAGCCTCCCACTATATTCCTTTTAGGTCTCGAGTTTGAATCCTAGAGGAGACATCGTTGTTGGGAGAGACAGCCCCTAAATCGAAATGATAATATTACAAAAATAGTAATAATCAACATGCTTAACCAAATATTTTTAAGTGGTTGAGGTTTTTTAAATAATCAATTATAGAAAAGCATATTTTTAATGGAGGAGTTTTGTTTTGAATCGGTGGATAAAAAAATTTTCAATCTTGATAATAATTCTAGAAATTAACTATTAGGCTCAAATAATAGTGTTAGAATTGAATTAATAAAAATTATACAAGTCAATATCTATTTGTATTGTACCATTTGCATTTGACATATTTTTTTCTAATAAAGTTATAAGAATCATTTACCTTTTTTAAATTAAATATGAATACATCGTAGGTAGTAATATTTATGACAATTAATTTTAACAGGGGATGGAAAATTTGATCCCTATTTTAAAAGACATGCTTAGCCAAATATTTTTAAGTGGTTAAGAAAATTTCAATAAGCAATTATTAAAAAAAAGTATATTCTTAATGGAATTTTTTTTTTGGAAAAAAAAATCGATAGCTGAAAAAATTTGAATGATGGTTCTAATTCTATAAATTAACTCTTAGGCTCTGCATTTTTTCTGGGGTTGATATTATCGGAGAGTTTTGATATTACTACTACATTAGAATTGAAATAATAAAATTTAACATAAACTATTTTTTTCATATTGTTAGTTTGTATCCTATATATATGTGATCCTTAGGATACTGGTAAGATACAATATTGGAAGGATTTGAGATAAAGATCAAAATACAAAATATGGAAAGTGAGACTGATATGAAATATGGAATGGCATGGGGAGTGAGAAATACTTGGGAAACAAAAATTCATTAAGGTGTATATTGGAAGTTGTGACTTGAAAATTGAATAAAGTAATTTATAATTAATAAATTAAAAATACCTTTCAATTCAACATATTTGCTTGTAATCAGCTTTTTTTATTTCAAAATTTCAAATAAATCACCAATCAAATAAAATGAGAGAGAGGGGATGATCGAGTTATAATTTATAATTATCCATCTAGCTTGTATATTTAAATTTAAATTAAAATTTTAAGAAAACATCATGAGTTATTCTGAATACTCTATTTAAAATTTCAAAAAGAAATATGAAGGATGAATAAAAAATAGAAACACAAAATACCTTGTAAAGGGAAGACTCATTAATATGGTTGTATGCATCTCTCAAATTAATAGTGGAAAGCTACACACAAAGGAAAGCCAATTTAAGACATGCACATTACCAAAAAAAAAAAGGAAAAGAAAATTTCAAATTGTTGATTTGTCATGGGAGAAGCGAAACAACATCGAGAAGAAACATAGGGTGTTGGAAAATGTGAGCGTGCATGGTATATAAATGAGAAAAAAATGTAGGACTAATGAATTGGTCACTGGAATTAAAAAACATGTACCACTTTAGTCCTATTTATAAATCCCTTCTGACAAAAAATTTTGGTCCTATTTATAAGTCTCCTTTTAGGTAATAAATGAGATTATGACAATTTTGCCCATATTAATTGTACAAATAAAAATAGAAGAAGAAGAAAAAGTTGAAAGATACCCAATTATAAATGGAAGCAAAGTTGAAAATTTATCCCATAATCATTGAGTTAACTACCTCTCTTTAGTATATATGATTTGGTTAAAATGGACTTATAAATAGGACCAGAGTGGTATTTGATTTATTTTGGCGATGAATAATAAGTACATCCAAGGGTTTAGCTCTAATATGTAATGTACAACCAATTACTTTTGACTAAATTTACATTTAATTTTGGGACGTAATTTATTGTATTTAGGATCTTTTATATTTAATTATTTTAGCTGATAGGCCTTTGAATCAGGGTGATAGTTTCTATTCATTCTATATGATTATAAGAAGATTTCTTTTAGGGATATTTCATATTTAATTATTTTAGATGATTGGCCCTTAAATCTAGGCCAAATTAGTATAATTTTAATTTGATTTATTCTCCATAATTCTAGGAAAATTCAGGGCTACAATAATTGACACTAAACCTAATTTAGCCTATATGTTATCCACTGTTATGTTATGCAGCTCATGAAGTAAGAAGCTCATAGTATAATATTCCTTAATAACCACTATGGATAATTGAGGGAATTGAATTTCTTTATCATTTATGATTTTTTTGTTGTTTTTAATCTATTCCACTACTCCTCATTGGCTTTGGAATCATATTATTGCTTTGGAATCATATTATTTATGTTGTTTTCATTCTATTCTATAACTCCATATTAACCACATGCGTTATGGAGAAATTTTTAATAAATAAGCCGGAGAAGTATTTTTATGCTTTTTTTTAAGTGGTTGAGGAATTTTTAGTTGTCAATTATAAAAACAAGTATATTTTTAAATATACACACATTTAGGTTTTTCATAAAATAAAAATGAAAATCAAAGAATTTTTTTTGGATCAAATAAAATGCTGCATATGTTAGTATGTAGGTGTCCTAGAGACAATCAGTTGAACACCTTGTACTGTTTGATATTTCATGATTAATATATTTGAGCATAATTTATCTTTATCATATTTATGTCTCGACTATATTTTATAGTTAATATGAGATTAAAGATAAAGGCCCAAGGAATAGAATATGTGTTTATTCGGTGATCTATGATAGGGATCATGATCATGAGGAATCGAGTACACTACATATCTATTGCCTGAAACTTGTTCCTAGTCTTGAATCGCCAAGAAAGGGCATTGGTGTTTTCAATAAGACTAGTACGACATCATCTACTTGTATAGTGATGCAAGGTAGGGACCTCATGGAATGCAGGCATGTTGATGCCTTAGCTGATGTCGTGGGTGGATCTGTTAGAGAACAGATAGCATTGAACTGACCCGCTGAGAGACTCCACAAGGATTCATTGTAGAGAGTATCATTGGATTTGTAATGTCTCTTATCATTTGGTAGTGCGGATCATCTTAGACTTGAGGATGTCATCGATCACTATGTCCTAGGGTTATACTTTGACTGTACAACTCTATCCGCCTGAAAAATGGGGAGAACAGTGTACTCTTGGGTATTACCTGAATACATGAGTATAGATGGTCATGCCGAAAGGACTTACAATCCTCTACAAGGGATTAGTTGTTCACAAGACCGGTAAGAGCTTGGATACTTCTAGTTGACTCGGGAATCTATGCATAGTAAGTGATCATGAAGAGTCATGATCTGTCTTAGAGTCAATAGAAGAATATTCCTGGTTCTGTGAAATAGCTACATTTAGTCAATCAAGAGAGATGATACTCTATCCTTGCTCTCGACTAAATATGAACAACATTGTAAGAGATGATATATGCACAGTATCCAAATTAGAAAAGGTAGATCACTTGATCAACTTGATTAGTTCTGGGACTGCAGAGCATTGCTAGTGTCTTATGTAGTCATTAGATAAATTGACCTTTTAAAGGAGTTTAATTGGTTCAAGTTTATCTATGTCAGTAACTAATTGGGCCTAATGGGTCACACACTAAAGACTATTCTTGATTGCTTAATTTAGTTAGTTTGGACCAATAAATGTTATTGGGCTTTGTCAAGACTATTGATGTAATTGGGTTAGTACTTCAAGCCCAATTATTAAGAGGTTAAGAGATTGAGGTAATTTATGAATTTACCAAGGCTGTATCCAATCAGGATTGGATAAAGAGAGTAATTAATTAGTAATTATTTATTCACGTGAATAGTGTCAAATGAATAGTACAAAGTGAAAAGTACTATTCATCTTTTACTATTCATGAATAATCAATTATTATAATTAATTATAAGAAGCACTTCTTGAAATAATTAATTGTTCAAGAATCACTTCTTGGAATAATTGATTCTTCAAGAAGCACTTTGGATTTGAAGTAGAAATGAATGTGTGGCTCACATTAAAAGAAGAACATGTGGCTCACACTGAAAGAAGAACATGTGGCCATGGTTCACTCTTTGTTTCTATAAATAGCACTCATTTCCTTCATTTCAATTCACACCATTTCATAAGCTTCTCTCTCTCTCTCTTCCTCTTAAGGAAGTTCTTTCTCTTTCTCTCTCTTTCTTCCTCTTAAGGAAGTTCTCTTAGTCTTGAGTAAGAAATCCAAACTCTTGAAGTTCTCCACCTTGTTACTGCCTAGCAAGCATTCAAGGAGTCGGGGATTCAAGGAGAAGGTGTTCTCATTTGCAATCAGGAGATAGTCGTGTGGATCAACGTTAGAGGACATCATACTCTTTGACGTCTTCAAGTGATCACAGGTATTCCTGAAACCCTGTATGTGTTTTAACGAGTAGATCCTAAATATGTACTGTAAGAGTTACGGTACATGGTACATGACTCATGAGGTTAGTATTTCCACATGGTATGGTAAATATTATTTACCAAAGAGATTCTTCTGAGTATGCTCTGTGGCTGCAGCTTAGTCTGATCTGTCACATCAGAAAAGAATTATTCTTGAGCAGTAAATATTATTTACCAGTACAGTAAATACTATTTACCGAACAGTTAAAATAATTTACCGGCATAGAAAAAATTATTTATCGTTGTAAAATATTTTTACAGGCGTGGTGAAAATTATTTACTGTTCACGCTAAATATTATTTACTGGTGTAGTAAAAATTATTTACTGGCACGGTAAAAATTATTTACCATCACAGTAAATATTATTTACTGGCACAGTAAAAATAATTTACCGGCACGGTAAAAATATTTTTACTGGTACTATTCACATGAATAGTAAATATCCAATGTGGGTTCCGCAAATACTGAAAAATTTTGTTTTTTCAACCTTGTAAACATGTTGCTTGAACGTCAAGCTAGATCAATTTTAACCCTCAAGTGGTATCAGAGCAAGGCTCGTTACTGCAGACACGTGGGGTTATTCTTATTGAATTTTCAAAAGGAGTTTTGAAGTCTACAATTTTATGAACAAGATTTTGAATCTTGATTGTGAAATGTGGTTAATCATCAAAGTGTTGATGCTTTTCGTGTAGATGATTCAATGGTTATTTAGGATTTGCAAATTGTTTAAGTTTATTTGTTTCTAACATTTCACAGGAACAAGAATTATGAGTTTAAATTTCAAAGTTTTGAATTTTGAAATTACAACTAGTATGCATGATAAGACAAAGCCGTTTAAAATTAACTATATGATAGTTAGTAAGTTTATATGCCTAATTATGCATGCAAGATAAAATTAATTATTTGATAATTAGTTTTATTATATGATGAGACTAAAATCCCTCGTTAAAATTATCTAGCATGTTTGATTGTCTCCCATCATCGATGGCATTTAAATCTCTTCTAAATGGTAGTGTTCTCTAGCTCAGCTAAGACCTATTGTTTCGTCGGGTAAGAATGTCATTTGAAGTGTATTACACTTAAATCCCTTTGACATGGTAGTATTCTCTAGCTCAGCTAAGACCTATCATATCATCCGGTAATAGTGCAAGGACACTTAGGATGATGGTTTGTGTTAGACAAGATGTATAGTCTGCAGGCTCAGCCGAGTCTATGCATCTAAGGCAATGATGCCAGGTTGTTACATAGTGATGTGACACTAAGTGACAAGGTGTTGTCAACCTGATGATCTAAGAGAAGACATGGAGATGTTGTTATTAACCCACTAGACAAGTTGGTTTTGCAGGCTCAGCCGGAGACTAATGAATCTAGTCGTTCTCTTAGCCCACTACGGATATTCTTTATGAAGGATAACCCTAAATCAATAACTGAGGATCATTGTTTTTAGAAAAATAGTGGGAGGGCCATATACATTTAAAGTCTCTGTATTTGGTTGTTTAAATTTCATGAAATACTCATATTAGTCCATTTATTAATTTTCAGCATCTTTGCTAATGGCTGGAACTTTTAATCTACGCTCTATTCTGGATACTAATAAGTTAACTGGACCAAACTTTTTGGACTGGTATCGGAATGTAAAAATAGTTTTACGCTCTGAAAGGAAAGCTTATGTTATTGATTCTCCAATTCCTGTTGCACCTACTCAAGGGCAAGAAGGGTATGATCAGTTTGACTGGGAAGCCCATAAACAGCACTTAGCAGACAATGAGCAGGCAGTTTGTATATTGTTGGCTTCAATGTCTGTAGAGCTCCAACGTCAGCATGAGCATATGGATGCTCCCTCTATAATCTTGCACTTGCAAGAGCTTTATGATAAGCAAGGGAGGACTGAGCGTTTTGAGACCTCAAAAGAACTGTTTGGCTGCAAGTTGGCTGAGGGCATGGCGGTTGGACCACATGTTCTCAAGATGATTGGACTAATAGAGAAGCTTGCTTCTCTTGGTTTTATCATGGACCATGAATTAAGTATTGACTTGATCTTGCAATCCTTGCCCCTTTCGTTTAATGGTTTTGTGGTCAATTATTATATGAATAAAGTAGAATCAACACTCCCTGAGTTGTTGCAACTACTGACCACTGCTGAGTATGCCATTAAAAAGAATAGGACCCAAGCTCTTCTGATTGAAAGGCCTTCTAAGGGCAAGGGCAAGTCTGTGCAGACAGACAAGTTTAAACCCAAAGGTAAGCCCAAGAAAAAGAAGGGTAAGGGTAAAGGAAAGGGGAAATCAAATGATAAAGCTTCTGCTGTATGCTTCCATTGTCAAAAAGAAGGACATTGGAAGAGGAACTGCCCATTATACCTTGCGAGCCTCAAGGGAAAGAAGCATGGTGATGTTTCTCTCTCAGGTATATTCACTATAGAAATTAATTTTTCAAGTGTTGATTCAGCTTCTTGGGTATTAGATACCGGTTGTGGTTCTCATATCTGCAATTTGTTGCAGGTACTAAAGAATCCTAGAAAGTTGAGCAAGAACGAGGTGAATCTCCGTGTCGGGAATGGAGCAAGAGTTGCTGCATTAGCTGTTGGAGATGTAGACCTTGTATTGCCTACGGGCCTTGTATTGCACTTGAATAATTGTTTTTATGTTCCTTCTATTTCCCGAAACATAATTTCTATTTCCAGTTTGGAACAATCTGGTTTTCACTTTATAATAAAAGATGGCAAGTTTCCTATCATTAAGAATGATCTTGTTTATGCTTGCGCATCAAGAGTGAATGGATTATATGTTTTGGATTTAGAATCGAATAGTGAAATTCTTAATGTTCAAGTTAATAAGAAACCTAAATTAAATAATCGATCCTATCTTTGGCACTGTAGGTTGGGACACATTAATGAGACAAGATTGTCTAGACTCCATCGTGATGGATATCTAGATTCTATGGATTTAGAATCCTATGGGCCTTGTGAATCTTGTTTGGCCGGAAAAATGACAAAGACTAAGCTTGAGAAGCTTGTAAGTCATAGAGCCAATGAGTTGTTGGAACTCATTCATTCTGATGTTTGTGGGCCCATGACTACACAGGCTAGAGGAGGATATTCCTACTTTATTACCTTTACTGATGATAAGTCCAGATTCAGTTATGTGTATCTTATGAAGCACAAATCCGAGGCCTTTGAAAAGTTCAAAGAGTTTAGGAATGAAGTAGAGAAACAACTTGGCAAGAAGATTAAGACACTTCGATCCGATCGAGGTGGCGAATATCTGAGTCAGGAGTTTCAGGATTATTTAAGAGAGAATGGGATTCTTTCACAGTTGACGGCTCCATACACACCACATCAAAATGGTGTGTCTGAAAGGAGAAACCGTACCTTACTTGATATGGTTCGATCAATGATGAGTAGTACAAAGCTCCCAAAATCGTTTTGGGGATTCGCTTTAGATACGGCAATATACCTTCTTAATAGGGTTCCGTCAAAATCTGTTCAGACTACTCCGTATGAGATATGGAAGGGAAGGAAGCCCAACTTGAGTTATCTCAAGGTGTGGGGTTGTCCAGCTTATGTCAAGACCCTAACATCAGATAAGTTAGGGGCTAAAAGCACTTTGTGCTATTTTGTTGGATATCCCAAGGGAACTAAGGGATACTATTTTTACTGTCCTGAGGATTACAAAGTGTTTGTATCCAAGAATGCTATATTTCTTGAGGAGGATTTGCTTTCTCAAGAAGATAGTGGGAGTAAAGTAGAACTTGAAGAAGTTCAAGACCAACAAGAACAGATAACAGAACCCGAGTCTGTTTATCAGGCGATGCCTCAACAAGAGGCTGTAGACACCCAACCTCGTAGGACATCTAGGATAAGTCATCAACCTGAGAGGTATGGTTTTGTGATTGAGAATCTACAAACCGTTGAAGATGACGAACCTACTTCCTACACTGAGGCTGTCAAGGATGTTGACTCCTCAAAATGGCATAAAGCCATGGAATCTGAAATAGATTCGATGCATGAAAACAAGGTATGGACCTTGGTTCCACCACCTGAAGGAATAGTTCCTATTGGGTGTAAGTGGGTCTTCAAAAGGAAGACTGATGCTGATGGCAACATTCAAACCTATAAAGCTAGGTTGGTTGCGAAAGGCTATCGTCAAAGGCAAGGTATTGACTATGATGAAACTTTTTCGCCTGTTGCCATGATCAAATCTATTAGGATCATGCTAGCTATAGCTGCATATTATGATTACGAAATTTGGCAGATGGATGTCAAAACAGCCTTCTTAAATGGTTTTTTGAAGGAGGAAGTGTATATGACACAACCTGAAGGTTTTGAATCTAAAGGCCAAGAGCATATGGTATGCAAACTTCAAAAATCAATATATGGGCTTAAGCAAGCTTCTAGGAGTTGGAATCTTCGTTTTGATGAAGTTGTTAAGAGTTATGGCTTTATTAAGAACGAAGATGAACCATGTGTTTACAAGAAGGTTAGTGGGAGTAATGTTGTTTTCCTTGTGCTTTATGTGGATGACATACTGCTTATAGGAAATGACGTTCCTATGTTACAGTCTACTAAAATTTGGTTATCAGAAAACTTCACCATGAAGGATTTGGGAGAAGCAGCTTATATACTTGGTATTAAGATCTATAGAGATAGATCGAAAAGGTTGCTTGGGTTATCCCAATCCACGTACATAGATAAGATGCTAAAGAGGTTTAGCATGGATGGGTCGAAAAGGGGTTTTCTTCCTGTCAATCATGGAATTCATCTTTCCAAGGCCATGTGTCCTAAGACACAGGATAAAAGGAAAAGCATGGAAAGGATTCCATATGCATCTGCAATTGGATCTATCATGTATGCTATGCTATGTACGAGACCAGATGTCTCTTATGCTTTCAGCATTACAAGCCGATTCCAGGCTGATCCTGGAGAGGGTCACTGGACAGCTGTAAAGACGATCCTAAAGTACTTGAGAAGGACTAAGGATCATTTTCTGGTTTATGGTGGTTGTGATGAGCTGAAAGTGAAAGGGTTCACTGATGCCAGTTTCCAAAATGACAGAGATGATTCAAAATCCCAGTCAGGTTTTATCTTTACCTTAAATGGTGGAGCAATTTGTTGGAAAAGTTCCAAGCAAGAAACCACGGCAGATTCTCCTACCGAGGCTGAATACATAGCAGCTTCAGAAGCAGCTAAGGAGGCAGTATGGATCAAAAAGTTCATTGGTGAACTTGGAGTGGTTCCTAGCATTGTTGATCCAATACCTTTGTATTGTGATAACACCGGAGCTATTGCTCAAGGCAAAGAACCCAGGTCTCATCAGAGATCCAAACATGTGCTCCGCAAGTATCACCTCATCCGAGAAATTGTTCAAAGAGAAGATATAAAATTGGACTATGTTCCCACAGATGATAATTTGGCTGATTCCTTAACAAAGGGACTTTCTCAGAGAAAGCATGATAGTCATTATGAGTCATTGGGTTTGATTCGTCGACCTGATTGGCTCTAGGCCAAGTGGGAGATTGTTAGTATGTAGGTGTCCTAGAGACAATCAGTTGAACACCTTGTACTGTTTGATATTTCATGATTAATATATTTGAGCATAATTTATCTTTATCATATTTATGTCTCGACTATATTTTATAGTTAATATGAGATTAAAGATAAAGGCCCAAGGAATAGAATATGTGTTTATTCGGTGATCTATGATAGGGATCATGATCATGAGGAATCGAGTACACTACATATCTATTGCCTGAAACTTGTTCCTAGTCTTGAATCGCCAAGAAAGGGCATTGGTGTTTTCAATAAGACTAGTACGACATCATCTACTTGTATAGTGATGCAAGGTAGGGACCTCATGGAATGCAGGCATGTTGATGCCTTAGCTGATGTCGTGGGTGGATCTGTTAGAGAACAGATAGCATTGAACTGACCCGCTGAGAGACTCCACAAGGATTCATTGTAGAGAGTATCATTGGATTTGTAATGTCTCTTATCATTTGGTAGTGCGGATCATCTTAGACTTGAGGATGTCATCGACCACTATGTCCTAGGGTTATACTTTGACTGTACAACTCTATCCGCCTGAAAAATGGGGAGAACAGTGTACTCTTGGGTATTACCTGAATACATGAGTATAGATGGTCATGCCGAAAGGACTTACAATCCTCTACAAGGGATTAGTTGTTCACAAGACCGGTAAGAGCTTGGATACTTCTAGTTGACTCGGGAATCTATGCATAGTAAGTGATCATGAAGAGTCATGATCTGTCTTAGAGTCAATAGAAGAATATTCCTGGTTCTGTGAAATAGCTACATTTAGTCAATCAAGAGAGATGATACTCTATCCTTGCTCTCGACTAAATATGAACAACATTGTAAGAGATGATATATGCACAGTATCCAAATTAGAAAAGGTAGATCACTTGATCAACTTGATTAGTTCTGGGACTGCAGAGCATTGCTAGTGTCTTATGTAGTCATTAGATAAATTGACCTTTTAAAGGAGTTTAATTGGTTCAAGTTTATCTATGTCAGTAACTAATTGGGCCTAATGGGTCACACACTAAAGACTATTCTTGATTGCTTAATTTAGTTAGTTTGGACCAATAAATGTTATTGGGCTTTGTCAAGACTATTGATGTAATTGGGTTAGTACTTCAAGCCCAATTATTAAGAGGTTAAGAGATTGAGGTAATTTATGAATTTACCAAGGCTGTATCCAATCAGGATTGGATAAAGAGAGTAATTAATTAGTAATTATTTATTCACGTGAATAGTGTCAAATGAATAGTACAAAGTGAAAAGTACTATTCATCTTTTACTATTCATGAATAATCAATTATTATAATTAATTATAAGAAGCACTTCTTGAAATAATTAATTGTTCAAGAATCACTTCTTGGAATAATTGATTCTTCAAGAAGCACTTTGGATTTGAAGTAGAAATGAATGTGTGGCTCACATTAAAAGAAGAACATGTGGCTCACACTGAAAGAAGAACATGTGGCCATGGTTCACTCTTTGTTTCTATAAATAGCACTCATTTCCTTCATTTCAATTCACACCATTTCATAAGCTTCTCTCTTAAGCTTCTCTCTCTCTCTCTTCCTCTTAAGGAAGTTCTTTCTCTTTCTCTCTCTTTCTTCCTCTTAAGGAAGTTCTCTTAGTCTTGAGTAAGAAATCCAAACTCTTGAAGTTCTCCACCTTGTTACTGCCTAGCAAGCATTCAAGGAGTCGGGGATTCAAGGAGAAGGTGTTCTCATTTGCAATCAGGAGATAGTCGTGTGGATCAACGTTAGAGGACATCATACTCTTTGACGTCTTCAAGTGATCACAGGTATTCCTGAAACCCTGTATGTGTTTTAACGAGTAGATCCTAAATATGTACTGTAAGAGTTACGGTACATGGTACATGACTCATGAGGTTAGTATTTCCACATGGTATGGTAAATATTATTTACCAAAGAGATTCTTCTGAGTATGCTCTGTGGCTGCAGCTTAGTCTGATCTGTCACATCAGAAAAGAATTATTCTTGAGCAGTAAATATTATTTACCAGTACAGTAAATACTATTTACCGAACAGTTAAAATAATTTACCGGCATAGAAAAAATTATTTATCGTTGTAAAATATTTTTACAGGCGTGGTGAAAATTATTTACTGTTCACGCTAAATATTATTTACTGGTGTAGTAAAAATTATTTACTGGCACGGTAAAAATTATTTACCATCACAGTAAATATTATTTACTGGCACAGTAAAAATAATTTACCGGCACGGTAAAAATATTTTTACTGGTACTATTCACATGAATAGTAAATATCCAATGTGGGTTCCGCAAATACTGAAAAATTTTGTTTTTTCAACCTTGTAAACATGTTGCTTGAACGTCAAGCTAGATCAATTTTAACCCTCAGCATAGTCATATACTATTATCTTTTAAGCATTTTTTGTCTTTCATTTCATTGCAATCTAATGCGTTCAATGTGCGTGGCTGTTTATGTAATGGATTTTTTGAAAAATTATATGATGATGCTGAATTTTTTAAGGGAGTTTTAGTTTGATCATTGAAAGAATTCTCTACATTGTGTAGTGCACACGTCATTCATTATCTTGGTATAATACGTAATGGTCTCGAAGATGGTTGTAAGTGGGAACTTTGCTTGAATTTGTAATTGTTGATTTTTATATTTCATCTTTTAATTAATTAAATATATCATTACTTTCATTTGTGTATTTCTTCAGTGCTGGATTTTACCTTTTAATTAATTACACAATTTAGTAAGCAAATTTGCATATTTCAAACATAACATATGCAATTTCCCGTCACCTTGAATAGAACAAGTAACATTCAAAAACCATCTTAGATTTAAAACAGGGTAGAACTACATACCTCGTGCAACGCATGGGTCTAAAGTCTTAACATATAATTCAATTGTTTTGTTCCTCTTACATATAATTCCACTTCGGACTAGTATAATTTTGAAACTTGATTATTCTGTTCCTCTTACATATAATTCCACTTCGGACTAGTAAAATTCTATTAATGCTTCTCCTCTTAGGAATGAATGTCAATTATTGCAATTAACCAAAAATTTGAGATTGAAGTCTTTCATAGATCCAGTTGAGCAAGAAAAAATAAAAGCATTCTCTGAATGGCTGCTGCTTATAGGAGAGGATGTCATTGGATTACTGCATGATGGTATTGCAAACATAACATTACCATCAAATTTGTTGCTTTATGATGATGATAATCCAATAAGGTGCATCGTTGAATCTACTTACCCAAATTTAGTTGAGTGCTTATTCGAGGAAGATTACCTAAACAATAGGTCAATTTTAACCCCAATTACGGAATATGTCGAGTCATCGAATGAGTACATTTGTTGTTGCCAGAAGATGAAGTAGAATACTTTACTTCTGTCTCTATAATGCAAATGAAAGTTTCGATAATCTATATGACACAGATTCTAAATTCAATTAAATGTTCTGGGATTCCTCATCACAAATTGGTTTTGAAGGTGGGAGTACCAGTTATGTTAATAAGAAACATTGACCAAGCATCAGGATTGTGCAGTGGTACGAGGCTTCAAATTACACAACTTGGCAAGAACGTCATTAAGGCGAAGGCGTTGAATAGCACTAGTGAAGGCCAAGACATTTTGATACACAGGATGGACATGAACCCATGTGAATCTAAACTGAATGTCAAGATGACGAGAAGGCAATTTCCAATCATCATTTCATTTGCGCTGACAATTAACAAGAGTTAAGGACAATTGATGTCAAATGTAGATCTTTACCTACTAAGTCCAGTTTTTTCACATGGACAACTTTATGTTGCTTTATCTAGGGTCAAGTTTCAAAGGTTTGAAAATACTGATTTTGAATGAGTTTAACAAGTATATTAGCAACATAGTTAATGTTGTATACAAATAAGTTTTCCAAAATATTTTATTACATTCATAGTTATACAGGGAAACTTTGTTTGACTTTGTTATTGTTGTGGTTTGAATTTCATATTTAAATGAATTCAATATTTTATCATTTTCATTTGTGTATTTCTTTAGTTCTGAATTCTACCTATTATTTAATAAAACAATTTGGTTATTACATTTGTACCTTTGTTATTCATATTTATAACAGAATAGAACTCAACACTCCGTGCAACGCACGGGTCTGAAGTCTTGTTTAATTTCGAAATAAGGACTAGAATTCTTACGAATAATCTCAAAACTTTTGAAATTCCTTTGCATAGTTTGTTTTTTGGTATAAAAGTTTTAGAAAAAGGGTTGGACTCACCTACAATTCAAAGGCAGGGTGGAATCTCCCTTCCTTCTAAATGATATTAATGTTGGGCAGAGCAAGCTGTCTATTACCCTCAAGCGTGAACCTATGCACCTAAGACAAAGTTAAATCTCCCTTTCTCCTAGGTGATACACTTTTGAAATTCCTTTGCACTTTTTTTTTTAATAGATAAATTTTAGAAAATGGGTTGGACTCGCTCACGATCTAAGGGCAAGGCGAAATGTCCCTTCCTCTTAGGTGATACCAATGTTGGATAAGACAACCTATTTATTATCCTCAGGCGTTTACCTAGACACCTCCCCACAACTCCAACAAATATACCCTCAGGCGTCTGTTCCTTTGCATAGTTTTTTTTTTATAAGAAAAAGTTTTGGAGGGGTTCGGCATCAGTCCCCACCAAGGCCAGGGCACGGCCTCGGGCTCTATGAACACTTATTGGGAACTTACGAGATCGCCTACCAAAGGAGTCCCAGTGACGGCAGAGGGGATCGAATCCACGACCCAAAAGCCTAGTCCTGAATCCCTTACCATCTATGCCAACTCTCATTGGCTGCATAGTTTTTTTTGATATAATGTTCCTTTTCATAGGTTTTTTGATACTCCAGGTGGGGGGGGGGGGGGGAGGGGGGCTCGAGCCCGGTATAAGGGGGTGGTCAAGCTCTTAGAGTTTGTAACATCCTGAATTTTGAATTTAATATCTTGAACATAAACCTATTTTGGGAAGACTAGTAGGCTCTATTTTTGGAAAGTGATAAATTTGAAATCAGTATTTTGTGGGCCCCGTGAAAAGTATTTACTATTCACGTATACGTTTTTACTATTTACAAATACATATTTAAAAAATATATATATATATATATGTTATTCGCAAATACGTATTTAATACTTGAAATTTGTGAAATATGAATAGTGTTCACTATTCACAAATACGTATTTACTATTTAAAAATACGGTATTTACTATTCCTAAATACGTATTTACTATTCATGTGGGACCCACGACCAAAATAATTCTTCCTCCCGACAGAAACTCTCGTGAGTTTTGAAAATATTTCACGCGGGACCCACGTAATAGTAATTTACTATTTGATTTATAATATTATATTATTTAAAATATTAAAATATTATTAAAATTTTTTTAAAATGTTCACGGGGCGGCTACTTAGTCACGGGGGGAGATTTCTTTTTAATTTTTAGGAAAATTACGTAAAACGACCCAGAGACAAAAATTACACTTAAAGACCCATTTTCCAACTATAAATAGACCTTCCATTTCATTTCATTCTTCACAACTTCTAAGAGCCATAGAGAGAGGTAGAGAGAGAGAGAGAGAGTAGAGAGATATTTGCTTAAGAGTTATAATAGCTGGTTGGTGATTCGGGTATTAGCAAGTAACAGGTAACTCTGAATATTCTTCCTTATACTTGTGAATTATGTATGATTATAAATTTGTTTGTTTACTATTTTGGCAAGAATATTTAGAAAATATTTATGGTTTTAAGATCTGGTGTGGGAACTTTGATTTGCAAATCTGCAGAGGTACTATTTATACGTACGTTACTATTCACGTATACCATATTTACTATTCATACCGTATTTACTATTCATTTTACTATTCACGTATACCGTATTTACTATTCATAATACTATTCACGTATACATACCGTATTTACTATTCACGTATACATACCGTATGTACTCTTCATTTTTACTATTCATGTATATATATCGTATTTTACTATTCACATATACGCATAGTATTCACTATTCATAAATACGCATATTGATGTATAAAACTTTATGGTATAATAATGCATTATTTTGAGTGAACATATTCATCATGGCGGTTGTATTATGATGGGTGGAGTAAGGAGGGATTTGAATGATAAGAATGATTTATGCCACCACTCGGTGCACAGTGGATGGTACTTGTTTCAGGGCCCCATCTTCCATGTTTTCCTCTGGCCGGGATTTCATTGGAGTTGTGGGACATGTGACACCTCCTTAGTTATTTTAAAGGAGGGGAGCCATAGTCCAGATTTAAGCTATATACCTTTGGCCGGGTGTATCTTAAGTTTTGGTGAGCTTGGAACAATTCAGTCAAATGAATAAGTTTCTATTGGACTATGTGTTAGCCTATGGCTCCAGTCTGCGGTATAAGGGAGGTGGTGATATAAGGGAGGCTGCATACTGCATAGTGCATTTCTGAACAGTTCAAGAATTTGATATGATGATGAATATTCTGTAAAGACATGAGATGAGAACTTTTGAGATATATATGTTTTAATACCTTCTATATTGATGACTATTAGTATAAATCATTTTGTATGATAAATTATGGAATCTATATATATATTTGAAATCAGCCCATATCTTTTTGTCATATATTATTTGCTCGTGTACGGTAGAAATATTTAGTAGTTACTGAGATGTGTAATCTCACCCCATATTAACATTTTTCAGGTGAATAACTTAGTAGAGATCAAGGGAATGCACCCATGGAGTGAGCTTTGTAGGCTCTTCTGTACTCCTTTAGTTTATGTTGTGTTATTTTATTTGCCATGAACCTAAAAGACTTCCGCATTTTAAAATAACTCTTATTTATTGGATTTATTTTGGCCCTGTATAAATGGATTTCTACCTTTGGCCATATTGTAAATATGTGTTTGAGTGTTGAATATCCTATATTTGGAGGTGTTACTATTATTTTGGCCAAGATTTTGGTATTGAAAATGAGGCGTTACAGAGTTGGCACTATTTCATTATTTGACCTATATCTGTAATTCTCCTCTTGGGTTGTGAGCATCTGAGTGGCCGAGCTAGGATTCTTATTGTTTTTATATATATATATATATATAAAAGTTTTGGATGAGTTCGGCATAGTCCCCCACCAAGGCCAAGGCACGGCCCGGGCTCTATGAGCACTTACTAGGGACTTATGAGATCGCCTACTAAAGGAGTCCCAGCGACGGCAGAGGGGATCGAACCCACGACCCCAAGGCCTAGTCCTGGATCCCTTACCATTTATGCAAACTCACATTGGCTAGGATTCTTATTGTTGTTTGCATATGACATGAGGCCCATCCAAAAAGAAAAGAAAAGGAAAAGACGGAAATTTCCCGGGGAAAAGTTGACGATGGAATATTATTAGACTATTTAGCTGGACTCTAAGGCTATGTTCGCGAGTTTGGAGGGGAAGGGAAGGAAAGGGATACAAGGAGAAAGGAGGGGAAGAGAAGGAAGGGAAATGGAGGATATCTTCTCCCCTTGTTTATGAGTTAAAAAAATAGCAAGGGAGGAAGATGGAGGATTAATGAATTACTTTTACCATTTTGTCCATTTCTTTAATAATTTATATAATTATGGTGGCCAACTGGGGGTGGTGGTGGCCGGCCGTGGTGGTGGTGGTGGTGACCGGCCGGCGGTGGTGGTGGTGGCCGACCGGTGGTGGTGGTGGTGGTGACCGGCCGGCGGCGGTGGTGGCCGGTCGGTGGTGGTGGTGGCGGTGGCCGGCCGGCCGGCGGCGGCGGTGGCCAACCGGTGGTGGTGGTGGTCGGCCGTGGCAGTGGTGGTGGTGGTGGTGGGGTGGGGTGGGGTGGGGTGGGGTGGGGTGGGGTGGTTGTGGGGGTGGTGGTGGTGAATGGGGGTAAAGAGGTAATTAACCTATTGTTCCTCTTAAAACCCCCCATATTGGGGGAACTTTATGTTATAGAGGAAGGAGGGTTTTGGAGGATTTGTAAAACTCCTTGATTCCCTCCCCTCCTATTTTTAAAACTCGTGAACAAGGGAAAGGACTACCAAAACCCTTCCTTCTCTTTCCTTTCCCTCCAAAATAGAACTCGTGAATATAGTCTAAAGAAAACTGAGGCTGCTAGAGCAGCGTGCACATGGGGAGCCTATGTTTGCTCGTCCCTGTAACTGTAATGGGTTGTTCACGTGTCTTTGCGGGAGAAAATAGTCACATTATGTGTCAGGTTGGCAGACATTTCTTAATTAGACACCTACATTTATTAAATACTACCTCTTGTCCTAATTATAACAGTTAGTTGACTTTCTTTGGAGAGATTAAGGAAGCTAAATAAGTTACTTAATCATTTCATATATTAAATATTCTTAGATCATATATTAGTTCATTAGTCAAACTAATAAGTTTGAAGAAAAAATAAAAAATAAAAATATTTTTAAATAATTTAATTAGCTTCCTTAATCTCTTCAAAAAAGTCAACTAGCTCTTATAATTAGGACCGGAGGGAGTAATTTATTATTTTTGACGAAAATAATAAATTATATTTAAATACGTGTTTGGTATTTTCTATATATTTAAATGGACTCCAAGCATGATTGTTTGGCATGTACGTATGTATGATGTGAGAATTCAAAGTGGAGGAATATTTAAAACGCAAAATGACATCAATACTTCCACCAGTGGTGTGGTGGAACCAGAAAAAAATTTTAACCCGGGCCAAAAAAATAAACATATTGAACTACCTCTTTTAATTCTTATTATAAGGCACTAATTAACAAGTATATTTGATTCTTTTTATAAGGCACTTGCTTGTTTCTAAATAACATTAAATATTTTTATGTATACTCATAATTAAAAAGGTAGTGAGTGAGAGTAATAATTAATAAAAATTAATTATTACTTTTTTTTAGCAAAAAAAAATAATTAATATAGTATTAGAGTTTAGTATAATTAATAGGGACAGTATTGAAAATTACTTAAATTTTAGGACAAATTTAATGCCTTTAACTGTTTTTATTGACTTATGAGAATTGTTAGTTAGTTCCTTAAATAAGGACCAGATGGAGTATTTACTAAATAGTATTACTATCGAATAACCTTGAAAATACAAATAAATAATAACTGATAATTATAAATTAAAACAATATGTAAGATGATACTAATTTTTTGGGTAACTCAAACAAGAATTTTACTTTCTTCTCACAGCCCAATGGGTAATGAAACAAACATTATATTTATAGAGAAGATAAAAAATTAGTTGGGGCCAAATTTGTGGCTAAATAAAATATCATACAATAAATACATATATATTCTCACAAATTTTATAAGATCAATCGGGACCAGCTGAGGCCAAGACCGCAGCTAGCCATTGAATAGTTCCGCCGCTGTCTCCCACCTCACAAAACTTTCCCCAACCGGAGGGGGAACATGCTGAGAGAGAGAAAGAGAGTATGGATCAGTAAATAACTTGAGGTGGAAGGGCAAACCAAACTTCATGAAAAGTTGCGTTGAGGAAGACCATTTTTAAAGCTAAGAAAACAAATGGCTGGAGAATCACGTAAGAGGCTCACGTGCTCAAAGGTGGTGGCCGGTGGGGGTGTTCAAATCCCGGCCGACTGTTCCGGTAAGAGGCCGGGAGTAGGAAACTATTCCCGATATCACCGGGACCGGGAATTCTCGGTTTAATCAGAACGGCAATGAAACCAAATTTAAAGAACGCATCCCAATAGCCATGAAACAGCCTGAATACATATAAACGCTTATTAAATAGGAAGAGTAGGCAGAGGAAAAACGGAATCGTATTTTCTCCTCTTCCCTCTCTCTCCTCATTTCTCATAGTCTGATCTGGATCATCTAAATCTTAATCCAATAGTCCAGATTACAAAAAAAAAAACAAATTTTTATTTTTTTTGTCTTTTTTTGAAAAGACAAAAAAATATTTTTTTTAAAATCTGGACCGTTGGATCAAAATTTAGACGGTCCAGATCGGACTGTGAGAGAAAAAGAGAGGAAAGACTGTGAGATGATCCAGATCCGAGGAAAAACACATCACATACAACAACATTAAATTCAAATGACAACAGGAAACAAAGTTTCAGTGCTAAAAATTTAATCAGAACATCAATTATTCAATGAACAAAAAACAGACATTTCCTTCTGCTTCTTCCCTAGCTTCTTCTTTCACTGTACTTGGAGTTGGAGTTGCTATCGTTTCTTCAATTTATTGGCGGTTCTATTGCCCAAGTTTCTAGACCTTTTCACCAGCTCTCACACACACACACACAGCAACTTAGTCACTCAAAGCAAGAGGCGAAAAAAAAAGTTATACTGTCAACAATACATGTGTTTAAAATCAACAACGTAACAAACAAGCTTCAACAAATAATTATGAATACGACAATACACGTGTTGGGAAAGTTTATACATGATGATAGTGAGAAAATCTTTAAGAAAAATCCTGTTGCAATAACAACATTAACATATATAACCTATTTCTTCATATCGGAAGCAAACTACCATGCAAAAGTCCTCCCAAAGCCTTACCAGTTCACCTTAATTTATTGCCTGTTAAAAACAAATGGTATGAAGATTAAATTGTTGTTATAAATAGTTGAAAGTCACAATCTATCTCATATTTGAACAAAATAAAGAAAAGTGTACAGTGGCAATGGAGTTTGAAAGATACCACATCCACACCTCCCTAGCTTTAAACCTAGCGTCTAAGTCACAGCTTCCTTGTCAACAAAAGAAAAATCATAACCAACATCCATTGTTGTTGTTTTTTTTTTTAGTTGACCAAAAGAAATTTATTGTTCTTTTACGCGTCTATGCCGTGTTCAAAGCGCGTATCACCGTACGCGGTCCTTTTCTGATTCGATCCAGTCGCATTTTTGCTTTTCCCATACACACCCTGACCCTCACCCACAGATTTTGATAATTCCAATGAGGGGCTATCAAATTAAATAGCCGCATCATTCATTGAAACCCCAGCAAAATTTCTTTAAGGTTTCCTAGAAATTAGAAAGTATCAAAAAAAATTTACAGAAAATTTTGTTGTCTAAAAATCTTATTAATAATTTTTTCAGTAAATGATTAACAATTTTATCTATAAATTTTAACTATTTTTTTGGGATTTACGTCATATCAAAATTATTTATGAGACTTTTTTGACATTTCATAATTTTGTAGGACCGTGAAGATTTTTTTTTTTAAAAAAAAGATCCGCATCGAGATACCCATGCGCCATGCCGATTCCCTCCTTCCCCCACCCGTGATTCCAAAATATATATATATATTTTTTGACCAGCCATGATTCCAAGATGAGAAAGTTCTTGCATTATCCATTTATATATATATATATATATATATATATATATATATATATATATTTTAATATTCAATGAGTGAATTAAACTAAGGGTCAAGGTGTAGATTTGCCAACCAACTATTACCTGAAGAGCGTCTAGGCCAAATAACTATTGAGTGGACCAAAATTGCCAATCAACAATTAAAAAGTGAAAAAAAAAAAAAAACAATTTAGAGCAGATTCGCCCACGAACTATTACCCCATTATTGTCTTAGTGTCTCAGTCTTCCATTGACTATTATAGTGTCAGCGACGTCGGCATTTCCAAAGCTTTTATTGTTGCTGGGTGTTCCACTCACCCTCTTGAACTCATCCAGTAGTCCACAACGTTCGACTGACATGCACCTTGCACCCTGATTCCATCCCTCCGATGCCACAAGCAGTAACCGCTGCTGCCGCAATGCCTGCTCCTATGGGTCCCATCTCTATTGGTGTTTTCCTTTTCTAACAAGAAGGCTTAACCGCTCTTTTCTCCAGCGTTTCCGCCACCATCCTATACTAGTGCGTCATATTTTAACTTAATTGTGATAGTTGTTTTTTTTAAATAGTTATTTGGTGTGTTTTTTTTCACTTTTAATAGTTATTTGGTGTTTTTTTTTTCTTTTTAATTGTTGATTGGTAATTTTAGTCCCCTCAATAGTTATTTGGCCCAAACACTCCTCGGATAATAGTTGGTTGGCAAATATGGACCTTCACCTTTAAACTAATAATGTGTCACCAAAGGTATCTAATTTTACTGCTGGCCTCGTGTTGCAATTCCATACTTTAATACGAGACGACTATCTTTCTTTCTTCCGTTAAATCTGCCACACTACACATTATATAATTTGTCGCAACCCAACAACCCCGTTCAGTTCTTGACGAAATTGACATCAGTGACCTCGGAGATGGCATATTAAAAAACCGATATTGATTTATTTGGTGTCTTTCATTTTGTCCCAACTAGTATTTTCAATACCTCATCCATTTAATTATGGTTTTGAAAAACTGGAGAAAAATCTTTCATTGAGAATCTTATTAACTAGTAAGAAGTTTATACATTTCCGTATGAACAAAATACCGGTACACTATAAATGCTACTGTACTATACACACAATACACCATATTTTCATTGAAAATCTTATTAGTAACAAGTTGATACATACATTTAATGGTTATTCTCGCTGTTAAATTTCTTAATTGAGACCTTTTCCCCCCAAGTCTTCTCAATAATTTTCCGTTTTGTTTTGGAGATCTCTTAGAGTGAAGGTTGGAACTCACCTACCAAGATTTTGTCCTTTTTTCCCCTGGTTAACTAACTACTTGTTCTCCTTTTCACAATTAAGAAGCAGATATGATCTTGTTACTATCAAGGTCCTTAACACTTTTTCATAGTTGAGAATGATAAAAAATAGTAGTGATAATATCATATCTTATTAAAAAAAAAACAGTTCAGTGAAAATATATTTGCCTTCTTATTTTTCCCTTTTGAATTGGGTAGTTTTACCGTTATAAATTTTGAGAGAAAAATTATTCCACTCGTTCCTTTAATTTACCTCAATTTTGAAATTTTATTTTATTTATGATATGTCCTTAATTATTAGTTGTTCTGACAATTTTTATAAAATTTATATTTCTAAAAATGTAATGGGGTTAAATGAAACAAAAATATTAAAGTGTAGTAAATTCTATAAATAAAAATGAATGATTTACGCTCGAACATGAATTTCTATAACGCATCAAATTATATAGGCACAATTTAAATAAAATAAACCTGATTTAAAATTTTAAAAAATTACTCTCAAGACTTTTCTTTTTCGACCTCAAACTCTAAAGACTCGAGACTAGTCTCCCCCCTCCCCCCCAAATTTTAAATTCAGCATGAGGGGGAATGGAATGGAGAGTCTGGTTCTTCTCCTTATCATCTCTCTACCCATTTCTCATCATCTCTCAATTTTGATCGTCGAAATCTTAATCCGACGGTTCTCAACAATTTTTTTAAAACCACGTGTAATAATTTTTACCACTCGCGGTTTTAAAAAAATTATTCAGGACCTTTAGATTAAAATTTCGACGGTCAGAATCCAACGGTAAAAGATATTGAGAAACTTGCTCATGAGAATCCTCTCCCGTGGAATGGAGCTATAAAATCGCGAAACGAGCACCGCTTACCCTCGCGCCTTTCGGTTATCTCTCGTTTCACTATCAAACCATCAAGCTAATCCTTTCTCCCTTACCTCAGAAAACGGAAGCAGAACCGTAACAATGTCGGCGAACTCCACCTCACCCGCCACGGCCGACTCAACCCCCAACCCTAACCCTGCCTCTCAACCCTCAATGTATCTCCAAGACCCCGAAGAACTTCAGAGAGTCTTTAAACGCTTCGACGTCGACGGCGACGGCAAGATCTCCATCAACGAGTTGGATAACGTGCTCAGGACCCTCGGATCAGGTGTGCCTCCGGAGGAGCTCAGACGTGTCATGGACGACCTTGACATCGATCACGACGGATTCATTGACTTCAAGGAGTTCTCCCAATTTTGTCGCTCCGACACCGCGGACGGTGGTGCCTCCGAGCTCCGCGATGCCTTTAACCTCTACGATCATGATAAGAACGGCCAAATCTCCGCTACCGAGCTCCATATGGTGTTAAATCGATTGGGATTAAAGTGCACCGTCGAGGAATGTCGCGTCATGATCAAATCGGTTGATTCCGATGGCGACGGCAACGTCAACTTCGAGGAGTTCAAAACGATGATGACCAACAAACCTGTGAATGGCTCCATCCAGTAGATTTGCATTTTCAATTTACATATCCTTCTAGTTTTAGGCACCACAGTTTATAACCATCTCCGGATCCAAAATCTGCATCTCGTCCGCCGTTGAAGTATGTTCTCTCCTGCCTTGCCTTTTTAATTTTTAGGTTTCTTGTGACTACTTGGCTTTTAGTTTCCGTTAATCGAATAATTTTATGATCGAATGGCCGAATGCTGAACTCAAACTTTGCGTAGACCAAACGAAAACGTCGATCGCACACTCCTTACGGATTTGGTTTGCCAAACGCGTCATTTCGTTGATAAATGGTTTAGAATTTGTCTTGTGACTTGTGATCCCTATTTATCCGTTAGATTTTTTCAAGCTCTCAACGACGATTAAAGAATTTACAAATGTTCAATCCGTGGAGTTTCCTACTTTCTTAAGTTTTTTTACCCTGTCAATTCTGGTTGCCTTTGAGCTTAGAGGGGAATGATTCAAAGTTCAAACGAGGACTTTAATAATCTTGCACTATCAGAAAGAATTTGGCAGGTGAGTAGTTGAAAAATGAAGAGGGGTCCGTTTTCAGAAATTTATTCATTTATTGATGGAAAGTAGTTCCATGCGAGTAGCTGACGAGGCGTGGAAAAGTCTTGCACGACGTTGTGTAAAAGGATAAAAAGGTAAGGATGAATTAATAGAACGTGAGTCACAAACAAGAATTATTTTGTTCCCTCAAAAGGGTATTGTATTAATATTGCAAAGCGATACACTACATGAAAATTTGACCAAAAAGATACGCTACATGAAAATAAAATGAATAAAGAATTATATCCAAAAAAAAAAAAGAATAAAGAATATAAGCAAAGTTAAATCAAATATAACAGAACAAATCAAATACAAGGAAAACCAATCACCACACATTGAATAGTTGGGAATAAAAGTAGACTTATTGATCACACTGGTTTTCTAGACATGTAAGGTTAGAAATGATATGAAAGAATGTGTTGATTGCAAAATCTGCCCTATAAGACATACCTCCTTATAAGCATCACCTGCAATTAGAGCTATCATGAATAACACTCTTTCTCTTTTGTTCAAACAAATATGGTGATGTCGCCCACACACCGAACGATACCTCTTGATGCTACCTAAAAATGGACGTCTAATAGGTAAAGTATATGGTAGCAGCGACTATTGACAAACCCTTTCCCCCAAGAGTGCGAATCTAAGCCAATAGGTGAGCATCAGATCTGTTAATGTTTGAACAATCATTCAACCAAAAGGAGTCATAATTAAATCCTACAGATCTATTTATTATTTGAGAAACCGAGAACATTACCACTAACCACACCACAAAAAAAAAAAAAGGGACAGATGTCCCCTCCCTCGACGTAGACCGCTGGGAAGGGAGACGCCATAACGGTAGCTTGTACAAAGATAAGGAAGAGAGCTCTCACCACCTCAAGAAAGATCTGGAGTGGGAGAAGAAAAGCTCGCCCTAAAAGCGAGAGAAGACCACAATCAACATAAAATCAGAGAGAGGAGGCCGTAACGGGGAGATTCGAGCTTTGATCTACCTTTCTGATGCGGCTATGGTTGAGAATGAGGCTCACCAGCTTCATGTGCTCTTGGTAGAAATGGGAGTGAGTGAGAGACACAGAGAGTAAAGTTCGATCGTAACTACACGTTACCAAACCCTTTTTGTTCTTGTTGGTGAATGAGGATGGAAAAGTCTCGCCATGTACTCTTACCTATCCATTAATGATGAGGAGTGAGGACCAGAAAGTCGTGCTATATTGAAACTTGCTTCCTTTCGAACTATTCAAGTGAGTTACGAGGTCAGTTAGCTATAAAGCCATTTTCCTTCTTGGCTCTTCAATTTTTGATGATCGAATATGAAATAGCACCTAACGACCTAACATATGTCTAACAACTCTGTCATGAAGTTAACAGAAAATTCGTAGTTGTCCTGAACAAAAACAGAGACATATACGATAACTCTTGGGTAGTTAGTGCTAGATCCACTAGGGAGCCGTTAAAATGAACTGTATGTAATTTAACCATGGCTTGCTTTAGATCAACAAGAAAAATTGACTTCTAATTAATATGGTTTTTGATGGCTTTTTTCATTGAAGTGCTTATTTAAAAAAGGCAACTCAAATAGACAAAATGACCGTATTGTGCTTCTGCCAATAAAAGCCATTTTTAGGATGGTTGAACGCCATTTGTTTGCGATAGTTTTTTAAGCGGGAATGTGCGATTGCGTGGCCCAAATATAAGATTGACTGCTTGTGTTTAGTTAAGCATTTTGACAATTGAGGTGCTTAAACTCATAAGCCACAATCTCCTGCTTCTTGCCACAATCAAGTACGGTGTCATAAGAGACTGTAGGTATGCTAAAAGTATGTGGCTTTTCTTAATTAAACATAGGTACGTTTCTCATTTTTTCTCTTATAATTTGTGGGATTGGTTTTCAATTTTAAATTCTAGGTTGGGAAAATGTGGGAAGGGTGTTGGGTGTTATTTTTTGGGGTTGCTATTTGAAAGCTGTGGGGTTGAAGAAACCAATGTATTTTCGATTGTAATTTTATTAAGCCTTCTAATCCTGCTGTTGCCTTATCTATGATTTGGTCTAGATTTGTTGCTCTTGATGATTTTTTAGGCTTGGAGCGTCAAGCAAGTTGTGGTCTAAGTCTGGCTTGGGAAAAATTAAACCCCCACATGGCTTGGTGGTGAAGGAATTAAATGACAAATTCCCATTGACTACATTGATTAAAGCCACATATTCCCGCACGGTAAATTTAACTGCACAGAAAACGGTCGTTTGGTTTACTAACGGTAAGTAGATTTTTTGTACCACTTTTTTAACCATATAGTTACTTTTGCATCCAAAAAAAGTATATGGTATTGGGCGCTTTTGAGAGTAAAGCACATATGTATTTTTGCACATTTACCCTTATATATATATATATATAAAAGTAAGGTGTCATTTAAATTTTTATCAACTCCAATTGCCCGTTCTCTCTCTTCCTTCTCACATGTTGCCAGTGCCTTCACCGCCTCTTCCTTTTCACACTGTTGCCAAGTTCTTGGGCTCAATTTTTGATATGTATGAGTGTTTTATTTCTCAATCAAACCTTTCTTTCTATAAATCTGGAATGATACCCAATCATCAAGCTGTCATAACATAAAAGGAAAATTAGAATAGAAGTTGCAATGGGGTAGAGAGATATAGATACCCTCAGGTCGTTGTTCTTGCGAGTAGAGCGAAAAACATTGACAATGCCATATTCAATTTTTTTGCAGTTCTTCCATTACTATTGTTGACTAGATTTAACTTTAAACAATTAAAGCAACGATGAGAGAGAGGCGATGAAAGGCTTGGGTGGTTGAGGGAGGATGAAAGAGAGAAGGAAGAGGTGTGAGAGACGAGGAGGAAGATGTAAGAGGGAGGGGTTTATGAAGCAGACACGGGTTGGATAAATTACTTTAAAAATACTAATATTTCCATATGCCTTAGGACATGTTTAGCAAAGCAGTGAGAAGCTAAAAAAGTAGAGTGAGAAGTTTAAAAAGCCCATCAGATTTGAAAATGTTGATTTTGTGCCTGTTTGGCAAAGCACTCAAAGCTGAAATAAGTGCATTGGAAGTCCATTGAAAGCAGAAGCAAGAAATTTTTCTGTTTGAGATGGCTTTGAATTTCAGTGGGCTTTAGGTTCTGAAGTTACTTTAAGGATGAAGCTACCCTTGAGTAACTTATTGTCCCATTAAAAGCTAACCTGTTTTTTTAAGACCATTTTGCCCCTAAAAAAACTTCTCTCAGAATATCCATTCTCTCTCCTTCATCTTCCTTCGCCTGCCTCAATTACTACCTCCTGTCATCATCAATTACTACCTCCCATTAATTTCTCAACCTGCTATCCTCAACAAATTCAAATTCCCCCACCTGCCATTCAAACGCCCTTCAATTCGCCCTTACTGCCATACGCCCTTCAATTCGAAATTCGATAATTGTGCTGTAAATTTTTTTATGGTAATGTTACTACTTTATTTGGTAAATTTATATTTATTTTTAATTTTTATCCCAAATTATCACATTTTGTACACCATATATTTTATATATATATATATATATATATATATATATATATATATATATATATATATATATATGAATTTGATTCATGCCATTTTCTGTCATTTTCCATCTCATCTACTTTTTAAAAGCTATGCCAAACACATGCCCATTAGAAACAAAAGCCACTTCTGTCACCACTATCCCAAACACAAATCACATTAAAAAAAGTCCATCAGAAAATAAGTCCATTAAAAAAAGTCTATAAAAAACAAAAGCAACTTATCTCAAAGCTATCCCAAACAGACCCTTTGTCTATTTGGCAAAGCATCATCCGGTGATGGACTTCCATAAAAAAGTGGCTTTTGTGTTGAAGCCACCTCCTCGAGCTTCACCGTCACAAAGTGGTCTCTATCACCAAAAAGGATCGTTGGAGCAACTCACACGACCTAGCTGTCTCTGCCCTCACGCCCTACTAGCAACTCGCAGGAACGTTTTGTTCTTCAGCTTCTCCCCATCTCCACCCTTACACCCTCATGCCCCACGCAAAGACGATTTTTGGGAAATGTCGTGCTTCTCTCCTCTGGTGTTTTTCAAAATCTCTCCTCTCCTCTCCTCTTCAATTAATTTCAACCTCTCTGTGATTAATTAACCATTGCAAAACTCACAACCTTAAAAACAAAGAAAATTCGTAAAACAAAGTATCCCAATTATAAAAGATAACAAATTTTAGCTGAAAACCAGGTGGTGAAAAATCGAAGGATGAGCTTAGAAACCACGGAAAATATTAGGAGGTTGCCTGATTGAAGAGAGGGAAACGGAAAGGGGAATCAAAGATGAAATACACTCACTCTATTCTGCAAGTTACTTTTTTTTTCTTTGGGTTCTCACTCATGGACTTCTTGTCTGCAAGTCTGCCCAACAGCCCAAGGTAGACTAATTAAAGCGACTTTTTCAGTGTCGTATATTGGCTAGCTCAAACAAATTGCAATAAATATTTTTTTTTATGTCTTATCAGAAAAAATTAAAATAAAAACCGAAATTATCACATAACACACACATATAATATGCGACATTTAATAAAATTCATACGCTTTTTAGTCATTTCTTATCTCAATTGACTTTTCATACGGTATGTTAAACAAGTGTTGATTAAGAAAAAAGTTACTTCTCTTACTATTATTCTAAACACAAATCACATCAATAATATGACTTTTAGAAAAAAACCTATCAACAAAAAAATCACTTTCATCACCGTTATCCCAATCGAGTTCTTAGTCTCCACCACTACGTGTGTTCTCTCTTCCACCCCCAAGCCCCAGTCCACTCCCCACCACTACCACCTTTGTTCTCTCCTCCGCCCCGAGTTAACGGCTTCCACGAATCCCTTTATTGTTCAGAGCCGTATTCCACTTCCCTTAAAATGTCATTGTATTATTTGAGAAGATGTGGATTATGGAGTCCGCATCCCTTCAAATGTTTCTGATTCTTACTTTTTTTTTTTTAAAAAAAATGTGGAGGTTTATATTTACTTTTTGCCATTTCTCTCAAATATGTATGATAACACGTGGGTGTAAGACAAGTTTTTCATTAAAAAGAAAGATACAAAAAAAAAAAAATTGTCGAAGTCTACATAAAACTATATTTTATCTCAACGAGTTAAAAGTCTCACATACACTTTCATAAATAGATAATCCATATATATATAATTTTAACAAGCCATTTAATCTGACTAAAATAATGGGACTAGAATTGTCTTTTTCCAATGGTTCAACTCCAATCCAAAGGCCGAACTTCGAACATCCCAAAAAAAACACAAATGTAAGGCCGAAAGCCTTTTAGTTGTCGGGCACATCTACAAAAACTAACAGAAGAAAAAACCTCCATGCACACACATATGTGGTCTGATTGTCTGATTCGTTAAAGTTCAAACAAAAATGTCTGACTCGATCTCCAAAATATATCTGGTCTGGTTCAATCCCTTTACTTACGGGCTTTGAATTGGAGTTCATGTCACGGCTGTTTAAACCTCAAAATCATTATGAAATTAGAAGTCAATGTGTTGTAAATGGAGCTGCTGATTTGGTAGGATTGCCTTCTTTATGAGAATGAGCATTTGCATTTAAATTCAGATTGGTTTAGGCCCGTTGAGTCATTAAGAAAAGAGAATCACCTGTGATATCGATACACACGCAAGAAAATAAGAAGTCATATGTGTGTTTTGAGGAGGAACGATTGTTTTGGTAAATAAAATAACCAAAACATCTCATTCCCCCCAATCAATTTTTCCTCTAAAACTGCGGTTTTGGTATAAGCCACCTCAAAACTCTTTCTCCGCAATATGGTTTAGAGGTGGAAAATCATAATTTTCTATAGGGATTTTCGTTTGTCATATCACTTAATATAAGTTTATGTCAAGTCACCCTAAAACTATGTCGTTTTGGGATTAGTGGAATTAATGAACCCTCAAAACGACGTAGTTTTAGGGTTAGAGAATTAATAAAGGATCTTTTGGTAAAATTCATATAAAAAATACAAAAATATCATTCATTAATTCTCTTAACTCCCAAAACGACATAGTTTTGGGGTGGCATGACATAATTTTATGTCAAGTGACATGACAAACGATAAACCCTTTTCTAAAAGCTATTTTTAAGTTATTCTCTAACATATATGTATTCTCTAAAAATCACTTTCATCACTTTTCTCCATAAGCGAATACACCGAGGCAAACAAGAAAAACTGAAAGAAAGTCAAGAAAGTCACGTTCAGCAATTGGTGAACCATTAAACACCGCAAGATTAGAATCCAAACTCATCTGAATTTTTTCTTGGTAATACAAACCCATCTTAATTTATTACTTATCAATTTATCATAGCAACGGCAACTACCCACTGACATGATGTGATCACATCTAAACACTTACTTATTACCCAAAGGTTCTATAATTTGGTATCATTACCCTCCCACATTTTACAACCACCTCCACCGTAGCCACTGTTATGATCTAAACTAAACCAGATGCGATCGCAGCCAGTCTTGGGCAAAAGTGAATAAAGCCGTCAATACCCAATGAGAAAAGGCCACGTCATCATAAAACTGCCCACATCCAAAACGGAGGTGACAGGTGGAACAATGTTATTGGACCTTCTTTGAAATTCGGTGCAACCATGGCCGCTTCCTACAATTTATAGTTGATGACACCCACAAGAATGGACACCACCAAGGACCGGTCATCATGTCGTTATCTTTGGTTTCACATGTAAACTTCTCGATACCCTCCAAAAACAGAGCCAAACAAATATTGTGATTCCCTGTGCCCCTTGTTTTACTAGCTAACCACTTCAGCATATCCTTCAAGCTCAAGATTTTTCATCTTCTTCATTAGCCTTGTCGCTATTGAACTGCTTTGAATTGAAAGATCTATATTTATGGCAGATGCATTTGATGAGTATTGTGATTTGCTGTTCAAAGCTGTTCTGATTGGTGACTCTGGAGTTGGGAAATCAAATCTGCTGTCCAGGTTTGCAAAAGATGAATTCCGATTGGATTCCAAGCCCACTATTGGAGTGGAATTCGCCTACCGTAATGTCAAGGTCGGAGATAAACTCATCAAAGCTCAGATATGGGACACTGCCGGCCAAGAAAGGTAACTCTTCTTTTTCACATGTTTCAATGGCAACTCTTTCACCACCACTGTTGTTACTTTTTCTTTCCTTTTTTCTCCTCCCGGTTTGAATCTTATCCCATGGCTTGTTTCCGTGGCGAAGCAATGTAGAACTCTATGGTTTCTTTTAAGCTCTTTTTAACGAAAAAAATCTGATCGCAGTAAGAACCCACACCACTTTTTAGCTTCTTTAATTGTAAGGGTAGGTTTTCCCAGGATGGTATGAAAGTGGGCGTCCACTGTGTTTTGTTCATCCGAAAGGCAATGGATACAGTTTATTTTGCTGGTTATCTGGGACCAGAGGGAGAAAGAAATAAGAAAAGTGATAGAGCTTTGACACTGTAGAATCCTTCCGTGATGAACTCTAGGATCTGATCACGTAAAAGGTTAAGTGGGAAAAGTCCATTCTGGTGGGACCCTGAAGACACCGAGATTAAGGATTCTTAGATATTCTAGACATTTTGTTGCTTGATGCAGAAACATTTTTATGAAATGAACAGTGCATGCCATTGAACTGTCAGAGACGTGTTCTCTATACATCAGTAACCAGGCACTCGATTTAATTAAATTTCACCAAAATTGTCTGTCTGTAGCGCATGCTTCATGTGACTTGTAACCAAAGATGTAATTTTGGACGATAATGTCAGATTTTATAATCATTTTGGAAGCATTAAAGAAAAATAGAAAAGAATCTTATCAATAGAGTCACTCATTTGTGAGCACAATAGCTTTCCGCACTTTCTCTTTTTGCATCTGTTTTTTAAGTTCACATGCAATCTTGGTAGCGTAAATATAGGGCGAAGTGGGCCAGGTCATGATTACTCGATGCTCGAGAAAGTGCGTGGAGAAAAATAAACGGGAATGTTTGAGTTGAATTTGCGTAAACCAAATGAAACACTACTAGTATTCATTAGCTGTTAATTATTAATTATCAGAAACTCCCGCACTGTAAGAGAACTGGGGCTCCAGCTCTACAAACAGAAAAGCTAAATACTAGTGAGGTAGTCAGTCATAATGTTAGAGCGAGTCGGAGAAAAATGCATGTGAAGTTGGTTGGCGTATCACGTTGTCCCCAGCCCTACAACCAATCAACTTCTAACAACTTGTATAAGCGAGATCTTATGGTAGTATAATCCAAACACGTCACAGTCCCAAAAACCTGATTTCTTCTATGTATCCTGTAAAATGCAGAGCGCATACATAATAATTACTTTGGTTTGAAGAACAAGTTTGAGTGGGTACTGGTTTGTGTGTGGCAGGTTTAGAGCCATAACAAGCTCGTACTACAGGGGAGCATTGGGAGCATTGCTGGTGTATGACATAAGCAGGAGATCAAGCTATGAGAGTGTAAGAAAGTGGTTATGGGAGCTCAGAGAATTTGGGAACGAAGACATGGTAGTTATTCTGGTGGGAAACAAGTGCGATTTGGAGCAGTCGAGAGAAGTTGAGAAAGAAGAGGGCAAAGGATTTGCAGAGACAGAAGGGCTGTGTTTCATGGAAACCTCTGCTTTGCACAATGTGAATGTTGAGGATGCTTTCTTACAAATGATTACTAAGATCCATGATGTCACCAGCCACAAAAGTTTGGAACTCAAAACCAACGGCACAACCATTGATATTCCAAATGGGAAGCAGATCACTGTGGTCGATGAGGTTACAACAACCAAGCAATCTAATTGCTGTTATGGTTCGAGTTGAGAGCTCTGCATTTACAAAATATTTCGGGATTTTGCATGTCTCGTGGAGTCTTCAATTCAATACTTAACCTTCCTTCTTTCCCATTTCTCTTGCCAATTTGCCTTCTCTGCCATTCATGATTACTTTTTTCTCTTATAAATGATGTACTGATGACCCAATCACAGAATGTAAATGCAGGTTTTTCCATGATATATACATATTGTTTTGCTATTAAATGAGCAGCAGCATCGGAGAGCACATCTCAATACTCTGAAAATGCCTGGGCGAGAAACTCCTTTTTTTTGCTAAATTTTTTGTCAAGGTGATAAGATTCTTAAAAATCTAAAAATTATTACAACAAAAGTTAAATGGAAAGTATGATGTTGTCTGTACCCAGATGGCACCGAACTTCTGTTAATATATTATTTTAAACATAGATTCATGGTAAACTGGAATTAGCCCCAGGCATGAGTGCAAAACTGGAGGAATGGGCTTCCACTCTGCCTCCAAAAATTTCTATTGGGCTCGAGAAACCTGAATCAGGTTATCCATGGAGAAGTTTGGGCCCAATATGAACTTGAGTTGGGCCTATGTGGTCTTCCAAGAATTTTCTGGGCTGCTTCCTGCCACTGTTTTATATCTCCCATCCATGTTCTCTTCTCTTCTGCAAAACCATCTAGATACCCCATTTACCCAAAAAAAAAAAAAACCATCTAGATACCCAGGCGGGTTGCCACGAAGACTTCCTTAATTATGTTTTTAACGTTCTTGTTATTCTTTTTTTTGGGCATAAAATAGTGAATTATTTAACAATTTATTAACAAAAGTGGTTTATTTAAAAAAATCACACAAATTTTAAAAAATTATTTTTAAATTGAATTTTAGAATGCTCATTGTATTTCTATTATGATTTTTAAATATTTTATTTGATTTTTTCCTACTAGTTTTTCATATAATACTAATTTTTCAAAAAATTAATTATTGCGAAAAATATTTTTGACAAACATCGGGGAAGACAACTTCATTACCTGAGCTAAATTATCCATAGAGGACAATATTCAGATAAAAAAATAGAGTTCAATATGATTTTTCTGGAAAAAAAAAAAAAGTGATCTTGCTGCGCCCAAAATGATGTTGGCATTTGCAGTGAGCACTGGGCGGGGCCAAGAAGGGAGTATCGCGGCCGCCGGAGTGGGCTGCCTTCGAAAATAGTCGATTCGCAACAAGGCACAATATCTTTCAAGGTGACGGCGATGTGGAATACAAGGTATGCTATCCCCAAATCCCCTCCTCTCCTCACAGTATCTACCTGCCTCGTTTGCTTGACTTGTTCTCAAAATCTGAGATTCTATTCACATTCTCAACGGCAATCTGCGAGGAAAACTTATGGTTTTGATAATGTCGCTGATGCTTTAGCTTCATTCAATACCATGATCGACCTCCGTCCTCCTCCCCCCATTCTGGAATTCGACAAGATTTTAGGAGCGATTGTAAGGATGAAACATTATCCCACTGTTATTTCACTTGTTCGACTAGTAGAGCTAAGGAGAGTGATGCCTTCCATTGCCACTTTCAGCATCTTGATAAACTGTTTCTGCCATATGGACCAAATAGGTTTCGCTTTCTCCGTAATGGCAAAGATTCTTAAGAAGGGTTATCAACTCAATATGATAACTTTGAATACATTACTTAAAGGATTTTGTATTAACGGCAAGGTCTCAAAGGCACTAGACTTTCACGAGGATCTAACGGCAAGAGGATATCGGTCTGATGAATATACTTATGGCATCTTAATCAATGGATTATGTATAACTGGACGAACAGGAGCTGCCATCGAATTGCTTCAAAAGATAGAGAAACAATCACTTAAGCCTAATATAGTTATGTACAGCACAATCCTTGATCGCCTGTGTAAAGATGGACTTGTAAATGATGCTCACAAGTTGGCTTCTGAAATGATTCTCAAGGGAATTTTCCTTGATATTATTTGCTACAATTCTTTGATTTTTGGTTTTTGCAATGTGAGACAGTGGGAAAATGTGAACCAATTGCTGAATGACATGGTAATGAAAAACATCAACCCGGATGTGTATACTTTTAATATATTGCTTGATGTATTATGTAAACAAGGCAGGTTTGTACAAGTTCAAGGTATGTTTGGCATGATGATGAAAAGAGGCGTGAAACCTGATGTATTTACTTACAGCGTTTTAATAGATGTGTGTTGTTCAAGCAATGACGTTGACCAGGCAAAAGAATTATTTGATGGGATGGTCAACAGAGGCCTAGTTCCGGACATTCAGAATTACAATGTCTTGATTAATGGATATTGCAATATTGACAAGATTAATGAAGCCATGAGTCTCTTGAAAGAGATGCGCCACAAAAATCTGGTTCCTAGTATTGTAACTTATAATTCTCTTGTTAGGGGCTTGTGCAAATTAGGGAGAATGTCAGCTGCACGGGAGCTTTTAGTTGAGATGCATGATAGGGGTCAGCCTGCTGATGTAGTGACTTTCAATATCCTGCTAGACACTTTTTGCAAAACCCAACATATTGACAAGGCTATTGCTCTTTTTCACCAACTAATCATCCAAGGAATCTGGCCTGATTTGGATGAGGTACTCAATTATGATTGGCGGAAAGGTGGAAGATTGAGTTGGCCAGAAACAAAAATAGGAGGTGGAATATTGAAGACTGTAGAAGAAATTTTTCAGAATCTTTTGATTAAAGGCTGTCGTCCTAATGTCAAAACATACACTATTATGATTAGTGGACTTTGTAGGGATGGTCTGCTTGATGAAGCTGTGTCCTTGCTTTCCAAAATGGAAGGCAACGATTGCCTCCCTGACATTGTTACTTTCGGTACAATTATAAGTGCCTTGCTAAAGAACAATGAGACTGGTAAGGCAGAGGAACTTCATCAGGAAATGATCGCTAGAGGCCTGATAAGATGATGAAAATCATAGGCTCCCATGAATCAGACTGAAGATGTTTTCTTCTCTGTGCAGTATTTGCTCAGTCTGGGCAACCTCCCTCCCTCCACTTTTTGGCACGGTCTCTCTCTGGTATGCATTTTTCTCTTCTGCTATGCTTACAAGTGTTGTCTATGCCAATTTCCAAACACAATCTTTGATTTAATGATTATTCTCGTGTCCCTCATGTTTACTTTGGTAGTTATTTCCGGTTTTTATCAGATGATTGATTGATATTCAGACTTTTGGGGATAGAATTATCGTGATACAAGTTGGTTCATGCTGTTTGTGTCCAGACTCACATCATTCTAAGTAAGTTTTACATCGCTAATTTCCTTTCTCTTTTATGTAGAATCATATTTTGGCTAAATCTGGAATAAATTCATGAGAACACCTACAAGTTCCCAAGTGATATTTTAATTTCTTCACTTTTAGGAATGCTGACTTCCTTTTTGTTGGTGCTACTTACTAGTAATTGGGACATTTTCAAAACTCGTTTGTATCAGGTTACTTGATATTTCATTGATGGACCTCCAAGAGATTGATTCTCTAGCCTCATGGACCTTGTTGAGGTGATTTAAAGTTTTAGTGAATCTAAACAATACCCAGTAGGATCTTTTTATAATTCAAAGTTGTGTGTTGAATAAATTACTGGCATTCCTAGAGATTACTGCTGGAGAACAGTCCAAAACAGTCCCGGACTACATGAACAAGGAGGCAACCATAAGTGGGAAGCTTTCATGAGGCTTTTGCCTATCAACAACTTAACCCTCCAGATAGCAGGAATTAAAGCCACCAAGTGAGGATGATGGCAGTGCTTTGTGCTATCGGACCATGTCAGCAAATGGAGAATTCACTATGAGATCCGCATATGAACTACTGATGAAGGAGGAATGGCAGCAGGAAGATGGCACGTGATATAGTGGGGAAATGGCCTGAGGCGCAATGGGTGAGTGTTCCTCAGTCTTACAATTAAAGGAAGACTTCTGGCCAATGTAGAGTGATGTCATCAGCCTATGATAGAAAACAGAGCCTGCAGGATTTGTGGTGAGGCAGATGAAGATGAGGAACACGAGTTGAGAGGATGTGAATGAGCATAGAGAGTCTGGAGGCATGTGGTCCAGAGAGAAGTGTAGTTTCTGTCTAAAAACCTTGGGAAGAATGGTTTAAATTCAACTTGAGATCCAAGAATGTAGGGTATGGGCAGAGAACGAAGTGGTCGATTATGTTTGGCGTCACTTGCTGGAAATTTTGAAATGCCAGAAAGAGGCGTGTTTGTTGATGAGAACATTAGCTCAGACTAATAGAATCTTTTTGTCATATTCTTGCTTGTATATGAATTTGTGCATCTGACTATGATTTTCTTTTTTTTGGGCACTATAGTAGGAAGAATATACACTGAACTGTTTGATTTTCATGCATCAATTGTATATCTATCAAGCACTCAGATTTGTGAAATTGACTATTTATAAAGTTTGTTGCTTGGAGTGATATTTGATGGTATTATGATTTTTCTGCGACTCCCTAGTTTATCTTGAAGCAATGTAAACGACAGAGGCAGCGAGCGAGCAACAGTTGTGATTGCATGCGTTCATTTTCTTTTGTTGTTTTTTTGACCTGAGGGAATTGTATCTGGTGTCACTAGATGGTATGGTGTCTGACCGTTCATTTCAACTTGAAGCGATGGAATCGGAAAGGTCGGAATAAGGCTCTACTAGAATGGTGATGGTGCTGTGAATCAATCAAGTGTTCCGCCACGGTGGTTGATGGAGAGGAGGTTGCTCCGATAACATTATTATACGGAAAGGATCAAGCACCCACAGATTTACATCGAGGATGTCAAAAATAAATATTCTTTTTTAATTAGATACCAGATGATAATAAAAAAAATAATATCTTATTATTATTATTATTATTTTGATGCACATAGAATATCTTATTATTTTTAAGTTTGGGTACTTTGTATTTCTAAATGGAAAAATGAATTATTTTAATTTTTCAATTATATATTATATAAAACTTAACGAAACTGCATTATTTTATTTCTTGTGAATCACACAGCAGGATATCAAAGATATAAAAACACAATCTATTTATTCTTAAAGATATGAATTGTAGGATATTTTAATCTTCGGTATAAAAACACAATCTATTTATTCTTAAAGATATGAATTATACATATCAAAGAATGAAAATGGAAATTTGTTAAAATAAAAACTTTTTTTTAACCAATAGGAGAATAATCATTGCCTCTTATTTGGTAAACATGAGATCTGGCACTTTGGAAAACTAAAAATTTTATAATGGGATGGCTTAGTATGGTTAAACCCACCCCCCCCCCCCCCCCCCCCCCAAAAAAAAAAAAAAGACAACTACTACTTAAGTGGATGTGAGTAGTTGGAGCTTTCGTCACCTAAGCTAATAATTGATGATTAGAAAATCAACTCTGTATGTATTTTAATTGGAATGGGTCCATCTTTTTTCTTATGTAATATTTTTATCTTATATCATTTTCATTGTGAAAATGTGTTTTTGGGCTGTGTTTTCCAAGAACTCAATATTATGAAGTTGAAATTTTTATCATCTCATGTTTGATGGCTATGAAATCTCAACTGTTACGATGCAAGTGCCGATTTGCTTGCTTGTTCGACCAAAACAAAGAATCTTGTTACTTTAGTTCTTGTGGGTTGATATTTTCATATTTTGTGAGGAATCTATTACGATATGATCCAACAGCTGGCTGCAATTCTGCATTGCGCGGCTGAGAAGACAAGTTTTCCTTTTTTCCCCACACTCTCAGAAGCTGTTCATTTGACTAAAATGCCTTTTCAGAGTGAGTGGGGTTGGTAAAGAATGAGATAAGTTGTCACAATCAAACAAGATTCACATACAATTCAAAGCTGAGAAATTTTTCCAATTCCCACGCTCACTAGCTCAAGCGACAAGCAGCACAGTTTTCAGTGTCGAATCCTTCTCTGCTCAAAACTTCTGACCAACAAAATTGAGAGACATTGATTACACCAATTCAAAAGAATGTAATACAAACAAATTGTACTTACAATACAACCTTGATAAACAATGGCTTCACTGTGGACTGTTGAAAAGGAAAAAAGAGGAAAAACTGGAGTGAAAAGAATCACAACCTTGAATGAGAATGTAAGAGGGGTCATGGCCTTCAACTTCAACCAATCACTTCTTCACTCTTTCAAATACTCTACAACTTGTCTTCCACTTTTTGCTGTAGATTGAACAATTTGTTAGCTGTATAATTATTTATTGGTATTCTATCCAGCTGGGTTTTGAGCAATTCGTGATGCCTGAGCCTTTTCATGTGCTCCACTTGATCTTTGCACTTGTGAACTAATAATTGGCTTCTGCAATGGCTTCAGAGCTGCCATTATTTCGGCAAAGCTTGGTCTCAACCTTGGATCTCTATCACCATAAAGAAACCACATTCAGTAAACAAGAAATCATGGTTTTGAGTCTTTATTCTGAACCATTAAATCATTAGCAATTAGGATATCCGCAATTAATAATCAGACATCAACAGTTTAATACGGAAGGATGATATGAATAAAACTACACTCACGTCTGCCAGCATTTTCTGATAATATCAGCGATGGCAGGGTCCATATCATCTGGGATTTCGAGTCGGCGATGTTGGAAACCGACGGCACCGACCACTTGCATTGGATTCATTCCTCCCCAGGGTTGCTGCATCGTAGAGAGCTCCCATAATATGACCCCAAAACTGAAAACATCACACCTGGATATTGGATACCAATGAGAAGATAAGTCAGAAGGGAGACAATGAAGTAAAATGAAGATTCAAAATGTCAATTTTCCTGAAGCTCTGGAAGATGCAAAAATCAAATGAGCTTCAATTGTATTCCTTATGTGGACAAGTGGAGCAAGATCATGTCAAGTATGACCCTATAACTTACTATTTGAAGCCAAGATATTAAAGTAGTTGAGACAGTTTTAAAATGTGCTTCAACCATTCTTTATTTTGTTTTTGAATGTCCAAGTCTAAATAGATTAGTTGGCCAAGAAGAAGAATATATTTTGCATGAACACATATCTGAACTTTAGAAGTCCACACACACAGCATTTTCATTTGTCAAACTTATGGACGGAAAAATTAAATATCACTTGATTCTAACTATTATGTCTCCTTGAAAGTTGAAAACATAAATTTTCAATAACAATATATTTACTATTATGATCAAAATTCTAACAAAAACCTTGCATTCCTACTATAATCTAATGATATATATTGCATATTTCAGCATAAATTTTTATGGGCAAGAAAAATGTGCTATTCTTAGTATCGTACATTCACAATGGCACTCTACCTTCCATAATGAAAATTTAATAGAAAATTATATAGCTTATACCAAGGACAAAAAACTTACTTTTCATTTGAAGGCTCATTTCTCAACATTTCTGGAGCCATCCACTCTGCCTGAAACAAATTTGGTGTTATACAACATTAAGTAACTACTACATCCGATTACCGTTAATTGCATGCCTTCTTTCAACAATTCAACTCACAAATGATTATGGAAGGAAAACAATGCATAAAGGAGCAAGATCACCTCAAATAAAGATTATATCCACAGTCTAACCATTAACTTATTGTCATTGATTTTAAGATAAAACACAAGGAATTCATGCCTTCAAGGTTGTTAGCCAGCATATACCCTTTAAATTTGGTCCAATTCTAGGTGTTTCGGTACTCTCTACGCAGTTAAAGAATGCAGCAAGTGACACTGTGTGTGTGTGTGTTTGGGGGGGAGGGGGGGAGTAGCTTCGACGAAAACAATATACATAAGGCAATGTAAAGTAAACAAGCAAAAATTCAACAAGATACAATGGAACAAAGTTTAATAAGGAAAGGTTTATATGAGTTTACTGTTCCTGCGGTTGATCTTGAAGAAAGGAATGTACTGTGCTTCATTCGTGATAAACCAAAGTCGCATACCTATCCAAGGACAAAAAAGATTTCATATTAGATACCACATTCATGTCAACTTGGAGCATCCACTACATCATTAAGGAAATTTTAAAGTGGGTTTAGTTTAGGCACCTTTACAACCCAGTTTTTGTCAACAAGAAGATTTGGAGACTTCAAATCGCGATGGACTATCACTGGAGAGCAGTTATGCAAATAGTTCATTCCTCGTGCCTGAATATTCAAGAAGACACGTTACATCGAATGAGAGTCATTGACTAAATAAAGCATACATAGGCTGAATGAAGCTTCACAGAAAGATATATTATTCCTACAGTATCTAGGGCCATCCTCAGCCGTCTTCGCTCGTCTAATTGATTGTTAGGCCGGTGGATTAATCTATACAAACTTCCTCTGAAAAGATTATCTACGTATCAGTATTTGAATGCTCAACCATGGCCACAGAAAAGTCATTTGTAAAACACTAGAAACAATAGACATTTGTCGTATAACGCCAAATAGGATGTACACTTGAAAAGATTATACATATAGGATGTAAACTTGTTACTTTAAAAAAGAATATACATATAGTAGACAAATACATAAAGAGAAGAGAAAGAACTGTTCCCCAACTTTCAAAAAGAACTGAAAATATGCAATCAACAATTTTTTATTAACCCAATGAATGAAGAACTCCAAATTACCTGGGAAGAAATTCTGTAACAATTGAAAGATTTGGAGGTTTGGTTACAGCTCCCATAAAGAGAACAACATTTGGATGCCTGAGCCTTTTCATTATTCGGACCTATTGCAATTTAGAATATAGTAAGAAAAAAGTGGACTAAAATGGCAAAAATTAAAAGATTACTTTAATGACATTTCTGATTATGGAGCACACATCTCACAGGAAGCAACTGAGAATATAAGCACCATAGATAACTTTAAGATCCTATATCTAACATTTGAAGTATACATAACCATAAATCAAGTGGAAGCACGATCTGAGTTTAAAACCAACGGAGTGGAGATTCACTGCAGGGAAGTCAAGGCGCCTTTTACCTCACTTATGAATTCCTCAAGAGATTCACCATAGATGTCTTGATCCAAAAATCTCTTTACAGCTACTTCCTAAGAACAAAGCGTGGCAACTAACAGTAAATATTTAAATTGTATAACGCCTACATCACGAGTGAAAACTACTCAGGAATGCAAAAAAATATGGATGATTATTTTGGGAAAAATCCAAATAATTAAAGAAGCACATTTTATTTTTCTGGCTTTATTGCATATACAAGGGTGAAACTGCTTAACTGAAAAGTTAGGTCTTGAAAGTCCACAGTTGCAAAAATGAAAAAAGAAAGTAAAAAAGCGGTAAAAAAAAGATGGAATATATATATGAGCGAGGATATTGTCACTACTAATTTTATGTCACTACCAAGTCATTATCACTTTTTCACCGTTGATCAGAATCTCATCTACTTTTATCATTTCTGAGATTCTGATCCAACGGTGAAAAAGTGGTAGTGACATAAAATTGGTAGTGACAATATCCTATCCTTATATATATATATATATATATATATATATATGAAAAGATAGCAAATAATCCAATATGTTAAAGTCAAGAGCATCAAAAACAAAAACTTACAGTTCCATGCCATTCACCCCGGTACACCTCCCCGTATGATCCTGAAGGTCAGGCATATGCCAGACAAGTGAAATTAAGTCTTCATATGTAAAACCAGATACAAACATCTATTGCTATACAGTGAAGCACCATCTAAAACAAGTATGTGATTGAGTCTTATAGAGTATTGTACAATTCATACCAAGCCCAATACGTTCACCCAGTGTGATATCCTCCCATGGAATTTCATACTCAGCAACATCATCTAGTACAGAATCAGATTTTGCGCTATCATTACCTATTGACCCGTCAGATATTCTCTCACCTTCTGAGTTTGCTCCTAAAACATTATGTTCCCCATAATCACTACCCTTCTGCTCATAAAAGCCACCATCGGAATCTCCATCACTTCGACTTCCCTGATCATATTGTTTACTAACAGCCGCAGTGGTTGCAACTACAGCTGCAGCAGTAGCAGTAGCAGCTGCAGCAACGGGAAGCTCAATATTTGAGTCAGTACTTGACTTGGCCACAGCAACTACCACTGATGAAGCAACAACAGCTGCTGCGGCTGCTGCAGCAGCAGCAACTGGTACATTTTTCCCGTATCTTATAGGAGTTGCTTCTGCATGTGATTGCAAGTGCTGTCCAGCTGCTTCCCTACTATCAAAAGGAAGGTTGATCCCTAAACCTTCTACAGGCTTGGAACGCACCATCTGACTGCTCGGAATTGCTTTAAGATGAGCTCTGTAAGGAGGCAAAGGAGGCAAGAGTTGAGCAGGACTTCGGTGGCAATCAGCCTGAGTTTCCTTGTTCCCACTCTCATGTTTATATTCATTTTCCTCCGTGTTGGAATTAGTCTCAACAAAGGTACCACCCAACTGCTGATGATAAGTTTCAGAAAATAAGTTTGGAGGAGGAGCAACACCACTTTCAAGTAAAACATCATGAAGTTTTTGAGCTAACTGAGGATTCCCCTTTGCAGCATCAATCATATATTGTGAAACATCTTTCACTTTCATTCTACGTGCTGCAGGGGAACTGATCCCTTCAGTCCAAGAAGGAGATCTTGCATGAACGTGGGGATGATTTGGTCTACCAGGAGCTTCCTGCATGGTGAACTTTTCCATATTAGGGGGACATCCAAAATCATTCAATGGGCTCTTTGATTCGTCTTCACTTGTAGTGGGATTGCTTACATAAGATTCTTTGCCCAAATAGGCAATCTGTTTTGATATGCTTCTTTTATCAAATGTACTTGACTCTGAAGCTTCTTCAGATGAACTTCCTATCCCACTGCTGGATGACGCTATGCGAGAGGAATCAAGGTCCCTCGATAAAGGACTAGCCACAAAAAGAGTTTCATCATACTCGCCATGCAATCCAGTTGCATCAGATGGAATAAGTGTTCCAGGATCTGCCATCAGGTCAACAATGTATTTCCTGAAATTTATATTAACCACATCTTATAGATACAGGACAACACTATGCAACTTCTATTTAAAAAAAAGCAATGAAAAGAATTTTTTATTTTTTTATTTTTTTGGGGGGGGGGGGGGGGGGGGGATATTCAGATACTATCACTTTTCAAGAATTATTTTGAAAATCTAAAAAATTTCTACGCAATGAAAGGCAAATAAAGACGTAAAAGAGACTATTAACAAGACACAGTTTCTACTCTAGAGCAGCCTGAGACAAAAGAAGAATTGAGTACTATTGCATGAGTACTCAATTGAGTATCGAGTACAATGCAAAGAGAACCGCATAAAAACAGATCTCGCCAACATCACAAAAAACATGTTTATTTTACATTTACCTTCCATCGTCAATTTTGACAAAGTTCATGGCCACATCATCAGAACCTGTATAATGTATTCCTTTGACCAAGCAGCATGGGATGCCCACACTATCACATAAAACCTATATTTAATGTAGAGAAATATATATGAGGTCGGGGTTCAAAGATTTTATATCAAAAATACCAAAAAAAAAAAAAAGCAAATCTTCATGAATATCTCTAGTATGTAGTAAATCCCAAGTTAGAGAATACAAAAAAAAAAAAAAAAAAACCCTCATAGGATGTAGCAGTCATGATTGGCTCATTCTCTAGATATCATCTAAAAAAAGTTTGTTTACATCACAAGAGGCCTCCATCACTTTATGCATGGGATGGTTCTTAATTAGAATCCAAACCACAAAACAAAATGTATGAACAAGTACCTTAAAAAACAATGCACGATGCCGAGCCAATCCAATGGTCAGAGAACCAAGAGGCAAAACCATGCTACCAAGAGTTGCTTTCAGACTGTAACTAAGACTTCTCCATGCTCTTGTCATGCTTTCAGGATCTGTAACCGGTCCACCCATATAGTCAGCCACTAGTATGGCAAGCCTCTGCACCAAACTGCTATTTACAGTTAATTCAGAATTTGGTATTGACTTGACAGCCAACTCTAGCGCTTTTTGCTCAAGTTTCAACAAATTTGAATCAGCAGCCCTATTGACCAAGACTGCTTCCCAAGTGACACTATCTGAGGTTGGTGTCCCTTGCAGATCTACCAGGGAAGGCATTCTAGCAGAGTTTGACTGAGACTCATTTAAGATCCCATAAAGATCATAGAAACCATCCAAGATCTTGTCATCATAACCAAGAGCATTGTAATTCTGTGAAGCATGGATAAATCTACGATATGAGATAAGTTAGAAAGGAATATATGCAAGGCAAAATAGAGTAAAATAACAGAGAGACATATTCAACTAAGTCCATTTGAATTCATAAAATTTGTGAAACAATCTAAACACTGTGCAGCAATATGAGTTCAGCTATATGTCGCCAAATGATTGCAATGTGAGAAGCTAACATAGAGAAAAGCAGGCAACTTATTGAATAAGCCAAAAACTATATAAAAGTTATACAGAATTGAGGGCAAGTAAACAAAATGCTGGAGATCCTGCACGGCAGAAGAGCAAGACAAAGACAACACAAAAAAGGTATATCCTGTGAACAATTTACAGGCCTTTTTTCTAAACAAATCTGAACAATACATCTTATCAACAACCCTGGTTTTCTAAAAGAATAACGATATCCATTCGAAATGTATGCCTAAACCATAATTCCATGCTTCACCGTATACAACTCCATCTATCCATCTCAAATTCTTTTTAAATTTCTGTGCGACTCATATTCTCAATGAATTACATAATGATCAATCTTACTTCGCATATTGTCTTTGCTTTAGACGGAATCATCATAACTAGGAGAATGTGACTTCAACCTTAAGTCAATGTGCTTAAAGTGAATAAGATAACTAACCCAGTATCTGTAGGCCAAAACTTCAGCTGGTGTATTATCAGGGCCACAAGAACCCAAACTGATCTGCTTAACAGCTTCAATCTGCACTGCCTCTGGATCCTCCTTCGCACTCATCTCTAAAGCCAATTGTATCTGATACTCTTCCTCTACTTCAGGATCCCTCGAATTGCTAGACCCAGAATCACGCCTAGCTGAATCCAAAACAATATCTAAACCGCCACTGCTAACTAAATCAGATGGTTCCACTCTTTCTCCTCTTTCCAGATTCGAAGATGGAGGACTTGGGCTCTGCTTGTTAGCAACAGAGTGCAACCAGCTCGAAATCCCTGGAAAGGGTTTATGCTCAGAACTTTGCTTCTTAGGGAATGAACCATCATTGGACTTGTGCCCTTTTGAAGAAGTAGATCCTGCTGCATCTTCTGATCGATTAGACATGATATGAAGCTTCTTAAGAATGTTCTTCATATCTCTTCGATCAGCTACAGTACCGAATGCTAAAGAAACTGAAAACTCTCCATTGTCCAGGAACAAGCATCAAATCCCACTCGCTGTGTATCAGAGAAGGTTAAGCTAAGAAATCATTCAAGGAGCCCCTTTTACTTTTAGCATCAGCTCTTTAATCAGTCTGCAGCCGAAACAATCAAACCCAAAGAACACCATAAACATGCCCCAAGCAATAACCTGCGAACGCCGTCCAATCAACGTGATCCAGATGCTTGGATTCTAAGTGAACAGTTTTCTTTTAACTGGACGACAAAAAGCACAACTTGGAGATAATCCTCAAATATCCGAACAACCAGATTCACGAGTTTTTTAAGTATACATCACCTTTATGAAGCAGAAAACAGAAATTCTTGAGGTCACATATTAAGAAGGGGGAAAAGCGTGTTTCTTTGGCTAAATAGAAGCAGAGCACGAAAATAGACATGAAGGAGTTTGAACAGAAAATTAAAAGTAAATAGAAGAGCAGATAAGCAGAGGCCAAGACAAAATAGAGCAACAAGTGGGAGAGTAGGGCTACAAAGAGTGACCCACCAGGGTTGAAGGAGAGAAGGATTTCACGGTCCCATAAAAGGCAGAACTTGGTGGGAAATTAACTTTGACTTTCTTCTACATCCCTTGGCTGGCTCTGCGTTTTGCGGAGTCTCAAATCGACTTGCTGGAGAATGAGCGTGAACGTGAACGTGAAATTTGTGGAGTGCTCAGATTTGGAATGTTGAATGACAAGGTTGAAAACCACATGGCTTTCTACAGCGATGCTATTACAAGCAAAGATGTATGTTTGTTTGTCCTTTGTGATAAAATGCCGCTTTTCCCACTAAAAGACAAATGAGCTTAAAGTGGCATGGTTTACAATTCCAACCACACTCATCTGACTCTGCTCTGACTCTGTATCCTGATGCTGCACTTAATGATCGCCGATAACGGTAGCCATTAATGCTCCTGTTATGATTTAATAAAACGAAAAAAAAAAAAAACAAACAATAACTTTGGGCATCCGGTGAAGTCGAATTTTCCCTAACATGGTACATTATCACGTTGAGCATGTGTTCTTGAGTCTTTTAGTTATTACCATGGGCCGGTTTCTTAACAACGGAGAAACTGAGCCAATACCCTGGACATGGAATTGCTTAATTCTTTATTTCTGACTCTGGACTTCACCTATTATTTTCTTGTTAATTTAAATTCAGATCCTTTATAAAAAACTTAGATAATAATTCACCTTATTCTTGCAGTTAAAAAAGAATTCTTATCTGTTGTGGACTCGTCTAACCTTTTAAACAAACTGAAAAACCTATGCACAGAAATAACAATTGCATGCAAACAGACTTAATTACTTGAAATCTCATATTCGTAAAGGACAGTAATTATTTACAAATCTACTTATCAATCCACTTTGCTGATATGAATAATAAACATTCACTTTTTATTTCGTCAGTAAGGTTTTGCTTTTAGAATTGTATAAAACCGTAGAATATACCCGTTTGGTACAAAGAAGATTAAGGAAGGAAAGGGAAGATCCCAAAGTTCTCATGGATTTTGGGTGTTTAGTAGACGAAAGATCCAGTCAGCATCTTTCGGTGAGTGCTCATCTTCCCTTATTTGAGGGAAGATGCTTTCCGTCCGAAAATGGAAAGAAAGCTGCAATCTTCTTAGGAAATTGTTTTTTTCCTTCCAAAATTGGCCTTGGTTCTTCTTTTTCTTACTTAACCAATACCCAATTCTTCATATCAAACATCTCATTTTCCCTCAACTTAAGTTCCATTCCCTAGTATACCAAACGGCTCATATTTTTAAAGTTTCCTCTCAATCTTCCTTTTCATTCCTTTCCCTCTCTTAGGTTCCTTTTCTTTCTCAAATCTTCCTCGTAACAAACAGGACACTAATAGTGGCTACTTTCATTCCAGGCTGAAACAAGTATAAATCTTAGAAGTTGAACCGGAATCCCTGTCCTAATTAAACAATAGTTCGGATGGACATACTAAGGAAGATGCCAAGGAAATGATAAATGAATTGCTTCCAGTTCAAGAAATCGGTCTATTGTTTAGCAGCTCTCGGTTCCAAAATAAATGTTTTTTTTATGCCTTACTTCTCTTATATTTCTTGATATCTAATGTGTACTACTAATAAATAAGGACAAAATAAGAAAGAATAATTAATTACTCCATTGGTAACTTGAATATTATGGATCAAATATTTTGTTTCGTACAAGTTACAATATAGATTTAATCCTAATTATTTCTCAAAAGACCGTCTTTGGGGAGACAGCAAAAGGGCTCAAGACGACAAAAGTAGAGTCAGGGAAATTTTACCAAACTTTTAATAGGAATAAAATAGAAATATTGAAATTTTTACAAAGTTGAAATGTAATTTCTTAAAAAATAAGGGTTATGTTCTATAATTTTAGGGGCCACCGTACCCTTACCCCAATTCCGCCCCAGCAGGATGAGGATAATGAGGAAAAAAAAAGTGGAAGGAGCTGGAAGCTAAAATTTTGACATTGAATGGTGATTCATTTTCAACCATTAAAGGCAGCGGGCAGGGCATGTTTGCATATTCCCCAAATTGTTATTCTAATTAGTATTTGTCAGCACGAAAGCGACCCAACCCAACTTTTCAACGTTTTGCTTCGATCCAATTCGCTCAAAAGAAAACAAATTGTTGGAGAAATTTCTTGAATCTTCAAAAGCTAACTGTACTTTAAAGCCAGTAGCTTGTTTTTATCCAAATTAGGAATTTCAGGAGGCGTAAAAAGTTGTTGATTATTGTTCTGTCATAGAACAAAATAGATTGATCGGATCGGACTTGACCTAGGAACAATTCCTAGGGCCTACGTACCCTTGAGAGGGATCAAAGTCCACGTAGTTCGATATACATATAAAAGGGGGTGGGGTGTGTGCTCTGTGTGAATTCAGAATGGAGTTCTTGCGTGTACCGTTCACCAGTGGAGTGATCTCCTATTTATAGGGAGTGGTAGTTAGGATTCATATCCGAGATACTCGGCTATTCATGGGTTTGTGACCCCGGGGTATGCTGTGAGTGGCGATATTAGTGGGGGTAGTTACCGCAGATGATGGCATGATGGATTGGGCTTCGTGGCCCATGTTCTTAGGTCCATAACAGTTGCCCCCCAGCCCGGTGGTTTAGGTCTCTGAGCTACCGGGGTGCATTAATCGTTTGATTAAGAAACACAGACTTGGCCGATGTATATACAGCTTATCCAGGTTGTTTGAGATGAGATAAGATCTCTTGCTTGCTTTCGTAGCAATTTTCCTCGGTCTATATTCCTGCATTTAACACCATGTAAGCAAATCATAATCAATGAAAAATACTTACTGCTTGCGCAAATTGTTTAGCTTGTTCATCTCGAATGCTTGTCCGAGTTTACATTAATCTCGGTTATTAATAACATATCTTTCCACGAACAACTCGTCATCCACTCTGTTGCCCCCCAGCCCGGTAGTTTGAATCTCGGGACTGCCGGGATACATTTAAGATTTAACCAAGATTTGCACACGAAGCCCGGATTTAAACTAGATTCAGTTTAATCGGTTTCGGCTTTAAAAATTTACATGGATCCCGGATCTTAACTAGATTCAGTTAGCCGGGTCCGTCTTCAAATTAAACTTCATGTGTATCCCGAGTTTAAACTAGATTCAATTTAAATCGAGTCCTCCTTCAAAAATTTCCACAGATCCCGGATTTAAACCAGATTCAGTTTAAATCAGGTCCGCCTTCAACACTTAGGATTTGCTATCGCAAGTAATCCAATAAAGGATTTTAGATACATGGAGCTCGGATTTTGACCAGATTTGGTTTAAACCAGGTCCGGCTTCAAAAATTATCATTGACCCCGGAGATTAACTAGATTCAGTTAACCGGGACCGACTTCAAAATTTTTCACGGATCCCGAGATCTTCACGGATCCCGAGATCTTGACCAGATTCGATATAACCGAGGTCCGCCTTCAAAAAATTTTCCTGCATAACTCGGAAAGCGTTTTAACCGCTTCTTCAGTTTTACCACGTTCCAATGGACACATGTTTGAATTGGTTTCTCCACGCAGCTCGGATTCTAACCAGATTTGGTTTTACCGAGTTTGCCTTCATCCTTGTCGTAAGGGTTCATTTCATATGGAACTCGGGTTCTGTCCTCTCTACTCATTCGAGTTTTATTTGATGACTTAGCCAAAGTCAAAAATTTGCTGCGTAGAATACCGGTCTGGGACCACCTATGAGCTATCAACCCGCCTAGGTGATTTACCAGGAATCATTGGCTTTTTAGCTTTTACATAATTTTCGGTATCGGCCTATGAGCAAGATCTGGCCTCCTTGGCGCTATATAAGGACGAGGTGATGAAGTACAAGGACGAGGTGGCGAAGCTAACGTGGTCCTTCGAGAGTAGTCAAACAGCCCTTGATCATGCCAACAGAGACATAGACAAGTTAAAAAGGGGGGTGCTGGATGCTTTTGAGAACGCTTTGGAGCAAGTACAGTTCCTGAATCCCCAGGTTTCCTTGGATCTGACATAAGTGCACGTCAATGCGTATGTTGAAGGAGGGGAATTTCACCCGGCTCCTACTTTGGATGCTCCTTCAACAAGCTATGGTCCCGAGGAGACTAGAGGGGATCAGCAGGCTCCTGATGTCCCAGATGACTTAGTTTTTCTGATTTGTTGTCTTTTCTTTTCTTTCCTCTAGTGAATCTGGTGCCCATTTTGGGGTTTTATATTTTGGTGCCCATGTTGGGTCTTTTTATTTTGGTGCCCGTGTTGGGTCTTTATATTTTGGTGCCCGTGTTGGGTCTTTTAAACTAATGAAATTCACGGCAATTTTTGGCTAATGATATTTTCTGGGTTCCGAGTTCGGTACCATTCTGCCAAACTGTTTTGCCCCTCTTTTTGTTAGGCAGCTAATCCGACATGATCAAGGTCGATTAGAATGCCAAGTTGCATGATCCACAAAAACGTTCGTTCCTCGTATTTGTGCATGTCTTTTTGTATGGCCATTTAACGATACGGTCACCGCAGGTCATCCAACCCGAGCTCCCGCTCGCCATTTTTGGCGGCTTTGCCGCTTATACGGTCAAGCTTAGACTCGTATATGTTAATTACATGATTTATGAACCAACTCGAGGTTCATACATGTGCTTTTTAGGTGGCATGATTTATGAACCAGCTCGAGGTCCATACATGTTCTTTTAGGTGGCATGATTTATGAACCAACTCGGGGTTCATACATGTTCTTTTTAGGTCATTATTGTGATATAGCAAACATGAATTGCTAACCCGAGTTTCCGTTCGCGCATTCTTGGCGGCTTTGCTGCTATAATTTAAAGTGTATTTTCACTTTAAATATATATTAGGCGGATTGTTCCGCTGGCGACTTTGTCGCTAGATGATTTGTTGGGCGGATTGTTCCGTTGGAGACTTTGTCGCTAGATGATTTACGAACCAGTTCACAATCCATACATGCTTCGTTGCACCTCGTTATCATTGCTACATGTTTCGGACCCGAGTTTATGTACCTCTGATTCCTATATGTTTATAAAATTGGCAGAGTTGCCGTTGCATATGGAGCTCGGATTTCAACCAGTTTAGTTTAATCGGGGTCTCCACCTTCATCCCTTTCGTAGGGACGGACTCCACACGAAACCCGGATCTTAACTAGATTTAGCTAATCGGGTTCCGTCTTCTTTTTCTTTTGGAGGTGAACTCCTTTGCACAATTTTTCTTCGATTTGTTTATCCCAGATGGGTGTAGTAACCCGAGATTCCGTTCCGGGTGTCGTAACCCTTTCTTCAATTACGGGTGTCATAACCCTTTTTTGACATGGAGCCCGAGTTTTAACTTATTGAGTGTAACTGGGGTCCGCCTTCCACATTTTTTAAGATCGACTTGATGGTCGTGGCCGTCGCACACGGAACCTAGATTTTACCGAGATTCAGTTAAACCTAGGTCCACCTTCTTTTCTTTTTGGAGGCGCAATCCTCCTTTTCTCTTGTAAGGCATCTTCTAAATGGAGTATTGGAAATACTTTGTTTCTGACGCCTTGTCAGGCTTCTCTTCTTTATACCTCTTTTGTTGAGAGTTGCTGAGAAAATGTACTTATGAAGTATTTTCCCACCGTGACTTATATTCCCTTTATAGCAGCATCAGTGTTCTTTGAATTTCCATAGAAGCCAATTGAATCCCCATTAAGAGCAAAGTGATACAGCAACATCTTCCTTTGAGAATATAATCTGAGGGCCTTTGTTTGCTTGTACTTGTGCTTTAAAATTGTCTTGCAAACGCGACAGGGAGTTATTTTCACCGAGATAATTACAGTGATCCATGCCTCTAATTTTGCCTGGTTAGTCATCCACTATGACCTGCTCAACTAGCAGAATATTATCTGAAAAAACATTGTTGTTACCAATCTCGTAATCATGGGTAATAGAACAAGATCTCATGATCAGATTATTATTTCCAATAAAAGTCCTATCAATTGACTTTGAAGATCAAGGTATTGATGCAAGCCACGTAATGCTTTGATCCACATGTAATGCTTTAATCAACACATATTCAAGAGTAGGAAACGTGAAGCATGCCAGCCACGTATTCAAACAAATATGCAGCAATATCTTAGCATAAACCGATTCCCTGCATCTCTTGATTTTTGCATCAGCACAAAACAAGACTTCCAATTGCTTTTGAAATGACAATATTATTCCAGCAGATAAATTCTTAGCAGTGGTAGCAACAAGAAATATTCTAGCCACTCGAAAATAGTCTAATCATCATGTGATTTGAAAACACACATATAGTCATCTTCTAAGTAGCATGCATGGAAAATTGAGAAGAACATAAATAAAACTTATCTCCGGGTTTATGGTTTGTGTTGCTGTCCTTCGTACTGCTACCCCTTGGGAATTCTGAAAAATGAAGAGCTGCTACCAAGCTGTTATATACATTTGCAAGAGCTATTTTTAGAAAAAGCTCCATGGTTTGTATCGGTCAGTGTTGATGCCATTCCATGAAATCTCATTCTTTTGGTCCATTCAGTCAAAAACACATTGTGCCATGATTAGCTCCGCTCATTCCCTGCTTGAACTGACGTATTATCAAAGCTGGAGCCAAAAACGTTCATTTGCTGAAATTCCTTCAATTGATCAAGATAATATTTCTCCACGGGCTCTTCGACGGATTTTAATTCACTTCCACGCTGCCTAAAGTGGCATTAGCAGCTTTAGTAAGGCCTTCTATCCCAATTTAACGGCAATCTCAGATCACACCATTTAAACTCCTCATAGTTGATGATGTAGCCAGATTAACAAAGCCGCAGGGCGTTCTCCATCTTCTAGTGATGCACCTCAGTTAAACACACCTTCAGTTCAGTAAGTCACAGATCCTGCTTCTCTTTTTCAACGTCATTATTAGAAAGCATGCTTTGTGGAAGTTACTGCTTCACTCACACCGACAGAGACATTGATCAATTGGCATTTGTGTTCCTTTCGCATTCTAAAAGGATCTCGGCACATCATCATCTCAATTGAAAATACTGCCGTGTTCATTAAAGACTCGGCTGTCGTGATGCTTTGCAGTGAACCAGATGCCAGTACACTCCAGGATCTTGGATCCGACTTCAATGATCTCGGCTGCTTTGCACGCCCGTTCTCACGATCTCAGCCTCGTTATCTCACCGGCTCATCGTCCCGTTATTTCAAAGTCGGCTTACGTGTCCCGACATCCTCCCAAATGAATTAAAGTTCGGCATATCATTACGACCTTGTTAATATCAGCATCCATCTTCGCATTTACGTTACACCAGGCTTCCACAACAGGTTTGACCGATATACTCTTGATTTTCTTTGACTTTCAAGTCAGCTATTGTGAATCGGCATTGTTATCCACATCTCGGTGGCACCTCTCCTTCTCGGCTCTCCTGGCAATACCGAACGTATGCCCTGGCCTTCACCCGTCTCCGACTCAACAACTCGATATCTCGACATTTAATCTTGAAGCATCCTGGCGTTGTCTGAACGGCAATGCAATTCGGCTTTGTTACTGAGAAGAATCTTGTCTCAAGTGTCCTGCTGTAATTCAAACCTCGGCGTTTCAAGGCAGCAGCAAGTCTGGTTATCTGGTTTACATCTCGGCATCGCCCTTCTCCTATCCTCTTTTCCTCTATCTCGGCCTTGCTTATCTCAGGATGACATTAAATGCACAACTCGGCATTCTCTGGTGAGGCCGGTTCCTCTTTTCCTCTATCTCGGTTTATCACATAAGTGCGTATTCTGCATAATTCATCCATCCCGGCCTCACACCTTCAAGGTTTTCCTGACACTTGCCTCGGCGTCCTAGCATCTCAGCACACCTCAGCGCTTCAATGCGCACACAAAGCATTTAACCATCTCGGCATCTCCGCTTCTAATCTCATCTCGGATATATCTTGGAATATCATAAGCTAACTACCTCGTTTCTTGTAGTAACTCAAAGCCGTGCTTTGAAGCCACATGATAAAAGATCGAGACCTAGCATTCCCAAGAAACAAAAACAAAAACAATAATGAATATATCTCGGGATTGAATCTGACCTAGAATTTTGACCAGGACGCTTTCAGATTGTAATCTCAGCATGCATATCTCGGCATGCACCCCTTCTCGGAATTATCCGCAGGTGATTGAACCCGAAATCCGCAGGTGATTGAACCCATCTGCTTCTGGTTTCTCAAAATCTTCCTTCACAGGATGCAGATCTTTCACTGTTGGATTATTCTTTCTCATGGTTGCTATCTGTCGCGATCTGCTCTTCTTGGATTTTTCTGTTACGTTTTTCCATCAATCGGAACCCTTCTTTGCTGAAAATTAAATTGCCTCTGGAATTTTACATTCTTGTCAGCGGCAATTAAAATTTTCCGACGTGGCTTCTTGGTTGAACCATCATTAGTCATAGGAATCGAATTTTAACGATCCCCACAGACGGCGCCAATGTTCTGTCATAGAACAAAATAGATTGATCGGATCGGACTTGACCTAGGAACAATTCCTAGGGCCTACGTACCCTTGAGAGGGATCAAAGTCCACGTAGTTCGATATACATATAAAAGGGGGTGGGGTGTGTGCTCTGTGTGAATTCAGAATGGAGTTCTTGCGTGTACCGTTCACCAGTGGAGTGATCTCCTATTTATAGGGAGTGGTAGTTAGGATTCATATCCGAGATACTCGGCTATTCATGGGTTTGTGACCCCGGGGTATGCTGTGAGTGGCGATATTAGTGGGGGTAGTTACCGCAGATGATGGCATGATGGATTGGGCTTCGTGGCCCATGTTCTTAGGTCCATAACAATTATTAATCAATTTAACCCCTTTCTTTACGATTATGTCCCTGTTACAGTGCCCTGCTAAAATTTAGCAGAGGAGTCTTCTTAAATCGAAATAGTATGCACTTAACCTTGAATAGGAAGGAATCTTGATTGATTACTCAAAAACTCTTGCCACTAACACGATAAATGATGGCGTTAAGAGAAAATGTTATCAACAAAAATAAATAATTCTGGGAAAGTCAGCTGTGGCAACATGCCGCCAACTCGATGAATATTCAAAGCTGGTTCGAACAGATTTATAGTGAGTGGAATCGTCCTCCTCTACCCACCTCATCACTTTTTAATCATTTCTTTGTTTTATTATGTACATGCCTGAATCTCCATACACACTGTTCCCATCTTTATTATAAAGCACCACCAACTAATAAGTTTATTTAGTCCTTTTTATAAGGCATTTATTTATTTCGAAAGAGCATTAATTGTTCTTTTCTATGTATGCCCCTGATAAATATGGATAATGGGTGAGAGTGATAACTAATATGATATTAGAGTTTAGTGCAATTCGTAAGGGTAATATTGATAGTTATTTAAATTCCATGCTAACTTTATTGACTTTAATTGTTTTTATTAGTTTATAAAAATTGTTAGTTGGTGCTTTATAATAAAAAGGATAAAAAATATATTATATAGATTGTAGATCTTCTGGCTTCTGGCTAAACATGAGTAAGCTTGTTGGTTTTCAATTATTATTATTATTGCTATTATTTTTTTATAAAATGATTAAATATATATTAAAACCAATAAAACATTAGTAGTACAACATAACATAATAGCAGCATAGAAATACAACGCAGTCAACTAAACACCAACAACTTAGGACTGGTTTGGTGTGAAGCAAAGAGCCCATCAAATAATAAAATAAGTCCAACTCAAGGAAAAAGCTAATCTGTATCCTTTGAGATGATCTCAAGGGTTTATTGACTTATTTTGGAAAAGTGACTTTTAATAGAAGTCACTTTTTTCAGCTTTTGGAGTGATTTTTTTTTTTCAAGCTTTTGGAGAAAAATGTTAGGGATAGGTGATTCAATAAGAAATGTATTATTAAATAAATATGTACATGCTTTTTAATTTATCTATTAGAATATATCTAATTAAGTAATTTACAATATTTAAATTTTTAATGATAATTTGATTTTTTAATCAAATTTAAATTTTTTGTCTTTAATTATCACAATATATACAACTAATATAGATATATGTAGTATTCAATAAGATTTTTGGTCATTTTTCATCTCAAATGAATTTTCAAACGCTATTCTAAATAAAAGTCCATTTAGAAAAAAGTTACTTCTGTCACCACTATTTCAAATACATATCATATCTACAATATGATTTTTATTTTATCTTTCGTTTACAAAAGCCTATCTAAAAAAAAAGTCACTTTTACCACTACTACCCCAAACGAGGAAGAGATTCGGCAATAATATGTTGGAATATTTAATTTGGTAATTAATATTCTGTTATTTCTATTTATGGCCCACATTATTGCCGGTTTTGTAACCGTCCATTAATACTGTAACGGCCCAATTAATACGCAATAAGTGCATATTGAATGCGTTTCTTTTTGTAGCTCTGTGATGGCCAGAGGGGAGACGTACGGTGAAACTTTGTCTGGTCCCCTGAACCTGCTTTGACCTTGAGAAAAGCACACCATCTGCAGATTCAGAGAGAAGGGTCAGAAGGACAAAGACTCGGTCTCGGTGCTCGTTCCTGCTTGCTGGCTTGGATTTGTTCCTGTTTGGAGACTCGGAGCTCGTCCCTGCTTGCTTCTGGAGACAAATCAATGGCGGGAGGTATTTGTGAACTCTACTTTATTTTCCGCATTGATCTTATGCTATTCAGTTGTTCAGCATGATAAGATCGCCTAAATTTCTAACATTTGGTATCAGAGCCGATTATATGCCTCTGCCTTGATTTTTCCAAATTGAGTCTCGGTTTGATTTTTCATGAAAAATCAATGAGTTTAACCGGGTTTTCAGAATTTCTCTCCTGTTTGTTCTTTGGAATCTTCCTTTTGATATAAGATTTCTTGATGAATTTTTCTGAGAACTTAATATAGGTTTCAATCAGTTTCGAAACAATATCTCGATTTCATTTGTGTTGGCTTGAATCCTCTTGTTGGAGGATCTGAGGTCCTATTTTTGAAATTAAGGAAACCCGTGATTTGAATCTGGAGATGAAACAAGAATTGTTTTGAAGGATCAGATTGCGTTGTTCAATTTTGCTTTGAAATTTAAATTCTTGTTTCGATCTGGTTTTCACGTTTATGCTTACAATCTGGGGCTTTCGAAAATTTTCTTTGGTCTTTATTGTCTAGAATCAATATGTGTTAAATGATTCTTTAATTAGAGATCTCATCGTGATTTGAATCTGGAGATGAAACAAGAATGTTTTTGAAGGACCTGAGAAACAATTTCTTATGTTTTGATTCATGATCGTTTGTTTTGCCTTTGTAATTGATCAATGAATATGACTGGATTGAGTTTTTAAAACGACTGCCTGCAACGTCGCCGACGGTCTTTCAACGGAAAAACAAAAGGCACAATTTTTAAAATTTGAATGTCATGTTTTTTGTTTCGGTTTTCATGTGGATCTTGATAGATTGTGCTTCTATTTTGTTGGGGATTGTTTTTCCGTGATTGTCGCCGTAAAAATCGTCGGATTTTGACCCAACGATCACCTGAAAACACTACCGGAAAACACGGGTCGCGACAGCTGTTATCGAGTTAAACCGGGTCGCGGGTCGGGTAGGGTTTTGGCAAACTGGCGAGGGAGAAGATTGGAACGACGTCGTTTTGGCTTTAGTGAAATGCAGCGTTTCACTTATTGTTCAGCTGGGCCAGACGTGTCTGTTGGGCCGAGGTTGGTTTTGGGCTAGACTCTGTTTTTTGTTTATCATAACAAAAAAAAAAGGAGTTGTGAATAAAACGCTGAATTGGTCGCTGGAGGATTTGAACTCTGGACACATGGGCGCATGAGCACCTTAAGTGCTGGCGCTCTGCCAGCTGAGCCACGTGCTTCCCTGTGTTAGTTTGTCAGCGTTTAATTAATTTAAATATTTTTCCAGCGAAAACCAAAATTTTTAAAGACGTTGTAAGTGGGATTCGAACCCACATTCATTTGGTCCAGAGTCTTAATTGGGCTTTCTAGACCATCCAGCAGAGATGACATTTGTGTTATTTTAAAAGATTTTTATTTAAATATTATGAGCCTTTTGGATTTAAATATAAATCTGATTTTGTTTAAAATTGGGATTTCATATGATTATAAATTACATATTCTGTTATATGCATGATTAATTATTATTTAATTGTACATGCAATATCGTGATGAATAATATGCAAAACATGAAATATCTAATTTTATTTTAATATTGCTTATAGGTTCTTGCAATATTATATATTAATGTAAAGTGATCTATATGTTTTAATTAATTAGAGAGTAGCCACAACATCTTTAATTGGTTGAAATTATATATTGAGTTGTATGATCGCACAATGACATTAGTTGTAATAGATTATATGTAATATAATAAAATTTTATCCCACAGGAAAATTTTTATTATATGTTTTTGTATGATTAATTAGGATAAAATGTCAAATAATATTCTTAACTTACCTACAGGTATTAAGAATAAGGAAATAATTTGATAGTTTTATCATACAGTTTTGTATAAATCTAATTGGATACCTTAGGTCACTGACCCAATTTTTCAAATGTGTTGAACATTTATTCTGGGTCTTTAAATCTTTTATTGTGTTTCTTGGAAATATCCTTATGGATCCTATTGCTTTCTTAATCACCTGGCCATACTTATTTATTTTCTTGGCAACCTGTTTTATGTGAAATTATTTTGTTACATTGATTTGAATTGTTTAAATTGAGAAAAGTTAATTTTGGCAACTTTCACATTTAGGAAAATTTTGAAAAATTGTTATTATTATTTTTGAGTTATTTAATTGTCTAAATACTTGGAAAAATTTACTTTAGACAATTATATATCTCTTTCAAATTATTGAAGCAAATTTTAGGTGAATTGTATTATGCCAAAATTAATTATTTAAACAATGTTTGGATACATAAAACAGTGGGGGGTTTTTTTCTTAGATTATTTAGTTAATCAATTAATCCCTCCATTAAGATATGCATAAATTAGATTTATTTTTGAATGCACAAAATAGTGGGAGAATTTGTCTAAGTTGATTATTTAATCACATTTTGTTGATTAAATTGATCAATTAAATTCTCATTATGGATTTGTGCATATTTGGAATCTAAATGCACAAGATTAATTTTGGTGATTAATATTGGAAATATTAATTTAATCAAAGTGGGAGGATTGTATTTAGTCACTTATGTTGATTAAATTAATTGGTTAAGTCTTCCATAAAGCTCTATAGATTTTAAGTGCACATTATTTGATATTTGTGATTAACTTGCATACTAGAGTAATCACCTATGAATTTTAGAATATCAATCATTGAAGGTGAGTAAATATTTTATTCACATTAATGATTTAGTTGATTAAATTAATTCAATCCAGATTTCTGTTGACATTGTGTGTATGGCATTTAAATTGTACATATTTGATATTAGTGATTAGCATACATATTTTGCTTAACTTGCATACTAAAGTAATCACCTATGAATTTTAGAATATCAATCATTGAAGGAGAGTAAATATTTTATTCACATTAATGATTTAGTTGATTAAATTAATTCAATCCAGATTTCTGTTGACGTTGTGTGTATGGCATTTAAATTGTACATATTTGATATTAGTGATTGTAACGCCACAATTTTAATACCCAAAAACTCGGTCAAAATATTGAAAATACCTTCAAAAGAGTTCAACAATATCCAAATCCTTTTACAATGTTACCATTTCGAATAAAACCCGTAATACATAATCAGAATAAATTCCAGAAAATATTTCAGAGTTTAATACAAAACGGAAGTCTTAGGTTCATGGCAAATAAAATAACATATCATAATTTATTGGAGATTAAAAGAGCTTCCAGAGCTCACTCCATAGGTGCCTTCCCTTGCTCTCTACTAGAATAATCACCTGAAAAATGTTAATATGGGATGAGATTCCACGTCTCAGTAACTACTGAATATTTCTACCTTACACGAGCAAATTACATATGACAAAAATAAAAGGTAATATAATGTGAATTTAATATACTCAGATATTTTTAGATATACCGTTGTTCACATCAAATGCCTTTACAAAATACTCATCATTCTTTATTGAATAATTCAGAAATGCACTATGCAGTATGCAGCCTCCCTTATATCCCCTTCCAACCGTATACCGCTGACTGGAACCATAGGCTAACATATAGTCCAATAGAAACTCATTCATTTGACTGGATGGTTTCAAGCTCACCAAAACTTAAGATACACCCGGCCAAAGGTATAGAGCTTAAATCTGGACTATGGCTCCCCTCCTTTAAAATAACAACTAAGGAGGTGTCACATGTCCCACATCTCCAATGAAATCCCGGCCAGAGGAAAACATGGAAGATGAGGCCCTGAAAAGTACCATCCACTGTGCACCGAGTGGTGGCATAAACAATTCTTATCATTCAATTCCCTCCTTACTCCACCCATCACATTACAACCGCCATGATGAATGTATTTACTAAAAAAAAATAATGCATTATTATACCATTATATACATTGATATGCGTATTTATAAATAGTAAAATACTATGCGTATATGTGAATAGTAAAATACTATGCGTATCTGTGAATAGTAAAATACTATGCGTATCTGTGAATAGTAAAATACGGTATATACATGAATAGTAAAATGAGTAGTAAATACGGTATACGTGAATAGTAACATGAATAGTAAATACGGTATACGTGAATAGTAACATGAATAGTAAATACGGTATACGTGAATAGTAACATGAATAGTAAATACGGTATATGTGAATAGTAAAAATGAATAGTAATACGGTATACATGAATAGTAAAATGAATAGTAAATACGGTATATGTGAATAGTAACGTACGTATAAATAGTACCTCTACAGATTTGCAAGTCAAAGTTCCCACACCAGATCTTAAAACCATAAATATTTTTTTAATATTCTTGCCAAAATAGTAAACAAACAAATTTATAATCATACATAATTCACAAGTATAAGGAAGAATATTCAGAGTTACCTGTTACTCGTTAACTCCCAAATAATCACCAAAAAACTACTACAAGGCTCTCAAATAATTACCACCTTACTCTCCTTCTCTCTTTTCTTTCTCTCACGCTCTCCTCTGCGTATGATGAATGTGTGTGTGTGTTTGTGTATTGGGGTGGGGGGTATTTATAACAAAAATTCCCACCCCTTTTTCAATGGGCGGCAACGGCACCCTACCTAAATTGCGGCACCGTTCACCCATTTCAAAAGGTAGGTGCCGCTCTTCCTCATTTTCAGAGAGTGGGCACCTCCTTCAAATTTTTCAAGCGTGGACCCCACCCACTTTTTCCCTTTTCTTTTCCCATTTCCTCTTCCGTCACTTCTTTCCTTTGTCTTGTCTACCCAACATATATATATATATATATATATATATATAATATTTATTATATTAAAATATAATATTTATGTATAAATAAAATTTTAAATTCTAACTTTAGAAAATTTACTCATACTAAATGACTGATAAATCAATTTTCATAAATTAATCTATCCTATAATATTATAGTTCTAAGAAAAAAAAAATTCAGGATGTTACATTTTCTCCCCTCCTAAAAAGGAATTTTGTCCCCAAAATTCAATATAGTAAGAATTCTACTTACCTAATTAAATAAGTGAGGATAGGATTGTCGCATGCTCTCTTCCGTTTCCCAAGTAGCATCCCCGGGAGCCATTCCTTTCCACTCGACCTTTACAAGTCTAATGGTCTTGTTTCTTAATTTCTTATCCCTTGCATCAACAATCCGCTCCGGCTCAGCTTTATACGTCATGTTATCCTTGAGTTCTACCTCTTCTACTTCTATAATGTGGGAAGGATCCGGTTGGTATTTCTTCAGTTGCGATACATGAAAGACATTGTGAAGATTTGCAAGCTGTGGAGGTAAAGCAATTCTGTAAGCTACCGGTCCAATTTTCTCCAAAATCTCATAAGGACCCATAAAACGAGGTGAAAGCTTCTTTGCTCGTATTGCTCTACCAATGCCAGTCATTGGTGTGACTCTTAAGAATACATGTTCGCCCACCATGAACTCCAACGGTCGTCTTCTCTTGTCAGCATAACTCTTCTGTCGACTCTGAGCAGTGAGAAGTTTCTGTTGAATCACCTTAATCTTTTGAGTCGTCTCGTCCACAAGTTCTGGACCTACTAAAATTCGCTCATTCAATTCCGTCCAACAAATAGGAGATCTACATTTTCTTCCATACAAAGCCTCATAAGGTGCCATCTCAATGCTGGAGTGATAACTATTGTTATATGCAAACTCCGCAAGATGAAGATGATCGTCCCAACTTCCTTTTAGTTCGATTGCACAAGCCCGCAACATGTCTTCCAGAGTTTGAATAGTCCTTTCAGTCTGCCCGTCAGTTTGAGGATGATAAGCGGTACTATAACTCATCCGAGTTCCCATAGCATTCTGCAATGCTTTCCAAAATCGTGAAGTGAATCGTGGATCACGATCAGATATGATGCTATTCGGTATCCCATGCAATCTGACAATCTCCTTCATGTAGATCTTTGCTAGTCTCTCCAATGAGTATTCTGCTGCAATTGCTAGAAAATGAGCTGACTTAGTTAACCTATCGACAATTACCCAAATGGCATTATGTCCGGATGTCGTTAGAGGAAGCCCCATGATGAAATCCATAGAGATGCTGTCCCATTTCCACTCTGGGATATCCAAATTCTTTAATAATCCAGGAGGTTTTCGATGTTCGATCTTGACTTTCTGACAAGTCAAACAACAAGTGACAAAGTCAGTCACATCTTTCTTCATGCCCCGCCACCACCAATTCCGCTTGAGATCATGATACATCTTGGTTGCTCCGGGATGGATAGTGTATTTACTCCGATGTGCCTCCTCTAGTATGAGCTTTTTTATTTCTCCATCATTAGGTATGCACACTTTTCCTTTATACCTTAATATCCCATCTCTATCGATCCCAAATTTCGATTCTTTTCCTTCTTCAATATCTTCCCTCACGTTTAATAGATACTCATCTTCGAGCTGAGCGAATTTAATCTCTTTCCAAATTGTGCTTTCAATAGTTAATGCTTCCATGGTAGCGACCAAACCTGACATTACATCAATAGATGTACTTGGTATCTCCTCGAGCAATTTATGTTCTCTGATCATCATCTGGGCTACATGGATTGTCTTTCTACTTAAGGCATCTGCTACAACGTTCGCCTTTCCTGGATGATACTTCAATTCGAAGTCGTAGTCCTTGATAAACTCCATCCATCTCCTCTGTCGCATGTTGAGCTCCTTTTGGTCGAACAGGTACTTTAGACTTTTGTGGTCACTATAAACCTCGAACTTTGAACCGTAGAGGTGATGCCTCCAAATCTTCAGAGCAAACACTACTGCTGCCAGTTCTAAGTCGTGAGTAGGATAATTCCCTTCATGTGGCCTTAACTGTCGAGAAGCATAAGCTACTACCCTACCATTTTGCATTAATACACACCCAAGACCTTTCTTGGAAGCATCTGTGTACAAAGTAAAGGTCTGAGCAGGATCTGGAATTATAAGTACTGGTGCCGTAGTCAACTTAGTCTTCAAATTTTGGAAAGCTGCTTCACACTTTTCGTCCCATACAAATGGTTGACCCTTCCTTGTTAACTTAGTCAAAGGCATAGCTATTTGCGAAAAGCCCTTGATAAATCTCCTATAATAGCCAGCTAGACCTAGAAAACTCCTGATCTCAGCCACGGACTTTGGTCGTTCCCATTGGAGAACTGCTTCAACTTTAGTATGGTCCACTGCAACACCTTCAGCCGATACGACATGGCCTAGGAATTTTACTTCCTTCAACCAAAATTCGCACTTAGACAGTTTCGCATAGAGCTTGTGCTCCTTCAACACTTGTAGCACGATTCTAAGGTGCTCTTTATGCTCTTCTTCATCCTTAGAGTAGATAAGGATGTCGTCAATGAAAACCACTACAGATTTATCTAGATAAGGTCGGAAAATTCTATTCATGTAATCCATGAATACTGCTGGAGCATTTGTTAGCCCAAATGGCATAACAAGAAATTCATAATGGCCATATCTAGTTCTGAATGCAGTTTTTGAGACATCTTCAGCTTTGACTCTCAGTTGGTGATAACCTGATCTGAGGTCGATCTTGGAGAATATGGATGCTCCCTTCAACTGATCAAGCAGATCGTCGATCCTGGGTAAAGGATATTTATTCTTTATAGTCACTTTATTCAACTGGCGATAGTCAATGCATAGTCTCAGGCTCCCATCTTTCTTCTTCACAAAGAGTACGGGCGATCCCCAAGGAGATACACTGGGTCTGATAAAACCCTTTTCTAACAATTCTTCGATCTGCTTCTTCAATTCTGCTAGTTCCGATGGAGACATTCGGTAAGGAGCTTTAGATATAGGTTCTGTTCCAGGTACGAGATCAATAGAAAATTCTACTTCTCTCTCTGGAGGTAAACCTGTCATTTCTTTCGGAAATACTTCCGGAAATTCTTTCACCACTTCAATGTTCTCTATCCCTTCCTCCACTTCTGTTTGAATGGAGAAAAACACCATGTACGCAAGACAACCATGATGAACAGGCTTTTCATCTTGTACTATAGACAACAATTGTGGTCTACTATGACTCATAGAGTCATCCGCAAGAGAGATAGTCTTCCTCTTGCAGTCAAGGATGATGTCATTAGCTGACAACCAATCCATTCCTATTATTACATCGATACCCTTCGTGGGTAAACAAACAAGGTCTATATTTGAGATCCTATTATCAATCTCAATCGTACAATTTAAGCAAGCCCTAGAAGTTTTTACTGAAGCTCCCGCCGGTGTAGAAATAATCATATAATAAGGCAATTCACTCACTCTTAAATTCAATCGAGGCACACAGTCGTATGATATAAAAGAGTGTGTGGCACCAGAATCAAATAAGGCTTCTACTTCAAGACCTTGGAGTTTGAGGATACCTTTAATCAGATTTGGTGAAGCACTTGCCTCCTGATGTGATAGTGCAAACACTTTCCCTGGCACTGCTGTTCTAGCATCCTTGGCCCCTCGAGGCTCCTCCTCACAAAATCTGGAAATGTGTCCTGGCTTTCTGTAACATCCTGAATTTTGAATCTAATATCTTGAACATAAACCTATTTTGGGAAGACTAGTAGGCTCTATTTTTGGAAAGTGATAAATTTGAAATCAGTATTTTGTGGGCCCCGTGAATAGTATTTACTATTCACGTATACGTTTTTACTATTTACAAATACGTATTTTAAAAAAAATATATATATATATATGTTATTCGCAAATACGTATTTAATACTTGAAATTTGTGAAATATGAATAGTGTTCACTATTCACAAATACGTATTTACTATTTAAAAATACGGTATTTACTATTCCTAAATACGTATTTACTATTCATGCGGGACCCACAACCAAAATAATTCTCTCCCGACACAAAACTCTCGTGAAGTTTGAAAATTTTGTCAGCGGGACCCACGTAATAGTAATTTACTATTTGAATAATAATATTATATTATTATAATATAATATTATTTACTATTCATGTGGGACCCACGAAAAATTATTTCCACAGAAGAGTCACGGGAGGTTTTCTTTTTAGTTTTTAGGAAAATTACGTAAAACGACCCAGAGACTAAAATTACACTTAAGGACCCATTTTCCAACTATAAATAGACCTTCCATTTCATTTCATTCTTCACAACTTCTAAGAGCCATAGAGAGAGGTAGAGAGAGAGAGAGAGAGAGAGAGTAGAGATATTTGCTTGAGTTATAATAGCTGGTTGGTGATTCGGGTATTAGCAAGTAACAGGTAACTCTGAATATTCTTCCTTATACTTGTGAATTATGTATGATTATAAATTTGTTTGTTTACTATTTTGGCAAGAATATTTAGAAAATATTTATGGTTTTAAGATCTGGTGTGGGAACTTTGACTTGCAAATCTGTAGAGGTACTATTTATACGTACGTTACTATTCACATATACCGTATTTACTATTCATTTTACTATTCACGTATACCGTATTACTATTCATTTTTACTATTCACATATACTGTATTTACTATTCATTTTTACTATTCACATATACCGTATTTACTATTCATTTTACTATTCACGTATACCGTATTACTATTCATTTTTACTATTCACATATACTGTATTTACTATTCATTTTACTATTCACGTATACCGTATTTACTATTCATTTTTACTATTCACGTATACCGTATTTACTATTCATGTTACTATTCACGTATACCGTATTTACTATTCATGTTACTATTCACGTATACCGTATTTACTATTCATGTTACTATTCACGTATACCGTATTAACTACTCATTTTACTATTCATGTATATACCGTATTTTACTATTCACAGATACGCATAGTATTTTACTATTCACAGATACGCATATCAACGTATATAATGGTATAATAATGCATTATTTTTGAGTAAATACATCATGGCGGTTGTATTGTGATGGGTGGAGTAAGGAGGGAATTGAATGATAAGAATTGTTTATGCCACCACTCGGTGCACAGTGGATGGTACTTTTCAGGGCCCCATCTTCCATGTTTTCCTCTGGCCGGGATTTCATTGGAGATGTGGGACATGTGACACCTCCTTAGTTGTTATTTTTAAGGAGGGGAGCCATAGTCCAGATTTAAGCTCTATACCTTTGGCCGGGTGTATCTTAAGTTTTGGTGAGCTTGAAACCATCCAGTCAAATGAATGAGTTTCTATTGAACTATATGTTAGCCTATGGTTCCAGTCAGCGGTATACGGTTGGAAGGGGATATAAGGGTGGCTGCATACTGCATAGTGCATTCTGAATTATTCAATAAAGAATGATGAGTATTTTATAAAGATATTTGATGTGAACTACTGTATATCTAAAAAAAAATATCTGTGTATATTAAATCCATTTTTTTTTTACTATCTACTATTTATGTCATATGTAATTTGCTTGGGTAAGGTAGAAATATTCAGTAGTTACTGAGACGTGAAATCTCATCCCATATTAACATTTTTCAGGTGATTATTCTAGTAGAGAGCAAGGGAAGGCACCTATGGAGTGAGCTCTGGAAGCTCTTTTGATCTCCAATAGATTATGTTATGTTATTATATTTGCCATGAACCTAAGACTTCCGTTTTGTATTAAACTCTGAAATATTTTCTGGAATTTATTCTGATTATGTATTACGGGTTTTATTCGAAATGGTAACATTGTAAAAGGATTTGGATATTGTTGAACTCATTTGAAGGTATTTTCAATATTTTGACCGAGTTTTTGGGTATTAAAATTGTGGCGTTACATTTTTGGTATCAGAGCTAAAGGTTCCATGGCAACTTTGTTTATTTTCTAAAGTGATTTCTTTAAAAAAATTTTTTTAAAAGTTCGTGGCAAATTAAATATCATAACATGATCACTTCCCTTTGTTAGATTTAGAATTTATTTAGCTATTTTTATTTGTTTAGTGTCCTTATAGTATTAATCATAGGAGGAGATAATGGCAAGAACTCGAAGAACTAATTCAACCCCTGCTCCATCCCAAAGAGGTCTCCCTCCGCATCAAGATGGTCCCTATCCTCAGGATAACAATGCCCTTTTGGCAGAGTTACGAGACGTCATCTTGGAGATGAGAGAGAAAGTGAATAGACACGAGGATGAACTAGCAAAAGGAAGAGGCCAAGGTGGTAAGGAAGGAAAGGAGAAGGCTCTGGAAGTCACACCTTCTGACCATCAATCAAGGGGAGGAAGTCATTCTCGCACTGAAGATGGAGGTAGTAGCGGTTCTCATTCTCAGTATCATCCCTTACCTATTACTGAGGTTTGGGAAAAATTTCGGAAGTTTACTCCACCAATGTTCGAGGGGAAGCTAGATCCGATTGCAGCACTGGAGTGGCTGAAGCGTGTAGAAAAGATTTTCAGAGTTATCGAGATTAGCTCACAACAAAAGGTGATGGTTGCTGAACAATTGTTGCAGAAAGCAGCTGAAGAATGGTGGGAAAGCACCAAAACAAAAAGAAATGCTGAGATGACGTGGGAAGAGTTTAAGGAAAAGTTCGAAAATTATTACTTTTCCCCTTCAATCAGAATAGAGAAAGAAACTGAATTCCTCACATTCAGGCAAGGGGAATTACATGAAGACGAATTTATTACTCGCTTTTTAGAGTTGTCTAAATTCTGCGGATATTCACAGAACAACTCTAAATGGTTGAGTGCTCGATTGGTTGAAAAAGCTAGACCAGACCTAAAAACAGCTTTATCACCGTTCCTTGATGAAACAAGGGATTTTGAAGAAATATGTGACAAACTGCGCACGATAGCAAGGAACAAACGAGAAGAGGAAGCTGAGAAGATGAAGGGTTTTCAGGCCAGATCTACACACCTCATGAGACCAACGGGAGGAGTTACTAAGAAGCAGAGTCACAACTTCAGTAATGTGAATACGCGGTTTAGCCAACCATCCAGAAATCACTTTGGTGGACCATCGAGGAGTTATTTTACTGGACCCCAAAGAAGTCATTTCAGCAGACCACCGAGGAGTCAATTCAAAGGACCTCAAAGGAGTCACTTCAGTGGAGGTCAGAGTTCATATAGGGGATCCACAGCTCCTGCTGCAAGCACCGCTAACAATCAGATGTGTGCCAAGTGTGGAAGAATACACCAAGGACCATGTGTGACGTGTTTCAACTGTGGAAAGCCAGGACACATTTCCAGATTTTGTGAGGAGGAGCCTCGAGGGGCCAAGGATGCTAGAACTGCAGTGCCAGGGAAAGTGTTTGCACTATCACATCAGGAGGCAAGTGCTTCACCAAATCTGATTAAAGGTATCCTCAAACTCCAAGGTCTTGAAGTAGAAGCCTTATTTGATTCTGGTGCCACACACTCTTTTATATCATACGACTGTGTGCCTCGATTGAATTTAAGAGTGAGTGAATTGCCTTATTATATGATTATTTCTACACCGGCGGGAGCTTCAGTAAAAACTTCTAGGGCTTGCTTAAATTGTACGATTGAGATTGATAATAGGATCTCAAATATAGACCTCGTTTGTTTACCCACGAAGGGTATCGATGTAATAATAGGAATGGATTGGTTGTCAGCTAATGACATCATCCTTGACTGCAAGAGGAAGACTATCTCTCTTGCGGATGACTCTTGGAGTCATAGTAGACCACAATTGTTGTCTATAGTACAAGATGAAAAGCCTGTTCATCATGGTTGTCTTGCGTACATGGTGTTTTTCTCCATTCAAGCAGAAGTGGAGGAAGGGATAGAGAACATTGAAGTGGTGAAAGAATTTCCGGAAGTATTTCCGAAAGAAATGACAGGTTTACCCCCAGAGAGAGAAGTAGAATTTTCTATTGATCTCGTACCTGGAACGGAACCTATCTCTAAAGCTCCTTACCGAATGTCTCCATCGGAACTAGCAGAATTGAAGAAGCAGATCGAAGAATTGTTAGAAAAGGGTTTTATCAGACCCAGTGTATCTCCTTGGGGATCGCCCGTACTCTTTGTGAAGAAGAAAGATGGGAGCCTGAGACTATGCATTGACTATCGCCAGTTGAATAAAGTGACTATAAAGAATAAATATCCTTTACCCAGGATCGACGATCTACTTGATCAGTTGAAGGGAGCATCCATATTCTCCAAGATCGACCTCAGATCAGGTTATCACCAACTTAGAGTCAAAGCTGAAGATGTCTCAAAAACTGCATTCAGAACTAGATATGGCCATTATGAATTTCTTGTTATGCCATTTGGGCTAACAAATGCTCCAGCAGTATTCATGGATTACATGAATAGAATTTTCCGACCATATCTAGATAAATTTGTAGTGGTTTTCATTGACGACATCCTTATCTACTCTAAGGATGAAGAAGAGCATAAAGAGCACCTTAGAATCGTGCTACAAGTGTTGAAGGAGCACAAGCTCTATGCGAAACTATCTAAGTGCGAATTTTGGTTGAAGGAAGTAAAATTCCTAGGCCATGTCGTATCGGCTGAAGGTGTTGCAGTGGACCATACTAAAGTTGAAGCAGTTCTCCAATGGGAACGACCAAAGTCCGTGACTGAGATCAGGAGTTTTCTAGGTCTAGCTGGCTATTATAGGAGATTTATCAAGGGCTTTTCGCAAATAGCTATGCCTTTGACAAAGTTAACTAGGAAGGGTCAACCATATGTATGGGACGAAAAGTGTGAAGCAGCTTTCCAAAATTTGAAGACTAAGTTGACTACGGCACCAGTACTTATAATTCCAGATCCTGCTCAGACCTTTACTTTGTACACAGATGCTTCCAAGAAAGGTCTTGGGTGTGTATTAATGCAAAATGGTAGGGTAGTAGCTTATGCTTCTCGACAGTTAAGGCCACATGAAGGGAATTATCCTACTCACGACTTAGAACTGGCAGCAGTAGTGTTCGCTCTGAAGATTTGGAGGCATCACCTCTACGGTTCAAAGTTCGAGGTTTATAGTGACCACAAAAGTCTGAAGTACCTGTTCGACCAAAAGGAGCTCAACATGCGACAGAGGAGATGGATGGAGTTTATCAAGGACTACGACTTCGAATTGAAGTATCATCCAGGAAAGGCGAACGTTGTAGCAGATGCCTTAAGTAGAAAGACAATCCATGTAGCCCAGATGATGATCAGAGAACATAAATTGCTCGAGGAGATACCAAGTACATCTATTGATGTAATGTCAGGTTTGGTCGCTACCATGGAGGCATTAACTATTGAAAGCACAATTTGGAAAGAGATTAAATTCGCTCAGCTCGAAGATGAGTATCTATTAAACGTGAGGGAAGATATTGAAGAAGGAAAAGAATCGAAATTTGGGATCGATAGAGATGGGATATTAAGGTATAAAGGAAAAGTGTGCATACCTAGTGATGGAGAAATAAAAAGGCTCATACTAGAGGAGGCTCATCGGAGTAAATACACTATCCATCCTGGAGCAACCAAGATGTATCATGATCTTAAGCGGAATTGGTGGTGGCGAGGCATGAAGAAAGATGTGACTGACTTTGTCACTTGTTGTTTGACTTGTCAGAAAGTCAAGATCGAACATCGGAAACCTCCTGGATTATTAAAGAATTTGGATATCCCAGAGTGGAAATGGGACAGCATCTCTATGGATTTCATCATGGGGCTTCCTCTAACGACATCCGGACATAATGCCATTTGGGTAATTGTCGATAGGTTAACTAAGTCAGCTCATTTTCTAGCAATTGCAGCAGAATACTCATTGGAGAGACTAGCAAAGATCTACATGAAGGAGATTGTCAGATTGCATGGGATACCGAATAGCATCGTATCTGATCGTGATCCACGATTCACTTCACGATTTTGGAAAGCATTGCAGAATGCTATGGGAACTCGGATGAGTTATAGTACCGCTTATCATCCTCAAACTGACGGGCAGACTGAGAGGACTATTCAAACTCTGGAAGACATGTTGCGGGCTTGTGCAATCGAACTAAAAGGAAGTTGGGACGATCATCTTCATCTTGCGGAGTTTGCATATAACAATAGTTATCACTCCAGCATTGAGATGGCACCTTATGAGGCTTTGTATGGAAGAAAATGTAGATCTCCTATTTGCTGGACGGAATTGAATGAGCGAATTTTAATAGGTCCAGAACTTGTGGACGAGACGACTCAAAAGATTAAGGTGATTCAACAGAAACTTCTCACTGCTCAGAGTCGACAGAAGAGTTATGCTGACAAGAGAAGACGACCGTTGGAGTTCATGGTGGGCGAACATGTATTCTTAAGAGTCACACCAATGACTGGCATTGGTAGAGCAATACGAGCAAAGAAGCTTTCACCTCGTTTTATGGGTCCTTATGAGATTTTGGAGAAAATTGGACCGGTAGCTTACAGAATTGCATTACCTCCACAGCTTGCGAACCTTCATGATGTCTTTCATGTATCGCAACTGAAGAAATACCAACCGGATCCTTCCCACATTATAGAAGTAGAAGAGGTAGAACTCAAAGATAACATGACGTATAAAGCCGAGCCGGAGCGGATTGTTGATGCAAGGGACAAGAGATTAAGAAACAAGACCATTAGACTTGTAAAGGTCGAATGGAAAGGAATGGCTCCCGGAGATGCTACTTGGGAAACGGAGGAGAGCATGCGACAAACCTATCCTCATTTATTTAAATAGGTTAGAATTCTTATTATAGCGAAATTTTGAGGACAAAATTTTCTTTTAGGAGGGGAGAAATGTAACATCCTGAATTTTGAATCTAATATCTTGAACATAAACCTATTTTGGGAAGACTAGTAGGCTCTATTTTTGGAAAGTGATAAATTTGAAATCAGTATTTTGTGGGCCCCGTGAATAGTATTTACTATTCACGTATACGTTTTTACTATTTACAAATACGTATTTTAAAAAAAATATATATATATATATATGTTATTCGCAAATACGTATTTAATACTTGAAATTTGTGAAATATGAATAGTGTTCACTATTCACAAATACGTATTTACTATTTAAAAATACGGTATTTACTATTCCTAAATACGTATTTACTATTCATGCGGGACCCACAACCAAAATAATTCTCTCCCGACACAAAACTCTCGTGAAGTTTGAAAATTTTGTCAGCGGGACCCACGTAATAGTAATTTACTATTTGAATAATAATATTATATTATTATAATATAATATTATTTACTATTCATGTGGGACCCACGAAAAATTATTTCCACAGAAGAGTCACGGGAGGTTTTCTTTTTAGTTTTTAGGAAAATTACGTAAAACGACCCAGAGACTAAAATTACACTTAAGGACCCATTTTCCAACTATAAATAGACCTTCCATTTCATTTCATTCTTCACAACTTCTAAGAGCCATAGAGAGAGGTAGAGAGAGAGAGAGAGAGAGAGAGTAGAGATATTTGCTTGAGTTATAATAGCTGGTTGGTGATTCGGGTATTAGCAAGTAACAGGTAACTCTGAATATTCTTCCTTATACTTGTGAATTATGTATGATTATAAATTTGTTTGTTTACTATTTTGGCAAGAATATTTAGAAAATATTTATGGTTTTAAGATCTGGTGTGGGAACTTTGACTTGCAAATCTGTAGAGGTACTATTTATACGTACGTTACTATTCACATATACCGTATTTACTATTCATTTTACTATTCACGTATACCGTATTACTATTCATTTTTACTATTCACATATACTGTATTTACTATTCATTTTTACTATTCACATATACCGTATTTACTATTCATTTTACTATTCACGTATACCGTATTACTATTCATTTTTACTATTCACATATACTGTATTTACTATTCATTTTACTATTCACGTATACCGTATTTACTATTCATTTTTACTATTCACGTATACCGTATTTACTATTCATGTTACTATTCACGTATACCGTATTTACTATTCATGTTACTATTCACGTATACCGTATTTACTATTCATGTTACTATTCACGTATACCGTATTAACTACTCATTTTACTATTCATGTATATACCGTATTTTACTATTCACAGATACGCATAGTATTTTACTATTCACAGATACGCATATCAACGTATATAATGGTATAATAATGCATTATTTTTGAGTAAATACATCATGGCGGTTGTATTGTGATGGGTGGAGTAAGGAGGGAATTGAATGATAAGAATTGTTTATGCCACCACTCGGTGCACAGTGGATGGTACTTTTCAGGGCCCCATCTTCCATGTTTTCCTCTGGCCGGGATTTCATTGGAGATGTGGGACATGTGACACCTCCTTAGTTGTTATTTTTAAGGAGGGGAGCCATAGTCCAGATTTAAGCTCTATACCTTTGGCCGGGTGTATCTTAAGTTTTGGTGAGCTTGAAACCATCCAGTCAAATGAATGAGTTTCTATTGAACTATATGTTAGCCTATGGTTCCAGTCAGCGGTATACGGTTGGAAGGGGATATAAGGGTGGCTGCATACTGCATAGTGCATTCTGAATTATTCAATAAAGAATGATGAGTATTTTATAAAGATATTTGATGTGAACTACTGTATATCTAAAAAAAAATATCTGTGTATATTAAATCCATTTTTTTTTTACTATCTACTATTTATGTCATATGTAATTTGCTTGGGTAAGGTAGAAATATTCAGTAGTTACTGAGACGTGAAATCTCATCCCATATTAACATTTTTCAGGTGATTATTCTAGTAGAGAGCAAGGGAAGGCACCTATGGAGTGAGCTCTGGAAGCTCTTTTGATCTCCAATAGATTATGTTATGTTATTATATTTGCCATGAACCTAAGACTTCCGTTTTGTATTAAACTCTGAAATATTTTCTGGAATTTATTCTGATTATGTATTACGGGTTTTATTCGAAATGGTAACATTGTAAAAGGATTTGGATATTGTTGAACTCATTTGAAGGTATTTTCAATATTTTGACCGAGTTTTTGGGTATTAAAATTGTGGCGTTACACTTTCCACAGTTGAAACACGTCACACATGGTCCTTGGTGTATTCTTCCACACTTGGCACACATCTGATTGTTGGCGGTGCTTGCAGCAGGAGCTGTGGATCCCCTATATGAACTCTGACCTCCACTGAAGTGACTCCTTTGAGGTCCTTTGAATTGACTCTTCGGTGGTCTGCTGAAATGACTTCTTTGGGGTCCAGTAAAATAACTCCTCGATGGTCCACCAAAGTGATTTCTGGATGGTTGGCTAAACCGCGTATTCACATTACTGAAGTTGTGACTCTGCTTCTTAGTAACTCCTCCCGTTGGTCTCATGAGGTGTGTAGATCTGGCCTGAAAACCCTTCATCTTCTCAGCTTCCTCTTCTCGTTTGTTCCTTGCTATCGTGCGCAGTTTGTCGCATATTTCTTCAAAATCCCTTGTTTCATCAAGGAACGGTGATAGAGCTGTTTTTAGGTCTGGTCTAGCTTTTTCAACCAATCGAGCACTCAACCATTTAGAGTTGTTCTGTGAATATTCGCAGAATTTAGACAACTCTAAAAAGCGAGTAATAAATTCGTCTTCATGTAATTCCCCTTGCCTGAATGTGAGGAATTCAGTTTCTTTCTCTATTCTGATTGAAGGGGAAAAGTAATAATTTTCGAACTTTTCTTTAAACTCTTCCCACGTCATCTCAGCATTTCCTTTTGTTTTGGTGCTTTCCCACCATTCTTCAGCTGCTTTCTGCAACAATTGTTCAGCAACCATCACCTTTTGTTGTGAGCTAATCTCGATAACTCTGAAAATCTTTTCTACACGCTTCAGCCACTCCAGTGCTGCAATCGGATCTAGCTTCCCCTCGAACATCGGTGGAGTAAACTTCCGAAATTTTTCCCAAACCTCAGTAATAGGTAAGGGACGATACTGAGAATGAGAACCGCTACTACCTCCATCTTCAGTGCAAGAATGACTTCCTTCCCTTGATTGATGGTCAGAAGGTGTGACTTCCAGAGCCTTCTCCTTTCCTTCCTTACCACCTTGGCCTCGTCCTTTTGCTAATTCATCCTCGTGTCTATTCACTTTCTCTCTCATCTCCAGGATGACGTCTCGTAATTCTGCCAAAAGGGCATTGTTATCCTGAGGATAGGGACCATCTTGATGCGGAGGGAGACCTCTTTGGGACGGAGCAGGGGTTGAATTAGTTCTTCGAGTTCTTGCCATTATCTCCTCCTATGATTAATATTATAAGGACACTAAACCAATAAAAATAGCTAAATAAATTCTAAATCTAACAAAGGGAAGTACTCATGTTATGATATTTAATTTGCCACGAACTTTTAAAAAAAATTTTTTTTTTTTTTTTTTTTAAGAAATCACTTTAGAAAATAAACAAAATTGCCATGGAACCTTTGGCTCTGATACCAAAAATGTAACGCCACAATTTTAATACCCAAAAACTCGGTCAAAATATTGAAAATACCTTCAAAAGAGTTCAACAATATCCAAATCCTTTTACAATGTTACCATTTCGAATAAAACCCGTAATACATAATCAGAATAAATTCCAGAAAATATTTCAGAGTTTAATACAAAACGGAAGTCTTAGGTTCATGGCAAATAAAATAACATATCATAATTTATTGGAGATTAAAAGAGCTTCCAGAGCTCACTCCATAGGTGCCTTCCCTTGCTCTCTACTAGAATAATCACCTGAAAAATGTTAATATGGGATGAGATTCCACGTCTCAGTAACTACTGAATATTTCTACCTTACACGAGCAAATTACATATGACAAAAATAAAAGGTAATATAATGTGAATTTAATATACTCAGATATTTTTAGATATACCGTTGTTCACATCAAATGCCTTTACAAAATACTCATCATTCTTTATTGAATAATTCAGAAATGCACTATGCAGTATGCAGCCTCCCTTATATCCCCTTCCAACCGTATACCGCTGACTGGAACCATAGGCTAACATATAGTCCAATAGAAACTCATTCATTTGACTGGATGGTTTCAAGCTCACCAAAACTTAAGATACACCCGGCCAAAGGTATAGAGCTTAAATCTGGACTATGGCTCCCCTCCTTTAAAATAACAACTAAGGAGGTGTCACATGTCCCACATCTCCAATGAAATCCCGGCCAGAGGAAAACATGGAAGATGAGGCCCTGAAAAGTACCATCCACTGTGCACCGAGTGGTGGCATAAACAATTCTTATCATTCAATTCCCTCCTTACTCCACCCATCACATTACAACCGCCATGATGAATGTATTTACTAAAAAAAAAATAATGCATTATTATACCATTATATACATTGATATGCGTATTTATAAATAGTAAAATACTATGCGTATATGTGAATAGTAAAATACTATGCGTATCTGTGAATAGTAAAATACTATGCGTATCTGTGAATAGTAAAATACGGTATATACATGAATAGTAAAATGAGTAGTAAATACGGTATACGTGAATAGTAACATGAATAGTAAATACGGTATACGTGAATAGTAACATGAATAGTAAATACGGTATACGTGAATAGTAACATGAATAGTAAATACGGTATATGTGAATAGTAAAAATGAATAGTAATACGGTATACATGAATAGTAAAATGAATAGTAAATACGGTATATGTGAATAGTAACGTACGTATAAATAGTACCTCTACAGATTTGCAAGTCAAAGTTCCCACACCAGATCTTAAAACCATAAATATTTTTTTAATATTCTTGCCAAAATAGTAAACAAACAAATTTATAATCATACATAATTCACAAGTATAAGGAAGAATATTCAGAGTTACCTGTTACTCGTTAACTCCCAAATAATCACCAAAAAACTACTACAAGGCTCTCAAATAATTACCACCTTACTCTCCTTCTCTCTTTTCTTTCTCTCACGCTCTCCTCTGCGTATGATGAATGTGTGTGTGTGTTTGTGTATTGGGGTGGGGGGTATTTATAACAAAAATTCCCACCCCTTTTTCAATGGGCGGCAACGGCACCCTACCTAAATTGCGGCACCGTTCACCCATTTCAAAAGGTAGGTGCCGCTCTTCCTCATTTTCAGAGAGTGGGCACCTCCTTCAAATTTTTCAAGCGTGGACCCCACCCACTTTTTCCCTTTTCTTTTCCCATTTCCTCTTCCGTCACTTCTTTCCTTTGTCTTGTCTACCCAACATATATATATATATATATATATATAATATTTATTATATTAAAATATAATATTTATGTATAAATAAAATTTTAAATTCTAACTTTAGAAAATTTACTCATACTAAATGACTGATAAATCAATTTTTCATAAATTAATCTATCCTATAATATTATAGTTCTAAGAAAAAAAAAATTCAGGATGTTACAGTGATTAGCATATATATTTTGCTTAAGGAATAGCTACAATATCCTTATGCACATGTTGTATACATATTTAGTCATATAAGGTTATACCATATCAAAATTAATGTTATATGTACAATTATTATACACAGTGGTGTGATGTCTTTGTGATGAGTATGTAGAACCTAGGAGTAACTAAAACATCCTCACTAGGCACATAAGCTAAATTTTGTTCTAATGAACAAAATACATCATATAAAGATTTGAAGACATCCATTGTAATTAAATGTGTGGTTATAATTAATCTTTGCCCATAGGCAGATAATTATAATCATAGTTTTATTTAGGGTGGAATGGAATGACATTATATTTTCTAAGTAGCCCACAGGTATTAGGGGATATAACTGCATTCTAGTTTCATCAATTCGAGATAAATTCATGCTATGCTAATGTCTTTGCCCACAGGTAGACTTTAGTGATACGAATTTATAATGTATGATTAATTAGAATAGAACATCAAATTATATTCTTAATTTACCTGCAAGAATTAAGAATAAGGAAATAATTTGATAGTTTTATCATAAAGTTATATATGGATCTAATTGAATTATAACTTTAGTCCACAGGCAAATTGTATGTCATTAGATTCATATTTTTTAAGCATGATTTACATTAGTAAATCATGATATGATTTATTAGTTTCAAATTTTAGTTATAAGCATGTATGTTCAATACTATGTTGTCACACAACCTGCGAATTTCTCTGATATGAAATGTAACATTCCCGAATTGAGGGGTGATAACTATAAGGTATGGAGAGAGGGAGTTCTTCTCCAATTGGGGTGGATGGACATTGATTATGCTATAAGGAAAGACGAACCACCTTCCATTACTGCAACCAGCACTCCAGATCAGGTTGATCTTTATGAAAAGTGGGAGCGATCTAATCGCTCTAATCGCCTTTCAGTTATATTCATAAAGACCTCAATCTCTGCTGGCATTTGTGGTCCTGTCGAACATCATAACAAGATTATGCCACTTCTGAAGGCAATTGATGAACAATTTGTTACTTCAGATAAAGCATTTGCCGACACCCTAATTATGAAGTTTTCATCCCCGAGACTCACTGTAGTAAAAGATGTGTGTAAGCACATCATATTAATAAGGGACATTGAAGCTCAACTGAAGTCACTTGAGGTTGACATGTCTGATTCTTTTCTTGTACACTATATTCCGAACACTCTCCTACAGCCATATAGACCCTTTAGGATATCCTGCAACACACATGAGTATAAATGGTCAATCAATAAATGTTTGACCATGTGTGTTCAAGAGGAGGGAAGGCTGAAAATGCAAATGGGAGAATTTCTTGAATATGACTTGATTAGTGGGGGTGATTAATACAAAAAACCTAGTTTTGAAAAACATTATTCAAATACTCAATCTTCCACTTCAAGTTTAAGATTGGTCATTAACAATGTTCCTTTGGTTCAACCGAATATTGTACAATCAATCATTCAAGATTTACAACCTGCTGATATTGATCCAGTAGATTAAGTTGTTGATGAGGAACAATAAGAAATTGTTGAGCAACCAGTTGAACAAGTTCCTCAAGAAGATAATGAAACAACATTAAGTAGATCTACTAGAACAATAAGGTTAGCGATACCTAGTGAATATATTGTGTATTTATAGGAATCTTACTATAAAGTACGAGCTGAAAATGATCCTGGAACATTTTCACAAGCCATAGAGAATCAAACTCATGGTGTGATGCTATGAAGGCTGAGATGAATACTAAGGCATCTAACAGAGTCTGAGATCTTGTTAAGTTGCTCAATGATGTAAAAGCCATTAGATTTAAATGGGTCTTTAAAACAAAGATAGACTCATTGGGCAACATTAAGAGACATAAAGTAGGACTCATTGCTAAAGGGTTCACTCAAGGGAAGGAATCGAATATAAGGAGACCTTTGCTCCTGTATCTAAGAAAGATTCTCTTCGTATCACTCTAGCATTGGTTGCACATTTTGAATTAAAGTTGCAACAAATGGATGTGAAAATGACATTTCTCAATGGAGATCTAGAGGGAGAGTTTTAATGAAACAAACCATCAGGATTTTCCTCTAATAATGGTGATCATTTGGTGTGCGAACTCAAGAAATCTGTATATGGATTGAAACAAGCTTCCCATTAATGGTATTTAAAATTTCATGATGTCATCTCTTCATTTTGTTGTATAGAGAACATTGTGAATGAATGTAGACATCAGAAAGTTAGTGGGAGCAAGACTTGTTTCCTTATTCTATATGTGGATGATATTTTACTTGCAACCAATGATGCTGGTTTACTATATGAGGTGAAACAATTCCTTTATGAAAACTTTGACTTGAAGGATATGGGAGATGCATCTTATGTCACTGGCATTAAGATACATAGAGACAAACGTCAAGTATTCTAGGTTTGTCTCAAGAGACCTATATCAACAAAGCTTTAGAAAGATTTCTGATGAGGAATTGTTCACCAAGTATAGCTCCTATTGTGAAAGGTGATAGGCTCAATTTGAACCAATGCTCAAAGAATGACTTTGAGCGGCAACAAATGAAAACATTCCTTGTATTTATGCTCCGGTCTACACAAGACCTTACATTGCATTTGCTGTTGGAATGCTAAGGAGATATCAGAGTAATCCAGGTACAAACCACTGGAAAACTACAGAGAAAGTATTGAGATACCTTTAAAGGACTAAAGTGTACATGCTTAAGTACAAACGAATCGACAATTTGGAAGTGACTGGTTACCATGATTCAGGTTATGTTGGCTGTATTGACTTAAGAAAATCCGCTTTAGGATATATTTTCAAGCTAGCCAATAGAGCTGTATCATGGAGTAGTAAAGAGCAATCTTTAATTGCTGCTTCCACTATGTAAGTTGAGTTTGTATCTTGTTTTGAGGCTACCTCACATAGTGTATGAATGAAGAGTTTCATTTTTGAGCTTAGAATTGTGGATCCAATTTCTAGGCTATTGAGGTTATATTGTGACAATTCAGTTGCTATTTTTTATGGCTAAGAACAATAAAGGTGGTAGTCGAATCAAGGATATCGACATTGAGTGTCTAGCCATAAAAGTGCGTGTTAAAAATAAAACAGTGGTTATTAAACACATGAGCACTGAATTGATCATTGCCGATCCTTTAACTAAAGGCATGCCTACATTGAAATTTTAGGATCATGCAGAAAGAATGGGACTTGGTTCCTTTATCTGATTTTTGTTGTAAGAACGATATTATTTATGAAACTCTATTTGCAATATTTTCTCATTCAGTATTGCGCACATATTCATTTTGAGAAACATCATTAAAATTTTGACCTAGAATAAACATAGGGTTTATTCATTAAGTTATTTGGGCTTGGGAAACATGATGCACTGTGATACATGGAAGATATTACTCGCTTTAAGAGGACCTATCGCTATGATCCATACATTTTGTTTTTCAGTGGTATGTACTGAAGTATGTGGGCCAAGTGGGAGAATGTTGGAATATTTAATTTGGTAATTAATATTCTGTTATTTATATTTATGGCCCACATTATTGCTGGTTTTGTAACTGTCCATTAATACTGTAACGGCCCAATTAATACGCAATAAGTGCGTATTGAATGCGCTTCCTTTTGTAGCTCTGTGATGGCCAGAGGGGAGACGTATGGTGAAACTCTGTCTGGTCCCCTGAACTTGCTCTGACCTTGAGAAAAGCACAACATCTGGAGATTCAGAGAGAAGGGTCAGAAGGACAAAGACTCGGTGCTCGTTCCTGCTTGCTAGCTTGGATTTGTTCCTGTTTGGAGACTCGGAGCTCGTCCCTGCTTGCTTCTGGAGACAAATCAATGGCGGGAGGTATTTGTGAACTCTACTTCATTTTCCACATTGATCTTATGCTATTCAGTTGTTCAGCATGATAAGATCGCCTAAATTTCTAACATAATAAGCATAAAGTTACAGACACTAGTACACTACTATTACAATCACACATGTGTTTGGAAATTGGAATGACTTTTGAAGCCTTAAAACTTAAAAGCACCATTAAGGGGCTAGAAGTTAGATTGGATGCTTTTTACATTTTTCCAAATGTTTGGCATAACTTTTTCTTAATTGAGCTTTTGGGACAAAAATAGCTTAAGCCATAATAAAAAATGTCTCGCTTCAGGTTTTTCTACCATGGAGAGGAAAAAACAACTTAAGAATTGGGTCTAACTTTTTTTAATTGAAATACTATCTTGATCCTTATATATGAAATCTTTCGTCATAAATATAAATTCACTTAAAATTTAATAATCATTGTTTCCATTTTTATCCTTCCTTAATTGTCATTGAAAATAGAGAAATATGTAAGAGAATTAGTTAAAATAAACTTATAATAAAGAAAAAATGGTAAATTTTAATGATAGTACTCTAATTCAAATCCATGAGAAATTTAATTGGTGAAAATTACTTGATAAATTTTCAAATTATGCTCTAGTGATTGATTTGGTCTTTGTTGGAGGTGGAAAGTTGTGTTATTTCTAATTTATTTATATGCATTTTTATTCATTAACTATATTTAATTTTGTATTTTAGAATTGCCAAATATTATAAGTTAACTTTTTTCATTTTTTTAATTTTAATTTTTATCTTATGATTGTAATATATATATGTGTGTGTGTTATTTAATAAGATTCATGTTCTTTTCAGTCATTTTTTATTTCAGCTTGTTTTTCAAAATAATCATTTAAATAAGTTTTAGTTTCAGAAAAGTCATTTATGTCATACGCATCCAAATATAAATCACATTCATAATCTAAATTTTATCTAATATTTAAGTTTATAAAAGTCAAATAGTAAAACAATCACTCTTATCACTGCCATTAAAAATACTAGCACATACCATCTACAACCTAATTATTACTCCTACGACATTTACTCTCTCAACCTAATACAAGGTTGATTTAAAAGTTGGGTTAAGGTGCGTCCAGCACATTAAACTATGGCTCAGGAGCGTCCAACACAATTAACTATTAGGTGGACCGCCCAGCACAACAAACTTTTTAAAAGGAGCGCCCAACATAACAAACTTTTAAAAAGGAACGTCCAGCACAACACCGTTAAAAAAAAGTTAACGCCGTTAGCAAAAAAATTAATGTCCGTTATCTAAGGAGCACCCAGCACAACAAACTATTATTCCAAGAGCGCCCAGCACAAAATTCTAAATTTTACTAAATTAAATAATTTTTTTCTTAATTGTCATTATTCAAAAATATCTATAGACAAAAATTACTCTTTCTTCAATTTTCTAAAAATTATAATTTGCTAAAATCAAAAAAAGTTTTGATTAAAAATATAATTATATGATTTAAATAAAACTCAAGATGTTTTTAGTTTATAATATATGTTAAACAAAAAAATATGTATGATTTATTTTTATTTTAGAAGAAATTTATATGATTTAAAAAATTCATTTAATGTTAATAAAATTTAAAAAATCTAAAAATTTAATATATATTTTTTTAATATGTTTTATAAATTTTATTAAATTCATTTAATGTTTAGATTTCTAAAAAAATCTATGTTAAATTTTTAGATTTTTTAAATTTTATTAACATTAAATGAATTTTTTAACTCACATAAATTTCTGCTAAAATAAAAATAAATCATATATATATATATTTTTGCTTAACATATATCATAAACTATAAAACATCTTGAGTTTTATTTAAATCATATAATTATATTTTTAATCAAAAATTTTATTTATTTTAGCAAATTATAATTTAGAGAAAATTGAAGAATGAGTAATTTATGTTCATAAATATTTATACAAGTAGTTTTGAATAATGACAATTGAGAAAAAATTATTTAATTTAGTAAAATTTAAAATTTTGTGCTGGGCGCTCTTGGAATAATAGTTTGTTGTGTTGGGCGCTCCTTACATAACGGACGTTAACTTTTTGCTAACGGTGTTAACTTTTTTTAACGGCGTTGTGCTGGATGCTCCTTTTTAAAAGTTTGTTGTGCTGGGCGGTCCACTTAATAGTTAATTGTGCTGGATGCTCCTGAGTCAATAGTTTATTGTGTTGGACGCACCTTAACCCTTAAAAGTTTTCACAGCTCCCTTATGCCCTTGAGTGAAACGAAGGACAATTAAAAAGCAATCTTGGAGGGATCCAGGACTAGGTCCTTAGGTCGTGGGTTCGATCCCTTCTGTCGTCGCTGGGGCTCTTTTGGTAGACGATCTCATAAGTCCCCAGTAAGTGCTCATAGAGCCCGGGGCCGTGCCTTGGCCTTGGTAGGGGGACTGATGCCAAACCCTCCAAAACGTTTATTTATCAAAAAGAAAGAAAAAAAAAAGAAATCTTACAAATAAGAGAAAATATTAAAATAATAATCTACACTTAGTTTTTTCCTTTCATCCCAAGGAAGTTAATAGCGGCAGGCCTATTTGAATTAACAGGGAAAAAATACGTTTGCGGAAGTCTAAATGAAACTCATCTTATATATGGAGTTATCATTTATCATGTCACTTGATATAAGCTTATGTCAAGTCACCCCAAAACTACGTTGTTTTGGGGTTAGAGGAATTAATGAACTTTCAAAACGACGTAATTTTGGGGTTAGGAGAATTAATGAGAGATCTTTTAGTAAAATTCATATAATAAATACAAAATTAAAAATACAAAAACAACCTTCATTAATTCTCTTAACTCTCAAAACGACATAGTTTTGGGGTGACTTGACATAAGCTTATGTCAAGTGACATGACAAACGATAAACCCCTTATTATTTACCTTATACATCATAAATCATGTTAGAAAATTAACGGCTACTGCTAATCCAAATATACACAATTAACTTGAACTCTAGCACAAAAGCGATTTCTTTTTTTTTTTTTGGGGGGGGGGAAGTAACTTGGCCTTGTATTCTATCTGTTTTTCTTAACTTCGGTTGACCCGGTTTTTATTCTTTTTTTTTTTTGCCAGATGAGTGATTTTTCAAATAAAATATTTTAAAATCAAATTAAATCAGGTAGATTTTAAAATCAAATCAAATCATAGGAAAATTCCAATTAAATACCACTTGAATTTGTAAAATCCCCAGAAGTCTGTCAAATTTGCAAAAAGACTAAGAGGTGACAAGGACTTTTGGGGGATATGCAAATTCGCGCCAAATGACTATTTTGCCCTTAGTTATAAATAATAATTAAAAAAAGAAAGAAAATACACCCCCCGGCGGTGGGTCCCATTATTTAATCATCATTATTTTGATAGGAAAAATTTTGTTTGATTGGAAGAAAATAAGGTAGGAAAATGAGGCAAAATATCATTTTACCCTTATAGATAGAATATTTTTTATGAAAATTCCATTAAAAAAAAAAAACCCTCACCGCCAGCCACCAACAACCCTGCGACGATCGACCGCTGGCTTAACATGGGTGGCAATTCTCAACTCTCATTGAGAATTGCTTGGCAATTCTCGAGAATTGTCTGCTGTAGCCAAGCAATTCATACCGCTCTCCCTGTCACGCTCTTCTCTCTCCTCCTCTTCCCGCATCACATTGTTCTCTCTCCTCCTCTCCCGACATCACATTGTTCTCTCTCTTCCTTTCCTCGGCGTTACACTCTTCTCTCTCCTCCTCTCCCGGCATCACATTGTTCTCTCTCTTCCTTTCTTCCACGTTACACTCTTCTCTCTCCTCCTCTCCCGGCATCACATTGTTCTCTCTTCCTCTCCTCGGCATCACGCTTTTCTCTCTCTACCATGTGATCAAGGCAAAATCGACTTTAGCCAATTTTCATAGCCGTTGGGAAATGGGTTCCCACCATTTTTGGTGGGAACCCATTTTCCCTTAAATGTAGGAGAATGACGTGGCGGCGGAAAATATTTTCTAGGGAAAATGCGAACCAAACGGCCGCCGCCAGTGGAAAATGCCAATTTTCCTTTTCCCTTCTCCGATTTTCTTCGAACCAAACAGGCCCTCAAGCATTGTAGCTCTGAATACAAGGGCGACATGGCTGAATTATTCAATTAATCACGTGCTTTTCATTTGACAAAACCCCAAGACTTTTGGAATTGTGACGTCAATTTTATGCTACCATACATGACGGCGGAGAAAATTAAAAAGAGCCGGCGGGAATGGTTTTTATATGCTTCACTGTCGTGCATTCATTCAATTCAAATATTTCCACTCCATCTATCTCAATGTGTTCCGATTAAGATAATTAGATGTCACATGACAGAGTATTTATTTACAATAACTGTGCAATGGTCGATCAAGTATCGATTAATTTACAACATCCCACTTTAGATTCATATTTATTGCAGTTATTCAACCGCTGCTATTACCATCTAATCATTGTTTACAAGCTTCTGTCTATCATATTCAATTTCTCTCTCTCTCTCTCTCTCTATATATATATATTACGTACTAAAAAGTCACATACATAATGCGAGTAAACTCTAATATAGGGAAACAAGGACCACGAGACTTTCTTTCATGTTGCAAAATTTTAAGCTAAAGGATAACCATAGACGCCTCGTGTAAAAATTGCTTCACATCCTTCCACTTTAATAATTTGGTTAAACTAGCCAAAAAGGAAGAAGAAATTTTTCTTGGCCCCCCCTCTCTCTCTATTCTTATTCAGATTGAACAGAATCAACTATGGCCTATGGGCAGAAGGAACAGAGAATTTGCTAGTAGCAAACCTAAACAAGTGAATCTATAAGCTCATCTAAACCCCAGAATTTGGACCACCCACTGTTAAGGTAAATTGGTGTATGTTTTATGCATTATATGAAGTCTGAAAAATAAGCCAAAAAATTCGTTACAACCTAATCTGTGAGTATTATATACAGATACATAAAGTGTTAATAACAATACGAATTGAAACCTAACGTGGCAGATGCAGCCGCAGGCAGAGCATACTCTTTCAAGTAAGTGTCTATGTCCTACAAAACTACCTTCCTTAAACCAACATATTCCCGTCATTTTAATAGTTACCATTAGAATAGGAAATAAATCAGTGTTAGAATAGAAAATAAATCAGGATCCCTTGATTGATGCACTGATTATAGGATCTGATTATAAGACCCTAATTACTCATTATTAGTCTTAATTAGACTTTATTGTATTTCCTAATTTATCTCATATGTTCTCCCTTGCTTTTCTTATAAAAAGGTTGTAATACTCATTATCTAATATACAACAGAGAGTGTGATACCTGTGAATTTAAACAGTTACCAACATTAGAATAAAAGAGGGACTGTTAATGACCCCAAAATATTAGTCTTTTCCCTTCTTAGTGAAACCAAGGGGGAAAGGGATAGTGAGAATCAACATAAGTCTCAAGAAAACCCAACATTAATTTATTTGAATTAAACGGAGAAGCACTAATGACTACAAGTAAGGATTGAAGGGAAATCTCATACCACTAGGCTATAAGACCATTGACAAAGAACAACATTAGTATGACTACACTCACACCAGTGAAAGTAAGACAACTATCTCTCAAAAAACATAACCATGAGTTTGCTAAACATTACTTCAGGGTCAATGAAACCCGTACACAAAATACCAAACTTATATGCATATCGTCATTATGCTTTCAACGAGAAATCATTTCTGCTACTTCCTACTTTGATTTACAGATCTTTTGCCTCATGCGTCTTCTGGAAAACACTAGTGCCAATTTTTCACCATCAAATGGCTATTGCTGTGGCGGCTGTTCCTGTTTTTCATTTGGTACGTAATGGCCTATCAAGATCCATTCTTCCCAGTGCTTCTAATTCTTTGATAGCTATGATTGCTTCCAATTCACTATCAATGTGAAAATGGCGCTTGATCTGGGGGATATATTGATTGACTTTTGATTTCTGTTATAACGAAACAGAGGCATGATTGATCACATCTCTTGACAAGGTAATAAATTGACCAATTAAGCATTCATGTAAAAGACTAATTGAACTTACAACATGTTCAAGCTTTCTCCTTAACTCCTCCTCGACAGGAGTTACCTGTTCTGACAAAAATATAATGCAAAGGAAGTGAACAAAACTCATAAATTTAGATAGCACAAAAGGTAGGACATGCTGAAACAACACATAAGAAAATAATTACTACAAAGAACTCTCCATATTCTCTACAATCTTAAAATTTCCATATTCAAACTTGAGAAATTATTAAATATCAAAATGTGTGCACCAAATTGGTAACATACAGAATCATTATAGAATTTTTCTAGTCGTTTATCGCCAACAGGCAAAGAATAATGCTCAAGTTTACTCATAGCCAAGGTCTAATGGAATAAGGCAGTGATCAACGTAACGTAAAAGTATAACCAAAAAGTTGAGGAAAAATATGTCTAGCATAACCAAAGGCCGCAACATGTAGAAACTAGAAACCAGCCTTGTATAGTATATACCCTCTCCACTTGCCAATATTACCCCGAAAAATAATAGGATAAGTTTTCTTCTTTTCTTCCTTTTTTAGGAGAAATATGAATCAAAAGGGCGAAGCCAAAACAATATAAAAGAGAGGTCTAACGTCATCACGCACGACACATCACTAAGTTATAACCAAGCGACATAATAAGAACAGTGCGTAACTTGGACGGATTCAGAAACTATGAAGGCATATTCAAAGAAGCACTCGAACCCGCAAGAATTTTCAGAATTACCTTCTTTGGCCGGCCGGCAGCACTTACAGCGGAATCTTGGGGTGTCCTTACCCCTCCACTACTACCAGCTCCAACAACTTGTGGTGAAGCTCCGCGTACAGCGGAATCGGGAGGGAGGGCAAAAGGGACGGGGACGGGCGTTATGTTCTTTGGTATCTTGAGGGGACGCCTACATCTTTTTGGAGGGTTGTCATTTAGCGGAACATCAGGCGGCAACTCGTCGAGCTTGCGCTTGCGGGGTCGACCCCGTTTTGCTGGGGAGGGAGAAGAGGAAGCATCAGAGTTACGGAGCTCGTAAGACTTCTTGACCATAATAAGTCGATCATCGCTTGTCAAGACATTCAAACGCTCAATGAGCAATTCGTTGTGGTTTAAAGGAAGGCCCACATAGGTTCGCTTCATGAAATTTCCGATGGCATTCTTGGTGGAGCCCTTTCCTTTGTCGAGAGTGGCGATCGCTGTGCATATCATCTGACTTAGAGAGTTAGAATATAACCCGAAAAGGGGGACGATGAAAATAAAGGGGGTAAACAGCAAGATTGAATCAAGAAACGGAAATGGGGGAAAGAAGAAGCATCAAGATAAGTTATTGCTCTTGTTGGCCGTGTTAATCCTACCTGGTCATAGGAAGGGTAGTTTTCAGAAGTTGAACTGGCGGGGGCATCAGCTGGCAGAGACAAGGCAGGGACGGAGGTGGGAGGGTCGGCGACGGCGGGGGTCGGAGGGGTGGAGGAGTAGGGGTCCATGGGGAATTGAGTGGGCAGACTCCAGAGCCAAACAGAGGGTTGGGAGTTCCGTAAATTTGGAAGCTTCGAAAGCGGTGATAGAATAGTAAAGGTGACGTGACTGGATTAGGATAAAAGGGACTGACTTCTCTCCTTTGTAACGTCCGCTGCGAAATATAGGTCGATCCACACAATAATCCTTTTTTTTACATGATAATAATCCGCTTGATTTTTTTTTTTTTTGAAAACAAGGACCTTTGTGTGTAGGGTTGTGGGCACGCTTATATGTCGATTTATAAGCGGCTACAGATAGGAGTCCGCAAAAACCTAAGCCAGTTCTATAACATTATTGAAATTAAAATTTGAAATCTGAAATTAAAAAAAAATATATATATATATAAAATGATAATAATAATAAGATTTTTATTAAAAAAAAGAAAGAAAAAAAAACTATATAGGTATATTTTGTGGCAGGTACGCTGCCAGCAATTGGAAGTGGCAGCGTCCTGCCACTTTTATCGTGGCAAAGGAAGTATTACATTTAAAAAAAAAAAAGTCCGTAGCTCACCGCCTTAATCTCTTCTATATATATATATATATATATATATATATATCTATGTGAGCTTTGAGCGAAAAAAAAAAAATCTATGTGAGCTTAATATTGAGATAATGTATGTGCGTGGAAATTGGGAGTGAAATCCGGAGAAAAATTAGGAGAGCAAGAGAGAGGAAGAGAAACAGTGAAATAGGAAAGAGAAGAGGATCTATTTAAACTTTTAAGGTATGTTATTTATTTTATAAGATCATTTAGGTAGTTAAATTAATTTCTTTTCAATAAACTTTCTTCATAAAAGTTATTCTACTTATTTTTCTCTTTCTGAAGAGGATAATATAGCATTGAGTATTGAAAATTTTAGGATTACAATATTAGTAAAGTTTTGAGTTTTGATAATAGAAGACTGTATATATGTCAAGCACGATTAATAAATAACTTTAATTGGTTTAGATTTGTTTGTTGCTGTAGGAATTTAAGTTATTTTATATGTAAAAGAAATTAGGATTTTTGTTATATAGGATATTTTCACCGATTAAATGAGAATTTAAGTATTTAGTTGGATTGCTAGAAGTATTATTACATGAAATTATGAATTGGGATATGAGATTTTAAATTAGAGATTGATATGATTTTGAATAAGTTAAGGTTTGGAGATTATTTAATAAATTGGATTATACTTATAAAAGTTAGTATTAGGTGAAAATTGAGGAAAATGATAAATTGTCATTTTAAGGAAAAACTAAAGTGAGATAATTATTTAATTAATTATTTAATTATGGTATTAGTGGATATTTTTGTTAATTCTATTAATATGTAATTATATATTTATTTTTAAAGGGGACTGATTTCTCTCACGGTTAATATTGTGTCAAGAACTTGAGGTAATCACTCTCCAATTTATCTGGTATACATGTTAAGGTGATTTTAAGCGTATGCTCATATATTTAACTGATATAAATATATTATAGTTTGTTATTTATGAAAATGTATATATGCGTAAAATATTTGTTTGATGGTAAATTTTAGTTAAGTGGGCATAAATTGTTTATATTATTATGATTAAAATTGTTTATTTTGAAATTATGAAAGTTATGCACGATGTTGATTATTGAACATAACTATGAATTGTTGATGTTGGAAATTATGATATTTCACTGCATATTGAAGTGTTTTGGATTGAGATGAGATATGATAGTAGGAGATTGATTTTATACCACGTGGTATTGCCGCCATTGAGCGCACAGTGGATGGCCGAATATTGCCTTGGTATCATCCTAATCTTTTGGCCGGGATTAGGGTCAGCCCTTGGGACAGTGATACCTTTCTATATTCGAAAGAAAGTGAACCCTTAGTCTGATATGAGTGCTGTAGCCTTTGGCTGGGCTACACCTCATCATCGGAGAGCTTGGTGTAGTCTTGTCAACGAGATTACCCTATTATATTGTAGCCCTTAGGTTCTGTTAACGGTTATAAGGAGGATATAAGGATGGTTGAGGGAGTTACATGCATAGTGAATAATTTTGAATTATTAATTGATTTGGTAAATTACTCGGTGTTATTGATTTTGCGAATAGATAATTGGCCCGCTTAACTATCTTGTAATCATTCCATGTATACTTGTTAAATTGGATATGTGGTTACTGAGTCTTCATGACTCACCCCGTCTTTATTTATTTTTCAGGTGAGAATTCAGGTGCAAATACTAAAGGGAAGAAGACATCCGAGACTTGATCTAAGTTATCAATCTTGTAGGTCTCTTTTGTTTACATGAGTATAGTTTAATGTATATTGCCAAACTTTAGGGCCCTTTTGGTATGTTGCATATTTTGATCATTCTTCTACACACTAGAACTTATATTATGAATAAAGCCTGTTGATATAAAATTTAATATGGTAATTATTTATTTTGGGTAGATTTAAATATGTTTAGATATAAAATAATAATTTAAATGGTAATTTTGGGAGGATGTTACAAGTTTCGGATAAAAGACGTAAAAGAGACTACTAACAAGACGTGGGTTCTACTCTAGAGCGGCTTTTTGACCGTACTACAGTACTTTTTCAAAAAAATTTCCAATCTAACGCACTGTTTAAAGTATTTACCAACTTAACGTTGGCGCCGATGAAGGCCTGGGGGGGGGGGTTGCGGGACTACACGGTGGCGCGTGGGGCCATGGCGCTCTCAGAGGCGTGACAGACAGTCACGCCTGCTGAGGCGTGAAGAGGTGTCACGCCTTCAGTGAGGCATGCACACGTGGCACGCCTCAGAAGGCGTGACACAGGGCCACGTAACAGGTGGCGCGAGAGTCAGATGCACCACTTGCTCCCGTGGCCCTGCTCGGTTCAGAGATTCCCTCTGAATCTCTAAACGCTGCAACCCTCCCCCCCTACGGATTCCCTGCGAAAGCCCCCTCCTTTTCTCACAACACGCAACCAGTCACCACTCCCTCATTTCTTTTAGCTCGTATCATCTGCACCACTTCCTCATTTCTTTTAACTCCATTCATCAGCAGCATTCGTCCACCTCTTCCTCATCTCCACCTCCATTTTTCTCTCTTTTATTTTCTACTCTTCCTAGCCTGCATTTTCTTTTCTTCCTTCTCAACATTTTCTACTTTTCACTTTCTACTTTCATTTTCTTCCATTTTCACCGGGGAGGATACGTGAGCATACTGAGAGAGTGGTGGATATCTCACTGGATGATCCCCACCCTCGCGTTCGTTGGACTGCCATTCAAGTAATTTTGAGTTCAATTTCAGATCATCCAGAAGTCCATGTTGCTCCATATTTAATTAAGTTCCTACCTAGACTAGTCAACATAATTAGATCTTCGGCCTCAATTTATCCACGTGTTCAGGTATATATTCATGGACTCTTGTTCTCTCTTTCCCTCTTCCACATTCACGTAGACATACCTGCTCAGCCTTAAAATCTGTACCTCATTTTGAAAAAACAGGGAGAAAGGCTGAGGAAGACCCGGAGAGGAAGAAACAGGACACGTTTGCAGTAAAGGTAAAATTTAAATTTTTGTTATATTTATTTTTTAATTAGTTGAATTAACTTTTAATCATATACCTGTTATTTTTTAATTAGTTGGATAGAGGCTCAACATTTTATCATGTTATTATGTTTATTGTTTAATAATAGAATTTAACGGTTAATTATATACATTAAATGCTTAATAAATATGAATAGGTAGAGATGATTAATCACTCATAAAATATTAATAATTATATACATTAAACGGTTAATTATATTTATTGTTTAACCAGTAAAAAATAAATTATATAATAATTACCTCGATGTTCATCATCTGCATCACTATCATTTTGATCATGGTCATTTGCCAACAAAATGTCTTCATCTTCTTCCGCTTGCTCCTCCTCCTGATTGTCAAGTTCATCTAGCATATAGTCGTCGTTATCTTCTCCCATTGAGACGGTGGATTGTCTTGGTTGATGAGAGGTACTAGCCATATTCTATGACTGACGGAGTTCATGCGTCAGTATTGGTACGCCCCCCTCTGACGTCTCAATCTCCACATATAGCTCAGCGATTTGGGACGTACGGTTTTCGTTGAATGTTTGAATAAAAAAATCCACATCCTCATTATCGGAAATCTCAAAACCCACATATTTTCGGTTTCCACAAGGCAGTTTACCTGTCACTGAAGATATTATCTGATTTTCTTGCAGCTTTAACTTTCGCCGGATCTTTCCATGTAAATCTTCTACGGACATGCCTCGAAAAATAAACATTCCTCTTTTTTCACCGTCAAAGCTCAGTCCGCTTGGACCTATTTTTTTAGAACCATTAAAATATACAAATGACCGAATATCACTCATTTTTTCTTATGTAATATTCAGAAAAATAAGATTCAACAACAAATAAAAACAAAAATAATAAGAACACAAATTGTAATTGATCAAAAGAAGAAACACAGTATAATTTTAACTAAATAGCACCCAAAAAAAAAACGACTCAAGAAATAAAAGCAAGTAGATGGGAAGTTTGAAGATTGGTGAAGGAAGCGGAGAAGAACGAATCAAGGATGTAGATGGCAGCAAAGAGTGAAGTGAAGCTATGAGATGAGGAAAGGCAGACAATGAATTATATAAGCTGTATATAGGGGGTGAAATAAACGTGTGTGAAAAGGAAAGTTGATAAGGGATCAGGCTTCACGGGAAAAGAAACCAACAGAGTTCACGGGCTGCTTCACGCGGGGGAATCAGAATCTCTGATCCCTTGACACGTGGAGGCGTGAGGGCTTGCCACGCCATCAGAGGCGTGGGCAAGCCTCACGCCACCAGCTAGCTGGTGGCGTGTGGGTCCCTCACGCTACTGATGGCGTGGGGGACCCACACGCCACCAGGTGTGCTGGCGTGAGCTTTGCTCACGCCAGCAATGCGTCACGTGGGGCCCACTAGCGAAACTGAAGGCGCTACTCTGTCCTGCGTCTCTGAGAACCTTACTTCGGTATATACTTTAAACAGTGCCTCAAGTTGGAATTTTTTTTAAAAAAGGACGGTAGTACGATCAAAAACCCCTCTAGAGCAGCCTGAGACAAAAGAAGAGTTGAGTATGATTGCATGAGTACTCAATTGAGTATTGAGTACAATGCAAAGCGAACTGCATAAAAACAGATCTCGCCAACATCACAAAAAACATTTATTTTTCATTTACCTTCCATCGTCAATTTTGACAAAGTTCATGGCCACATCATCAGGAAAAGTATCATTGTAGCAATTTTTATAAAAAATTATACCCAGTTAAAGCACATAAAAAAAGATTTATCGAAGTAGGACTGTCAGTGGCGGCTTGTCAAGTAACAGGATCAATGATGTCAGGTGGTGAGTGGCATCAAAGACTTTGACTCATGGCCAATCCCCACCCCCCTCATTCACGCCTTATAGCGTGAATGAAGGGGGAGGGGATTAGTGGCGTCAATCCTCCTGACGCCATTGATCTTGTCATCTGATAAAAAGTCATTGACTGCCCTACTTTAGTAAATCTTTTCTCATGTACTTTAACTGGGTACAATTTTTGGTAAAAATTGCTACAATGATGTTTTTTCCCCATATCATCAGAACCTATATAATGTAGTCCTTTGACAAAGTAGCATGGGATGCCCACACTATCACATACTCCATCTGGTCTTTATTATAAGGCACCAACTAGAAAGTTTATTTGGTCCTTTTTATAAGGCACTTGTTTGTTCCCATGTGCATTAATAATTTTTTCCATGGCTGCCCATAATTAACAAGGGTAGTGGGTAAGAATAATAATTAATATAATATTAGAGTTTAGTGTAATTAATAGGGGTAATATTGAAAAATACTTAGATTCTAGGACAAGTTTATTGACTTTAACTACTTTTATTGGTTTGTGAGAAAAATTAATTTATGTCTTATAATAAGGGCCAAAGAGGTAAAACCTATATTGAATGCAGAGAAATATATATCAGAGGCCAGGGTTCAAAGATTTTATATCAAAAATACCCCAAAAAAAAAAAATGCAAATCTTCATGAATATCTCTACGTAAATCCCAAGTTAGAGAATACAATAAAAACCTCATAGGACGTAGCAGTCATGATTGTCTCATTCTCTAGATATCATCTAAAAAAGTTTGTTTACATCACAAGAGGCCTCCATCACTTCATGCATGGGATGGTTCTTAATTAGAATCCAAACCACACAAAAGAAATGGATGAACAAGTACCTTAAAAAACAATGCACGATGCCGAGCCAATCCAATGGCCAGAGAACCAAGTGGCAAAACCATGCTACCAAGGGTTGCTTTCAGACTGTAACTAGGACTCCTCCATGCTCTTGTCATGCTTTCAGGATCTGTAGCCGGTCCACCTATATAGTCAGCCACTAATATGGCAAGCCTAATCTGCACCAAATCGCCATTTACAATTAATTCAGAATTTGGTCTTGACTTGACAACGAACTCTACGGCTTTTTGCTCAAGTTTCAACAAATTTGAATCAGCAGCCCTATTGACCAAGACTGCTTCCCAAGTGACACTATCTGAGGTTGGTGTCCCTTGCAGATCTACCAGGGAAGGCATTCTTGCAGAGTTTGACTGAGACTCATTTAGGATCCCATAAAGATCAAAGAAATCTGATAGGACCTTTTAGGCAAAAAGGGCCAAAATTTAGAAAGCTAATTAAATTAAACAGAATTAAACAACGGATCTTTCTTGTTCTTTCATTAAGCGAATCGCTCTCCATAAATAGGGGTAACAATTGACACCACTAACATCAACTTAGGACTCCACAGTTCCACGAAGACCACTAACACCATGTTGCAATACAGGGCTAGAAACTAGGACACTTAAGCCATGAACGGAAATTAACTGAACAATAAGCAAAATGAAAAATAATAATAATAACCTAAAGCATAACGATAAGCTACAAATTAGGAGGAGGTTTCCCATGTTTTCAGGTTATTGTGGTCGTATCAAAACCATCGAAGATCTTGTCATCATAAATTCATAATCAAGAGCATTATAGTTCTGTGAAGCATCGATAAATCTACGACATGAGATAAGTTAGAAAGGAATATATGCAAGGCAAAATAGAGTAAAATAGCAGAGAGACATATTCAACTAAGTCCATTTTAATTCGTGGAATTTGTGAAACAATCCAAACACTATGCAGCAATATGCGTTCAGCTATATGTCGCCAAATGATTGCAATGTGAGAAGCCAACATAGAGAAAAACAGGCAACTTATTGAATAAGCCAAAAACTATATAAAAGTTATACAGAATTGAGGGAAAGTAAACAAAATGCTGGAGATCCTGCACGGAAGAAGAGCAAGACAGAGACAACTCAAAGAAGGTATATCCTGTGAACAATTTACAGGCCTTTTTTTTAGAGAAATTTGAACAATACATCTTACCAACAACCCTGGTGTTCTAAAAGAATAACGATATTGATTCAAAATGTATGTCTGTTAACTCTTAGAAATTGACAACATTCCAGCACATTTTTTCTCTCCTTTTATCTATTTTTGGTTCAAAATGTGCATAGAAATGAAGTTATAGAGGAAAATGTGCATATTAAATTATAAGGCAAATATCAAAGAAATTCTTGTTATATCCTATAGAGTTTGTGATTTAATTGAGAATTGATAATTCCTCCCTCTTTTGTAGGAAGGTGAAGACAAGTTTTGAAACTCTATAAGAACCAAAAAACAAGGAAAGAAAGAAAGGATGTGAAGCAGTACAAAATTAGAAGAACCTGTGCAACTGGCCGCAGCAAGTAGCTCTCTGTGTCACTGGCTGCGGCCAGTCGACAACTGGCCGCAGCCAGTCGCAAAAAAGTGCTGAAAGTTCAGCTGCGCATTTTCTCATTTCAGAAACAGAAAAACCCTATTTAACCCAAAGGGAAGGGCCGAAAAACACACTCTTGACCTAGAGAAACAAGTGGACACACAAGGGAAGAGTTTGGGAAAGAGATTTAGACAATCTTGAAGGCTTGGGTGCTCATCCTAAAAGAGATTTTGGGGATTTCACCTTAGTTCTTCCTCTTTTCCTCTCCTTTCTTCTTAGTTTCTTCATGTATTCAGTTTCTTTACTTAGAATCTCTTTGTATTTGAACATGAGTAGCTAAACCTTTCATTCTAGGGTTCTTCTTATCCTTTGTATGAATTAATACTTGGATTTTCCTCTCTTTTAGTAGATAAATATATATGTGTGTTGATTTCAACCTTGGCTTAATGCTTCTAAGTTATTGGCCTCCATTTAGATGATTTATTCACATAGGTTTTGACTCGAGAGAGCTAATCTAGGTGTAGAACTTGATTGAAATCATGCTTGTCTTGAAGTTTACTTGATAAATGGATGGTTTGTTGGTAAAATAAAGATATGTTTACTAACCTTGCATTGTCATATTAGGGTTGTTGCTTAAATATTGATTATCACTAATTGTAGCAAGAGATTGTGCATTTTAATGAGAAGAGAAACTTGATTTTGACTTGAGAGAGCGTTTCAAGTGTTTTTGAACCCTAGACTAACACATATATGTATTGAAATGCTACTAGAGAGGAAGTTACCCAAGTTTTATGAAATGCAAAAGGGGAAGAAGAATCCTAGGCTCCATTATCCTTGAAGTCAAAAGTCATTTTCCTTTAGCAATTTTTAGTTTTAGAAAAAGTCTTTAAAAATTCTCATTCTACATGAAAACTTTGTTCTAGCTCAACTAGATTGAATTCACTAAGCCTCTTGCTCGACCAATTTGTTAAACAAATCCTCGTGAGAACGATACTGTAATTATCATTTTATTACTTACAAAACTCGTACACTTGTGAGGCGAACAATGCCTAAACCATAATTCCATGCTTCTACAACTCCATCTATCCATCTCAAATTCTTTTTAAATTTCTGTGTGACTCATATTCTCAATGAATTACATGATGATCAATCTTACTTCGCATATTGTCTTTGCTATAGACGGAATCGTCATAACAAGGAGAATGTGACTTCAACCTTAAGTCAATGTGCTTAAAGTGAATAGGATAACTAACCCAGTATCTTTAGGCCACAACTTCAACTGGTGTATATCAGGGCCACAAGAACCCAAACTGATCTGCTTAACAGCTTCAATCAGCTGTGCCTCTGGATCCTCCTTGCACTCATCTCTAAAGCCAATTGTATCTGATACCCTTCCTCTATTTCAGGATCCCTTGAGTTGCTAGACCCAGGATCACGCCTAGCTGAATCCAAAACAATATCTACACCGCCACTGCTAACTAAATCAGATGGTTCCACTCTTTCCAGATTCGAAGATGGAGGACTTGGACTCTGCCTGTTAGCAACAGAGTGCAACTAGCTTGAAATCCCTGGAGAGGGTTTATGCTCAGAACTTTGCTTCTTAGGGAATGAACCATCATTGGACTTGTGGCCTTTTGAAGAAGTAGATCCTGCTGCATCTTCTGATCGATTAGACATGATATGAAGCTTCTTAAGAATGTTCTTCATATCTCTTCGATCAGCTACAGTACCGAATGCTAAAGAAACTGAAAACTCTCCATTGTGCAGGAACAAGCATCAAATCCCACTCGCTGTGTATCGGAGAAGGTTAAGCTAAGAAATCATTCAAGGAGTGCCTTTTACTTTTAGCATAAGCTCTTTAATTAGTCCCCAGCCGAAACAATCAAACCAAAGAACACCATAAACCTGCCCCGAGCAATAACCTGCGAACGCAGTCCAATCAACGTGATCCAGATGCTTGGATTCTAAGTGAACAGTTTTCTTCTAACAGGACGGCAAAAAACACAACTGTGGAGATAATCCTCAAATATCCGAACAACCAGATTCAAGAGTTTTATAAGTATACATCACCTTTGTGAAGCAGAAAACAAAAATTCTTGAGGTCACATATTGAGAAGGGGGAAGAGCGTGTTTCTTTGGCTAAATAGAAGCAGAGCACAAAAAAAGACACGAAGGAGTTTGAACAGAAAATTAAAAGTAAATAGAAGAGCAGATAAGCAGAGGCCAAGACAAAATAGAGCAACAAGTGGGAGAGTAGGGCTACAAAGAGTGACCCACCAGGGTTGAAGGAGAGAAGGATTTCACGGTCCCATAAAAGGCTGAACTTGGTGGGAAATTAACTTTGACTTTCTTCTACCTCCCTTGGCTCTGTGTTTTGCGGAGTCTCAAATCGACTTGCTGGAGAATGAGCATGAACGTGAACGTGAAATTTGTGGAGGGCTCAGATTTGGAATGTTGAATGAGAAGGTTGAAAAACTCATTGCTTTCTACAGCGATGCTATTACGCATGCTATTTGTTTGTTTGCCCTTTGTAATAAGATGCCGCTTTTCCCACTAAAAGACAAATGAGCTTAAAGTGGCATGGTTTACAATTCCAAGTTCCAACCACACTCATCCGACTCTGCTCTGACTCTGTATCCTGATGCTGCACTCAGTGATCGCTGATAACGGTAGCCATTAATACTCCTATTTTAATTTAATAAAAGGGGAAAAAAAACACATAAGAACTTTGGGCATCCGGTGAGGTCGAATTTTCCCTAACATGATGCATTATCACGTTGAGCATGTGTTCTTTTTTTTGCTAAAGTTGAGCATGTGCTCGAGTCGTAGTTGTTACCATGGGCCGGACGGAGAAAGTGAGCCAATACCCGAGACATGGAATTGCTTAATTCTTTTTTTTTTTTTTTTGATAATAAAGGCAAGCTGGATCTTGAAGAAAAGTTAAGGTCTAGATTATGAAAAGGGTTAAGGAGTGCTCAGTATCACGAAGTTTGTCTTCAGGAGCGCCCAGTACCACGACGTTACATTTTTGGAGCGTCCAGTGACACGACTGTTTGTTGACCGTTAATTGACCGTTTAACGTTGACGTGGCACTGACACGCTGACGTGGCGATGCTGACATGGAATAAATAAAATAAAAAAAAATTGGGAAAATTCAGAAAAAATGAAAAAAATGGAAAAAATTTCCAGATAATTAAAAAAATTCGAAAAATAAGAAAAAAAATTCAAAAAATGAGGAAAAAAATTAAAATAATTATGAAAAAATTAAAATAATTAGGGAAAAAAATTAAAATAATTAGACAAAAAATTAAAATAATCAGAAAAAATTAAAATAATTAGGAAAAGATTCAAATAATTAGGAAAAAATTAAAATAATTAGGTAAAAATAAAATAATTAGACAAAAAAATTAAAATAATTAGGAAAAAATTAAAATAATTAGGGAAAAAAATAAAATAATTAGACAAAAAATTAAAATAATTAGAAAAAAATTAAAATAATTAGGCAAAAAATTAAAATAATTAGGGAAAAAAATAAAATAATTAGACAAAAAAACTAAAATAATTAGAAAAAAAATTCTAAAAATAAGGAAAAATTCAAATAATTCAAAAAATAAGGAAAAAGTTCAAAAAATTAAAATAATTAGAAAGAAATTAAACTACCCCGCCAGTGGGCCCCACTATAAGTAAAATTGTGTGAAATCAATAAGGTAGTTGAGGTACAAAATTTATATAAGGGCATTTTGGAAAAAAAAAACTAAAATCAACTATTTATATAAGGGCCACCGGCAACTGATCGCTGCCAAGTAATTAATTTCTTTCTAATTATTTTATATAAGGGCATTTTGGAAAAATAAGTAAAATCAACTAATTTGACCGTCGCCGCCGGGGACCTACTACCATCGCCGGGTGGTGGTCACCGGCAACCGATCGTTGCCAACGGTAGGGTGGCTGGTAGTGGGGCCCACTGGCGGGGGTAGTTTAATTTCTTTTTAATTATTTTAATTTTTTGAATTTTTTTCCTTATTTTTTGAATTTTTCCTTATTTTTGGAATTTTTTTCTAATTATTTTATTTTTTTCCCTAATTATTTTAATTTTTTCCTAATTATTTTAATTTTTTTCTAATTATTTTAATTTTTTGTCTAATTATTTTAATTTTTTGTCTAGTTATTTTATTTTTTTTCCTAATTATTTTAATTTTTTTGTCTAATTATTTTATTTTCCCTAATTATTTTAATTTTTTCCTAATTATTTTAATTTTTTCTAATTATTTTAATTTTTTGTCTAATTATTTTAATTTTTTTCCTCATTTTTTGAATTTTTTTTCTAATTTTTCGATTTTTTTTAATTATCTGGAATTTTTTTCCCATTTTTAAATTTTTTTTTTTTGGATTTTTTCTGAATTTTCCCTTTTTTTTTTTTTATTCCACATCAGCATCGCCACGTCAGTGTGTCAGTGCCATGTCAGCGTTAAACGGTCAACTAACGGTCGTGTCACTGGGCGCTCCAAAAATATAACGTCGTGGTGCTGGGCGCTCCCGAAAAAACTTCGTGGTGCTGGGCGTTCCTGGAGGCAAATTTCGTGGTGCTGAGCGCTCCTTAACCCAATTTAAAATTTTGTCATATTGCTACTGTTGCTTACCTTTTTTTTTTTTTGGGACCTGTTGTAGGTAGACCTCCGGGACAGAGCTGTCCTTGAGAAAATTTTTTCATCCACACAATAACGACTTGGCATTATGACATAAGATTCTGTTCAAAATGATTATTTTGCTTCTGCTTGAAGCATAATGTTTGTTTATACTTTCACTCCATCACCACTATCTGTTTACTATCTCTACCTTTCTCTTTAGGTTTGATGCTGTTATACATTTTGCTGGGATGAAATCTGTTGGAGAAAGTGTTCAGAAACCATTACTCTACTTTGACAACAACTTGATTGGTACAATTACTCTGTTGGAAGTAATGGCTGCCCATAATTGCAAGAAGGTAATTTTGCTTCAATTTTTTTGGTTGACTTCATTCTAGGGATTTTCAATTGCTTTTCTTTATGGAATTTTATCTTTGTAGTTAAATATACAATATTACAACTTCCCCAAGTCTGACTGATGGGATGGACTCATACATTTGTGAACAAAAACTGTTTACCTTGTTGCAACTGCTTCTCTTGTTATTACATTGTTTCTAGGCATGCTACATTGTTTTGTTTTTGTTTTTGTTTTGTGTGACAGTAACTGGAGTAATATTATTTATAGGCTTTTAGTTGTATCCTTTTATATATTTAGTTCTCTATCACTTGCTTTCAAATCTCTCCAGTTTTTTTCAGCTGTGTTTTTTTTCATATATTCAGTTACTTACTATGATTAGTAATTGCATGAGTGTATGAAATGAATAATTTGATAACAAACAAAAAAGTTAACTTAGGGAGTCAATAGTAATGTGCACTGTTGTAATGAACTATTATTTAGTACATTTATCAAATACAAAATTAAAATTTTTTGGGCTGGTAGTTGTATAGTAGATTCATGTCTGGCATGTGGTAGTTAATGTAGCCTACTTTATCATTAAAATAAAAAAAAAGATATTTGTATAAGTTCGAATAAAAATAATGTTATGATAAAAAAATAAAAATCATGTTTGAAGCGTGTTTATTAGGTGATGGATATAAATGGTAGTTGATGTTTGACAGATGGGGTGGAATTAGTATGGAAGAAATTGTACAACTAAAAATGTTGCCAAGTGGTGTAGGTTGATAAATTGAAGGGTATAATTTATTTTTAAGAGTAAAATAAAAATCATATGTTTGAAGTGTGTTTTTTATTTGATGATGGATATAAAAGACAGTTGATAGTTTTTTTTTTGGGTATAAAAGGAGGCATAGCCTTATATTAAAAGGAAATAGAAGGGGAGATAATTCCCATACAATCATGTAAAACTAAGGTCCCAAGAAAATTAGGACACTCATCAAAGAAAGTAGAAGCTGACAATGCTTCCTTAGCCAATCTATCAGCCACACAATTTTGCCCACGAGGGATATAGCCAAAAGTAATTTCCCAGTTCCTCTTCATGAAGTCACGGATCTGTAGCATGACTAGACTTTCAGTATTACTCTGTCCTTCCTGCAAGGAATCAATTAGAACCTGAGAACCAGATTCAATTACAACCCTCGAATAATTTAAGTTCCACCCAATTTGCAAACCCTTAAGAAAAGCCCACTCCTCTGCTTCCTTTGGATTGCAAATGCCTAACTGTGAAGCTGAACCAGCAATCCAAGAACCATGACAATCGCGTAAAACCACTCCAGCACCTGCACAACTACCAGTCGATGACACCGCTCCATCAACATTAATCTTAATCCAATTAATAGGCGGTGGTTGCCAAACATTAGAAGCCAAGTTCTCAGAGCATTTTGGGTTATGAACAAATAGATGCCAAGAGTTTAAAAGCACAATAGCTGGATTTGACGGCCTAACAAAATCTTCCTGGAATATCATCTGATTCCTCCAAGTCCAAAGCTTCCACACAGTAACTCCAAACAAACATGGCCAATTTGATAAATACTCTTTACCCACATCCTTCTTAAGATTCAAATTGAACCAGTCCTTCAAATTAGCTGCAAAAAAACTAGAATGAAATTTTGGGTGAACAAATTCAATCCATAATTCCCTCGCAAATGGACAGTCACGCAAGATATGTAGCACTGATTCAGAGCAAAAATTACATGTAGGACAGATAGATGACGAACCAGACCACCTACTCCTCCATTCATTCGTTGGGAGTCTATTAAGAAAAGCCAACCATAAGAACACTCGGATCCTCTCCATTCCTGGCCAACGCCAAATAAGATTAAAACATGAATGGGCCAGATTTGAAGGTGGTCGTTCAATCATAAAGTACACTGATTTAACTGAAAAAATCCCATTAGGAGCAGCACTCCATAGCAGAACATCCTCTCCTGCGGAGTTCATCGGAGGAGGAGTGGCAATTAGCCTCTGTATAACTTCACTTGAAACAATTGAGATAAGTTGATCAAAATTCCACGAACCATTAGTCACCCAGTCTGAAACCTTACTCTGTTTTTCCTCATCAGTCAGAGATTTCCTACAATTATCGCCTATAACATCCCCCTGCATCAGCCATTTATCAGTAAAAAAATTCACTGACATGCCATTACGGACTCTCCAACTAATACCCTCTTCGATATAGTTCTTCTGTCTACAGATAAAAAGCCAAAGCGCAGAATCTCCTGCTTTATGAATAAAATAATCATGCTCACATCTAAGCATGTATTTATGAAACACAGTTTCCTTCCATAGACCTGCTGCTCCTTCAACAAGTTTCCAAGCTAACTTGCAACCAAACGCCTGATTCATAGAACTTAGCTTTTTAAAACCCAAGCCCCCAAACTTCTTGGGAAGAGTTAAAGAGGACCACCCAACATTATGATAGCTGTGAGGGGCAACTGAACCCCAAATAAAATTACACTGCGGTCGTTCAACTTTCTGACAAATAGAATTAGGGATCTGCGCCACCTGCATTGGGTACAGAGGAATGGCGCTCAAAACTGATTTTGCCAATGTGATTCTTCCAGCCATGGATAAGGATCTAGTCTTCCAAGCAGCCAGCTTTGAATTCACTCTATCCACAATATATCTAAAAGTTTCTGTTGGTTTCCTTTTCCTAGAAAGGGGAAACCCCAAATAAACACCAATTTCATCAGACATCTTCATACGAGTTAAAGCTGAAACTCTTCTTCTAATCCTCTCAGGAACCTTTGGGGAAAAGAAAATAGAAGATTTCTCCACACTAACCTTCTCACCTGATGCTTCACAAAAATTATCCAGGCACTCCATAATACAATCAGCTTGATCAATAGAAGCAGCTCCAAAAAACAAAATATCATCGGCAAACATTAAATGTGAGATTAAAGGTCCCGTTTTAGAAGTTCTAAATGGAACCCATCTCCCATGATTCACTGCATCATTTATGAGATGTGACAAGCGATCCAGACATAGCACAAAGAGGTATGGGGAAAGAGGATCCCCTTGGCGGAGCCCCCTTTTTGGAGCAAAATATTCAGTTTTTTCTCCATTCCAAAGCACATTGTATTCTACCGAGGACACACACTCCATGATAAGTCTCACTAAGCTCAATTCAAATCCAGCAGCCACTAACACATCTTTTAAGAACCTCTAACTAAGGCGATCATAAGCCTTTTCCAAATCCACCTTCATTGCCATAAAACCGCATCTACCCTTCATCTTCTTCATTGAATGGATAATCTCTTGGCCTAGGATAATATTATCCTGTATCTAACGACCTTTAATGAAACTCGCCTGATATGGAGAGATCAATTCATTCATAACAGATTTCAGCCTATGAGTAAGAAGTTTAGTAATGCACTTATAGTGAACAGTGCAAAGTGAAATAGGATGGAAATGGTTCACAACAATAGGGAAATCTCTCTTTGGAATAAGAGTGATCAAGGTTTTGTTTGCCTCCTTCAATGGCAACTCAGCAGAAAAAATCTTCTTCACAAATTGACTAAGGCTTGGACCTACAATATCCCAATTCCTTTGGTAAAATATAGGCAAGTAACCATCTGCACCCGGTGATTTAAAAGGCCCCATGGAAAAGATGGCTGCTTTAATCTCATCATCCGTGGGTGTCATCCCTAAAGTATGCAGTAAATCATTATCAACACAGGGATAATGCGTTTCAGCCACCCAATTAAAAGAGACAAGATCCTCTTCTTGGTATAATTGCTTGAAAAAATCAAGGACGAGCTGTTTGGTTTCCAACTCATTGCCAGTCCAAATGCCACTCAAATCTTTTAAAGCAATGATTTTATTCCTTCTTCTTCTTATCTTCGTTTTCAGGTGGTAATAATGAGTATTACGGTCCCCCTTAGAAACCCATATTGATCGCGACTTCTGAAACCATTTAATCTCCTCTGCTCTAAGGATATTCTTTAATTCAACCTGTAACTGAAACTCAAGCCGACACAAAAATCTAGAAAATGGGTAAGCTCTTGAGTTTTGAATACCCTTAAGTCTAGCCAAAATCTCAGATTTTTTCCTCTCAACCAAACCAAAAGTAGACTTATTCCAATCAGAAACGCTCTGTTGAAATTTAACTAGATTATTCTCAAGACAATCCTAACTAGACCAGCTACCTTTAATAAAATTATTAAAATTTTCATGTTCCAGCCACATTGCCTCAAAACGGAATGGTCTACACAAACTTCTTTCCCATACTGTATCTCTAAAAATTAAAAGCAGAGGATTATGGTCAGAAAAATTGGTTCTCGGGAGTACCTTCACATAAGCGTATGGAAAGGAGCTTAAAAAGTGAACATTGCCCAAGCCTCTATCCAATCATTCATAAAGACGCAATCCTCCCTCCAAGCGAGGTCCTCTCCATGTCATAGCAGGGCCAATTGAACCCAAATCTGATAGACCAGCTTCGTTAATTCTATCTTGGAACCATCTGAGTCGACTCCCATTGACATTCCGGCCCCCAATACGTTCATCGGCTGACCTTATATCATTAAAATCACCAATGACGCACCAAGGGGAATCCATATTTTGAGATAATTTCAGCAAATTTGCCCACAAGACCGAGCGAAGGTTTGAATGGGGAACTGCATAAATTGCCGTTATAAAGCACACCGGGAGGTTTGGAAACTGGCATCGAAGGCAGAAGAATTGCCGATTCTCTTCAATAACCGAGATAGATACATGAGTCAACTTCCAAGCCACTGCTAATCCACCTGATCGACCGACACTTGGGATTAACTGAAGAGAGTCAAACCCCAGGCGTTCAAGCACTTTCAAGCGTCGCTTGTCATTAAGCCGCGTTTCAGACAAGACTAAAACATTGGGTCGAGGCCCATCACATAAAACCTTTAGGTTCCTAAAGAGACTTTTATCACAAGCCCCTCTAGCATTCCAATAGAATATGCTATCCATAAAAAACATATTTAATATATTTACAACACACACCGACCCAGCAAACAAGACACGTGGATTAGATGGATAATTGTGTCTCGGACACAATCGTCCCCTCACTGTGCGAAATCTCTGGAATACCAAACTCCATAGGGCTGTCTGCTATGAGCCCAAAATCCCCTATATCAGGCCTTGGGTCAATAGAAGGATCTGCTCCTGGATCATAAGGCCCTGGTAGAGCCAATTGGTGTAAAAGCTGATTTGGGCCTTCACAAATGTCCTGGCCCATCATAGGTTCATCAACAGGATCCGGATCCGTTAAAACATTTTCAGTCCTCGTTATTTCCCCCTCTCCATCTCGTGTCCTCTTTTCCACGCGTTTAACTCTTATCGGTTGCACCTCAGGAATAACCACTACCTCGTCCATCCTCATACGTGCACTAACTGATTGTTTTGCAGACCCTGATTTTGTAGCTTTCCCACTACCACTCTGTACCTTGCTCACAGACGTAAATCGTGGTACCTCTCCTGACACAATCTTTGCCACGTCATTAACTGTTTCATTGGCACTCCGGTGATCATCTCCATCGCCGGCCAGCAGAGCGAACCGAGACCCCAACTGTTTCTGGGAAATCTGGTCACTCTGTTTTTCCTTCATCTTCCGTGGTCTGCGAATCTTCTCCACCACCTTCCATACATCTCTTGAATCCACTTCAGACTTCCTCATCTCTGTATTATCCTTTGGATTCCCCCCGCCTGTTCATAGTGCTCTGTTTCTTCCCTCGGTCGTTTCCCGTTGGGGCATTGTTCATGCCTATGCCCATACATTCCACATGACAAACAAAGAAGATGTAGACCTTCATATTCAATATAATAATCCTCCCCATCCACAGAAAATCCAGCCATTAACTGTTTAGTAAGATCAACCAAGACACACAGGCGAGCATAGTGTCCACGAAGCTAGCAAGATGTATTAATATCCACCTTGATGGTTTCGCCTATTCTATCTCCGATGAACTCCAGTGCTTCTTTATCATAGTATTCAAGAAAAATCCTTGGCAGACGAACCCATACCGCCACCTTATCAGTTGAAGCTGTAGCAGTATTGAACCTGGGCTCCCAGGGCCTTACAGTTAAATAATGGTCATAAATCATCCAAGGTCCTCCAGTGAGAGCGTTTTGATAATCATCCCGGTTTGTGAACTTCACCACGTAAAAACCATGTCCTATGTTGATTAGCTTAGTTACACCCTTTTTTGCCCACAATGATTAGATTCTGGTTTCAAGCGCCTTATATCCAATACTTCGACCTAGCAGTTTGATAATTACTGAGTTAGACCAAGCTTTATACATCCTCTTCTTCATTTTCTTAGCAAAGACGAACTTAGGGAAATTCTGCTTGGGGTCCTCGACTATCTTACAGAGTTGTTCATACTCATCATCAGACATCGAATCATCCGATAAAGCCTCATCACGTTTCTGCACATTTTCTTTCGAATTAGAACCAGTGTCCGGTTGGACCCCCTTCAGCTTGTCTGCAAAGGAAATCGTCGTAAATCCAGTCTTGGATACTTGTTCTCCCAGCTTTGGCCATTGTTCACCAGGAGCCACTTGACCTCCATTCTTAATCTTTTTAGAGCTTCGGGCTAACAGGTCTTCCTCTTCTGTAGAGGAAGGGATCAACGAGTTATTGGAACCAGAACCAGAAGGGACGATGGTATTCGCGGCAGGAACGAGAGCATTCGCGGACTCCATTCGCATTTTCGTGCAGGCTAGACAGTTGATAGTTGATGTTTGACAAACTGGATGGAATTGGTATGGAAAAAATTGTACAATTCAAAATTGGTGTTGAAATTATGTAGGTTGATGAATTGAAGGGTATAATTTATTTTTAAGTGTTGTAGATATTGCACCCGCTCAAATCGCGGGGGGAGTTATTTCTTGTTCTCCAAATAGTAATACTCGTTGCAAACAGATACCCTTGCAATATCTGTTCCGCCACACTGCTATTCTGTTGTTTCGTTATTGATTTTTTTTTATCAGTGCTTGGCTTCTCCAGTTAGTTGATTCAAAATAAAGAATAATAATAATTTTTTTGCTAAAATATATTTTTGAAAAATATGTTCTTATCAAGTTCAAACTTGTGTAAAAAAAATTCCCCGCTAAGTTCAAACTTTCCCGTAAAGTTCAAATGTTTCCGCCAAATTCAAATTTGAGGAGTAAATTTGCAAAAAATGTTATTGTTTACGTGGGAACTTGAAATCCCACCAATTTTAGTGGGATCTGATCTTCCCACAAATAAGGCAAGATTGGTGGGCCTAGAAATCGGGTTCCCAGAAAGATTTGTCCAAAATACATACAAAAATGAGAAACTTGCTAATTTTCCTTTTCCATCCTACCGAATCCGTATACCAAAGAGGCCCTAAATGACTTCATTATCATCGTTTTCATGATTCATTGATCAATTTAAAAAAAGGAAGAGGAGATTGAAAGAAAAACCACACTGATCCAATTTCGATTTTCAACATGCTCCTGTTATTGTTCCCCTCATCCAATTATATTCCTTCCCAGACATTCTTGTAGCAGAAACAAAAAGACAACGACATTTTTCTGGAAAATTAATGTAAACTCTAGTTTTGCCCGAACAAACACAAAGGCGATATATACTTACATCAACACAAATTAAAAAAAACCCACAAAGCCAGTGTATATAATAAGATCCCTCTGGACGTAGTTTTCTTTTCCAAGAGCTGGTTGATAGATGCATGCATCATGCGCCAATCTATTTCGACCACCTGCGAAGATCTGCAAGTGAATCCTAGGAGCACGCAACCATCTGCTTCAATTCATTTCTATGATTTGCATCACTCTTCAGTGAGTGAAGGTCTAAGAGTAAATTAAAACTTGTAGGTCTTGGCCTCAACTATGATTGTCGTCAATCCTCCAATGGGTGATAAAATCATTAAGCACACTCCAACCACAATGCAGATCTGAATTCCATAAAGCAAGAGTTCAATCCATTTAATCCAATTCATCAAAGGGAAGTTGATTGAAACATCATAAACAAATAAAGAAAGTATAACACACCCAATTAGTCCACCAAGACAAGCTAATCTCTTTGGTTTGTAGATTGTGAGCCACATAATGCAAGGAAGCTGAAAGTTCAAAGAAAATTATTATCAAACCAAATGTTAATCTTAAGGAGATCTTAGTTACTAGATTGAGCTTCTACAATCATTCAAGTCTAACAAAATATGTTGTTGGAGCAAAAGCAAACCCTCCAAAAATCCTAGGAGACCTCCGAAGAATGGGAAGGTGATAGCAATAAACATCTGTAAATGCTACAATCAAAGCATCAAGATACGGTTACAAATGGAAGCATGCATATTGACCAAAAATGGTGTAGAAGCCCCAGAGAGTGAAGTTTACTCACCCACATACACATTACGCACGACAAAACGAAGAAATTTACTAGGCTTGAATTTCATTTTCTTCACCAACAAGGTTTCAATCATGTCAAATACTGGCATTGCGTAAATCTAGATCAAGAAATACAGAACAACAAACTGGTTAATTATAGGTACAAAAGGGAGAGCAGCATACATAGAGTACAAGTCATAGCAATTACTATCTTCACCTAATAACTTGCAATAACATGGATAACGATGAGCACGTTAGCCATAGCAATAAGCCATTTTGGTCTCTCCAATGTGATGAGAATGTTGTCATCAACCCTGTTTCCAAACATTCAATAACCAATGAAAGCAACTGGGAAGTAGCATAATGCCACGACTATATAGGCCACAACAACTCCTCTCCACATAGGACCCTTGGATGGCCTCTCTGGTGTGGATGGGATTGTTGCTTAGATCTCCAGCACCACGTTATGCCCAGCGTAGGCAAAAGCCACATCCCCAAGAGCATTAAAGAAGCCAAACACGTTCCCTGCAGTGCTCTTCCCTTTGTAACCATAATCCATATTTTCTATAACACCCTTTTTCACAGAAGCTGCCCAGGCAATTGTAGAGTAACTATAGGAGAAAGAAAGGAAGAAGAAAAAAATGAATCTTTGATTGTGTGGTCATGTATATCTAATGGAAGCTTCAATGCACATATATATACCTCAAGGACATGACTGCTGCTGCCAAAGATATACCAGCAATGGCTTTAAAGTTGGGGAGATGGGATAGCAGAAAGTGAGCAGAGGCGAAGATCATAATGAAGTAGGGTTTTTTTAATCTTATGGCAGCTGGAACAAACTGTGTCTTGGAACTTCTGCAATGAGGTTCCTCCGGTAACCATGTACACAATGTTGACCCCAACTTCAACCACAAGCTGCTAAGGAACCACAATACAGAGGCCTAGCTTTTCACTGAAAGCATACTGACCCAGTTCATGGTACCTGTCAAAATGTCTTCCTGGAACCATCTCGTGCATCTCAACCATTTGCCAGAGAGTGTAGAGTGTGATGATCCATGAGAGGACTAGCACGATCACACCAGGACCCCTGCAAAAAGAAAATCATTTTAATCGTCATATCATCAAACACCTAGTGTGCACTACGTACGTGTCACTTGAAATGTGAACATTATTGCAGAGAAATCGAGCTAAAATGCAATTTGGGTTATGAATAATCTTACTATCCAAGCTCGGACATGGCATAAGGGAGACTCAGCACACAAGCTCCGACCATGGCAGTAACATTGTGAAAAGCTAAGTAGTACCATTTTGCATTCTTTGCAGAAGTAATGGGAAGCCAGTCATCTATCTCCTTTTGGCCGGTTGTGTTTTCTTCAACTTGCGGGATTCAAGTAAAATTGGTAAGTGAACACATGATTCATCTCGATTGCAAAATGGGTAAGTGAGAACACGATTCATCTCGTCTGCCAATTAAAGAAGCATCAGTATGGGAAAGTGCAAAAGATTCTGATGCTCCATTAATGACGATTACCAATAAGTTCTTAATTCGAAGTCAAAACCGCATTGGGAATACGGTAAACTTAGGAAATAGCAAAAGAAGAGGTTTATTCAAACAAATTATAAGCAAAGCATTTATAATATCTAAGCGGTCCAATACCTGATTGACTAAAACTAATATTACATGTAAAACAGATCAATTTCATTGGAACACTAAGCAGATAATAAATGATTAGTTATGAAAGGTCTCACCAGTACCCAATCAAATAAATCCTTACGATAACCTTCAACTTCTGCATATCCAAATAGATGGTACTACACACGTTGGACCACATAATCCTTGCTATGTAATCACGGTGACATTAATTGACCAATAGCTTTGTTCTACATGAACCACTAGCTGATCTACTACAACGTTTAGTAGTTTATATTGATGATGTAGATTCATCTTCAACCAGTAAAGCCAGCGGCCAGGGCATGTTTGCATATTCCCCCAATTATTATTATAAGTAGTACTCCCTCCGGTCTTAATTATAAAACCTAGTTGACTTTTTTGGAGAGATTAAGGAAGCTAATTAAATTACTTTAGAGTTTTTTATTTTTATTTTTTTCTCAAAACTAATTAGTTGGACTAATAAACTAATATATAATCTAAAGATACACAACATATGAAATGATTAAATAACTTATTTAGCTTCCTTAATCTCTCTAAAAAAAGCTAACTGGCTCTTATAATTAGGACCGGTAGTATTTATCAGCATGAAAGAGATCCAACCCAGCTTTTCAACGTTTTTGCTTTGATCCAATTCGCTAAAAAGAAAACAAATTGTTCAAAATTTCTTGAATCTTCAAAGCTAATTGTACTTTAAAGAGAGTAGCTTCTTTTTATCCAAATTAGGAATTTCAGGGTGAGGCGCAAAAAGGTGTTGATAATTAATGGGTTAAGGACCATTTTCGCCAACGAACTATATGGCCAGGTGCATACAACACAATATACTTTAGCTTGGACCTTAAATGCAAATAAAGTCTTAAAAACATGCAATTTGCACAGCCCCCGTTTACAGCCCCAAACGTCCGTCAAATCGACTGTACTTAGTTAGCAGAGTTTTCAAGTTCTTCTCCTCTCTCTTCCATAAATTTCTGGTGGTTCTAAGTTAAATAGTTCTTCTTCATCGAATTGGGAAATCGAAGGTGGAGACGAAGGGAAGTTTTTTCTACCAACTCCCCATTCAACCGTAAGCTCGGGCTTTGGAAATGGTAGAGGCGAATTGAGGAGCTCTGATCTGGAGTCATGCCCTTCCATACTAAAATTCAGCCAATCGATGCTAGCATCTCCGCGGAGGGACCTGGGCTTGACCAGGTCAAGCCGGTTGTCAAGTCACGCCTTAAACGACTTTTTGAGCGCCAGTTCCTTGGCATTCTGAGGAATTCGGCGGCAGATAAAATTACCGGAGATGAGCCGCATTTTGGCAAGGACGGATTCAACGCCTCCCGTGATTTCAAACCGAATTCCATGTGCCTGGCGAAAATGGTGCAGAATTTTATCGAGGATAATCAGGAGAAGCACCCGGCTTCCGTCTGGTGTGTAAGTAACCGTTGCAACTACTTCAACGGAAAATTGTGAAGATTGCCCTGACGACGACGGAACGCATTCGGCGAATCTAAGTACTCTTTGAATGGTGAAGCGTCTGGTATCCTTAAGGTATGAGCTCTTTCGATCAGATTAAGTTGCTGCCTCTCTTTAAAATTAATGAACTATATATATTTGGTGGTTTTTGCAGTTGGAGAACGTTTTTCTAACACGTTATCTTACACTGTTTAGGGTTTGGTGGCTTGTGCGAGTGCTAGCGAAAGGAATTTGTTGGCAGACACAGCTAAGATCGTTGAAAAGAATAAGGCCTGCAAGCTGAAAGATGACCTCTGCCGAAAGATTGTTACAGAGGAGTTGTTGGCTCTGGGATACGACGCCTCAATGTGCAAATCTCACTGGGAAAAGTCCTCCCTTGATTTTTTGCTGACTCATAGCCCACGTGTTGTGTGAGTATGTTTTAATTTCCTTGATTCAATTTCATGTTGACGGACGTTAGTGGCTGTAAACGGCGCTGTACAAATTGGCTGTTTCTAAAACTTTATTTGCATTTAAGGTCCAAGCTAAAGTATATTGTGTTGTATGCACCTGACCATATAGTTCGTTGGCGAAAATGGTTCTTAACCCATAATTAATCAAGATAACTCCAAGGCCATGTGCCTTTCTTTAGGATTACGTCCCCATTACAGTGCCCCAATTTAGCAGAGTCTACCTTAAACAAATTTTTTTCCTTAAATCGAAATAGCACACAGTCCAGCACTTAACCTTGAATAGAAAGGAATCTTCATTGATTGCTTAAAACTCTTGCCACTAACACGATAAATGATGGCGTTAAGAGAAAATCTTAACAAGTTATGAACAAACATAAATAATTCTGGGAAAGTCAACTCTGGCAACATGCCAACTCAATGAATGTTCAAAGCTAGTTTGAACAGATTTATCGAAGCCTGTTGAATTATTTCCAAATTATAGTTGTGTGGTTGCGCCTTTCTTCGTTATTCTCCAGCAGAACGAGTGGAATCGTCCTCCTTTACTCACCTAATCACTTTTTAATTATTTCTTTGTTTTTTTTATATACATGCGTGATTTTTTGATTTTTTGATTTTTTTTGCTAAAGAAGATGGCCTACATTACAAAGAGAAAATTACATAGATGGGGAAATAAATCCCAAGCACTCATAATCAACCCAGCTCTTTAAATTATTGGGACAGTCATCAAGAATTGCAGAAATAGAAATTCCTAACTTAGCTAAGGCATCCGCTATTGTATTACAGTCTCTAGAAATACATCTAAGATCCACCTGTCAATTGGAATTAAGCAACTCCCTAGCCTTGTTGCTGCAAGTGGAACAGGAAGTATCTAGAATCAAATTAATAACAGCATCTGCATCTGATTCCAAAATAATTTTTTTCAAACTCTGTAGATCTTCAACCACAGCCCATTCTTCTGCTGAATTAGCATGACAATCTCCTAACATTGTGGAAAAACCCACAATCCAGTTACTAGCATAGTCACGAATCACGCCCTCAGAGCCGACTGCATCAGATTGAAGAGAACTAGCTCCATCAATATTCAATTTCAACTAGCCAAGTGGAGGCTTCTCCCAAATGAGACTTGGGCTACACACTGGCGGAACAGAAAGATACCTCCTGTTAATATTTAAAACAAATCTAGGCCAAATCGTCGAAAGAGTAGCAGTAGGATTACAAGGTTTACTGAAATTACAGTCAAGAGAACAATGATTCCTCCACTCCCAAAGTTTCCAAATAGAAACCCCAAAGAACAAACTCCAACAGTCTTCCCAAATACAACCAACATGAATATTTAAGTTCAAAACCAGCCAATCTCGAAGGTTCAAGGAAAAGAAAGCAGAGACATACCTTTGCTTAAGGATACCAGTCCAAAAACCCCTGGCATACACACAATCACGTAGGATGTGAAGAATATCTTCCAACCCAACATTACAGAATCCACACACAGCCGAAGAATGTGACCAAGAGCTCCTCCAAACATTAGTTGGGAGTTTTTTCAAGGCAACTTTCCACGTAAAGATCTTGATTCTCTCATAGCACCTCTCCATTTCCAGATATCAGTAAACAACTTATCTCTAAGGGAAATGGGATTAGGCTCTAGGAGGAAATAAGCACTCCTAATGGAAAATCTGCCATTACTACATGCACCCCACACTAAACAATCATAGTAAGCATCCGTTCTAAGAGGAAGGACGGCAACGATTCTGTTCAGGCCTGCAGGATTAATAACCGCCGAGATCTTGAGAGTATCCCAAAGACCTCCCACTGCCCAATCAGCCACAACCAACCCCTCTTCATCCTCAGTTAAATCTCTTCAACAAAAATCATTAAGACATAAACTATCACCAACCCAGCAGTCATTAAAGAAATTTACACTAAGACCATTTCTAATTTGCCACTTAGAGCCATTGGTAATTAGCTCTCTCTGCTTACATATAAATTTCCACAACCTTGAATCCCCAGCTCTAGAAAATAGGAGGGATTCCTCATCTCTAACCATATACTTGTGAAAAAGGATATCAGCCCAAAGACCTTTCGCGCTCGTAATCAAATTCCAAGCCAACTTTGCTCCGCAAGCCTTATTGGCATGATCGCAAGAGGGGAAAAAGCCCAACGGGCGAACGGTAGAGAAAAGTTCAATGGATTAGAGGCGCATTGATGAGCTTCTTAAAAAAATGAATTTTTCTAGAAGTCACATTTTTTCAGTTTTTGGAGAAAAATATTAGAGATATATGATCTAATATGTAATATACAATTAAATATATATTTATATGCATTCTAATATATCATTATAAATATTAACGCCACTCTAGTGGCGTGAATCAATTATCATGCCACTCTAGTGATGTGAATTAGAGTGGCGTGAATATCGTGATAAAGTATCACGCCATTAGTGGCGTGAGAAACTCTTATGTCACTACCCAGTGGCGTCAGACTATCTGACGTGACTAGTGGAGTCTTGTTAGTAAACGTATTTGACTGCATTAGTGTGGTAATTATTTTCAAAAGTGCTTTAGTCCGGTATATTTTTTTAAAAAAAATCTTATTTTGGTGTTTTTCCCGTAAACCTCGTATTCTTTTATAAATTGCGTGATTTTTTTTAAATTTAAAAAATCCATCTTTTGACTACCATTAGGTATTGGAAATTATGGTTTTGATTCAGATTTGAGCATATATATATATATATAGTCGAACTTTAAATACTTTAAAAATTATTTATTTATTGAAATTATGGGATTTTATTAAGGATAAAGGTGCAAAAATATATATATGCTTTGTCCTCAGGAGCACCCAATGCTTTTTTTAGGTGAAAAAATATACATGCGCTTATAAATTAGGTGCAAAAGTCATATATGTTAACAGCATTAGATAACTGTGGGTAAATTAATCTTGACACCGTGACTCTCCTTTCACTCTGACCTGTAGTCTAGGTGCTTCGGTATGGGATGGGCTTCTATTCGGATGAGTTTGCCTCCTTGAATCTTGTCCTTTACTCTGTTCCTCATGGCATGTGTTGTTTAAGATATATTGAGTAGGTAGAAATTGAATATACAATAAACAAATATCATAACAAGAATCTGTATTAATTAAGTAGAATATATAGAGAACATATAACAATTTTGTATAATAAAGAAAAGCTTAAACGAACTCACAAGACTGCCGATATGGAATTGAAAAACGCAGAAATCCGGGCCCAACTTTCGTTGTGTCCTTAAGACAATTTGCTCCCTCAATACGGATGCCGAAGGTTTTCTAAGCAATTGCCTCCCAGGATAGAGCGGATTTTTCGTCTCCAAAAAGATGGCTCTGTCTGTCTGAAGCCCAAGCGAAGCCAACGAGTCTGCTTTCGGAACGCACAGAATGTATATGCAGAATGCAGAGAGAGAGTATGCAGAAAAAACGTAATTTAATCTGTGACTAGGGCGCCCTATTTATAGACTCTGAAATAACACGATCAGATGGACATGTTTGCTGCTGCGAACTGGTGCGTTGTGCAAACAGACGCACCAGACCGGAATGAACAGAGGCGACCCGCGTCCATTCATAGCGAACTGGTGCGTCTCACGAATAGACGCACCAGAACGGAGCGAACGATCCGAACAGATCGCAATACGCGGCTGCTGGTTGGAAAAACACGGAACTATTCAACGTTCAGAAATTCAAAAAATTATTTAATAAAAAATTATTTTTAATCCAAAAAATAATTTAATAAAAAATTAAATTTTTTATTTCACACGCGTGGACCGGACCGAGCGGGCGGCACGCACGACCGACTGAACCAAGCCGAGCCGAGCGGACGGACGGCGGCGGCGGCGCGCGCGCGTGTGTGGTGGACCAAGGGTCACCTAAGTCCTCACCCCTCCACAAAAGTGGGTTGGCTCAAGGGCCCAATTAGTAGGAGCCAAGTTGGGGGTTATATACCCTCCAACTTCTCTCCACCTAGGCAATGTGGGACTATTCTCTCACACACACATTCCATCTTACTCGTTCTTATTTTTCCTCTTCTTTTCCATCCTTCTTCTTATTCATAACCCATGGGATTTTATCCTAAAATTCCAACAATCCCCCACATGGATAAGAAGTTAGTCCATTATGACCAAATGTAAGTGATTATGTATGCAAAGTGCGGTTCCTCTACGAGAAACAACTGCATCGAGAAAGGTAGGGGTTGCCTTTGAACCTTCTCTAGTGAAAAACCTATCGGATATACTGGTCAATCAGTGGACGCTCTGTCTTGAACTGTCGACCTTTTAGTGTATACCAAGACAATAGGAGTCACACAGTTGCTCCTCTAGCATCGTTGGTTCTCATGCTGTGTCCATTTTGGCCCTGGACACCGCCTGGTTCTGTGAGTGTTCTAGAGAATTGGCCGTTTTAAATTCTAATAGAAGCGGCCCGCACTTCACACTCACATAGGTGATTCCTTGTGATGTAAGTCATCATACATCATCTGAACACATCAGATTAAGAAACCATTAAAAGCTTAGAAGCTTACCCTTATATATATGCACTGTTTATCTAGGAATGAGTATGAGTTTAAAACTCCACAGTGTTAACAGTCGATCATCACTTAGTTGTCTCTTTGAACCTAGTTCGTGGGATCTCCACTCTCCTAGGTAGAGTTACCGCAATAATCAACAATGCATCGGCCTTAAACCCATTCCTTTGGACAATTTCCTAACTATCTTTCTAGGAATCCCTTTAGTCAATGGATCCGCTATATTCTCTTTTGATTTCACATAATCAATTGAAATGATTCCGTTCGAAAGTAGTTGTCTAACGGTATCATGTCTCCGACGTATATGTCTAGACTTGCCGTTGTACATAACATTCTTGGCTCTACCAATAGCTGCTTGACTATCACAGTGTATACTCATTGCTAGTACCGGCTTTGACCACCTAGGAATGTCTTCAAGAAAGTTACGAAGCCACTCGGCTTCCTCACCAGCTTTATCTAATGCAATGAATTCTGCTTCCATAGTTGATCTTGCAATACAAGTCTGCTTAGATGACTTCCAAGACACCGCACCCCCACCAAGGGTGAATACATATCCACTTGTGGATCTTGTGTCATTAGAGCTAGTGATCCAATTTGCATCACAATACCCTTCTAGTACTGCAGGGTACTTCTCATAATGCAAAGCAAAGTTTTGAGTTTTCTTTAAGTAACCCAAAACTCTTATCATAGCTTTCCAATGAAACTCATTTGGATTACTTGTAAAGCGACTCAACATGCTTACTGCATAGGCAATATCAGGTCTAGTGCAGTTTATAACATACATAAGACTGCCTAGCACTTGAGCATATTCCTTTTGTTTAATAGCTTCACCAGTATTTTTAACATTCGAAGACTAGTTTCTATAGGGGTCGATACAGGGGCTATGTTTAACCTCTTGAATTTCTCAAGAATTTTAGAAATATAGTGTGTTTGTGATAAAGCTAACCCTCCAGATGTTCTATGGATTTTAATTCCTAAAATAACATCTGCTAGACCCATATCTTTCATGTCAAACTTACTGGTAAGCAATCGCTTAGTAGCTTTAATCATTTGATTATTACTACCCGTTATCAACATGTCATCTACATAAAGACATACTATGTCAAACCCATTTTCAGTATTTCGAATGTATACACACTTATCACATTCATTAATGTTAAAGCCATTTGATAACATAACTTCATCAAATTTCGCATGCCATTGCTTTGGGGCTTGTTTAAGTCCATAAAGGGACTTTATTAAACGACAAACTTTCCTTTCTTGTCCTGAGACAACAAAACCCTCAGGCTGTTCTAGATAAATTTCTTCCTCTAATTCTCCATTCAAGAAGGCTGTCTTTACATCCATTTGATGTAACTCCAACCCATTTAGTGATGCTAATGCAATTAACATTCGAATGGATGTAATTCTTGTAACAGGTGAATAAGTATCAAAGTAGTCTAGGCCTTCACGTTGTCTGTAGCCTTTTATTACTAGCCTAGCTTTGTACTTATCAATAGTGACATCTGCTTTCATCTTCCTTTTGAAGATCCACTTAGTTCCTAGAGGCTTATTGCCAGGAGGAAGGTCAACCAACTCCCAAGTGTGGTTTGACATAATGGATTCAATTTCACTATTGATAGCCTCTTCCCAGAATGGCGCTTCAGGGGAACCCATAGCCTCTCCAAATGTTTGAGGCTCATTTTCTAGTAGATAAGTCATAAAATCAGGACCAAAGGATGTTGAAGTCCTTTGCCTAGTGCTACGTCTAGGTTCCTCCTGTTCAAGGATATTATTAGTTATTGTATCCGGAGATATCATAGTGTTGTTATTATCATTATTTTTATTATATGAAAATACGTTTTCAAAGAACGTAGCATTCCTTGACTCAATAACCGTATACACATGGAAATCTGATACATCAGACTTATAAACTAGAAACCGATATGCACTACTATTATGTGCATAACCAATAAACACACAATCTACTGTCTTGGCGAAAGTTGAAATTCCTAAGCCTCCACCTAGGCGATGTGGGACTATTCTCTCACACACACATTCCATCTTACTCCTTCTTATTTTTCCTCTTCTTTTCCATCCTTCTTCTTATTCATAACCCTTGGGATTTTATCCTAACATTCCAACAGCATGTCCCACTGCCGTTAATTTCTCATTTCTGTTTGTTTCTTGAGCCGTGCTCGTCATTTTCTAACTTTCACTTCATGGACGCCGGTGGAAAGTTAAAGAAAGGCGCCGAGGGAAGGGGGGAGCAGGTCCGAAGAAGAAGCCGATGTCTCGATCTGTCAAAGCTGGTTTGCAGTTTCCCCGTTGGCTGGATCGGCAGGTACATGAAGAAAGGAAGGTACTCTCAACATGTCGGAACTGGAGCTCCTGTTTATCTTGCCGCTGTTCTTGAATACCTTGCCGCTGAGGTAAAATCTGGCTCCAGTTCTATCCCGCTTCTTGACTGATATTTCTGGTTCTACTGATCTTAGGGTTTGTTGGAGACCCCAAAAATTGAATTTGTCTGACTTATGGAGTGTAGGCAATAACAATAACTAGAGTGCTTATAGCTTGTCTTTTTTATTTGATTGGAACATTGAATTCTTTCATTGAAATTAGTAATTTGCATGATGATCTAAGATAATTTATTCATTTTAGGTCCTGTTAGCGGTGAGGAACGATGAAGAATTAGGGAAGTTTCTGGCTGGAGTAACAATTGCTCATGGTGGTGTCTTGCTTAACATCAACCCTGTTTTGCTGCCTAAAAAGAATGAGAAGGCGGTCAAGGAACCTAAATCTCCATCCAAAGCCACGAAGTCGCCTAAGAAGGCCTAAAATCTATCAATTGTTGATGGAATTGTCATCTTTGTATGTACGTAGTCGATAGTTTGTATTTTGGTACGTAGGGTTATTGTAACCTTTGTGTCACCATCCTTGTTTTTATTTCTAGTAAATGAAATGGCAGCGCTTTGATGCTCAAGTTCTATATTCCATTTTTGTGAATTTTGTCCAAAGCATCAAGGGAGATGTGGTGTTAACTGGTTTTGAAGTGAGGTTTTAAAACTAAGAGTGATCTGGAAGTGTTTATTTAATTGAAAATTTGTTGGCGGAGCCAATAATCTCAAATAGAACGGGTTCTTTGAAATTTCATATACAACAACAGACCTGGTTGATTAATTTCTCGAAGTGGCTGGGAATTGAGCACTCAATTATGTGATTAAGAACATAATTTACTGAAAAGAGGACTTAAACTTTGGACTGTGTGCTAAAGGAATGAGAATGAGATTTCTACTACTTACATGAACTGGGCGGTAAAGCGTGAAAGGAGAAGAACTGGGCGGTAAAGCGAGAAAGGAGATGAACAGTTAACGGGTCAGTGTTAATTTAACTGTAGTTATCTAATGTTGTTAACATATGTGACTTTTGCACCTAATTTGTAAGCACATATGTATTTTTACACCTAAAAAAAGTATATGGTGTTGGGCGCTCCTAGGACAAAACATATATGCATTTTTGTATATTTACCCTTTTATTAATAATATTGTTATATGCTCAAATCTTATCACAAAAATATAAGTTGTACACATTTAATTAATTATTTTAGAGTTTTATAATTTTTTAATAATAATTTATTTTTTTAATCAAATTTAAATGTAATCTTTTATATTAAATTATCAAAATATGTACAACTTATATTTTTGTGCGGAATGGCTTTTAAAGCCTTAAAAGCAGGCAAAAGTTAGATTGGATGCTTTTGATTTTTCTTTTTTCAAATGTTTGGGATAACTTTTCTTAATTGAACTTTTGGGGGGGGGGGGGGAGCTTAGGCATAATCAAAATTTTCTTGCTTTAGGTTACTATGGAGAGAGAAAAACATTTTATAAAAAAAAGATGTTGGGTATAACTTTTTTTAATTGAAATACTATCATGATCCTTATTGTAAGTCCTTATAGATTTAATTTTTTGTCATAAATATAAAGTCACTTAAAAGTTAATAATCATTGTTTTCATTTATTTCCTTACTTAATTATCTTTGGAAATGGAGAAAGACGTAAGAGAATTAGTTAAAATAAACTTATAATAAGGAATAGGTGGTAATTTTTTATGAAATTACTCTGATTTAAGTCTAAGAGAAATTTAATTAGTGAGATTTACTTAATTAATTTTCAAATTATGCTCTAATGGTTGATTTGGTGTTTGTTGGAGGTGGAAAGTTGTATTATTTCTATTTTAATTTATTTGCATTTTTATTCATTAACTATAGTTAATTTTTTATTTTAGAGTTGCCAAAATTTTCAACTTAATTGTTTAAATTTTTATCTTATAATTATAATAATATACATGTATTATTTAATAAGATTCACATTCTTTTGAGTTTTTTTAAAATCTCAACTTGTTTTTCAAAATAATTATCTAAACAAGTTTCAAAAAAGTCATTTATGCTACGTCAATCTGAACATAAATCACATTAAATTATCTAAATTTTACCTATTATTAAGTCAGTAAAAGTCAAATGATAAAAAGTCACTTTTATCACGCAATTAAAAATAGTGCATAATCTACAACCAAATTATTACTGCTACGACATTTACTCTCTCAATCTAATACAATGTTGATTTAAAAGTTTTGACAGCAACTCCCTCGTGGCCTAGGGTGAAACGAATTGAAACCTAACGTGGTAGATGCAGCCGCAGGCAGAGCATACTCTTTCAAGCAAGCATCTATGTCCGACAAAACTACCTTCCTTAAACCAACATATTCTAGTCATTTTAATAGTTACCAACATTAGAATAAAAGAGGGACTCTTAATGACCCTGAAATATTAGTCTTTCCCTTCTCAGTGTAACCAAGGGGAAAAGGATAGCGAGAATCAACATAAATGTCAAGAAAATCCAACATTAATTTTTTTGAATTAAATGGACAAGCACTAATGGCTACATATGCTATTAGGCTACAAGGACCATTGACAAAGAAATTAGTATGACTATACTCACACTATTCAAAGTAAAACAACTATCTCTCAAAAAACATAACCATGAATTTGCTAAACATTACTTCTGGGTCAATGAAACCCGTACACAAAATACCAAACTTATATGCATATCGTCAGTATGCTTTCAACGAGAAATCATTTCTGCTACTTCCTACTTTGATTTACAGATCTTTTGCCTCATGCGTCTTCTGGAAAACACTAGTGCCAATTTTTCACCATCAAATGGCTATTGTTGTGGTGGCTGTTCCTGTTTTTCATTTGGTACGTAATGGCCTATCAAGATCCATTCTTCCCAGTGCTTCTAATTCTTTGATAGCTATGATTGCTTCCAATTCACTATCAATGTGAAAATGGCGCTTGATCTGGGGATATATTGATTGACTTTTGATTTCTGTTATAACGAAACAGAGGCATGATTGATCACATCTCTTGACAAGGTAATAAATTGACCAATTGAGCATTCATGTAAAAGACTAATTGAACTTACAACATGTTCAAGTTTTCCCCTTAACTCCTCCTCGACAGGAGTTACCTGTTCCGACAAAAATATAATTCCCAGTGCTTCCAATTCTTTGATAGCTATGATTGCTTCCAATTCACTATCAATGTGAAAATGGCGCTTGATCTGGGGATATATTGATTGACTTTTGATTTCTGTTATAACGAAACAGAGGCATGATTGATCACATCTCTTGACAAGGTAATAAATTGACCAATTGAGCATTCATGTAAAAGACTAATTGAACTTACAACATGTTCAAGCTTTCTCCTTAACTCCTCCTCGACAGGAGTTACCTGTTCCGACAAAAATGTAATGCAAAGGAAGTGAACAAAACTCATAAATTTAGATAGCACAAAAGGTAGGGCATGCTGAAACAACACACAAGAAAATAATTACTACAAAGAACTCTCCATATTCTCTACAATCTTAAAATTTCCATATTCAAACTTGAGAATTTATTAAATATCAAAATGTGTGCACCAAATTGGTAACATACAGAATCATTATAGAATTTTTCTAGTCGTTTATCGCCAACAGGCAAAGAATAATGCTCAAGTTTACTCATAGCCAAGGTCTAATGGAATAAGGCAGTGATCAACGTAACGTAAAAGTATAACCAAAAAGTTGAGGAAAAATATGTCTAGCATAACCAAAGGCCGCAACATGTAGAAACTAGAAACCAGCCTTGTATAGTATATACCCTCTCCACTTGCCAATATTACCCCGAAAAATAATAGGATAAGTTTTCTTCTTTTCTTCCTTTTTTAGGAGAAATATGAATCAAAAGGGCGAAGCCAAAACAACATATATAAAAGAGAGGTCTAACGTCATCACGCACAACACATCACTACAAATAAGCTATAACCAAGCGACATAATAAGAACAGTGCGTAACTTGGACGGATTCAGAAACTATGAAGGCATATTCAAAGAACCCGCAAGAATTTTCAGAATTACCTTCTTTGACGGGCCGGCAGCACTTCCAGGGGAATCTTGGGGTGGGCTTACCCACCCACTAGTACCAGCTCCAACAGCTTGTGGTGAAGCTCTCGAAGGTGGCAACGCGTAGGCGCGTACAGGGGAATCGGGAGGGGGGAATTACCTTCTTTGACCAGCCGGCAGCACTTCCAGGGGAATCTTGGGGTGGCCTTACCCCTCCACTAGTACCAGCTCCAACAGTTTGTGGTGAAGCTCTCGAAGGTGGGAATGCGTAGGCGGGTACAGGGGAATCGGGAGGGGGCAATTGAGACGGGGACGGCCGTTATGGCCTCTTGTATCTTGAGGGGACGCGCACGTGTTTCCGGTGAGTTGTCAACTAGCGGAACATCAGGCGGCAACTCGTCGAGCTTGCGCTTGCAGGGTCGACCCCGTTTTCTTGAGGGGCCAGAAGGGGAATCAGAGAGCGTGTAAGACCTCTCGGCCATAACAAGTTGACCATTCATTGTCATGACATCTAAACGATCAGTGAGCCAGTTGTTGAAGTTTAAAGGAAGGCGCGCCCCATAGGTTTTCTCCAGTAAGTTTCCGATGGCATTCTTGGTCGAGGCCTTTCCTGCTTTTTCAAGAGCGGCGATCGCCTTGCGTATCATCTGACTTAGAGAGTTAGAAACCCGAAAAGGGGATGATGAAAATGAAGGGAGTAAACAGCAAGATTGAATCAAGAAAGGGAAATGGGGAAAAGAAGAAGCATCAAGATAAGTTATTGTTCTTGTAGGCCGTTAATCTTACCACGGAAAGTTCGTCTTCAGAAGGTGGATTGGCGGGGCATCGGCTGGCGGAGCTGAGGCAGGGACGACGGCGTTGGTCGGACGGGTGGAGGAGGAGGCGTCCATGGGGAATTGAGTGGGCTCAGACTCCGGAGCCAAACAGAGATTTGGAAGTTACGTAAATTTGGAAGCTTCGAAAGCGGTGATAGAATAGTAAAGTTGACGTGACTGGGTTAGGACGATTGCTGTCTAATATAATAACCCCATTGAATTTGTTCGCTCTCCCGGGAAGACCAAGTCGGTAGAATTGCATTTACTTGTATTATTTATTGATTCAAACAAGTCTATTATTTGGATAAAATAATAAATAAAAAACTATTTAAACTTCAAAATTCCAATACCTAATAAAATAAGTAATAGAATTAACAACAATAATAATACAATTGATGAATAGTTTAAGTGAAAAATTATCAATTTTAAAATTTAAGTGATATTTTATTTATTTATTTTAGAATTTTCTCCTTGTAGGATATACTTATATTATTATTTATAAATGATAAATAGTAGGGAAAATTATAATAAAGGATCTAAGAAAAATAATATTTATTAAGAAGGACCATAAAAAGTGGTAATTATTTTGAAAGACCAAAAATTAAAACATTAAAATAGAAAGACTAAATTACCCTTAATCAGATTTTCTATATTATCTCTAATTAAATCAGAATCTGATTGTTTTTTTTTTTTGGATACGTAGAATCTGATTGATTGAAAATAATAAATGGAAAGTTTCAATATGGGTCTTTTTCTATACCGCCGATCAATATGACCTTGTTATTCCTGTTGAAATATTAAATAAATTTATATCATTAAGTATTGTATAAATATATTGAATGAAACCTCCTACAATACTTAATGATATAAACTTATTTAATATTTCATTTATTTTAAATTTTTTTAATATATCATATTTTTCAATTCAAAATTATTATATTTAAATTTGACTTTTTATTTTTAATATTAAAATGTAACTTTAATATAAATTTGGAATATTCTAAGAGTTATGATAATATTCTTATCTGTAAGGTTTACTTTCTCGGTACCTTTCCACAAGTTCTTGACTTCTTGAGTGAAAATTAAAGGATTCATGACATGTTTGTGAAAGATTGTTGTGACACCGTTGTTTTTAAATTAAATAATTAGCATTTTTTTTCAAAAGAAAACCCATTTTAATGATAAAATTTTGAAAAGAAAAAAAGGGGATCACATTCCAAAAAAGTAAACAGCATGCGGATTTTATAAGGGTAAAAATAGGAGTAATAGGGTCATATTCATCGGCGGCATAGGAAGACCTATACTGAAACTTTCCATTTATTATTTTCAATCAATCAAATTCTACGTATCGATAGCAATTTAGTCTTTCTATTTTAATGTTTTAATTTTTGGTCCTTCAAAATAATTACTACTCCCTCCGGTCCTAATTATAAGGCATAGTTGACTTTTTTGGAAAAATTAAGGAAGCTAATTAAATTACTTTAGAGTATTTTTATTTTTATTTTTTTCTTCAAAGTAATTAGTTTGACTAATAAACTAATATATAATCTAAAGATATACAACATATAAAGTGATTAAGTAACTTATTTAGCTTCCTTAATCTCTCCAAACAAAGTCAACTATGCCTTATAATTAGGATCGGAGGGAGTACTTTTTATGATCCTTCTTAATAAATATTATCTTTTTTTATATCCTTTATTATAATTTTCCCTATCCGAGATTCATATCAACCTTTATATTCTAATTTTTGCTGTCAAAAGCAAACCCGGACCGTCGTAATTATTTTGAGAGTCAGAGATGACTTGATGGAGCATCCGTGAAAGATAATTTCTCAAAGGAGCCTCTGTTCCGGGCAGTAGGCGTTCATCGGCCTGGTGGCCAAAATGATACAAAATCACAGATGGAAGATCGTCCAAATCCCATGACGACAATGCAATTTTAATACACAGAGAGAGAGAGAGAGAGCGGTGGGCAATGCTCTATACGATTGGCAGAGAGTTAAATCCGAAGAACGAGTTGGGTCTATTTGTGTGGTCATGCAATCCTAGTGAGCTATCAACGTCGTCCTTCTTCTGCTATTACCTCTGATGAACGTATTATCAACATCGGTGATTGCTTGCCAATAATAGCCTCGCATTCACGACACATTTACCTTATTCTCAGCCTTATGAGGAAGGTGAGGACCTGGAAGATGGCTTCATGATCCGCAAGACTTTGTTATCTCTAACTTGAATCCTTATCCAACTGCCTAAGCAGTCCTATTTCAAGTCTTGTTCTATGGCTTCTCACAAGAAGGTCTTCCTTCTTTTTTCCGTTTCTCTTTTTCTTGATCAGTTTTTTCCTTCCCTGCGATCCTAATCCGTCTTGGTATTTACAGTTTACCGCTTATTTGTTAGTGCTTGGATTTTACTTTTTGTTGTTGGTTCTTTATTGTCTTATCGTTTCGAAGGATTAGATTACATCAGCCTTTGGTGCTATAGTTTACTTTTTTGTCAAAAAGAATGGCTTCCTTTGGTGTGGCCTCACAAGATTTTATAATTAGTGAAGTAACTGTTATATCTTGTTGATGATTGATATTGATGGACGACCCAATCTGTATTTTTCATTGCACTCTCTGCTTTACATCCGTTTTTCACATTTAATACCTTACAAATCGCTGTAGTCAAAACAAGAGATCAAATTATCATCAGGCAGAGTGATACGTTTTTTTTTCCCCCAAATTATCATCACTCGTATGGTTCAACCACGTGCTAGTTATCTGTGGGTACATAATGCCTCCTGGCAATCAAATAGGTAGAAGCAGAATTTTTCACCGAATATGGAGAGGCAAGCAGATACCAGGTCCAAGAAGTCATTGGTAAAGGAAGTTATGGCGTTGTGGGTTCTGCCATTGACACTAATACTGGTGAGAAGGTTGCAATAAAGAAAATTAATGATATTTTTGAGCATGTCTCAGATGCCACGAGGATCCTTAGAGAAATTAAACTCCTTCGATTGCTCAAACATCCTGATGTAGTAGAAATTAAGCATATCATGCTTCCTCCTTCTCGACGAGAGTTTAGGGATATCTATGTCGTGTTTGAGCTGATGGAATCTGATCTTCATCAAGTAATAAAGGCAAATGATGATCTTACCCCGGAGCACCACCAGTTTTTCTTGTACCAACTTCTTCGGGGACTGAAATATATACATGCTGGTATCCTTTTAACCAGGTATTCGCTTTTTACTTATAGTGATTATGAACTGATATAATATTTGTTCTTGCAGCTAATGTATTTCACCGTGACTTAAAGCCGAAAAATGTTCTTGCTAATGCCGATTGCAAACTAAAGAAATGTGATTTTGGGCTTGCTCGAGTTTCATTTAATGATGCTCCATCAACAATATTCTGGATGGTGAGTAGTCTGTCGTTCATGACATGGAAACCTGCAGCACTAAGTAGTTTTCATTTAAATATTTTTGGTGGGAATTTTGCGAATTTACCATCAATTTTGTCATTTATGTTCCATAAAGTATCTGTCTCAACTCTAAACTATCGTTGGCTGACTTTGTTTTTTGACAAAGGACTATGTTGCAACTCGGTGGTATCGCGCACCTGAACTATGTGGTTCATTTTTCTCAAAAGTAAGCCTTTCTTCATCTTTCATCTGTGCCTCTGCCCCCTTTTCTGTCCATGGCACCTATATCTTGCTGGATAATTAGGGCGTATTATTTTTACTGCATTGATGCTACCTGTTAATGCTCATTTTTGCTCATGTAAACTAGACAATATTAATGTTATCCTGTAATTTAGAGTTGTCTCTCTGATCTTCTCTCTCTCTCTCTCTTTGCTTACCTAATTGATAGTAGTATCTCTTCTCCCTCCTGTGATGGTTATTGCTTAAATAATAATAATTCTCTTTTTAATCTTGGATCTCCAAAGATACCTTTAAGAGTTTCAGTGCCTTGTGCTATCGTCAGGATGAGTTTCTCGTAGTTGATAGTTTCTGATGCATATCCTATTAATGGACGTGTATGGGTGTATCTGATTTTCTACTTAGTTGCAAATCCATTATCATTTAAGATCTTTGTCTTTTGCAGTATACCGCCGCAATTGATATTTGGAGCATTGGATGCATTTTTGCAGAAATTCTCTTGGGGAAGCCATTGTTTCCTGGGAAAAATGTGGTGAACCAGTTGGATCTCATAACTGACTTACTTGGGACTCCTCCTGCTGAATCCATTGCGAGGGTTAGTTTATTCAAATCTAGTTTACAACTTTCTAACATCAATGGGCGAGCCCTCAGCATACTAAAATTCTTGACTCTTACTTTTCACGTACCACAAACTTCCTGACTTATGTTGCAAAAGTTAGCTTCTTACTGTTTGCTGCTTCTCAAGCCTGGTTTCACTTCCATTTCCTTGATCCTTGTAAATAATCTTAATATCACAGATTCGAAATGAGAAGGCTAGAAGGTATCTTAGTGGCATGCGTAAAAAGAAACCAGTTCCATTTTCCCAAAAGTTCCCTACTGCTGATCCTTTGGCTCTTCGTTTGCTGCTGCGCCTGCTTGCATTTGATCCTAAGGATCGTCCAACTGCTGAAGAGGTTGATCTTCTGATACGCATATGAATTTACCAAATATTGCAAATGAATTTGTTTTGAATGAAAAATCCTAAGATATTCTTCAGAGACAGTCTTCTTTGTTCTTTAATTATTTTCTTGTGCTTGTGCTTGTGCTTGTGCTTGTGATTGTGATTGTGATTGTGATTGCAGGCTTTATCTGATCCTTACTTGAGAGGGTTATTGAATGTGGATCGTGAACCATCTACTCAACCCATTTCAAAACTAGAATTTGAGTTCGAGAGGAGAAAAGTGACTAAAGATGATGTTAGAGAGTTGATTTATCGAGAGGTATGGCGATATAGTAGGATGACTGTAACTTTAATTTATTATCTTGTATGCTATGTCAATAATCTGTTTTATGTTTGTGTAAACAGATTCTAGAGTATCATCCGCAGATGCTTGAGGAATATCTTTGTGACGGAGAGCAGACCAGTTTTATGTATCCAAGGTATAACAGTAAACTGTATTTGGAGAAGTCGATACTATATCCTTTTCTAACTTAATAACTTGTATGATTCTGATGGCGCAGTCATACTAAATCAAACATGTTACCGTCAAATATATATAGTTCAAGTTAGGGCGTTGTTCAATTGTTGTAACGCATTCCGTTTTTCAGAATAGAAATAGCTTTCTCATTGCGCTCCCCTTTTTCAAGTTTCATTACCCAATTATTGTTGCCCAGCTTTACCTTTTAGAGTATTTACTCTTGGATGTAAGGATTTTCTGAAAAGTTACCTTGGTCAAGTCTTAGTTGAAAGCTGAACATTACTCTTATCCTACTCATTATGAGGTTGGGTACCTGAAGAACATATATAGTTTGCGGTTCATTAAAGAGACAGTTGAATTCAGTGCTTTCTGAGACCGATGAATAATTCAGCAAGTAATTCAATTTTTTTTTTTTTTGGGGGGGGGGGGGGGTGTTACATAGTGGGGTTGACCGGTTCAAGCGACAGTTTGCACATCTTGAAGAGCATTATGGCAATGGTGAGAAGGGCATTCCATTGCTGAGACAGCAGGCATCCTTGCCTCGGTAAGTTTGAGGAAACTCTATATGTCGAGCTCTGTGAATTTGGTTTGCAGTAGCTTACAGGGAGACTCGTGTGTTGACTGTGGCAATTGCACTTATGCAGAGAGCGAGTTAGTGGAGGCAAGGATGAAAAGAATGAGGGGGATTTAGAAAAGCATGCGGGAGCTGGTATTGAAACAAGTGTTCAAGGTGCTTCCAGGTCTAATGGGACAGATGCTGATTCTCAAAATGGTCTCTCCAATGCCATCAATACGCGTGGCTTGTTCAAGAGTGCCAGCATTAGTGCATCCAAGTGCATAGGAGTGAAACCACACAACCACCTCAAGGTACTAACCGCCTAAATGCATTTGAGTACTTGTGCTTATTCATTCCAGCATAATTTGGCTTTAATGTCTTGTGTTGTTGGTATGATAGGAGGAGCCAATCGAGGAGTTGAGTGATGAGTTGACAGAGAAGATGGATGTCCTCAATTAATGCATGTCCTCATGCTCTGCCCAGAAACTCCATGATCACATCACGGATGCCCATTTCTGCATTTCTTCCTGTACAGTTAGGATTGTAAATTTATATAATCGTAATTAACTCAAAATGTATACTGTGTTAATGAAACTGCAAGGATATCTACTCCCAATACACACCTCATCAATCATCACCATACAACATTGATGGATCCTGGTTGTACATGATTTCTAAGACTTATTCTCTCTCTTTTTCTTTTAATCCATTTAATTTTATAAGCACTTAAATATATTATTGATTTTTAACTTTGAAAACGGTATTATTATTTTCTTTTGAAAGATTATTAATTTTTTTTTATGTCGTGACTCGTGACTTACTTTTGATGAAAATTTGGCTTCAACGAAGTTCATGAAAATTTTACTTCTTATATTTAAAATGGATACAAATATATAAAAAAATATTGTAAAAGTAAAAGCAAAGTCGCAGCGTAATGGAACATGTTAAAAAGGAATAAAAGAATAAAATTTAGGAAAAGTTACCAATTCCATGTATATATGGAAATGGATTACTATAGTCATTACGTAAATGTTTAAATTAACTTTTGAATAATAGCTTATATGATTTATGAAGTAAGCATGTAATATGAGTTTTTATCTCAACTTTTAGAAAAGAGTTTTTAAAGTGGACAATAACTTGTTTAGCTTCCTCAGTCTCTCCAAAAAAAACGTCATTCCGATCTTATAATTATGACCGAAGGTAATATGATTAAATAACTAATTTAGTTTACTTAATCTCTCCAAAAAACCTCCTCAACCTTTGGTTGACTCGTTCATGGAGTCCAACCCTAGGGACAAAAAAGAAAAAAAGAAACTAGTTCTCGATATTATTCGTTTTGGGACCCATCACCCCCTCATGACTTTAAAACGCCTTAAGAAGGAGAGGTATCCAGACCCACGTCAACCTACACGACCCGAGCCTGGCTCTGATACTAATTGTACACTATAAAACGCGTCAAGGGGGAGAGGTATCTAGACACACATCAACCCGAGTCTGACTCTAATACCAATTGTAACCTATTCTTGTGCATCATTGTTTTTGTATCTGTCTATTAAAGAACGAAATACAGATTTAAGATGAGTGATTTTGTCATCAATTTCAAAAATTAGCTCAAATCTTAGCCCCTCAGCTTTTGTTTGACTCATTCATGGAGTCTAACACTAGAATAAAAAGAAACTAGCTCTCGATATGGTTCTCTTTAAGGCCCATCACGACTTTAAAAGTCCTTAAGAGGATAGATACCAAACTTGACTCTGATACCAATTGTGCCCTATAAAGCATATCAAGAGGGATAGATATCTAGATCTTGACTCTGACACCAATTTTAACAAATTTTAACTTGACGGTGGAGAGATGCGTAACAATCGCCTTCAGGTGTTTCTCTCATCGCTGATTTTGACTATTGGAGGCGTTTTCGGGAGTAATCTTCAAGGGCGAGAGCCAGATATGGCCATCGAAGCTTGTTTGCCGCAGTGAAAATAGGCCGAGGATGTAGCAGTAGAAGGACGGAATCGACGGGTTCTCCAAGATATTGGGAATCTTGTGGATGTTTCTAAGCGAATCAGTAGGCAACAAGCAGAGAAGATCAAGAGTCAGGTTAGATCACTAAAATCCCCATCAAAGACGATCTTGTGTTGCCGTCCCCGTCCCTACAATCGCCACCAAGGACCGATGTAAGCAGAGTGGAGCTCCATCTGGTACGATTGAGAGGAGAACCAAGCGAGAGAGAAAGAATGGGTTATGTCCACCGTGGATTCAAGAAAGTCCACTGTGCTTGTGTAGCGTATAACACCGCAAGTATACGGGTCATATCAAGTAATAAAGCGACAAGAAAAATTAGCTCAAATCCTGCCCTTAGCTTTTGTTTGACTCATTTGTGGAGTCTAATTCTAGAATAAAAGGAAACTAATTCTCGATATTATTTGCTTTGGGGCCATCATCCCCTCAAGACTTTAAAACTCCTCAAGAGGAAGGTATCCAAACCTACATCAACTCACATCAACCCGAACCTGGCTCTAATACCAATTGTAACCTATTCTTGTGCATGAATATCGACCCGAACCTGGCTCTGATACCCATTGTAACCTAAAAAAATATGTCAAGGCGGAGAGGTAACCATACCTACATCTACCCGAGCTTGACTCTGATACCAATAGTACCCTATAAACGTGTCAAGAGGGAGGGGTAACCAGACCTACACCAACCCACAATGATCCAAACTTGACTCTGATACCAATTTGCCCTATAAAACACATCAAGAGGGATAGATATCTAGATCTTGACTCTAACACCAATTTTAACTAATTTTAAACGGCGGTGGAGAGATACGCAACAGGCACCTTCAGGTGTTTCTCTCATCGCTGATTTTGACTATTGGATGCATTTTCGGGAGTAATCTTCAAGGGCGAGAGCCAGATATGGCCACCGAAGCTTGTTTGCCGCATGAACTGCAAAAGGGTGAAAATTGGCCGAGGAGGTAGCAGTAGAAGGACGGGATCGACGGGTTCTCCAAGATATTTGGAATCTTGTGGATGTTTCTAAGCGAATCAATAGGCAAGAAGCAGAAAAGATCAAGAGCCAGGTTAGATCGCTGAAATCCCCATCAAAGACGACCTTGTGTTGCCGTCCCCACCCCTGCAATCGCCACCAAGGACCGATGTAAGCAGAGTGGAGCTCCATTTGGTACGATTGAGAGGAGAACCAGGCGAGAGAGAAAGAATGGGTTATGTCCACCGTGGATTCAAGAAAATCCACTGTGCTTGTGTAGCGTATAACACCGCAAGTATACGGGCCATATCAACTAATAAAGTGATAAGAAAAGTATCGTTCACAAGAGGACTTAATACCTGCAACTTTAGTTAAGCATTAATTTTATACTTTCCTTTAAGTTGAGTCGGCCAGACGCATGAGCTATTACAGTTGGTATCAAGCTTTATAGTTGGTATTAGTGAGTATCACGATTACTCTTTGTAAGAGCATTATGCTCTTTATTGTCAATAATAGATCATTCCTCATCTTCTTTCTCCTTATTATCTACTCTAATTATACTAGTTAACATGGTATCATGAGCCTAGGTTTTGGATTTTGGGTTTGGCCAGATAATCAAGAAGCCTAAGACCAAGCCTACCTCTCACAGTTGCAATCCAAGATCCGACTCCAAGATATCCCAAGACCCACGGCCCAATATAATCGGATATTCAAGAAAAACCATGAAAGAAAAACCAGAACATGGCGTGATCGTGGCAAGAATCACAAGAAATCTTGAAATCAAAGATTAGGAATTTCGCCTCCTTTATCGCTGATTTCCCAAATGAATAGAGTCTTAGGTTGCAACAATTGTAGGAACCAAAGGGTCGATCATCTCTTCTCTTTAACCTTATAGTCATTGCAAGAACAGAAGGAAGTGACAGTGGAAAAGAGGGAGAAAAGGAGGAGGAATTGGAATTTTATGTTCTAAATATTTACCGACGCGGTAGTGACGGACACGGACTCCAGCGGAGGAGAGACACGCAACAATCGCCTCTAGGTGTTTCTCTCATCGCTAATTTTGACTATTGGAGGCGTTTTCGGGAGTAATCTTCGAGGGCGAGAGCCAGATATGGCCACCGAAGCTTGTTTGCCGCATGAACTGCAAAAGGGTGAAAATAGGCCGAAGAATGTAGCAGTAGAAGGACGAAATCGACGGGTTCTCCAAGATATTGGGAATCTTGCAGATATTTCTACGCGAATCACTAGGCAAGAAGCAAAGAAGATCAAGAGCCAGGTTAGATCGCTGAAATTGCCACAAAGGATCAATATAGGCAGAGTGGAGCTCCGTCTGGCACGATTGAGAGGAGAACCAGGCGAGAGAAAAAGAATGGGTTGTGTCCACCGTGGATTCAAGAAAGTCCACCATGCTTGTGCAACGTATAACTCTGCAAGTATACGGGCCATACCAAGTAATAAAGTTATAAGAAAAGTATCATTCCCACGAGGACTTAATACCCACAACTTCAGTTAAGCATTAATTTTACACTTTCCTTTAAGTTGAATCGGCCAGACGCACGAGCTGTTATAGTTGGTATCAGAGTCAAGGCTCGAGTCCAATGGCGAGCCACACTTGTACACAAGATTTTGAGAATATATATGTTAGAATATAAGGGGAATAATTGATTAGTTAGTAAATTAGTTAGGGTTAGTGAATTAGTTAGGGTCCTAGGGTATATAAAGGATCTTAGGCTAATGAGATTAGTGAGTATCACAATTACTCTTTGTAAGAGCATTATGCTCTCTATTGTCAATAACACATCATTCCTCATCTTCTTTCTCCTTATTATCTACTCTAATTATACTAGTTAACTATATATATATTGAAGGAATTTTTTAACAACTTGTCTGGGTGGTGGAGTCACTAGAGGTCTCCGGTTCGAACCTCCTCTCTTTTTTACCATGTTCTCGTCTCCCAAACTTTCCCTCTCTTCACCGTCGCCCTCTTTCCTGTTCGCTGTTATTGTCGTCACTCTCCGTTCTAGGTCTGTCGTCACTTCCGTTCGTATCTCTCACCCACGACACTCTTGTCTCCCAAACTTTTCCTCCCTTCACCGTCGCCCTCTTCCCCACTCACCGTTGTCGCCGTCGCTCTCTGTTTTAGATCCACCGTCTTAACCGTCGCACAGCAAGCTGTCGTCACTCTCCATTCCAGGTCCGCCATCACTTCCCCTCCGTATCTTTCACCCATGACGCTATCGTATCCCAAACTTTCCCTCCCTTCACCGTCGTCCTCTTCCCCATTCGTCGTTGCCGCCGGCATTCCGCGTTCCAAGTCCGCTGTCGCTCTCCGTTCCAAATCCACCGTCTCAACCGTCGCAAAGCAAGCTGTCGTTGCTGCCGCCGTCGCTCTCCATTCCAAGTCCACCGTCATTTCCCCTCCGTATCTCTCACCCACGACACTCTCGTCTCCCAAACTTTCCCTCCCTTCACCGTCGCCCTCTTCCCCATTCGCCGTTGCCGCCATCATTCCTCGTTTTAGGTCCGTCATCACTCTTCGTTCCAGATCCACTGTCTCAATCGTCGCACAGCAAGCTGTCTTAGCTTCCCCGCTCTGTCGTTCAGCTCTGTCTTCCACCATCTCGGTCTTGCTTTTCGGTTTTGTCTTCCAACTCTTCCTTCTCGATTCTCAGCCAAATTGAGTGCTTTCTGAGGTAATTTTCATTTATATCTTATTTCTCTTTGTTGTTCCTGTTGGGGTTAGTTAGATCGGAGTTGAAATTATGGTAATGGTTGATAAAGGAGAAATTCTTGGGCATGCCGAACTTGAATGCAATTGGATGGTTGTTTGACTCTTGGGCAATGACTATATAATTGGGTTTTCCCCCTACATTTTGAAGTCAATTAATCAAGAATCTAGAATGATATTGATAAAAATTATTTCTTCTGTCTGGCCCGCAAGCTCTTTGTGATCGGTTTTTGGTTTCTATTTGATAACTTCTAGGAGATGGCATCGACTCTCTGTCACTGTCCCTCACATACGTGCTCATCGACTCTCTAATCTCTTCTCCAAACATTCGTTCATGTGTTTGCATCCTGTCCAGTGATGATGTAGCAAGGAAAATCAAATTGGAGGTCTTGATAACTCCTCAGTTTTTGTTTGTTAAATTAGGACATTTTTTTAAAAAAAAAATTGTATATATTTGGTTGGGAGACGGACTGAATCTTTGTTTAAAATAAAGAAATTTGAATCTCTTGCAATTTTTTGTCACAGTGATTGTGTGACATATTAACGACCCATATAGCCACAAAGAAGTGACATCATGTATGTTCAAATGACTCACTGATTATCGTCAACTGGTGCAATCAATGGCGGAGCCAGGATTTTATATTTGTGGGTGCACAAATAGTGAGGGGATTCGGGGGTTTGCTGCCCCTGAAAAAAAATTTTAAAGGAAAGTTTTAAATGCATTAAAAATCAAATGAACATAGACAAGAAAAGAAAAGAAAACTTCAATTTAATATAGAAAAATAATAATCAATAGGCAATTGAGTAACATCAGTATGCCACTTTCAAATCCAAAGCAATAATAGGCAACGTCTACACTGTCAGCATCAAGTAAACACAAATCCGATAAATTGCGAATAAGAAAGGATGATCTACCTTAAGTTTTTCTCACATCAGTATGCCACTTTCAAATAACAAAAGCACACCATAAAGACATATTGTTCAGTACCTGACACTGACATGCAACAGATCGCAGGACAATATCTTCCACTTGCCTAAGGCCATCTTTAATAGCAGATTTAGCCTTCTTGAATTTTAGAAGAACAACATCCGCAGTTATAGCCTGCATAAATAAAATAATGCATTTCAGAAAAAGTGACTTCATCAACCAACAATTGAGAACCTATGCTGTGGATTAAGATTGAAATCCACTTTCTATTCTCAGAGACAAAAGATAAGAAATAAGGCAATGAACTCATACCAAGTAAAGTTTACTACACTCTGAGTAGTGTTGGAGAACATTCTTGGTCTTCTCTAGGGCTACATGCAATGAACATAAAGCCTCAATGCCAGCTTTGTCTAGGTCTAGCTGCTTCTAAGGATAGAAATATTGACGATACTTTGCAGTACATTGTAGAAAGAGCCTTGCAAATTTCTCCATGTAATTATGTGAGAAACCAAGTTCATAGTTTAGACTACATTATTATTTATTAGACATGTGAAGGAAAGAAACTAGCAACAGCTTGAGAAACATGGCTCAGAAGACCAAAACAAAACGAAGAATGCATCATCATATATATTCATACCCTTGCGTCACTTGCAGCAAACAAATTTTCTTCAACCTCGGCAGCATCCATCATTCACGTACTTCTTAGTACTAAATAATCTCAACTACTTTAGCATTCACGCCAGCATTCATTAGCTACTGACAACAAAACGATACCCAAATACCCAGATTTGCTTATTAAAGACCAAAAAGAATCGATTGAGCCCAAATCCAAAGCAACTCAACCACAAATCAGCAATTGAACTCAGAAAAACAGAATCAAGAAGCCATAAATGCAAAAATAATTTCATTCCAAAATCAGCAACAAATTCGTCCTAAGACCTAAATTCAGAATCGATTGAGAAGGGGGATCTGGAAAATTACCGTTGAGAGGGGGGATGAGAGCGACGGAGACCGACGGTGGATGATTTGCAGACGAGAACGGAGAGTGAGAGAATGGAGAGATCAATGGAGAGCGAGGCGAGAGCAAGACGATGAAATTGGGGGTAAAAAAAGGATTGGGAAAAAAAAGGACAAAATGAAGATGGAAGGCTCGAACCAACGACCTGGGACTAACTTTAGGGGCAGAGTATCAACCAACTGCATTATATATTTTTTTAAAAAATTTTTGTGGGTGTACTTGCCCATACAGGCACTAACGTGGCTCCGCCACTGGGTGCAGTCACTCGTATAATTGCAATGCATTTATCACAATTCTAAAAACTCAAAAGTAAAAAAGGCGTAAAGAAAAGAGAGAAGCAGATTAAATAAGGGGGCTCCACGTCCATGCATGTGATGGGAGCATCGTAACACTTACTCCAATTTGAAACTAAATCTTAGCGCCAATTTCGTGGGGCCATCAAGGCGTTTCAAAATCAACATCAACAGTTCATCCTGGAACCACGAACCCAATTCAAAAATACGCTACTTGTTTAATGAACTTGCTGTCATTCCCACAAGTCTCCCCCTCTGTTGTCTTCTCCGTCTCCCCTCCAACATTCAGAGACTTGTAACGGAGAAACGCATAAAAGCCTCAACTTTCTGAATCCATGGGCTGTGTTTCTTCCAATCTCCTCAACCACGACGATGAGTTTTCTCAGCTAGGAAGCTCAGCTCTTGGCCACCACATCGTCTCCCTCACTTCCACCACCTATGGCCTACTCAACCTCGACCCACCACCTCCTTCCACCCCACCTTCTCGCTTCACCTTCGGTTCCATTTTCCCCAGCCCTCTCTCCGAACCCCGATCTCTCCGTTCCGAACCAGAGGTCATCAATTCTTGGGAGCTCATGGCAGGCCTCGACGCCGACAGTTTCCGCTTCTCTCCTCTGCCTCCACCCAAACCCTTCACCGCCAAAGACCCAACCTTCAATAAAGAAAACGGCAACGCCAACGGCGTCAATCTTCCGAAGGAGTCGAGAGAGGAAATCAAGAAACCCGGTTCGATTAATCCATCACTGGATCATTTCGAGAAGATATGCCCACCAAACGGAGATGACAGAGTGGTGATCTATACGACGTCGCTTAGAGGGGTACGCAAGACATTCGAGGACTGCAATGAGGTGAGAAGAGCAATAGAAGGGTTGGGGGTGGTGGTATGCGAGCGAGACGTGTCGATGGACTTCGGATTTAAAGAAGAGTTAAAGAAGCTGTTGAAGGGGAAGGGGAGAGAGAAAATGGTGCCTCCAAGAGTGTTTGTGAAGGGAAGGTACATTGGTGGGGCTGAAGAGGTTTTGAGACTAGCAGAAGAAGGATATCTCGGGAAGCTTCTAGAAGGTTTGCCCAGAAAAAAAGAAGGGGTTGTGTGTGAAGGGTGTGGGGATATGAGGTTCTTGCCCTGTTTTCGTTGTCATGGGAGCTGTAAGATGGTGATGGTGGTGAAGAAGGAGAAGGGCAGGACTATTGTGGTGAGGTGCCCTGACTGTAATGAAAATGGGTTAGTTCTGTGTCCCATCTGTTGCTGAATAGTCTGATAAATCTGTTCATAATCATACATATATGCTTGCTCTGAGTGATCTCTGTAATAGTCATGGTGATTTCTCCGGATTCACCGTTTTCAAATAAATCCACCATGAGTTTTTACTTCCTTCTTGATTTTATAAATGTGTGCCGTAGCCTGCTGATGTCGTTGTCTTTGAAAAGACAAATATAGCAAGACATCAGCTAAGTCAGGGGAAGAGCTCTGTAGATGAATTTGCCGACTTTGGCAGATTAAAAGTTATAGTTCTCGATTATTATTATGGAGACCTTTAATCATTTATGATTTTTCAATATTTTGATTTGCTAAGATCAAACGCATCAAATTGAACGAGCAAGCGGGTAAGCGAAATGGAATGGCACCTCCTCTGTTCTTTTGCCTAGTTTCAACAATGAATCATAATTCATAATGGACGAATATGGTGTTGTATCCAAATTTCAGACCGAATTACATATAAATTACTTTCTAAGTGCTAAGTTCTTGCAGTGACTATATTAAAGTAAAGTAGAACCAGTCTTTAGTCTGTTTGTTTGGTATGAATGGAGGGGAGCTTCTGTTTTTTTAGGGTGAAAAGGCAGGTGTAAGTGTATAACTATATAAATTCATATCGTTTTTCATACAAATATTACTTCAACCTTCAAAAAATGATGCTCAGTTCTTAGGCACCGGGGGTTTCTTTCTAGAATTTTTCAATTGCCCCATTATAGAAGGCCAAGACGTGGGCCGCCCGGACCACACCTTTCTCAGCCTTTGCGTTGTACTCTTGCAAGCTTTCGGCTTCATTCTTATTCAGGAAGCTTTATTTTTGTCTGGAACAAATTTAAAGCAATAACCTAAGTTTTGAAAGATCGCAGCCAAATTTATGGGGTTCTTCTGCGGTATTCTTCTCAAAATCTTATTTGAGTTTTACTATCAGTCTTAAATATATGATAAAGTTTGTAATGTAATTTAAACTATAAATTTTGTTTTATATTTAGGACCAGATAGAATATTTAATTTGTCTGCTGCTGCAGGGAGGAAAGAAAAAGAGTTAGGTCTAAAAAAATAAATGGATGACAGAAAGGTTCTAATAGATATATATGTGTGTATATGTATATTGAAAAAATAAGTTGCAAATATTAGTTCAGGTAATTGCAACTTCATTAGTATCACTGTAAATAAATATTTAAGTTTTAAATGTAACCTACAATTTACAACTAAGATTTTTATTTCTTTTTTTTTTTAACTCATTTTTCAGAAAAAAATTTTTGAGCATCACAATATTTGGCTTGTGATAATATTTAATATTCCAAAGGCTATTCGAGTTAGCCTTGAGTGGTATGTTCACGTAAATCAAGATAAAACTCATCTTACCTACTTAGCTCATATATTGTAATTCTATAAATCATGTCGGAAAAGTTGTTTCTACCACCAATCTAAACAAACCCCAAATTCATTTTAAACACAATTTTCACATAACCCTCCATGAGACCATGACAAAAAATTGGTCCCTCTTGAGGAATATAATGGCTCTAGTACATGTCAAGTTGAAACATCTTCGACATATGAGACCTCAACGTACAACAACTTCATGTCCTTTGTCGTTCATCATAGCTATCTATAAATCAAACACGCTCTTGTGTTTATGTTTGTACCATTCTAACATGTTCCCTTGTCGCTTTGCGCTCTGCACCAACCCTGCTGCAGGCTGCAGCCTCTATAGGTATGTCTTCTACCCAAAAAAGGAGCTTAGAATATAACGAAACCAAATCTCATTCGAAGAAGCATCATTAATGAACAGGACTGACCCATAAACATGTTTATGAAAGCTTCCAAGCGTTGGAGTTTGGTAACGTCCAAAAACCATCCAGCTCAGTTTAGAGACAATGGAGGGTCTGCCCTGGCATTTCTTCTTCTCACTGCTAATGGCAACTATAGTGCTACTAGAAGGCCTTGCTCCATCTTATTCATCTACTGCAACCACCACTAAAATCTTTCACTTCAATGTGAGATTCTTTTTTTTTTTTTTTTAATGAAAAAAAAATTGTCTATCTCAATTTCCTGATGAGATATACATGTAAGCACTGGAAATTTACAGATCAGGTTGTTAACCTCTAAGGTGTTGTTATACTTACGGTATATAATTTTCAGGTTGAGTGGAAAAATGTGACTCGACTGAGCCACACAAAGCCACTTTTAACAGTCAATGAGGAGTATCCAGGGCCAACCATAGCTGTTCATGAAGGTGACAATGTTTTAATTAAGGTCACAAATCGGATTGCAGGGAACACTACTATTCACTGGTATAGTGTTGTACCATGGTCACTTCATTAATATTTAGGACAGAATTGAATAATGTGATAGTGGCTATTCACAGGCATGGAATAAGGCAAATAAGAACAGGATGGGCAGATGGTCCCGCATATATCACACAATGTCCCATTAAGGGAGGGACTTCCTACACTTACAATTTCACTGTGGTGAACCAAAGAGGCACTCTTTTGTGGCATGCACACTATTCTTGGCAACGAGCTTCTGTTTATGGTGCTTTTATAATCTACCCTCTCATGCCTTACTCTTTCTCTGCTCCTATTCAAGCCGAAGTCCCCATTATTCTTGGTAATTTTCTCTTTCTCATGGTTGCTTGTTCCAAGATTGTACAATATTTACTCATAGGACTCATTCTATGAAGTATATACATGCATTTTGAGGGCAGGTGAATGGTGGAATGTGGATGCGGAAATGATGGCAAGTGACATGATGAAGCATGGAAGTGGGCCAAATTATTCAGATGCTTATACCATAAATGGTTTGCCAGGACCTCTTTATCCCTGTTCACCAAAAGGTATTTAATTAGGTAACTTTCACTGCAAGATTATTTAAAACGCCAAAGTCTGAGGATTTGGAATTACATCATTGTTCTTTATGCTTTTGCAGATACTTTCACTTACGTAGTTGAGAGGGGTAAAACTTGTTTACTCAGAATTATCAACGCAGCTCTCAGCAGTGAGTTCTATTTTGCCGTTGCTGGTCACTCCTTGACCGTAGTGGAAATTGATGAAACTTACACGAAACCATACACAACGACGGCAATCATGGTGGCTCCTGGGCAGACCACCAATGTTCTACTCACTGCTGACCAAATTCCTGATTCTTCAGGAATGTTTGTTATGTCAGCAAGGCCTTACCGCACCTCTGTCTTCCCTTTTGATAATTCTACCACTGTTGGTTTCTTGAGGTACAAAATGACCAAGGCCCTGAAAAGCAAGTCTCTGAATATTCCAATTAATCTTGCTAACAACAACCTTCCTGAAATCGAAAACACAGATTTTGCCAGGGACTTCTTTGATGAGCTCAGAAGTCTCGCATCCACTGAATTCCCTTGCATGGTGCCAAAACAGATAGACAAGCGAGTTATAACAACAATAGGACTCAACCTTCAAGATTGTCTAGCGAACAAGATATGCACGGGACTCAATAACAAGAGTTTTCTCGCTTCGATGATTAACCAGTCCTTTGTGAGGCCTTCCACGTCTTTATTAGAATCCTACTACATGAAACAGAATACGGGTGAATACTCCTTTGATTTCCCAGACAAGCCTCCCAAAGCTTTTAACTATACTGGAGTGGACCCATTGAAGGAAAACATGAACACAGAATTCGGAACAAAAGTTATAGAATTGGATTACGGCACAAATTTGGAGATTGTGTTCCAAGACACAAGTTTCCTTAATGCGGAGAACCATCCGATTCATGTTCATGGTCACAACTTCTTCATTGTTGGAGGAGGGTCTGGTAACTACGACGAAGAAAAGGACCCACAAAATTACAACCTGATGGATCCTCAGAGCAGTGACGGACCCAGGATTTTAGGTTTGTGGGTGCACAAATAGTGGTGGGATGCGGGGCTGCCCCCGAAAATTTTTTTTTTTTGAGGAAATTTTTAAAGAGTCAGAACCATATACACAAAAATGGTAAGCCACAAATTCCGTTGTCCCAAAACAGAGCACATGCAACACTGATTTTTCAACTTTTATCTTCAATAAACCAGAACAAATCAAACACATGCTGAACCATTTCAGCCCCTAATCAATTCAGAATCAATATTCAACTATTTTCCCTAATCTCCAAACAGAGGAAATTGCAGAGAATCAGAAATGGGAAGGGAATGAAGAGGCTTACCTATATGTGATTCTAGTGTTGCATGTGACTTCCTTCAACTCATCCTTCCTCTTCTTCTTTCTTCCTTCACCGTCGACTTTGAAATCAAGTAGGAGTGGCAATAGATGCAATTTTGCATTGAAAAAACCCTAAACAGCAGATTTCAGTGGTCAAAAATTAAGACAGAATTTAAACGGGCAGCTGGTCACAAAACTAGAAATTGAAAAGCTAAAAATTTCAAAGCTAAAAGCCGAAACCAAACGCAAAAACCTAAAGTTAATCAAAACAGGGACGTGAAAAATAATAAGCAAAGATGGGAAAAGGGGATCCACACCTTGAACCTGTGTGTAGTAGCGGCGAGCTCTTGACGGATGAAAGAGGCGGTGTCGGCCAGGGGAAAGGGAAAGTTTGATTTGTTCGGGAAAACGGAAGTATTTAGGGATGGGAAAACCATGAACCTGTGTGTAGTAGCGGCGAGCTCTTGACGGATGAAAGAGGTGGTGTCGGCCAGGGGAAAGGGAAAGGATGAAAGAGGCGGTGGAAAGGGAAAGGATGAAAGAGGCCGAACGGCCAGCGGAAAGGGAAAGGATGAAAGAGGCGGTGTCGGCCAGGGGAAAGGGAAAGTTTGATTTGTTCGGGAAAACGGAAGTATTTAGGGATGGGAAAAAAAATAGAGGAGAAAGGGAAAGTTAAGGTTCGAACAGGAGACCTTAGGCTAAAATACAAAAGCCTTTACCATCTGTTCTAACTACACATTCCCTTAAAAATTTCTTGCAAATTATATATATTTTGTGTCTGCACCTACCCACAGTTGCACTAACGTAGGTCCGTCCCTGCTCCAAAGAGAAATACAGTAGGAGTTCCTTCAGGTGGATGGGCTGCAATTCGGCTCAAGGCAGATAATCCAGGAGCTTGGTTTGTGCATTGCCATCTTGAGGAGCACACATCTTGGGGTCTAGCCATGGCTTTCATTGTGAAAGATGGCCCTACAGAATCTACGTCCTTGCTTCCACCCCCACAGGATCTTCCTTCCTGTTGATCAGTCTATATTTAGTTAAAATTGCCGCAAATTATGCTGTGGTTTTAGGAACTAACGAAGCTTATGATCAGTTAACTTTGTCCCATTTCACGAAAGTAACTCGTTTTCATGTTCATTCCTTGATAGAATGATAGTGTTGTTTCAGGCCCACATGTCCAAGTCTTTATCCAATTGCTTCTGTTCATCACTCTGGAAAGAGCTTCAACATATCAGTGCTTTTATCATGCTAGTTGTGTTTTTACTGGGTGGACCTATGCTTTCCTATCATATGTAATCATTCACTGAACGAGGCGCCCGAGATGGCACAATGTGGATTGAAAATGTGTAACATGAATAAAGTGAGATTTTTTATATATACATTAAAAGGGACTTTGACTGAGGAAAAGAAATATTATAATCCAAATGCAATGAATTGGAACAACCTGGATCCAATTATGCAGTAAAGGTGCTGTTTTCTTTTTTCTTGGTTGAGGTGAATATGCAGTGAGGGAATTCACATGACAATACCAGAAGCCATTTGATGAAAGAAAACTAGAAAAGTCACATAATAATAATAATAATAATAATAATGAGAAAGAGAGTGACGCCTTTAATTTTGATGGCCTAAGTCTCACCCGCTGCTTAAGACTGAGAAAGCGTGAGAGTGTCCCTGAGCTCGGAGCTCAAAGCCTGTTGCGGAATGAAATTCACTAAATTACTTGTCTCCTGCCCAAAAGAAAAAGTTAAAAAAGAAGAAAAGTCCCTGCATTTTCTTGCAAACAGATCCTTAAGCTGTTGGGGTTTTGCAAGAAAACCCATCTGAATTGACGCTACAGCAACTTGTTTAACTTCATTCGTATTAGGAAGTTCTGAAGTAGTATTCGGTGGAAGTGTTTTAGCATTCTTCTTCTCTGTTGGCAATGAAGATTTTAACAATTCAAGAGAAGGTGGGGGTGGATTTAGTTGTTGGTTATCTGTTAGTAGTGCTTTGCTCAAGTTACGAAGTCTTGCACACACCCAAATAAAATGAATTCACATTATGAAGCCGATAACCATTATTTTGCCTTCCTGGTCATGAGTTCCACACTAGCTTCAGATTTTAGTCCAGACTCCTGGTAGAACTCACGTGTACTGTTCAGCTCTTCTTGTTTGATATCGTGTCCCCTTATCCGCAAATAAAAAAAGGTCAGACAAACAGAAGGAAATTTAAAGCAAGACAGCCGCACCTTCATATGTTTTTTTATTTCAAAAATAGTAAATCAAAATTCAATTCGGAGATTAAAAAACATGATAAATACGCTTGGACCACTTTATTCCAGGACATGCCTTCGGGGAGAAGAAGAGAAAGGAAAAGCAAAACTGGACTACATCAACCTCAGCCACTAGACATCTCAAGACAAATGTGTAGTGTAGTGCATCATTAAAACGAAGAGAAGAAAACAATAAAGCTTACAACTACCATTTGTGAATATTAAGTGAAAATCAACCCTAGCCCTCCCTTGCTGACACAACGGATACGTATCAAATGTTTGAGATGAAGCACCATTTGGATTAAGTGAAAATCAGTTCATCAAGAACTTAAATGTATTTATTCTACGCATGATTTGGTCATTATACTTGTGCTAATCCCTATCATTATCTTTTTAGGGCCCCTAACCATAGATGATAGAAGTAACACGGTAAGCATACTGCCAAACTTTTCTCGACCCCACAGCTTTTTGCCTTTCTTTTTCTTTTCCTTTGCTTCCCAACTAACACCCCTACCTTGCTCATTTCAATATTCTGTTCCACCTTCTGTACCACCTCTCTGTTCTGTCCTGTTCTGTTCACTCATATTCCTCTGCTCTCACAACGAAACTTGTTTCTCCTTCTCTCATCTCACACTTGTTCACCAACATGCCTTTGCTTCCATATTACCCATTATTCTGTTTTTGCATTATCCTCTTCTACTTTCAGGATTTACCTTACTCAGATGCAACCACGTTTCAGCCAATCTTCCCAAGCCCATCTCCGCTGGCAACAATCCCTGCTGTTCCAGAACAGTCAGAGGTTTCTGGGTGCCCTCTGAATCTCTCCGATGAGCTGTTCCATGGGGTAAAAACTGCATGCAGAGCAACCAAAGAGGGAGCAGGTGGAGAGCTCCACCGGAGTCGGTGCTGTCCGGTGCTGGCAGCGTGGCTCTACTCTGCCTACTCTGCCACCGCTCTCGGATCGCCAACTCAAACCACATCGTCTAACATGCCGTTGCTGCCAGATGATTCAGAAACCTGTGTGAATGGCTTGGGAAAGGCCTTGAAACTGAGAGGGATCGAGCTGATTCAGCCGAATGAGACCTGTGATGTGGTATATTGCTATTGTGGGATTCGGCTTCATCCCCTGAGTTGCCCTGAGGCGTTTACGGTTACCCGAAGTGGCAAACTTGTCGGGAACAAGAAAGTGAGAAGATTGGAGAGGAATTGCTTGAGCAGCAGCAACAATGTGAATAAATTTCCCGGTCTTGGTGGGTGCTCCAAATGCTTGATCAGTCTCTACTCGGTGAGTTATTCTTGTGTTTCGCTTGGTTTGCTGTAGATTTTATTAGAATATTATCACTTGAGATTTCATGGATCGTATTGAAAGCTGGAGTGGAGAAGAAATAATTTTACTTTCATCTTTAGTTTCTTGAAGATTGGTAAAATAGGAAAGTTGTCCTTTTGTTTTCCTTCATTCGTGTGTCATCAGGAGCTTTTATAGTTCACAACTGTGAATGAAACCGATAGCATTTCAGCTTCAGTAAAGACAGGTAACATTTTTCCGGAAATCTCAGTCACTGGAAAATTGGTGAAAATGACTGCTAACCGATTCATGCATTTAATGTCTACCTGTTGCAGAAAAAATTCATTAAGCACATGCTTTGTCGCTATTCTGGTCCTATGAAATAAATAGAAATAACCATATTCTAGGTTTAAGGCATCAGTCCTCTAAGCTCGTTCCGTCTGTGAATTGCGGTAGCAAAATCTGCAAACTTGGGATAAATTCTCCCCTCCTATTTTTAGGCGGAAAACTCACTAAACTTTGAATTATTACAATTATGCTTTTAACTGTCAAATGAATGGCTTGTAGTAGTATGAAAATTGTCCTTTTAATCTTAAGTTTCCTTTTGGCATATGTGCGTTGCATAGACTTGCAACTGACATCTGATCATCTGCCTGATCCCTCTGAAGTAATCATCTTACTCAGTGACATTAGCCAAATTCAGATTTCCAAATTAACACTTAGCTAAGAGCATTACTAGACAATCACATCTGTGGCTTCAATCTCACTCAGAGTTCTAAAAGGTTGTTTGCATTTGAAGATATTATGAACATGAGATGTGGCATAAGCAAGAAACAAACAAATAATGCACATGCCCCATACTGCTGGGCCTTGATTGGAGCATTGACTATTAAAAGTTTTATGAGTGGATGTTACTCCAGTCGAAGTGTTATTTTAACAGACTTTTCTGCACCGAACCTCTTTATGCTCAATCATGAATCGCTCTGTGTTTGATGTTGTGATTATAATATTGAATTATACGCAGCTTGCCAAGAAGATAACTTCAAATTCAAGCAAAACAGAGGACAGGACCACCAATATCCACAACAAAGATTGTGAGCTCATGGGCTTGACTTGGCTTTTGGCTAAGAATCGAACTGCTTATATGCAAACAGCTTCTGGGGTTCTCCGAGCTTTGATGTTGAGCACTAATGGCCCTTACCCAAAATCTTGCTCTCTAAACAGTGATGGAAAGCCTCTCGCTGTTGATTCCTCTCAAATCTCTAATCCCTCTGCATCCACCAACATCCAACCATCTATTTTTCTCCGCCTGTTATTACTTTCATTGCTACTATTTGTGCATCTTGCAATGTTATCTGCAACAAAGTATTAATCTCACAGATCCACATTGTGTCGATCTGAATATCTCTTTTGGTTCTTCAAGTGTTCTTAAATATTTTAGGCTGTGTATTTTCTCCTGGTTATTTTATTTTATCATAATTCTTAATTCTTTCGTCGCCTTACTTCTCAACACAAATGAAATTCACGTACATATTAAAAGCACAAGAATATTATTATAGCTCAAACTTTTTACTTTTGGGTATCGAATGTAGGAACCTCTCGCAGTCGATATTTGAATTTTAGTTTGTTTCACTGTGAAAGACTGACTCCTTCCAACGGAGGTAGATGTAAGTTGTCCCAAATAGAAAGAACACTTGTATAGCTAAAGGCCTGTTTTGTTTGAGGAGAGGGAGAGAAATTTTTTTTCCTCTTCTTTATTAAATAGCTCATAATTTTTTTTAAATATTTTAAAAATATACTCTTAACAAATAAAAAAAAATATTCTTCTTATTAATAATAATTTGGTTAATATTCTCCTTTCCACTCTCCCTCCCCTCAAACTAAAGATGTTCAAAGACTGGGCTAAACCGAGTTGGAGGTCAAACTAAGATCTAGCACGATATGATCTCGAGCTACAAAAGGCAATCCAAAGTCTGGTACAATCCTGAGCTCGAGCTGGATCGAACTAGACCAGCGGACTTCTTGGACCAATCCAGGTGGTCCAATTTTTTTTTTCCAATTTTTTTCCTTTTTTTTTTGACCTTCTTGGAAGGCAATATTTTAGCTTTGGTTTTACCTGACTTCTAAAAGTAATAAAAAATAACTTAGTGAAAAGTGGTCTTATAAATTAAAAAGCATATTAGGATGTCCAGACTCTAGTGAGCAGCTCAGTGTAGTGGTGATTTACAAGAGAGAGAGAGAGACCTCGTGTCAGACCGAACTAGTCCAAGGGGTCTAAGCCCCTGGACCGAAGTCCAGTCCAACCCATGCAATTTGGTCTGATCTGGTCAAATTGTCTTGGACCAATTCTTTTCACCTCGGGTCGGGTTGGGTTGGACCGGACCAACCAGACCTCGGGTTTTTTGGACAACCCTGCCTCAAACCAAACAGGCCCTTATCTGTTTGCTAGGCTCTTGTTGTCACAATGGGCCCAAGTTTTTGGGGCTTTGGATTTGCGGCATCCGTAGGCCGCCCTTTTTTTTGGGCCATAAAATATACACAATTTCAAGCCCAACCCAATTTAATATAAAGACGTGCTTATATAGTAACCCGACCTAAAAACCATCAATGCGTGGTATTTTTGTTATTAGAATCCGCATTTGCATGTGTCCTTTTTAATTTGTCGATTGATGGATCTATCTATCTATCCGTATTTTAATAGAGGTGATATTTGAAAGTGAGGGATCGGATCAGGAGAATCCTAGATGCTCGTATATATGTAGACAATGAATTATACACATTCACAAGACAGATGAATACAAAAAAAAAAAATGACGCCACGATTTTGAGTGGATTTCTGTGCACTAGTTTGCGTGAGCAGGCAGTTTCAAATTTGAGATTCCCCCCTAAAAATGGTGCGTTCATGGCAGATGATAATCAGAAAATTGGCAGAAAATAAACAAACAAGAACATAAAACTGGAGGATTTTTACTTTTTACACAGAGAAAGAGATGAGCAAGCTCTGATGAGTTGGCCGTATCTTGCCAGCAGGTTATTCACAATCACAAGAAAGAATCTTGCATTCATCCATGACGTCACGACGTAGCCCTCCATTTTAAGCCCGCCGAACAGCTTTCAAAGCTGCCAGAAATAATCACTAGCTTGTCAGTGAACAGGAGAGGAGAAAATGCCATACTCTGGTGCTACGCGGCATACCGTTTGAATGGTGCGCCCTCCCGCCTGCAGCGTCCGTCGGGTCGTGTGGATTTGCATGTAACGTTAAAAGGTAATGGCCCTTCGTGGATGCATGTGTAAGCAACGGTCGTGATAAGGCCACGTGGGGGGAGGAGAGAAAGGATGGCTGTTTGAGTCTGTGGGATTCAGCACAGGTGTCAGGCACTGGCGTCTCCTGATTTTATGATGGGCCCATGCATGAACCTTGGTTCGAGAGTGGGATTTGTTCACAGATGGGCGCGTTTCTATATAAACCCGAGTCTCTCCGCTGTACAGTGTGTGTAGGTGAGGGAATTGGCTCAATGTCTGCCTCCGTTGATCCTCTGGTGGTGGGGCGCGTCATCGGCGATGTGGTTGACATGTTTGTGCCCACCGTCACCATGTCTGTGTACTTTGGTGCCAAGCATGTCACTAATGGCTGCGACATCAAGCCCTCCATGGCCGTTAACCCTCCCAAGATCACTCTCGGCGGCAACACTCATGAACTCTACACCCTGGTCTGTCTATTTATTGCTTCTTCATCTTCATCGTCTCTTGCTTTGGAATCCTGCATGCCCCATATTATTCCTTTTTGATCAATTTATAACATGAATGTAGGTGATGACTGACCCAGATGCACCCAGCCCCAGCGAACCAAGCATGCGAGAGTGGATTCACTGGTTTCCTAGCTTCCTCTTACTGTTTCATTCCTTTTATATAATTAACTAACTTGGCAAATTATTATTACACACGCAAGCCAGCTAATTGATCTTTCTTTTTCATTATTAGGATCGTGGTCGACATACCCGGGGGGACTAACCCAAATAAAGGTAACGTCATCATCATCAACAATGCAAATTCATTTATATATGGTATTGTTCCAAAAGAGTACACAAAATCAAAATGCAATGGATTTGTGTCGATGAAACTGATTGTACTGTCCCGAGATGGAGATTGAGATGTCAGGTGTCAGATATTTACTGACATGTACAGTGTTGCATCGCAAAGAATCTTAAGCTCATTTGATGGCAATGGCATGCACCCGCATGTCTCTGCCCACTCCCTCTCCATCATCAAATACCCGCCTCCCACCTGTCCCATCCCATCCCCTGCCACTTCATCTCTCCAATGACCTTCCTTCTCCATGTGTCCTTCTTGTAGGTGCCTGCTCTATACGCGTGGCCGGCACAACCTAACCTCAGTTTACGCTCTAACTTCTCTTCTTCCCGCATCAGCTTCAGTTTGTAATTTGGGTGAATGCAGGGAAGGAGATTCTGCCATACGTGGGGCCTCGTCCGCCGGTGGGGATCCATCGCTACATAATGGTGCTGTTCAGGCAAAAGCAGGCACTGGGCCTGGTGGACCAGCCGGCGTCTCGGGTCGGGTTCAACACTCGCTTCTTTGCCAGGCAATTGGAGCTGGGCCTCCCTGTGGCCACTGTCTACTTCAACTCCCAGAAGGAGCCTGCCAACCGGAGGCGCTGATACATGTCGCCGATCCCCTTGATGCAATGCCAGACTAGCTCTATATATATAGCTAGTTTCTAAACTTAAATAATAATGGACGGACCAAGCATGCTTTTATCCATATATATACCTATAAATGCTGTACTTTATCATGAGTTTCTGGCCGGCACAAAGCTGAGGGGGTTTGTTTGTTGGTCAAGTTTCTTTATCTCCATTGCAAGAAGGCAGATATGTAGGACCTCAGGCAAGCATCGCACCACATCTCTTGGCTTTTTTTTCTGTGTCTTTATATATATGCAAATGCATCTCCTATGCTTAAGTATGCCATATAAAACGACTTCTTATCTATCTATCGATCTATATATAGTGGGTTTCGATCTGTTCGTTGCATGTGCTTGAAGCCTCAATATCCTAATGCTTCAGGCCCTCAGCTGTTGTGGATTTAATAATTAGCAATTATCTGTAAATGAGGCTAAAAAATACTAAATTATAAGGATATTAAAGGTGCCAAGAATTATAAAGATATATAAAGCAAAAAAATATCTTTCTTTTTTTAAAAAAGAAAGATTGGCAAGCAAGATCGAACCTTGGACCAGGCCTATCAAATCATGGTGTCATACCACAACACCACCAAGGTGCTGGTAAGCAAAAGAAATAGGTGGCCTGCAGCATCTGTATGTTATATTCTAATCAGTGGTCACAACAGACACAAAAACAATTGCGACACTGAAAGCAAAGGAGGACATGGGGTCATGCTCACGTCACAAACACTAAACGGACGACGATTTGCTCACTTGCATACTTCTCTTATTGGGATGCAATCATCATCAGATCCGGAGAGACATACATACAGATAATTTTCTTCAAAATAAAATAGCCTGCAGACATATACTTGTCGGGATTATGTAGGAAATATTATAAAAGTACATGTAAATTTTTCCTTAAAATATACTATGTATTTGTAACAGAGGGAGCTTTTTAAAAATGAGTCCAAGGAGGTTGTTGAAAACCAAAATTGGACAACGACGGATGATACAGAAGCCAAAGCGCCATTAGGATGGTGAGGGGTGAGAAGAAGGTTGGGCATGCAGTAATATACAGATATTTTTGGATCAGATACGTACCCCTGCTTTAAACTTATACCCAGAAACAAAACAACTAATTCGTTAATTACATATATACATGAGCTATATAAAAAAAAAAAAAAAAAAAAATCCTTTGACATATAAACTTTAATTTTATATTTACTGCACATACATTTGAATGAATACATAATTAAGCAAAAACAAAGTGAAATTATATATAAATTGTAAGAAATAAAAAATGGAAACAAAATCATGAATTTTACTTTTCCATATTAGTTAAGCTAGTAGGAGTATTAAATTAATTTTATACATACTGTAGTGTGATCGATAACTGATAACCACAGGTTAAAAGAACCCATACTCAATCTTGACAACAAAAAATTCATTTCCTATGGAAAATACGTACAGCACTTCTTAACTAGAAGAAGTGTTCAAAACAGTCCACTTAATTAAACCAGCCCAGAAACAAAAGGAAAAGTGTAACATTAAATTGCTAGCTATAAAATGGCCCTAAAGTTAAACACCATGCACAACTAATAAAAACCAGAACTTTTTGTACATCAAAATTCAGCATAATGTGGTCCTTTATATCATATCCAACTCATAACAAGCCGAATATTATCCAAGCATAACGTCATCACATTTCAGTTTAATAATGGGCCCAAAGTTTGAGTGCCAGAAGTAGAAAACATTACCTTACGTACGTGTGTTTGCTGCATACCATTACACTTCAATTCCTCCGTTAAAGATTCCCTCGTTAATATTATATTTCTGCACTCAGTTTAGCCATGTGTTAACTGTGGTTTCCAGTAGTAAATTTTATACTTCATTTCTTGAGATTCTTGCTTCCAATTTAATTAGTTCCACGGTGCGCTTACACCCCGGCCCAAAAATCAGCACAGAATTGGCTTTAAACAGCTTCCTAACAAACAAAGTAAAAACTGGTGCCACGCTAAGAAATGAGGACATTGATCATTCTGAAGAACAAACTTAACAGAAATGATATATATTCTGATAAAATTAAGTGTGGTTTTTGGTTTGTTGATGGAATATTAATTAACTATTGTATGGTTAGGTGTAAGTTGGGTTTAAATTAAAGAGAAGTGTTGAGATGTTGGCGGGAAAGTGAGGGTATATACAAGCTAAGGTTGCAGAGGTCATAGCTTAGCTAGGATATATGATATACATTTAAGCAGGTGTTTGCAGAAATTAAGCTAAGGATCAAAGTACGATACTGCCAGTCACCTACAAGTCTCTGGATGATAAGGAGATAGTTAGGTCAGAGTTATTGTGTGTATGCATATGTATATGTACCAACTAGGTGAAGGGTAGGAACATGACGGGGGCAAATATTTATCTAGAATATTCTATACATCCAAATGAGATGATGAAAATTGGGTAGCGAGTAGTGTAGTGTGTGTGAGTACATACGTACAGATAATTTATGTTATATAAATGCTTTGCTTCATCCCAACCCAAGCCCAGACCACCTTTACCTTTCTTCGTACGTGCTTTTCTTCTGCTCACATTTTTCACACAAAACCATACATAACACAATTTACAGCACTAATATATTACTGAATGGAAGTGAACATATATCCTATATACATATGACCAATTGTAGAAGGACTAAGTTTGGGACAAAATCTACATATACAAAGGCACTAGATAATACAAATTGTCTGTTCTCATGCAATTTTTTCTATCTCCCGTGGGACGAAATCTCCAATATTTTTAGTCAATTCCTGAACTGTAAAAATAATATCTGCAAGAATACGACGGATACTAGTTTGTTATAGCTACCAATAATACCTTTCCACAACAAATTTATCCTTAACTCTTCAACTAATGAGGCCGCTTAGTCTTAATTAAAAGTATGTACAATTGGACGGAGAGCAAAGAGAGAAAGATCAAATAGCTAGGGACTAGCTGGAATGACTATATATATTAGTAATTTGTTTGATACCCCGTAAGAACCAAACATAAAGTTTCATCAATATTTTCCATCATTGGGTGAAGTGTCTAGGTTTTAAATTTAATATATATAACCTTTATATTCGTTAATATGCATCTATCCATTTTTACCATGTAGCCCTCCGGTCCAAATAACAGCGGAGTTTTATCTCTATAAACTTTGCCCTTATATTTTGGACGAAAGGGAGTATATATTACCCTATTTAACATGATCCTCCATCAGACACTTTAGTATCATCAATTATATTTATGAGAACGCTTTATGAAACATAGGAAAATCAAAGTGCAAATCCTTACTCTCCCTACTCTAGTCTTATATATAAGGTGCTTTAATTTAAAAGATGAAGTTAGTCTAATTTATAAAGTGAAGTGTCAAATATCAAATGATTTTCCTTTATTACCAATAAAATTTTGATATTGATCTCATGAATTAAGCCAAATTTTTATCATCTCTTCTACCCAAAAAAAAAAAAAAGAATAGGGATAGGGATATGATTTTGGAATACTTGGATGTCTTGGACAAATAAATCTATGTAACAACTTTTCTTAATCTATGTGTGATCGAAAATGTCCAAAACATTTTATAACGAGGACAAGAGGGAGTATATTCTAATAGTAGTTGAGCTTTAATTTTGGCCATTCTCGAAGGGCTAAATATTTGTTGCCTTGGGAGTAGAAATTATATATCGCATTTAAATGACTGCATGTTGCAGATCTTTTGAAGCTATCATGCTTATTTCTTTGACCCCAACAAAAAAAAAAAAAAAAAAGCTATCATGCTTAGTGTAAATGAGCACGAATTGAGTCATCCCCTTATAAGCCATATCAAGAAAATAAAGAATATCACTGCGTGGCATTAGATCATCACCATGAATCATATGTTCAAATTCAAATTAAGAAGCATCAATGCAAGGATATTAATTATTCCACCATGCTTCTCATTGTTACGTTCTTTTGATATTACGTTTAATTATTAATCTAAGATGTTCTTTTGATACTACCTTTAATTATTAATCTTTGATATTGTTTGTAGCATAAATACACTAAATAAAACCGTATTTTTTATTTAGAATTGGAGGTAGTATTATAGGCCTTTTAATGATCTACCCTTAGGATGTAAGGATCTATTACTATATGACTAATTCCGTTTTCCTCCAAACCGTTTTGACCATGGTCTTGTCATAAAAAAATTATACCGAGCCCCTATTGAAAATTATAAATGAGATCTTTTATTAACATCTAGAAGTAGTAATTTTGGGTACAGGTTATCAAAGAATTAGTTCAATAGTGATTTAACACATGAGGAAGATAAATTTATAGTGATTAAATAATACAAGAGTTTAAAAAGAGAGAACTGATCAAGTTGCACATCAAAATACTTTTGAGGTGCAATATATTAATTGGCACGGCCGACCGGGAAGGGCTTGCGGATCGATTCAGTGCCTGTGCCTGATCTTTTCTCACTATTAAGTAGGACGTAACTGGACAATTTCATATATAAACCATGATCGATCTTCTCTTACTTTTTCTTTTGTCCTACAACTCATATACTTAGCGTTCCTCATAGTCGTCTAACTTCAACCTGAAATTTTAATTTATCAGTGAGCATTTCCTTCTCTTGAACCATTGTGCTTCTTATTTGAGGAAATACAGCAAACACAATGTTAGTGGCATATGAGATTTCAAACTGCATGCTGAGTTAGCTCCATTATATGACTCAAAACGAAATTAAAGTTATAGTAAAGGACTTCTCAACAACTTAAATATCTTTACATACAACATACATATATTTATATGTATTAATTTCTCAATCGCATAATTTTCTATGGATTCAATCTGAAACTTAAAACCTACCCAATGCATAGTGGTAATTAATGGACAAGATCAAACATAGTAGATCGGTGCATATAGAGATTTGGATAGAGGAAATATGGACTTCTGACCGAATCTAGCAGAAATTTGTAGTTTGGCGAATTGATGCTCCATTAAACTAACTTGAAAAGTCATTTCAAATTAAATCATCTGAAATTAGTTACATATACTATATATCATTAAGTGGGAACGCCACACAACAAGTAAATAAAAGAGAGGGGGGAGAGAAATGTAGAGAGGGGGGGGGGGGGTTTCCACATACCAGGAATGAATGGATAGTAGTGCTGAAGGCAAGCGTACGAATGATGGCACTGATTGATTTCCGTGCTAAACCTTTGTCAACCAAACATTACTTGCCACAAACTCATTAATTTCGCTGCCTACTCGACCTTAATATTTACATTTCCATCTCTTTATATAAATTTTGCTTATGACCATATGGTGCAACTTTGATTTGATTCTTTTGAAACAAAAAAGGATAATAATGTTAAAAACATTCAACTTCTTTACAAAATTCTTCCAATCGATCCTCATTCTCCTCACAATTAATTCTTAAAACTCGTCAGATCCAGTTACAAATTTGTTTAAGTTTTTTTTAAGAAATAAATACGTGCACTGTACTGTTCTTTTATCACTCTGGCCTGCCCTATAAAGCTAGATTAGAGTGAATTATTTTTTAAAAAAGAAAGATGAAATATTAATGTCGTGAGGCTAGAACTGCTCTCATAACTGAATATTTTGGCCCAAAAAAATTCAACTATTAATCAGAGATGTAAGATTTCAAACATTATAGCTGGGCATAGAATAACCAGCTTTGGAGTTGGAAAGAAAATGTGAGGCTCAAGGTCGAACAGACAACGAAATAAAGTGAAGGGGCAAGAGAATGTTCAGTTGACAAAGGAAAGCATAGAAATCACTCACCCACGGAAAGCTTATCGATCAGGCGGCACACAGAGATGCATATATATATATATGATCTTGTTGGTTTCCTTCAAATTGAGAGAAACCTTCACTGCACATTCTTGCCTAATGGGATAATTAAGCTTTATCAAATTGTGAAATGGAAGAACAAATGAGAATAAAAGAGGGGAGGAGAAGAGTGAAGAGTGATGAAGAGGGAAAAAGGTGTGGGGAAAAGATATTGATATGTAGGTGGTTTGTTGAAGGAGCAAAAGTAACATCTTTATATAGGTAAATGTTGACGTATATCTTCCAAGTTGAGGGACGGTAACAATGAACCGAGGTTGACTTTCAGGTATGTGTAGTATAATGGGTGAGACATGGATATGTAGGAGAATGATTGGGTGGCTGGCCGGTTTGGTAGGGCCAAAGTGAAGACGTTGAAGAGTAAACGGAGAAGAAAAGGGAACTGTTGGTGGTTCATCTATCGACTGGTCTTACCCCTAACAGCAACCCTACATTAATTGTTCCCAGTCTCACCCTCTATTTTCCGCGCTCTTATCATTTTCTGTCCTTCTTATTACCAAACCAAATATTACCTTTTTTTTTTTTCTTTTTCTTGTTTTGTTGTTGTTGAGAAAACAGCAAATATTACCTTATTTACGTTCCTGAAATTAGTGGCAAATGACGTGCCCGCTACCCTCCCCCTCTTCCTCTTTCTCTACACGTACACTACACACACAAAAATATCACATTTTATTTGTTTCCCTTAACCCAAACTCTACACGCTGCTTTTTATATTCTTTCCATTTGCTGGATCGGATCGGAATAAGATTCTATTACACTTCCGACGCCGAATGATTTGTGTGCGTGTGTGTGTTAATTTGAGGGACCCAGAAACAAGTTTTTTCATATTTATCATTTGAGGATATTGTTCCAAACCCAACATGTGCTCCTCATGTTATTTCTTTCCAAATTGTTTAGAATGTGAAAAAGTCAGTTAGCCCAAAAAAAATGTGCAAATATAGGATCACGTTTCGTTCATGGTGTCGACACGCATGCGAAATGATACGCATCATCAGAAAAGACAAAAATTACAGCGCCCACCGTGGGGCTCGAACCCACGACCACAAGGTTAAGAGCCTTGCGCTCTACCGACTGAGCTAGACGGGCCACATGCTTCCGTTCTAATGACTTATAATTATGATAATTACGGTCCAAGACCTTTTTGAAAATATAAGAGAGACTCTGTATTTGAATGATACGCTGACCTTTTCCGAACCGTCGGCATAATTTTTACAATGAATTAAACGCTTTGCTCAGGTAGTGTCCCTTGTTGTTCTAATCGATCAAGGTTTGATTACAAGTACCCAACTTCTTTTCTCCCAAGCAAGTTAACTTATTTGAATTTACGGCATTTTTAAAAGATCTCTGCCAAAAAATTCTGATGTCGACTGAAAGTAATGTAATTTTACAAAATAAGTGGAAGCTATATGTATCAGTGAGCTTTTTCACCGCTTCAACAATCTGGTCTTTGTTTTCAAGTCGTTTAGATAAAGGAGGTATAATCTGTTTTCAGAAAAAAGCAGAGTCTCTCAAGTTCTAATTAAGCTTAAAATGAATTAACTAACGAAAAAATATAAACAGCGAGTAACATCCTTCCTTCTACAGCTTTTGTTGAAGAGCCTATCTCTCTCTTCTCCTAAGAGTGTCTGTCTACTAATTGTTTCAGCAAATTCCTTTGTTTGGAGAAATTGTCTACTCATGTTGTTGTGAAATCAGTGTTAATAAGGTGTTTTATTCTCAATGAGAATATATACAGGATTTGGATCAGTACAGAGATGATGAAGATGCTACAGTTAATCTTGATTAGGAGATGGCGTCAAGATTTTGCATATTCTCCTTGATAATCAACGGGTACAATAAGTTAATAAGGTAGGCCATATACGGAACGTAATGAGCGAGAGGTTTTATCTTACATTAACGTATTGACTTTTTTCTCTTTGGTTAGATTTGACGATGATGTGCTGGACAAAATTTGCTTTTGAGATTTAACCAACCAAGGATGTTAGGAACAAAACTTTTGTGAATGCTGGGCTGTCCAACCTTTTTTTGCATGATTTGATACTTCAACTTGAGGCAATGCCCAAAGCTTGCTTTTTCTTTGTTGCTGGTGAAGTAGGAAACAAAATTATGATGCTACTGCAGCAGCAGCAATGGGGGTAGAAGAGGAAGAAAATATGATATACAGAAAATATAAATATGATTTTGATTTGCGTAAGTCTGGGACTGGTGATTAAAAATTGGGTTAAATTGAACATTCAGTTTCCTAAAATGGGCAAGTGCGCAGATGGATCAAGTTCAAGTGTACGGCATTGATGGTTTCGTTAATTAATTCCAATATGATTAGTAGAGTGAAGAGGGAGTTGTTAGAAGAGAATCATATTTTGTATCAATAAGGTTGGTGGGCGGGAAACAAGGAGGGGGTAAGTAACACATGCTTGCACGCACCCTCTATTCTGACTTGTCCCTCATTCCAAAACAAACCCTTTTGATGGCCTTCAGATGACAGCAGCAGAAATGAATGAATGCTCTGCCTGTATGTTGGAAACAAATCACGGGTACTTGACTTGGACTGGTAGCGCAAATAGTGAAATTTTTGGATCAGATCCCCAACTGTACTATGATTTATTAGACTGGTTGTTTTTTTTTTTTTTGCTCGGTTAGACTGGTTGTTCACTCTCTTCATTTTCATCTTGCTCATCCACTGAATTAGCTTCTCACCACTTGTGAACACTCTGTCTTGCACAAACATATCGTTATGTTGAATGAATGAATATAATCAAACACAAATTAAACCACTGGGAACACGGGAGAGTAGTATCTCTTCTCTTCATGTTGTACGTAAAATGAAAAAGCCAATAACAATGAGGGCTTGTGGTGAAATTAAGATGCCAGATCTCGCCATGCATATAGATCCCCTCAAATTAACATTTTTATTCAAAACTTTCTCTTATGGCTGACGTTCTAAATTTAAAAATCAATTATATGCCCTTACTTCAGCATCCTCCTCGTCGTGAGTGGAACAGAATTTGACAGTATCAGGCGATCAAGTCGCCTACTTGTTCATGTGCGCCACAAGTAGGGGACGTCGCTCACCCATCTCTACTAGCCGGACAAGTTCAAAAGATTACAAAACGACAACGCAGCTTCCTCTTCGGCCGCCGGATTCTGGAACTCAAACACTTCCCTCTTCCCATGACATCAAAACCGCCCACCTAAATATACCACTTGGATTATGCTTTATCCGGCAGCTAAAAAAATACAAAAACGTCTGCTTTGCTCGCTCCATATCGTAGCTTTCTTGTATTTTGGACAAAATGTGACCCTATAAATTACGCTTCTGCCTAGCTCACATTCTGAGTATCAAGCGTGAAGATGAGGGGGTGTCCATGGTGGCTGTGCTTTGTTTGGCGGTGATCCGATGGGTTGCGGCTGCATGCGAGGTTGGTGAGGATGCTGTGGCCTTGGATTTTGATACGGGAGGGTTGAGCAGAGCCAACTTTTCCGACGGCTTCGTGTGTTCGGAACGGCGGCGTCTGCTTATCAAGTGGTCCCAGCAGGACGTGGTCCCAGCATTGGGATGCCTTCATCCACAACAATCCTGTTATTGTCCACTAAATTAAGGAAGTTAGTTAAGTTATTTAATATGATATGTTTATTTTAAAACACCACAGTCATCTCTCTTAATTCTCTCATTAATCTCCTCCTTAATTATAGTTGAGTGAGTATCAACAAGGCTAAATTAAAAAAACATTGACAAATATGAAAAATATGTCTTATATTTAGGATCAACTCAACTCATTGTATAAGTTACTAAGAATCAAAGGAGTATATATATATCATCACTGCCTTTTTATTTTTATTTTATTTTATGAGTTATCATCACTGCTTATTACTAACATTATTCCCACTCCTATGAAATTGTAAATTGTGCTATACTGCTTACTTAAGATCTTGCTTGTTTATATATTGCTTTGAAACCACATAAGGCCGAAATTAATATAATTAATACTACTTTCTTAATCACTTAATATGGAGCTTTCCTTCTTTCTGAATAAAAATTTGAAATCTCTAATCGTTTGGAAACAGGGGTTATTGCAAACAATGGCAATGCAGACGTTGCTGTGGATTAGTGTCATCGATATAAAGTAAGTGTTTATTCCCTAAAAAATAAATAAGGTTAAAAAATAATTGAAGAGAGGGTGACCTTTTTTTTCCAAATGAGAAATATGTATGTATATGTATTATGGAAGAGCCAAAATATATGGTTGATTTACCAGGAAGATGTGGACATCAGGGCAAATCTAAACTTTGATGCACACCGCTAGCTCAATCTCATGGTTCAGAATTTTCCCAAGTAATGGCACATTATTGTATTTTAACACTTATGCATTAGACCCTAAAGTATGTATGACACTCCTTTTTATAACAATTGAGCACAATGATAATGCAGATGGAACTGGCCAAGTAGATTGGGCAGGCGTTGACTACTACAAGGACCCGGTTTCCCAGCTCGTCGCTGGGACAAGCTGGGGGAGCTCGTCGCTGACACTCCTTTTTAATTTCTTAATTATTTTTTTTCTATATGAAAAAATCATTTTTTGAAAAAATGTTAGTTGAGAGATTGTCTTTATTTTAGATTCTCTACCTATTAAAATTATTTTTTTATAAAAAAAATATATCAGATCTCGGCCGTCCAGATCAGATCTGGACGGCCTAGAGCTCGTCCGTACGGACGAGCTCCCCCAGCTCGTCCCAGCGACAAGCTGGGAATCTGATTCCACTACTACAATCGACTGATCAATTACTTTCTAGAGCGAGGTGAATCTTGAATTCTTGATGGAGTATATAGCCTAATTGATCAAGAACAATTTCCATCCTTTTTTATATTCTGAATCATTTGCAGGTCTTACTCCACACGCAAATCTGTATCATTATGACCTCCCTTTAGCTCTTGAGTGGGAATACCAAGGATTATTGAGCCGCAATGTTGTGCGAGTACATGAAAGATATATACTTTATAGCTTATTATTACTGCTACTAATAATAAGAAGAACAAGCTTTAACTCATTGGATAGTCCTAATTTACTGAAGGGTGAAGGTATAGATTTGCCAACCAACTATTATCCGAGGAGCGTCTGGGCCAAATAACTATTGAAGGGACCAAAATTGTCAATCAACAATTAAAAAGTGAAAAAAAAAACACCAAATAACTATTAAAAGTGAAAAAAAAACACCAAATAACTATTTAAAAAAAACAACTATCACAATTAAGTTAAAATGTGAGGCACTGGCGCAGGACGGTGGCGGAAACGCTGGAGAAAAGAGCGATTAATCCTTCTTGTTGGAAAAGAAAAACACAAACAGAGATGGGACCCATGGGAGCAGGTATTGTGGCAGCAGCGGTTGCTTCTTGTGGCATCGGAAGGATGGAACCAGGGTGCAAGCTGGGTGCCAGTCGAACGCTGTGGATTACTGGATGAGTTCAAGAGGGTGAGTGAAACACCTAGCAACAATAGAAGCTTTGGAAATGCCCACGTCACTGACACTATAACAGTCAATGGAAGACGGAGACACCAATACAGTGACAGGGTAATAATTCGTTGGCGAATCTGCTCTAAATTGTGTTTCTTTTCACTTTTTAATTGTTGATTGGCAATTTCGGTCCCCTCAATAGTTATTTGGCCCAGACGCTCCTCGGGTAATAGTTGGTTGGCAAATCTGCACCTTGACCCTTTACTGAAAATAAGTAAGATTACAGGAAAGACTATGCAGAATTCTGTTTCAAGACTTTTGGAGACAAAGTAAAGAATTGGACGACATCTAATGAACCAAAAGTAATGGCTGCTCTTGGTTATGATAACGGTGTAACATCCTAAAATTTGGAAACTGAGAATTAAATATGATTTGGGGGTGGTTAAGGAAAATTTAGCCTTAATGAAGTTTGGAATTTATTTTTGGAATTTAAAGGCATATTTTTCTATGAATTAAGGACTAAATTGCAAACGAGAGTTTTGTAGGGAGTCAAAAGGAGTATTTTCTTTTCAGTGAGACACCTCATCTCTTTCTCTCTTGTATGCTAGCCACGTGCCTCTCCTCCTCTCTCATTTTTCTTTTCCAGCCTCCACCTCACACATACAAAATTCCCCCTCATTTCATTTCTCTCAACCGTATAGTCCTCACCATTTTCCTTCTTCAGCATTCTCACTCACGCCAGCCATAAACTCACGCACAACACTACCTCCATTTCTTCTCCAAACTATCTCATCATTCCACCCTCCTCATACCTTCTTCAACATTCATCGGATCAAACACCACAAGGCAGCAACCACAACTCCATCTACACTCCTCCTCCATTCCTCTTCCATATCCAGCAAAATGAGAAAGAGAAAAACAGAGGCGGAGAAAACGCAGAGAGAGAGAGAGAGAATTGTAGATCACTGAAGAAGAAGAAGAAGGAATCACCAAAGCTCGCATGCAAAGTGTTCTTGGGGGTCTAGGTAAGTCTGTAAAAACGTTTCCCATTTGGTTTTTCTTGAGGTTGCAGACATTTTCTGAGCTGATGGTGGTTGAAAATCATGGTTTAGTGAGAGAAAGTTCATGGCAATGGTTTATGCTTCTTGCATGTCGATTCCCAGTTGATAGTTGAATTTCTCTAGCTCTGAAAACAAGTTTAAAATACCATACATGTATGGGGTTTGATTCTGAAAGATCTACCATGAAATGAGGTTGCATGTCATGATAATCACCTTTGCAAAGTGGTCTGAAAACAGAGTCTCTTATGCTTGACGTTTTCGAAAGTTAATGGTTGAGTTTTGTTCTGAAATTTTTACAGGAGTTTAAAATAAGCTTTGGTTCACCTAAAACGGAGGTCTACAACTTCAGTTATGATTTTTTAAAGTTGAGCTGAAAAACTGGAAAATTCCTGGTATGCTTCAGGAACAGTAAAATGACGTGGCATTTCGTACAGACTAAACAAAATCATTAAAATGTGAAATTTTCCAGTTAAATAGTAGACTCATAGAGGTTTAATTCGATAGGTAATTCGTCGAATTCCGATAAGTATTAGAGGAGTTATGGTTTCTCAAAGATTGGTCAGAAAATCTGAAGAATTTCTGGACATGTTTATGTTTCTGAATTTTGGGAGTTTTTCTCAGCCATAAATCAACTTGGTGGCTTTAACTTATGGAAATAGACTTATCAAGGAGGAAGTAGAAATTGGAATCACTCCATTTGGAGTTGTATAAGTCAAGTTATGAATTTTCCAAATTCTCAGAAAAGTTAAAGGTTGACTTTTGATAAGTCTTAAAATAGTCACATGAGTTGTTAAATATGCCTAACCTTTAAAGTTAAGGTTTCTTGGATAAAATGCAAGGGTAAATGGCTGAGATGATAATTATCTTATAGTAAATAGTATCTAATATGTCCCAATTAGTATACATCCCTAGTCATAAGGATATTAAAAGACAAGTACTTTTGGGGCTGGGTCTAGAGAAGTTGAATTTATAATTATGATTGAATTGGTTAGTGACCCACCTCTATATGTAAATGTTAATTATAGGACTTGAGAATCGCCGTGCCTGAAGGACAAGCGTAGTGATAAGAATCTAGTGGAAGGGGTTTTGTCGGTAAGACCAACAGGTAGTAACTCTAATCTCACATTCTTTGCATAGCTATATATGTTTATGTATGTCATATTTGTATGTCATGCCTGTATGGGGCCAACACCACTCGTGGTTTGATTGAGCGGAAGGGCCGACCATGGGGCCAATTTCCCGGTGGCTAGGCAGGGCCTAGTGCATTCAGAATTTTGGTATTGAATTACCTAGAATGAATATTCCTTGCGCCAAGATATTTGAAATCATTTTATGATTTACTTGTATTACAAGCTGCATTTGATGTGTAATACTTGTCGTTTGAATTTGAATGCCTTGTATGTTGTGTGGACTACTCTATTTGGTTGATTTACATATATTGTGTATGCTAGAATTTGAGATTAACCTATTACTCTGGGATTCATTCATTTGAATCTCAGAGCCTTCCATAAATCCAGGATATGGGCAGATTGATAGGCAAAGTGGGAGAGGCAAGGCGTAGATATTGTTTGGTCTTGAGAAGAAGGTGGAGTTGATGATGGAGACTGAAATAGATAGTTTCACTTTTGTATATAAATAATTTTATTTCCTTATGACTTGGATATTATTTTGAGAAAGCCGTATGTGGCTATTGGGATGTATATATTTAGTTAGATACACATAGTTACATAGAAGTAGTCAAAATATATATATATGCTGCTAACGGTTGCTGCAGGGACGGGCATGTATATAACAAGCCCAGATTATAATAAATGTTTTGGTAGAGCTTTAGATTAAATGGAGAAATAAGGGAATACTCTGATTGATCCTTAAGTATGATGTAGTTTTAATGAAAGATTGAACCACTGTTAAAATGTTTCCAAAGTTTTAAATATATTAGGAAAGCCCATTTGAATTTTAATATGATTTTAAACTCTCTAAATAAAAAGGGCTTTTATTTTCAAGAACAAACCTAACCCAGTGGTTTAAATTTTTATTAAATAGTACATCAGAATATATAATAGGTGAAGATGTCACACTGTTCTGGGCTCAGAACAGTAGGGTGTTACAAACGGCTTCTTTGCTCCCGGAAGGTGTTCAAAAGCGTGTTCAAAAGCATTTGGAAATTGTCCGGCCGGCAATTCAGCCACTGAACCTTACATTGTTGGGCACAATTTGATACTGATGCATGCGGCTGCAGTTCAAAGATTCGAGACAATTACCAAGTAATGTTTAAACAAAAAATGTGAATCTTCAATTCGACAAGTCATGTACTTAAAACTTCTTGAAAGTTCTAATGCAATTATGACCGATCGATTGGTGGTTTTAGGAAAAGCAAAAAGGAAGGATTGGGATCCTCTTGGATTTTGTTTGGTATGAACCTCTTACAAGATCAAAGGCTGAAAATTATGCAGCTCAAAGAGACAGAGACTTTCATGTTGGATGGTAAAAATCCTAAACATTTGTACTAGAAAACCAATGGAGTTTACTATTGTATACTAACAAGACACTTGAAGTAACAGGGTATAAATTGACACAGGTTCATCCATCCCAGTGTATATGGGGAGTATCCAAGAACTATGCAAGTAATTGTTGGGGATAGGCTCCCCAAGTTCACTGAGGAAGAAGTCAAGATTGTGAAAGGTTCAATAGATTTTGTTGGCATCAACAAGTATACTACTTACTACATGTATGATCCCCATCAACCAAGATCACCAGGCCTGGGCTACCAGCAAGACTGGATTGTTGGATTTGATGTAGCATTATACTTCCTTTATTACACATGTTGTTATTATTGCCGTCTACCTTGTGATTCTCACGACTGACTTACATTCTCATGGACAATGCAGATGCAAAGAATGGAAAGCCTATTGGGCCAAGAGCAAGTCTGATAATAATGGTGACCGATAAGCATTGAACATGGTTTAACCTTGTTTCCGTCAAAATTTTTGCAGGCATATTCAAATTGGCTGTACGAAGTACCATGGGGCATGTACAAGGCATTAATCTACATCAAGGAGTGTTATGGAAACCCAACAGTGATATTATCTGAAAATGGTCGTTTTTAGATTTATATATGTTAATTCGTTGGTTCTTAGTCGTAAGTGAGTGAAGGAAGTATGAAGTATGAAGAATGAAGTAACTGAAATGCTTTTGCAGGAATGGATGATCCGGGGGACTTGACACTTGCTGAAGGTTTCCAAGATGGTGCAAGGATGTGAATTACTACAGAGAATATCTGAGGCAACTAAAGAAGGCTATTATTGATGATGGATCCAATGTCGTGGGGTACTTTGCATGGTCATTGTTGGATAACTTTGAGTGGAGATTGGGAGACACATCGAGGTCTGGTTTGATATTGTCTATGTTGATTTCGATACCCTCAATAGATACCCCAAGATGTCCGCTTATTGGGTTCAAGCAGCTACTTACCAGAAATAAGCAGTGAACCCAATTGAGCTCGCCATCCCAATATCTTGGCTTCTACATGTTTCAAGACAATTAATAGTAGTCCCATCTTAAACTTTAATTTAGTGAGTTAATCAACCAAGTCCTTAAATAAGACAACTGTATATAAACTCAAATATGCTGATATTTTACTTCCTGCCACGTTGGACAAGTTATCATTAATGATTCATCTCTAATTTCAGAATGAATGTCTATCAATTATAAAATCTGCCTAGTTTCCTCTGTTTTCGTCAGATAGTTCATCTTTTTATACTAAAAAACTCATGTAAGGGGCACAAAACAAAGTAAAGAAAACCTATTAAGACTCAGCTTAAGAAAATTCTTGATATGTTGAATCAAACAAACTTCCCTTTACATTAGTTGAGTAATAGAATTGAGGCATATTGTCGGTGACCTGTACCTTACATATAGCAATACATATTCATGCTTGAACTTATTTCTTAAATATTTTAGTTTCCGCGACATGTTTCTTAAAAATTCTAGTTTCCGTGACATCTTTTGATCCCAAAGGACTGACTCTGTGTGTGTCTCAAGATTGAAGAAACAGTGAACAAATATGAATTGCCCTGTTCAATTCACTTACGTGAATAATTTTTTTTTTAAATGTATAGACTACATATGCTAAGCTTTCTCATTGCTTAGGGGGAAAAAAAAGGATACTGAGCTTTTCCTCCCTGTTTTCTTTCTTCTTTTTAAGGGTAAATCTGAAAGCTTTAACATTACATGCATGCTGCTATTCTCAGCTGCAAGAATCAATCATGTCCATGCCTGCATCCGCGTTTCTTCGACTTGACCAATGTAACAACCAACGTTTAAACTACTTCGCCAAAAATAAATCGCAGCTCCTTTCTTCTAACAAAATTTTGAGTCAGTACTTAAAAATACTAACTCAATCCTAAAGAAGCCGAGGCATAAATTATAGACATGGGCATGGTTATAGAAGGATTACACTCGAGAAAAGAAATTCAAGATACTACTGTTCTTACTCCCTGTTTTCTTGCCACTGCTTTTCTTGGATTTCTTTGCACTTGCACCTCTTCTTTTCAAATCAATGCGTTTTACTGTCATAGAATTTATACTTTCTTGGGATTTCACGTTCCAACATAACATATCTGGATCCTCTGCTTCAATCACCGTCACCTCTGAAATTTGGTCGTCGCAAGCTTCTGCTTGATCTGAGCAAATGCTCTGAAAATTCCTTTTCCTCGAGAGATTTTCAGACCTCCCTTCCGGAAAGCTATCAAGATTCATGCACACGTCCATATATTCCTCACTCCCGGTAACAAGAACTTGTTCATCGGGGTTTTCCCTCTGAAATAAACAAATTTCCTCAGGTTTTATCCTAAATGGGTTGTTGTCAGGAACCTTTAACGGAATTTCATCAGGAATATTTTCCTTTTCTGCGTTTCCACAAGTTACCAACGGCCTAACAAGTTTCTGAAGTGCCCACGCTTCACCAGAATATTTGTCCTTGTTCGCGACCAGATTCGACGTTGTCACTGTAGGCATGAAAAATGATCCACGCCATTAAACATGATGAAAAGAATGCATGACATTGACAATTGTGGATAAAAGCATTCACGCATTTAAAGAAATTCATTAGATTGCCCAGTAAAATCAACTTCGAATTTAATGAAGATCTTTCTACAAACCACATGACTTGCCTGTACTGTTTTCTCTGGCATTATGGGAGTCAAAGACTTTGAACGAGCGCTTCTGTGTAGATGCTGCAGAAACTTGGACTTTCAGGTGTTGGCGATTGCTCTTGAGGACAATCGGGTGCACGGGGAGTCCGGAACATTCGAGTTTATCAAAGGCTTTCTTGGTTGAAGGATTTAAGTTGCCTTCTGCTATTGCGGTAACTACTTCTAGAGGAATTTCTCTAATTACATTTCGACTGGTTAAGGGGCGAAAATTTTATGTATTAAACATGCAAATAGATAAACTCTTCTAAAAAATGTGCCAAAATATAAAAGCTACATTGCCAGGCATGCGTGTAGTAGGTAATCGAGGTCAAATGTGCACAGATCCTAGCACCCTCTAGAAAGACAGAAATATCTATTTAGATGTGCACAGATCCTAGCACCCTCTAGAAAGACAGAAATATCTATGTAGATGCTGAAGCACAAAATGATGCCAAGACTAGAGGTGCTATTAACAGCAGTCATGCAACAAATGCTGGGAGAGAAGTTGGTAACCTTGCTGGGTGTGAAGAATTATAAAAGATCCAAAATATGCAGAGAAAAATATGATGAATTTAAGGATACGGTCCCAAAAAATCAAGATTTCCATCAAAGGACTGAAGAAGGCTTTGCGGAAGTGGCGTGAGGTGCTTGAGCTCCTTAGCAGTGGGATCATATCTGTAGAAAATTCCAGAAGCAATAGGTCATTGCTGAAAGAATAAGAAATAAAAATGCTAAAAATAAAAACTGATCTAAAATTAGCACATTCGAGCATGCTGGAAGACTGCAATTGCCTCTTTGAAGGATTTGGCGTAATCTTCTGGCACTTGATTGCCCTTCTCCATCTTAAGAACAGATAACACCTGTTAACAATGGATCAATCATTCTTGCAATGATAGAGTATTATTTAACTCTTCTTGAGACAAATAACAACAAATCTAAGTAAAATTCAACTCACATAAATAAATCCGAAGCCACTTGGAAGCGATCCAACTTAACAAATTCAAATTGCATTATATTATGTGAACTCTGTTCTAGTTTTCTTGTTTCCATTTCAATGATAATTATAATTATATGAAGTGATAGGTGAATATTTTGCTTGAACTTTCAGTTTCCCTTACACATATATGGCAGGAAACAGCAGTTCCAGAATCCTTATGTTCTCAGTAAGAAAACTAAGCCACTAACATTTTAAGTTTTTATGTTACAGAGTCTTCTTTTTTGTAGACAAGAATCCATGTGAGACTAAATGACTAATTGCCCAAGTCAAATGGAAAAAGAAGTTATATATAACCATCCAAAATTCCCACAACCTCAAACTAGCAAATAAGAGCACACTTACACGATCTAAATTCCGATACTTGGAAACTAAGGCATGAGCTCGCGCAATACCAATTCCAGGAACAGATGGAAGAAAATCACAGCCAGCTAAGACAGACATACCTGTGAAAATGCAATTTTAAGCCTGTCATAAACCTCAACACATGAGACATCAACTTGACTAATAAAACAACACAGATTTCTTTTGGAAGCAGGTAATATAATACGAAAGTTTCTTGTTTGTTTTCTTCCTTTCTTTCCTCCCTTCTTGATTGGGAGGGGAGGTAAGAGAGGGAGTTTATGTCTCACGAGCTTGCAAGCCCATCATAGATAACAGAGCAACCTTATCCCTTTCCCTTGAAATACTCATGGTTTAATCACGGCAATACAAGTACTTTGTCAAATTATCGTTGGATGGAAAAGCTTTACTGCATTCAATTATGTAAAATATCAAGAAGCGTACATAAGCACACATTGCTTTGAACTGAATATACCTGTGAAAAGTTCCAGATCAAAATTTCGGAAGGATGGTTTACAAGTCTCAGCTTTAAAAACCTTGTCTAACTCTATGCTTTCACCATTCCCGTATCGGTCCATCTTAAAGACAATCTATAAACAACCATAGCATTATACTTTAAATTGAAAATTAGAGCAGTAAATGTAATGAAGTCATCAGGAAAGCAGTAAACCTTGATGCACAATATCAAAATCTTGGATAGGTTCTTACAGCTGGACAACCGTAGGCAATTAGATCACTATCCTCAGTGATCACAGCTACAACACCGCCCTTTTCTGTTTTAATCTTGGACAAGTATGCTAACTGAGCATCTGCTTCATAAGGGGCTACAACAAACTCAATGTTCTCTGATCTCAAAACCTGTAAAGTAATTATTTACCCAAAAGTGTAGATTTAGCATCGGATCATTGTTTTGAAGTAGTGTCATGTTATAATACATGGAAAAATCATAGTAATACGGGTAATGAGTCTGCGTGAAAGGATACATTTATATACCTGAATCAATTGATAAGCCATAATGGGAGTGACGTTCAATGCTCTCTACACAAAAGAATGGGAACTCTATGAATGCTGAGCTTCATGAGTGCCAACGAAGCATATGGCACAGGAAACAAATTTTTAAGCATGCATATTGCGTGACGACAATTTATTCACTCTGGACCAATCGCTAACCATGCTAAACAGATTGTAACGAACCAGTTAGAAACAGGATTCATTAGATAATGTTTTCTGCCAATGACCTCATTTAATGATTAAGTCAGCATGCAACAGCATGTCAATAGATTATAGTAACCATTCCTATAGTGATCTGCACTGCAAAATCCTAATATAAAATTAAATAGAATGCTATACTGTATTGATTCAAAACGAAGAGGGAGGGGATTGTACCTGAAATAACTCTGAGGCTGCATTGACGTTTCCCTCTTTGAGCTTAGCCATTGCCAAATCGCGATTAGCATTTCGCTTTCTGAAATCAATTCAAAAAGCACGTTGGGAAACTATATAACTTAATAGCAAGAAATGCAACTACATCAAAATGAGAGGGACGAGAACAAAAGATGGAGATTAATGGCTCGGAATCAAGTGAAAATGCGGGAAGTTTAGAACAATGCCTCTTCCTATCTTCCTCCGTTGCTGCCTTGCAAGGAATGTTGCCGCCATCAAAAACAACAACCGGCGTTATCTTATAGTAGCGAAGCAGCTTGATTCTATGGATAAAGTACTCTATGTATTGGAACTTCTTTTCAGTATGAGAATCCAGACAAAGCTCCATACTACAGGAATAAGCTGAAAAATTAGAATATATCATCAGTTTCTCATCATTACTCCAAATTGAAACAACATTAGTAATAGAAGTTAGTACAGCAACTGGTCTATAATATAACAAAATGATATTCTTTACCTCCCTTATGAAGCCATGAATAAGCATCAATACCAACCTGCATACAATGTACCCAAAATAATAAGATGGAGCTCAGGGGGGAAAAATACACCCAGATATAACTCAAAGGAAGGGAGAAAAAAAAATGAAACGTGGAATCAAAGGGATGCGATTTTTACGCGTTGTCCGGCATATTTGTTGATGTGAATGGGTTCGATATAGGGCTTCATGAATCGGAGAAGATCCTTGATACCCATTTTTAGTGGCGAGATGAAGCTATTGGGCTCTTATGAATTCTGGGTTTATTCCTATTTTCCTTCGCCGCGTTCACGTGCTTTTTCCTTGATTTTGTTTTTGATAAAGAGAAGTGGAGAGAAAATGGCGGGAGAAACAGCAGATGGCGAGGCAAAAGGAACACATCGACGGAGAAGAATAGTATATAGTTCAGACTTCAGATTCACCAAAAAAATTTGACGACGCTGGTGAGGGAATGGTGTGCACTGTCCAGTCAGCTATCTCTATGATGACAGTAAACTCGGAGGGGGGGGGAGGTGCGGCGCAAATTGATTGGTCAGTAGTTTTTGGTTATTGTGAAGATGAGGGCAGTTGTGTCTTTCTACTGAAAACATTTTGCCGCGAAAGTGTTTGAATTCTTTCACGTTCGTGGAAGACCCGCGTCGCCCGTGCGGTTTCATCTATACGCGCGCGCATTCATTTCTGTTTTGTTTTTTTTCCTTCCCGTATGTAGAACTTTTCACCATGATTAATCCGAATCCAACCCTAGTCACATACCTGGTTATGACAGGTGAGTCTTTTAATAAGGTTTTTCTACATTTACAAGGCTCAAACTCGAAACCTTACTAAAACAACACAAATCACTTATCCTTTTTACCTTTTTTTTTTTTGATATATAGGCGATAGGGGATGGGGGGATCGAACCCATTACAAGGGGGTGAGGAGACTACTCCCAATACCACTGCACTACTATTAGTGCCGGTATCCTTTTTACCAATTAGTTGCATACAGAATCCCATTTGTCATTTGGGCCTCATACAATTACTTTTCTCCTCTTTGTATTTTCTCTGTCATTGGTATTTCTTTTCCATTTTCTATTTTCATTATTTATCATTTCTCTACTATTAAAAATATATTCTGTTTTCATATATTACCAAACATTTTTTGTCGGATTCCCTTCAATATTAATTTTTCCCCTTTTTATCCTATTTATTCAATCCACTTTCCCAAACCATAATTAATTCCCATAAGCAATCATAGTGAGATATCAACAAATATCAAAAGAGTTTTGCCTATGTTTGGAAGATTGATTGGATCAAACAATAGGCCCGAAACTAGTTGGACTTACAATATCAATAGAGGAAAAGGCTTTTTACCCCCCCAAAAAAAAAAAAGGCTTAAGAAAATAGTACTATTAAATTGCCGCAAAACAGATTTGACTTTTAAACGGATGAATAAGATTTTTAATTATTATATTTTAGATGACTAATATGTATCTTTGGCTTCATGTAGGAACCATTAATACTTTTATGTTTGTTAAATTAGGGGGGTTAGGGGGTAACGTTGAATCGAACTTAATTTTACCTTGACTAAATAAAAGCGACAATCCAAATTAAATTCAACTGAAATAATAATATTTAATTTAGATGTGCACTTTAAACAGATTCCTAATCAAGCCAAGAGGTCTAATTAAGTAGTTATTAATGTCATTAAAAATACCATAATGACCCTATATGCTTATAACCATTCTTTTTCTAACCACTTCTTCTTTTTTTTTTTTTTATGGAATAAATCCATGATCCTCACAGCTCGCAACATCTCTTTTCCCATTTACGCGCTTTAGAATCGGATTCATCTTGAGTACAATTGCTTTGTTCATTGTAATCTAGATAACTAAGCTAAGTGTGGGATGTAACCCGGCCCATCTCTAATTAACCCTAAGTTTAAGGTGATTTTTAAAAATTTCTTTACATATGACCTCAAAATGAGTTCATCAGATCAATCATCCAAATTAAGCAAATAAACTTTCTACCTCCCTGGCCATCTATTAAGAGAATGCAATTATATATTCTAAGTAAATTTACATGCATCATAATATAATAGGCAAAATTTCTTGAATGTGGTAATAAAAATGAATAAGCAGCAACTGTTAGCTACTCCTTAGGGTAGCCACATCAACATATACTTTTCCAATTGCTCTTGCCCTTAGGCTCTCACCAGGAAAAAAAAATGTGAGAAGTAACGAGATGAGATCAACATCTCAGTAACATAAACACTATCCATCTTAGCCATAAGCACCACCTGTCGAGGGCCAAATGGAACTAACATGCAAACATGTCAAATAGATATGTTAAGGAGAAAGGCAAACATGTATAATAAGCAAGAGAGCAGCAGATATACCAATTAAGAGCGTGATCATGTCCATCCATATTCTCAAAGAACATTTGCTCACAATACAACATATTATTTCACAAAATGTCATTATGCATTATTACTCTTTATCTTTCATTAACTCTTAACCATCCTTATATCCTCCTTATTTTATTTGATTGAACCTATGGACTAAGTACTTTCTGTGTTACTATGTTACTCTCACAAGTTCTCTACAAGTGTGATGTAGATCGGCCAAAGTATTATAAAGCACACAAAGGACCATAAGTTCCTCCAATAAGGTTACTGCCCAACCCCGGGAACACTACCCAGAAGCCCATGGAGCGTCGTACCAGGGATTACTTCCCTATAAAATAAATGCCAAATAAGAATCAAATAGCAGGTGATATTTAGTTTTTATCAATCACAACTCATTCACTAAATCCGCCATATATATCACATTATTCTTAAGGGGTCTTCATATTTTCATGTTCATGCATTCAAGTTCATAACATACAATCACCATGTTCCAACACAGACATATATTCTTTATCCAACTAATCAACAATATATGAACAATGTAGAATCTCGCTATATCACATACATGACACATATATTCGTCAAGCCCATACTCAGAAACATTGCACTAATAGTTTGATTACCTAAACAAGGCCACTCATGAGGCATAGATCACAAAGATACTAAAAAACAATTAAGTTTACACATCCAGACCTATAGTTATCTCTAATGATTCCACAAATCAATATATTCAGACATATGATTCACACAAAGGTCCCACTAGGCGTTATTGGTCATAAAATGCAAGGCTCATACTAGTTCTACTCATTATAGGCTTGTGGAGTATTTCAGAAAAACCCACAAGCAGCATTGATAAATAAGATAAATAGGACAACGTTACCTAGTATTCTCCAAATTCCAACCTAGGAAAATCCTTATTGCAAAGCTCAGAGTAACGATAAACTTAATTAATGTAAAGGCTTTTATCAATACCAGATGTTTGTAATTTCTCCTGCATCTAGTTGCTTAGAATTTTATGAGTAGGAAATGTTATATCAGAACTATATTAGACTTGAGAATTGGGATCACCAAAGCATTAGACTAGCATTGTCTAACGATTCTATGATTCTAAAAAACTCATAAATCTAAGACATAATTTATATTTTTCAAATAATGGACTAAATACGTGATATATTACTCTTACGCGAGGCATCAAATCAAAGATCTCACCTTTGGTTTTGCTGAACAAAGTGTCTCAAATAAGTTTTCAAAATTTCGTGACAATCCAACAACAACATTAGTCGGAAACGTTGATTTCCTTTAGGGCTTGTTCTCCTTGTTCCAGAAGTTCATTCTTCTTTTAGGATTGGTAACTCGTAACCCACAACACTAATTTCTAATCCAACCGTTTCAATTGATGGACTAGATGTCTTGGATGGGCTGATCAAATTTCAACTCGATCCAACGGTTTACGAAAATAGAAATGGCATTTTCCGAGGCTGCCCTAGTTGTAGGAAAAATAGAAAAGTTGCACCTTGAGTCTACTCACTCCTACTATATATATATAAGCTTTAAGAGCTCCCTCTTCTTATTTAGTCTATGTAAGACTTCTTAGTTTCTTTTATTTTATTATTTATTTACTTAGACACAAATAAGTAAAATTAAATACTCTCATTTAACCTCTACTAATTTTATTATTTTTATATTTTCGTAAACATTGAATAATAATATATAATTGCTTCATTATATTTTTATTGGACTTTATTTAAATTTAATGTTTTAATTTATTTTAGATTTATCTTTCTTATTTAAACCATTATTCACTAAATTATATTTACCGCTAAATAATTCCTTCATAAAATTATCTAACTCTTGTAAATGAAAATTTGAGATGTTACATGAGATTTGTTACTTTTTCAACAATTTATATATAATTGCTCTAGTGAAGAACTCATGTTTGATTCCCTTGTAGATGGTTTAGCTATTCTAAATATGTTTGATTCCCTTGTAGTTGGTTTACTCTAAGATTTAATTTGGTCTCTTAAATTTCTAAAGTCTACTTTTGGTTTTTTAACCTTATCACCATTAATCTCATGTAACGGAAAATGTTGACTGTACCGTTATTTAAAATATTATTAAATTTTAAAAAATATATAAAGAAATTTAAATAATTTAATAACAGTCCATCATCTTCCCACCGATACATAGTCCTTAATGGCTTCTCCACTCCAATGTTTAATAGTGCAAAAAAGGCTTTTAAAACTGGACAAGAGAGGCACCGTAAGACCGGACTCACGGCCAGTCTTGTTCTAGACGGTATTAAAAGTTTAACATTTAAGACCGGACACGAACCGGTCTTAAAGAAAATCGTTTAGACCGGACATTTGAAGCATTAGGTCTTAAAAGTTGTACTAAATAAACTTGAAATATTTTTTGTTCGGTCCTAAAATCCAACTTTTAAGACCGGACAAAAATTTGGCCGCTCTTAAAAGGATTAGAATTTTAAGACCAGACAAAAATAAATCCGGTCTTAACAGTTGAACATTTAAGACCGGTGTATTTATTCCGGTCTAAATTTTCCCAAATTTTTTCCCTGTTCTTCCTGATCAATATATATACACAAATCCACCACCCAATCCAGCACATAAAAGTCGATATTTTAAGCTACAAGCTATGAACAATTATGAATAAATTGAATTGATAAAGAATACAAATATTATTCACCATGAGTTATGTGGCCTCTTAATTAATGATTATACTATGACTACAACACGTAAATTAATTTATACAATAAGATAACTTACTTACAAATACAATGAGCTGAGTTACAAATACAACACGTAAATCAATATACATGCCCAATATAATCTATTCACCATGCCTTCATCTGATTTCCACCCAACAACGTAAACACATCCTCTTTTATAACATGCCCCTTTAGATTGGATCCTGCCACAAAAATAAAACAAGAAGAGTAAATACCCTATTTGGTCCCTGAAAAAAATCGCGGACCCCTTTTTGGTCCCTCAGTAAGAAAAACTCATCTCGTAATCCCTGTAAAATCCAAAAACCGTCCACGTTAGTCCTTCCAGGTTGAAGAGGACACATGCAGTGAAGTATCCCAAATGTGGTCACGTTAGTCCTTCCAGGTTGAAGAGGACACATGCAGTGAAGTGTCCTAAATGTAGTCAGGGATTACGTGATGAGTTTTTTTTTTTTCACTGAGGAACCAAAAAGGGGTCCATGATTTTTTTCAGGGACCAAATAGGGTATTTACTTAAACAATAACATACTTCATAGTCAGTGACATTGTTTAAGAACATATATAGAAGGAATATCATAGTATATATATCGATGCGGCAACACATTATCATCCGGAAGCATGTCCTTACACCCAGGGTATAGCGGTGTCTTTGCATCACTGCACACATTACCATATGCATGTGATTGATAAAAAGCCTCTTCTCCTACATCACAAATAATGTCCTATATGTGATCATCTATATCCGTGTCATTATCATCAAAGACCACTTCCCCATGTTGAGACCCACTTGGCATTTTTTCATCATGTCATACCCATACTGTATAAGTTTTACAAAATCCTTCACAAATTAAATGTATGTACGGTGTATAACTTCAGGACTTAGTCTCCTCTCATTCAAACATTTTATACAAGGCAATAAAACTTCCCACTATCATCATGGGCATTTTGTTTAGCAAATTCTATAAATTCCCTTGCCCCATTTTGTTTAACATATATAATCTGAAAAATTTGAAACTTGATGAATATAAAATAAAGCAACTCAAAATGCATATTTATGCTCAATGTCGGTTAGGGTTTTTTTTTTCAGAGAAATTTTCCCATTAAATGCATAACGAAGAATCACTTTTGGTCATAAATGTTGATACAGTGAATCCAAGAAACAAAATAAATGCATGACGAGGAAATTAAATGCATCGCATGAAGGTCTTGTGGACTCACCTGTAGCATATTAATTCAAATGTGTTTGCTGAGTCTTTCTTCTTCGGCCACAAACGTTAATGTTGTAGACAAGAGTAACCTAAAAACACTTGTTGGTCAGTTGGGTTGGTCTAAAGTGCAAATATAATCTTCAAAATACAATATTCATTAACAATAGAGGAACCTACAAGAACATTTCATCGATTTTGTTAAACCCATAAAAAACCCAGAACAAAAAGTAGGAAAACCATAAAGTTATATAACCGAAACACCTCTTACAGCTTGGTTTATAGACGTTTAACTAAGAAACCATAAAATGATTGTTGAGAGAGCGATGCGAAGCAGCGACGAAGCAACACACAAACACTGGAGACAGAACCTAAGTAATCACTTTCGGCACGATAAGAGAAGTTCAAAGAGGAAAATTTAATTTTACGCACAACAGAGACATCTTTTAGTATTTTGGATTTTATTAAGACCGATTAACTATATCGTATCCGGTCCTAAAGATAAGAATTTTATCAATGTAATTTTTAAGCCCGGAGGTTTAGAAGACTCCGGTCCTAAATTTTTATTAATGTTTAAACCGAAGATTTATAAAACATCCGGTCCTAAAAGTCAAATACTTTTACCAGTTACTTATAACGTATCTGGTCCTAACGGTCTATTTATTAACCAAACCGACAAAAAAAGAGGATTGACTTTAGCGAGCGCAGCAGCAACTGAATGAATAAAATAAAGGAAAATTGGAGAATTAATAAGCTTCTTTAATTACTGGTGAGGAGTTAGGAAGCAGTGAGGAGTTAATAAGGACAGAGAGGTAGTGTAAGGAGTTAATATAAGGACAAAGAGCAGGAGAGATACGCAATTGATGATGAATTTTGGTGATTTTCTACTTTAAGAGCGTATTTTATAAATATCCGGTCCTAAAAGTCTTTTTTGAATTCAATTACTTTTAAGATCTACCTTTTATAATATATCCAGTCCTAAACTTCTACTTTTTATTTTTTTTTTAATCAATTCAATTACTTTTAAAACCAACCTTTTATCTTGTATCCGGTCCTAAAATTTATTTATTTTTTAAAATCAATTTTTATTTTTATTTTCTCAAAAAATAATACTTTTAAGAACGGATCTTTTAAAATATCAGGTATTAAAAGTTAGTATTCTTACACTGTTCAATGAATAGATTCAGAGTCTCTTCGGCTTCCAGATAAACTTCCCAACTAGGCGTCTCCTCATATTCTGAGGAACTATGTGGCTCCTAGTTAAAGTTTCTGGTGTTTCACATTGTTCAGAATCGGTTCTCTATTTAAACCCGTTGTTACTTTACTTCCTTCACATTCTTCTCCATCACTTCTACAACCTCCACCACCGTAATGGCTGCTTTACCACCACCAGGTCCTCCTTTTCCTCGTCCTACCGGTCTTCACAATCCGTACCCTCCTCTGCTGCCTCCGAACCCGTCATTTTACCAGATGATGCAACACCTCCTGGCCCGCATCGATCATATAGACCGACGCTTGGGCCAACTATTTCAGGTCCATCACGCCGTCAACAACAAGGTGACGGTGGTACTTGACGCCCATGACGTTGAGTACCGTCTTTTTGATGACGACATGTGACAAACAGATATTTTATAATTAAATAAGTATAGATTTTGGGATATATTGATTGATTTTACTAATATCTTATGCTTATTTAATTATCTTTATGTACTTATCTATCTTTTAATTAAATATAGGATAAAATGATATTATAATAGAAAATCTATTAATATCCTATATTTTATTGTGTAGGAGATATTATAGGATCTGAGAGAGGCAATTAATTAAATAGAAAAAGATATAATATAAAATATTATTATACTATCTTAGATTGACCAAGACATGATAATAATGAAAAAGGCACGCACAGGAAGCAAACAAAAGCCAAAAGATATGATATATCATATCTTTAACCAATTGAAATATAGCGTGGGACCCGCGGCAAGTATATTAAATGGAAGAAGTATTCAATGAATAAATAGGCATCAGGACACCACGCATAAGGAGGGGGGAGACGCTGCACGGCAATTAGAAAAAAATCAGGATTGCAGCAAGCACGAACGCACGGAAGAAAAAGAAAGACGCACACGCGGACGACAGATCACAAGGAGTTTGATTTCATCTCTTTTCTTTTGTTAAATCTAGCCATGTTTGGCTAGTTTTCTTTTGTAGTTAGGGAGAGGATGAACCCTATGCGAATCTAAAATATTTGTTTGGATTCTTTGTTGATTCTTTATTTTCTTGATTGAATGAATTATCTTTGCTTAAAGCTTTCTTAAAGACTGATCACCTTTTAGATTGTTCATAGGTTAATGTATGACAATAGAGATGTTGGTACATTTAACCAGAACCGTTAATTCATCATAAAGTTGCATGACCTAGACATAGGCTTACGAGTTTATGCGATCTCATAAATTCTGGATTAGAATATGATCTTTCCAAACAATACTAAGACATTAGGTTGTTTTCAAAGATAACGGACTAAGGTAGCATCAAGACATTGGGACTTAGTCTAACTTTAGAGAATTGATCGTCAACCATGGGAATAATAATCAATTAGGGATTTAATTCAAATATTTGGAGGAACATAGGGGGATTCTCATCCCTAGCTGCGTTTTTCTTAATTACTTATCTTTTTCAACTGTTCTTGAATTCTTGATTTTATATTCTTTTTTTTCTTTATTTAATTCTTTAAATTCTGTTAACCTCATATTACTCGATTCATCCAACTAAAGCAAAAATAGCAAAATTAGTGATTGAAGTACTATTCCTCGTGGGACGATCTTTTTCTCACTAATTTATTACTTATAACGACCGGTGCACTTGCCGAAGTCGCTATCAACATGTCCGACCTCTCCGACGACTCCCTCCCCTCCGACAACGATGGGGAGGATTAGATATTTTTATATTTTTTTATTATGTAAATAAAAAATATAATAAATAAAATTTTTATTTCAATTTCTACATGTTTTTCTATTTCTATTTCAATTTCAACAACAAGCTGGTCGCGGTACTCGACGTCCACAAACGTTAATATAATTTTTCTAATGAAACAAAAAAGGAAATTCACAAGTAATATTGATGCATCTCTTGAAGGCAAAGAAACGATATTGATCGCTTTGTTCTTTTCATTTTGTTCTTTTTCTTTCCGACAAAAGGGAAACAACCAAAACATTGTCCTCGTGTGATCAACATTAAAAATTCCTAGAATATAGTTAAGAACATTTAAAAAAAAACATCGTCTACCTTATTCGAATAAAAACAAACAGAGTGATAATTCTTCTCAAGGTTGGACCGTTATTGCCGTTGGTTTTACCTCGCTCTGATTTGAATATTTTCAGTGTCATTTTCATTATCTTCATTCTTTTTCCGACAAAGAAAAAAGACAAAGAAGAGGCAGATCGATAATGCTGCTCAACATCAGGAGTGGTAAAAACGACGACATCGAAGGTCCTAGCTTGAGGAGAACGCTAGAACCTCGATTATCTTTAACATTAATGATTTGCCAGATATTTAAAGGAAGACTATTAAGACCGGATATTTATAACTACACGGTCCTAAAGTTTAAGTCTTTTTTATATTCAGGACTTTTAGGAGCGGACAATTCATATATATACGGTCCTAAAAGTCTCGGGACTTTTAAGACTGCACGTTTAACAAAGATACGGTCTTAAAAGTCTAGACAAATTTTTTAATAATTAAATAAAACTAATTAATTATTTGTTTGATTTTCTTCAATATTGTTGTACCGACCAAAATTTAAGTCCGATTTTAAAATATTTAACTTTAAGACCGGACAAATTAGTACCCAGTGTTAAACGTTAACCTTTAAGACCGGTCCATATATAAATAAGGTCTTAAAATTAATTAATTTTTTATTTAATTGTTTTCTATATTTTGTACCGGCCGCATTTTATGTCTGGTCTTAAAAGAATAACTGTTAAGACCGGTTATTAAATATTTGCGGTCTTAAAACGTTAATACCTTAATATTTAAATTTTTCTTTATTATTTTTGGACCGCAGAAAATATTAGTCCGGGTGTATGAGATTTGTCGATAAAGTAATTGATATTTCAATTTTCTTAATAACATTTAAAAGACCGGTTGTTTTTTAGTCCGGTCTAAATAATATATTTAAGACCTATGAAAAAATGATCCGGTCCAAGAAGTTCTTTATATTATTTACAGAACTGCCACCGGTTATTCCTTTAAGACCGGCGTCGCTACTCGGTCTAAATGAGGCGGTCTTAAAACCCTTTTTTGTTGCACTAGTGTGTTGCTTCCATTTTCCTACCTTTTTTTTTTTTTTTTTATTTGAATCAATCCAAGGCATCAACGTTGGACAAAGAATCGATAGAGATGACCAGGATTGGAGGAAAAAGAAGTTACAGAAAATAGCAGAATTGCATTCACACACACATGGAGCGAGGGAGGGAGTGATGTGTATATAAAGATATTCAGCCACAAAAACACTATGTTCAAAAGAAAATATCGCGTATGAACTTGGCATCACAAAGAGACAAGAATTCTCGCAAGCACGAAGGAGGTAGAAACAAAGCAAGAGATGGGAGAAGTTAAAAAGAATACAGATCTCAGTGAATATAAATAGAAGGGGAGAGAAAGAGCAAATTAAAGCAATTTGAAATTTTGAACAGCAAACTCACTCTACACTTTTATACTCTATTTACAGTTTCATGAGTTTGTCATGAAGGAAGAAGAAAACACGAAAGGGAACCATGAATCAAATAAGAGGAATGAGGAGCTCGACGTGGAGTAATGAGTGGCACAGAGAATGATACAGAAGAATGGGATGAAATATAATAGCAACACCAAAGTGAAAGAAGATAAAGCTGGTTATTTAATTATTGTTTTTTTAATTGGTCAGTTATAATATACAAAAATTTCTTCTTATATGCTTAAAATTTAAGAATATTTTATGTAATTACACCGTCAACATTTTCCATTACATGAAACTAACGATGTTAGGGTTAAACAATCAAAAGTATACTTTATAAATTTAAAGGATTAAATTAAACTTTAAAGGAAACATAAAGGACTAAATGTATATTTTAACCTTCTATCAACATGAAGGAATTATTTCACTTTTTTAATTGTTCACTAAAAATAAATAATTATGGAATCACTGGGATGAGTCAAAAAGGGATTCTAGCCTAACATCTTGGGGGAAAGAATCCAATAAATCTAATTATAACACCTAAGAAGTTCTTATATGATTTCTAGTATAATAAAAAAAAATATTAGACACAAACAAAATATCCGGAGACACCCTTGGAATTATTAAGGGAATGAATGTTAGTCACTAATAGGTAGGAATAATTAGACTTATGTTTATTTTGATTTTGTTGTCCTCGAAAGCCGCCCGTCCGATTCAACCTACTTTGGATAACAAGAAGGCGAGTAGATTTGCTTTGATCAAGGGAAAAGCCCAGTAAGCCACCAACTCGATGCAGGTCAAGTGACCTACAACTCGGCCTTCACTTCTTGAGGCTTCCTCTACCCACATTTCTATGTGCCTACATCACTTCCATACGAAGAAAGATAGGCTTACCATATTCCATCAACAGCACCTAACCTATGTTGATTTTGGCGGACCGTGCTCCACCCCTATAAACTCATGCGATTCCGACGTGCCCAGAGGCTAGAGGCAAATCTGTTCATGATCCTAGGACCAACAACATTCGAAGGTGGGTGGCCCGCCCTGCATAGAACAGTCATGTTTGATTGGGCTTACACACATTCGCTCACTTACGTTGTCCCCCCTCAGCTCATCCCAGCCCCGGGCCTTTTGCCCTTTTAACGTAAGCTCCAAGGCTTCACACTAAGTCTCCACTAACATAATATGCTTGCTTAAGTAGGGTTAGGCAGAACCGTTGTATAATATGCTTGCTTGAGTAGGGTCAGGCAGAACCATTGTTGCCTGATGGGAACTCCCCCCATATTGCTATCAATGTCTTCATGTTGCACAACCTCTTAACATTACACCACTGAATTCCCAATCCTTTGCTTGTTGTGTAATGATAGTACCAATATCCACTAATCATTGCTTCTAGATATGGTTGCCGGTTGGTCAGATATTTAGTATGAATCGTACATGGACGATAGTTGGAGTCAATGGCTCCCCTAAGGTTTCGTCATCTGGGATTCCTGGAGAAGAGAATCAAGTTGACCCTTACGAATAGCTTTTTGCACTATCTCCTTTCAACTCTTTGAGCAAAATGCGGCAAAAGGAAAGAAAATCCATAGACCACCCCATCATCTCCACCCCGTATGAATTACGAAATCACCCCAAGGATGCCAGGGGTTGTGGACCGACCATGGAACCTTGTTCAATAAGCGGAACATATTAGCTACTCGTTCTCAGGTTGGACAGTAAAGGTCAAAGAAGGCCAATTACTCATTCAAACAATGTTTAAAATAGTTTTTCTTGCTTATTTTACCGAATGTATTGCATTTGCACGGATCCCGCAATTTGTGATCTATCCTGCATGGGATGGCGATAAATTAATAACAGTAGGATTGAAACAAGTCGTAGTTATATGCACGAAATGATCTAGAATTGTTAGTTCAAGAAAGAGAAACACAAGAAGAATTTCCTAATTTTCTGGCGAGAGATTAATCCCCGAAGTTTAAAATCAGGAGGAGGCTAATCTCAAATACAGAGGGATGTAGTTTGTAGGATTTGGCATCGAATTCCAAACAGAGAAAGCACTTGAACACCTCATCCAGTTTCTTGTCATATCAGGGAAATGCCTGTCAATCACATCCTTCAAGCTCTCTGTTCTGTTCACCCATTCCAGTCCTCCCTCTGTGTATGTCTTCGAGTTAAAATTGCTTGTGAAGAAACGATCAGCTTCTAGCCTCCTGTTCCTCACCAAACAACAAGAAATCATTCATTAATGTCGGTGTTCAAATTTTTAGTTTAGGGTAAAGTGATCTCAACACACCTTGAAGCCATGAGTACGAAGATGAAGAAAGCAGTTTCACTAATAGCAAACCCTTTGATCTTCTTCTCGGCATGTAAGCCCACTATCAAGTCCAGCTTCTCCACGTCATCTCCATATACCTCTCTCAAAGCTTCAATCACCTCTTCATCGTCTGTCAAATCTTCCCACTTGCTGATGGGGATCATCAGCAAGTTTCTTCTGAACTCGTTATAGCGTGCAACCTCTCTTTCTCTATCTCTATAAACTATTAAAACATTCACCATTTTAGATCAAGTTGGTTATTAGTAGATAACACCTACTGTCACACCAAGGGGAAAAAAGGTGACGAGAGAACCAGAGAAATACCTTCCATGGAAGCCATGTCAACAGGATCAGGTCTATCTTCTCCATCAATGTCATGAGCAATGAGATTCCTTATCCATGTAGGGTAGTTCCATAGTTCAACAGCTCCACACGACTGATGACCCATGGAAACTAGCATTTGTTCCATTCCTATTTCTGATAGCCTCCTTTCCCCTTCTTTTCCCAATAAGTTGCTCATAGGCACCCTGAAATACATAATATCATATAATTTAGAATTTTACATACCTTTAGGCCTTTATGATCACAAAACCTTTCTTTGACCACTTTGACTTTCTGAGGCTTGCCAAATACAGGAATATAACATCCTAATTTTAATTTTAAGATTTAATTATAGTTATGAAATAATTATATATGATAATTGTAATTAAATTATAATTGTGAGAGAAGAGGAAAAAATGCATAATGATAAAAAAAAAATTTGGGGCTTTTGTGGTAATTTCTCCTTATCTCCACAAAAAAAAAAAAAAGGAAGAAAGAAACGTGGCTGGCGGAAGAAAAGGAGGGGGGAAAATTTCAATCACCGCCGCCTTTTGACTCTCTTTTCACCATCTATATTTATGTTTGTGAAAATTTCAATCACCGCCTTTTGACTATCTTTTCACCATATATATATATATATATGGTCCGTGGTACGTGAAGTGTGTGGCGGTGAATAGAGTAAAAAGAGAGGGAGAGCCTTAGAGAGCTACGAGAGAGTGAGAGAAATCAGAGAAGGGAAGAAAAGAAGACTGTTGAGGATATTTTGAAGTATATTATTTATTTTATAGGGTCATTTTGGTAATTAAATTAATTTATTTTCAATAAACTTCCTTGACGAAAGTTGTTCCAAATATTTTTCTCTTTGCAATGAAGGTAATATCATGTTGGATAGTGAAAATTTTAATGTTCAAATTTTGAAAAAATTTTGAGTTTTGATAATAGATAACTGTATATATGTATAGAACAATTAATAACTAATTTTAATTGGTTTACATTTATTGATTCGCCGTTGTCAGAATTTTAATTAATGTTTCTATTTAAGAAATTTAGGATTTATATCCTACCTAATATTTCTACCAATTAAAAATTGTATTAATAATTTATTTAGGTTAAGAGAGATATTATTGAAATTTTAATCGGTTTAGTTTTGAAATTTGAAGAATTAAACTGTTATTTTCAGTTTTTATTACAATAATATATTGTTGTTATAATTTTTGTATTTTAAGTTATATAAGTTATAATTGTGATAATGTAGAGTTTACCTGTAACCGGTGATTGTTCGCATTTTACTTCTCGGGATAAGGTTTAACTTGGAGCTGAGATAACTAGAGTTAATTTATTTTATATGCTCATTTTGGACTGTAAGATGTTTTCTATACCTTACATTTATATGTGCTACTGGCATGTATTTTGAAAATTAAGCGTATATCTAAATATGAAGTTATTTCAGTGAGACAGTATATTTTCCATTCTATGTATATATAAAGTGAATATTGTTATTGAGATTGTTATTGTGGTGATTGTTATGATGTTTGTTATGAGTTGTATATGAAATAATAAATTTTGTTAGATATTACTGTTATGATGTTTATTATGGGATATTGTATATGGAATAATATATTGTACGATGTTTTTTGGGTAACCGTAGTACTGTATTGTTTATCTGTTATGAGAAATGTTGGGTTGTGTGGAAGAGATTTAGAGTGAAATTGTGCCTATTAGCTCTCTCATTTCTGGCCCAAAATTTGAGCTGAGTATTTTGGGCGAATACCTCTCTGTTATGGTATATCGGAGGTAGCATGGGAGGGAACAATAATCTTGAAGTGACTAATTAACCTTGGCCAAGTAAACTAATACTGATAAACTATACAACATCCAGAAGATATAAGGACGAGCAGGATGAACGAGTGAGGATGATTCTAATTATTATGTATTATTGAATTATTGTTGATATTATAATTATATGTTAGTAAACCTCTTTGTCTAACTTGCAATCTTTTTCTACATATTTGACAAATTAATTTTGGTTATTATGACTTTTTGTTTTTCCTAGTCATTATCAATGTTTTTTAGCAAGACTTTAATTCACTAGTAGCCAAGGGAAGTAGTTAGAGGCATAGTAATTGCAAACTTTGTAAACCTCTTTTAGTATTGGTGTTGTATGGATTTATATACTGTCATTCTAGGGCCCTCATGTTTTTGAAATAGTATATTAACTGTTTTGAAATGACTGATTATCCGCTGTGAGACCGAAGGTTTTCTTTTATACACTATCTTATTTTGGTGGGTTCATGATCAAATTGTGTGCTAAAAATGTTTTGTGTAAACCCTGTGTGGTGGGATCAGTGTTGTAAGACTTGTAGGCTATGTGTGTGTGTGTTTTTTTTTTTTAATAATTGTGTCCAAAGTTATGAATTTTTAATAATGGGTTTGTGGGTGGAAATTTATACCCTAAACTCCATGTGTGTGTTTTTGAAAAGAGAAGAGATTTCCCTTAATCACTTGTTAACCTGGTTTAGTAAAAATGTTATAGTTAATTATTGTTTGGTGAGAAAGAGACTTTTCATATCACCATACAAAGTACTAGTACTATGTAATATTTAGCAATGAAAAAAAGGAAAAGAAAAAAAGAAACGAGAGTAGAGAAATAAAAAGGATAAACCTTTCAAGTACAGGAGGACATTTGTCTTCTGCTGCTGGCAGCTTGATGTCTCGGAGGACAATGTCATCAGGTAGAAGTGAATGCATCCTGTAAACACTCACAAACTCTTCCGTAAGTGAGTAGGGAACTCCGTGGTCTATTGGCTTCCTAGTACCAACTAATCCACTAAATATTGGCCCGCAAATGTGTCCAAACAAATCCTTAAATTTCTTCCCCAGAAATCCATACCTGCCAAACATAAACGCCAAAATGTCAGCAACCTAAGAATAAAAGAATCGTTTCAGTAACAAAGCGCACAGTCGTCATTTTTAAGTAGCCTATTTACCCTTTTGCCTTTACCGCCTTACCAATTGATCCTCATGGCTGCCAGAAGAGTATCAGTTCTTAGGAGTTCTACAGTCCAGTCGATTGTATGAATTTTGGCAATGACCGCTGAAGTCACCAACCTCGCGTGCCTATAGAGTTGTTCGTCATCAAAATCAGGATAATGTGCCTATAAGCACAAAACAATGCAGCGCATTAGCATGTGAGACTAGGTATTCCCATGCTCTGAGTAGAGCAAAATATATTGTCAGACTTGTTTGGTAACAAGCAAGAAAGTTTTGCATACGTTGGAAGAAATTAACTCACTTTTAGCATATTACATACAGCATTGTGCTCCTTGACAAACAAGGCTTGCAGAAGGGAAAAGTCAGCCCAGCAATTTCGAACATCACCGGAGATAGGAATACCTTTCTCATCATGCTCAAGAAGCCCGTCTTCCGAAATTCTCAGTTTTCCATCTTTGAATGTCCTCACTCTGGTCATGCCCTTCTCATTATTCCCATATATTACACTCCCATCCCTACATCACTCACAATTATAAGATTGTCTATTTACTTGGTTGGTGACAGGGTCTTGTGTCAAGAATTTATTGCTCTTATATAGGTGCTACTTACCACCAAGGAGTCCTTGTGTTTAGATGGCTAGTTTTCATATTTGAAGAGCCCGTTTTGAATTTCTTGGTCTTGAAGAACTTAAAAGACTTCAATGGGCATCCTCCCAAATATCCATCAGGATCTCTAATTTCAACCTGATCCAATAGTTATGCATGATACATACAATTTGTCAATTTCAGGATGTAGACGAGATTCTGAGAAAATTGCCATGTTGAGAGTTGGGAAGTTAGACAGCATATGATTTTGTTTCAGGAAAAAAAAAATGATGAGAGTTGGGAAGTTAGACAGCATATGATTTTGTTTCAGGAAAAAAAAAAAAAAAAGAGTATGTTTTGGAAATTTAGTTGGCTATGTTAGAAAATAAGGGCGGCTTGATCTGGCTATTCATGTGTGAACTTTACTAGTGCTGAAGTGGCAGATCCAAGTAAATGACCTGTTCAGTGTCCTCTAAATGATCGATCCAGTCGTGAATCATGAATTGTATCCACGAGCAGGCTATCATGTTGAATTGGCTTCCCGTATCTATGAACTTCTTCCTTGCCAAGAGCTTTGACGCCACCACCGTGGGGTGAGGATCTAGCAACTGAAAAAGGTTTTGGTGTGATAAACCTTCGAATTGGCAGAGCAAAAATTTGTTCACTCGTTATACATAAGATCGGTACCAAACAGTGCGATCAGAATTTGCATTACTTTAGGCAAAATCCTCGAGTTATGAAGTAAAAAATGCAGCATAACTGTTTTGTAGAAGCATTTATGAATTTAGTGGGACGAACTCAAAGTTTAATGTTGAGGATTCTTGTTTTGCACAACTAATTAACTAGAGTAATGCTCGGATCCCTCATAATTACGTGCACCTGCTTCTTCAAACAAGGTTACCCAAGTTGCTTTATGCTTTCATTTGTTTCAGTCTCACATACCCAGCTTTCTTATACTAGACAAGTTTATTTGCCGATTATCCGCAATAGCAGTGATGCACCAAGGATAAAGCAACAATGGGAACAAAATCTTATTGTTGAGACTTGAGATGTGTTGGAATATACGTAGTCGACTCTTGGCCAGATACTAGTTATTTCATATTTGGGGGTTCAATACTCCACCAAGAGCATACTCACAAACGCAACAAGCTTAAGCTTACCCCATAATCGGACGTGGCAGGCGGCATATTGCGGCCAAAAAAGGTGCCCTGACTGCCGACCAAGTCGTCGGAGGGGTGGTTGCAAGTGCCGTCAGGGGTGCGATACGCATAGTGGAGGGTATCATAGTGGTGACCATGGAGAGGTGCAACATGAAAGAGATTATAACGCTGATGCAAGTGCCTTCTGAGTCCCAAGTAAGCCAGCCCCAGCAGCAGTGGCAACCTATGCCACAAGCCAAGCTTGTCCACCAAATGAACAACCTGTGTCACCACAAAAATAAAAATAAAACCCGGAAACCATATGTCAGCTCATGAGTTGAGGGTTATCAGAGACAGGGGGATAGTTAGGGTGCTCACGCAGAAGAGAATGAAGTCGAAGAGGTTCATTCGGGGGAGAGTGTGGCGGAGTTGGGGGTGGATGAACGGCAGGGAGAACAGAGAGAGAGCCATACTGGAATAAGTGTGTGGTGGCAATTGGGAGCTCCAAGGCTGGCTCGATATTTTGACATGCCTATAACAATATGGACAGGATAGACATGGGGCAAACACATTACACATCAAATAGAGGCAAAGGGAAATGGGGTTTTGTCTGGGAATGAGCCACGATGAGATATTTCAGAAGGATTTCCTCCTCTTCTCTCTCCCTCCTTTTCTTTTAGAATCTCATCTGAACCGTCTAAATCTTGATCCAATGGTCTATATTTAAAAAAAAATTTGAAGTTTTGTCTTTTTCGAAAAAGACAAAAATTAAAAAAAATATTTTTTTAAAATTTAGACCGTTGGATCAAGATTTAGATGGTCTAGATAAGATTCTAAAAGAAAATGAGGAAATCCGGACACTCAACTCTGCTGACCTACCGGTGATCGCTTTGGAGTTGGGACCATCTTATCTCGTCAGAGCCCTTTTTATGTTTATGACTGCACCCATGTGTCTTCCTTTTTGCGCATTCATTCATATGTCTAATTCCTAAACCTAAACATCCTAATTTATTTATTTTATGTTTGTATTAACTTTTTTAAGAATGATTTTTATGATTTATAAAATAATTATATAAAAAGAATTTTATCCCAACTAGTAAAAAAGTCTTTTGGAACCACGATTTTAAATTTAGCCAAACAGTTACTAAATTACAGTGTTAAAAAAAAAAACAGTTACTAAATTACTAATTGCCTCTGTTTATCCCAATTCCCATAGTGGGCTACTCAATATGGATGAAGCCTTCTATATACGTTGCTTGTCATATTTTTCACTCTTTTTGAAAAAAAAAATTCCAAAAATAATCAATTTAACTTGGTTTAAATGATTAAAATATACAGACTCTGTATTAATTAGGGCGAATGTGCAAAAATACCAATCCATATATTTTGTATGTGCGTTTGACACAATATACAATGCTTGGGTGTAAAACTATCTATGATTTTTAAAAAAGTGGACAAAAATGTCAACTATGTTAATGAAGGCAAATGTTCGTTAATTTTTCTGCTTTTGTAGGTCCCACTTTATTATTTTTAAAAGCGAAGGTGCAAAATTACCCATCTACATATCCTGCACGTGCGTTTGAATCCTTAGGATGCAAAAATACATATGATCATTAAAAAAAGGGACAAAAATGTCATCTCTATTAATGAAGGCAAATGTCCCGAACCAAAGCCCCACCTTCACACCGGCAATGACTCTCTTCAACCACCCATATGGTCACTGTCTTTATGCTACCCACTCCTTCAAAATACCCTTCCATAGTCTATCTTTGGAGATTTTCCTTTTATTAATGAAGTCAAAAATTAGAATATTTGCTTTCATTAATGGTGCTGGCATTTTGTCTCCCTTTTTATAATAATGGGTTAAGGTGCGTCCAGCACAATAACTTATTGGCTCAGGAGCGTCCAACACAATAAACTATTAAGTGGACCGTCCAGCACAACAAACTTTTAAAAAGGAGCGTCCAGCACAACGCCGTTAGCAAAAAGTTAACGTCCGTTATCTAAGGAGCACCCAACACAACAAACTATTATTTCAAGAGCGCCCAGCACAAAATTCTAAATTTTGCTAAATTAAATAAATTTTTTCTCAATTGTCATTATTCAAAACTACTTGTATAAATATCTATGGACAAAAATTACTCATTTTTCAATTTTCTCAAAATTATAATTTGCTAAAATAAACAAAAGTTTTGACTAAAAATATAATTATATGATTTAATTAAAAATAGTTTATGATATATGTTAAACAAAAAAATATATGATTTATTTTTATTTTAGAAGAAATTTATGTGAGTTAAAAAATTCATTTAATGTTAATAAAATTTAAGAAATCTAAAAATTTAACATAGATTTTGTTAAAATATTTTTTAGAAATTTTATTAAATTCATTAAATGTTTAGATTTCTAAAAAAATCTATGTTATATTTTTAGATTTTTTAAATTTTATTAACATTAAATGAATTTTTTAACTAACATAAATTTCTTCTAAAATAAAAAATAAATCATTTTTTTAACATATATCATAAACTATAAAGGGAAAAAGATTTCTCCTGTCACTTGAGATAGAGTTATCTTCAGTGGCCCCAAAACTACGTCGTTTTGAATTAATGAAGGATTTGTTAGTAATTTCAGGTGAATTAATGAAGGGTGTTTTGGTAAAATGTATATGATTAAAAAATAAACAGAATTACAAAAGCATCCTTCATTAATCCAAAACGACGTAGTTTTGAGATCACTGGAGATAACTCTATCTCCAGTGACAGGAGAAATCCTTTACCCAACTATAAAACACCTTGAGTTTTATTTAAATCATATAATTATATTTTTAATCAAAATTTTTGTTTATTTTAACAAATTATAATTTGGAGAAAATTGAAGAATGAGTAATTTTTGTCCATAGATATTTATACAAGTAGTTTTGAATAATGACAATTGAGAAAAAAATTATTTAACTTAATAAAATTTAGAATTTTGTGTTGGGCGCTCTCGAAATAATAGTTTGTTGTGCTGGGCGCTCTTGGAATAATAGTTTGTTGTGCTGAGCGCTCTCTAGATAACGGACGTTAACTTTTTGCTAACGGCGTTAACTTTTTGTTAACGGCGTTGTGCTGGGCGCTCCTTTTTAAAAGTTTGTTGTGCTGGGCAGTCCACTTAATAGTTAATTGTGTTAGACGCTCTTGAGCCCATAGTTTATTGTGCTGAACACATCTTAACCCTATAATAATTATAAGTATTTTTGTACTCAAGATTGTATATAGTGTCAGACACACAAACGTGATATATAGATAAGTATTTTTACACATTTCCCCTTCAAATACTTCTTTAAAAATTATTAAAGCAGGGCCCACAAAACTATTTCATTAATAGAGTTGACATTTTTATTCCTTTTTTAATGATTATAGATATTTTTGCATCCAAAAAGTATATATAGTGCCATATACATGCCGATATGTAGATGAGTTGCACCTTCGCCCTATTAATTATAATTATAGACACCTGTTTTTTCCCCCTTTTCCTTTGAGAGTTACTCTAGTCTTTAGTATAACATATATTTAAGATCATAAATAAAAAAGATATTATTATATTTATCAATTTTTTTCTTCTTCTTAATTTAACCTTATTAATTCTTCCTCAATAATAATCAAAGATGCTTAACTAACTTTTAAATAAATATGCATAGTAAGGACCGAACGGTTTCTTTGAAAAGGTGATGCCACACATGCCGCATTTTCAGTGTGACATTTTTTAGGACCCAACAACCCTCACTAACTTAATTGTCCCTTTTAATTTTTTGACCAATGAGGAGTGATATAGTTATTTAAGGCGTCGACCTTCACCTCAAAAGGGAAAAGATTCGATATTCACTGGTCAATATGAAGGTCTTGTTGGTGAGCGATTTGTAAGTACCTCTATAAGTCCTCTCTGAACTTGAAAGCATAACCTGACTTTAATGAGGTATTGGAGTCTATCCCCATCTAAACTTTAATATCGCAAGCAAAAAAAAAAAAAACTCAGTTATACCCTAGCTATGTTCTTCGACGGATTTTTAACAATCAAATATAAATCCGTTTAATTTCTAAATTCACCATTTAAATTAATTTTGCCAAACTTATTTTTATTTAGTTTCATGAAAAAAAAAATATCCTGAATTAAGTTAGGAATATTACTCTTAGTAAATATTACTTGAACGCAATAATCATTCCTCCCAAAACCAGATGAACAAAAGCATCACGAAAACATCAGAGAGAATATAACCCCTAGCATCACCCAGTTCAAGAATACCAATGTTGGGTTTCAACTCTCAACAGGCAATATCCAAGTAATTAATACCAAAAATGACATCAACTGAAATTACATGTTTCTTTTACAGATCAGATCATCTTTCTCTAAAGAATATGTCGCCAACGCATAATGGCGCACTTTGATCCCGTGATGCCATGGGGTACTATGGACGATGAAGAATGGAGATTTGCCTCACAGAACGATACCAAATATAACATCGATTTCTTGAAGTTATACACGCCGTCACCTGGAAAATTTAAGTATTGAGTACCGAATTGCACTGTTTCTAAATTCCAAGAAATTTGTGAAGGGCAGAAATTCGAGATTAAAAGTCGAAATAACCACTTGATTCTTCAATAAAGGCCTCAAAACCGCTATCTTCAACATGCAAATTGATCATAAAAGGATTCCACAATCAACAACCTAAAAAAACTTTTGACAGTTCTAAAGTAAAACAGTAAACTAGTTTCGCCTCAAAAATAGGGGATTCGCATCTGAGAATTACTGTGAGAAGCTTCGCTAATAACGCCCAATACCCCAAACTCTGATCACTCCGTCAGTGTAGCCACTGAATAATGTACTTCCATCCGCACTCCAGTTCAAACTGGTACAGTAGATAACCTACAAGACATCGTAGAAGAGACAACCCATTAACATTAACATTCATATTCATAACTGCGACTCCGAGACAGTACAACACAACGAACAAGAAAACTTAACGTCCGAACACCTTCCCATCAAACTTGGGAAATAGTAGGCAACAAGAACTAAGAAAACTACTATAATGCATCTGGGTATGTACCAGTGGTGTCAATTAGGAGGGGTCCTAATTAGGATAATAATCCTCCTCCAATGTGGTTGCAATGAAAAACAAAACGAAGATGAACACCAATGAATAGGAATAAGAGACAGGGTAAAAGAACATTACTCAGATCAAATGTGAAGAATCAAATCAGAAATTAGGGAACAGGAGGATGAAGCTCAAAAAATGACTCATTGATGTAGACATGACCATGCAATATAATAAGAAACAACAGACTAATTGATTCCTAGATGATAATGAAACAATTAATTCTAATCTCCAACTGGGAAGAATCGTAACCATCGGATGGTAGCAAAACAGACAATCAGATAGCGAGAGATAACCAAGTAGTATCAAAACTTCCCATAAAATTCAAAAGATGGCTCTGCAAAGTAGTATCAATGAAAATTAAAAAACAAAATGTACCTTCTTCTTCGTATTGCCGCCACCAGTACCGTCAGCCTTTTCAGCTTCAGTCTTCAAGTCAACCTTCAAATCCTCAACGATGCTCTTACTCTCAAGATCCCAAATCTTAATGCTCTGCTCTGTGGCCGCACAGAGCCAATACCTGTTAGGACTAAAACAGAGAGAATGGATGATGGCACCAGCATCAAGCGAGTACAGTCTCTTCCCTTCGGCCAAATCCCAAAGCAAAATCACGCCATCCTTGCCACCACTTGCACAGAGAGATCCATCAGGTGACACTGCCACAGTGTTCACATAACCAGCATGACCGGCAAGTGTATTCCTCAGCTTACAGTTTGTCAAGTTCCAAACTTTCACGGTTCGGTCCCAAGATGCCGAAACAATGGTAGGCTGAAGAGTGCTCGGGCTGAACCGAACACAGCTGACCCAATCGGAGTGTGCATCACTGTCTTGAATTGTATACTTGCACTCACCAAGAGTGTTCCACAGCTTAATCGTGCGGTCACGTGAAGCGGAGACGATCTGACGATTGTCAATCGAAAAGGCTACTGAGAGTACATCCTTGGTGTGGCCCACAAACCTGCGAGCGGAGACACCAGCAGCCAAATCCCAGAGCCTAAGCTCACCATCCCAGGAACCGGAAAGCGCAAATTGACCGTCGGATGAGAGAACGACGTCCTGGACGAAATGGGAGTGACCTGTCAACCTACGACGGGGAACACCGTAGGTCTTCTCCTCCTTCGTGAGGTGCCACAAAATGATGGACTTGTCACGTGAAGAGCTAACAATCATGTCGGAGTTGTCGATTGGAGTAGCAATGGCAGTGATCATATCGGTGTGAGCACGCATGGTGCCACGAAGAACGAGTCCCTCGGCCATTCTTCCTGCTTCTCACTTGCAGGATCTTTCCCCCTCTGTGCGTTGTCTAGGGTTTGCGGAAGTGAAAGGCCACAGCAAAAAATGGTGCGAATTCGGGAAACAAACTATATATAAGATGCGACGAGTTAGGGTTTTGGGGATAACCGCCGTTGAGCTTGAGCCCCAACTGTTTTTTTCATCGGTTGTGGATTCTCTTGGCCGAATTTCTGGTTTATGAACGGATGTCATTTTGACCAGCCTAGCCCGCCTTCAATTTTGGATTATGTTTTTCTGATGCTCCATTTCGAAAGGTCCCATTTGAAGGTTTTTATTAGGGAAAATCCTTCTGGAGGCCCATATTAGCAAGAAAATCCTAAAAAAGGCCATAGCATTCTACAAATCCTTAAAAAGGCCCTAGGGCCTTTCTAGGTATTAAGTTCAAAACACAATTTACAATGTTACCCCAAGAATCAAAGAATGAAGAAGGCTTAGTATTTCCCTCATATTCTCATCCTCTCCCGATAACTCTGCTATTCCAGGGCATTCGTCTTCGTTCAGCCAAACCCAACGAAGTGGAGGTGGATCCCATGTTGTCGCCGGCTCTTGAGTTTAACGCGGAGTTTCCGCCTCCGCCGCTGCCGGACTTCCCTCAGGCTTGTTGTGCGAGAGTCTTTTGGCGTTGACCTCGGAGAGCAATTACTCGCCGCGCCCACTCTCTGCATTCTCTAATCTCCGGCGTCATTCGGTTGTCCGTCATCATTCTCTTCCTCTGCGCCTCCATCCTCGTTGATTTACGGCTGTTTCAGAGAGAAAGGGTAAGTGTTGATTAAACCCTAATGTCGATCTCCGGCAGGTTTATTCTTAGGCTATAAATTCTTTGTATTCTTTGGCTTGCAAAATTTCAGGTTCCAACGTTTGTATATTTGAATGTTGAATTGAATTTCCTGAAAACAACTTGCATTAAAGAGAAGAAATATTCGAGAAAGAGCAAAGCAGGCGTTGATGAAAACGTACCCTTGTTACCTAAAACTAATAAGGATGTTGAAGTTGGATTTGATGATTTTAATGGAGCTTCATTTTCTGGGGCTGTCTTTAACTTGTCCACCACAATTATTGGTGCTGGGATCATGGCTTTGCCTACTACTTTGAGAGAGTTGGGATTGGAGCCTGGGATTCTTATGGAGGCCTAATTGGGGATTCCTTCGGCAATTTTGGAAAGAATGAGGAAGCCATTATGAATTTTGAGAAGGTTTGTGAAGTTGTTCATGATGTTGTTAAAACATCATTTTTTATCCTTCTCTTACCAACATATGCTATATGCACATTCAATGCTTATATAATTTGGTGATAACAGGCTCGGTCAATTGATCCATACATTATAACATACTTGGATGAGTGTGCAATGCTTTTAAAGTTAAAGTCTGATCATTCAAAGCTGAACAAGTTAGTGCATGATTTATTAAATATTGATCCTGCAAGGCCAAAGGTTTTTGTAGCTCTATCTGTTCTATGGGAAAGGAAAGACGAGAGAAGAGCACTGTCTTATGCTAAGCAGGTTATATATATATATTTTTTTGAAGTAGGGTGGACTGAATTCCATTATTATACTGTTGACATTGATTACAATATGAGTGATTATTTTGCAAAGTATTCGAATCAATGAAAGGCACATACCAGGATATATAATGAAGGTATAAATATAACCATTGTATTGGATGAAATGTGGGTCTATTTGATTAATGTGTTTGTAGCAGCCCTTTACATTATTCTGACCTTGATCTGATGTGTTCAATTTATTCAGGGAAATTTATTATTGACAAGATCATGATATGTGCATTGTTGTGAGACCATGATATGTGCATTGTTGTGATAATAATCTAGGTTACATGAAGCATGTTGTTAACACCTCTGTATAATTCTTGTTTTCAAGGACTCGTATGGTGTTCATGTTATTTTGTGGTTGCAAATGTGGGACGGCAAGGAGCAAGAGGATGGATACACAATGCCTTACTAATGGGGGGCTGATGTAGTTGTCAAGGAGGTTTTTCTTCCCCATCCTTGACAGTTTTCCCTAGCTGAAACCAAGGAGAGGAAAAGGAGGACAAGACTGAACTTCTCCCAAACTTTCTCTCTAACTACAATCTAAAGTGTTGTTTTTGATTAAGGACTACCGCAAGCAGAAGAAGAGACATTAGGGGGCATACTTGTTAGGACACGTTAATCACAAATATGTATTTATCACAAATTTGTATTCCTGAGAATGACATTCACCATTTGTTCTTTTGTAAATTGTCTACTGATGGTAACTTTGCAATTTTTATTCAATGACAATAGCAGATTTTTGCTTATTTTTTATTTTTTTATGGAATGAGAACAACAAAAGAATGGAGGCTGTTTTAGTTGTTAGAGGGGGGCTGATGTAATTGTTAATGGGGGTTGTTTTAGTTTTTTTTTTTTTTTTTTTGCTGATATTGATGTTAAAGTGGTCTCATTTAGTTGTTATTTTTTGCTGGTAAGTTGTTAAAAAAGGATTGATGTAGTTGTTAATGGGGGTTGTTTTAGTTGTTAGAGGGGGCTGATGTAATTGTTAATGAGAGCTGTTTTAGTTGTTAATGGGGGCTGATGTGGTTGTTAATGGGGGCTATTTTAGTTGTTAGAGGGGGCTAATGTGGTTGTTAATGGGGGGCTATTTTCGTTGTTAGAGGGGGCTAATGAAATTGTTAATGGGGGCTGATATAGTTGTTAAAATTTTACTGATATAAGGGGTTGTTTTAGTTGTTAGAGGGGGCTGACGTAGTTGTTGGGGAGAGGGCCGATGTAGTTGTTAGTGGGGGTTGTTTTAGTTGTTATAGGAGGCTGATGTAGTTGTTGGGGAGAGAGCTGTTTTAGTTGTTAGAGGGGCTGTTTTCATTGTTAATGGGGGGGGGCTGATATAGTTGTTAATAGGAGCTAAAATAGTTGTTAGGGAGGACTGATGTAGTTGTTAATGGGGGCTGATGTAGTTGTTAATGGGGGTTGTTTTAGTTGTTAATGAGGGTTGATGTGGTTGTTAATTGGGGCTGTTTTAGTTGTTAAAGAGGCTGATATAGGTTTTGATGGAGGCTAATATAGTTGTTAATGAGGGCTGTTTTAGTTGTTAGTGGGGGCTGATGTTGTTATTTTTTTACTGATGTAGTTGTCAGATTTTACTGATATGGTTGTTAGTGGGGGGCTGATGTTGTTAGTGGGGGCTAACATAGTTGTTAATGAGGCTTGATAAAGTTGTTAAAGAGGGCTGATGTAGTTATTAATGGGGACTGATGTTGTTAGTGGTTACTAATATTGTTGTTAAAGAGGGCTGATGTAGTTGTTAGTGGTTAGTGATAATGTTGTTAATGGGGGCTGATGTAGTTGTTAGTGTTTGCTGATGTAGTTGTTAATTGAGGCTAATAATGTTGATAAACGAGTACCTTATTATATCCCATTTTCCTGCTTCTACACACACAACTAATAATGACCAGCGATGCAAGCAACAATTGTCGTTCTCATTCATATTAAAATGTCATGTCACTTACATCAAAAAATTTTCAAAACTTTGTCCTAAATATGAACTTAAGTGTTCTGCACAATTGCTGTAATATAATCTATCATACAACCATTGAAATTTAGATACACTTAAAAACAAGTCAACCTATGTATACAAAAAGATTGCTTCCTAAAGGCGCATCTTTACAAAATCACAAATCAGTTAACAACTGTGGCATCAATGAACATTGACATTTACAAAAAATCTGATGGACAAAACATGTGTCCTAAATATAATCAGTATGTTGGCAGACATAACAAGTCATCCTATTAGCTCGTTGGCTCGTTGCAATTTTTCAGCCTGAGATCTTATAATGTCATCAACCATTTCTATGTATCTGGAGAGTGATTTTGTGCTGCTGCTAGGAACAAGACTTGCAAACATTTTCTCTTTACTTGCATCCAACACTTTACTCAATGAAATTGGCTTCACCACAGACCCCAAAAGCATTTTATAATGTCAATGCAGCTAAAGGCTCCTCATAGTATATAGCCTTACCTACAATATCAAATGTCTTTGTTAGTTCTTAGACCCCAAATAAAGGAAAGGCCCAATAAAATAGTACTTACAAAAAGCATATTCAGCGGGCAAAACTATCAAACAATTATTTCAAAGTAACATTTGCATGAATCATGAGCATTACAATGGAATAGCATCAACGTTAACACATTGAGAACCATCTGTAAAATTATTTAAAGAAAAAAGAAACCCAAAGCAAGTATAGCAATCATTGAAATAAAAAGTTTCTGCCATGTTCTTTAACATTCCTCTCAGATTCAAAGAAAACCATAATAACAATCATAATAAACAAGTTCTACCTATAAAAAAATCCAACAACAATTAGGGACAGAGTTCCATCTAAATCTAGGAACATTACAGTTTTCTTTTTAGTCAACAACTTTTCATGAAGTTCAATATAGAAACAAGAAGCACTGTATGATATAGTGCAACCACATTGGATTCATGATTGGCTGCAATTACTGTATAACGTCAGCAACAAATTATTACCTGACAAAAAATTCAACTTTCAGCTCCAATTTTCACTGCCAAAAAAGAACTTCAACAGCCAATAACTTAAATGTAATGACAACTAACATGAAATCTGTAACGACAGGAAAGAGTCTGGGCATCCCTATGCCTCCTTTTATAATCTTGACAATTGAAATTCCCATGGCAATGACAAGAAAAAGAACTGCCAGTGCAACTGATAGTGCAGATGTGAATCTTAATGAATCTGCAACCAGTAAAATCAAGATAAAGTTATTGAATTCCAATTTAACACTACTTCTTCCTTGTGGTGCAAAATCAAGATCAAGCTTCCATTGTCTACCACCTCTCTTCAAATGATTCATGTATAGCCAAAGCTTGACCTATAGCTACCCCAAGAACGTTCCATTTTGTTAACTAAAGTTTGGTAGCTAAAGAAAAACTACACACACAAACAACTATAGCCCCTTTTCTTACGTTCCTTTATTTATAGTATTCTGAAAACCGAGTTTTATAAACTCCTAGAAAAGTTCTTCTTGCAATTTTAGAGATTGAATTAAAAAGGTGTGTATTTTGTCTTTATTTCATGTCTTTATCCCTTTACTTCTCTATTTATCTCTAACTTGTCCTCTTCCTCATTCTCTTTACATCCCTATTTTTTCTTCATTCAACATCAGCTCCAAATTCTACTTGTATCTATTGCACTTCCATAGAAAGAAGTGCACTCTCCAACTCTTCCATCATTTTAGTTTTAGCTTTCATTTTCTTGGAAACCACAAAGTAAGCAACAGACTTCTAAGGCAGTGGGAGCCTTAAAAGACCTGAAGAAAAGCTACTTAGCCTTCCACATAGCATTATTTTTTTCAATGGCTCAGGTTAATGTGGGGAACAGGTCCCTCAAGACTATTAACAACAACAAAAAATGTTTATGGTAACAGAGTTATTGATCCTTACTACTGTAAACTTAGACTTACTAAATAACATCAAAGCATTGCGTCAACAGCAGCATACACAAGTTTTAATCTTAATTTTTCCTTTAATTCATGAAGGGGATCGCATTGGCATGACTCAATTCAGAGATGTTTCCTTTTTATTGAAAACAGGAAGGACAAGAACGATTATTACATTATCTCTCACAATGGTTGTCTACTGCTTAATTCATTAAATACAACTTCTTTAAATAGTTAACTTACCTACACATAATTTGGCCCCCTAATATAAAATTAACCAAACGGGAAAGGGAGAGAAAAGAGAACCTGGTAAGTGCCCTCATGATTAGCAAAATGAAAAATGCTCCCTGATGCCTTGTGATCTTTGATTCCGTAACCCTCGAGGGATAGCTCAAAAGACTCCTCCCTGAAACAAAAATTAAAACCCTCCGATTCACTTGAAATAGATAAAATTTGACATAATTGATGTAATCAAATATTAATAACAAAAATGTGAGAGATAAACACAGAAAGACAGCTCACAGGCAGCGCAAAGACGGGGAAGGGTTTGAGCGGAAAGCATCGGAGATGGCAGAGGCAAGTCCTTTTGCGTCTCTGAACAGAAAGTTGACCTTGGAGGCTACCTTCATTTTTGTTCCGTCTCTAATTTTTTCGTTCGAACAAAATCTATCCGCGACGAAGATGCATGTGATGTGTAATTTTGAAGGACGAAGGTCCAATCGCATGAAAACCAACCTATGAGCACAGAGACGGAGGCGCGGAGACGGACGAGGATGGAGGCTCAGAGGCGGACACCGACGAGCAAGGATGCGCAAAGGCGGAGACCCACGAGCACTGAGGCGCAGAGGCAGAAACCCACGAGCACAAACACGTAGAGGTGGAGATCGAGACTGAGAAGGCCAGAGATCGGAGGAGGGAGCGACGGAGAAGGAGATTTCCAATTTAGATATGAGAGAGGAGCTCGAATATGCCAGTCAAATTCATTTTGTATTTCAAACTTCCACACAGGGCATCAATGTCATTTCATTTTGTAATTTAATACCTATAAAGGCCCTAGGGCCTTTTCTAGGATATGATTAATGTTTGGGCATTTTCTAGGTTTTTTTTGGTAATATGGACCTCCAGAAAGATTTTCCCTTTTTATTAGGTGGTTGATTGGATAAATCTAAAATAAAAATAAAGATATAGAAGAAGTAGAAGATAGAAAACAGGAGCAAGAGAGATTCAAGAGAGAGAGATTCTCATTCAGTTTGTTCGGTGTACATTTGTGAGGGGGTAGGGGACTATTTATAGTGGTTGGAGAGTGGAGAAGTTTTCTGTAGCTTCTACCCATTCACCACCATGAGTGTAGTGGGTGACTACCCATTCCTCACCATAACAGTAGTGGGGGCCTTTATGCCCATAATGGGTCATCCACATAATATATTCATAACAATCCCCTTGGATGTCCATTATGAATGTGTCTCATTAAAAACTTTAACTAGAAAAAACCCAGTAGGATAAAAACCTAACCAAAGAAAAGAGTACATAATCCACTAATACACTTTCTAATGCTGCATCATTAAAAACCTTTCCAGGAAAACCCAGTGGGACAAAACCTAGATAAGGAAAAAAGAATACAGCGTGTATTGACTCCCCCTTTTGACAATATCAATTGAGATTTTTAAGTCTTCGAAGGCCGATTCCATTGACAAGCTTTTCAAAGGTTGTTTCTGGAAGTGATTTGGTAAATAAATCTGCTAGATTTTCACTTGAACTGATTTGCTGGATATTTATTTCACCATCCTTTAGAAGATCACGAGTGAAGAAGAATTTTGGTGAAATATGCTTCGTTCTATCACCTTTGATATAACCTTCTTTAAGTTGAGTAATACATGCAGTATTATCTTCATGTAGAACTGTTGGGACCAATTTACCTGAAGATAAATGACAAGTTGTTCATATGTGATGTATTATTGATCTCAACCATACACATTCTCGACTTGCTTCATGCATTGCTAGAATTTTTGCATGGTTAGATGATGTGGCTGATATAGTCTGTTTCATAGATCGCCATGAAATAGCTGTACCTCCACATGTAAACAGATAGCCTGTTTGTGATTTACCATCGTGAGGATCAGACAAAAATCCAGCATCTGCATAACCAACCAGTTCATGCTTCGTTACATTTGAGTAATATAACCCCATGTCCATAGTGCCTCTGAGGTAACGAAGGATGTGTTTTATTTCATTCCAATGCCTTCGTGTTGGTGAAGAACTATATCTTGCTAATAAATTAACAGCAAATGATATATCAGGCCGTGTGTGATTGGCAAGATACATTAATGCTCCAATAGCACTGAGGTATGGTACTTCTGGACCAAGTAGTTCTTCTTTACCTTTGTCATTAATTACTCTAGGTCGAAATGGATCTTTATCCACTTGCAAAGACCTTACAATCATTGGAGTACATAATGGATGTGACTTATCCATATAAAATCACTCCAGTACCTTCTTTGTATAAGTTTCTTGATATACAAAGATCCCATCTTTTAGGTACTCGATCTGTAGTCCAAAACAAAATTTCGTTCTACCCAAGTCTTTCATTTCAAATTTCTTCTTCAAACAATTAATTGCCTTTTGAAGATCTTCAGGAGTTCCAATGATGTTGATATCATCCACATAAACAGCAATTATAGCAAATTCATTTCTAGATCTTTTAATAAAAATGCATGGGCATATTGGGTCATTTTTGTACCCTTCTTTCAACAAATATTTCTTAAGACAATTATACCACATGCACCCTGATTGCTTCAAGCCATACAGAGACTTATTTAACTTAATTGAGTATTGTTCTCGAGAATTTGAATTAGATGCTTTTGGCACCTTGAGTCCTTCAGGGACTTTCATATAAATATCGTTGTCAAGTGAGCCATACAAATAGGCAGTCACAACGTCCATTAAACGCAAATCAAGTCCTTCATTTACTGCCAAGCTAATCAAATAACGAAAAGTAGTTGCATCCACTACTGGTGAATACGTTTCTTCAAAATCAATGCTAGGTCTTTATGTATAGCCTTGGGCTACAAGACGTGCCTTATATCTTGTAATTTCACCCTTTTCATTTCTTTTTCTTACAAAGACCCATTTGTATCCAACCGGCTTTACATCTTCAGGTGTATGGACTACAGGTCCAAATACTTTTCGTTTTTCTAGTGATTTCAATTCTGCATTAATGGCATCTTTCCATAAAGGTCAATCCTTTCGTTGTTGGCACTCGCTAATGGATTTTGGCTCTTGATCCTCATTATCATTCATTACATCATATGCTATATGATAAGCAAAGATGTCGTCAACGTTTACTTCATTTCAATCCCATCGGATACCATTCATAACATAGTTTATTGAGATTTCATTGTTTTCACATATTTCAAGTACCTCGGTCTCTTCTAGAACTATAACATTCTCTTCTGGAGATATCTCTACTACAGATAGTAACTCTTCAGGAGATAGCTCTTCTAGAGCTACAAACTTTTCTCGATTATCCTCGGATTGACCATCTATATTTTTAGCTCCTTTTCTCATTCGAGGATTTTTATCTATGGAACTGATGGGCCTGCCACGCTTCAGGCGTGCTTTAAATTCATTTATAATATGTTGTCCTTTAGGGACATCAATTCGAATAGGAGCATTGGCAGCTGGGACATGTGACTTTGTCACTTTCTTTGGGTCAGTAAATGCTTCTGGCATTCGATTAGCTAAATTCTGTAAATGAATTATCTTTTGAACTTCTAGTTCACATTGCTTTGTACGAGGATCAAAATAAGCCAATGATAATTTATTCCAGCTAATCTCTTTACCCAACTGCTTATTTTCTCCCCCTAATGTTGGGAAAACTGATTTATCAAAATGACAATCGGCAAATCGTGCCGTAAATAAATCTCCTGTAGATGGTTCTAAATATTGTATAATTGAAGGAGATTCATACCCAACATATATTCCCCTTCATCTTTGTGGACCCATTTTAGTACGTTGAGGTGGTGCTATTGGCACATATACTGCACACCCAAAAATTCTTATATGGGAAATATTGGGTTCTTGACCAAAAACCATTTGTAAGGGGGAAACCTTTAAGTAACTAGTTGGCCTGATACGAATTAACATTGCTGCATGCAAAATGGCATGACCCCAAGCAGACATTGGGAGATTAGATCTCATAAGTAAAGGTCTTGCAATGAGTTGCAATCGTTTAATTAATGATTTTGCTAGTCCATTTTGTGTATGAACATGAGCTACAGGATGTTCAACATCAATTCCAAGGGACATACAATATTCATTAAAAGCTTGTGAAGTAAATCCACCAGCATTATCAAGACGTATTTTCTTGATAGGATAATCAGGGTGATGTGCTCTTAATCTAATCAATTGAGCAAGTAATCTCGCAAACGCCAGGTTGCGAGAAGATAATAAGCAAACATGCGACCATTTGGTTGATGCATCAATCAAAATCATATAGTATCTAAATGGTCCACATGGTGGATGTATTGGCCCACAAATATCTCAATGTATTCGTTCTAGAAATGTGAGGGACTCATTTTCCACTTTGCTTGGTGAGGGCCGAATAATTAACTTTCCCTTGGAACATGCAGCACATGAGAAATCATGGGATTGTGGTATTTGTTTACACTTCAGGGTATGTCCAGATGAATTCTCAATTATTTGTCGCATCATGGTTGACCCTGGATGGCCTAACCGGTTATGCCAAACATTAAATTCATTAGTAAACTTATGGTTTACATTGGCAAACTTCTGGTCTGTATTGGTAAACTTCTGATTTACATTGGCAAACTTCTAGTTTACATTGGCAAACTTCTGGTCTGTATTGGTAAACTTCTGGTTTACAATAGCATGTGTTTCAATTGTGCTTATAAATGTATAATACAAACCAGAAGAAAAGGCAGGAAAATTTTCTAATATGCATTTTCTACCAGAAACTATATTTGTGATAGCAAGACATTCCTGATTCCTTTTAGTTGTTGTTTCTATATGGTATCCATTTCTGCGGATATCTTTGAAACTCAATAAGTTTATCTTAGATTTGGTAGAATAAAATGCATTACCAATACATAATTTTGTTCCTCCAGGTAACAAAATATTAGCTCTTCCGGAGCCTTCAATCAAATTTATATTACCAGATATAGTTTGAACATTGGCTTCTTGCATTACCAAGGAAGAAAAATATTTATCATTTTTTAGTATGGTGTGGGTTGTTGCGCTATCAACGAGACACAAATATTCAGGATTGATAAGATTCATTCTTCATTAAAAGATACATGAAAAAAAATTAAATAAAACATAATTAAAAGGAATACATATGATGGAAGAAAGCTTAAACAAACTGAAACATAACAATTTCAAATGGAAAAAGATAATCTATACTAAGAAATCTGCAACATCCAAATGAGTAAAATCAAGATCATTAAACTCAGAATTCTCAGCCTTATCAATATTCAAATGAGTAAAATCAACATCTTCAAACTTGGAATTCTCAACATGATTTACTTCAATCTTTGACCCTTTGCCCTTACTTTTTAGTGATTCTTGGTAAAATTCAACTAAGTGTCTTGGCGTACGACAGGTACGGGACCAGTGACCTTTACCACCACAACGATAGCATGCATTTTTAGCATGTTTGTTATGCCCACTAGTTCCACTAGTTTCCCTTTTGTGGTGCTTATCACTCTTTCCCCACTTTGGGTTTCGGAAATTTGATCCACTACGATTTGGACCACGCCCACGCCCACGGTTGTAGCCACCTTTACGTCCATGTCCTCGCTTATTAAAGGATTTATTAGTTACTGCATTCGCTTCTGGGACTGGAATTGAGCCTGTTGGACGGGATTCATGAATTTTCAATAAAAGCTCATTGTTTTGTTCAGCCACAAGGAGACAAGAGATTAATTCAGTATATTTCTTGAAACCCTTTTCACGATATTTCTGATGCAGAAGCAAATTAGATGCATGAAATGTGGAGAATGTTTTTTCTAACATATCTTCATCAGTAACATTCTCTCCACACAATTTTAAATGAGAAGTAATTCTGAACATGGCTGAGTTGTACTCGCTCACAGTTTTAAAATCTTGCAAACGCAAATGAATCCATTCATAACGAGCTTTTGGGAGGATGACCATCTTCTGGTGGTCATATCTATCTTTTAAATTGTTCCAAAGAACAAGTGGGTCTTTCACTGTCAAATATTCAATTTTCAGACCTTCATGCAAATGGCGGCGTAGAAAAATCATGGATTTGGCTTTATCTTGATTAGATGCCTCATTCTCTACTTTAATTGTGTTTTCCAGACCATGGGCATTCAGATGGATTTCCGCATCCAGCATCCAAGATAAATAGTTCTTCCCGGTAATATCAAGAGCCACAAATTCAAGTTTTGTAAGGTTTGACATGTTTGACATGGTTCAGACTAATTAAAGAAATAAATGGAAATTATTAGAATATTGAATATAAAAATCACTAATGATAATAATAGGAAACTCACAAAAAAAATAATTCATAAAGTATTGCAACAAAATTAAAATTTTATGGCTTTAGGCCATTTATCTTCAAGATAAATAAAAGTTGAATATTATGGCTTCCGGCTATGCAATAAGATAGAAGATAAAAGTTATATGACTTCTGGCCATATAATGTCAAAATCAGAATCAAAGAAATATGACTTCTGGTCATATAATAAGATAGCTTCTGGCCATACTATCATCACAATACTAATAATATAAAAGAACTCATAAAGTGATTCAAAGTAACATATAAAAGCAACAATAATCTCAAATTTTAGTCATTTATCTTCGGGATAAAAGTTGAATATTATGGCTTCCAGCTATAAGATATAAGTTGAAATCTAGATGACTTCTGGCTATATAGTATCAAAATTTTATGGCTTCTGGCCATTTATCTTCAGGATATATAAAAGTTAAATACTATGGCTTCCAGCCATACAATAATAAAATGAAAGTTATATGACTTCGGATCATATAACTTCATAATAAAAAAATCAAACGGTATGGCTTCTGGCCATATAATATTAAAGGGTTAAAGGCCATTTTTGCCACGGAAGTTTCCCAAATGAAGCGCCCAGCACTCGGAAGTTTTTTATGTACCAAATTTGCCCCGGAAGTATGAAAAAGGTATCAAATTTGCCCCGGAAGTATGAAAAAGGTAGCAAATTTGCCCATCAGTTAATTTTGACCGTTAAGTTTGACTAACTGTCCACGTGGCATGCCACCTCATCAAACAATTAAAGTTAAGTATCATTTTTGCCCTGGAAATTTTCATTGAGGAGCAATTTTGCCCCGGAAGTTTTCAAAAGTAGCAATTTTGCCCTTCTTTCTTCCAATATTAAATTTGACTATTAAATCAGTCAAAGACCACAAATGTCATGCATTGAAAAAGTCGAACTTGGAGTAAGAGAAGGAGATCCTTGAGATGTTGAGCTCAAGGTAGTCAGAATTTGTGAAGCCGAACTGGTCACAGGAAGCATCACTTATAATCTAAGCAAATGATCAGCCTATACAAATTGCAGGGCCAGCCTAATTAAGCCCGAGGCCCTCCAGGGCCGACCCTGCAGGTCCAATTTCAAATTTCTGGCTTATTTTTCAAGGCCGAGCCTTGCAGGGCCAGGGCTTAAACGGGTCCGGTCCGATTTCCCGGCTCTAGTCCCTGTGACCAGTTCGGCTTCACAAATTCTGACTGCCTTGAGCTCAACATCTCAATGATCTCCTTCTTTGACTCCAAGTTCCACCTTTTTAAGGCATGACATGTGTGGTCTTTGACTGATTTAATAGTCAAATTTAAAAGAAGGGCAAAATTGCTACTTTTGTAAACTTCCTGGGCAAAATTGCTCCTCAATGAAGACTTCCAGGCAAAAATGATACTTTTGATTGATGAGGTGGCATGCCACGTGTGATGATGTGGCATCTATGTGGACTTCCGTAACTTTTGGGTAAATTTGATACCTTTTCAATACTTCCGGGGCAAATTTGGTACCCAAAAAACTTTCGGGTGCTGGAGCTCCATTTGGGAAACTTCCATGGCAAATTTGATATTTAACCCAATATTAAAATAAGAATTAAAGAAATATGACTTCTGTAACGCCTCAATTTTAACACCCAAAAACTTGGCCAAAGATACAAATTCATTTATACAGGGCCAAAATAAATCCAAAATAATATCAGAGTTTTCAAAATGCGGAAGTCTTATGGTCATGGCAAATAAAATAACATAGCATGAGCTTTCCATATGTGCCTTCCCTGATTTCCCTACTAAATCATTTACCTGAAAAAAAATAAACAAAGTAACCGTAAGATCCAAAGATCCCCGTAACCATTGGTTATTCAGAAATATACATGCTAACCAAGAACGAGAACATATTTATAAATTCACAATAATTAAAATATATGCCTTTATATAAAAACCTTTCACAAAATAGTTCTCGACTCGGTTACCAAAACTCCCTCCCAAAAAGGGTTCCAAAAACATCATAATTTATTTTCCAATAATTCACAAGAGATCTCACAATATAAAATATGTCAATGATGAATAGATCACCCTTATTACCCTGACCACCTCTTATAACCGTTGACTGGAGCAATCTAACACATAACTCATCTCTCATCATAACATATCCAATACTCATAACTTCAACATGGCTCCCCTCCTGGTAAAATCACAACCAAGGAGGTGTCATATTTGACCCGGTTAAAAGAAAAGTGATACCAAGGGCTCCAAGAATATCCACTCTCATCAAAACAACATTATCAGATTCCAAATCAAGCCTTCTATAGGCACAATAAATCCCAAAACAGTAAATAAATATACACATGTAAATATTTGACAAGTATATAAAAGAATAACCAAGGTTACCTCAATTCCAAGCTTATTTTACCAATACTTCAATATTCTCAATTTACTATCACCAAATAATTTAACCTCAAATCAAACCATCATTCTCCACACCTCTTCTCTTTCTCTTATTCTCACTCTCCCACGTTCTCTCTCACTTTCGGACACACACACACACACCACATATTAATTCACACACACACGCCTATATATATATATATATGGGAAGGGGAAGGGATATTAATTACCCCTTCCTCGTGGGCAGCACGTACAACGTGTTGCCCACCCTTAATATTTTATTTTTTTAAAAAAATATTTTATTAATATAATATAATATATATTATATTATTATATAATATTATTATTCAAATAGTAAATACGTATTTCATCTCCCAAAAACACTGATTCAAAACTCCCATTATCAAAAATAGGGTCTAATAGTCCTCCAAAAATAGGCTAATTTTCTAGTCTGTAGACTCAAAAATCAGGATGTTACATTTCTCCCCTCCTAAAAAAAAATTTTGTCCTCAAAATTCATCATCTTCCGCTGCGCCGCTCTGATAAAATATCAAACCTTATTCACAATCTAACCTTAATCATAATCTCAAACTATAAATCCTCAATAACAATTATAGATATCACAAGGACACTAAATAAGAAAATAGCTAAATAAATTCTAAATCTAAGGGAAGTGCAAATGTTATGATATTTAATTTGCCACGACCTTTTTTTTTAGAAAACTGTTAGGAAATCAACAAATTGGCCAGAACCTTTGCTCTGATACCAAAAATGTAACGCCTCAATTTTAACACCCAAAAACTTGGCCAAAGATACAAATTCATTTATACAGGGCCAAAATAAATCCAAAATAATATCAGAGTTTTCAAAATGCGGAAGTCTTATGGTCATGGCAAATAAAATAACATAGCATGAGCTTTCCATATGTGCCTTCCCTGATTTCCCTACTAAATCATTTACCTGAAAAAAAATAAACAAAGTAACCGTAAGATCCAAAGATCCCCGTAACCATTGGTTATTCAGAAATATACATGCTAACCAAGAACGAGAACATATTTATAAATTCACAATAATTAAAATATATGCCTTTATATAAAAACCTTTCACAAAATAGTTCTCGACTCGGTTACCAAAACTCCCTCCCAAAAAGGGTTCCAAAAACATCATAATTTATTTTCCAATAATTCACAAGAGATCTCACAATATAAAATATGTCAATGATGAATAGATCACCCTTATTACCCTGACCACCTCTTATAACCGTTGACTGGAGCAATCTAACACATAACTCATCTCTCATCATAACATATCCAATACTCATAACTTCAACATGGCTCCCCTCCTGGTAAAATCACAACCAAGGAGGTGTCATATTTGACCCGGTTAAAAGAAAAGTGATACCAAGGGCTCCAAGAATATCCACTCTCATCAAAACAACATTATCAGATTCCAAATCAAGCCTTCTATAGGCACAATAAATCCCAAAACAGTAAATAAATATACACATGTAAATATTTGACAAGTATATAAAAGAATAACCAAGGTTACCTCAATTCCAAGCTTATTTTACCAATACTTCAATATTCTCAATTTACTATCACCAAATAATTTAACCTCAAATCAAACCATCATTCTCCACACCTCTTCTCTTTCTCTTATTCTCACTCTCCCACGTTCTCTCTCACTTTCGGACACACACACACACACCACATATTAATTCACACACACACGCCTATATATATATATATATGGGAAGGGGAAGGGATATTAATTACCCCTTCCTCGTGGGCAGCACGTACAACGTGTTGCCCACCCTTAATATTTTATTTTTTTAAAAAAATATTTTATTAATATAATATAATATATATTATATTATTATATAATATTATTATTCAAATAGTAAATACGTATTTCATCTCCCAAAAACACTGATTCAAAACTCCCATTATCAAAAATAGGGTCTAATAGTCCTCCAAAAATAGGCTAATTTTCTAGTCTGTAGACTCAAAAATCAGGATGTTACAACTTCTGGTCATATAATTTCATAATAAAAAAAAAATCAAAGGGTATGGCTTCTGGCAATATAATATTAAAATAAGAATTAAAGAAATATGACTTCTGGTCATATAATTTCATAATAATAAATCAAGGGTCGTATGGCTTCTGGCCATACTATAATAACAATATAAATAATAGAAAAGAACTCAGATAAATAAACGTATATCCTTAAAGAAAGTAGATGAAATCACCATACCTTCGTTAGAGCTCTCGTGCTGAAAACTTATTATAAAAATAAAGATATAGAAGAAGTAGAAGATAGAAGACAAGAGCAAGAGAGATTCAAGAGAGAGAGATTCTCATTCAGTTTGTTCGGTGTACATTTGTGAGGGGGTAAGGGACTATTTATAGTGGTTAGAGAGTGAGGAAGTTTTCTGTAGCTTCTACCCACCCATCACCATGACTGTAGTGGGTGACTACCTACTACCCACCATGAAGGTAGTGAGTGACTATCCACTTCCCATCATAACAGTAGTGGGGGTCTTCATGCCCATAATAGGTCATCCACATAATATATTCATAACAAAAAAGTTCTTTTAAAAGCATGTTTTTATAAGTGGAAATAAAACTCCTTTTAACTTGTAAATCTTAAAAATACTTTCAAAAAAAAAGTTACAACAAAAACAGCGCTAAAACGTTTTTTTCGCTTTTTTATACGTGCGGATATGGACCCTTTTTAACCCAATATAGTGGAGTTGGGCTTAAGTTTTAAATGGGCTGACCCGGAATCGGGACCTGTTAGAATTAGAAATCTCCCTCTCCTCCTTTGTCGCTGCTGCAGCTCAGTTGCCCCCGCCCTCACCTCTCACTCTCAGGTAAAAAAGCGAGTTCCTCGTTGATTAGAAGAAAAAAAAACTCAAGTCTCCTCTTGTCGTAGATTTGACACCTTAACTATGGCGGATCAAAACAATGGAGACATTCTGATGCTGGAAGCTCCACCTTCTCATGCTCGGCCCAGCGCTTGGGACGCCGAAATTATAGATGCGTTGCCTTACATCGATGACGACTACGCCAACCCCAGGGTCAAGGCTGAGGTTGACCGTTTGGTCGAGGAAGAGATGCGACGCAGCTCTAAAAAGCCCGCTGATTTTCTCAAAGACTTGCCTCCACCACCCAAGTTCAATTTTGAGGTAACTTCGCCTTTTTTTTACTGTGGATTCACTTCTATATCTCTCCGTTGTCACCTATGAATTACATTTGGAGTCTTGTTCCTGATGGTACTACTTGCTGCATATTTGGATTGTCCCATTGTTTTCAGCCTCTTTCTCTTTTTGTGGGGTTCAATTTCATCTTCTGCCCGCTTCTTGTGTTTAGGTTGGACCCAGGAAAAAAAATCAATTTGCGCTCTATCATAGTGCTAAATAGATAGTGCAATAGAAAGGTGCAACCTTGTGAATAGCACTGATTTTCCCTGTTAGTTTCATTTTCTGTGTAACGCATTTTTGTTAACAGTGTTCGTCTGACTCACTGTTGAAGTGAAACAAGGTTGGTGAAGAATGCTCTGCCAGATAATCTCTGATTGATTCGTGCATAATGGATTGCAGGACTACCCAATGATTGCCAGAGAGCATGAGCGTGTAAGAGCTGGAAGGCCTCCTGTTCCTCTTGATAGATTGCGATATGAATTGGAAATGCCACCAATAATTAAGAGAAATGATGAGACTGCATGGAAACAATCGCTTCAGAGAGCGCAGCGATTACTACAATATCAAATGATCAGGTCAATATTAGTATAACGTAATGCTTTATCTAGAGTTTTGTGAGTCCCTTTACAAGGGGAAAATGTAAGCTGTTGCTGTGGAATATGTGCCATTGATGTAGAGAAAAACCATGGCAGGCACAAATTGTAGAATAACATTAGCCCCGGATTTGGATACCAAATGGCAATATATTTGTCACTGTCGTCAAGATTTTGTTTAATTTTCTTGCCTGTAAGATATGAAGTGTACTGTCTTATCATCTTGTGCAATGGATGTCAGTCTATGTTCGTAAAATTTTTTTTTGGAAACCTTTTTAAGATTTAGACAATTAAACAGCTTTTTGCTGATATACCTCCTTTAGAATCCACACTGTTCAAAATTGTCTCCCAGTTCTTACAATGATGGAACTGGTCAATCTGCAGGATGGAAAATTTGGATTTATTGTTAAAATATGGTCCTGATGCCTGGAAGCTACACAATCAACGATTAGAAGTATACTTGTCAAGGTTGGTCTGTGACTCCTATGACTTAGTTTCCTATCTTGTTTTCAACAAATAATTGACTTTTTCTGCCATTACCTACTTGTTATCGATGGATTTTCTTGCATATTGGCATGTAACTCTTGTACTTTATCACAATGCTTACTCTTTTACCAGCTGTAAATATATTTAGCTTTTCCGATCTCAACAGGCTTACCTGTCTTGGGTTCCATATGATGGCACAGGATACTTGTGTTGTTACAAAAAGATGATATGGATATTGATATGGAATATTAATAAGACTACGAATGTTAGTTATTAGTTAGATAGTTAATGGCTGTTAGGGTAAATAGGGAATTACCTTTATGAATAAAGGCAGTAGTTAGGAGGAGATGAGGCTATAAATATACCTCTAGCGTATTGTAACTCAGATCATTGCTATTGTTATTCAGTCAATCAGTCTAATGAGAATACCGAGTTATTCAGTTTCTCCTGTCTCTCTTCTTCTCTAATCCTCTCTTCTGTCTCGTTTCTTATGTGAATACCATAACAGATATCTTTGGTGGTCCAAGTCACTGACGTGTTAAAAAAATTCTATATTTGTTCTCATCAATTAACCTATGTATTTGTAAGATATTTCATCCTGACTTTTGTAAATACATTTTAATATTATGCTGGAGCTTTATCATGCCCATTTGCCGCATAATTCATAACTTCATGTTTGGCATGGTCTTGACTCCTAACCTACCATTGCATTATCAATTTTTAGAATGCAGAAATTAGCTCAGGAACAAAATGATAACATTGAAAAAGTAAACCGTGAAAGGAAATATCATCAGGTGATTTGATTTTCTTGTCTATGCTTATCTGTTTTTTTTTCCCCCAAACTCTATTAACCATTTAACTCAACCATTTTTTTGTAATTATATTATCAGCAAAACACTGCATATGAGCTTAATGCTTTGTCCACACAATGGAAGGAACTTTGTCAGAAAAATATAGACATCCAAGCTGCATGTGCTTCAATTGAAAATCACATAAAAGAACTTAGGAGAGAAGCAGCAGAAAGGTGATTCTGCTATGTGAATTTTTCTCTACCTTTTATCTCATTTCAATTTCAACTAGTACTGGAGTTAATTGTTGTTATTTCAGGGGCTGGAACCTGGATGCCGTCACTGAAAATGGGCCTACATTGCATTCAGAATCGTAGAGGTTTCTTAGAATGTTCATTCGCTGATTTGCTCACAGTTTATACTTCGAACCAGTTTCATTTATGCATTAATGTAATGAATATGTTATGCAGCTCCCAACTTCTAATTCTGAATTTGACTGTTGCATGCTCCTCATGGTCAGAAACTGGTTTGCATTATAGCCCACTTTAACTTCTACTCTGCAAAGACGATTTAGGGAGCATGTTGGGGATCGCATCTTTGCTCTGCCTGTCTTTATTCATGCTTTATACCATTGCATTTTTTTTTGTTGGGGTGATGGGGACTTTCTTCTATTTTTTCTTATCTTTCTTGTGTGTGCGTGTGTTTCTTTCTTTCTGTTTAGAACGTATTTTGCTCGCTTGCTGCATTTTTGTTTCTCAGATTAAATTCAGAAATGGATTGCAAACAATGAGAGTTGTGTATGGCACAGGATCTCGTCTGAATGTTGATGCTCTCCGGTGCTTCAAATGGAAGAATGATTATGATCTTAATCAACAAATCCTCGTCTTATTATGTGCTTGGGGATTTTGGTGGCTTGGAGGGAGGCAATTATTTGAAAAAAAGAACGAGCTCCTTCAGTCTTTGGGTATAAAATTTCCCATCTGGCGTTGCTTATGGGAAGTAAAATACAGGGGACTTTCTTCCCGGGTAATGGGAATGGCACACTGTCAACAACTTTCTTAACTGGAGAACAGTCGCTTCAGATGCATTATGTGTAATGGAATTGTTTTTGTGCTAATGAACAGTTGTTCCGTAGTCAAGTTGAAGTGTGTTATTATTTTCTTAATTGTGAAGCTCCGATTGAATTCATGATCTAGCACGAGTTAGCGCAAGATTGACTAGTAGCCATGTGGCACGGTGGCACCTTTGCATCTTCTATACAGCAGGGAGGTTTGTTGGTTCGAAGTTCAAACTCCAAAGTAGGGGCGAGGGTGCTTGTGTTACAGAGGATGGCATATACAAAGGGATTTTTTTTTTTGGATTAATCCAAGGCGCCACTAATATATATATATATATATTTTGGGTATTAACGATGGCTAAAGCCTTTAATTAAGATAAAGAAGAGGGGATTTAGATCCCATATAATCTTGAAAAACAAGAGTTCTAAGAAAAGAAGGACACACATCAAAATAACTTGAAGAAGATAACGCCTTTTTAGCAAGTGTATTAGCAATTTTATTTTAACAACGGTTGGCATGGACGAATTGCACCTCCCAGTTCCTTTCCAAAAACTTCCGTATCTGATTTGCGGAGATGTAGGCCCATATTAGGAAACCCCTAAGAAATTATTGTGGTTAGTTTTGAACACGAAATTATTAGTTAAGCTGAAATAAAATTATTTGTACCCTAAATCTTATCAAAATACATTATTTATACCTCACATCTAAATCAATAGAAAACATCACCATATTAATAAAGAAATCATTTGTATATAGGAAAAATAAGGAATACATGATTTCCTATATCATTACATATGAATTGCGGGAAACATACTTGGAGATATGAATCCTTTGCTCTCTTCAAAGGATTTATATAACATTAGAGAGTCTTTAGGATGTGTTTGATTTGAGAGGAGGGGATGAGAGATGTCCTCATTTTTTTTCATTTAGTTTGAATTTTTGAGTGAAAGGGAAGCCAAAATTTTGGTTCTCATTCCCTTTGTTTTTGATAAGAAAATCATTTTGATGTTTTTTTTTTTTTTTAAAAAGAAGATAGAATGATATAAAATAAAGGAAATTTTGATTTGGACAAAATTGATGTCAAGTTTTCTACCTAATGGATATAAGAAGATTAAATTAAATATTGTCCTTTTCATATTCATCGTGTCTGGGAACCTTTTAAAAAAAAAAAAAAAACAAAGAAATTGCGGCTCGGAATTAATGATGATCATTCCGATGATAATAGGCTTTTCAGGGCCACATATGATGTTGTTGTGCCGAGTGAAATGGCCATCATCCTTGGGGCATCATCACCTTGCTCGTTCTCCATTTCTCCATTTGTATTCCTTAGAGCGTCACATCGTCCCACTCTACCGCCCACCTCTCTCCCTTTTCACCCTTTAAATGCGGTTCCTCTCCATGGAATTAACTCTCTTGTTGGATTTCCCACGCCAAGAGCCAGAGCAACCCTCGACGACAGAGATCGACTTACTTCAACCCCACTTCTTGCCGAGGAAGAGAACCCCAAAAATGTATAATTTTTCCTGTCCCATTGTTCTCCGCCCCCACCTCCTCTTTCAAATTTGCCTCTGAATTTGTTTGTTTGGTTCAATCCTTTACTTTCTACATTCTGAAGTCGATCTCAATCTGTGAATTTTGATTTTTCTCTGAATTATATATATTGTTTTAGGCAGTGGAGGAAAGTGTGAAAGTGCTGAAAAATGCAGCCAAGTCTAGAAAGGTAGCAGCAGAAGAGATTCTTTCTGCACTCTCGGTGATTGAGAAAGCCAAACTTGATCCTTCTGGTTTTCTTGAAACTCTTGGTGGAACCGAATCCCCTGGGAGAACGTGGATGCTTATTTTTACTGCCGAGGTTGTCAGATATGTTTGTGCGCGTTTTCGTGCGCATATGTATCATAATTTTTTCCCTTTTCTTTTGGCTGTCATTCCGTTTCTTGATAATTTATGCTTACAGTACCTTTTTTCCCCTGAATCTAGAAGCAACTAAAGCGGGGTCGGTATTTCCCTCTTACAGCTGTTCAGAGGTTTGATGCTGCCGTAAGTCTTTTCCGAAGATCCTGTTTTAATTCATTTAGCATGCAATGCAACTCTAATAAATATAATGAAGATTCAGAAAACCACTTCGCCTGCATCCTTATTTTCATTTTTTTCGTTTTGCTTTGTTTGTACACATGTTGATTTGATGCGGATTTATCAGTCTATCTTCTACTAACATGTTTTCTGCTTAGTTTCGAATTTCCACTGCTGACTTAGTCAGCCGTCAGTAGATAGTTTAGTTTGCATCTGATGCATCTGGATAAGACATTTTAAACTCATATCATGCTGGGGAGTTTGATATCTCAATGGGCGAAAGGAATCGGAATAGAAAGTGATAAGAAGGAAAGAGAGGATATTGAACTTAGCACGGAATCTTGTGTTTAAGACCCATTTATCATCAGTCTCTAAGGTTACTTGAACCAAGCATTAGGCTTCAGTTATTACGTTTGATAATGTCATCCATATTTGCCTTGATGAAGAACCAGAAGGAACGAGGCAGTGTCTGCGTGTTAATAAGGCATCTAAACACATTTACGAATGCCTACTTGCCATCAAGCTAATATTAACACCAGTAATTTCATTATTTGGTATTACACTCGTCAAATCATTCATTCAAGGACAAATATGCTTACCCCTGATCGCATATATCTAAGAGAGAAGAACTTGAGTCAGTTTTTTTAGTTGCTTTTGTTGACCATAGACAACTGAGTTATCCTGTATGATTGTCAGGCGAAGAGGATTGAAAATGGGGTATATCTTGGACCCATAGGACAGTTGACATTTGAAGGCAGATTATCATGGAAACAAAGAATACTGAGTTTCATATTTGAGAACATCCGAATTAAAGTTGGGCCTTTGAAACCTCTGGAGATGAGCCTAGGAAAAAAAGATGACAGGGAACCGACTACCAAAGATCCTTTCTTTACCTGGTTTTATATTGATGAGGAAATAGCTGTTGCTCGAGGAAGAAGTGGAGGAACTGCGTTTTGGTGTAGGTGTCGCCGCGTCGCTGCTTGATACATCAGGCCCAATTGAACCATGTAAGAGTATTTGCTATATTGTATGGTTGTTGTATATAAAGGAAACCTAGGTAGGATTTCAAATATATAGTTTGAAGCAAAATTTCTGTATGTTTTAGTTCCAATATTTACATGCTGATAGAAATGTTTGTGGAAAATAATTCAAACATTTTCTGTCAGAAATGTTTCTGAAATTTGGGAGTTCAGGTTCAAGTTTTAGTTACGGCCTATTTTTATGTGTCCTTTCCTGGCGGGTTTCATCTTCCTGCTTTGGAACTTCTTTAAAGTATTGGAATTTAAAGGTCTTTGAGACGAAGGCTAAGCATTTTTAATCGGGAAGTAACCATCTACTGCTATAATGGAGCTGACATGAAATTGTTCTTCAAGGTTCTGTTGTTACTCCAAACCGTAACGAACCATTAACCATTACCATCAATATATGCAAAGAAGCTACTCGTCCAGTGAAGTTCTCATTAGTCCATAATCCTATATCCCCCTGTATGATGCTGGGTATACTAAGGCATGCTATAATATAGTTACATACAAATTTGTAGCAAAATGTCATATCCTGTATATTCGAGGGAGAACTTTATTTAGAAAAGAAAAAGAAAAACAACTAATTAATTAACAATTATAATTGTAAATAATGATATGGACATATATATAAATGGAGTCTTTGGAGGCCTGGCCTGATTGGTAACTACTAAACGAGTTTGACGTCTGGATTCCTCAAGGGCTTGAGCCACATGTCAGCCACGATTCGCGAAGAAATACTCCAAAACAAGTCTTGCCCTTTGGACGATTGTTGCTTCCCCTTCTTCCCTAACCCAAACGCAACCAGCCATTGCATCGCTGTTAGCCTCTTCTTCTCACTAACCCATCCACTTTTCTTCGTTCCACTTCTCAGCTTGACGCCTCCCACATGCATGCTTGTTACTTTGAATTTCTTCTCTCCACCATCACCATAATCATTACCTTCTGGGTCAGCACTTGTTGCGTTAATAAGTACCATGAGGGGTCCTCCAACTGCTTCATATCTTCTTATTGGATCCCGAAGTTGGACGACCATTATCAGTGCGATGTTTGCTGCTTCTCTTTGATCCTTGATCCATTCTTCAAGTGAAACTGCAGAAGCAAAAAGATCTTTTACACTACTGCCTGCTGTCTTTGTGCTGAGTGGTGACACGTCAAAAGGAGCTTCTTGCTCAGCCATGTCAGCTTGAATTTTCAATGCCTCAACGGCCATGGACTCAATCTTCTGTAGTGAGAATGCAAGAATTTCCTCTGCTGTTAGCGGGTTTTCATCCACATTCCAGAGTCCTGTTGAAATTCTCTCCCTCCTTCCTTCACTCATTGCATTTGCCATGTTTTTCAGGGCAGAAACTATACGAGCAGCGCTTGAACTCGCTCCTTCCTTGTTTCTTCCTTGTATGATGGCAGAGGCAATGCCTTCAAAAGCTGTCTGCTCTGCGGTTTTACCCATCAGTTCATCTATGGGCATTAAATTGAAAACTTGAGAGCTTAGTTCATCAAACTCCATGCTAGCCAATTTCTGAAATAATTCAAATCCACTCGAGGACTGATTCCATGGTAAAACAAAAGGTTTTGATATCTGCATTGCTAGCTTTGGAGTGTCTTTCCTAGCAACAGCATCATCTAATGGATTCATAGAAGCCAAGTAACCCCCATCTCTTGTTTGTATTACACAGCCCAACCCCTTACCAAGATCTGGAAGATACACTTTGGACTCCTCATCTGCAGCATTCTTCTGTCCTTCGAGTTTTAAAGGAGAACCTCGAAGCCGACTGGTTTTGTAGAAGTCTCCAATGATTTCTTCATCCTCAAGCATTTGAAGAAACTCCCTTGTCACAGTTTTTTCATCTGCATCTAATCTCTGTGATCCTGTTTCATCATCAATTATTAAAGCTCTATTATCTTCTCCCATCATAGACTCGAGAGCTTTTATCTGTTGTGCAATTGAATCAAGCTCGCTTAATCTTGTTAGGTTTAGGTGTAATTTATCCTTCACTATTTCCTTGACCACCTCGCTTGAAGTCGACTTTACGTCCATTGATTTTTCAGATTCTTCTTCTCCATCTTCTTCCTTCTCTTGAACTTCAACTCCTTTGTCCACAACCTCAAAATCGGGAAGATCAAAATCCTCCGCCTTTTCGTTCTCATCATCAAATTTTTGGGCAGAGGCAGACGAAGAATCCTGAACAGGGTTAGGATCATCAAGATTCAGATCATCCATTCCCTGAATGTCTACTTCTTCTCCTATCCGTGACTGTGAGGGAGTCCAAGTGTCGCTTTTGCTCGTTATCCTCGGACTAGGCATGCTGAACGATGTCTTGGATTGTTTTCGAGCAATAGACGATGCTAGAGCTTTCAACTTGCTAGTGCTGGATTTTGAGTTCTCATCTTGGGTATTATAAATCTCAATCCCTCCGTCTTTCTCCATGATTTGGAAACCCAGTTTCACTGCTAACTCTCCTCCTTTAGCCTTACCAGAAAGACTAAAGCTCGTGTCCCACTGCCGAATCCGCGTGCCCTGTTCATTTTTCTCGATGGATTCTTTAATCAACTGGGTCAAATCCACAGAGCTTCTTCCAAAATCGAGCTCTTTAGCATCAACCGCAAATAAATAAATCCAAAACGGGCGTGGCTCGAACTTAAGCTTCTGCTTTCCACTTGCCTGAGCGCAATAAACGTGGCACCTGATGAACAGAGTCTCCTCGAAATCAGCAGCTCCTTGAGCAACCCGAGACGGCATTGTTTGTACAGCTCCATCTCTGGTCTCCTTCTTCCTAACACAAACAGAGAGCCTGAGTCCATTCATGGAAGAAGGAAGGCCCTGTGCGGCGACAACTTCAACAGAAAACAAACAAGCCAGTTTGTGCATTCCAATGTGAGAAAGAGCTCTAATAGGCTTCCAGCTCCAAATTCCTTTCTTCTCAGCCGAAGAAGTTGATCTCGCATCCAACCTCTTGATTTCTGGCTTGGCATCTTCAAGCTTGGGCCTGGCGCGCCATGGGGACAAGGAGAGGCGGCGGGTACGAGGTTTGTTGATGATAGGTTTGTCAGCGGTGACGTCATCATCGGGGATTGAAGGAGCTGAAGTTCGTGGGAGATAAAGGGAAGCGGTTCTTCGGTTCGGGGCGGGCGGGGAAGAGTGTGAGGTGTAAAGGGATTGGCTGAGCGACTCCAATTCTTGGAGGAGCTGGGCATTAGAATTTCTGTTGGAAGAGTATTCAGTAGCCATGATATCGAAGAGAGAAGGAATGAGGATGATAGGGGAAGGTGGTTACATGGACGGAGGAGTAATGAAGTTGTGGAGGAAGAAGAGAAGGAGGGGTGCCATAAATGAGAAGAAGGAGGAAGTGGGTGGTATTTTGTGAGCCAGGAAATTGGATGGGAATGAAGAATGAATGTGTGGAGATAAAAGATGAATGGTGGCATTGCCATGTGCCGTGGGGAGTAAGACAAAGTTGAAAATGAGTACACTTGCTGGTCCCATTGCATTTAAGCAATGGAGAGTCCTGGTAATAACCTATCCTTATCATCTTATCTAAGCTTCTATGTGAAGAGCCGGCCGTGGGGAGCCTTTTCTAGCTCTCTCTGCGTCTCTTTCGGTTTGTTAACTGTGCCCTTGGAATTTATTTCTCGACCGACAACGCTCTAGTACAACGAAGCTTCATGCTAAAATTCAATCGCATTATCAAAAAAAAATTATGTTTGCTTTCTGTTTCATTTGGCAACCATGAAAAACGTCACTAACCCTACTTATTTTTGTCTCTGTCGTCAATTGACTTGCCTTTTCAAGATTAAAGAATTACGAATTTAACTAAAAAGAAAGGAACAATTGCTTCTCGTTTCTGAGAATAATTGAGGTTCTATTCGATCTAGCGAAATATATTAGTATTATATTACTTTGTGCATATTTTAACTGTTGAAATCAGTGTAAGTGGCTGTGTGTGTGGGGACAAATGTGATGTTTTTGTGGCATGTTGAGGGAGGGACTACTGAGCCCCAAAAAAGAACAGGTTGTTTTTCAATCAAGTATCTATCTTTAAGTTCTCTAATTCTAAGTGTGTTAGTCAATTGTTTATAGCCGTTGCTCCTCTCTCCTTTTGGCTCCTCGCGGCTCACTCTTTCTCCTCCCTGTGAAGTCTCCCATGGCTCCTTCAATGGCTTTCTCGCATCTATTTCTCTTTTTCTGCAAAACCCTAATTCTCTCGCAATGAACCACTTCTGAATTCCCCGTTTTCAAGGTCAATTAACTGTACCGCTATTCACACCATAAGTAAACAAGAAAATGTCAGACCTCGATCCATCCAAGAAGGTGGCCGATAGGTATCTCAAGCGTGAAGTCCTCGGTGAAGGTACCTATGGAGTAGTGTACAAAGCTATTGATACCCAGGTATATTGAACCGTGTTCTATTCATTCTGTTTACTTTTCTTTATTCTTCTTTCTTAATGAACTAAATTATGTGGAATTTGAGTAAACATCGATTTTTTTCCTTCCTTTGGTTGAGAAAATTTAGCAAGTGAAGAGGATTTGGAAGAGAAACATCAATCTCTTATATCGTACTAGACGGGCTTTATTTGGTGGAAAGAAATTCGATGCATTGGAAGACAGAAACCGTCTTCACAGAGAACCTGGCAATATTTCGAACACAAACTTATATATGCTTTCGGTTGTGTGTCTTCCAAAATTTGGTCTAGGCGGTTTATTTAGCTAAGGTTTAAACCGTTGTCTTGAGATTACTGCAAAATTCTACGTTGGTCACCGGGTACAAGGAAGCAGTTCTTGCTCTTTATTGTGTGTCCGTGAGATTGAAGGGGAGAGAAGCTTGAAACTTAGTTCTTTAATACTGGCTTCGCTAGTTATGGGCTGTTCTTCATATAAATTTCAATAACCAATCCGTTGTTTATGACAATTTTTCTTGTCTAGAGAAGCCTTAAACCAAGTTCTTTAATCCTGGATTATCTTGTGTTGTTCTCAAGAACTGTATTTACTGCTTGAACAGACTGGACAGACAGTCGCAATTAAGAAAATCCGGCTTGGCAAACAGAAGGAAGGGATAAATTTTACGGCCCTTAGAGAGATTAAAATACTTAAAGAGCTCAATCATCCAAATATTATTGAGTTAATTGATGCTTTCCCGCATAAAGGCAATTTGCATCTTGTCTTTGAATTCATGGAGACGGATCTTGAAGCTGTTATAAGAGACCGGAATATTTTTCTTTCACCAGCTGATATAAAATCTTACCTTCAAATGACTCTGCAAGGTCTTGCTTATTGCCACAAGAAATGGGTTTTGCATAGGTAGGGGATTTCTATGTTTTGGTCTTCACAAAGTTAATAGGTACTTTCAAGTTGTGATCTGAAAGTTTTGCGTCTTTCTTTCAGGGATATGAAACCAAACAACTTGTTGATAGGGCCTAATGGACAGCTGAAACTTGCAGATTTTGGTTTAGCTCGAATCTTTGGGAGTCCAGACCGAAGATTTACTCATCAGGTTTGTTTCTTTCCATATAATGGCATGTTGACCACTTTGAGTGTGTAAGTTCCATGATGTTAGTAGGTTTAGTTAGAGGCCATTGGCAGCGAATTTGTTTCCTTTGAAATAAAACATAGGCTGGTCTTGGATGGTTAGAGTTCCTGAACTTCATAGTTCCTGCAGATTTTTGGATGGTTAAGGTTTGCAAAATTGGAAGGAGATGTACCTTAGACTGGCTTATTCTTCACTTTGTTATATGATGATTTTGTTTAAGTTCCCTATAAAGTATAGGCTGCAATGCATTGGATTTCACTTTTAAATCTTCATGATTATAGCTTGACTTTCTATCGAAGGCCAAGTCACAATCATATGGTTTATTTCCTATTGTATGCTGCCTAGAAAATTGCGAATACCAAGTAAGGAAATAAAATCTTTGAGATTTAACATTGGAGTGATAGTATACCAAGTTCCGGTTCATCCGTTTTATATTGTGATTCTCTAGGACAATCATATATTATGGTGGCTCTGAGAAGTGTTGTGCAATAGGTGGCATCTGTAGGCAGTTTACTCACATATTTCCATGCATGAAACCTATAAAGCTTACATTTGCCTTTCACACTTTCTGTTGATGGACATAGATGCTTGAATCTCGTGCTAATTATATGAATAGGTGTTTGCTCGGTGGTATAGAGCGCCAGAGCTGTTATTTGGTACCAAGCAATATGGTTCAGGCGTAGATGTTTGGGCAGCAGCTTGTACATTTGCTGAACTACTGCTTCGTCGACCTTTTTTGCAGGTCAGCAAGATTGTTGTTGTGTCACATAAAAGCACCAAAAACAAATATGATTGTCATGGTGATTAGATTATTCCATTTTATGGCTAATAATTGGTACTCTGAAGTGGGTGGATTTTCATCTCAGCAGTTAGCCCCTTTCTTGGGCTTTTCAACATTTTAACTTTATCAACTGGTTCAAATTATGGCTAGAATAACCCTTCTAAGCTTTTTACTGAACTGAGGTCAGCTTAGAATTTGTTAACTATGGTGTTTATGGACCTTATTGAGTATTATTTTCACTTTCGTCTTATTCTTTCTCTAATGTGTGTTATACGGTTTTGTGTGCATGCCTTTTTTAAGGCCCCCCCCCCCCAAAAAAAAAAAAAAATAATAATAATCTGAGCATGTAGATGTAATCAATTGATGGTATTTTTTTGTAATAATTTGCTTCTTGACATAAGCACAGTTCTTCTGATTTTTTATTTGTTTGTTGTTAACATTTGCTAGGGCTCAAGTGACATTGATCAATTGGGTAAGATTTTTGCAGCATTTGGGACGCCAACTCCTTCTCAGTGGTCGGATATGGTATACCTTCCCGACTATGTTGAATACCAAAATGTTCCTTCCCCTCCTTTTCGTTCTTTATTTCCACTGGCAAGTGATGATGCTTTAGATCTGTTGTCAAAGATGTTTACCTATGATCCAAAAGCTAGAATTTCTGCTGCGCAGGCATTAGAGCACAGGTATGTGCCTTTAGTACTTAATAAGAAGAAATCAATGACTTCCTTTATTCCTAATCTTGTCTTTTCTCTTTTTCTTTAGGTACTTTTCCTCAGCACCTCTGCCCACAGAACCAAGCAAACTTCCTAGACCTGCCCCTAAAAAGGAATCTAGGGCTTCTGATTTCAATCCAAATGAGGGTCCAACTGTACTATCACCCCCAAGAAAGTCTCGGAGGGTGATGCCAGGACGTGATGGGTTTGAAGAAAATTCATTGCGAGGAGACAATGTTGGTAATTTCAGGCAGACTACTGGTGATAATACAGGCAAGAATGAGCCAGCACCAATGTCAATAGATTTTTCTATCTTTGGATTAAAACCTCCAAATAGACCTACAATTAACAGGTGAATTAATATAGATCATTCAATAATTTTAATATTGTATCAAGATTTGCCAGATTCTAATCACATAGTGCTTTGAAAGTAACAGTAACTGTATGCAGCAGTTTGCGTTGATTTTGATTCCATCCTTTTGACACAGTCAATAAAATTACAAAATGTCTGGTGATTGTTTCTTTTAATTTCTACTTTGTATTTGATGTTAGCTAACTTTTGTTCCGTCGTTTGGATCCACAGTGCTGACAGATCACATTTGAAGAGAAAGTTAGATCTAGAATTCCAGCAGCCAGAATGAATACTCTTTGACTTTTTTTTGGTCATCAAATACTCTTTGACTTGGTGGAGCTGTTTATGCGAGGGACAAAACTTTGGAATTGTAGTGAATACTTTAACGCTTAAAAGGTGTCCCGCAGTGTTGCCGAGCAGAGGTACCATGGATTTGTAGATGTTCAAAGGAAGATGTAGCAGTGGCCGAATATCAACTTCGTACTTGATTGCAATCCTGACACCTAAAATTGATGTTACAGAAAAAATTAAAAGTTATATAGTTGTTCACTTTGGCTCATTTGTTTTGTTCTTTTTTTTTTTAAACCGAACACTCTGGCTCGGTTCTTCAATTTTTTGTTAACGTTTCAGAGAACTTGTATTTTATGATGGCGGGAGGGCATTTTATCGAGCCCTTGCTCTGTCTTCGTTTTGGGGAACTGAATTTGTTATTGAACAGTGTACCCTTTGTTTGCGCCAGCATCTAAATTCTCCTGCAATCCAGTGGATCTTTCAGCTCCTCAGGATGCTATGCAGATCTTACTGGTGGTAACACCTACAAAGAAATTGAATAATCTGAGTTGGGTGCGAGGAACTATTCCGCAACTACCGGTAGATAAGAAGCGACGCTTCTCAGACAGATCATTCATATAAGAATAAGGTGAACAAAACAACAAAATACTCCATAATAGAACTCAGCAGGCAAAGAAAGCTTCAAGAAGAGAGAGATGTGCTTGAAGACTCGAGTAGGTGTAACCCACACCTTGACTTGAGGCACCTTATAGAGGCACTACGGCACTTTATAAATTGTCAGCTTTAAAGCATTAAGAGGCCATAAAATCCTTTGAATGAGTCAGTTTCATAGAGACCAACGTGCAGTCTTCGAGGCTTTAAAAGGTTATAAATAAAACCGTTTGATATGATAGGAATTATAAGAGTTTGAAAGCCATCAATGCATTAAGGGTGATCACCTCTTTCTAATTTCAAAAGCTTGCAACGTCCAGACCTTATAAAAATCTCATGCATAAATTGCATTCAAACAACTTGATAATTCCGTTTATGAAATCCAAAGCTGCAACATATTTTTTGTCCAGATTTTTGCAAATGATACTATCAAAAAGACATTTTCCTTTAAACCATATGTCCCTAAAATAAATCTCAATTTTTGCAAAATGTCTTTGATAAAAGGTGTCCAATCACTTATTACTTGGACACCACAAATCAAGTAAAGTGAGACTTGGGGTTGCATTTAGTAGTGCAATGGTTTCCATGTCAGCTCCTAGAGCTGGCCTTCCCCATGTATGCGGGTTCGATCTTGATCCCGATCCCGCCCCCCCTTTCCCCTTCCCTTTCCCCTCACATGTATCAAAAAAAAAAAAAAGTAAAGTGAGACTTGTTTCTTGCAACACACCCACTTATTATTTCCAACATTCTCTTTCGTGTTTCAGAAAGGTTTTCGTCAGCTTACACTACATCTGTTTAATTTGAATACATAATGCTTAAATTTTAGCTGCTTTCCCACAATTTATGGTGTGACATGTCCACTTCATTGAAGCTAAAAGCGAGCAACATCATCCTTATAAATATCGTTCAGGGCATCAGATTATCTGAGGCCCAACATATTCAATTCCACGTGTACTTTTTGTGGCATGTTTATGCCAATAGAAGATGAAGAGGTTTTGCCTCCATAAAGTTTGAACGTATGTAAAGACCATCAAACTTCATGAGACTATGCCCTCTATGATCGTTGAATCGTACACTCTATCTTTAGCTCTCTCTACCTGAAAGAGTTGGGCAAAAACAAAACTAAGCACATGGCCAAGAAAAGAAACAGATGAAACAACATGATCAGAGTCGACCTCTTGTTCCCAATCAGTACGAATAGTGATTATCAATAAGGACAACACTTGAACGAGGAGTGCACATATGATCCCCACCCAAAGTCCCTGTACATATTGTAGTTGCAGGCAGATAATAAGATATCAGACCAAATGACAAACCATAATATGCTGCCAAAGAAGGGACTTCACCTTGCCACCAATGTGCAAGACAAAAGCAAGTATGACAGCCGATGGAATCCCAACCAGATAGTATGACCCCAGATTCACAAAAGCTCCAATTTTCTGCCACCCACATCCTCTTGCCGTGCCTACATTATAGTTACAGAATTCATATTATTGCTTGTTCAAATTTTAGAATAAATAACTCTCACCCAAACTCATAATACAATGGAACAAGAGGAACCTGAAAGAACACATTGGAGTCCATCCAGAAAGTGGGATATAGCAAGAATTGGGATCATGGTTGCTACATATTTCACTACTTCTATTTCGCTGCTATAAGCTTTTCCCCAAATATTGCGTATTAGTATCAACACCGTTCCAACTACGATGCCCTCAGTAATGGCCATTACTAGCACAACACACACTGCTAATCGAGCAGTACGCGGATGACCAGCTCCTAGTTCATTTGAGACACGAGTGCTGCAGATAATAACAACATATAATATTTAATAGATGTAGGTACTACCTTACCTTATAATTTTGAAACTTTATAGGCACTGCTCACCTTACAGCTCCACTGAGTCCAAAAGGAATCATCCATACAACTGATGCCGTGTTAAGACTGATAAGATCGTAATTAGGTTGATCAAATCGTTAATATAATAATTAATATAAAGTAAGCATAAGAATTGTGAAGATTACTCAATTTCGAGATAAAACTAACCAGATAGAGAGCACTGATGTTTGCAACTTAGGATTTGGAAGCAAACCAGATAAGAGAACCATCATTTCAAATGACCACATTTCCAAGCTGCACATGAGGCAACAGAACATTAAAATCTCAAACAAAAGGTTAAAGGAGAGTCTTTGAACAATGCTTGAAAGCACGAAATCGTAAGAAAATTAAGTTACCAAACCATAACAGCAGAAGGAATGGCAAGTCTTAGAAAAGTGGGAATGCCATGCAGAGCCTCTTTTAAAAAGCCCGGCCAAGTTTTAGCACATGAAGGAGAAAACTTCACGTACAATGACAGGATCAAAACATTAACCCAGTAAGATATAGCATTAGCCAAGGCAGCTCCCCTGCTCCCTAGTCCAGATTTGAACACCATAATGTAACATGTAAGAATATGTAGCAAAGTAGTAACTCCAGAACTGAACATCATCGGAAATACAATATTTTGGGTCTGTAAGAATCTGTTGAGGCATTGCAAAAGGCCATGAGCAAAAAGGCATGGAATCAAGAATTGAGCATATTGTCCTGCTTCTGCAGATATCTCAGGATCTTGGCCTAAGAGAATCAGAATGGATCCTGTTTTCGCCCAAACAATGGCTATGGGAATGCTAACAGTCATAAGAACTAGCATGGCTCTCTGCATGTGTATCCCTAACATGTGATGCTGCTTTGCTCCATATGATTGCCCACATAAGGTATCCAATGCACTAGACATTCCTACCTATTTCAACCACGAAAGATAAACATGCAGAGATAAAGATATCTGTATTTGGCATCGGAATTTGTCATAATTCCAACAAAAGTCTTTAGCTTGGACTGATAATCATCACTGCTATTTTGTATATCAATCGGCAACTTTGTTCAAAGCCTTAAAGATAAAGCATTCGGAGAAGTTTTTGAGTTTAGTTATATACTATGTCTAGTTGACCAAAATGTGTAGCTATCCTTGTCAACATCAATGTAAAAAATTCTTAGTCGTTAGGAGGCTTTAAATTAAATTATGTAAACAAAATCGAAGCTAGGAGTGATTCAACTCACCAATAAGCTGAAACCAGTTACTGATGCAAAAGATGTTGCCATAGAAGCACCTGAGAGTGCCAGCCCGCCTTGATGCCCAACGAACATGACAGATATAACTTGCAAGCAATAATTTAGTAGATTTACAAACATCAATGGTCCTGCTAGCCATAATTGCTTCCTCACTTCTTCAAAAACCTGACTTTTTTCTGCTCTCTTTTGCTTGTTTCGCTCTATGTCAACTTTGAACAATCCGTCTTCCCCTGAGATTTCATGAATCAAAGGAGAACTTAGAGTTGTCATTTGGTTCTCACTCTCCATTGCTTTGATTAGCAAGAGAGAAAGAGAGAGGAGACCGACGAGATATCAAATACGTTGCTCCTTGGTATTCTCATAATGTGGTTAAAAATCCATAAACGTGGTACGCAAGTGACTCGCGGCAAGTCGCTGATGACATTTAATGCTATTAAATGTTTACCAGCCTTTCTTTCTACGATTTTTTGTTTACCAGCCGACTATGCGAACTTGTCTGCCACTTGTGCTACCTTTGTTTGTGGCCAAAGTGTTAGATTTATATTTAATTGAGACTTCAAATTTGTCAGTTGGTTATGCGCTTTTCTTAAAAAGTTCAGTATCATTTGTCATTAAGGGTGATAGAAGTTTATTTGCTTGCTTTTTCTAAACTTGGGGTGTGTGTGGTAAACAATGTTTTGATATTTCATTCGTCAGTTGGTTATGCATCGCTTAGATTCCTGATTAATGCACCAATATCATATTACAAAACGACAAAGCAATCATACAAGAATATTTATTATTCTAATTTCTGCAAAGCTTCTCATTTTTTTCGCAGATTTGGAAGCTATGCCGAGAGAACAAGTCAGAAGCTTTTGTGAAGATCTGTGAGGCAGAAGTGCAAACAAAACTGAAGAATGTGAAGGAAAGTGAAGAAGTAGAAACATCAATGAAATCATCATGAATTTTAGGTTTGTGTTTCTTTGCTTCTTTCTACAAAGCTTCTCTCTGAATTTTCTTGATCAATTAATTTTTTTTTATACTGTGCCTTTTCATTGGTATGTTTTGGTAGTCTGTCAGCAATATATGGAGCAATAGAAGTCACAAAAGATTTGTTCCATTAAATCCTTAGATCATGGGATGTTTTAGTTTCCTATGGAGAAATATATTGATTTTGATGCAGTAGGTATTAAAATTATTTGATGTGATATTGATATTACTGCAGATTAAGACATTTATTTCATAAAGGGGTAGGTAGATTTGTAGAGGCAGGAGGTAGAGAAGATTTTTTTCATTAAATCTCTAGATTATAGGCTGTATTCAGAAGTTTATTATAGAGGAGTCTCATGGCTGTCATGGAGTAGCACTGCAAGTTATTTTCCCAGTATTTGGTGAAGGGTCACTATTTGTCAGAAGGATGAACATTTAAGTTGGTTTAATAGCTTTCAGTTACTTAATTGGTACCCTCTTACATTGCAACGCCTTTTTATATTTGATATTAGACTATCAATTTAAGAGTCTTCAAATGATTAAAGCATTGAGTCTTGATTTATTAAGTAATTGGGGTTTTTTTTAAAGAAAAAATTCAGTTGTTGGGGACAAGAGCCCTAGTGACAATGATCCTTCTATAGTATTTAATACTTATGTTTTTACTAAATGAATTTAAGTTCTTTATTTGAGTTGGTGTAAATTATGAGGAGCGTGTTAAGAAATGTTAAATAAGTTATTAGAGTTGCAAGTTTAAACATTTATGTTACATCATTTAAGTAACAACATTTTAGAATGATAGTTATTACATTTTTCTTATACAATAACAGGGTCATGTCATATATTGACCAAAACATTCATCAAATCATTAATGTCCAACAATTGAATTTCATTACTATACAGAATCGGGGGCATGTCAAATGTCCTATGCAAAATCATTGTCTGATGCAATGTCCATTGGCATCACAAATTTATAGCAACACATGATTCAAGCTTAGTTGAATATTGTAGAGTGACTTAATTAAGAATAAGAAAGCCTCTTGCACATTAAGCACATAATAGGGGGCCTAAGCTTGGTATGTAAAAAATAGTGCTTTATCACACTTTTCATGCTTGTGTTTATGTTTAAATTAAATAAAAAACAAATAATGTGGTGGCTAAAAGTTTTCATGGAGATGAAAAATGTGCTAGTTGATTATTGTCCTCTTCATGCTGTTCCATTACACATAAGCAGTGCTTGCTATTTTGATATAAGGTGATAACTAACTGAATTATTTCAGTGTACCTGAGCTTGCAATAAATTGCTGTGTCAATCTCTTGCATCACTTACTAATTCTTTTAATTATATAGGAAGAAAGAGCCTCAGCTATATCACCACCAAGGAAAATGGTTGAGTCATTGAAGTTTCTTCCTTCCCAGGCTCATGTTTACCGATGTGTTATTTTCAAATTCTCTAGATTTTCAATTGTCATTTGTTATATCCTTACAAACATTATCAATGTTTCCTAGATTACTAGACTTGTGTTTTTGAAGCGAATGAGCCAATTCAATTTTATACTATCTTCCAAAGCTTGATTGTTTCTAAGGTTGATCATGCTTACATAGATAGTTCTTCCTGTTTTCTCATACTTAACCCAGGATACAGTGTCCGTTGTGATTGCCAATTCTTTCTCTTGACATTACCAATTACCAAGGCTTCATATCCTGCAAATCCTTGTGAGTAGGTATTTTTGAATGGTATACTTCACCATTACTTCAATGCATGTCATTCAAGGTGTTCTAATCAAGATTTCTTTGATCTTTTTAAATTCTAGGACAAGCTATATGCACAATGTAACGTAGTGTAACTTTTGAGGATGATGCCTTTTTTAAGTAGGTGAGCCATACGTAACCTTACTTTAGTAGGTATGTACAGTTACCGATAAGGATTTTTTTACATATAGAGTCAGATTATATTTTGGTAAAAAATCTATTCTAATCACTACTGCATTTTTTATTTGCCCAATAGGATAGTGTGATTGACAGCAAGTGTAGGCTTATCATGGACTAAGTTCATCTATACAAGTCAGCTTATTGGATTGTTCCCTCAACATTGAAAAATGTGGAGGACTATGGATCGTGTGTTGAGGAGGTGGAATAGCTATCATCATTTTCTTTAATCATTGAACACTTCCGAAGAACTCATTAGCTCAGGTGTATGCCATTTGTTTGCTCTTCATGGACCAAGAGGTCAGTTCCTTTCTTCAAACATCCTTAATATCTTTCCTACTTTTTCTGAAAATAAGAGTTTCCATTGTTTGAAATCTTTCTCACTATTGAGCTGAGCTAAGGGTTTTTTTCAAGAGTTGTGATATATAGCTTTCATACATTATTGGTAAGTTGTTACAAGTCATAAAGTTGGAGGTCAAATGTTGGGTTGGTGTTCAATGATGCCTACTTAGGGATACGGAGATTGAAATGAAATGTCAATAGTCTAGAATGACTTAAGATGACATTTCTAGATTGACAGTATTCTACAAATGAAATGATCTCCCTTTGCTGGTATGAAGTTCTTTGTAGGACATTTTATGATTTCATGTTTCAATTGTTTGCTTATGGGAAGAGATTGTTAATTTTTTTCTACCCTTTGGGGCTAGTGGGTTGTTTCTAGAGAGAGAGAGAGAGAGAGATTTTTCTAGCTTTCATATGGAAAGATAACATTCTCATTCCACAAATTGATCTTTACTCCGGTGACCTCTATTTGGTCTTTCGTTTGTCTGACAATGTGTTTGTTCTCAAGTGTACATCCTTTTTAAAACTCCTGTGATCTTCCTTTTGCAGGTGAAGCGTCTTTGAGAACAAATTTCCACTGCTTATGTCCTCAAGTTTTCCCTCTCTTTAAGTGCATTTGTTTTTTAATCTTACAAAGCAAAATAATAATAATGGGGGGTTGAGGCTAAGTAGAATAGCTAAAATGGATTATTCTTATAAGTATTTCTGTTAAACATGACTTGTAGCAATTCTGTATTGTTTTAAATAATACTCTCACTTATTTAAGCCTACAATTAAAATTCAGAATTTTCATTCTTAGTCTTCACTATAAGTTGTACCATCTGATGCTAATTATTTAGGAAATTGTTTTTTTTCCCCTAATGTGTTGCTTGCTGCTTCCATCTCCATTAAATGGTTTTCACCTTGACTGATTGGTATTTTTGCTGGTACAAAAGATAAACACGAGGTTTCAACTCAAAGGGTCATTTATTCTTATACTCTTGCCTATTTTTGCATTAGACAATGATTTCTTAATTTATCTATATTCGTGCTCATATCTTCTGCAAGTCTGGACAGTAATGCATATGGTGTTAAGGAGATTCAAAAAGAAATCTTATTGTTCTTTTGTGGATGGATTCTTTGTTGCTTTAATTTTTGTTTTGTTTCCAAGTCACTGTTTTTTAGCTGTGGGCAAGTAGGTTAGCCTCCCTTAATGAGAGCTTGGTTGGCATCAAAGTAGGTGACTTCGGTAAGCTGAATAAACTATTTGTATCTAATGTTCCTATTTGGTTGTTCGTCAAGTCATGATCATGTTATAAATGAATTGTTCCCTAGCCATGTTAAGGAAGGACTTATTCTTGGCCAGTTATGTGGGAACCGATTTACAATCACATTGCGGTATGTTTTATGAGTTTGCACTTTCTTTTTAAAAATAATTTGATTTTGTGGAGCATAATTTTATGGAAATTCAGATGAGTTTGGCACGGATCAGTTTTTCATTGGTATACTAATCCAATTATATGTTTAATATTATAGATAACGAATACAATTTAATGATGAAGACAGATTTGGGCTAGATGACATTCCTATCTCTCAGATGATGACATCAGCAACATATATAAAGGGAACAAGAAGAATGGAGGAAAGTGAAGTGTAGCTGAGAATGAGAGAAGTATTCGCTTGCTTTCATTGTCTCCCTAGCCAAGAATTTTTCAAATTGTGTCAAAGTAATAGATCAAGAGAAATTCGACTTCATGTTAATGTGTTATAATCTGGGTCTTTTACATTTTATGTTTAGTTATGACTTTATTTTTGGTTGGACCCTAGTGGCTATTAGAATTATCCAGACTGGTACTTTTGTTATGAACTCAAGTAGCACTACACTTTAGAACATGAAAAGAGTAGAAGGACTAATGTGGCTGCGGTCCATGTGATTTTGGTTTGTGAAACAACTTATATTTTGTGTTGTAGATTTGAAATCCAATTATTTAGTTTATGTTTCTATGTTTTATTCAATTCCTTAATAATTTGGATGAGTGGAAGGTTTGAATGTACTTTAATGTTATAGAATTGTTGCAACCGCGCATCGTGCGGGGATTTTTTTTTTTGGGCGTTTTCTTATAATGTGGTTAAAAATCCATAAACGTGGTACGCAAGTGACTCGTGGCAAGTCGCTGATAACATTTAATGCTATTAATATTTTTTTCTCCTCTTATAAAAAAAGAGGAGAGAGAAAGATGAGAAGGAAATATTAAATGTGGATTATTGGATCTTGATCAAATGGTCTTAAAGGGGGTAAATGATGAAAATGAACAATAAAAGAAAAGGATACAAGCCAAGACCACGCGTCTGATTCAAAGAAAAATGACGCACTTCTGTGTGGAAATATCAAAGGTCGAGACACAAAATGCAATGTTTGTTTCTGAGGTGACAAAGACGATAAAAATAGTAAATGAGACTTTTTATATATTATTTATATTAAAATAAAATTTGGGTTTTTAAATTTTGTTGTGAATATAATTAACACTTCTGGTTCTGAATATAGTTTTTTCTGTTGTGAATTGCCAGATTTTAAATTTTGTTGTGAATCTAGCTTTTTTTTTTTTTGGTGAATGACCTCTATACGTTTAGGGACTTGAGTTTGAAATAAAATCCAGGTGTTTAAATTTTGTTGTGAATATATCATTTCCTATTTGAATAGAACTTTTTCTGTTGTGAATGACCATATTTTTAAATTTTGTTGTAAATATAGCATTTTTTGTTGTTCATACAAATAATATTAAAAAAGTTCCTAAAAGTCCCTAGGAACTTTTTTGATATGCAGATTTCTGTAGGGACTTCTTTATTATTTTTTATGGTCCTTCGGAGCTGACTGTCATTTTCGATTCGCATCATCAATCTAGTTCATGAACCAGTAAATATTTTTTTAAAATATGTTTTTTAATAAAATAATTATTTTTTTAAAAAAATATTAGTTAAGAGATCATTTTTATTTTAGATTCTCTATCCATTAGAATATTTTTTTTATGAAAAATAAAAAGAAAAAAATCAAATATTTTTTATGTTGAAAGTTGATATCAAACTGCATCTTATATTTTTTTTAAAATATTTTTTTCTTTTGAAAATTTTTAAACAATTTTAAATTTATTGTGTTAGCATTTTCTATTAATGAAAGTAACGTTATTAACGTCGAGACTGAACTTGAAGTAAACTTAATGAATCAAAAATATACTTTAACCAATAAAAAAGGTCAAAAGCTAATATTTGGCTGAGTATAAGTTATTTTTGTTACTACTTCAGGTCTTTAATTTAAGAGTTACTTGACTAATTTAGGTAAAGTAAAAAAATTAGTTATATTAGCTATTTATAATAAATGTTGGTTTCTTTTCCTTAAATGTCATATTTCATTATTATTACCCTAGGATAGAAATCCTTAATATATGTTGTTAATAGGATATTTTAGAGGAAAAACTATAAATTTGGGATACAAAGTGAAGGTGTTTTGTTTAAAACTAAATCCAAACCTTAAGTAACTTTTATATTAAGGACCAGTATAATTTATGAGGAAATTCCAAAAGAAAAACAATAGGTCCAGATCCAAGATGAAATACTTGATTTTATTCCACTAATTGAAAGTGTAACATAGAAAAAAGAGGGCTTGGCAGTTTTTTTTTTTTTGGTCATGGGTAAAGATAGTCCTTTTAAGTCATTATCAACGTTAGATTAGATCCATCCCTACACCGGGTCATTCTTGTTAGAGAATTTCAGGCCAAATCCAACCCTAATGCATGGTCCTGTAAACCAAGCCTTCTCATTTTCTCCTTGTAACTCTTGCGAGCTTTTGTATATTTTTTAGAGTGTGATTTCAAAGTGGTAACTTTCTGTTTGCATAGGAAACGTTGTTCTAGGTGGCGTTTATCCAAAATAAATATGAAATGAAATAAATAAAGTCTAGTCAGTGTTGTTCACCAGTTGATCAACAAACACATCATTAGATGTCATTAAGGAATCATGATCAAAGATAGTGGTGATTAAAACATAAATCTAATTCAAGCTGCGAATGGGGTCTTGCTTCAGTAACTCCAAATCCAGCCGACTAATCTAGACCCTGTAATGTGTTCTCTTCAATGCATGAGCAGGCCTTGTCCTTTAAAAGCCTGCTTAGCTTGATCCGATCCCTAGACCGTAATAACTAACTTAAATCTATTAATGGATGGATAATTCACTTTGGTTTACAAGTTCAGGTGCTGCTAGCAGATCCTATATTATACCTCAGTTAGAAAACTAGGCAGCAAGATTAAATGCACTGAAAACCTCACTCTCGGAGGCACCGTATTGATGAGTATATATAGAAAGAATAAACCAATAATGGGATTGTTACATGTAGCACTAATGACAGGTGCCTATAACAGAATTGCACAGCGAGAATATTACTGAATCCTGTTCTAGACTATTCTCTAATACAACAAATACATCTATTATTTAATTACTCTTAACATTCCCCCTCAAGCGGGAAGGGGTGTAAACCATTCCAAGCTTGTGTCTAAACTCAGAAAATTGAGGATGAGCAAGAGCCTTGGTAAAGCCATCGGCAATTTGTTGATTAGATGGAATATACCGAATGTCTAACTGACCAGCTAACACTTTGTCACGCACAAAATGAACATCAATCTCTATATGTTTAGACTAGGCATGTTGAACAGGGTTGGATGCTAAAGCTTGAGCATTGAGGTTGTCACACCAAATCAAAGGTGGCTTCCTACACTTGAAACCCAACTTAGATAGCAAGGAACATAACCACACAATCTCAGAAGAAGTGTTAGACAAGGAACGATATTCAGATTCGGCACTGGAGCGTGATACTACACGTTGCTTGCGTGAGGACCAAGAGACTAAGGTATCTCTTAAGAACACACCAATACCAGACATGGATTTACGGTCATCAATGCACGTTGCCCAATCAGCATTTGAAAAACCAGTGAGATGCAAACTAGGAGAGGGTCTGAGATGTAAGCTATACTGAAAGGTTCCTTTAAGATATCTAAGAATCCTTTTAACAGCCTTAAAGTGAACATCAGTGGGTCTGGACAAAAATTGACTTAATTTATTCACTAGGAAGGCTATGTCAGGCCTGGTGGTAGTGAGATATTGGAGTGCTCCTATAACCTGATGGTAGACAGTGGGATTAGGCAGAGGATCCCTGTCATGAATGGAAAAAGATCTACCAGTAACCATAGGTGTGGGAACTGGTGCAGCATCTAGCATACCGTACTTACGAAGGAGATCTAAAACATATTTTCCTTGATTTAAGTAGAGACCAGAAGAATCACGGAACACTTCAATGCCCAAGAAATAGTGAAGATCACCAAGATTTTTCAGGGAAAACAGAGAGTTCAGCTTGTCAACAAAGGAATCCAGATATACCTTACTGTTTCCAGTGATGATAATATCGTCTACATAAACTAGAACATAGACAAGCAATTTATTTTGTCGAAGCACAAATAAGGAACTATCACTCTTTGTGTTTCGAAATCCCCATTTAATTAAAGTGAGGCGTAAGTGATCATACCAGGCACGTGGTGCTTGCTTCAGTCTGTATAAGGCTTTATCGAGCTTACATATATGATTAGGCCGAGACTGATCTACGAACCCCTCTGGTTGGCGCATGAAGACGTCTTCCTGAAGAGTCCCATTTAAAAAGCCGTTGTTTATGTCCAGCTGCCTGATTCCCCAATGAAAGGTTGTCGTCACAGTGAAGACTGTCCGAATCGTCGTCGCCTTCATTACAGGACTAAACGTCTCATGGTAATCAACACCAGAATCCTGTTGGAAACCCTTCGCCATGAGTTTGGCCTTGTGCTTCTGAAGAGAGCCGTTGGGATGAAATTTGTTTTTAAACACCCATTTGCAGTCAATGATCTTGCGAGAACCATCATTGGGAACAAGATGCCAAGTTCGATTGCGCTGCAGGGCTTGAAATTCATCGCTCATGGCAGAATGCCAGTTGGGAGAAAGAAGAGCTTGCCTGACCGATGAGGGTTCAGTAATGTGCGTGAGAGACTGTGGATCTTCAGACTTAAGGAGCCCAACAAATGGATATTTGGGCTTGGAAATACCACTCTTGGCCCGCATGGTCATATGATGAGTGTTTTGCACCGATGATGGACCTGGATTGACCGGCATGTTTGAAATACTCAGGCCATTGGGCTCGGAGGGCATGGTTGGAACACTCAGGCCATCAGACTCAGATGATGATACAGAGGAAGCAGACGCGTGAGTCAAACCGGCAAGAGGCGAAGCACCATTGGCACATAAATCAGTTGTTGAAGCCTGAGACATATTAGACAAGGAAGAAGCATTGGAATTAATCATCAGAGGAGTGATAGCCATTGGAACTTCAGTACTGGTATCCATTCGTCCTCGTTTCTGAAGAAAACCAGTAGTGAAGGGAAACACAGATGGATCAAAAGTAACATGCCGAGAGGTATAGACTCGACTAGTCAGACTGAGGCATTTAAACCCTTTTTGCTGGGACGCATAACCAATGAAGACACACTGTTGAGTATGGAAGGAGAATTTGTGTTGATTATATGGTTTTAAACAAGGATAACAGGCGCACCCAAACGGATATAGAGACTTGTAATTCGGTTCTGTATTGTATAAGCGAGACAATGGTGTCATATTGTTAATGACTGGCGTGGGCATTCGATTGATAAAAAAAGTGGCGGGTTGAAAAGCTTCAACCCAATAATGAAGAGGCATTTGACCCTGTGCCAAAAGTGTTAACCCTGTTTCAACGATATGACGGTGCTTCCTCTCAGCCTGGCCATTCTGTTGAGAGGTGTATGGACAAGTATACCTTATTTGAATACCAAGAGAATGAGCAACAGAGGCAATCGGTTTGTATTCAGTGCCCATATCACACTGGATTGCCTTGATTTTAGTATGAAATTGATTTTCAACTAATACTTGAAAGTGATTAAAGGCAGCAATGGCTTCACTTTTATGTTTCAGAGGATACAACTAGGTAAACCGACTAAAATCATCGAGAAAATGAATATAAAAGCGATGGCCAGATGAAGATAAAACAGGGGATGGTCCCCACAAGTCGGTGTGGATTAAATTAAGTGGAGCTGAAGCATGAGAGCGAGAGGAAGTAAATGGTTGCAACTTCGATTTACCATATTGAAAAGCTTGACAAAAAACCATATCATTTCGTTTAAAGTTGACATTACATTTATTCAAAACAAGACTTTCTCCCCGTGCGTTGCATGGATAAGTTTATTTGTACATTGTTGAAATTAACCAACATTTGTTACTATGTGTCTATTTAACAAATTCAAAACAACATCATATTATATCTAATGAAGGTTTTGAAAAACCTCTCGATAAACAACGTTTGTTGTAGTACAATTGGATTTGTTGAATTCATCCAAAATAAATAATCTCAATCCATTAAAAGACTTAACCCTAGACAGAGCAACATATAGTTGCAATGTGAAAAAGACTGGACTGGGAAGGTAAACACCTACATTAGACATTGATTGATCTTGGCTTTTGTTTATCATCATTGCAAACAATATTATGATGGGAAATTACCTACTTGTCATATTAAAAGGCAGTTTAGATTCAAATGGATTTATATTTATTCTTTGTATCAAAATCTCTTCCCCAACACTTATGTCATTCAAAGCCTTAGCCCTTATGACATTTTTGCCAAGTTTTGTCACTTGTACCCTTGTACCATTGCACACGCTGTTGCTTAATCAATATTCCTTATTAACATCACCGACACACCTACTTTCAAGACCAATTTATGATGAGGTATCCCTGAGCATTTATTTGCATTTAGAAATTGTGTCATACAAATCCTATAAACTTTCGTTTGCCTTATCTGTACGACTTATAGAGTCATAACTAAAATACTCAACGGGATCACCTGGCAACAAAGAACAAATGAATTCATTCAATTTGTCGACATTCTCAGATATAGGAGTAAGAATGGTCCTATTATTGAGGTAATCTAGGTCGACAATACGTTCTACTAAATTTGGGTAGGTAGATTCAACAATGCATCTAATTGGATCACAATCATTATGTAGCAACAACTCTGATGGAATCAATATGTCTATAATACCATAATGTGGTAATCCAATTTCTTCGTCTCCTACTTGTAGCAACCATTTTGAAAAGATTTTGATCTTATCTTGTTCAACTGGATTGCATGAAGACTGTAGCCTCATATTCTTTGTTAGACAAAGTAATCTACATTCATTCCAAAGATGAGAAGAATTTATAACTGCATCTACAATTTCAGCTCGAGTGCTTTTAGGTATAACAGGAAGGATTTGCTTGAAATCACCACCCATAACAACACATTTACCCCAAAAACAGAATTTCACTTCATTAAATCCCTCAACGTTCAATCAAAAGCTTCAATAAAATGTCTCTTAACTATTGGTGCTTCATCCCAAATAATGAGATCAGTTGCTTTCGTTAAGTTTGCAGCCGGTGAATTATGAGTATTGAACATATTGAATCTTCATTAACATCAATAGGAATACAAAACCTTGAATGTGCAGTTCTACCTAATGGTAGTAGAGTTGCTGCTATACCACTGGATGCTACGTTAAGGATGATTCCACCTTTTGCCCTTACGGAAGCAATCAATGCATTCCATATGAACGTTTTGCCTGTACCATCAAAACCATGAACAAAGAAGAAACCCCCTATTTTTGAAGAGACTGCACTCATGATCTCACCAAATACTTGCTTCTGTTCATCAGTCATTAATCTCTTCATTCTTTCAGAGTCTTGCCTGTCCTTCTCTTTATTGTAATTCAACTCTTGCAAAATAAGCTGGCTCAACGTATCAATTATGTTGTCTTTTTCTGGTCTAGGCATCGATGGATAGTCATGCAAGCTCCTCCTATTTCTTAGCAAAAGTTGTTCAATTTGATATAGCCTAGTAGATTCCTTATGGAAATTTGTAATATGCGATTCTGCATAAAAAAACATAACATAAGTGCCTTAAGAATATTAACATTTAACAACCTTTATTAATTAAGCAAATGATATAACTTAATATTTCAATACATGAGTGGTTTGCATGTGGTTCATACAAATATATATATAATCAGCTCCTTTTTTTTTTCTTTTTTCTTTTTAATTATATGTGGTTTGCTTGTGTACGATAGAAAAATAAAAGTATACAGTCATGCAAAGTATGGCGTAAAAGAAACACAATCAAATTAGATTTATTAATCATAATATCTCTACATCTTGAGAGAGAGGGGTTTGATATATATAACATGACATACAACCTTGTGTGTTGCACGGAATTATATTTTCTATGCTGGCCTTAAACAATGCAACGTCATTTTGAATTCATTCATTTTATGTTGAGTTTTGAAATATCTATCTAACAGTACATTGGTTATATAATTTGTATGTTTAAATATTTATTTTATCAAATAATAATACTAAATAAAAATTTTATATCCATAAAATGAATATGGAATATAGATTGAGATTTATATCTTTTCTTATTTTTATAAAAGACCTACAAAATCTCCCAAAAAAAGTCCACTATTGACCTTTACTATATTAATTCATTTTAATCAAGTTTAATCTCAAATCTCAATTCATTCTCATACTAATATGATGTTGGGATTCGTACACGCAGCGGATTAAAATTTCTTACGAATCCTTCCGAAGGATCACTCAACGACGTTTAAATCAAGGTTTGGGAACCCGAATCATACCTTATAATGAACACGTCCGCGTCACGTTTTCTTTGATCAGGTGGGCTACCTTCTCGATCAACACGTTCGCGTCTCGTTCTCTTTGATCAGGTGGGCTACCTTCTCGATCAGCAGAAGTCGACTCTAGGATCGGCTTCCTCTACTGGTATCCACACGAACAACCACCGAACACGGTTGCGGCAGCGTGCTAGCGCTTCTTGTACGTCTCTCTCAATTTGCTCTAGGGTTTCTCGCGGCTTTCTAATACGCTTGACTGAAAGTCCCGTCAGTTTTTCTAAACCCGATAGGCGTATTATATAACCAAAATTAATCCTTATTAATTTTTGGAAATTCAGATTTTTGAATCTGGTCAATATATCAATCACATCTATCTCATAAATGTAATCAAATATATTAAAAGCCAGATTTGAAATCCGAATCTTGAATTTAGATCAAATCTAAATTTAAAGCCTTTTGATTTAATTTATCATCATAAATTAAATCCGAGATATGATATCTATCTATTTAATTAAATCTGAGATACCATATCTCAGTTTAATATTAAACAGATATGGGATATCTTTATTCGAAATTAAATGAGATACAATATCTCTATTTGTTTCAGATATTTAATTTATCAAATAAATTAAATACTAAACAAATATCATATATAATATTATAATCTCAATTTATAATAATATATTAATTTCGAATATATATATATATATATATATATATATATATATATATATCCTAGATCAAATTTAGTATTCATTTAATCTCAGACTAATCTGAGATTCAATGAATCTGGACACTTTTACCCGTGTTAGATTATTCTTGTGTGTGACCCTGCAGGCTCATATGAGATTGGCAGTGGGCCAACACTGTATCAGCCCACAAGTCGCAAGCGGCCTCTAGCAAGACATTGCGACTACCCAATTCACATGGGGATCGATGACACGATACTACCTATCGTACAACCATGTCACGTCCCTTTTGTCACGCGATAATTTGGTCAAGGATGAAGCATGGATAATGTCAACTTCCTTTTCTTGACCATTGCTTTCTCGATTCTTGAGTAGTCTAATAAGTGAAATGGAAACTCCTTTCCATCACAGTATGGCCATACATTTCTTAAACTCACTCATCGAGGGGCCCAGCATTATCTCTCTACATATGTGAGGGACAAATCCCATCTTGACCACTCACATTCCTCCACATGAAAACCACTGATCCCGATCCCAGCCTTTATCATCACCCGGTCAAAGGTGACTTTTGACAAGGTCAAAGACCAGTGACTCATCATGTAGGAATCCATGATGATCTCAGGTCATAGGGCGTTGTGACGCGGTTATACATGAGATAAGCTTATGACTTAATCCATGCAGCTTTCTCATAGTGGGTCGGTCCAGCACCTTGTACTCTTACAAGTGCCCATGACTTTGATTCGTATCTCCATACCTCATCAAAGTCATACTGGTCTTAACTCATCTTTGCTCCCGCGTAGATGACCGACCAGGGACATTTAGGATAATCTATAAGATATATCCAGGGATATAGTTATCACCATAAACATGCGTATGAAATGATAACTTAATGGAGAATAATGACTTGCCCCTAGGGCATAATTTCCAACAGACTCCCACTTGCACTAGGCGCAATCATTAATTACTCTAATTCTCATTGCCCTAATATGACGCTCATGTTTTGCTTGTGCAAGCGGCTTAGTAAGAGGATCAACTACATTGTATTCTCCTGGTACTTTACATATTTTCATATCACCTTTATCTCTGATTTCTTAGATAAGATGAAATTGCTTGAGTACATGCTTGGTCCTTTAATGTGACCTAGGCTCCTTGGTTAGTGCAATAGCGTGACTATTGTCACAGAACAAGTCTATTGGATTTGAAATGGTTCGAACCACCCCAAGTTCATACATGAACTTTCTAATCCAAAAGGCCTCCTTTGCTGCATCCTATGCTGCTATATACTCAGCTTCCGTTGCAGAATAAGCTACAGTGCTCTACTTAGAGCTCTTCTAGCTCACCGCACCACCATTCAACAGGAATACATATCTTGATTACGATCTTAGATTATCTTGGTCAATTTGGAAACTCGCATCTGTGTAACCAGTCACACAGAGCTCATCCTCCAAACCACCATATACCAAGAATAAGTCCTTAGTCCTTCTTAAGTACTTAAGGATATTCTTGACAGCAGTCCAATGACCCTCACCGGGATCTTGTTGATATCTGCTGGTCATACTTAAGGCAAATGACACATCCGGTTGAGTACATAGCATGGCATACATGATTGATCCAATGGCAGAGGCATATGGAATCTTACTCATGCGGTCTCTATGATCTTGTGTACTAGGACACAGATCCTTACTGAAATGAATGCCATGAGACATGGGCACGTGACCCCTTTTAGAATCCTGCATACTGAACCTATGCAGTATCTTGTCTATGTATGTGCTCTGACTTAGGCTTAACAGCCTCTTGGATCTATCTCTGTAGATCCTAATCCCAAGGATGTATGTGGCTTCGCCTAAATCTTTCATTGAGAAAGACTTTCCTAACCAAGACTTGACATTCTGCAAGGTAGGAATGTCATTTCCAATGAGTAGGATGTCATCAACATAAAGCACTAGAAATACAATTGTGTTCCCACTAACCTTCTTGTAAACACAAGGTTCATCCATGTTCTGAATGAAGCCAAACTCTTTGACTACTTCATCAAAACGATGATTCTAGCTCCGAGATACCTGCTTCAATCCATAAATGGATCTTTGAAGCTTACATACTTTACCAGTGTCCTCTAGACGCACAAAACCCTCAGGTTGTGTCATGTACACATCCTCAAGCAGCTTTCCGTTAAGGAAGGCCGCTTTGACGTCCATTTGCCATATCTCATAGTCATAATATGATGCAATGGCAAGAAGGATTCTGATTGACTTGGCCATTGCAACTGGGGAAAAGGTCTCATCATAGTCCACACCATGAGTTTGAGTGAATCCTTTTGCAACCAGTCGTGCCTTGAAGACATTTACTTTGTCATCCATGTCGGTTTTCTCTTTGAAAACCCATTTGCACCCAACGGTTTTTACACCCTCAGGTGGATCGACTAAGGTCCAAACCTTATTGTCGTACATGGATTGCATTTCAGACTTCATGGCATCAAGCCATTTTTCGGAGTTAGGTCCCACTACGGCGTCTCGATAGGTTGTTGGCTCATTCTGCTCAATGAGCAAAATATCACGACTTCCAGTAATCAGAAATCCATATCTCTGAGACTGTAGCCATGATCTATCGGACCTTCGTGGGCCTTGTGTTACTTGAGTAGGCTCAACAACTTGTTGCGAGTCTTCTCTAGTTTCCATCTGTGGTTCTATATTGTCCTGTGACTCTCGAACTTCTTCGAGGTTCACCTTACTCCCACTGGTTCTTTTAGAGATAAACTCTTTTTCCAGAAAGATACCATTCCGAATGACAAACACTTTGTGATCGGTAGGATTGTAGACGTAGTATCCTTTAGTTTCCTTAGGATACCCCACAAAAAGGCATTTTGAGGATCTAGATGATAATTTATCAGAGGCCTGTTGTTTAACATAAACCTCACATCCCCAAATCTTAAGAAATGACAAACTGGGTTTCTTCCCAGTCCATATCTCATATGGTGTCTTTTCAACTGCCTTTGTCGGAACACGATTTAGTGTGAATGCAGCTGTTTCTAGGGCATGGCCCTAAAAGGAAGGTGGAAGGTCTGTTTGACTCATCATAGATCGAACCATATCTAGTAGAGTTCGATTCCTCCGTTCAGAACCACCATTCCATTGAGGTGTTCCTGGAGGAGTAAGTTGTGAGATGATCCCACAACTCCTAAGATGGTCAATGAACTCTTGGCTCAAATATTCACCACCTCGATCAGATCGAAGTGCCTTAATTGTTTTGCCAAGTTGGTTTTGTACTTCATCTTGGAATATTTCAAAATATTTAGACTTTATGTTTCATACCCCTTCCTCTCTAAACTGACAAAACAGTGCTGGGCCTCTTCTCAAGGCTCTGCTCAGCAGTTTTGAGCATCTCATGAAGCTTTGAAATTGATTCCTTCATATTGTTCATGTTGCAATTCATGACAAAGTCATCATAACTTTCTGGGAGTGAGATCAAGATCATATCTTGTAGCTAACTCCTGGGATATGGGGAATCCAAGCCTTTCAAGGTGATCAATGTAGCCTTTCATTTTCAACAAAATGAAGACTAACAGATTCACTTTCAGCCATTTTGCAAGAGAATAAGGCCTTTGTGGTCTCATACCTCTCTTGACTTGCTTGTTGCTAGAACATTTCCATAGGATGATAAATCATCTCAGACACCTCCATGTGTTCTAGATCTCCATCAAGGTCTGGAACCCCAGTGGCAGGTTTCAGGCATCTTGTATCCATAGAGTCATCCTAATGCTTCTATAAGCATCAGTCTGATCTCTTGGATCATCAGCTGTAGGCTCGTCAGGGATGGGTTGATTGATAAGATACTCCTTTCTTTCGTGTTTAGGATCAACGCTCAAGTTCCCAAACATGTCAAGAAAGTTTGTCTCATCGAGTTCGTCCTTCTCAAGGACCGATCGCATTGATGGTGTTAGGGTGTTATTATTCGACATGATTCTACAATTTAAAAGATATGCAAAGTTTAATCAGTAACCTCCCACTGAATTAATAACCCTCATTATAATTAGTGGGCTAAGATCCATATTTAGCTTAATCTTAAGTCCGCTTTGGCAGGACGCTTAAAATCAAGTTATTTAGGTAGGCAACCTCTTGGCCAATTACATCACATGTAACTCTTAGATCTTTATGGGATTCGATCATCATATGACCTAGCATGTTTAATCCCATCTAATGCCTTGAGATCCAAAACCATTTTGATAATCTCAAATAAGTCAAGACAATAATGAATGTAGAGTATCACCATTACTCTCTTTTGTCTCTCCAAGATTACTCAAATGCATCCACTTTGGTAGAACATACAAATGGGTGATCGAGGTTTTGACAAGTATTCCTTTATTGATGGCATTGTGACTTAAGATTTTATTTAGAGGGTATTATTAGATATAATCAAATTATTCCCGTTAATTTAATTCTAAATTAATTATGAGTGATCTAATCAAATCATAATTAAAACTCTAAATTAATTATGAGTGGTCAAATCAAATCATAATTAAAACTCTAAATTAATTATGAGTGGTCAAAACAAATCATAATTAAAACTCTAAATTAATTATGAGGGATCAAATCAAATCATAATTAAAACTCTAAATTAATTATGAGCGGTCAAATCAAATCATAATTAAAACTCTAAATTAATTATGAGTGGTCAAAACAAATCATAATTAAAACTCTAAATTAATTATGAGTGATCAAATCAAATCATAATTAAAACTCTAAATTAATTATGAGTGATCAAATCAAATCATAATTAAAACTCTAAATTAATTATGAGTGATCAAATCAAATCATAATTAAAACTCTAAATTAATCATGACATATGTTAATTCATACAATTATGAAATAAATCATTATGATTAAATTATTGAGACTTGCGGCTGTCGCTTCATTTTAATACGACTAGATTTATATCTTATAGGATTTCTAAAACCCTAATTGGCCGTATTAAAATATTCAAAATTAATCTCAATTAATCTTGAACTCAAATTTTAGATTAAAATAATATTAATCAAATCTGTCTAACAGATATAATTTGATCTATTTATTTTAATCTAAAATAAAAGCTTGCCAATTTAATTTATCTTTATTAATTCTACCTATATGAATGCAATCATTTATTGTATATCATATAGGGACTAAATTAATCATGCAGTGATCATATCAAAACATAATTAAAATTCGTGAACAACATGGCTCATCTAACCTGTAGTCCCCTCAAGCCAATGAGAGGACTTCTCTAAATAATATAAAAGAAAGTACATAATTAGAAACCTCGTTTCACATACGAGGGGAGTGAGATGAGAAGAGAATGTACATCAAGAATATTTAGAGAGAGGCATGACACGCAGGCCATATACAAAACTTTCAACCCTAGAGCCATCTTGTTCACCATACCCAAACAACACTTTGAAAGGTAAATTATAAACATATTTTAATTCATACAATTATGAAATAAAATATTACTCATGATAAAATTCTCTAATTTATATCACTTTGATTTGATTACTCGCGCTACGACAATCAGCCGGTCCCTACGGCGGTCCCGCTAGCCGTTTAGCGGGCGAGGTCAAGGGGCAGTGCCCGTGCGGGAGGTGCCCCCTGGAGCTTTTGAAAACATCATATTTTTAAAAGGAAATTTCTTTCATAAAATCAACTTTTAACCCCCAAAAGTGATGTCCGAATCGAATTCTTCCATCCGCCGTCATGAACGTCCGAGCCGTTATAGGTGTCCGACGCGTAATCGACGTTCGAACCTTTCAGAACGTGATCTATGCGACCAGAAACGTATGACGTCTTTGAACATGATTGACCCCGGCGTTATCGTCTTCTGACCTCATCAAGATCATCCGACCTCTATGATTTAGAACCACAAGAATAACAGCCGTGAAACCCTAACGCGAATTATCAAAATAAAGCATTCAAGAGTTGATTTCTTGATTCAAAGATTCAGTTTATTACATACATATCACACATCGGCATGTAAAGAAACCTAATTTAAACGTACGTTGAGTTGGCTCTGATACCACTGTTGGGATTCGTACATGCAGCGGATTAAAATTTCTTACGAATCCTTCCGAAGGATCACTCAACGACGTTTAAATCAAGGTTTGGGAACCCGAATCATACCTTATAATGAACACGTCCGCGTCACGTTTTCTTTGATCAGGTGGGCTACCTTCTCGATCAACACGTTCGCGTCTCGTTCTCTTTGATCAGGTGGGCTACCTTCTCGATCAGCAGAAGTCGACTCTAGGATCGGCTTCCTCTACTGGTATCCACACGAACAACCACCGAACACGGTTGCGGCAGCGTGCTAGCGCTTCTTGTACGTCTCTCTCAATTTGCTCTAGGGTTTCTCGCGGCTTTCTAATACGCTTGACTGAAAGTCCCGTCAGTTTTTCTAAACCCGATAGGCGTATTATATAACCAAAATTAATCCTTATTAATTTTTGGAAATTCAGATTTTTGAATCTGGTCAATATATCAATCACATCTATCTCATAAATGTAATCAAATATATTAAAAGCCAGATTTGAAATCCGAATCTTGAATTTAGATCAAATCTAAATTTAAAGCCTTTTGATTTAATTTATCATCATAAATTAAATCCGAGATATGATATCTATCTATTTAATTAAATCTGAGATACCATATCTCAGTTTAATATTAAACAGATATGGGATATCTTTATTCGAAATTAAATGAGATACAATATCTCTATTTGTTTCAGATATTTAATTTATCAAATAAATTAAATACTAAACAAATATCATATATAATATTATAATCTCAATTTATAATAATATATTAATTTCGAATATATATATATATATATATATATCCTAGATCAAATTTAGTATTCATTTAATCTCAGACTAATCTGAGATTCAATGAATCTGGACACTTTTACCCGTGTTAGATTATTCTTGTGTGTGACCCTGCAGGCCCATATGAGATTGGCAGTGGGCCAACACTGTATCAGCCCACAAGTCGCAAGCGGCCTCTAGCAAGACATTGCGACTACCCAATTCACATGGGGATTGATGACACGATACTACCTATCGTACAACCATGTCACGTCCCTTTTGTCACGCGATAATTTGGTCAAGGATGAAGCATGGATAATGTCAACTTCCTTTTCTTGACCATTGCTTTCTCGATTCTTGAGTAGTCTAATAAGTGAAATGGAAACTCCTTTCCATCACAGTATGGCCATACATTTCTTAAACTCACTCATCGAGGGGCCCAGCATTATCTCTCTACATATGTGAGGGACAAATCCCATCTTGACCACTCACATTCCTCCACATGAAAACCACTGATCCCGATCCCAGCCTTTATCATCACCCGGTCAAAGGTGACTTTTGACAAGGTCAAAGACCAGTGACTCATCATGTAGGAATCCATGATGATCTCAGGTCATAGGGCGTTGTGACGCGGTTATACATGAGATAAGCTTATGACTTAATCCATGCAGCTTTCTCATAGTGGGTCGGTCCAGCACCTTATACTCTTACAAGTGCCCATGACTTTGATTCGTATCTCCATACCTCATCAAAGTCATACTGGTCTTAACTCATCTTTGCTCCCGCGTAGATGACCGACCAGGGACATTTAGGATAATCTATAAGATATATCCAGGGATATAGTTATCACCATAAACATGCGTATGAAATGATAACTTAATGGAGAATAATGACTTGCCCCTAGGGCATAATTTCCAACATATGAATCAATAAATTACTAAAGGAATAATAAATACAATCATTTGAATTGGGTAGAATAATCCTCTAGATCCCGTAATTTGCGATGAGCGCCCTAGGCAATTCTTTTATATTGAAATTCAAATTTGAAATCTCCTAATCAATTCAATATCATTATCTATAATAATAATAATAATAATAATATTTTGATATCCCTTTTAGATTTTTGATAAAATGGGAGAGACGATGAAGATAAGACAATGTCCAGGGAAGAGGGAGAATGACATATATCGGGGAGAGAGATGATGATGGTGATTTTGGAGGAATTTAAAATCCCCACCCAACTAAACCACGCCATTGAATAAATAATAAAATTTTCAAAAAACAAATATAACTTGATATTACCAATCTTGGAAGACTTATGCTTTTTATTGCAACAGACTATGGGCTACAAAATCCAAAATATGACCATATTAATTACTAGTAGTTTATTTAATTTGTGCAGCTAATCTATGATGTTTAACAACAGAGTTGTGCTTATCAAGACATTTTTTTTTATCAAATTGACGATCATTGGATCCAAATGTTCAGCACGACCATGACGACTGTATTATTATTTTAAGAGAAGTGAGTAACAAATAAACTTGTTCATGTATAAAACAAATGATGATTGTGAAATTAAAACATTTTTTAAGGGAAGAACAAACCTCATCGTTGAAATACGATTTGCCACTTCATCGTCAGTATCGTAAATATACAGCTAAGCATAAATTGGAAAGTTTCCCTCTAGTGGCAATAAACTCCCTATGAAATGGTGATTTCGACTTGAAAGTATAAATGAATAAGGGCCTCCACCCCTTGAGTTCTTTTTTTTTTTTTGCCACCCATCAAGGTAAAACAAAACATGTTGTAAACACGAATATTGGTCAAAAAATTCTTCGCAATTGCTTATTGTTTATCAGAAAAAAGATAGTTAAGTTCTTCATGTGGATCTTTTAGTAATGGAACAATAATCTTTCCTTGTCCACAACAAATGTCAAATTGTTGTCTTTCCGATTTCCTGACTCTTTTCAATCTTTCTGCAAGCCACATTTGAGCACCACAAAATTGACACTCATAAGTAGCATCACTGTCGTCTAAATATGTTGAACAAAATGTCTGACACAAGTTCGTGTCCAGATCTCGTTGCACAAAAACTTGTTCATGTCGAACATTAGTAACTCCTACAAATTCTTAGAGGTAAAGTATAATTTCAAATTTGTCTAACGTAATGGATATAAAGTAAAACACAAATGACAACGATTTGATTATTGTTATCTATACATACTTTCATTGTTGAGTTCATTTATTCTTTGGCATAAATCTATTGCACCTTGATGAACATTCTTCGAGGATTTTTTCTGATGCCGCTTTTGATTTACAGAATGCGAATTCAGGTGACCCGTTGGAGTCACAGCTATGCTGCTGTCTTGGGTAATTACACTGATATTGCTTTGATTAGAGATACAATTACTCAGAATGTTTGTGATGTCGGTTAAAACGGATTTCATATCACACGTTGATGAAGAACTAATGATTCCATATGCAGGTGTTCTCACCTCATCCTCAATCATGATATGACTGACATTGTACCTTACAGGTAAAACTTGGTTTTCGTTAATTTCTATGGAACTACGATTCTCATCTTTTGTCTGATTTTGTGAACATATTCGCTTCCCTCATCCTCAATCATGGTATGAACTATGATTCTCATCGTTTGTTTGATCTTGTGAACATATTCGTTAGTTTCTATGGAACTACATAAATAGACAAATGAACCATTCTAATTTTACAACGTCTAGATGAATATAACCTAAAACTTGAAAATTTAGTAACTGAGTAAATGAAAAAAAACATTACTGACCTCGTGCTCCATAAAGTATCTGATTCTAAACGTTTGTTCTTTTCTTCCTCATATGATGATAATGTTATGTGAAAATATTACTATGTTAGATATGGAAGATGGTGTAATATGTATGGCAACATCATGCAATATATACTGTTGGTTATACTCTAATAACATTGACATAGTTATGTCTCAAACGATGATCTTCTCTTCAGTTTTTAAAATATAAAAAATGGACGGACGGATGTTAACTGAGTCATTGGCATGGATCACCAAGCAAGCAAGACAATGTATTTGAAATATATATAACTCTTTCATTATACTGACAATAAATGAGAAAACGGTTGTAGTTCGAAAGTTAATATCTGTGTTCATTCCCAATTTCGGAAATTGTAGTTGCAAAACGAAATAAGTGGACGTTATTAATTACTTTCATTATGACATAACAGTGAGTTCCCAGGTACTTTGACTCATTGAAGTAGCTTTACAGGTTAAACTTTGAAAACTATATTAAAGACATGTATTTCCCATGCTGACTCAATTTTATATATTGTATAATTAGAATTAACACCACAAAAACTACGTGCAATGGAACAGAAGGCAATTAAACACTAAATTTTGTTTATATTTAGGGTTTTATTTATACATTAAAAGGTTGATGTAAACTAAAAATATGTGGTACGTTAATAGATTTATAAAACGAAACACAAAAACAACAAATGAGTCGAAAAATTTAACGTACTAATTTGACTACACATTGATAACCTAAGTGTATTAGTTGTTAGAGATTGTCTTACTAAATAATTTCTATCATATGGAGTAGAATAATTAAACTGATAACTTGAAAGACACTTTCCAAATTTTTAAATGATATTTAATAAGCTATGTTCGTGGAGATAGCTTTTTAAAGCAGTCTATATACATCTGCACACACTTTTTATTTATATTGCTTAAGATAACACAGATGTTATTTACTATGTAAAAAAATTATTAATTACAAAGTAATAGTATAAAACGCTTGTCATCGTCAAATAAAAAAAAGCATCTTTAGGAAACTTATTAGAGCTATTCAATATAAAACGCTTGTTTTCATATCTTAAAAGTGTGTGTGCAAACTAAACATGATTATGCATGTGGCGTAATTTTGTCATTTAGGAAAACCTGGGCAACATTTATAAGCTTTTGCTTCATAACATTCATATTAGGAAAAGATAACTTAGGTGTGTATTGTATATAACACTACATAATTAAATATAAAAATTACGCCAAAATAATAGTTGAGTACAACAACAATTGAAAGCATTAATCATAACCTAATATGAGCCATTAAATTTAACTTAATAAAGATAAAGGACTTGAACATTAACACAGTTGTGCTGCCTAATAATGTACCAAAACAATGAAATCCAAAAAAAAAAAAAGACAAAATGGACTATTACTAAAATTCGAAACTCTTATTTCTCCTCCTTGTTCTTCAAAGGTTTGGTGTAACTCAACTTTGGTATAGACAACTCAGAAAGTCCAAGATCTTCACATACAGATTGAATGTCACCAGTCAAAAATATTTTCGAATTGTTGTTGTTGAAGATAGCCTGAGATAAGTCACAGTGGGTGGAAAAAAGAATATCGCCATTTACAAAATAAATAAAAATCTATTAGACAATCAAATTCTCAAAACAATGATAGGAAGGGAGATGAAGAGAGAGAGTGAAAATGTGAAATGAAAATATGCATGTGATTTATTTTGTCCCCAAAATTCATATATATATATATATATATATATAAATAAATGGATTAAGGTTTTATTTTAGACAAAATTAATTGATTTGTCTACCTCCTACATCAATCAACTTTATATTAGAAATTTTGTAATATTCTATTACTAACACATTCACCTCAAAAACGGGTTAGATAATCACCCCACCAAAATTGTCCACCCGTTAATATTGGAGTTTGAATATAAGTTATACATTGCTCGTGCAAGTAAACCAACCCTCTTGTTGTAACCAAAGCTATCTTGTTCCTCCTCACTGAATCCTCACCGAGTTTAAGGCTGGTCGACTATGAATATGATCGGTTTTTTAAGAAAAAAACAAAGCCAAGGTGGTAATTAATAATTTAATACATTTATGGGAAATGAATATGCAGAGTTAAACTGTTAAACAAATGAACAAAAGCAGAATTGAGATCATAAGCATCCATATCATAGATGATTAAACAAAAGCAGAACATATGGAGAGATGTGAGGCTGGAAGTGTTGAAGGTTGTGGTGGAGAGGTGAGAGAGAATACAACTTCAAAGAAGAGGGAGAAAAAGTAGCGAAGATAACATAAAATAAAATATGAGGAAGGAAAGAAAAATAGTCATACATGTTGCCTTGCCATTATCTCCATATCTGCAAAACAAAAAACAACAAATAAATGTCAAGAAGGGTAAGAAGATAAGCAGAAGCAAAATAGTGTAGATAGGGGGATGGCAGAGATTCCAGTGAGGACGAGACAACAAAGGAGGGCTTGTTACAGAAGAGGAAGACGACAGAGAGAAGATTGAAGAGTAAGGCGGCTGTCGAGCTTGGACTACCATGAGGTGCACTGACGTGAGGCGGATATTCAAGAACATGATAATAGTGGTGTGGGGTTCTTCATTCTGACTGAGTAGTAGAAAAAGCGATAGCGAAATTGAATTCTACGCGTTTGTCTGATATCATAAATTTGAGTTTTTCAACCGTGACCCAATGGGGACCTTCAAACTGTATAAATAGAGTGAAAAATGTTGAACCAAAAGTTGGAATTGACAACAGTACAAAGTAAATGGCATTAAAATCAACCAATACGCTTCCATATAGAAAGAGTTTTACTACTGATATCCACAATGACGCATGGGAAATATACAAGACTCCTTGGAACTCGAACTGAAATAAATAGTTATGAAGACTTGCTTGTTTGTTCACCCAGTAAGATATGTTCTCCATCTGACTTTATTAAGCCATATGAATGAGTACGTAAGGTGGTTGAGTTATTCACGAGCATTCATAGTGAATTAAATGGGTGTAATATTCTTTAAAAAATCTGACCCAATAGGATATGTATCATTTGGGGAAGGCAATCCAACTCATCAGAAATCGTAGTGAAGTAAATGGGTTTAAAACTGTTTTGAAAACTTGAACCAATAGGATAAGTATCAAATTTGAATTTTCCTTCACTTTAAGTAACACGTATTACTGGAAATTAATAGAGATGGTGAAAATGGTTGAGAGCATCGGTGGCCCAATAAGCATGTCAGTTTTCTCCAAGTAGGATAACACTGTGGACCAATTAGCTTTGAGACACAAGGTTTAGTAATATATATTTGATAGCACGAAGCACATTAGGGCCTGAGTGGCCTAATTTTTGATGCCATACAGACAACTGAGTTTTAGGATCGCCAGACACATAGTGAACTTGAGCAGTAGCAGTAGGAAAAGAAGAACCATCACTTGGAATTGGGTACAGCCCCTGACTTGACGTCCCTTGCATTAGAACCTTGTTTGTCAACCGGTCCTTCACATAACAACCATGATCAATAAATTCAACAATAATTGGATTATCTTTCGTCAATTGGGGAACACTTAGCAGTTGTTTGGTAGACGATGGAACAACTAGAACCTTGTTGAGAGTTAGATTAGATTGTAATTTCTTTGAACCAACAGCAGTAATAGAAGTTTTCTCAACAGTGCAAGTAGAGATATGACACTTACCAACCGGACTGACCTCATCAAGATCATCGATGTGAGGAATCACATGGTAGTTGGCACCACTGTCAAGGTACCAGGAGGGATCAAAAATGTCACCAAAAGAGGCATAGTTAACTTCGCCTTCCTCATCATTCAGATAGTAGCAGGTGGAGATTTCATGACCAGGTCGTTTACAGTAGTTACAAAATCGTCGTCCTCTGTTCCGACCACCACGAACAGAGTGTCCTCGGCCTCTGAAGCGTCCACCACGGGATCCTCTGTGACTACGACCTCCATCGTGGGTACTGTCAGTGTGAGAGAAGGAAGATCGCTGACGCGGATTTGGTCTGCGTTGAGTGAAGTTGGCAGCAGGTTCAATGCTCAGAGTAGTGAACTGATTTAGTTGCTCGAGCCGGCTCTCAAAAGCCAGTAAATGAGCTTGGAATTTGACCCATGAAAGATGAGCTTGGTCAAGCAACTTGACGACAATAGGATTGTACTCAGCATCGAGGCCGTTCAGCGTGTGGATGATAAACTCATCGTGTGGAAGAGGAGCTCCGGCGAGAGTAAGCTGGTCGGATATGGACTTCATTTTGTTGAGGAATTCTTCCATTTTCATTCCACCTTTCTGAGTACGATGGAGATCGGATTTGTAAACCATAACTCTGGCTTTGGTAGATACACCAGCCAGGGAACGAGCTTCAGTCCATAGCTCGTGTGCAGTCCGGCAATGGAGGAGTTGTGCGCCGACCTCCATGCTCATCGTGTTCCTAAGCCAACCAACCAACAAACGATTAGTGGCAACCCAATCCTCATATTCTGGGTTCGTCTTCATCTGAGCTCCTTCTGAGATGAGACGTGGCGGTTGTGGGTAGCCATTAATGTGGCTTTGAAGCTTATTGCCTTCAACAATTGGTGAGACAATCGAGTCCCACAGCAAGTAATTACCTCGATCCAACTTGATCGAGCTCACTTGATCAAACGAGTTAAAGAGAGAATTCGTTTTAGAAACAACGTTGACAGTGATGTTTGTGGGTGTGCCTGTGGGAGGTGCAGGCGACGGTGATGTCATAGATCCTCCGTCACCATGGAGAGTGGCAGACGAGGCAGACATGATAGGCAGTAATCTCACTAGCTCTGATACCAAGTTAGAAAACCAGGCAGCAAGATTAAATGCACTGAAAACCTCACTCTCGGAGGCACTATATTGATGAGTATATATAGAAAGAATAAACCAATGGGATTGTTACACGTAGCACTAATGATAGGGTGCCTATAACAGAATTGCACAGCGAGAATATTACTGAATCCTATTCTAGACTATTCTATAATACAGCAAATACATCTATTATTTAATTACTCTTAACAACCTCTGCAGTATCAAGCTGTCAACAGCTAGATTTGTCATGGCACGTCTTTAGGAGCTGCACCACTTTCACCATTAAGCAAAGGCTTTATTACTGATGTTTCTTCTGAGTTGGTCAATCTCTTCTCGTTGGTTTTTCCCCATAGGACCAGGTAAAGACCAAGCACTATAAGAATTACACCCAGAACCCTGGATATAAATAAATAGGAATGATCAAGTTACAATGTTTTGTGAGTTGCAGAAAGGTAAATGAGAAGAAGCAGTTGAATCATGAATGATATTTTTGGTCATCATGTACAAGATTTTCTGCATACCCTCCACAAATAAGGGCTGCCATGACAGCAACCAAAAAGGTTTGTAGGGGCTGGAAAACTGCCACAAACACTGGGCCACTCTTTCGAATACACCATGTCTGGACAGTTACCACAACGGCAGATGAAATAACTCCCTGAAATGATCATGAATCGTGAATTGCGCTTCACTAAAAAAATCGCAGCAATTAGAGAATTTGAAGAGTATGGAGTGATGAGTGTTACAGCGTATGAAATAGTGAAAAGCTCCTCTGCAGATTGTATCTTCCAATGCTCCCAGTCAGTTTCTACAAAGGCTGCTATTATCAAGAATTGGATCAGTCCAAAGAAGCATGTGAATGATGTGAGTGTTAGTTTTGCTGGATACTTCTTCAACATAGGAGCCTCCACAATGTTGGTGATTTACAACACCTTGGGTTACAAAAATGATAATTGGTTGAGTTCAGGTTAAACATTACTGTAATGACAACATCAATGTATTCTGTATATAGGTATGGCCAGACCTGAAAAACCATCCATGCAGCCCAGGATAAACAATTTCCAAGCATGTATATGCAACCCCAAGTCCAGTTTTGCACATTTGTTGAAGCATGGTCTGCTTCTAAGGTATGTTCTTCTGTTTGGTGCAGCAGAGGAGGGCTTGTAAAGAATAATTATAGTGGCACCCCCTCCACAGGCAATTGTTCCTAGAACTTTTGCCAATCCATCTCTTCTTGTCACGCTGAGATCCTCTTGTCTGGTGGAGAATTGAGAGTTCATGAGATTATCAAGAGATTTAAATAGAAAATGATAGAAATTGTTGCTAGGATGTCACAATACCTTAGAGCTTCTGAGTTTTGCATTGCGGAAGCAAGAGATGGAGATCCATAATATAGTCCCAACAGGTAAAAACCTTGGTTTGCTGTGATCCTGCAATGACAAATGAAACAAAAAAAGCAAAATGAAGAAGACAATATTAGAAACTGTAGGAAGCAAATGAGAGTGTGGAGAATTGCGGCTTATTTATTTGCTTTACCCCAATAATGCCAAAAGGAAGAATTGAGCCAGTAAAGATAGAGTAAGCGGTGGCCTTTGAGTCCTGAATATAGACAAACATTTTCCACGTTAAAATCCACTCAAAAGAACTATAAAAGAATCTGAAAAGCAGCAATAAAGAAAATATTTACAATAATGGCGAAAATATCCGGAAAACTCACTTTTCAAAGAAATAAGCAAGCGGGCTCAAAAAAATCAGGGCAAGTAGGTTTCTGTAAACAGGGTAAACAACTTTGCTGACACCTATGTTGAGTGCAAGTCTAGAGACAATATGAAATCCTGCAAGGCCAAAATGAAGAGCAAGCAATAAGGCAATAATCTTCACTTTTTGCGAAAAAAGAATTCCGATCATTCTTGTCTTCTTGGAGCAACTTGGACCTTTTAATGAGGAACAATGACCAAGGAGAGGTTCTTATATATACAAAGAACACTCTTAAAATTGAAGGATTATTTAAATTATGTGTCTATAACTCTCTCTCTATATATAAATATGTGTGTTTATATATATCTTTTTTATAATTATATTGTTGACTTTTGTTTAAATATTCTGGGGGAGACAATATCAAAGTGGATCATGTTAGCCAGGTATTTAGAGAGCGGCCAATCTCTATCATTTGTTCGAGCACGGTTCCCCTATATATTCCAGTGAGATCATGGTCCCATTTCTCTGTCATTATAGAGAGTACTTACACTATTATTCTCTTGCGTCTTGCCTGCTATGAATTTCATCCGACAAAGAGTTCATCGTTGATCGGCATGAGATTAGAAGTCACGTGGTGATAATAATCATAATTATGATGTCGATTGGCTGTTCCGTGAAAACAGAACGAGCTGATTCTTGTGATTGAGTTCAAGTGAAGGAGGAAAACCAAGAATGTGAACCAAAACGAGGCATCCCAGAATCTTGGCATGGCACGTGCGCTAACTGCTTTATAGATGGATAAAACCTGATCTCTTCTGAAGTTTGTCCCCTTTCACTAAAAATAATCTTATCGTTCTTCTTTCAAATAATTGTCATATTTTTACAGACAGATATCTTAGTCAGCACATCAATTAGATCTTGACAGATTTTTGTTTTTGTTTGATGTGCTCATTAGTTTGTTCACGCAGGTCTTTAACACATATTAAATCATACAAGATGCATTTTTTTAAGTGCGAGAATATTCCTGATTGCCTGTTTTGTCACAGATTGTTTACTTGGACTGGAAAGTATGGGTTTATCATGGAGATCTCATGATTTGCGCCCACCCAACCATATCTTCATTTTTGTGCGAGAATATACATTCTTGTTGAGAAGGGGTTTATTTCCATTACAAATTATATGCATTACTTTACTACCTCCCAATCTCGTATCCTCCGGTAAACTAACCGCCAATTCAACCGAACATTTTTTAAAAATATATATAAATTGGGATTAATGTTTCTCCTGTGACTGGAGATAACACTCTCTCCTGTGAGCCCCAAACTACACCGTTTCATCCTCAACAAAATTAAACACATCTAATAACTCGCAACTCGCTGAATAGAGAAACCTCTCTGCGACACCTTGCGTTGAGGAAATCACCGATCATTCTTAATCTCCAGTTTTCTACTTCTCGTCCTTGCTTTACAGTCGACGGCGACATTCCTTGCTCACCACCATTGCCGCCGGCGACCTAAGTTATTCCACAAAGAGAGCCGTAGATTAGGCACAGAACGAAACCGGAGGCTAGAAATGGTGAAAAAACAGAGGAGCTGCTAGAGAGGAGACTACTGTTCATCATCTTCTACAAAATGCTTGCAGACGCTGTCACTGTTCCGCGTCTAATCTTCAGCGTTGGGACCAGTTCAATTTCTGCAATTGGTAGATTTTAGGGTTATTCCATATTTTTGCATCTTCTGGAGAATGTTTTCATCCTGGTACGACTCGATCTTATTATTATTTTTTCCTACAAATGCCGGATTTTATGTTGGGATAGCTCTCCTACTTCGTACTAGGCCAGGCGATTAAATTAGCTGCATTGTATCCCTAGTTGTTGCTTTCACTTACACTTGCTCTTCACTACATTTTGCTGCTGGAAGCCCATCTCTATTCGAATAATCTTTTTGTTGCCAAAAATGTATAAATGATGGCCTTGTTTTCAATTCTGTTTCCAAATGAATCTCACTTTGGAATCTAATCATAACAATGGATTGACATCACCCAGTTAAGGCAAAAACTAATTGATAAGGTGAAAACTAACTAACTAATTCTGAGTATTTCAAGTCTTTTTTTTTTTTTTGGCTTATCTGTAGCAGTTCTAATTTATTCACTTCATAGAAGTATTGCTTCTTCCTAAATTAGACTAGCCTCTTTCCTCATTACCAAATTAGCCTAACTGATCTGAATACTTCGTTCCACAAAACACAAACCCAATCCAATCAAATTATCTGATAGGTTGCAGGTCTTTGTTTTCAAAAGCTGTTTCATCTTTTTTTCTATCCGTGTTAAAATTGAAGATAAAATGTCTTTTTCTTTTGTTTATGTTAACCATTTCCTTATGTATAACAAGTTCATTTATATATTTCCGTTGTTGTATAGATTTGAGTGAAAGTTTGATATCTATATAAAACAGGGTGTTGTTGCTTAAGTTGTGATTTTTACCATGGATCACTCACAAATAACAACTATTGAAGACAATGACATACATAAAAGTTTGGTATCTTTTGATGATGTTGTTGATTTGGAGAAAGACAATGATGGATTTGGAGAAGATGATCACTATGAAATCATGGAAGACAAAGATGGTGATTATGGGGAAGATAATGTACATGAGATTGTGGAAGATGATGATAGTGAATTCAGTGAAACCTCTATTTTGGGTAAAGTCTTTAAGACAGCAGAAGAAGCTTATGAATTTTATAATGATTATGCAGAAGGTAAAGGTTTTGGAATACGTAAGCAGTACTCTAGCAAGAATATGAAAACACAACAACTATACAGGTGGAACTATGTGTGCTCAAAGCAAGGTATCAAGAGACTAAATGATAAAAGAGTTGATGTTCATAATGTCAAAAGGCGAAGAGATATGAGGACTAATTGTTTAGCAATGCTCCAAATAAAGTTAGTAGATGAATCATGGGTTGTGGAGAAGTTCAATGATATACACAATCATCCATTGATTAACACTCCTTCAAAGGTGAAGAAGTTTTGTTCTCACAAAGATTTACGACGCTCAGAGTTTACTAAATCTATTGTTTCTCAGCTTTATCAAGAGGGTTTAACGTCTTCAAAAATCTCAAAGGTGGTGAAGACTATGGACAAAGAAATTAATATTACCCCAATTCAAATTCAGAATATTATATCAAGCCAAAGAAAGAATAATGTAGGGAAAGAATGTCAAAGCATCATCAAACACTTTCAAAGGAAGTCCACTCTTGATGGAGCTTTTTATTTTGATATGCATCTAGCACAAGATGGGACATTAAGAAGCGTCTTTTGGGCGGATGGTAGGTCGAGAGCTTCATATGTTCAATTTGGTGAAGTCCTTGTGTTTGATGTGACTTACAAAACGAATAAATTCAGGTTTCCTTTTGCCCCTTTTGTGGGAGTTAATCACCATGGGCAATCAATTTTGTTTGGTGCCGCTTTATTAGAAGATGAAACGGAGGCAACATTTACATGGCTATTTGAACAGTTTCGAACATGTATGTTTAATAAGTCTCCGATTGCTATAATCACTGATCAAGACAAAGCTATGGGAAAAGCTATTGCTAAGATATTTCCAGAAGCACGACATCGTTTTTGCGCGTGGCACATCAAAAAACATGTTATGGAGCATAGTCAAGCACTACGCACACAATTTAAATAGAGTTTTGATGTTGACTTTCGTGAGTGGTATAAAAGTCGAAGCATCGATGAATTTGAAAGCAGGTGGGAAGCACTGAGGACTAAATATGATATTAAAGAAGGTAGTTGGTTGTCAAATATGTATGCTTCACGTCATCATTGGGCAAAAGCATACTTGAAAGATACTTTTTTTGCCGGAATGACCACGAGTGGTCGAAGTGAGAGCATGAATGCATTTTTTGATGGATACGTCAACTCTAATACGATGTTAAATGATTTTGTTACCCAATATGACAAAGCAATCAAGTCTAGGAGGGATGCAGAAGAAGATGAGGATTTCAAAACTAGAAATACAAAAGCAAATTTGGAGACTAACCATCCAATTGAAGCAATAGCTGGAGAACGTTACACAAAAAAATTATTTGAGATCTTTAAAAGGGAGTGGAAGACTGCCTTACTTGATTACTTTCATGAAAAGATTTCATCAGACGAAAATCTTATCAAGTATAGAGTAGGGTCTCATGAAGTTGATAAAAAGTGGTGGGCGATCGTCGACTATCATTTGACAGAAACTTTCACAGCTCGTTGTTCGTGTGCAAAATTTGAGACTATGGGGATTTTGTGTAGACATATTTTATACATTATGAAGAAGAAACAAATAGTAACCCTTCCTGATAAATATATTTTGTCTAGATGGACAATGGATGCAAGCTATAGGGCTGAAAATCTTGTAGACATTCATGCTGAAACAACTACTAATGAAGTCAGTGCATTGTCTTTATGGTTGGTTCACTCCAAACTCACTATGGCTGTTTCTGAAGCAAGAGATTCTATTTCTGAGATTAGAAGACTTGATGCTATGGTTGCTGAATTTCTGCAACAACAATTGGAAAGAAAGAAAAAGAAAATTGAAGACGAACCAATTCCTGGTATTGTTTCGCAATTTTCACTCATTGAAGATGTACGTGATCCTACGCAACAAGTCAAAACTAAAGGCCGTCCTAAGGTTGCTTCGCGAATAAAATCAAGTGTGGAAATGTCATTAAAACAGCAAAAGACTTGCAGTTATTGCCGAGGAAAGGGTCATAATAAGACTAGTTGTCAGAAGCAAAAGGTATTTGTGAAGTTGATGTATGTGTTATTTCTTACTTTGAAGGTTTAATTAAAATCTATGTTGTTTCATTTGTAGATGGATGTTGCAAGAGAAAAGCAAAATGAATAACTATTATTGCACATATTTTCATGGTTTTATTTTGGTAAGAATTTATTTATTTTAAAATATACCATTCCAATGTTATATACATGTACTTAATTTCTTTTTCTTATTTTCAGCTAATAATTGGAAGCTTTGCTAGAGAATAGAAGTAGATCCTGCTCTTGGAACTGTGAATGTAGCGTGTGGTAGATAATCCTTTTGCTTTCTAGTCTGAAAATATCACCATCAATATACAGCTAACGTCTCAGTGTGAATTTTGTCACAAAGTTCATGAAGGACAATGTCAACTTGACACCCATGGCTCGTTTCATTGTGCTAAAGGTACTGTGTATATTTCATGGTTGTTATAAATAGAGGATTGTTATTAGTTAGAGAAGAATATTAGTATAAATAGAGGATTAGTGAATGTATTGGGGGTTTCATGCAGTCAAATACACTTTTCCTTTACATAGTCTAAATTGTTTTTTATTAGGGTGATCTATATAACCATCAGTATGCCATGATGATCCTGTCATGAAAGCATGCATGACTTTTCCTCGGTGATTGACACTCTGCAATGGAGTAATTATCATTGGCACAACTCTACAACCCTTGGTGGTTCAGTATGCGATTATGGAAATCACTGGACCCAGTAGTGTTATTGTCCGTAGATATTATAACAGATCCTCCACCTTTACTTATTTGTAAGCTCCGAATGCTGTTAATTGACATTTTAGTGGCATCCACAAGCTTCTGGTAAAAGCCTTGAGAGAAATCATAATAGCTATCAAGTTTTGGTTATTATTTCAGCATCAGAAATTGTAAATTAAGCCACCTGAAGAGAAAAAGAACCCCTGGAACCAAAATATACCATCAGAAGCATTCATCATTTGAATTTATAAACTTCAATAGCAACAACAAAGGTAAGTTTTACCTATAAGCAATGCAGAAGAGTTGATGCAGTTGGAAATTGCAGGAAATAAAATCCACAAACTACATCTATAATCAAGAGATGATTTTCAGAAATCAAATTAATTGGGGAAAACCCACTATTCAATGACTACCATCCATAACATGATATACAAACTCATAGTTATCAGGGCAATGAGGATGACCAACATAACAGAGCTTCTAGAAACTCTAAAGTTGAAAATTTTAAAAAGAAGAACAAGTAAAATCTAAAAAACCATTTAAGAAATTGAACACATATTCGACCAGGGAAGTGAGAACTTAACCGAATGAATCCTCCTTCTCAACAACACTGCTTACATACTTGTGCAAGAAAAATACCGACTCTTCCAACGAACAAGGAAGAATGAAAAATCAGGGAACGAACAAGGAAGAATCAAAATAAGGTGGATTCCGCTTCTGGTTCTGGCTCCGGCTACGGCTCCGATTTCCATTGCACCTACCACCATCAACACATCTAGGATGCAAAAATATGGAAGAACCCTAAAATCGACGCTGAAGATTAGACGCGGAACAGTGGCAGCGTCTGCAAACATTTTGTAGAAGATGATGAACAGTGACAGCATCTGCAAGGAATGCCGCCGTCGACTGTAAAGCAAGGACGAGAAGTAGAAAATTGGAGATTAAGAATGATCGGTGATTTCCTCAACGCAAGGTGTCGCAGAGAGGTTTCTCTATTCAGCGAGCTGCGAGTTATTAGATGTGTTTAATTTTGTTGAGGATGAAACGGTGTAGTTTGGGGCTCACAGGAGAGAGTGTTATCTCCAGTCACAGGAGAAACATTAATCCCATATAAATTCTAGGAAAAGGTTGGACTTACTCATATTTCAGGGGCAAGGTGAAATTTTCCTTTTTCTTGGGTAGGGGGAATTCTCCTTTATTTCTAGGTGATACCAATGTTAGACAGGGCGAGTCGTCTACTATTCTCAGACGTTTACCTAAGAATCCAAAAGTTAGGATACCTCCACCAACTTTAGGATCAAACCCCCTCTTTTGGTGAAAATGTCTAACCCATTTATCAGTTGAAGCAAGGTCAATCCAACCGAATTTTATATATATATATATATATATATATATATATATAAACGATGGATAAAGATAATAGGGATAGGGATCCCATAAAATCTTACATAACTAAGGTCCTAAGAAAAGAAGGACACACATCAAAAAGGCTTGAGATAGAAAACGCCTCTTTAGCAAGGCCTGTCAGCAATTATATTCTGGCAACGTGCAATGTGGGATATTTGGACCTCCCAATTCCTTTCCAGAAACTTCCGGATCTGGAGCAAAACTAAGTCCTGATTGATACCCTGTTCAGTACTATTCCATGAGTCAATCAGGTTCTTAGAGTCCGATTCTACTATGATTGGCCTGAATCTTTTTTTTATATATAGAAAAAATTTAGGAAAGAGATTGAGTTTACCCACAATTCAAGGGTATGGATTTTGAAGCTTAATCTGTAGGGTATACTGGGTTAGAGAGTATACTTTTTTTTTTTTGCTACAGATGCGGGGAGGGGGGAATCGAAGTATCGAACCAAGGATTGGGGAGATATCAAATATCTCAATACCACTGCAGTGCCACTACACCGCGAAGAATCGTGGTGACAGAAGGATTTACCTGAATCCTTTGTTCCATGCCAATTGTAGACCTTTGAGAAAATGCCACTCTTCCGCCTCATAAGGATCACATATTCCAATCCGAGATGCGAAGCCTACTTTCCATATGACCCATGATCATCCCTTAGTACACCACCACAACCTGTATAATTTCCAGACTGGGTAACAGCTCCGTCAACAATTAATTTGGTCCAATTCGAGGGAGGGGCCTGCCAAGGAGGATCCAAAGAGGATTTAAGGCCGATATGGACATAAAGATGCCATAAGTTCAGAATGACAGAAGCTGGAAGAAAATCTTCCTGGAACACCGTCTGAACATGACAACATGACTCAATGCGCAGCATTTTTCTAATATATGGGCCTCCGTCTGCGTGGAGCCCAATCTTGTTTTGGGTAAAGCCCACATTGTGGATGTGGATTGAACGGCTTCGAGGTGAATGATTGGGGGAAGTGATAATATAAAAACCAGATCAGGATGTGGAAGAATATTGAACCTCGCCAAGAGGGTGATGTAGCGAAGCACTGAATCTGTGCTGCACCCAAATTTCATGGCTCTGAGAATTAGAATGACGAGGAACCATTCATATTGGGAATTTTGAGCATAATGCTGCTTGTACCCTATATATACCCTTATCCACTTGCCCCATCTTCATGACTTCTCAATTTTTTACTTTTCAATCCCTCAAGCGTTATACTTTTGGAGAAATCTCAAAAAAATACACATATGAATTTCAAAATCCTAGATAAGTGATTTCTCAATAAAATAAATTGTCAATTGCTTTACTATTTTTATTAATTTCATTACTGTTGTTGTGAAAAGGAGGTATTTTTCTATCATTTTCCCTATACTTTTTCTTCTGTTCCTATTTACTTGTTTATATTTAGATTTCACTTTGTCACTAAATATATGACTTGTTCCACATTTTATGCTTTAATTTTTACTTGTTTTCAATGATATATAACCTTGTTAGAACAAGGACATTAAATGAATGTAGTTAAAATTTAAGATAGTGTGGCATTTTAATAGTGTGTAAAACTGCAAAAATTAAAAAGTAATTTTTACGTATGTGGTTTTTCTTCATAAGAATAAAGGAAATATGTTTCTTTCTTGAAATTGCTTTTGAATCCTAAGTTCTAGTTTTGCCCATCCCTTGCTTTGACTGGTTCTCACACCCGATCAATGCTTGCACGGTAAAAGTAGAAGTGTAATTCTCCTGAAAATTTAAAAAAAAAAAAAATCCTCAAAATTTACTAAACTGAAGCTTGGAGGGGAGGGTGCAACCTTTGGAGACTATGAAAGGGGAAAGAAAAGCCTGGAAATGTACGGGAGAAGTCAGGACTGAACATAAGCAGAAGTCAGGGTGAGCATGGCATGATGATGGGAAATGTAGAAAATGGTGTACTTTTTATCAACTTGCCATACACACAAGTTAATGGTAGCCAACGAATCGAAAGATACGAATTCCATTATTTATCATTGGTTTCTGTAACTGTAAATTTCGTCTATGCTTTTGGTTCTCTACTGACTCATATACATATCTTCTCATTCTTTGCTCATCAGCCTCCAACCATTGTATATTATTAATTGGGATGTCATCCTCAAGACATGTCCTCATTCATGCTATTGTCCCTGACATTGGACTAGAGCTGGGAATCAGGGCCGGCCCGGTCCTACAGGGCCTGGCCCTCCAGGGCTTGGGCCCTACAGGGCCGGCCCTTCAGGGCCTGAGATAAGGAAAACATCTGTTTTTCAAAGCCCGGCCCGATAGTACCAAGACCAGGGCCGGCCCTACAGGGCCTGAAAATTACTATTCGAAATTTTAATTATTTTTTTTTCTATGTTTTTTCCAAAGAAATATAATTAGTAAATTGCAACCATTAAAGTTCTAATCTATCAAATAAATATTATCAACATTAAATATCTAAACAATACAAATCATCCAACAAATAAACACATTCATTAATTCGTAATAAAAAACAAATCATTGTCCACAATTGACTCACATAAAACTTAAGAAGTATTAAACTAAACAACATTAGATAACTCACATAAAATATAAAAGCATACTACTATCATTGTCAATTGTCACCTTCTTCATCACTCTCATCAATTTCATAGATATTTGATTATGCTTCACTTTGAGCAGAAGGCTGTGTTTCAGGAGTAAAAATGTTATGAATTTCTTCTCCTGCATCATGAACACATCCATAATAATCATTATCTGCAACAAATAATATATCAAATCATAAAATCAAAGTATAGTTATTATGTATTTATATATGTGCCTCCTAGCCTCTTCCTCTTAGTATTCTTTGACTAATTTTTTTTCTTAAAAAAAATGAAAATGCTACAGTAACAGGGCCTGCAGGGCCGGCCCGAGGCCCTACAGGGCTGGCCCGATAAAGCCCGAGGCCCTACAGGGCCGGCCCTGCAGGGCCAAATTCAAATTTCAGGCATATTTTTCAAGCCCGAGCCCTACAGGGCCAGGGCTTAAAAAAGCCGGCCCGACGGGCCCGGCCCGATTTCCCGGCTCTACATTGGACACTGGATCATCTCAACATGTTACTTCTGTTTCATAACAGGAATCCCACATTTACATTATTGATTTTCTTCGTAATTTACTTTTTTGCAATTTTTTTTAAAATATAATATTGTATCAATCATAAGATTTATTTTTACCAAGAAAAAAAATACCACTTAAATATCAAATTATTAGTGTAAAATATTACGTATAAGATAAGTAATACTTCCTTTGGTCCTTTATTAATTTAAGACATATTTGAAGAGTTAATTTTAGTTGTAAGTATGAAGCATATTTTTTATATTTGTTAATCTTCTCTTATTTTACCTTATTGATACATTCTCAACAATAGTTAAGGAGGATATGGAAGAAAGAAATTAAAAAAGATGATGACTGAGGTGTTTTAAAAAAATATATGTCATATTAACTTACTACTTTAATATAATTAAATTATGTAAACGTGTCTTATATTAAGAACTATATAAAGTACTTCCCAATGGCATAGTACAATATATTATATTCCATCCTGTCCTTAATATAAAATATATTTGAAGGGTTAATCTTGATTCTAATTTACTCCTATTTATGTCCTCTCAATAATAATCAAAAAGGAGAAATTATGATGAAATTAAGGAAGATGACTAAGGCCTTTTTTTTTATTAAAAAAAGTCATATTAACTAATTTAACTGACTTCCTTCATCTAATCAAATTAGATAAATATGTTATATATTAACGATTGAGAATATAAGATGACTATCAAGCTTTAAAATATAGAAAATGATTAGTTTTTAAATGATCAACGACTTTACTTGCACGAAGTAACTAATAACAACAATTTTATCAGCAACAGCTGCTCTATTTGAAATTCAGCTGCCTCCAATTGCTCAACACCCCCCCCCCCCCAAAAAAAAAAAAAAAACCTCTCCTATTCCTTCTACTACTCTTATTTCTCTCCCCAGAAAGCTAACGAGGGTATTTGTGGAAAATGGTGGATTCCAGCATGTGAGAGACATCATTGGCCATTGCTCTCATTATTGAAGGGGGAAAAAATGCACAATAATATAATGTGGGTGTCAAGAGCTTATTATTGTTCTTCTTCTATGCGCTTCTCTAGGAACTGAACCCCAAGCATAAGGCTATACAAAATACTCTCTGATCTCTCTCTAAGTCTCATTTCTATCTCCATCAGGTTTTTAACTTCTTCAAAAGTCTTTAATCCTCTCTAAACTAAGCTAACAAGTATTTAGTCCCACATGCATATACTTACACCTTATGGCTAAACTAGATAAAGGTATATCTCCCCGTCCAATCAAGCACTTCTTACATGGCTAAACTTAGTATATTATATATGACAAGAAATATTCTCGGTGCGTGAAGACTAAAATATTCTGCAGCAATCAATTGCATGGCGTTCTCCAATGTGTTTGTCATTGAACAAAAGTGAATATACCTGGGTTTATTACTCCATATTTCTCTCTGGTCATCCCAAAAATATTCTTCATTAATATATATTTTGATTTAATAGACACACACACTAACTCATAATGTCGTATGGCCATCATTTAATTATATTCTCTCATCGAGTACGAATAAGCATTCCTTGCTGGTAAAGAAACACAGATATATACTCAGATTTGTTTGATTATGTAAGCAACCTACGATATTATTGCTGTTCATTGAAGTAAGCAAAACAGTCTATTTAAAATTATTACAAATTAAATCAAGTGCACAGACACAGCAGTAGTTGTGCAAGAACCTACCTCCATGATTTCAACTGATTATTCGAACATTATGGCTCGGAGAGCATTATGATCAAATTTCCCTTCTTTCCCTTCAAACTCAACTCATTGGGACCGCACAAATTAAAGAGAATATATGTTTTGTTACAAATGAATAAGATATTGAGAAATTGTCCATACGATTTTCTTTTCTGTCCTCAAAAAATCAGATGCCACGACTTTAACTAGAATGCGACATCTAACTGCAAACTCCTGGGTTTCAGAATTGAACGTGTTGTCCTTTTTGAGCTCTGATTCAGCACCAAGTAGATGCATTGATAACGAGAACGAAAGAATGGTTCTTCATATATTTCTTAGTCAGCGCCGAAGGAGGTTTAGGATATTCTAGTTAACTCATGCGAAGGACATATATAGGTGAAAAGTGGAACGATTGGAACAATACACACACACACACACACAATTAAACGGTTTGGTAGTTCACATTTTCAAATTACAAAAGAAATAATCCAGAATAATCCTCTAGTTGATATGGAGAGAGACCCTTCATCATGAAAAGAGAAAAAAAAGGACGAACGAGGTTGGTCTTGTTGATGAATAGTGGCAGTCGGCTTTGATTGCCATGAGGGGAATGAATAGCATATTATTGATGTGGCTCTTTACAGACCGTACACTGATGGACTGCAATAGAAATGACTGAATAGTAGCGTGGAAAAATTATATGCCCTCCCAGTGCAACATGTCACGATCAGTTCTTGCACTTGGGCCCCATATTTTTCTTCTTTAAGCTTCTGCTACACCGTCCTTCACTTCTTCACCTCACCAAGTGGTGCTGCTTCCCTTCCTTCTTGCTACCTGCCAATCATATTTCCATCATCCTACTCACCCATACGTTCTTTAGCGCTGCACATCCGGCTGGGTGTCAGCTGCCCCTCAATTTTGGGCCCTTCGCCAGCGTTTTCTCGTTTTCTTTACATCTTTAGAAATGAACGTCATTTAAATATCTCATGAGCAGAGAATGTTATTTTCAATTTTTATGATTTTTCAAAGATGTAAAACTTCAAAATTATGTGGCTTCTTTTAAATTTAGAGTCTTAAATCTTTCAAAAATCATATAAAATTGAAAACAACTCAAAATTTTTTTTAAAGATATCAAAATATTACCATTTCATATAAAATCTGATGATTACAAAAACCAAAAAAAAAAAAATTTGGGAAAGGGCCTAAAATTGAGGGGCATGGGCGCAGCTGAGAAGAAGGACGGTGCACACTCCCAGTCACCATACAATACTAGATCTATCTGTCTTAATTGATTAATAATTAAACAAGAAACGAAATGATGAAATCACTCCTGCTGTTAAGTAATTCATATATCTGCCAAATTCTTTGGAGTTTAATTAGATGGCCATGATAATATTGCATCAACATCCTTGAGTAGTTCATAGATTTAGTAGGTCATTCGACTAAAGCTGGTCAAACAAACACACACATATATACACCATACTAAGATACAAACCCATTTAGCCAACAGATTCTTCATCTCCAAGACTCCAACCACTCACTGGATATAGGTGCACGCTAACTAACTGCAAAACACACAAGTTAATGGCCACTATATACATGCCGATCGATCGAGTTGTAATTATCTGATATATATACTCTTCATGGAACGAGGAATTAACAACTTTCAGGTGGAATGAAGTTGAATAAAACTGACAAGAAGGGAAGAATATAATATGCATAGTGATCATCTCATCAGGCCAGTATAAATGAAAATCAGAAAAGATGAACATGTATGATTGTTATGTGGAAGAGAGTTGGAATTAGAAATAGGGAGATAGTGATCGGAGGCTGAAGGTGATGACAGAAGCATAGAGAGCACAAAGGAGTGAGATGCGATTGTATATACGCAAGTCATCATCTGTGCTCTCTATCTTCTGTCAACAACCTCCCACCCAAAGTGCCTCCTATCCATCCATCCATCCATCTATCTATCTCTTTCAATTCCTACTGTTGTTTGCTATAAACATCACTGCAAGAACAATATATAAAAAAGGCTCTTGAGAAGAAGAAACAGAGAACGAAAAGTGATGTGGGCTCGGAGTCCTACTACTGGAGTAGCTTGTGTTATATGTATGATGCAGGCCGAAAGCACCTATTTATAGGAAAAGAGTAAAAGGAAGCCAGCCTGCCCATTGAAAAGATCTGTGGCTAATTAGAAGGACCATTCATAAAACCCATTAGTCCTGCCCATCACAAGTATATTCATGTGCTCACTATCTCTCATGGCATGTTGTATGTTGTAACTGCTTCTCCCAGGATTTAAATGCTCATTAAAGGATTAAAGGACACACACACTCCTTTAATTTGCCACTTTCTAACAACCCTTTTACGTAATTAAGAGCACACTACATACGGAGGAACATTTATTTTTGTGATTTTTCGGACAGTACGTACAACAATCCAATAGGATTCGTCTCTATCACTCGGTTAATTATGCTACACATATATATCGCGTGTTCCATTTGATAGGATTTCTGCAAATGTTCTACATATAATTATATATCACCATATTTTCAAGTTATGACTTCTATATTAGTCCGAATCAATGGTAAAATAGTTGGTGTAATTTACGTCTATCTTCTTCATTTCCTTTGAGGCCCACAAGACAATTGATCCACTGGAGCAGGACCTTGCATGGGTCAAGGCCTGTGAATTCGCTGTCAAGGTGGTTCAGAAATGTGTAGAATATGGTGGTTAATTAATATATGGAGACATGCCTCCATCTGTCTTCCCCCCCCCCCCCCCCCCTTTTTTCTTTTTTTTTTTTTCCATTCTAAACTTGGGGGTCTGAGGAGTGGTGGGTTGCGCATGTGAATTGATTTTCCGGATGAAGAGGCATGACTTTTTTAAAGAAACCGATCGCAAACTCCAAATCTGGAAGGTCGAAGATGATTCTATCCAAAGGCATGCTTGGAAGTCACCATCAACAAGCAGGGAAGACGTTTAATGTAGCGGAATAAATGAATAACACTAATGAAGACTCATGCGTGTTTGATTTTCTTCCCATCTCCAATTAATTTTGATTTGCTGGGTGTGAATTATATTTGCCATGACATAAACCATTAGGGATGGATGACTATCAATGAAGTTTGAGTTTGCCTGTCTTCTTAAAATCTTGCTTCATGTCCCTATGGGTAGTGCATGAAGAAAAAGAGTATAACGCCACGCTTCAAGAATGGGACAAATTAATGAATGTAATAATACATATTATTGTAGATAATGAATAGAAGTTCATCAATTACCGTAGTCAGGTTTTCTTGTAGATGGTGAGTAGATATAAATGAGTAGTATTAGATGTAAGAAGGTAAAAAGTTTATAATGTTGTAAACCCCAGGTGGAAATAGGCTAGACCTTTGAGTTACAATCTATCCTATATAAAATTTAGTCTAGCTTATTTAGTAAAAGGGAAAAACATTTCTCATGTTGCAGGAGGAGTATTTTCTCATGTTACACACACATAAAATGGTGGGACCCACATATATAATTAGCATTATATATATATGTGGGTCCCACTATTTTATATGTGTATAAGAATCTTCTTCTTCTCATGCAACATGAGAAGTTTAAACTCCTTAGTAAATAGACTATGCCCAAATTCATGTCTATTGACAAATAATATATTTAGATAAACAAGTCATGCCTGTTTTCATAAGGCATAGACTACAAGTTTACAAGTTTGGCTTATTATTATTATTATTTTAAAGTTGTACTATTATAAAATTATATATAATATAATCTAAATAATTTTATTAAACATTTATAAAATTACCAACTTAGCCTTAATCCTAAGTTTACATCATATTATCATTCACACACTCTTAACCCTTGCATTCAACAATCATTCACTCCTACCTCTCTTCTCTTAGATCGCTTGAGATGGCAACGCTAATTCACTCTCTCTCCCCTCATTTGTGTTGTCCTCTAAAGCATAATAATTATTGTAAGTTTATTTTAGTACAAAATGAAATACTATAATCTTAGTGCGGAGGAGGAGTATCTCAATTTATACAAGAAATAATGTAAGAAAACATAAAATCTAGTTTTATATGCCGCTTGTTATGCTTGTTCAAATTTAAGAAACATATCTCATTAGCCAACAAACAATTGGTTTTTGTCTTTCCTAATTGCTTAGACAATAGTGACATTCTTTTCTTTTCCTTACTAAACCTTTATGTTACAAGGAAAATGGATCTTGGGCTTTTAAGGCATCATAGTATTGTAAATAGGCTTGAAAGGTATATGTGAATTTAGAGGCATCGACTTTAAGTCTATTCAAAAGCTAACATTTTAAGTAAGTCTTTAAAATGGTTTGAGCCTAGAAAAAACTTATATACAGACTTAAAATTTAAATCTCTATTGCTGATCCATATCTAGTTAAGTAAAGTCTAACTTATTTCCATCTCTAGTAAAAGCTAAAGAAACACGATAATGCAAGTGCAAGGCATGTTCCCTTTGGAGACAGATCGATGAGAATATGAAGTGAGTTTATCTCCTGAAGTGAAGTGCAGAGGAATGGGATCCACAACTTTTGAAACTTGGGCGGTCAAGGATGAAGAGGACTTGTCATAACAAGTTGCAAGGAAGCATGGAGCACAAAGAGCGACAAAAAAAGGAAAAGAAAGAGCAACCTTCAACACACATTCCTTATCTATATCCTTTGGATGGATTCACTGTCTTTATTTTCCAGTGTAACAGTTGGATGAGAAAAGCAACATTGGGTGCTCTTTAAAGCAAGAGAGGGGTAGCTTTCATCCTCAACATCTGGCACCACCCCATACCTCCATTACTCATTTGGAATATCATGGGGCTCACCCCCAGCGGCTCAGAATCATGTGGGTTAGTTTCTTACAATCTGGACTGTTATCCACAGTGCTCTCTATAACTTGGATTCCTTTGGGCTTTCCCTTTTTGGACTGAGAGGATCATTCTTCAAGTGTTCACTCCCTATTGGTTCGTTCATGCATCATTACTAGTGTGTACCCACCTTCTTCGTTGACCAACATCTGATTTCCTCCCTGCAAAAAGCACCAAAATCAATCTAATCCAGCCCAACAGCATCACCATTATGGCTGTGAAATATTATCTCTTTGGCCAAAGGTTTCCCTGTTCGAGGTTCAGAGGTAAAAAGTTTTCACCTTTCACAATAACTATATTTTTTGGGATTCGAAGTTATGCTCTCTTTCTTACAGAATAAACTTATTGGTCCAGTGAAATATCTTTAGAGACCTTTTCATAGCTTATGAAAATGTGTTTGCCATTTATTTAATGCCAACGTACTCCTCTTTGATGAGAAGGCAATTATTTCAGAATTTTGAGGTTTACAGGTATTTGGATGCGGCAGTAATTAATAGTAGAGGGATTAATCTTATTTGTGTGAAGTGACGCAACAAAATTCACACACACACACATATATATATACATAGAGGAAAATGAAAGCATAAACATGCCGAATCTAACCATGTGGTGACCAATTCGGATGATTGGTGCCACACAGAAAGATTCAAGGGAATATGGTTCTATACTTCTATTAAACTACAGAAATACATAAAGTATACCTCCGAGTGCCGACAAATGGTAATTAATTCTTGCAAGAGCAGCTGTCCATTGGAACAAGCGAAGCTAAGTAAGTAACTAAACCGTTTGTAACCTTTTTCCAATATACAGTTCTAGGGAGGCTCCTCTTATGTTTCTAACCAATGCCCAACCCGTCTGCTTATATATTTTAGCACTTGTTTAAAAAAGTTTAGTGGGAGGCACATCTATCTCTGATGAAATGAATTAACTAGATACACTCTAAATAAAATAACCTAGCTATTGCTCTCACTCTGATTTAACTGTCTCTGTCTCTAATAATTATCAGCATAGTTGTCCTTCTAATCTCTAACTAGTAAAGGACTAAAGGTTGTGACGTCTCTGTCCTTGGTAAAGAAAAAGACGGTTTGTCCTCTTATTTTAGCCATTAATAAATGGGTTGGGTTTCTCTCCTAATCTCTTTTTCATTATCCCTCATCATCTCTAAATCATATTTATCCAATTAATCATAATACCACTTTAATTTTTCTCTCACCTTCCCAATCAATGGCCCAGATGATACTAATGAGAAAAAAATGAGAAAGAGGATTATGAGAGAATCATCTTCCTTAATAAATACTCAAAAGTCCAGTGACATCTATATATATATATATATTAAAGAAATGTTTGGCAAAACAATCACTATAAAAATATTTTCCCATAAAACAAAGATAACTAGCCTTTATTTGTTATCTTAAAGCGGGATAAACAAAGTAACGACCACTGATATAATCTCAATAGCGTTATATTTAAATTAAAGAGGGATCCACATTTTAGTAGTACGAAGAAATTATTGGAATATTTTAAAATGAAAAGATGTGTTTATTGGAAAGTGATGTCTTTATAACTCAAAAAAATTATGTGAATGATTATGTAAGGACTTATAAAAATTAAAGGTTATGTCTATTTAATTGCTAGAAGCACATGTGAAATATAAAACTAAGGCTAAAGGAAAGTGTTGTTCATGCATTGAGGACATTATGCAGTACTTTCTTTTTCATCTTTTCTTCTTGTACCAACCCCTCCAACAGAAATCCAATATGATTTATGTTTCAAGATTAATAAAAGCCTACATACGTATTAGGAACCTTTGAATAAACACCATTTACTCATTCTATCTAGACGCTTCAAATTTGATTTTTTTTTAACATTGTTTTAAAAAATATTTCAATTGGTTGAAAATTTAAAATAAAAATAATATTTTAACAAACATTTTTTTAAAAATGATTTTTTTATTTAAAAATCACCAATTAAAAGAAAATTAAATCTGGACTATATATCTAGATAGAACGAGCAAATGGCGACTATCCTTTGAATAAGCATCAAAACCGGTTGTATACGTATTGTATGTGTATATATATATACACGTTCTATTAAAGAATTTAAGGATCCCACACAAAAATGGGGACAGATTAACAGACCAAAACTTGTCAAGCCGATTTTGTGCCTCTTTATCTAAATATTAATAAATGTGAGCCGACATCCTTATGAGGCTCACACTGATGATGAAGTCCTTGCCATCGACATATATCCTCCACCTCCACATCATCACTTTGTTTATTTCTCCCTACCTAATTATTCGTTCTTTTTTTTTTCTTTTCTTTCTTTTTACACAAGTTGAGATTGGTTTCTAGATGAACCTATAATTAAAAGAGAGAATTGTAAATTGAACTATCATTACAATATAATCTATTAACTACTGTAAATTGAACTATCATTACAATAAAATCTATTCATGGAAAGGACTGAGTTCACGAGTTAAAGATGAATATAATATTAATGTACGCACAGCCACTAGTCTATATATATGGCTCTTTATATATATGAGCTTAGTGGCTATTTCCAGCTATACACAATTTTACACATTTCAGAACGTGTGTGATGCACCCGATTTTAACAAGTTTACAATGCATTATATTAATCCTTTTTTGTTTGATATTTGCGTGACATAAAAGAAATAAAATCTTTAGAACATCTAAACTCATCTAAGCCCAAACATTTCAGCTTCACGTTATTTTTAGCTTTTGTTTTATGTTGTTAATTAAGTCAAAATATCTTGCAAGAGTATGCCTTCATGCATTATATTTGGACAATCTAATCTTACACAAACTGATTTCGAAATTGTTTTTGATGAATACAGTCGAAATAAAGAGAAGACGTCTTTAATTATTCACTTAATTATAATCAATTTGGCTTGAAATATAGTAATAAGCCGTACCCTTGTTTCAATAATAGTAATGTTATATACATATTATCGCTTCTACTAATTTTATTATTCATTTTAATCAATAAACATCTCATTATTTAGCTGGTCTCTTACTTTTTTTTTTTTTTGGTTCAAGAAATTAAGTTACATGTCGTACACAACAAACTTGTAACTTTATTACTGACTAAGTGACTAATATATAATTGGTGATTAATTAAGAAGAGTGGGTGAGTTGCATTGTAATTGTTGACACTAAGATCTCACAATACTACACAAGTATACAATTTTAAAGTTAGTAATTGAATCATATTCTTTTAGTAATTTATTTGAGAAAATAAAAGAAACACAAAAGAACGACCATAGGAGAAATCATGACAGTAGCTGGCGTGGACAGTCCTTCGTTTTCAAAGCAAAGACAATGATAGCTAGAATTGGCTGGCTAATAATACTAATAATTTTCTAAAAAAAAAAAAATAATGGAGTTTGACTATAATAACTACTTGATTGGGCCTAATTTGATTGGCTAATATTGATACTGTAACTTACATTTTTGTCCCAAGAGACCCATTGATGGATCACCCCAACCACCGTAGCTAACGCCCACTCACGTATAAAATTTGGCAGTATTCTTTCTTGGCTTGACTTACAAGGTCATATATTAGCTTATCTTATTTATTTATTTATTTTAAGGTTATAATAATAGCCTTTAACTAACTGAGATGCCCCCTCCAAAAAGTAAAGCACGGAACCAAAAAATTTACTTTTCATTTGTAGCTGAAACTATCCCACCCAACAAATGATAATTAAGGAACCGTCTTATGTGACTGCTTATATATATTTCATATTCTGTAAATATAATTTACTAGGACTTCAGCTAGCAGACATATATATGTGCTGTCACTAGCCTTCGTCAAGGATTTCCAACTATACATGGATTCTGCCGCACATGATCTCAGGCATAAGCACATGTCTCCAATAATTATCTCACTTCATTCATGTTTTTTATGTAACAAGTTTGAAACCATCCTTATTACTTCTTTCCGGTCCTAATTATAAGAACACTTTTGTAATGTAATTTTTGTACTAAAAAAATGTTCCTATAATTAAGAGCAGAGAGAGTAGTTATTAGACAAGTAGTGATGAGTTCCTTGTAATTATCCATGCATGCATCCCGCTTAGTACGCCCTCTGATAATTCTAGACGTACCTAAACTCAATTCTCATATGCATTTTTACTTTTTTAAACAAGTCTATTGACTATATATGTTGCCGTACAATTAAACTAATTAAGTTAATGATTACATTAATAGGAAAAGTCTCAGTGTTTCAATATTTCAATGTTGTCATGGAAACGACACATGATCCCAGGAAATGACTTGACGTGAACAGATCGAACTCCAACCGAGACTTAGCATACGACTCTGTCTTTTCCTTAATCGACATATATTATACAATCTAAAAATATATATAATATAGTAATAAACATATATAAATGCAAATTTGTATATTTCTTTAATATTTTTCATGTTTAGAATACAAATGAAAAAAACGTAGCATCTAATTTCTTTTGAGTGATCAAGCTCCTAAATTGATACACATGGATGTTTCTACTTTACATGTCAATAATAGTGCCGGGCAGATTAGTTTCGTTTTGCGCGTATTTTCTTTTTAATTATCATGGTGATGAAAAATGGACAGACTCATAAGAGCTATATATATTGCAATTTCATAAACGAATATACGTATATTCGAAAACAAATATGCCTCAAATATTATAATTAAAAAATGATCATCATTCAGCTATTCGTATAAGCCTTCAACTTCAAGTATTAGTCCAAAGCTACCAGAGAGCTTTAAAATTAAGGTTTTTTCACCGTTAAGTACCACCAGGCGGCTAGTTAATAACATTCATATCCACTTGCTACGGCGGTTTAAGAAATTCCACTAATTGTATATTTTTAATTACACCTCACAATAGTAACTTAATATTTATTTTCATAATCACGCCATCGATCCAATAACTATTTATATTTGTCTCTTTAAAAGATTAAAAGGAAAAACCATTCTTCACATATGCTAGCTTACCAATGCCCCTGTTTAATATTCGCATTATATTATCCAATGATATAAATATGGAAAAAAGATTTCTCCTGTTATTGGAGATAGAGTTATCTCCAGTGACCCCAAAACTACGTCGTTTTGGATTAATGAAAGGTTTGTTAGTAATTTCAGGTGAATTAATGAATGGTGTTTTGGTAAAATATATATAATTAAAAAATAAATAAAATTACAGAAACACCCTTCATTAATTCACCTGAAATTACTAACAAACCCTTCATTAATCCAAAACGACGTAGTTTTGGAGTCACTAGAGATAACTCTATCTCCAGTGACAGGAGAAATCCTTTACCTTATAAATATATATACTATTACACATTTACACTACAAAATATTATAATTATAAGTTGGGTTAGGAAAAATATTTAACGTCTTTAGACTTGATTTGTTATATAGCACAGATGATATAATGATCTTTTGCGTAGGCAACTTGCACCTCTTGATATATAATTAATAAGTTGTGATGAGTGGAATATAACTAAATTCTTTGATGCTCCTTCAAAGAGAATTTGACTATTACAAGCGCTTCAAATGAACTTCTCCAAGCTTAGGTTCAAACTTCAGATTAAAATTACGCGAATAAACAGACTATGAGAAATACATTATTGAAGGAGTTGAAGTGCAAAAATGAGTAAAATGGCAACAGTGAAAGGAACAGGAAAATTAAATCAAAGGATATATGCGTGTGAGTGTGTGTGAAGATCAGAGTGATGAGAATTGGAATGAAATGAAAGCGAAGGCTGAGGATTATGATTAATGGTGGAGGGTGTGTCACTGGATGGAGCAAGAATCTTCAGGTTTTTGATCATAAACGACGTTGTAACAAAGGGCAGGGGGAGGCTTAGAGCAGCAAGAGGTACATGAGGACCAAGGAGGGCACTGACCGTAGCAGATCACGGTAGCACAGGAGCCATGGCACCTGTAGCTGCCGCATCTGGAGCACGCGTTGCACCCACCCCCACACTCGTGGCTCCAGCACTTGCTACAAGGATCGCACCCACCCCCACACTTGTGGGTCCCGCACTTACCCCTGCACTTGTGGCTCTTGCACTTGGAAAACGGCTTGCACCCACCGGAGCACGTAGGGCTGCAGCAAATCACGCAGGGTTGAGCTGGTGGCACCACGCACACTTTAACGACTTTGGGCTTCTTGTCCTCCTCCTTTTTGGGCTTCACCTCTTCCACCGTGAGCACCGTTACAATCCGGAACTTCTTCCTCAGACTCTTTCCCAAGCAAACCGTGTCCACGTCTTCCCCTGTCACCACCACTTGATCTTTGCTGTCCCCTTCTATTGCCACCGCACTCACACCTGCACCTCATTTATATGTAACTCATATTCTTCTTTGTATATTAATTATATTCATTCACACGTAACGACACACATATATATACCTTTTATCATGGAAGCTATTTTCAATGCCTTGTTCCTGCAACTCTCGCACTCCATCCCCACCTTTATTGTCACTTTTTGCTGAAACATTCGCCCAGAATATTGAAGTGGCCTTCTTGAACGTGAATGAAAATTTCGAGAAATTAACTAGCAAGTAATATAATTATAAATAGACCTCACCTTCATGTTCGGATTCGTCACTGAATTGGCAATATATACCAAGCTCGTTTTTGTGTCTTGGCGCGTAAGAAGTCCCAGGTATAGCGGAAGGAGTGCTTAGCTTCTTTCCTGATGCATTGTGAGAGACAGATGATGCATATATATATTAGTTCAGCTGAGGATTAAACAAGTTACATCACTTACTACCCTTGCTGTCGGTTCTGAGTTATAGGCTCTACAAAATTTAATTTCATCCAACAACCCTTTACATATACATCACCAAATGTAAGAAACCGTGCATGGCACAGTATGGATATATATTACTATTTGATGGATGTATATTTAGTTTACTCTCTTCTCAATCTTACGCGGTCGAGTCATCCAGCACAGCCGTTCACTTGGCCACATCAGAGTTTCAGGCATCGTCAGCAATTGATGACAACCCCGGTGTGCTTTTGTAATTTTGGAAGATTGGTGCAGACGCCTCACTTTACTATTGGGGAATTGCATTGATCTGCTGCTCAATTAAATTATGTGTCATTCATCACACGTACATCAATAATGCTGTACAGTGACATATTGTAACAGTCAAACAGTCAAGGTATAAACCTTGGAAAACGAAAACGACTGACATATTGAAGGCAGGCATCTTTCTGTTTTGTTGATATGCATGAGCCTACTATATATTTACTTATTCTTCTGTCCCCACCGATGATAGCTATAGTCCTCTTGAATTGTCAAGTTAAACAAATATTATTGCCTAGCCGCTTAGTCGTCCCTTTAATTTGGACTAAAATATATAAACGCACCTACCTCGCCCCACGCACCTAACTAATCGTGTAGACGGTCCTTTCAAACCATGTATACCTCTATCTTCAATTTAATATTCAATGTTTAACAATGTTGATAAGATCCAACAATATTGAAAGTTGGCAGAAGTCATCACTTTTATCATCATATCAACAGGATTTTCACTTAACCATATCTTCTGAATCATGACTTCACCTTCTTCTAAAATTTCTTCTAAAATTTCTTGTATAGAGTGATATCGAACATCAATATGCTTCGTCCTTACATGATAAACTTGGTTCTTTGCTAATTGAATAACACTTTGGACATCACAAAATATTATGATGCTGTGTTGACTAATACCAAGTTCTCCAAGCAATTCTTGAAGCCAAATTGCCTCCTTCACAGCCTCTGTAATTGTCATATACTCTGCCTTTTTTTTTCCTCCAAAGTAGACTACCAATTAACTTGTGCATTTGCAAAAGTAAATACATAACTAATAGTTTATCTTCGTTTGTCCAAATCACCTACAAAATCTGAGTCACAATACCCAACTAAACATTAATCATCTTCTTGTTCAAAGACTAATCCAACATTTTTAGCATTACGAATATACCATAGAATTCATTTCACAGCTTGCTAATATTCCTTTCTTGGATCATACATATATCTACACATAACCCCAACAGCATGTGAAATATCAAGTCTTATACAAACCATACATATATCAAGCTACCAACAGCATTTGCGTACAGTACTCTTGATATATATATATATATATATATATATATATATATATATATATATATTCTTGTTCATCTTCATCTTTTGGCGACATACCTGCACTAAGCTTAAAATGAAAAGCAAGTGAAATGCTCACCGACTTCGTTTTATCATTGATACCAAATCAATCTATACCCTCTTCAAATATTCCTTTTGAGATAAACATAGTTTCTTTGATTGTCTATCTTGATCTTATTATCTCCAAGCCAAGAATTTTATTTGCCTCACCTAATTCCTTCATCTCAAACTTCTTGTTTAGTTGAATGTTTAGCTTCTCAATTTTTGTTTGATTTTTTTTCAAGCTATCAACATATAAAAAGAAGATATATAAATGATCATCTTCAAGCTTTCCCAAATAGACACATATTGTATTTGCTTCTTTTATACTTATACTGCAACATAAATTTGTCAAATCATTTTTTCCACTATCTCTAAGACTGTTTCAATTCGTATAACAATTTTTCAAGTTTGCACACCATATTTTCCTTTCCAGCAATTTTGAATCCTTCTAGCTGAGTCATGTAGATCTCCTCTTCCAAGTTTTTATTTAAAAATGTAGTTGGAACATCCATATGAACTAATTCCATATCTAATTGTGCTACTAAAGCCAACAAAATTCTAATGGAGGAATGTTGCACAACTGGAGAAAATACGTCATTGTAATCAATTCCGCCTCCTTCTAAGCATAGCTTTTAGCTACCAATCTTGCTTTGTAGTTCTATCACCTTGGTTAGAATATCCTTTTTTCTTTGCATACATCCATTTGAAGCCAATTTATTTCTTACATATTCTTCAGGAGTTTGGCCAATTTCCACATACCATTATGATGAAAAGGGCTACATTCCTTCACTTATCCTTTTTTGAGCTCTGGACATCCCATTTATTAGTTGAAAGAATATCACCAGCTGCAAGTGAGATTGCACAAGCCTCCATATTCATGAAATGAGTAGGCTTTCTTATTTTTCGTTTTGGCTTGCTGGTTGCTATTGATTAATGTTGCTGTTGATGAGGTTCATGAGTTAAAACCTCCCTCTCAATTGGTTCTTCTTCTTCGGCAGGAAAGTTTTCTTTTGTTTCCCCCGTTTGTTCCTAATACTGGAAAAAGCATCTCTCCTTCAAACTTCACCTGCTTTGTTACACCATTAATTTGTTTGGTATCTTCAGCTGCTACATTTTTCACCGTATGGAAGACTCATCAAAAGTAACATCCTTGCTAAATATACTCTTTTTCGGCCTTGGAAATCATAAACGATATCCTTTAACTTCATAAGTGATCCCAAAACATAGATTTCTTTGCTCTTGGATCCAATTTTGACTTTCTTATAATAGTATGCAATTGAGCCAAAAACATGCAAAAAATCATAATATGTGGCAGGTTTTCCATACCATTTTTCCAACATCTCACCACCACCAACAGTAGATGGAAGATGTGCATATATTATTGCCTTAGCCCAAAATTCTTTGTCCAAGCCAGCATTTGACAACATACATCGAACCTTCTCTAGCAAAGCTGGTTCATACATTCTGCCACTCCATTTTGTTGTGGTGTATTTCTGACGGTGAAAAGTCTGACAATGCCATCATCCTCACAAATCTTTTGAAAATGATTATTCTTGTATTCTCCTCTATTATTGTATGAAAATATTTGATCCTTATGCCTATTTGTATTTCTATCATCGCATTCCATTTGAAAAAAATTCCCTACACCTCATCTTTACTTCATCATATACACCCAAACTCTTTGGGAGAAATCATCAACAAATGTTACAAAATAATGTTTTCCTGTTTTGGAAGGATTTCAAATATCAGAGTGAACATAATCCAAAATACCTTTTGCATTATGGATAGTTATATCAAACTTAACCCTTATATGTTTCCCCTTTACACAACGCTCATAAAACTCCAAACTGCAATATTTTAATGTTTTTAACAATCCTTGATCTGATAGAGTTTTCAAGGATTTCCTCCAGCGTGTCCCAAGCGCATGTGCCTCAACTTGGTTACTTCTACCTCCTTCTCATCAATGGATGTCACTGCTGCTATCCCAATAACTATTCTACCTTGATGTGGTACACTTTATTGTTCCTTGATGAGTATATATTTTATGATTAAATAGGTGTATATTTTATGAGATTTAATTGGAATTATTGATATTATATACCTATTTAATTATCTTTTATGAACGTTTCCATAATTGCATGAAACTTGGAATCAAAGAATAAATCGACATCAAATCTACTCATATCCTATTTTTATTGTGCAGGAAATATTAGCTGATTTGGAATGAAGTAGAAAAGGCAATAAGAGGATATGCAATCAGCCAAACTTGATGGTCCCCGCAAGAAAAATAGAAATAAAATCAATTGTGTGATCTGCTGGAGTAAATTACAAGATATGAGATATCTTTGTAATAAGAAAAAGAGAATCAGTGACCCAAGACCTAAATTATAAATAAGGAGGAAGAGGAAGCAAAAGAAGGGCAGAAAGATCGGGAGGCACAGAACGATAAGGAACGAAGAAGCAGAGGAGTAGAGGCTGAGCGTTTCGATTCTCTTCATCATCTCCACGGAAGGACGGAAGGACTGTGGAGGCGACGGAGAAATTTCTTTCCTCTCTCTTCTTCTTCTTTGAATCTGAATTCTTATATTTTTGTTATGGATTTGAATAAAGTCATGTGTGGCTAGTTGGTTTTGCAACCTAGAGAATATATGAACTTGTTTGGGTTTTAGAGATTATTCCCACTTTTTAGTTTTGATTAATTTTATTCAGTTTATTTAATCTTGTGTTTATTGTTATTGCTTAGTGAGTGGCCACCATTGAGCATGTTTTGGGGATTTAGGGTTGGACTTGGAAGAGGGAATCCTAAATTGACCTTGAGATTAAATAATGTGGAATTAGGTTTAAATTTAACGTGAAGTTAGGTTTTAATATAATTTGCGTCTAGGATAGGAATATACCTAGAAGCTCCGCATAATCAAATTAGAGTGAGCCTGATTTAAAACACATCTTATTTAGTTGTGTGAGGCATCACATAATTAATTAAGGTAGGTATATAAGTGGACCGGAAGGCATTTAATTTATAGACATTAATACTCTAGATTAGCTGATTAGGTTAAGTCAAAGTTAATTTAGTGGGAATAAAATCTAAAAATCAAATAAGGGATTAGTGACTCTAGGTTGCTCATTTGATTATTGTGATAGTTTTCTTATTTTTATTTTAGTTTTAATTTCTTTTATCTTAATTAAATTTAATTTAGTTTTCTCAACTTAAATGAAATTGTGAAATCAATGCTTAACTGAAGTTTGTGATACCAAGTCCTCGTGGGAACGATACTTTTCTTATCACTTTATTACTTGATACGGTCCGTGCACTTGCAGAGTTTTTAGGCTTAAAGTTTTGCCCTATCAAGTTTTTTCAAAATACCCTTCATTACTACTAGTAAACCAGAAAATATCTTCATTACTCCACTTTCTGCAATGATTTTGAATCCTTTGAATCTACAGTTCCTACAAAAATAAGATTTTTCTTCAAATCCGGTATATAACGAACATCTTTAATGCCATAATCAATCCATCATGGTTCCTTAATCGAATTGAACCAATGTCCTACGTGGTAAGAGAAGCTTTATTTGCTATGTGGAGAACTCTACATCCTTCTTGAAAATAAGTAAACTAGTCTCAAGTAGGACACCTATATGATGGATACAGGCTGAGTCCAACAACCATACGTCTGATGATTTTGACGACGTCTCGTTGATGACTTTTCATCATCACAGTCAGCTACACTTGAGTCCAAAACAACATTTCCATTGTTAGGTGTGGCTTTGTTTTTCAACTTTGGACAATCCTTCTTCTAATGGTCGTATAGAAAATAATTTACAAGTGAGATACTACAACAGAGAAAGAAATACAAAATACCTTATAGAAAAGAAAAGACAATTGTGGGATAATTTTATTTTATTTATTTATTTTTTTTTGGGGGGGGGGGGGGCCTCTTCTTTTATGGTGTAAGAATCCCCTTTATCTTGAAAACCCACCGACGTGGGACTTGCCATGACCTGCACTACATATACTGCGGTATGAGTACTTCTTTCCTGACGCATTACGCATACTAAAAGACTCATGATGCATATACATTAATATTACTTCAGCTATATATAAGGATTAAACAAGCTGCACTTACCACCTGTACTGTCGGTTCTAAGTTATAGACTCTACAAAATTTAATCTCATCCAACAACTCATTACATTCATATATGTAGCCCATCAAAAGAAGCATCGTGCATGGCACAGTGTGGATACGACAAATTAAATTTGAGGGATGTGCATATTGTGTCGAGTCAGCCAGCACATCCCTAGCTAATCGTTTCAACGGTCCTTTTTGTTTTCATTGTTCATTTAATCAGCGCAACTACGGGTTCCTTTTCTTTCAACTTGAAATTATACGGCACACATTTTGAGAGATGCAGGCATATGTTTTCGTTACTCGAAATCAATAAAACTACAAATAAACAGGTAATTCTGTTTAAATCCCACCATTTCTGCTCAGCCTGGCTACCGTCACTTTACTATGGGCACAAGGCTTACAAGAAGCGAGAAAGCTGATTCTAATTAACATGGTAGTCCTCTTATTAACTAGAAAATAGAGAGGAAATTCAGATAAACTTTATATTTGTTATGGCGAAATCAATATTTGATTAAAGGGCAATATAATAGGACCATATTTTCCAAACCAAACTTTGTCTTTTTATTGATGAATATTTATTAGGAATCCAAGTTGAGTGGTTGGAAAACGATGTCCCTCAGAAAAAGACATATCAATTGACCTACATGCATGTGCTGGCTGACTCAATTGCATACAGTTCTAAAATGTGCTACTATGTTAGTATTATTGCACAAATGAACGTATGCTTATAAATCTTAAAATCATCAATCATCACTGGTTTTGAGTCGTGAAAATTTCCAAACATGGCAACAATACTCATGCATGCATGCATCTCCCGCAGTCCTTCATATGAGAAATACATAAGGTGTGAACACACATGTGGCACATGGTCGGTGGGTTCAAAAGGTTCGTGATAATGCACGTCGTTTTTTGGCAAGTACCTGTACACCCCTTATTATTTTTATTTGTTAGAGCGGTTGACTCGGTCAAAACTATTTTGCCACCCAATCCCTAAAATAAAATATTCTGGCATCGTTTTCTGGCTAGTACACACCCCTCCTATGAGAAATACACATGTGTGAATTTAAATTAATAAAATATATAATAGATTTAATTTCAGTTTTTATCTTTCAAAGATTTAGGACTATCATCGATTAATTATGATTCAAAGTTAAATTAATGATATATTTTCATCAATAGGAAAGTAATAAACAGTGTAAATGAATGCTAGTTCGATGAATTAATCGCCATAGTAAAGGGGGTGAGTGTTTTCCATTCACAAGACTGTTTAATCGCCACAGCTGGAATTTCGATCTACTCCATGTGTACGTGTTCTTGGTGTATAGTACTTTACACAAAGGATATTAGTGTCTGGACATGAAGAGTGGCAGAAGTTACATGTAGAGGGTGCAGGGAGCACTTGTTCATTAAAACCAATACCACACCCACCAATATCACCTCCTCCCTTCAACCTCATGCACCTTCTAAACTTTAGTTTTCTTAGCCTTCTCTTCCCCGCTCCACTCATTCAAACCCAATCACTCCCTCTCCTGATTCATCTCACTTAGAGCTGAAAATCAAGACCGGTCTTTAAAGGGTCAAAGCTTAAAAGAGTCGGCTCTTCTAAGCCCAGGGTAAAAAAAAGTATGTTTTTCAAGTTGGGAGCATGCCGGCTAGGGCTAGAAAACATTGATATGAATTAAAATTATTTTTCTGTATTTTTTAAAGAAATATAATTTATAAAATACAACAATTAAAGTTCTAATTTATCAAATAAATGTTATCAATATTAATGTCTACAAAACATGCTAAATGGAATACACAAACACAGTCACTAATTTATAATTAAGAGTAAACTATTGTTGATAAGTAACTCACACAAATCATAACAAACTTACAACTAAGTAATATGAGTATAATGACTATCATTTTCATCTTCTCCACCACTATTATCAATTTGAAAGACATTTGATTATACTTCATTTCAAGTAGTATAGGCTCTACTTCATAGGTAAAAATATCAAGAATATCTTCTCTTACATCATAAATACATTCATAATCTTTATTTGTAACAAATATAAACCAAATCATAAAATTAAAATATAGTTGTTATATATTTGTAATTAAATAGATAAACAACTCTATACTAAATACAAAATATATATAAATTAGTAAATTAAATGGTTGAGTCAAGTTAACATTATATATATAGGGCCTAACGGGCCGGCCCTTTTAAGCCCTCGACCCTACAGGATTGGCCCTGCAGGATCAATTTTATTTAGAAGCTTCAATTTACAAACCCAGCCCTTAGAGGGTTAGGGTTTAAATGGGTTCAGCCTGATTTCCCGGCTCTAATCTTACCCGCCCTCCTCTCCTTGCTCTGTACCTTCCACCTCACCTTAGCTCACCTATTTACTCCAATTCTTCTCATCACTCACTTCCCTCAACCTTATTGAGCTGATTGATAAGTATATATATTTAAAATATATATGTGTGTGGGTCCAACCATTATGAAAATACACTTCTCCTACAACAAGTGTTTTATAAAAGCAGATAAAGCAATTTAGGAGAATCATGAGTCAACCAAAAAGCGGATCCCACGCTATGAAAAGGACAAGTTGGTGAGAGATTTGCGCACAAGAAAGGATTTTTTTTTTTTTGGGCTCAAGAAAGGATAGGATATATCTTTGAAGTATTAAAAAATTGGGGTTCACAGCACAAGGAAACAACCAATATATCGTGGCTTATCTGGAATTCAAAATGCAATCCTGGAAAAGGCAAATTCCAGAATTTCTCCTGGCCAAAAGTCTTCAGTCTTAGGTGCTGGATTCTCTGGACGACCAGATGCAGATATGTTTTTCAGGGTGAAAGCAAAGATATCAGGGAGATGCTTCATTTATGCAATTATCTTCTAATGGAAAACTCTAATGGACAAAATCTCTCTCACCAAATTTTTCATGTGTGCAGGGACGAAGAAAAAGTCTGGACTCCACCTCCGGCTAATGCGGTTCGCATTGATGTAGATGGTTCGGTTAGATATGACTATAAAGCAGCCTGCGGCGGTGTTATCAGAGATTGCCGTGGACATTGGGTGATGGGATTCTACAAATCCTTGGGATTGCACTCTGTTCTAGAGGCGGAATTATATGCCATCATGCTGGGGTTGACAATGGGTCGGAAAATGGGATTTCAGACAGCCCTGCTCTACTCTGATTCTCTAGACGCCATCAATTTACTCATGAGGAAATGCCACTACGACGACCATCCGCTTAGACATATCATCACGGAGGCTAGGGATCTTCTCTACCAAGACTGGAATGTTGAGCTTCATTATACTCCTAGAGATAACAATTCATGTGCTGATTTCATGGCCAAAGAAGGTCATAACGTTTCCATTGATGAGGATGTTACGCTACTTCCGACTGTTCCTAACGGATGTCTGAGCATGGTGTTCGAAGATCAACTAGGCTATTCTAGTTAGTTTTGGCTTTTCTTTTTGTATCTGGGAGTAGATTTTGGTCTAGTTCCCTGTCTCATTTTCAAGCCTCGGCTTGCCTGTAATTGTTAAAAAAAAAAAAAAAGGAAGAGGTCGGGACGCACGCCAGGGATTCGAACGGAGGAAACCTGTTACAGCAGGGAGGACTAGCAGTAAATCGAGGACGTTTTGGGCTCGCGACGGCAACCGACGCTCCTAGGCGCAACCTTCATTTTCTCACTCCACAACAACTGCCCAAAATTATTTACCAAACAACAACAATAACTGCCCAAAATTACTCTGTATTCCTCCTCTTCATTCGATCTGAATCTTATCTTTAATCCATGGATTTTGTTTTAGCCATGTGTGTTGCTATCTTTTTTTTTTTTTTTTCCAACCTAGAACAACTATGACCTTGTTTGAGATTTCTTAATATTATTTCAGTCTATTTAATCTTATTTTTATTATTTATTGCTTTATGTTTTAGGGATTTAAAATTAAAATTGATAAACAGAATGAATCTTATTTTAAATTGATCGGGAGATTAAATAATATGGAATTAGGTCGTAATCTAATTTGTATCTAGCATAGATATATATTTAGAAGCTTTGTATAATCAAATTAGAGTGAGTCTAATCTAAAATGCATCTTATTTAGTTGTGTGAAACATTTCATAATTAATTGATGAGGTGGATACATAAATGAACCAATAAGCATTTATAGACATTAATATTCTAGATTAACTGAATAAGTTAAGTTAAAATTAATTTAGTAGGGATAAAACCTAATAAAGAAACAAGAAACTAGTGACTTTAGGTTATCCTTCTTGATATTAGAATTTGCTCTTGTAAAAAGATTTTGTTATTATTAGTTTGTTCTTATTGAATTTATCTTTACTCATATTGAAAACAATTCTGATTTGTTGAACTTGAGTGAAACAATGAAATTTAATGCCCATTCAACCGTTGAATTGAGTCTCTATACGATGACTTTAATTTACAACTTATTATTTTCTTGACCCGTACAACTAAATTTTGGTACCAACAAGTTTTTGGGTCAGCTCTCACACTTATTGGATATTGATTTAACATTTAAGTATAACAACCTAACTGAAGTATGTGAGACTAAGAAACTAAGAACCGATGGTCTATATAATGTACACATCAGTTACTGAAATGAACTAAGCTTGATAATCTGAAGCTTATCTAATTTCTCTGCTTTCTATTATCGATCATTCTCTGCGTTCCTTTAATTTACTTTTTCAAATAAGTCGATAAACTATTCGTTGTTGGCCTCCAATTAAACATTATTTAATTGAAATAGGCTTCTCGAGGGATAGGAACTATATATATTATTATTGCAACTCCAAACACGAATATAATAAGTATATTCGAACACAAATATGCCTCCAATATTCAAATTAAAAGATTATCATTAACCTATTTCTATACTCGAAAGCCTTCGAGTATTAGTCCAAAGCTATTAGAAAGCTTTCAAATTAAGGATTTCACCGTTAAGTGCCAACCATAAAATATTTTGTACGTGGCTAGTTAATTATATCCAAATCCACTTGCCAGTGTGGTTAAGGACTTGTTTGATTTTGTTATTTTTAGATCAAAAATAAAAAAATTCTTCAGAAAATTTTTTTCAATAAATTATTTTTAAAAATAAGAAAACAAAAAGTTGTTTTCAAAAATTAAAAAAATAGTTTTAAGTTGTTTTCTTTATTTTTAAGTCTGTCACCTATAATGACTATCAACATCACACTAGTAGTTGTGCTGTTTTTTAATTAGTTTTTAGTTCTTTTTTCTTTTTTTCTTTTTTTGGGGCTGTCACCTATTTACTATTTTTTTTTGCTCGGACACCTATTTACTATTGACACTCCAATACTTGCATTGATCATCATCATGTCACTTAAAAACAGATTCTTTTTTAAAACAGCTATCCCAACATATATATATATTTTTTTTTTGGTTTTTGAAACTTGTTTTTAAATATAATTTATAAAACGGTTTTGAAAAAAAATGGGAAACAGAAACAAACAGCTTCAAGGTAGCTCCCTATTTTATAAATTTTTTATCACACTCCATAGTAGGTTAATATTTATTTTCATAATTATTATATTGACCTAATACCGTCTATATTTGTCTTTTAAAAAATTAAAGGAAAACCCATAAATTCTTCATGCTCACTAATGCCCTTGTTAACGCAAGAACGCACATAATCTTCGATCCTAAATATAAGACATAATTGATGATTTTTTTTTATAGAGTTAAATAAGTTAATCATATTATATTATATGTTGTGTATCCTCATATTATATATTAGTTTATAAATTAGACAAAATGGTTTAAACAAAAAAGTGACAAATATAAATTATTCAACGATATAAATATATATACTATTACACTACAAAATATTATAATTATAAGTTAGGCCAGGTTAGGAAGTTAGGAAAAATATCTAACATCTTTAGACTTGATTTGTTATATAGCACAGATGATATAATATAATGATCTTTTGCGTAGGCAACATGCACCTCTTGATATAACTTGTGATGAGTGGAATATAATTAAATTCTGTAATGCTCCTTCAAAGAGAATTTGACTATTACAAGCGCTTCAAATGAAGTTCTCCAAGCTTAGGTTCAAACTTCAGATTAAAATTACGCGAATAAACAAAGTATGAGAAATACATTATTGAAGGAATTGAAGTGCAAAAATGAGTAAAATGGCAACAGTGAAAGGAACGAGAAAATCAAAGGATATATATACGTGTGAGTGTCTGTGTGTGTTTGTGTTTGTGTGTGAAGAGTGATGAGAATTGGAATGAAATGAAAGCGAAGGCTGGGGATTATGATTAATGGCGGAGGGATCGGAGTGTCACTGGATGGAACAAGGATCTGCAGGTTTAGAGCAGCAAGAGGAACATGAGAGCCAAGGAGGGCACTGATCGTAGCAGATCACGGCAGCACATTGACCATGGCACCTGTAGCTGCCGCATCTGTAGCACGCGTTGCACCCACCCTCACACTTGTGGCTCCAGCACTTGCTACAAGGCTCGCACTTACCCTCACACTTGTGGCTCCAGCACTTGCCACAAGGCTCGCAGTTACCCTCGCACTTGTGGCTCTCGCACTTGCTACAAGGCTCGCACTTGTGACTGTGGCACTTGCAGGAAGGCTTGCACCCACCCTCACACTTGTGGGTCCCGCACTTACCCTCGCACTTGTGGCTCTCGCACTTGGAACACGGCTTGCACCCACCGGAGCACGTGGGGCTGCAGCACCTCACGCAGGGATGAGCCGGCGGCGCCACACACACTGTAACGACTTTGTGTTTCTCCTTCTCCTTCTTCTTGTCGTCGTCCTTTTTGGGCTTCACCTCTTCCACAGTCAGCACCGTGACAATCCGGAACTTCTTCCTCAGATTCCTTCCCAAGCAAACCGTGTCCACATCTTCCCCCGTCACTACCACTCGATCTTTGATGTCCCCTTCTATTGCCACCGAACTCACACCTGCACCGCTATACATATCTGACTCATATCCATACTTGTATATTACTTATATTCATTCATATGACGACTCATATATATATATATGTGTACCTTTTATCATGGAAGCTATTTTCAGTGCCTTGTTCCTGCAAGTCTCGCACTCCATGCCCACCTTTATTGTTACTTTTTGCTGCACCCATTCGCCAAGTTTTAATTATAATGAAGCTGCCTTCTTAACAAAATCTTTCGTGAAAGAAATTTTCAAGAAACTAATTAGCATGTAATTATAAAGTAGAATTCACCTTCATGATCGCTTCGTTGTTGGGAACACTGAATTGGCAATACTAAGTCGTTCTTGTGTCTTGGTGCGATTTCAGGCGCGTGTGAAGCCCTACATATACAGCGGAATAAGTGCTTCTTTCCTAACGCATTGCGCATACTAAGGGACAGATGATACATATATAGTAATATTACTTCAGCTATAAGGAATAAACAAGTTGCACTTACCAGACCACCTGTCCTATCGGTTCTAAGTTATTGGCTCTAAAATATTTATTCTCATCCAACAACTCATTGCATTCATATACGTACGTACCCATCAAAAGAAAGTCGTGCATGGCACAGTATGAATACGACATATTTTTTTAGTCTGGCTACCATCAATTATATTTACTATGGGCACAAGGCTTGCTAGGAGCGAGAAAGCTGATTCTAACATATTTGGGGAAAAGCACTAAAATACAAAGTTTTTTAAAAAAATATACTGAAACACTTTTGGAAGTAATTACCGAATTAATGCAGTCAAACACGTTAACCGATAGGATACTATCAGTCGCGTCAGAAAGGGTCACACTACTGAATAGTCACATAAGGGGGTCCCACGCCACTGGTGGCGTAGTACTTTTTCACGCCACCAATGAAGTAAATTATATTCACGCCACTCTATTTCACGCCACTAGAGTAGCGTGAAACAAATATTACCAAACTAATGCAATCACGCCACTAGAGTGACTACATTAGTTTGGTAAATTTGTTCCAACTGCTCTAATTAAGTAAAAAGATTTTAAAAAATTATTATTTTGATGCTTTTCCCACATATTAGTCCTCTTTAATTTGTTTTTTGTTTTTGTTTTTGCTCGAATATTACTCCTCTTATATTAACTAGAAAATAGAGAGGAAATTCATATAAACTTTGTATTTGTTACGGGGAAGTCAATATGTGATTAAAGGGCAATCTAATTAATAGGACGATTCCAAACCAAACTTGTCTTTTTATTATTAATGAATATATATTAGGAATCCAATTAGTTGAGTGGTTGAAAAACGATGTCCCTCAGAAAAAGACGTATCAACCTACATGCATGTGCTGACTGACTCAATTGCATACAGTTTTAAAATATGCTACTATGTTATTATTATTGTACAAATGAATGTCTGCTTATAATTAAGTCTTAAAATCATCAATCATCATTGGTTTTGAGTCGTGAAAATTTCCAAACATAGCAGCAATACACATCCATGCATGCATGCATATCTCAGGAGTCCGTCTTTGACAGTCTTATTCTCATGATTTATTTACACTTGTAATGGCGTTCTCTTGCATTAATGTAATTAATAATACATATTAAGTCATAGCTAGGTTTTGTTTTCTAATCATAGCCACTTGTGTTAAACCTTTTATGAATACCTGCTGGAATTTGAGCCAGCCAAATAGTTCTGTTAAATAAAAAATAAAAGTTTAGCGCGCCTTCAATCAATATATATATATTAGATGAATTTTTGGGAGCAGGTCGTTGGGTTCAAGAGTCCGTGACAATGCACGTCGTTTTCTGGCTAGTACACCCCTTGTCATGTTTGTTTGTTAGAGCGGATGACCCAAAACTATTTTGCCACCCAATCCCTAAAATAAAATATCCTTGCATCGTTTTCTGGCTAGTACACACCACTCATAGAGAAATACAGACATGTGAATTTAAATTAATAAAATATATAATATATTTAATTTCAGTTTTTGTCTTTCAAAGACTTAGGACTCTTCCGTTTGTTATGATTCAAAGTTAAATTAATAATATATTCTCACCAATGGGAAAGTAATAAACAGTGTAACTGAAGGCTAGTCCGATGAATTAATAAGAATGCGACTCGCGTTTCTCAAGAACACATGTTCAATTCCAATATGAGAGTCTTGTTGATAAATAATCTATTAATACCTTGTTAGATGTTTTAATCCTAGTAAATCCAAGCGCCTAACCTATTAACGAAAGTGGCTGTAACCAATAAATATATATTTGTCTGATTGATCAGGAGTTACCTCTTATATACCCATAAGATTGCAAGGTTAAATCTCATTGTTGATGTGAGTACTTTTTAATGGGCCATATGTAAGTATTCATGTAAGTGTTATTTGGAGGTATGTACTGGTTATGGTGATCACTCTTAGGACCTTCCTCACGTTTTTTTTATCCAAAAAAGAAAAGGAAAGTGGGCAGAAACAAAAGGACCGCACCAAAAGTTCTTTACAGAAAACCGAAGGATTCATTATTTTCTCTTCCCCTTTTCACATTTAATTCGAGACCTTGTTCATCAATATATACCTATCCTAACAAATTAAGCCTTGCGTTTCTAAACGATTTTGTTTTAAGTGCAGATCTAATTCTAAACAGAGTGGGAAAGGGAGAAAGGAAATGTAAAGGCCCAAAATTTGTAGGAGCGGGTCACCTGATGGAGTTGCGAGAGAATGGACGTGGACAGTGATAAGCCCCCGTTTTCTACAATATAATCAGCTTCTTGATTTATTATACTCATTACTAATTATTATTAGTTCATTACTATGACAGACACACAGTAATAAATAAGAAAGTAGATATATAGACACACACGATACAAATGAATATTGAGTTGGTGTGGGGGTGAGTAATTAAGGAGAGAGGAAAGGAAAAGCAGTAAGTTTGGAGGGGGAAGGGAAAGGCAGGTAAGAGTAAACAAAACAAGTAGTTGCATGATCGAGTACGTAGGTCATCTTACAAGAAACTAAAAGATGGTTAGAAGGAGGGAAGCTGAGTAGTGTTGAAAGTCACGAGACGTAGAGCAATAAAAAGCATGGCATCAACATAAGCATCTCTGAGTTTTGCCCACAGATTCAGCGATGACACTCTAATCTTCCTCCAGTTTGAATCACGACTTGTAGTGTTGAGCCTCTCATATGACAACGTCGTTGCTCTCCTCCTCACCATCGCTACCAAATGCCCCATCTCCATCCCCTCTTCTTGCTTAGCTTCTTCAATTCCGATCCTCTCTCAATCAAATATATAATGATAGATGATAGCTACTGATGATAGATATTAGGGGAAAATTAAGGAGACGGATGGGAAATTAAATAAGACAAGTGCAGAAGCAATATGGGGAAGGCAGGTGCCAGCACCTCACTACACAGCAACAGATGATTGGTGTTTAGCTGTCGTGCACCCTATGCCAAGGGCTTCTTGTATATTTGGGAGTTGGGGAGGTTGCCTTGACTTTAATTTCACTTACTTTCGTTCGTTCATTCTTTATTATCGATCACCTATATATCTCTACCCTATTTAATGATCTCCAAAACAGAGCTCTCGTGATTATTGTATTGTGCCTCAAATCACATCATGAGTATTGGTTTCATTTGAGGAGATGCAAATTGAACGTCTTAATTGTTCTTGCCGGCTGAACAAACTCCATTTAATTCTATAAAAGGAAATTAAGAGAGCAGAGGCCCACAATTGAAACCCCTTTTTGAGGCCTTTCCATTATTGGGTTCTCTCTATCATATCAAAAAGAGGGCCCATCACAATTACTTCAGGCGATGTTTGGTTCAATGAAAAAAAGAGGGGAAGTGAGGGTAATGAAGGGAGGACAGGGCAAAATTAGAGAAAAAGGGTTTCGTCAAAACGAATATTTTAAAATTATCACACGTATTTGAATCAGAACATGGCATAATGTTACTTACCTCTCGAAGAAAAAACCCAATTTTAGAGGGAAGCAAGATTAGGGAAGGAGAGCAAAAAAAGACTAAAATGGAAGAGGATCATTTCCCCATCTTTTCTCTCTATATCCCTCATTAACCTTATCTAGGTCATTGATTGAAAAAATGATAGATAAGTTAAAGTAATATCATGAATTTTTAGATTGATTGAACGGATATAATTTAAAGATTATGAGGGATGATGAAAAAATGATGATAGGAGTAACCGAACCCAACTAAAATTGTTCTCTCCCCACTGTTTTTCCCAACCAAACACACTTATACTCTATTCTCAGAAAAACTCTCAACCAAACAAGGCCTTAAGGTTCAAGGCTCCCTTGTGGGTACTTGCACGAGTGGTCTTTTCCCAACCAATTTTGTGATTTTATCTTAGAAAAAAAGGAAACCAATTGGCATTGAATCACTCTTTAATGGGATGGACAGCAGAAGGAGAAGGGATACATAAACAAACTTTTTTTTCTTTTTTGGGGCTGTTTCCAATGTAGGAATTTAGAGGGAAAGAAAAAAATTTATGAATTAAATTTTAAATATTGAAAAAGTGAGGATATAAACTTTTAATTAAGAGAAGACGTAAAATAAAATGATAAGAACAATTAATTAAAAACTTAATTTCATATCTCCATTTTTTTATTTAAAAAAAAACATCTCATAAAAATTTCCCTCCCTATCCAAACCTCTCGTATGAAACAACCCATAAAGGAGTGGTGGAATAAGATACTACTCCTGTCATTTAATTAATCTCGTTCCTAGTAACTAATATCAAACGTACGTCAATATTCTTATTTCATTCCTTCATCCAAAAGCCTACAATGAACATGGTTTTTGCTTTATCTGTAAAATTCATTGTAACCTAAATTCTACCTTCAATTTCAAGTAAACAATTATAAAATAGAAAAGAAATAGAAGATATAACCTGATAAATATAAATCATTCATTTAGAAGTTAATATAAATTATGATTAAAAATCACAACAAATATAGTTATAAAATTAATGCTAGAATTTCACAATCCATGGTAACTTTGAGATAGAGCTGTCAAAATGGGTTGGGCCCCACGGGCAAGCCCGTTGAACCCCATCTTTAGCCCCCATATAATGGGGTTATTTCTGGCCCTAGCCCAATATAACCCCCACTTCTCTTGGGCTAAGATAGGGCCAACCCACGGGCTCAATTCTAATTTCTTGTTGTGACTGTGTTGGTTTAAAAAAAAAAAAAAGAACATGAGAAGAGAGCGGAGATGCTTGTCTGAATCTCTTTTTTTTTTTGGTACAAGGCGAGGGGAGGGGGATTCGAACACGAGACCTGAGGGGAGATATAAAGCATTTCAATACCACCAGCTGCGCTATTGTACTGCTGTCCTCGGAGATGTTTGTCTGAATCTCTTGCTCCGCATAAAATAGAGAGAGATGCACGCGAGCCCATTTACGGGCGATCTCCATCACTGCATGTCTTTCTCGATTCTCAGAATCCTAAACACCCACCTCATATTGTGCACCTCTTTAAACATGTTAAACTAATTTAGACATTAAAAAAAAAGAATTATTTTGTGTTTGGTTACAATAAAAAAAACTTATTACTATTTTTTGATTTTTAGACTTTATGATATTTTCGTGTATCTCTGCTCATCAAGAATAATTTATTATTTGGTTAATTTAAAATCTTATAACGCTTTTGTTTTTTTTTTTTTTGAATTTTTATTATATTTTCTCTTGCAATTTTTTTTATATTTAACTTTCCGATTATTTTTAGAAGCTATCCAAAATAATCGGATTTTTTTTTAAATGGTGGCATTTAAACAAACATCACAAAATAGGATTTTTTTTATTATTTATTAATACTAAATTTTCATTCTTTCCAGTCCAACCCGCGTTGCGCACCTGGTTATGGTAAAAGAGTTTCTCAACGGGGTTTTTTATTCAAGCCTAAGTTAATTATTCTAAAATAATTTTTGGCCCGCGGCTGGCTCTAACCCTTAGAGTTATATAATTTTTTGGCCCGTGCGAGCTGTTTGATATGCGGGCTTTTTGACCCTAGCCCGTGCAGGCTAGAGCTTAACAGGCCGGAGTAACCCGTTTTGACAGCTCTACTTTGAGATATCTGCCACTAATATCGTATTTCATCTTTAACTATCAATTATTATTTGGGCATGTTGTATGTATATGAAAACGCTTTGTTTATGCACTCAAAGAAGAAAATTTGACAAGTATGTCCTCATCTACTAAAAATTAATCTTTCGATCCGCATAATTTATACTAATTTTCAAAGAGTCCTCTACTTTCTTTAAAAAGTCCTAAACAAGTACTTATATAAATTCACTCACCAAGAGTTAGACTTTTTGATGCGAGCACGTTTTGTACTGCCCATCATCAATTTGGTCATCACCAATTTATATTGCTAAATTTAAACTGTGATGAGCATAAAAATGAATTTGTCATTTAAGAAATCATAAGTTAAAAATTGTAGATTTAAACCATTTAAATTAAATTTAAACAGTTTATACATCACAATGATGAGAAAGAGTTGCTCATCACTGTGATGGATGAGCACCAGATGCAGATCGCTTTTTGATGGGTTGATATTTTATAAACCAAGGTACGTAAATTGTAGAAATGCGTTAGCCATTCTGCCCGGCCCCCAATAATTTTATTTCATTTTAACCAAATTCATATTTATTTATTTTAAAAAAAATATAATTATCTATGTCCAATTGCATTATTAGATTTTAGAGGAGAGACTTGGTCCAAAAGAAATGAAAGAGGGGGGGTATGATGTTGAAATCCACGGATTAAAAGAGATGGATATGATTATATGAATCTAGAAATTAATGAGACAAATAAAAAAGACATATCATTTATGTTAATTTCTTGATAGTGAAAAAATCAATCATCCGATCCAATTAAGATTTAATCAGTAGAAATGTGGGATGGATGAAATAACGCATTATTTCCTTAACTGGCCGGGTTGATCATCGTTTTAAAAATGAAATCTTAAACAAGTAATGACGAAACACAGAATCACAAAATAAGTGGGGAGAATGAACCAAAATTTCAGCAAATAAATTGAATTGAAATTGACGCGTATCCAATATTACAAGAGAAAAGTTATAAGAAAGTTGTGAATTCTTGTTCTAACAAGTAAGAAGAAACACGAGCAACGAATCCCACCTACGCATTCATAGGATCAATGGATATTCCAAACCCCTCACTGCACACTCCTCCTCGTCGTCCCAATGTTTCCAAGTCTCATGCTCATCGTCCCGAAGAAAAGGTCCGCCTTATGTGCAGCTATGGCGGACGATTCGTCCCCCGCCCGCGTGACAAATGGCTCTGCTATGTCGGCGGCGACACCCGCATCATACTGCTCCACCGCCATTCTTCCCTCAGAGACCTCTCTCTCCTTCTCTCTGGGACCCTCCTCCTCCATGGCCGACCTTTCATCCTCAAGTATCTTCTTCCCGGTGAAGACCTTGACAGTCTCATATCAATAATCCACGATGAAGACCTCCAACTCATGATCCAAGAGTATGATCGCGTTATAACTTCATCATCTCCTCTCAAACCTTCGCGTCTGAGGCTGTTTTTGTTCTTTTCTGATCAGCCAGAGACTGCTACTCCAATCCATTCCCATGACGCCGAGCAAGAGACAAGGTTCGTGGACGCCACTAATGACTCTAGGATTCTCTCTCGGCTTGTGTCAGATGCCTCAGCGAAACCTGGCGGAACTCCTCTGAATGAGTATGACCATAATTTGGAGGCTTTGGGTGTGATTCAAAACAATAAAAAGATCAACAGTTTGGCTGATGTGGCGGACACATCGCCTTCTGGGTCTGTTTCCTCCATGTTTAGCCTACCTTCACTTCGGAACGATGATCATGGCAGCCGACTGAAGCAGCAACAGTGCCAGATGGAGGAATTGAACTTTACTAAGACCGATGGATGTGCCGATTCCTCTGCTGCTTTGGCACCACCAGTGATGGTCACTACTGGCCATAACATGAATGGGGTCACTTGTGACGCACTGGCTTCAGAATTAACTCCTTCTCCGTTGCAGCCTGTGTGTGCAAGAGCAAGCCACGCTTTAAGTTTGCTTTCTCCCAATTCAGTTACCATGTTTAGCCTACCTTCACTTGGGGACGATGATCATGGCAGCCGACTGAAGCAGCAACAGTGCCACATGGAGGAATTGAACTTTACTAAGACCGATGGATGTGCCGATTCCTCTGCTGCTTTGGCACCACCAGTGATGGTCACTACTGGCCATAACATGAATGGGGTCACTTGTGACGCACTGGCTTCAGAATTAATTCTTTCTCCGTTGCAGCCTGTGTGTGCAAGAGCAAGCCACGCTTTAAGTTTGCTTTCTCCCAATTCAGTTACCATGTTTAGCCTACCTTCACTTGGGGACGATGATCATGGCAGCCGACTGAAGCAGCAACAGTGCCAAATGGAGGAATTGAACTTTACTAAGACCGATGGATGTGCCGATTCCTCTGCTGCTTTGGCACCACCAGTGATGGTCACTACTGGCCATAACATGAATGGGGTCACTTGTGACGCACTGGCTTCAGAATTAACTCTTTCTCCGTTGCAGCCTGTATGTGCAAGAGCAAGCCACGCTTTAAGTTTGCTTTCTCCCAATTCAGTTACCAGGTATATAGTGGCTACTTACTTTCTTTCTGTTTTTTAATCCCCCATGTGCTTTATATCACAGTATTTAGGATATCCTTTTTTCCCCTCTGTTGTAGTACACACACACATAATATGTTCAGTGAGAACAGAATTGCATCAAGCTGCAGTTATTTGTCACAGCCTGTTCACTTGCAAGAGCAAGCAAATATGAGGAGTGAAATATCTGATCCCAACCCTGCCATCCAGAGGGATAAAGTTGAAGAAAGTAGATACAGGTTAGCCACACAAGTGGATCAAAATCAAGAAATGGAGCAATTTGTCCAGTGCTTACAGCAGGTAGCAATCCCATGCTCCTACCCAGTTTATGCAATACTACCAGTGGTGGCTACTCATCCAACTGTGGCTTCCTCAGGGAACCCACTACTTACAGTAACACCCCAAATCGGGACTGCTTCTACAGTTTACAACAATGCCACTCCAATTGTTAACGCAGCATCAAATCCTGCATTTCTTCATCCTGCTCAATTTCACCAACACTACTATGTGGATTTCCCTCAATTCCATTATTGCCCGCTACAGTCCAATATTGCTTTTGCTCCATCTCCTCATGGTTTTGGACATCAAAGCACTGCCGTCCAAAAACAAACCAACACTCCTCTGTCTCCTCACTATCAATCCATGACCGGAGCTTTAAAGTAGAACATTTGGTAGCCCGACTACCTTAGACAGTATACATAAATTTGTTTTAAACAAGGATATTCCATTTTTATTGGTTGGACTTGACTCACTTTTAATGATGGATGAACCTGGTTTATTTATTTTAGGAACCCGTCGTACTAGAAAGCACGCACTCAACAACTCGTGTTTATGCACTCGGTTTTCACTTGGCCTATTCTTCATATGAACATAAATGTGACGTTATTATCATCGTTTTTAAATTCAGATGTTGCTAACTCTGTTCTGGTAAGAAATGACAAACAATCGAGTATTTGATACTTATCATCTCTTTTTTCTTTCACCAAAAATCTTGTCGAATAACAAAAGATTCTGCCATTAGTCGAACGAGAATTTTTTTTTTTCCTTCGCTTTTTCCCCACGTTCATCGGGTGACAGTTCAGTTGTCTTTTTTTTTTTTTCCCCCCCCCGGCCTGAGTCAACTTCTCTTGCTCTATTTCCTTGTTTGATATAAAGTAATATCTAACTCCAAGTCTAAATAACACCAGGTTTCAGAAAACAGCACTTTGTCTTGTTTTGAGGCACAGTCTGAAATAAATCAATCAAAGCATGCGTACTCCGTGTTCGTTTTGTACATTTAACAAACAAAAATAAGTTTTCAAATTTCAAGGCCAGAAACAGATTGAATAGTTTTATTCTCTGTTGTCAGACGACACATCGAGTGATGAGATTCATTTTTTTTTAATTAAAAAAAAAAGACTCATCAACTCTTGAATCCTGAATCTAGAATGCAATCTTCACTGTCACCAGATGTTTTGTTTTCTCGTGATAGTTTGAATCCACGAGGCCAAGAGATTCACGTAAGGGAATTAGCATAGGCGATGCAACAGCAATACTCTCGGAATCCTAGACCTTCCTTGTCAAGTGAACTTTGCAAATATAATGCAGCAAAGCTAGCTGGATAAGAAAAGGGAAGTCCCTGAAATCTTTGACAACAGCACTGTATAGTATTATTATATGTTTGGCATGAAAAAGGAATCTACCGACATGCATGAATCACGCCCAAGAAACAGCTGTGGTTTAAGATCTAGGGAGACTGATATAATAACGCACGTGCGTATATAATATCTGTACGCTGGTTAAATCGAGCCCGAAATATTGCTATTATTGAGAGGGTTCGAGGGAATCGAGGCCAAGCCAACTAATTTTCATTTTTCTGAACGATAAACAAACATCGAACTTGCATTGCATCTATAAGTTCAAACTTCAAACTACCGTAAATTTTGGTTACAAGAAAAGGGCTGATTCAATGTGTAGTTCACTCTGCCTTCAGCCTCAACTGTTTGTCTCACCAAATTCTTAAAAATCCAAATGGCCCTTTTCCCCCTTCATCATGAGTCATGACTATGATGGCTGTCGTTAACGCTTACCCAGTTCTAAAAGTTCGCAACGTTATCAATACATTCGTGTGAGCGGTTTCAGTCTCTGCGTTAATGGCAACTATCATCTCCCACCTCTCTTCCTTTTCCAAGTTCCCAACTTCATCCACATTTCCTTCTCTGCCATCTACTCTGCCCACCCTAAATCACAGGAACCTTGCGATCTTCTGCTGCTCATCCTTAAAACAACCTCACGGCCAAGCTAGTACCGCCCAGAACGACAATCTTCGTGTGGTCTTCGCCGCCGGCAGCACCGGTGGCCACATATATCCTGCTGTCGCCATTGCTGAGGAGCTCAAGATCATGAACCCCTCTTGTGAAATCCTCTTTATCGGTGCCCCTAATAGCGTGGAAAGCACTGTAGTTCCATCTGCTGGGTACAATTTCGCATCTGTTCCTTCCGTCAGATTAGCTCGCCCTTTGATTTCCTCTCAAAACCTCTTTCTGCCCTGTTGCTTGGTCAAATCTTTAGTCCAATGCTCTCGAAAATTGAGAGACTTTAAACCACATGTCGTTGTTGGGACTGGTGGGCTTATTTCTTTTCCAGTATGTCTCGCTGCTAAGCTTAAGGGCATAAAGCTTGTTATCCAAGAGCAGAATTTGGTTCCGGTTATGGAGAATTCCATTCTTGCTTCACTTGCTGATGTGATATTTGTTGCCTTTAACTCCACAATTGATAGCTTCCGGAGAAACAAGTGTGTGGTATGTGGAAACCCGGTGAGATTGTCGTTGAGGAAACATGTTTCCAAGGCAGCCGCGAGGTCACATTTTTTTGCAGGTTCTGAGAGCAGAGGAAACTCTGAAGCAAAGGTTTTATTAGTTCTCGGTGGATCTTTTGGTGCTAATGCTATTAATATTGCAATGCTCAATCTGTATTATCAAATGCTGAGAAGAAACAATAGCCTCTACATCATATGGCAAACAGGCATTGAAGTTTATGATGAAACGGACAGCCTAGTTAAAACTCATCCACGTTTGTATCTCAGACCGTAAGTGCTCTTACAATTCCATGAATTTTGTTTATGCTTATGGGTCTTTTGGTTCCAGCAAGGAATGGATATTATGTGAAAGACCTTTCTCAGGTAATGCCTTTCCTGTTGAAGGTTCATGCATCGTTTGGATTTGGCATATGTTGCGGCGGACATTGTTGTTTCTAGAGCAGGTGCATTAACTTGCTATGAGATCTTGGCGACCGGAAAACCTTCTATCCTGGTAGCTAGAACAAATTATTTGTTCTTTTCCATTTCTTTATGAGTTCCCATTTATGCTTGGATTTCACAATAATTAGATAACTATTTTAGTTCATTGATGAATTTAAGTCGACAGGTTTGATTCCTTAGACTCTGCAATGTACAGGGACTCACCAGTTTATCTAAAAATTTCATGGATGGGTTCAGTTATTGTCATTTGCATCCCTGACTGCAGGAGGTTTGCTAGACTAAAATAGATTCAATGCCGAATAAAAACAGGTTGACTCAACAATACTTGAAATTGACCTACTAGTATAAGATATCAGACAATTGTAATTGGGGGAAGACAAGAGAACTCTACTCTATAGTCATCAAGATATGGTAACAAATTATGCAGCTGTTGTCTTTTCTATATTTTGCTTATAGTTTCAGACATTTAGTTACAATCTATGTGGTGCTGAACTGAACTTGGTTTTTGCGCTCTTTTTGCATTATGTATTCTTCTGGCCACTTATAGTGCAGGCATATATCAGAACTAGTTTTTCGTTTCTTCACTCCTTTTTTTTTTTTTTTTTTGCTTTTTTTAGCTCGCCATTGTTGCCTCTACTTGATTCTGTGGATGATCCCATTACTTTCTATTTTGGTTGGATCTGATGCTTGGACAAAAGTAAAAGGTTACCTGATTTTCTGTTTACTGCTTTGTAGATACCATCACCAGATGTCTCTGAGGGGCATCAGTTCAAAAATGCTTCCTTGATGGCAGACTTAACTGGGGCAACGGTTATAACAGAGGATGAACTTGATTCATGTACACTAGCAATTGCGATTGAACAGTTTCTAAGTATGTTCTCTTCACTAAACTTACAGGTGTTCTTAAATCTTAACAGAAACATTTGAAAGCTGAACAAGTGGTATTTGATAACTAGTATCATGACCTAGTAGTTGTAGCCTTGTACCTCATGGATGCTTGTAGCTCTTACGCTTTAAAGTATTGATAAATGATGGATTCCAGAATTTCGAGACTGAGTGTAGGAAAGAACGACAGAGGAAATACATCCTGTTGCACTATAATATCATTTACAATTACTGTCCTGCTTCAACGGGATCCCCTTGCTTGAACTTTTCACTTTAAATTTTAGTTGATTACATGTGATGCACTGTTGTCATTTTCTGGATTCTTTTTCCTTCTTCCAAACATATGCTAGTTTAGTTAGCTACTACTACGTGTACCTTATCTGCAATGCTTGGACAGGTGATGAGGAGAAGATGAAAGAAATGTCTGAGAGGGCTCTGAAGGCTGCAAATCCTAATGCCTCCACTGAGATCGCCAAACACATTCTTTCTCTTGTAAATCTTTCAACAGAAGAATAAGACACGAGCAAATTTGGCTCTGGAGCTTGGTGGTTTAAGTGCTTTGCTGCCAAACAATGAACACAAGTCCCAAGTTTGTTCATGTGGGACAAGATATGATGGCCCTGGCTGCTCTACAGCTTAACGGCTTTAATTGTTTGAACTGGTATGAGGCTAAGAGAGAAAGCCGTGCTCATCTTTAATGGACAAGACAGCGACACCCGAATAGAGTTGCAGAACTAGAAGGTTTCCGTAACTTGTAATCCTCACATAGCATAATTCCTTAGGCAGGGATGGTAGTTGAGGTAATGGTTTTCAATTTGCAGCATTTAGAGTTATTAATTTTGTTGAAGAAAGGATAATGCATGAATATGTACTTTGAGCGATTCTTCTCCTCCCCAAGAAGGAAAATACGTGTTTAGTAAGGCTTAAATAAACATCAGATTCGTGCAGTTGTTTCCCGTGGGCTGTGGGATTAATTTTCAACATTCAAATGTAAATCAGTAGGGGGTCCTCTTTGTAGGAGGCATCTCACTGACGCTGTGATGCTGACGACACGAATTGTAACGTTCTTGATTGACGTTCTTTTTTTTTTTTTCATGACGGAGTTACCTGACACAAACGCAACATTCATCCCTCGATTTTGGGTCAAATCTAGTTTGTTGATGAGATCTGGGTCATAATTACTCCTAAATTACCAATAAGGTTGGGTCTAGCTAAAAAAGCTAATCTTTCACGACATGGCGAACTAAAATTTAAATTCTTGTTAGAAGATTTGCTTACAATTAGTGTCAAAAAAAAGGGGGGGGGGGACCTTCCGAATTTTCTACGTCCCTTCACTTGAAGGGCTCACTTTTTAGACAGACAATATATGATCACATACGGAATTGAGCGTCTTGATGAGCGGCCTGCAAAACCATTTATAATACTTTCTATAAGATCCAATTGTTAGTTGGTCTAACAGCTTGGTATGGCCCAACCCAAAATAAATGAAAAGGAACACGGCAAGGGAGCCACTCTTGTAGTTGAACGAAGCGAGGAATAAGAGTTGGAACAGTAGACAAATCAAATTCTAGCTTTTACTGGAGGTAAAATGCTATACAGGAGAGGCACGAGTCGATAACCTTTTTTAAAAAAAAAAAAAAAACCAGGATTAGGCCCCGGAGTGATGACTCGCAACTTCTTGCTTACACACAGGGCAGCAATTTTTCTGTGCGAGCCATTGCCTTAGACACTGAAAGTGATAGTCGTGTTTACAACTTAGCCTTCCCACCTCATCATCAGCTTCATATTCTTCCTGCTCACGGCAAGCAATTTGAGTTAAACATCAAAGACTTGACGCATTCATAAAAGTAGAGCAATCTAAAACAAACCATTAAATCAAAAACTTGATTCTAATCAGCTCACCTGACAAATGCTGCATTTGTTGTCAACTTGACGTTTTGAAGTCTCGTTAAACTTGGAAAGCTTAAATTTCCTAATGTAACGTCCCATCTCATCTTCTTTAAGCCCAGTGTTCACATAGCCAATTCTCTCACCAAGCTCCAGCAATTGCTGTCACCCATAAAAACAGAATTTTGACATACATGGACGGCATATAGATTGCTAAGATGAAGTATCTGACAGATTCGACAGGAAAAGAAAATTCACCTCATAGGACATGTTATCAGTATCAAGTCTCCAGTCTCTAAAGTGGTCGCGAGAATTCAATCTTGCCCCCATCGTCAGAGTCCCTTGAAGCAGCGTGATCTTCATTGGCCAGCAGCAACCAAATGATCAAAGACACACGACTCAAGGTTTGATAAGTTAGGAACTAAAGCATGACTCAACTATATACATGTTTATTTTCATAGTAACATCTAATTCATGAATTCCTCTGGGAAAAAAAAAACCATGCATATTGATCTACAATTGGGTCGGGAAAAGACGCAAAATGATAAGCCCAGACATTTACAATTAGATCTTCTTATTGTTGTCTATAAATTTACAGAGTCGAAGTTAGCATATAGCCCTCAGTCATGGTAGAATCTCCCCCATGCTATAAGTTACGGTGAACCATGATGGATTAAATAAAATAAAATAAAAAAGTATGAAATAACAGAAAAGCAGAGTGATCAACGTCGACAACAATAAAAAAAGGTAAAGAGTGAAAGAGAGGGAACCAACCCCAGCAAAGTTACGAGAGGAAGGAAGTGGAACATGGCGATAGGATCCTGCAGTACCAAAGGACTCAAGGCGACTCGTTAATCGCTGCCAATATTACGAAGACAAAGCACCGTTAGGCTCCAATGCATAACAATAACAGCAACACGTATATCAAACTAAATAGTACATTAGGTATATAATGACTGATAAACAAAGAGTGGCTTTATCACTTCAACTACTAGATTGATTGCACAGACTATTATCCAGAACCAGTTTTTCCGTGTGTGCCTAGGTTATGAAATACGTGCACGCATTAGGGTTCAAGGAGAGGTATCGGCTCTTTCATCAATAGGTGTCTTCTTATATTCAGACGTTCCCAAAAGTTTTTTTTTTTTTTAAACAAAACAAAAACAAAATCGTTCAACAAAGGTTTAATTAGAAAACTTAAATACAAGACTATAAATTATGCGTAATTTTTTTATTTAGGGGGAAAAAAAAACTGACTTTGAAATTGAAAGATCAGGAGTGTGGCCCATTTAGAATGACTTCAAATTTTGTCGTATTTGGGCTTGACGTTGAAAAGCAAAGTTAATTAAAGGCCAGTTTAGTCAGCGTTTTAGTGGTTTAAGAAGCAAGTAGAATTAAAATTCACATGCTTCCTTCCTAATTACTTTAGACAACAATCACTAAATAAGAATGATCAGTCTCTCTCCATTTGCTGTATCTCAACAAACATCCAAAATCAAAAATGAGAATCATTCCCGAGTGTAAGCGTGACGACTACAGAAGATGAAATTTCCGAGTTCAAGATTAAAGAAACAAGATAAAAACGAAATTTCTATATACGAGCACCGTATCGAACGAAGGAAATTGCACTACGGGATCGAGAAAAGCGAGGAAGATAGAGAAATACGTCAGAATACCTCCCCGTGGCTGTGGGTCACCTTCTCCAAATCAGTCTTCCCTCTGGTAGGGCCATTCTTCCTGACGACAACGCAATCCGCAGGGGCAGCAACATCCGCCGCAAACCCAATTCCAGGGCCACACCAAGCATCTTGAAAAGCAACACAAGTAACGGAACCAGGATTTGAACCATCAAGAACGCCTTGACCGCTCACCCAGTTGTCTGCCCCATCCCTCTTCTTTCTGGCTTTGGTGTGTTGCCAATCAGCCGAAGTCCGAATGACCGCCGGAAGCGATACCTGGCGCGAGGCGCCCGCCTTGCATCCGAATCCTCTGAAGGTTGCGGCGGAGAAACTTGGCTTCTTCTTGTTGGTGTTGAGTCCGGGCTGTGAGGATTCACCAAAAGTGTCGGGGGAGGGGGCAGAGAGGATAGAGGAAATGGTGGGTTTGGAGCGAGTGGATTGAGGCAGGGAAGGGATTTGTGGGTCGGGATCTGTTTGGTAAATGAGACGCGCGAACTGGGTCCTGCATTTGATGTGCCGTGATTCTGAAGCATCTGCGGCATGAGGCATGGTTTAGAGAGAAAGTAGGGAATAAATGAGAGCGGTTCAAGGTTTGGAGAGAATGCGGGAAGAGAATAGAAGAGATGTGGCATGTAAATGTAAATGGCAGTAGCAGTTTGGAATAGGTTGAGTTAGAAAAGAATGGCGGTCAGCCTTGGCTTGTGGCCGCGGGATCTCTCAGGGCGGAGGTTTTGATGGAAAGAAAAGACGGAAATGTATATCACAATAAAGAAAGAAAGAAAGAAAGAAAAGACGGAAATGTAATCGGCTGGGGGCGGAGCAGTGGGTGAGGCGTGAATGGGGGACAAGAAGCAAACCAGGGCGTCATATTAAAGGGAAGAGTGCAGAATGTCAGATTTAGGGAGTGGGGGTCCCACTACTACTCGCATCCAATCCACAAAATGAGAGAGTGAGAGAGAGGGAGAGAGGGTCAAAGATGATTTTTTTTTTTTTTTTTTTACAAGGGTCAAAGATGATAAGTGCATGGGGATTATGTTACACTCCCCCAGCCAACATCATAATTTTGCCTCCTCCTCTTTCAGAAAACCATCCTTCCGCAGTATACCTTTACTACTACTGGTAGTCTCTTAGAAAAATGCACTTTGGTTTTAGTATTGATCCCTGAGATTCATTAGATCGTGGACATAAACTGTTCTTTCAGATATTTAAAGGAAGACTAATTTTAATTTTCTTGATTAATTTAATTTAGCCTTGATTGCACTTGAAGAAAAATAAAGAGGCAAACAACTGTGGCTCACCAAGTCAGATCCACGTACCAGTTGATGCTTAGAGTGATGGGAGAACAAGAGGGAGACAGATACCTCAATGATTGGCGTGAAGTTTAGGTAAAGGAGGCTCGCCTGTTTATAAGGTTAGGATGGTGGCTAATTAGGAAGGTTTGAAGTTAATTGCTGATTATTTTTTAATACATTGCTTTTTCCTTAATTTTCTCTCAGCAATTAATGTTGATTTATCTATTGGAGGGGGGAGGATTTGAACCCTCGACATAAGAAAGTGGAGTCAAGCTCCCATGTCCCTACACTATTAAGGCGCTGGACTGTTGATTCATCTCTTCTAAGTTAATAGAAGAGCTTTTTTTTCCCCTTCTTCTTCTGAGCATAGATATTATTTTATTAAAAGTAATTCTATTTGAGGCACTGTTGAGCACTAAATATGTGATCACATATTTCAATAAAGATTCGAACCTTTATTCGCTATATTGTGATTTGTGAGAAAGTAGCTCATTTCGTTAGATTCAACCCGCGAGTTAATAATGGATCGGAAAAGCTTTTTTAGTTCTTTATCAGATAGGCTAACCTGTAAAAGGCAGACTTTGAGGGGTTGGGTTTCTCTCCTCATCATTTTCTCATCATCCCTTATAATCTCTAAATCACATCCATCCAATCAATACAATTCTACTTTTACTTTTCTCTCACTTTCCAAATTAATGGTCCAGATTTCGCAGATGAGAGAAAATGAGAAAACAGATAAGAAAAAGATCTCCTTTCGACTTTGAGCCAAAATCCAGCGACACTATTCCACTGCATGATGCTTGTTTTTTCATTCCTATGTTGTGTTGTCTATTAGCCCCGCCATATATATTATGAGGTCAATTTCATTCTAATGATTGAAAGTGCATATTTGAGTTAGCATTCAAAAAACATATTCAAGCAAGTTGAGAAAATACTTTTCTCACATACTTATTTCATACATTATAAATCATATCGAAAAACAACTTCTAACACTAATTCAAATAACTTCTAACGCTAACTCAAAGCAAAAGTTAAAGACCTTGATTAGTATCAGTAATAACAATGATAATGAAAGCCACATCAGCAGTGGCTGAATGGTGGGAGCAAGAATCCGTCAACAGTGGCAGACTCTATTTTTATGAGGAGTGCATGTCTTGACACAGAGGGTTTAAAAATCTACAACAACCAACATTGCTTGCATAATCTCGACGCTTAAAAATCTTAACACAAAGGCAATCAATTTTCTATTATTAATTGTAGTGACTAAGATTTGAGTGGCGTCCAATTATTTAATTTTATTATATTGATTTATAGCAAGCATTGAGGATAATTCATCCCAAATAAACAGTTTTTTTTTTCCTTCAAATTATTCCGAAAATCTTCATTCTCTATGATCTTTTCAGAGACAAATTTTGATGAATTCAAAGAATACCAAATATATGAACCATCGATAATTAAGTAGGACGATGTCGTGGGTCATTGAGTTGATTAAGATTATAGCCTTCACACGAGAAGAGAATTACCACATGGTTGGGCCGCTTATTCAATCCAGCTTCCATGTTGACCCAAAAAAAAAAAAAATCCAGCTTCCATCAGATTTCCAGATTCGGTCTATTAATTTCTGAAGCTAGAGCTGATTCAACCAAGGTATGCTTCCTCTTTCTTTTCTTTAGAACTGAAAGAATGGTTGAGTTTTAATCTAAATAATCAGCTAGGTTGTAGATGGGAAGGTAGCTGGAATCTGGTGTTTGGGGTTGCTATATGGAAACTTTGGGAATGGAGGAATCAATGTGTATTTGATTGAAATTTTGTTAAACCCGATAAACCTGGTTAAATTATTGCCCTGACCTGGACCAGATATGCATGTATTGTCGATGACTCGGGTTGTAAGAACCATCGATCTGGTGGTCTGACGGTGGGGTGGGAGAAACCACCATATGGTTGGTTTAAGCTGAATGTCGATGGAGCGAGAGCCTTACAATCTTTGAAAGCTAGATGTGGGGGAGTGGTTCGAGATTCCTTAGGGAACTAGATTGTGGGCTTTAACAGAAAAATCGGCGATTGCCAATCTAATATTGCTGAAGAATGGGCGATTGTTGAAGGATTACAGTTGGCTTGGGATTTGGGTTTTAAGAGAATTATTTTTGAATCTGATGCTAACAATGTAATCAATTTAATCTTAGATCATGCTTCCAATTCTTGTAGCAACCTGGTTTTGAAAGCTAGGGAATTGTTAGCACTAGATTGGCAGGTTGATGTCAGAGTTATTCCTAGAAATGTTAATTGTATTGCGGATGCTTTAGCTAAGATAGGCATCTCAGAATCTACTATTTTGGATGAGTGCCCTACTAATCTTAGAGGTTGGGGTGGATCGTGAGTGTTTGGGATTAAATTCCCCTTATGTGTAATTTCTTATTTGTAATATAGGCTTCTAGCCATCATTTTTAGCCAAAAAAAAAAAATATGCACTTTCTACCGGCACTACTAGTAGTATAGTGATATTGGGAGTAGTCTCCCCACCCCTTATACTGGGTTCGATCCCCCATCCCCTATCGCCTATATAAAAAAAAAAAAAGATAATCTGCACTTTCTCCTGCCTAACAATGTCATTGTTTGGGATTTTTTTTTTTTTGGGGGGGGGGGGGAGGGGGGAGAAAAATATAGTCAATCTAATTTCTGGAATTTGGGCCAAAAAAAAAATCTAATTTATGGAAAAATTAGATTAGATAAATATTAGATTGTGAAATGTTATTTATGTTTGGATTAATGTTAGCTGTAATTATAGTTAATTTGAAAAAATTTTTAGGGTACTGACTCATGCTAAAAATATACTTCATAATACTGAACGAGTGAACGATATTAAAAAAATACTTTATGATTTTGGTTCAAAAGTCCAATTAAAACAAAAGCTCCCCAAAATAACTTTTCAAATAAGTTATATTTGGTACATAAGTTTGATTGGAACAACTTTCAACGAAACATCTATTTTCCCATAAATCCGATTCAAACAGTGCATAAATCCAACTGGGTTCTCCAAAAATCATTCCAAACATGCACAATATCCTTTTCAAATTTAAACCTTAACTTCTTTTAAATTTTAAAATTTTATTTTCTGATAAGAATATTATTAAAAAAAAGTAATAATTAGGCTTTATAATTTGGATCAATTGGGATGAAATAGAAATCTAAATGACAATTCATAAATAATCACAGAGAAAGCACTATATATAACAAGAAAAATTTGGGAAAAGTACCACTCTAACAGCTTTCATTAAATATTGTGCCCAGTTAAAACACACAGGAAAAGTTTTATCGAAATAAAGCAGTCAATATCATAGGAGGTGTGAATGGCACCAGTGCCGTTGAGATCAGTGACGCCACTCATTAAGTGGTGTCCTTTCCATATTTTTTAATTGAGTACAATATTTAATGAAAGTTGTTAGAGTAGTGCTTTTTCGAGAAAAATTTAGTAACTGCTTATTCATTTCCATTTATTAATTCTTGTGCCAAAATCATGGTTAGACACTAGACTCTGCTAATCTATTAAACATTTAAACGAGCTAAGAATAATTATTAAATTCTGGCCTCGCGGTCGAATTGATCCTTGTACTTGTGAGTAGAAAACGATTGTGTAAAAAACAGCGCTAAATGATTTTGTTACATAGGAAGACTACGAATCAGTGCGTATAAGCGAAGCCACCCAAGTCGCAATCCACAAGTAATCTAATGTCGGCTCTCGATTGCAGAAGCCAGAGAGCCCTCAACAAGTTGGTGACAGAGCATTCCTAGCCTATTATGGATTTCTTAATTTGGTTCATAGTTCTGCCACTCCAAAGTTTCCTCATAAAAATCCGCCTTTAGCTCCAGTCTCTGGTTTCGCTCTATTGGTCGTGTGGGAAAAAAAAGAGAGATACATGTGGAGCTTTGCTTCGTGTTCTGTCAATTCCCAACTTGATTTATCTTTTGCACTTTTGGGAACATGGAAAAGCATATTCGTCTTGTTATGCAGTTATAGATAAGATTCCTTTATGATGAAATAAAGGCAAAGAACAAACTTTGAAACTATACTCTTCTCTGTTAAATTTTGGTACCCGATGATGATCTGAACTTGCATAACAAGATCCACTGGAAGGATTCCTTTGCAAACGTTCACAGCCACATCACAGAATCAAAGGTTGCACATCGTCGTCATCCTCAACAGTCATTGCAAGTGCTCCAAACTATCTGCAGGAATCAATTCGTTAGATATTGAAAAATGGGAAGCAGGGTGGTGCTTGGAGACAAGGAAACAACAAAATCCCACAGTAGAAAGCATGATTGTGGGAAAGCAAGGGGCTATAATTTGCTGTCTTCTCAGCAGGAAGGACCCAAATGCAAAGAAAAAATGATTGAATTCATGTGTAGTTGTTGTTTGCTGTGCGTGTGTTGCCCTCTATCTGTTGTCTGTTGCATTAAGCTTCCTTGCAAAATCTGTCATCAAGCGATGCGGCGAGCCTGGCACTGGGGTTGCAGTGGATCAAGGCATAGGAGTTCTGCAGACTATTCTTCGTTTTCTGACATTGATTCTGAAGTTTCATTTGGAAAGGTTAAATCTGGTGTTCGCAAAGATTGAACAGGCATGTACATTTTCGTTTTACAAGTGGCTTGCAGCTTCATCAAGCTCGATCTGAACCATGAATAACCCGATTCTTCAGGTTTTTATTCTTCTACATTATTTAATCAGCAGGTAATTCTTTGTTTTGACCTGAATCAGCAGTCAATTCAGAACCAACCTTTCACAAGGCATGTCGATGTTATGGAATATCTGACATCATATCAGAAGTATGCACCATGCTCATGATCTGGCACTAATTGTAGAAGTTTTGGCCTTTCCCTTGGGTGATTGTTTGACAGCTATTGCTCGGTAATCAGATGCTGATGCATGTCAGAAACTTAAATTCTTGACATTTTAGATAGTTTGTTGATTGTTTTTCATTTGTAAACTGAGAGAGAGAACAGCTCAGAAATTTTTGTTTAGGGAAATATAGGCAGTAGTTCCCTTGATCTTCCCGAGTATGAGAAGCTTAAAGCAGAAATATGAAGGATCTCTCCTTCCAATCATTTAAAGCTGTTAAATTAAAAAGCACGAGGTTATCTTTGCAATTCGTATCCGAAGGGCTGCTTTCAAGTAAATATGGTTTTGCAAACCCAAATAAAACGTTATTGGCTGTTCAAAGGTCATGGAATCTCAACAAGAACAGAACATTACTTTGACTGTTCAAGCTTGGTTACCCAAAAAAACAAAGGAAAGGAAGACTTGCTGAATAATTAAGTGTATACTAGAGGACAATCCAGAGTGACGTGAAGGAGCGGCAAAAGGAAGTTAACTTGAGAGAGATCCAAACATTCAATACCGCAAAACTGCACATATGGTTGCAGGGGGAAGAAGTAAAGTAGTCAGGTACTCCTATGACATTGGAATACTGATCACGTAAGAGGTTGGTGGTGAGGTCATGCACCACTGTTGATAATAAAAAAAAAGGTCATGCACCACATGTACTGCTGCAGATGGTAAACTGCAGACGTTTTTTCTTTGGAGTTACCATCTGCGCAAGACCAGATTATAGCTGACAAAGTGACCAAAGCTATCAACAACATTATAGTCACATTGCCAAGAAAACCAAGATTCTTGCCATGCAAATTGCTCGCCTCTCTCCATTCTCTAACCATATCTCCCTCCTTCCATCTTTTCCCTCTACCCTAGCTCCTTTTGGCGTGAGCAACCCCCACCCCGTAGCTTTAACTTTATATGACCTCAAATATATATTTTTCAACTAAAACATTCTCTCTGCAGTTGGGATAGTGATACCTTTTAGCTTTGAATTATAATGTTTGTGTGTGTGACTCTCTCTCTCTCTCTATATATATATATATTAAAAAACAGAGGACGTACAGCTTATATATAAATATTCAAGAGATTCAATCTTTTAAAAGGTTAAACTCCACGTATCATTATCATTTCGCTAATCTCTAGTTGGTAGGGTAAAAACGAGAGTCTTGACAGAAAAGTTTCATGGGAGAAAAAATAATGTATGATATTCGTGTGTAAAGTCCATGCTCGATACCTTTCTTCCTAAGCTACAGTTCCAGGATTGGTAGGTACCTATATCCGGATAATATCTATAAAAGCGCAAGCTACAACTATTGGGATCTAACACGACTTGCAGTGAGTCAATTTTTGGTGACAGTGGAATCTCTGGTTCCATGGTCGAGTCAAGTGAGGCCAGTGAACTATTCTATTGGCATTCATGTTTCAATTGAACCAAAGAAACTAAAGCTAGCCTCCAACTACTAATATTAAAAATCACAATTAATTGTGTTGGTGGGCGGCTGCTCCTTCCCAACAAAAGATTAAAAGCAAAATAAATCACCCCTGTTGGGGGCTCCACTACTTACTTTAGAAAGACTTGCCACTTGTCTGGCCTTTCTGAAAAATCCAAAAGAATTATCATACTAGAGTCTTTACGTTCTTGACTAATTAATAAAATGGATTATTACTCCATGTTCACCATCACAAAGCACACCTCGAATTCCCATATCCACATGGATTTTCCTAGTGATGCCCCATTATTGGCTCAGACAGATATGAAGAGCTTTTCTTCTGATCTGAAATACCTCTTTCATGTCAAGTGTGACGTGTCAACCTCATCCGTCATTAAGTATGTGTTATCTATAGTCAATGAAGGTTCATTCATCTTTCCGAAACAAAGAAAATATCCAAATCAAATCTACATCTCAGAATTGCACTGGATATAAAAATTGATATTCTGAAAATAATATACATAGAAGTGCAGTTGTAATGTGTGTACATTGGTCAACATATTATTCACAATATAACTTTGACACACCACGGAAGTGACTCAACATTGTGTAGCTGGGGTTTATCTGTTTTTCTTTTCCTTCACTGGTCCTCTGGGAATTTTGTTGAGATATCTCTTTTCAAACTGTATATATTTTTTCCTCAGGTCTAGGATGACATCTCCAACAAGGTTGTCAATCTCTTGCTCATATCGTTCGTACACAAAAGGCAGTGTTTGCACGCACAGACAACCTTGTATTCACCCAAACGTCAAAGAAAATGAAAAGAAGTTATTGCGTGGCACATTTACTTTTTCAATATAAAATCATGAACGCATAGAAACCAAACAGTGGAGAAGTTGGTACCGATGTAAAGCAAATTGACAAATTTGAAGTAGGCTCCAATGACTGACAAGATATAGAGGGAAACAACGATCTGAAAAGTGAAAATTTTATGAGAACTGCAGGAGAACTAAGGTTGAAAGAAGGAAAATTGCAAGTGATGGTGATACCAGGAAAAAACGTGGCAGGTCTTTTCCATAAGAAATGTAAAGGAGTGTTTGAATAAAGTGATTAAATCTTCTATGTATGATGGAAGCGAGGTTTTGGAAGAAAGAATCCTGTAAAATAATATCTGGGATCTGGGGACCACTCCTGAAGATGAAATAAATATTAGGAAGAGTTCATTTACATGCAAGTGTGATACAAATCAAGTAAAAATAAGTACCATTTTAAGATATCTGCAAGTGTGGACCAAATAAAGAGCAGAAGCATTGTGGTTATGGAAATGTGACAGAGAAGGGTGACGAAGTTGTATTCAACAACCTCAAATAGGAACCATATCGCTGTCACTCCGAGCAAAAGAGCAGCTGACACATTTTTGTTCCTCCATAGTAACACATCAGCGACTGCAAGTGGAACTTCCTCTTTATCAGAATACTCAAAACTCCAAAGAGGATATAACGTTAATGTTACAATGAAAACGGTACCTTTTCCTCCTCCAAGAACTTCATGTAGAGGCCTTTCATGTTGAAAAAGTTTTGGTCGTAATGTGGTAATCTCATTCTCATTCTCAGATGCATAGTGCGCCATGGTTTCTCTTGAGTCGATATTATTGTGAAGATCTTTTGGCTTTGTCCTATATATATATATATATATATATATATATATATATATATATGTATATATCTTTCAAAAGGAGAGGTGATTCTTATCCTCTGCTGAATACTAAAGTAAGGAATGACTTGGAGCTCTGCTTGAAGATAGCTTAGCACACCCGCCACCACTCTCAAGAGCATAATCTTTTTCTGGATTACTCCTCATTCTTCTGCTATGTGCCAGCCCTTACCATGAATAAAAGAATACATTTATTCACTCCACCTCAACTAGTGATGAATAGTTTTTCAGTGATTCGACACATGGTGATGCTACAGATCCATTTCAGTGCCTCCCTCCCATACATTTGAGCAGATATTTAATTTATTCATCACTTAAGTATAAATTTCAGGGCAAAATTCTATTGGAGTTATTCGATCGTTTGTAATAAAATACGTTTAATTTAATATTTTAGATAAAATATCTTTTAATTATCTCCATCAGAGAAATGTCTTCTCAATTTATTACTTCACGAGTATAAAATTACTAACAGCCAGCTTCATGAGTTTCAAAAATTTAAAATACTACCACCAATTTGTAATATAATCTACTTCAGTGAAGAGATTAAGGACCAGAGGGAGTAATTACGTAATTTATGCTACAAAACAGCAAAACCACATGTGCACTGTAACTAAATATTTCAAATCATAATAGTCCTAACAAGTCAAATTAATCAAACTGTCTTCTTACAAAAGTTATTTAACAGCAGAAGTAGATGATCCTTCATATGCTACAAAAAAAGTGCTTTTGGCGAGGGATTAAATAAAAATCGTCCAAGATATCTAACTGGTGTTTGAGCTCGGGCTTCGTTAGAAAGCACAATCATGATTGAAGATTCTGCTTCCCCTGGCTAGCTTTTAAACCAGAAACCCAAATTGACACATTCCCCAATTTTAGAACAGGCCCAAGTAGAATCATGAACTATAAATGCAACATATCATAGGCCTTTGATGATGGACAAGTAATAGGTTAGAATTTCAACTATTGCCATCTCTAAAGTCAAGAAGAGCATAAATGAAAGAATGAAAGCTGCGTTGAGAGATAAGATACTTAACACCTTAGTAAGGTTTTGAATTTAAGTATCATAGATTTAAAATAAGAGATTAGAACCACCCTTCTGTTGCAGCAATTACTAACTATTTACATTAATTCACATTTTGCATACTGGTAGAGAAATTAGAGCCATGCTCTCTTACTTATTACTTTGCTCTCTCTGCACACCTTCCACACATTACCTCAACATCAGAAACAACATGTCACTACTATTAATCTCTGAAACTAACAATAAAGAGATAATTGAAAGAGAAAAGAGATGAATGTGCTAATGCAGATTGATATGTGAGGTGATGATTTTGCAGCACGGTCCGTGACAAAATGGACTAATGCGAGCAATGATAAATCATCAATGATCAAGCAAGCATGAAGATTAAAAGTTGGAGGTACCATTATTTCAAGGTCCCACACCCTGCAGCTGCATGCATGATGACCTCAACTTTAAATTATTTGACTTAGAATAATAAGACCAAATAAATGCAGTAAAAATCGAATCATGATGTGGGTGAATTCACGCTGATTCTCTCTCTTTCTCTCTCTTTTACTTTTATCAAATCAATTATTGTCCAAGTAAGTGGACGATCGTTGTTTTTGTTTGACGTGCCTAAAGCAATGTACGCTCTCCTTTAAACTTAACTATGATATGTTCCAGTTATGCGTTTTAAGATATCAAAACTTAAGAAACTTGACATTTACACGCAAATGGATCTCATACCTGTGCTCAAGCATCTACTAAAGAAAAAACTTTTCGTCTGTTAACTGGCGTGAGATGTGCTTTTTCTTCCTCTGAGACAAGAGGTCAATGATAAATGCTGCTAATCTGAACAAAAACTAATCTTTCAAAGATCATGCGCCGCATTGGATGCGAAAAAGTCACCACTTTTGTAGTTTTCCTTTTGATAATAAAATAGATCAGGTTTGGAATTTCAAATCTATCCATCCTTCTTTTTCTTAAGGAATCTTGCAGTGATGATAAGATGGACAGCATTTTAACCACACTACTGCGTTGGAGTTCAGAAGGGAAAATCAGAGAATGGTCTTAACTAGCTTGCTTCCTAGAAATAATTCTTCATGGCTAATCATACAACGTTCTTCATTTACCTGCTTCTTAAAAGATGGATCTCACAAGTTTCTCAGTGCATGTTTTCTTAATCATAAGAGAACATGTGGCGTTATAATAAGAACCATAATTTGGGGATATAAACAAATACTCGCATCAACATCACCGAAAGGTACCACCGTAGTCCAATGAGTGGTGGGTGGGTCATCATCCTTGCATGCACAGGAAAGAGAAAACAATAGGGAAAATAAATGGGAAAAGTTTTCTTTATCTCATGTGATCCATTATACATGTGATCATGCTGTTAATAAAGATGTAAGAAACGGGACCACTAGTAAGACCATGAAATGATTTTTTCTGTTTTAAATTTCATCTCTCTTAATTCAGAATATACCTTAATGCCAAGACCATAAGATTCAGAATCGTGATGCTAGAAATATATTCTGATGGTTAACTTTACTGGCTGGCATTACTATCAATAGAGAGGCTTCTAGTAGATTTTACATACATGCCTGCATATATCAGTTGTGATGCTTTTTTATCTCCCCCACATCCTTAAACTTGAAGCTGAGTTATAATAGAAAGTAGTAAAAGAAAACTTGGGAAATAATCATATAATATTCAGATGCATGTACAAGAAAGTAATCTAGTCTAGAGAAAGAGGAACAAAGAAAAACTCAAACTTTTGGACCTGACATCTAAACAATTTACTGTTCACTTATTCAATAAAATGCAGCTTAAGAGGTAAACCTCTGGACTCCGGTAATTTCCTCCTTTTTCAAAAGTGGGCCAAATCTCAATTTATTCTCCCTTATGATGCTTCCATCCCACGTTTTCAAATCATTTCCACATATTAATTTTTTTATAAATGACATACTTTCACCCCTAAGTTGGCACTATAAATAGAGGATGCTGAATCTGAAATACATCAGCAAAGAAGCAGCTCATCATCCCTCTCATTATCACACTCAAAGCTTAAAAGTCTCAGAGATCCTAAGGCCTTAGCTGAAAATGAAAGCATCAACCACTGTTCTGTGCACTCTGGTGCTGCTGGTGGTGGCGGCTGAAGTGCAAGTGTCAATGGCGGTGACATGCAGCCCAGTACAGCTGAGCGCATGCGTGAGTGCAATAACATCTTCGACTCCTCCAACTCAGCTATGCTGCTCCAAGATCAAGGAACAGAAACCTTGCCTCTGCCAATATGTCAAGAACCCTAACCTCAAGAAGTTTGTTGACTCTCCTAACGCAAGAAAAGTTGCTAGCACTTGTGGGACCCCCTTCCCAAGGTGCTAAAACTTAGAAGAGACGAGACTTTCTCTGCCGCCATACATTATACGTCCAGATGATGCATAGTGTTGTGGCCAGAGATCTGAAGAAGAAGAAGATAATATCATATTCTGTGTGCTCTATCATATATATATGTTTCAGTACAAGTAAAACCACTGGTTGTGATGGATGTGATGCTGTTGTCCTGTGTCATTGCATTTGGTTCCTTGGCGTGGTCTCATCTTTACATTGCTTGTTGCAAAGTGCTGTATTGTATTTATAATTTAAATTTCCCGTCACCCTCTGTGTCTATCTACTCTCACTTTTAAGCTTAACCCGAAGCATTCAGAAGCGGTAAAGCTGAATCACAGCTTTCATATTCTTGAATTTCAGTTGTTTACGTAAATCAAGATAAAACTCTTCTCACATACTTACCTTACCTCGTATATAGTAAATAATCTTGTTGGAAAAGCAGCTCATATATAGCATAAATCACGTAGGAAAAGTAGCTTCTATGCTAACCTAACTCAAACAGGCAGTCCATAAGTACAGTAACGTTTAGTGTCGTTCACCATGTCAGCGAGTGATTGATCTTCGATAGCCAAAGATCTTCTTCTGCTCATGTTTCTTCTTCTCTGCCCAACAATATGCTATCGGAGTTGGAGCATCTCTCTAACGGTGTTCTCCGATCCAGAGCCTTGTACACATGATTCCACTTATCTTCAACAACTTGGCAAACTTCATAAACAAGCCTATGGATCACCGTACGAGAAATACGGTCATGCTTTCCACTATGAGCAATGCAGCGAGCTTCCCAAAGATCTTCTATAGCAAGAAGATCACCATCAACATCAAGTAATATGAAAACAACTGTCTACAGTGGAAACAAGTCTATTTGATGGCAAAACAACACAGACTGTAAAGCTTATTCGGATGGCACTGATGACTGCAAATCACTCGACAAATTCTACTAGACTAGATAAGATATAGATGTTGGCTAGTATGAGGCCGGTTTGAAGGAAAAGGAAAGAGAAGTGATACTGGTCTGGTCCTTGATACATAAGATATATTTAACTATTAGATTAAGGAAGTTAATTATATTAGTTCATATAATATATATTTTTTACAAGACCTTAGTTAACTTTTTTAATTCTCTTATTCTCTCTCATATTTGATTATTGTTTAGAGAGCTAAATTAAGAAAAAATTAACAAATATCAAAATAATGTCTTATATTTAAGATTAAGATCAACTCTCTAAATATATCTTATATTAAGCAATGTACACACTTTGCAGACTTGTATAAACTAGTATGTGAAAGTTTTTCGGACTTGAGCGTGATTGATAAAAAATGTGAATGTTGTTCTCAAGAGCCTTTGGAATAAAATAAATGTGCTTAGTTTAAAAGTTTTTTATACGGACTGGAGCTTGTCAGTTAAAGTACTCTGCTGCGACTAAGAACTAACAAAGGAAAACTTTAGTCGATTAATTTTTAGAATATATAGTAGAAAAGTTGTGATATACTTTCACCCAATTTCCTCTTTTACTTGAGGCTCATGCATTTGGATTTTATTGCGATACCCATTTTTCATTTTAAAGTGATCAGATATCAGATATCCACGTAAATTGTTTAAGCCTGAATAGCATTTACAAATGAGATTATTTTATTGGTAATCGTTACATATTAATACTATATTGAAAATAATTTTCTTTCCCAGAGTCTCGGGGTTTTGCAGAAGCAAGATGGAACTCTAAAAGAATTACGAAAGAAGCTCATCTAGCGGACCCCTTACCAATCTATTGATCACAAGAGTGACCCAAAAAATTGCTAACGACTAATGTTATTATCTCTCAAGTTTCGTATTGTTCTCCATGAATATTTTCGTACTTTTTGATGTCAAACTCAAAGAAGCTCTTCTCATTGTGGTCCTCTACCTCCAAGAAATGAAACATGCAAGAAGAAGAGCAGTGAGACCATTGAGAGTAGCAAGAGGCCGACAGACTTCTGGGATTTTCTCCCTGTTCATTATTGTTTGACATGGTCAGGCCCTATCTTGCAGAATGATGAGTACAGTTCACTAGTTGCATTGTTAATGATTGTGATTTTTTTCCCTCTAACTAATCTGAATGAGGAAACATTACAACCGCTCTTATTCCCTGTATTACATTGAACAAAACACCATGTTAACCACAGAAGTGTTGAAACAAGAGACAGTAACAAAACAGCAGAGTATATCAATGTGCATTTTTTATGTCTTCTCATGAGAACCATCAGGAAGGTATGAATTCTGGTGACAATAATTTTACAAACTATTTGGAGACCAGGAAAGAGAACTTCCAGTTCTCGAACTTTTAATGCTCTTAAGCCTATCCAACACTTCAGCCATGGAAGGTCTCCTGTCTCTGTGGCGTTGCAAACAGCTACATGCCAACTCTGCCATTGCACTAATTGTTCGAGTTATCCAGTCATCTAATTCAAATCCAAGAGCAGGATCTACCAGGCTTCCAAGTTGTCTGCCTCGAATTTTACTGACAGCATAATCAGAAAGGCGGGGATGGTCATCATCCTCACCAAATGCTGGTAGGGACGATATCAGCTCAATCAGCACCACTCCATAGCTATATACATCACTCTTATCAGAAAGATGGCAACGCTCATAATACTCTGGATCAATATAACCAGGAGTCCCCTCAGGATCAGTTGTGATATGGGTAACAAAACCTAGTGGGAAAACATGTGACAATCCATAGTCAGCAACTTTAGCATTGAAACAATGGTCAAGCAGAATATTGCTGGTTTTCACATCACGATGTATTATATTAAGAGAATGGAGATACGCCAATGCACTTGCTGTTTGTATTGCAATATTTAACCGGGTATGCCAAGGGAGTGAACCGGGTTGCCGCAGAGAATCAAGAAGACATTTAGTAAGATCTCCTTTGGGCATGAATTCTTGCACTAGAAGTAGTTCACCGCTTTGAGAAGAGATGCAGCCGTATAGTCGGACAAGGTTTTCATGCCTCACAGAAGTTAACAATGAAACTTCACTCATAAACTTTTCCACTTTCTCGCTGTGGAGTTTCTCATCATGCAGCCTCAGGGCTTTTAACTTGTCTTCATGTAACTGCTTTATTGCGACAGAATGCCCATCTTTGAGAATTCCTGTGATATTGAGGGGAAAACAATTAAGTATAACATTATCCAATCCATCTTTATATGTGGCTAACTTGTCATAATAAAGAAACCAGACTATCAACAGCTAAGAACGAACAAACTGTTTCATGACTTTCGAAGCATGCATAAAATTTTACTTGACACTTGACAGGCATAATTAAGAATTGAAAATATCCACGATCAGCTTATGACAACAAAATACAAAGTCTTGTTTAACTGCGGGCTTCCTATTTGAATGTTTAAATTGAATCAATTCTTTTGGAACTTGTACACTGCCAAACCCCAAAATTCTAGAAATCAAATCCTAAATCTTACAGTTTTAATGTTTAAGCCTGCTTGATCATGAAAAGCATTTCTAACTCCATCTTATACATGTTTAGTCCGTTTGCGGTAAATGCACATAACCCTTTTTCACATCATCTAGTTCCATGTGAAACGAATAAAAATTAGCTTAACAAGTAATACTATATAATAAAATGGGAGGACTTGTATATTTAAGTTTTGAAGTTTTAAGTTGAAATCCTCCCATACATATTGCGCATTTGTTATCTGCCGTGTACAATTTTTTAATAAAACCAGATTTCAATCATAAGAGCGTGCATGAATATATGAATGAAGTCCCAACCTTGCCTAAATATCAGAAATATTGAAAATTGAGATACAGGAGATTTTCTTACCAAGGTATACTGTCCCGTGTTTTCCTCTTCCAAGCTCTCTTTCGGAGTCAAAATTGTCGGTTGCTATTTTAAGTTCAGAATATTTGAAAATTTTAATTCTGTTGTCGTGGCTGCTCATTACCTCAGATCGAACATGGCTGATCGGTGCTCCAGAAACCACAGGCACTGATTGGACGGGGCTGCAACGGCTGCTTGTTGCCTCAACATTCACACTTACTATCTGATTACACTTCACCTCCCAATTCTTAGGGGTCGAAGCATCGTTTTCACTTCCACTGGGGACGAAACATTGAGATATAAAGGAGAAGATCGGCATTATTTTGGCTTATGATCAGTGCCCAGTGCTTGTTTGGAGAGGTTCAAAAGCAAGTTTTTCAACGGTGTGATTTAGGGTAAATGATGTAAGTCTCGATTTACGTGAAGAAACATTTTAGGAATAGCAAACGTGGTCCCAAACAAGTATCCCACAATAAACAGACCTGAAGGGATTGTGTTCTATTAGTGGGCAGATGAAGAAATCCAGAACAGACTCAGATTTACAAAAAAGAAAAAATGTTTCTCGATGGTCATTAAGAAGAAACCCAAGTCAACAACAGGCAAGAAACAGTTGAATCAATACGGACACTAAATTGGAGAGTCTCACCTGGGAAACTAGGCGATGTAAGAATCATTCAGTCAACAAAATAACAACCCTGTTCTCGTTCAGAAAACACTGATGATCGAGAAGGAACTCTGCAAGAACATACTGGAGGGATTCAAAACCCGAAGCGCGATAATGAAAATCTTGGGGTGTGTCTAGTAGAAGTTGATGATGGTATTTCCAGGAACATTCTCACATATTTTCCTTTCTGAAGCTAGACACGTCCTTAGTGTTGCCGAAACGCGTAAAAACTACACGGGGAAAAAAGGAGCTGGAGCTCAAGTCAATCATGGAGGCGAGCGATCAATCAATAATATCCTGGGGAAAAAAAAATGTGTACCTATCAATTTTTCAAAAATTATTTACGCAAATATAACTGCTGCAAATGTCTTTGGAAAAATTCCATTAAAATAGCATTTGAATTTGTAAAAGCCCTATAAATCTCCTGAATTTATAAAAAGACTGAAAGATACTAAAAACCTATAGGATATACAAATTCGGGTGTAATTATCTTTTTACCCTTAGTTTTAAATAAATAAATAAAAGGATAAAATAGATCTACCGCCGGAGGGCCGCCGCCAGCGGTTGAACTATTTTATCTTTTTTTTATTTATTTAAAACTAAAAGTAAAAGGGTAATTTTACCGGAATTTGTATATCCCTCATAGATCCTTGTATCTCTCAGTCTTTTTACAAATTCAAAAGATTTTTGAAAGTTTTGCAAATTCAAACAGTATTTAATTAAAATTTTTCCCATGTCTTTTCACAAATTCAGTGTTTGTTTTTTTAAGTTTTGCAAATTAATAATAATAAATTTTGAACAAAATATTTTTTGAAAATTTACTAATATCAATTTAAATTACTGTGAATTAAGAAGCTTCCATTGTAAATGAAATATATATTCTAAATACAAGTCTCAATTTGGAATTATATAAATAAATTGATATTTATAATTTATTTATTTTTAAGTTTTTTTTTTTTTTGAAATTTTAGTGTCATTCTTCGCTTCCTGTAACTTATAAGAGAAGAGTTAGCAAACCACGTCAATTTGTTGTGTGTAATTTAGATGATTACAGGGTATATAATTTCATTGCCCATGAGCTAATTTCTTCCTGTAATTATTTAAATTATATAAAAAAAAATTAGAATGTTAAAAACACAGATTGTAAACACATTCAGACAACACATAAATGAAACCTTTTGCTTCATCATGCATTTCACATTTTGAATGATTATGTATTTTCCATGTAAGATTCGGCAAATCTCTTCATAATTGATTCCTCAAGCTACATTTTGTAGTGTCTTTCTTATCATCCCAAATTTTTGCACTGGAAAAGAATGATCTATCTTCCAACCAAACTCAATTTCGAAATACCTATGTCCTATGACCTATCCTAACCATAATCACTTATATTCGTCAGACCTCATTCCTAATTTCAACTTTATTCTTCCCACAAGAAAAATATTCCCTGGGACTTCTTCAGTGGTCTATGATATATATATATATATCTTGTACACGAAAAGCAGGAAAGACAGCGGAAGTTTCCTGTCCTCTCGTTGATTAAATTAAGCTTTAGAATATTAATTAATTAATGAGCATTAGAATATATAAAAAAGCAGGGGAATAGTCAACACTCGCTTGCTGTGTTTCCATGTGCTCCGATATTATAGTATCATATTTCTTCTGCCTTCATTGTCTCTTTCCCTTGTTCTGTTCCTCTGCATCACCTTTCCCTCCATGGCCATGGACGTCCAGTTGCATTCTTATGCTTTCTTCCTTCCCTGCATGATATTCACCATCTCCATCTTCTCAGCAGAATCACAGAGGCACGGCGAAGCCACCACCAATTACTCTGCCTGTAATCAAGCTTACAATTGTGGAAATATCAGCAACATCGTTTACCCTTTCTGGGGACAGAATCGACCTATTTATTGTGGCGGCGGCAATCGATTCAAGCTCACTTGCCACAATAATAAGACTTCCATCACAGTAGGCCAACAGGATTTCATGGTGGTTTCCATTAACCCAGAATTTCACTCCATGAGATTGGTACAAACTGCTCTCTCTGTTTCTTGTCCATGGAACTTCACGAACACTTCCTTGGATCCTGCTCTCTTCCGCTACGATAACTTAACAATTCAAAGCTTGTCTGTATTCTACAAGTGCCCTCGTCATGTTTCAAGCCCAAGCAACATCATTTGCAAAAGTGCTGTTGCTTTCTTCGCCAGGCAGGATGAGACGCATAAGTTGCAAAATTTTTCTGAATGCAAGGCTCATAATCAAATTCTAGTACAAGGCGAGATTCCCGACGTTGAAGACAAGGATTGGCTGAATAAATCTGTGAGCAAAGGGTTCGTAGTTCAATATAATGTAAACTGGTTTCCCTGCCTGGCATGCAATTCATCGGGAGGAATATGTGGGGCTGACATCCATAACGCTTCTCGATTTGCCTGTTATTGCGGGAACAGAGTTCGTCCTTATTCTTGTCCAAAAAGTATGACTTCTTCCTTATTTTCTCTTATTATCGTTTCAACCATTTTTTCCCAATACTAGAAATTAAAATGTGTTGCGCTGAACCGCTCAGTAGGATGAAGAAGTGTATGTGGTTCATTGCTATAGAAAAAGCGTACGAAAGAATAAGTCTAACAAAACAGAACAGAGAGGGACTGGTTAGAAAGATTAACCTCAGTCGGAGTATTAGGAGTAGTTGAGGTGGGCATTAAAATAAGTGAAATGTAGGCTTGGTGGTTAGACAGATTAGCCTCTCAACTGGGGTGTGTGTGTGTCTACCATTGAAGGCGTCAATGGTTTGACAGGAAAGTCGCTCCTACTCTGCATTTAGTTGTTGAATACAGACTCCTTTTTCTCTGATCTGATGTGACTCCCATGCTCTTGTCTGGCACTAATCAAAGTTGCAATTTTTCAATCTTTAGAGAGCACATGTCCCCATTCTTCAAAAGTTGCTTTCATTTTTAGTTTAGCTCCAAATTCAAAGTTCGCTGCTCCTGCCATTGTAGAGGTGTTTGCGTGTCTGTATACTGTATACTAAATTTTAATATTTTAAACATTTTAAAAAAAATCGAAACTTAGAGTATAAGTTTTTTGTCTCAGGAAAAAAAATGTACGAGCAAGTTTTTGGTCTTTAAAAAATATTTAATTTACACGTCAACGGAGTTGCCGGATTGCGTGCAAAGTCTTTGTCAGTTTCCTTCCTAATGGTCCACCAGCTCTCCATCATCTTATGCTTCATTTCCCCTTCTCTCCCTCTCTCACGGGATTTTGACGGAGGGAAAGAAAAATTTGTTTCCGTGGGAACGAAGAATAAAAAAAGATTTTAATATTTGATTTATTTGTTATGAAATTTTTATTCATGTGTGTGTGTGTGTGTGTATATATATATTTAATGAAAATAAGAAGGGTTGAGACTTGATAGCACAAGGATGCACAGTTATGACTAATGACAGTAATGACATCAGAAGTGGCGATGAAATATTATAACAAAATATATATACTAAGATATTAATTAACTTTCATTTATTTTATTTATAGATTAATATCTTTTATATAGAGGTATACTTTTCTTGATGGAATTTTTCTGAGGAGATATAGTTTTTCACTTATATTATAATATAAATTAAGTAAATAACATTAAAATAGAGAAAAATAAGTGAAAATAATTCTTTTATCATGAAAAATTTGGGTGCTCCCTTCCCCCTTCAAAAACTCAATCTCTGAGTAGCAACGCTGCTTTCTAATCTCCACCAACCAAAATGTTATGCATGACAACTTTAATACATGTATGTTCCAGATATGATAGTGGGAAGTGGGAACAGGTTTAATTTGTTCCTTCTTGGACTTATTCGGTAGGTATCCAATTAAGTCCTGTCCCCAAACAAAGGATGACAATTGTTCTTGATGATCATTGCTTAAATATATACATATATCGTGAGGATGGTGGGATCTTCAATCTTGATCGCTGATAATTTTCTTCTCTTTCAAGAAACTACTTGAGACATTTTCCCATACATATGTCGCTCTTACCTCTCTGATTTCTTATCAACATGGGCACCAAACACAGAGAAAGATCGAGTTCGTCAAGCTCAGGAAAACAAACCTTGCGATTGGAAGTTAGCCAAACTTGTCGTGTTGTTTAAACACTGTATTGTCTTCCTGATCCATCTTTTCCAACCATCGGGCATGCATAATATACACCTATATTTTCCTGTTTGATGACTTCTGCTTCTATCTCCTAGTTGATATAAGTGCCATCGCTCTCACCTCTATTTGCTTAGCTTTTACTGATTCCTGTTGCAGACAGACATTGGAACTGGAAAGGGAAACTCATAGCAGGTAATATAGCTTCAATTTAATACTATTTTCTCTTGCTTTGTCCTGCGTGTTCCCTTTCACTGAAGTTTCTTACTACTTTTCCCGCAACCCAGGTGCTGCTGCTTCTTCATTCAGTGTGATCGTTCTGAGCACTGCTTTTTATTTCTATCTCCGCCAAAAGAAGAATCGTCATGCCAAATCAGACAAACAATCTCATCAGAGTCGGACCATATCTTCCGATTCCTCTATAAACGATGCTGAGAATAAAGAAAGGAAATACTTTGGAGTCCACCTCTTCTCATATGCCGAACTTGAAAAGGCCACTAACAATTTTGATTCTGCCAATGAACTTGGAGATGGGGGTTTCGGAACAGTTTATCGGGGTAAGAGCGGACAACCTTTACTCTATACGGGATTTGAGTTCGTAGTGTTACCCTTCTCCAGTGTTCACTATCATGCTTTTCGATAAACAAACACTATCATGCTTTTCAATAGAGAATGCGTTGAGGTGCTAATTTGTTTTGAAAATTTTTGTTCTGGTAATGTTATCAAAAAGTTTTTTTTGGATTAATGTTGTCCCCAAAAGTAATAAAAAGAATAATATCACCTCTTAGTATTAAAAATTCAATGGTCAATATTAATTTTTAATACTTAATTGGGATAATATTATTACATTTTGAAAATTTTAACAAATATTAAACCCAAAAAAAAAAAATCTACCACAAATTTATACCTTGACCCATAAACAAATATCAAGTTGAGGAAATTTTTGCAAAACATAACCTTTAACCTTTAATTGGAGAACCTGTTTGTAAAAAATAAAGATTGCGCTCACATGTTTGTTGTATTTCTTGGTTGATCAAGGAAAACTGGTGGATGGTCGTACAGTTGCAGTGAAGAGATTGTATGAAAACAATGATAAGAGAGTTGAGCAGTTTATGAATGAAGTGGAGCTCTTAACTCGTCTGCACCACCAAAACCTTGTCCAACTTTATGGTTGCACCTCTCGCCATAGCCGTGAACTTCTGCTTGTATATGAATACGTTCCTAACGGAACCGTCGCCGATCATCTTCACGGCCAAAGAGCGAAACCAGCAGACACAGTAATCCCCTGGCACACCAGAATGAACATAGCCATAGAGACTGCAAGTGCACTGGCATATCTTCACTCATCTGACATCATCCACCGTGATATAAAAACGACCAACATCCTTCTTGACAATCATTTCGTTGTCAAAGTAGCAGATTTTGGACTTTGTCGTCTCTTTCCAAATAATGTCACCCACATTTCAACAGCGCCACAGGGAACCCCTGGGTACGTGGATCCAGAGTACCATCAGTGTTACCAGCTTACTGATAAGAGTGATGTGTATAGTTTTGGAGTGGTGCTCATTGAGCTGATATCATCAATGCCTGCTATTGACATCACGAGGCATAGGAATGAGGTGAATTTGGCGTCCATGGCTATTAACAAGATACAGAGTGGGGATTTGCATGAGCTTGTGGACCCAACTCTTGGGTTTGAAGAAGATGACGGAGTGAGGAAGATGATAAATGGAGTGGCAGAGTTGGCATTCCAGTGCTTGCAGGGTATGAAAGACACGAGGCCGTCCATGGAAGAGGTGGTGGAGAGGTTGAAGGAACTACAAAAAGAAGGGGTAGGCAAAACAAAAGAAGAAGAGATGGAAATGGAAATGGTGTCAGCAGATCATGTGGTGTTGCTCAAGAATGAAGTGCCTCCGCTCTCACCTGATTCAAATATGAGGAGCACAGGGACGACCCCAAATGCCAGTGGATAATTAAGTTGAGCTTCCAATGAATCTCAGCCAGTAAAGTAAGGTCAAGTCAATTGCAGAGAAAGCATGGACAGAAAGAGAGCTTTTACTATGTCCGATAGGAGCCTTAGCTTGTGCGTCATGTCATCACTCCAAGATGTACATAGAATGACATAATCATAGATATATATGGTACCTGCCAATGCTAATGACTAATGTCAACACTATGAGATCTCGTCCTTAAATTTTGTGGAAAAGATATTGTATATAAGCAAATCTTAATCCAATATTGTTCATTTAGAATAATTCAGAATAACGATTTAAGCCTTCAAAAATAATATTTTAATTATGATGATCTATAGTATACCATGTAAAAAAAAGTTTTGTCTCGACCAACGTGAAACTCTTGAAACCAAAAAAAGATCCCAAACATGCTTCATGTGTTTCAGAGTTTCTTTTTTGGGTCGGGGGTTGCATAGCTTGCGAGTGGCCTTCTATAATAGGTATGGCGACATTGGCAGAAGTGATTAACTCCAAAAGCGAGTGTACTCAAAAAAATATATTACTATCTCTGGTTCTAATTATAGGAACAATTGAGAGAGTATTTCTTTTTAAAAAAAAGATAATAATTATTCACATTGGTTTCTTCTCATCTTTCATTCCTTTTTCCTTCAAAATCCGACAAGAAACAAGCTAAGATTCATATATATATAAGATCCAGTTTGTTGGAAGTGCCCGTGAAGGAGCCAAACTTTAATTTGTCTTGTTGATGCTTAACACCGTATACAGTAAAAAGTAAGGGAGAATCAACTAGGAAAAAAGGAACGGATGAGGTCAGGTCTAAGGTTCGGCCATTTGAAAGGATCCAAATTCTTGCAACTAGTGCGATGAGCTGAACCGCAAGCATATATATATATATATATATCCATTAGATACTCTGTTAAGGGACTATACTACTGTCAATAAATACCGCAATTTTTAATGTTTGCTTTTGGGGGAAAAAGAATATATATGCGGATAGGTTTGCGGAAGGTCCATTCTAATTGTTGATGAGTCATATTGTGTGTGCGCGCACGCGCTTTGAGGAAAAAGAATAAACATGCGAATAGGTTGGCGGGATGTCCATCCTAATTGTTAATGAGTCATATTGTGTGTGTGTGTTGGTTGTTGTTGTGTAAACAATTTATTTTTTTTCTATAAAGAAATAGATATTGTTTGTTTACATGATACCAGAGTCGTACTTATCAGACACGTGGCATTTTTCCCCCATCTAATTGGTTCAGTGTATCCTCCCATGCATACATATAACTGATATAAGGCAGAAATCTGATCCAGGAAAACAGTCACTTGGAAATGGAGAGTTTGGGATTAGATAATAATAATGATAGTGATGATGTTACCAAATATATATATATATATATATATATATATATATATATATAATGATAAGCAGAACCCATAGTGCCTAGACCACCCCAAGACAAAAGGCTCCCATGTGGATGGAAGACTACACGTGTGCTAACAATCTAAACTATAAGGCATTGGTAGGTTAAACATGCATCATTGATTATTGTCTTGCTGCTAGAGTTAGGAATCATAGCTTTAAAAGGGCCGGCTTTTTTAGGTTCAATTTGTTTTTTAAGGTCTCGTTTGTGAATACATGGATTAGGGTTGGCCCTATAGGATTGGAAGCCATTTTTTTAAAATTTTAACTTTTTTTTTGCGTTTTTTCTAAATAAATATAATTAGTAAATTACAATAATTAAAGTTCTAATTTAACAAATAAATGTTATAACATTAAGGTCTAAACAACATACATCATGCAATAAACACACACAGTCGCTGAGTCATAATCAAAGGTAAATTATTGTCCACATACTACAATTACAAATAATTACTTAACCAAAAAAAAAACTTCTTATAAATATATCTTGAAAAGTGTAAATAGTCAACAAAAAGAACAAAACAAAATATGAACAAAACAATCACTAGAAAATAAGTAAAAAAATACAAATTACTTAGAATACTTATGAAATAAGATATATCTTTTATAAGTTTTTAATTTTTGTGATTCTTAATACAAGATGTTTTTATGAAACTTAATTTTAAAAAAGATAGTACCAACTAAATATTTGAAACATCATTAACAAAGTATGAAAATAATAATATTATCATCATATAAATAATTTTTGGGGGGAAAAAAACATATAGGCCCTACAAGCCAGGCCTTTTAAGCTCGATTTTACTTTTGAGGTAAAAAATTTAAGCCCGACACTTGAAATTTCAGGGCCTAAACAGGCCTGCTTAATAGGCTAAACCTGTTTTCACGGCTCTACTTGTTGCCAATACAAGTAAGAACAAGGTAAAATATCCCATACAATCTTATTTTTCATATTCCAATATCTCTCATGATTATCATGCTACATATATTGTTTAGTATTGATGCTACTGTTAAACCAAATAATTTTAAAGAAGCGGCAAAGGATCCTAGATGGGTTGATGCGATGAAAACCGAAATACAAGCATTGGAAGAGAATGAGTTGCTTGAATGTGAACCTGTAACTATCTATGATCCTCATTGAAAATTAAAATGTGAAAGATTAGAAATCTTTGTTAATCGTTGCAGAAACGGTAACTCTTTTACGGTTCTCATAAGTTATGCCTAGGATCTACTTGTTAAAACATGTATAGGGGTTTAAGATTACCTTTGATTACTTGAAGACGTCAAAGTATACGATGTTCTATAACATTAATCGATACGATTGCCTCTTGATTGTAACGAAAACTTCTTCTCCTTGGACGTTTGCTAGGCAATGACAAGGTGGAAGCTTCAAGTCTTTGGGTTTGGGTTTATTTCTTAAGACAATGATAGTGTCTTGAGATTAGATAAAGCACAACAACGGAGGACCGGATGGACAAGAGTAGGCAACTAAAAATTAGGGTTCTTGGTGCAAGATTGGGGTGCCCAAGACTTTCTTGGTTGGTGGCACACACACATATGGCGCCTTGTTGTTACGAGTTTTCATGAGTATCGTAAAAAGTTAAAGGATCCATAATGACTAACAAAGATCAAATTTAATTTTCACATATTAACTTTCACATGATAATTAATTTTGTTTTTCAACTTCATGAGCAAGATGCTTGAAGGTTGAGCAACACAAATTTTAACCAACACGTCCATACACTTTGACGTTTTCGAGTGATCAAAGGTAACCCTAAACCCTAATACGTGTTTTAATGAGGAGATCCTATAGATAATTCGTGAGTACTATAAAAAGTTACGGGTTCCGCAATATAATACTAGACCATATAGACATAGGGCTCGTTTGGGATTGCTGTGGGAGAAGTGACTTTTGTTTCTGATGGGCTTTTCTTGATGGACTTTTTTTTTATAGACTTTTTTCTGATGTGATTTGTGTTTGGGATAGTAGTAGCAGAAGTGGCTTTTGTTTGTAATGGGAACTTGTTTGTCATAGCTTTTAAAAAAATAGATGAGATGAAAAATGACTGAAAATGGTATGAATCAAATTCTCACACATACACATATGTGTTGTCTAAAATGTGATAATTTGAGATAAAAAATTAAATATAAATATAAATTTTCCAAATAAAATAGTAAAATTCCATTAAAAAATTGATGAGCTTCCACATAAAAAATTTAACAAATGGACCTCACATTAAAAAAATGATAAGGGAGGGGGGCAAATGGTAATTTAACAAATGGACTCCACATAAAAAATTGATGAGCTTCCACTAATGGGATTAGAAGCTACAAATGAGAGCTTAAAAAAAATGTCCATTGCCCATTGAAGTCCATCCAAAATAAAAGTGTTTCCAAATATTTTTAATTTTTTTGATGGACTTATTATCCCATCTAATAAGATAATAAATCTATTAGGTGAGTTCCCAAACAGGCCCATATAACTCATGAGTACCGTAAGAAGTTACGGGTTATAACTCATGAACACCATAAAGAGTTATATGTTATAACTTATAAGACCGTAGAGAGTTACGTGTTCCGCAATGATTAACAAAATGTTAGTTTTTCTCATGGTGATGTTGAGTTCTGATCCGGCGAGCAAGCTAAGGGTCGCTTTCCCGCTCTCTCCTTCAAACATGTAAACCAGTAGCCACGTCTCATATATATTGAAAACATGAGTATATATCCTATTAAAAAGAAACAAAAGAACAAGAAAAGAACAAAGAGCTAGAATTTCGTGGTAATTGCGTATAATTTGGAATTTGGTAGGGTATGAAGGAAGCGACATATGTAAGAACAGTAGAAAGGGGTTAGATTGAACTAGGGGCTTGGTCAAATCAAAGCGTGTTTCTGGGAAGGATACGATGCGTGTGGACGCTTCCCTCTCAGGCTGATCCTCTCCGCACTCCTTTCAGGCTAAGGGACTTGGCAAAGAGAGTCATGATGAGATCTTAGGCAAGTTGGGAACTATAAATGTTTATATCCCCCTCTTGAGGGGCCGTTAAGTGAGTCATATTACGTAATATATGTGTGTGTAGAATTATTAATCTGTTGTAATGTCGGTGCTTGGGTTACATGATTATATGAATCTGTGTCCAGAACTTAGTGTTGTTGTAAACAGTTTATTTTTTATAATGGAATAGATATTGTTTTGTTTACACTAGAATAATAATAACTCATTTACTTTAGAGATTAAGGTTTGGTGTTATCTACCAGCTGCGACTCAAAACACCTTGTAATTCCAGAATTAAATCCCTGTTCTTGTGGAGTTCGTAGTCCGTTGATCCGCTGAATCACAGAATAGCATCACCTTTTTAAAACCTCCATCCCGTGGTCTTCGAAGTCCCAGATCGAATGCATCCGCAGCAGCACTTACATGTGTTATGTTTATAGCTAGTGGAAAGGGATGCAGCTAATAAATACTACTCGTATATGTACAGTTTAATTAGGGCCACTTGGCAGATAACCTTGAATGATAGAGCCTGATGGTGTCATGTTATCAACATCTGGTTGTGACTCCGAGAAGCTGAACGGAAAGCCATTCTCCTGTACGGCGGCATATGTTGAATTGTGATTCAACGTCGACCACTCACTACTGCCTCCATAACTGCCCACTGGTGCTTGATGATGGCTCTCCACTGTTTCCCCTATATATATCCATACTATTAATTCATAAACAAATATAGTTTTTAATTTGTCTGATGATGAAATTATGGCTACCTTGAGTTAACAAGGAAGCATCATCATTCAAGAAATCTTCGGGGGCTGCTTTCTCCAAGGTGTCCCATCTGGCGTATGCTTCTCTCACCAGCTTCTCAAGATAGCTCTGCCCATTATATGTATATAATGTCACCGTTATTCAATATTACATATATCTCTGAAAATTAACGATTATATAAATATATATACATACCTTGTTGATGTTTTTGAGGTCAGTGCCATACAGGATGTGGCCATTGATGTGAGCTCTAACCACTTGGCAGATGGGATTCAGAAACACGGCACAGTTAGGCCCCGGCCGGTATATGTAGAGCTTGTTCTCCATCTTACAGCTCCTCGCGTGCTTCAATGTTACCTCCCACATTTTCTCTGACATCCCTATCCCCAATATCTGATTTCATTCCCAAATACCATTTATTATTATAATCAGAGTATTGGGATGAATAATATGGATGAATTATATTATATTATATATATATATATAGAGAGAGAGAGAGAGAGAGAGAGAGTACCTCTTTGAGTCTTGCAGGATCAACCACGGACAACTTGAGGAACTGCTGAACATTGTTAATACCATTTGACGACAACTTCCTGTGAAATGCCCCATCCTTCCCAATCTTCTCCAGCCGCCACACGTCGTCTTCCAACATCGGTGGATGGTGTTTCTTATACACTACATATACATTAGACATGCATCCAAGTAATTATTCTCTCGTTTGGCTACTACGTACATATATAATATATCATCCCGTGAATATACAATTCCGCCAGTTTATATTCCTTAATTTTCAAGCCAACAAAAAACATCTTTTTGGTCTCAAAAGAAGTTGAAGATAAACCTCGAGCCTATAAAGGAGTAAAAAAGGAATTAATATCACTCGTACGTGATGATTGCATTTTTTATATATACTCATTTCAATCTTAATTAATGATCAATTCGAGTTTACGATATATATTGAAATATTATTCGGCTAATTAGCATTCAACCAGATTTTGTAGCTTCAGAGAAAATTAAGGCAAATAATATAACAGGGAAATGGGAATGTTACACGCTTATAGCATTAAAAGAGCAAACACAATCATATTAATTATTATTATTATTATTCATTGTAACAAGTTATACAAAAAGAGTTTGACCTTATTAATTAGCCCTAGAAACCGTTGCCTGAGATGTAGGACCAACCATTTGTCAAACTAAGTTTGGGATTATCATATATTCCTAATAAATATGAGTTGCCTGATTAGTAAACCTAGCTCATAGCTGGAATTAAGTTGACAAATTAAAATCATATCGCTTTCGAGTTCCCTGGCAAGATATATAAAAGGCCTGCATGGTCGATGTAAACAAAACTAGGGATATGATAGCCACAATTGGTTGCTTCGAAAGGGTGAAAGGGATGTGCAAGTGCTTCAATTATGACTACATACATACTTGAAAGTTTGAAGCTAGATTTTTTTAAAAATATATATATATATATATATATATACACATATATAGCAAGTTTTCGTATTAAAAAAATAAAAACGCTGCACATAAAGAACACATTAATATGCATGCGGGTAGCAGTGGATATGCCAAAGTTGGACACGACGTGAATTCTATATTACGAGTAGTTACTTAAAAACTAATAATAATATAATTAAGAAAGGGTAAGAATGGAATGCTTACATTCGCCTCGATGATCCTTGACGACAAAAGATTCGGTGAAGCCTTCAAGAACCCTAGGACCTTGATGGGTTCCAGGAGCCACTCTGACAGCAACTCTGAACTTCCTACTCCTGATCCAGCTAGAGTTATCCGTAAATTCAATGTCGCCACCCAAACATGCAATCCCATTTCTCATGGAAATGTTGAGTTCCGATCCGGCGATCAAGGGTCGCTTTCCCGCTCTCTCCTTCACTAAGTGGCTGTTGAATTCGTGGGTCGTCCATTCTTGCTTATCGGCCGGTGGGAAATCTCCGTCGAGAACCACAAGTTCAAGCTTCAAGGGATAAGGCACACTCGTCGGAACACTTCGATCGCCACTTTTGTCGACAAGAATCACCTGGAGTGGGTTGCCATTCACGTCTTGTATCCTGCTTGCCGTGAAAATAGGGATGCTCAGCCTTTCCTTAAAGCTTAGTTGTAGGTTTGGTGCTTCCTCTGCTGCTTGTATCCTCAACGACGCTGACCTCGTCATCATCGATCTCGGATACATGTGTCTCATCACTCCCTCCACCTCCTCACTCACCTGTCCATACATATATTGATATAAAATAACTAAATATAAATACTCATAAAAATAATTTATTTAGCTTCTTTAGTCTAAAAAAAAACCAAAGGTTGTATATATATATATATGAGGCGGTAGAAACTTATACCACCCTTCTGAGCAAAGGTTCCAAGCCAGAGAGAAGGTTCTGCAAGTTTCTGACCATAACCACTTCTCCGATCACCCTGTCCGATCCAAGGGTAACATGCGTGAGAGATGAAGCAAGGCGAATGAATACCAAGTGTATATTATTTATGTACGAGTAATGAAAGAGCGAGAAGGTGAAAGCAGACGTACGAAGAGAGAGTGGGTCTGAAGCGTTGATGAGGGGGTTCATCTGGGTTTTGATCATCAGAGTTGCCTTCGAAGAAACGCTTGGTCGCCATTATTATTGATGTTGCAGGGAGCAGAGAGATGAGAAGCAGGCGGGCTTGTCTTTAATTTATAGGATCGGCGATGGCGACGAGACTACGGGGAATTGGGTTTGATTAGAAAAATAACAAAAGGTAGGAAAGAAGGTTCTAGGAATGTCGGAGGAAATAGGTACGCAAGTTCAAGCACAACAACCTCAGACCTTGAAAATAAAGCCGTATCATATGATGTAAAGACTTTGACGTCAACAAACTCATAAAGTCAAACCCCCTCCCCCGGGAGGCGGCGGGTCCCAAAAAGACATAATCCAGAGCTGAATTTTTTTTACTATTATAGGGGCATTTAAAGCAACAAAATATTATTATCTGATTAGTGCTTTGGTGGTATAATTTTTTCAGATAATTATGTATTTATCTTTCTAAAATGTATAGTATCAGTTATACATTGAAAAATACATGCATTTCCGTATATTAAATTTGTCAAAATAATGATAAAATATTCCAACTTTTTGGGAGAAATTCTGTATTAAAAATTGCATTTTGACAATTAATGAATAAATTGCATTTTGTCATGTGTTACCTTGGACTTGTCAGCCTTCAAGTTTCATTACCTTGTATGATATTTTAAGTGCTATGGGAGCTCCTTCAGAAGGATTGTTTTCCAGTTCGTTCTGTCAGAGCCAAGATTTAATGAATAATCCTTCATCCTTTAGTTGATGGGACTTGGCTTCCATCCTCTTCTTCATTTCAACAGTTGGATCGAAATTTCAACGGTTTAAATTTAATCTTTTATAAAAATATTATTTTAAATATTTTATTAATTTTTTATTAATTTTTTTATAAAAGATTAAATCTGAACCGTTGATATTTCAATCTAACGATTGAGACGAAGAAGAGGATAGAAAGAGAATGGGAAGAAAAGAGGATGGAAGCCAAGATGAACCTGATGTGGAATTCAAATACAATAATCATGAATGACTCTTTCATCTTTAAGCCTGTTGTCATTTATTCTATTGTTGCACTTTTACCTGTTGTTATCTATAAAAGACAACTGGGCTTTTGATAGATCGACATGGAAATTCTTGCGTTAGCCCCAGTAGACCTGTGTTAGCATATATCCTGTTAAAGAGGGAAGAGGACTCTCTCCTCATCATTTTTTTTTATTTTCTCTCATTAGCTTATATGGACCATTGATTGGGAAGGTAAGAGAAAAGTTAATGTGGTACTGCGATTGATTAGATGGATAGGATTTAGAGATGATGAGGGATAATAAGAAAGTAATAATAAAAGAAACCCAACCCATTAAAGAGAGAGAGAGAGAGGTAGAATTTCGTGGTAAGTACATGCAAATTGGAATTTGGCAGGACATGAATGAAGGGACATCTATAAGAGATTTGATTAGGGGTTGGTCAAATCAAAGCGTGTTTCTGGGAAGGATACGATGCGTGTGGAGGCTTCCCTTTCAGGTTGGCCCTCGCCACACTCCATTCACAGCCCACGTTATATGTCGTTTTATTTCCCTACGTAGTATTCACTTGCCTTTTAGCTTCTCTCCAGAAAAGGATAAATATATCATTTTCAATTTTAAACATTCAATTTATTTATAAAAAATATATTACTAAGTATATTTTAGTCAATTTATTATAAAATCATTTTAAAATTTAAATATAGCCATCAAATCTATTTTTCATTTAGCCTGAAAGTGATTCCACGAACCAATAGCATTTCGAAATAATTAAAATAATTTTTTTAAGAGTTTCCACAAGCATTCTATTTTTTAAAAAAAATATTTATTTTTTGAAAAAATGAAAAAAGAAATTCCTAATTTAACAATAAACACCTATTGGATAGCAGGTTATTTTATTTTACCTAGGAAATTTTCCCTCTTCCTCTTCCTTCCTATTATCTTTTTACAATCCATCCTATGGAAAAAAAAAATATGACAAACTAGGCAGTTAGAAATATGATCTAGATGTGGACCGTATAGGACATCTAATCATAATAAAAAATAAATAAATAATGACCAGAATTGATGAATACTTCGAGTACACACATAAAAGATATCAAACATATGTGCATGCTAAATCAAGGAAAGAGCTAAATATACAGGGAAAATTTGTTTTTCAGGACCTTATGTTTGTTAGTGCGTACCATACAATTAAATGAATACATAAAATCCAAAAACTAAAAAAAATGGGAATGAAGAGGAATCAATTGAAATGCATCAACTTAGGAGCAAAGCGAAGGAGTCTAGAGAGAGCATGAGGAGTGAACTTTCTGGCAAACAAGTGACAAGCATTGGTGGTGTGGCCATTATACTCACATGTCCTTCCTCCATGTCTCAGCCTCTTCAAGAATTCCACCGTCACATCGGTTCTGATAAACTTGGAAGGATGGGCCCCACCCTTTGACCAATCAACCCAAGTCAATGTCCTGTTGGAGTTTCTCCTCCAAAACTTGATGCTCACCAGCGTCGGCAAGTAGTGCTCGTCACTGTAACATGGAGGCCTGCAATACTTCTTGAACACCGGAAAGTACTGACGGTCGGAGACGATGCTGACGGCCAGGGCACGGTCAATCTGGAACCATTGAGATCCTTTTCTCCACTGAGACAGCTTAACCAGAGGCCTCATTCTGGGGGTGTATCTGCCACGACCCACCGCGCTAGGTGAATCATAGGCTTCCACGAAGTTCTTGGTCGACTTGAGGAGGTAGTTGTATATTGTGGAGAAATTAAACAGAGGGATGCATGATTCTGAGAGCAGAACAAAACGCTGATTTCGGAAATCTAGCAGAGCGTTGGCTAACAGGCGTCTCTCTGCTTCAATCATGCTCAGTTCACCCCACTTTACCTCCTGTAATTAACATTATTGTTTCATCAGCTATACAAGGAATAAATTAAAGAATATAATATATGAATGTGCAATCCTGACTATATGTTGCATGCACGTGATGGTGTGGGGCATGAAGGAATAAAGAAAGTTGAAGGAGGGGTACGTGGAAAAAGTAAGATTTTTGGAAACTTAGAGAAGAGTTGGAATTTTCTTGGGGAGCTGGGAAAGGAGTAGAATCAAAGAAAAGGATGGAATTGCTTCCTCAGCTCAACAAAAGAAAAGGGGGAAAGAAAGGAATTCTCAACTTTTGACATTCAGTGCACTTCCTAGATGTTTGTTTTTTCTTTTGACGGGGGAAAAATCCTTCGCCACATTGTTGATGATCACTCGCTATTTGCCTATATTGATTCTCATCGTCTATCTAGAGTTAACATTTCTTATTTATTAAGAACCATAAGATATGTCCCCTGAATAAATATACTAGCTTGGACTATAATAAAGATAAATTTGCACAGCTGACACAGTTTTCTTTTTTTTCTTTAAGAGAGACGAATCATGTTGTAGGAACCATGATATGATATATTGCAAGACATTGTGCCTCAACTACTGGAGCAATAAGTGTACAAACAAGTTGTCAAAGCAAAAGTGTTTAAAAAAACGTACATTTGTAAAATCCATTAAACTAGGCGTTTAAGAGGCATAGCATGATGTGTCCGACATCATAAAATAAGAATTGAAACCAAGGGAAAACGAAAAACAAACAAATAAATGGAATTGAATGAAAACCATAGTACTGAATAAATGCATGCATGATACGGTGTCAATTCCTTGCTTCGTGGGGCAAAATCAAATCACCTCCACCCTTTACTTACATTTGCAGAAAATGATTCCTGCTATCGTGTCATCTGTACATTTATGCAACATTTGAGCGTGAAGACCCACACACTGACATCTAAGAGCTTTTTAATTTGCTATTGAACTTTATCCTTAAAATTAAAGGAAAATTCGAACTGATTTACTTGGTGGGAACAGAAGAGAAGAAGCCATTATTACTGACCTTACTGGGAATTCTGCGGCCATAAAACACAGAGCTTTGAGGCAGAGTCTCGTTGAAACATGGATGAGAATGGACATAAATGGAGTAGAGGCCTTTATTCCCTTTGAAGAATCTCTCCCACAGAGGAGCCAATAGCACTGGCCCTTTTGTCAGAAACATGAATGCAACCCTGGGTTTATGTTTGAAGGGCACTTCCTTAATCTTTGGAACCAGTGAAGCTCTCCACAACAACTCTTGCTCATTCATGTCATGCATAGCCTTCTGGTCATCGGCCCTCAACAAATCTCTCAACCCATGTCGATTGACCAAGGTGGCCATCCCGTTTGTTTGGTTTACTGAGACGGAGCGAGGTGGAGAGGGCGAAGTAGAAGGAAGTTGCTGTTGGATTTGAAAGCTAAGTGGCGACGAGTATGGGAGACATAGAGCAAGTGTGATTCCAATGAGTAAACCAGAGCCAAAGAGTAAGAGATGAGAAAAGAAGTTAACAAGATGGAGTTGGGGACTGAAGGAGAGCCTGAGCTTGAGATATGAGACTGAGGACGCAGGGGAAGCTTCTTGTTGGTGAGTCTTCATTGCCACGAAGATGACAATAAGGAATGGATGATTTACAGAGATATATGAGAAGGTTGAGAAGAGACTAATTTACAGAGATATATGAGAAGGTTGAGAAGAGACTATGGTTGAGTTATAGAATGTAGTAGTCGTTGTCTAGAGAGAGAAAAAGACCATACAGAAACCTGACTCTGGACTTGGATATATTCTTAAATTCGTCACCAAACAATACCATATTCGGTATTTTATATAAAGTCGGCATTATAAAATAATACTTAGCTAGGACAGACGAACACAAATTTGTAAGTGTGTGTCTGTGTCTGTGTTTGGAAATCACACTTTCCACAGACATGTGGCAATGCAATTGTATGATCTAAATTTTATTAATGGTAAAGTTAAATGATAATGTCTTACTACCTCCGGTCCTAATTATAAAAGCTAGTTGACTTTCTTTGGAGAGATTAAAAAAGCTAAATAAGTTACTTAATCATTTCATTTGTTGTGTATCCTTAGATTATATATTGGTTTATTAATCAAATTAATTAGTTTGAAGAAAAAAATAAAAATAAAAATACTCTAAAGTAATTTAGTTAGCTTCCTTAATTTCTCCAAAAAAGTCAACTAGCTCTTATAATTAGGACCGGAGAGAGTATATTTCAAAAGTTATGTTTGAACTTTGAAGGACTGAAAATTGCAATATGCATAAAAATATGGTTAAAAAAAGAGTCGATTTGGATGTAATCTACTCGTATTTTTTAAAAAAAGCAAAGAAAAAACGTGTTTTAATTGTCAATATTTTCTTTTTTATATACTCTTAAATTTAAAATTGTGAATAGATTCTACCCCTCACCCAAAAAGGCTGATTTAATTAGTTTAAGGGAATCATATTAAGAAATTGGATAATAGAGTATAGTAAGATTTAGCCGTTCGGGTTAGAAGGCTCAGGCTCTCAGGTTTAAAAATCAAAATGCTGAATTCCAGATAAGAAGGGGTTTAAAAAAAAGATAGGAGAGTTGAAGAAACCAATAAAAGGTGGAGAAGGGGGGAAAAAAGTTTATATAGGGGGAAAAAAAAATGTTTCCGTACAATTACACAAATTGGGAGGACTGATTGCGTTACATTTGGATCAAACCAAAAAGTGAATTGAATGGCCAAGGTCACCATTAGTTCATTACTCATGCCGGAATTCTAGAGAATTAACAAAATGAATGAACTCTCACTCAAACGACCAATCATTCCGTGAAGATACCAAGATGTGCTGAGTAAATCATCCCAGAAAGGTAGTTGAATGCGCACGAAAGAATCCAAATATAACCACTGGTACCCAAACGATGCAAAGAGGAGAACAAGCCAAACAAAACATCACCGTTAAATAAAATCAAAACAGTAAAAATTGCCTGTAGACTATTGTGTTAGGAATAAGACAAGAGAAGATGGAGTTGCTTGACCAAAATACCGATGAAATGATGTCACTTTTCTTGTCTTTGATAGACAACTCGGCACTAGCTTCAGAAAACAAACTTTCTCAATTTTAACTTATATTTAAAATAAGAATGGATATCATGCCGCTGAGCCGCTCTAATTCAAATCCAGAGTCCAGGGAACCTCCAAAGATAGCATTGAAGCACAATGCCTTCTAGCATATAGTAAATGTCAACTACTATCGTTTATGTGACGAACTTTTTCGTTTCGCAGTCAAAGAAATTTCAAGAATTCATGGTCAAAATGTCATGATACAATTTCAGTATATAATAAATGTCAACTTCTCATATGTGCTCCCTGTGAATGAAGGGACCAAAAACAAACATGAAGAAAAGAAATTATAGACAATGACCAAAAGAAATGCGACTAAAAATCTACAGAACTGACCTAAGGAATCAGGGAAAAGAATACAGGTAAACAGCCCCAATGAGAGCGGGCAACCATAAAACAAAATCAAAAGCAAAATTTTTGGACGCTACAAGAGAAAGTCTGGAATTACTGGGGTTTGTGGAGCCACATTTAAAGGTGAACTGGATCCTTGACGAGCTTTATGCCTATTATGGCGATGGCTACTCTTTTTGTTTTCCCTTTGATCATGCTCTCCCCCTTCAATAGTCTTCCTTGGACTTCTCCTTCTCTCTTTATGACGACCATGGTGTTTGCTCTTTCGATTTGGATTTGCCTGGTCAGGCATTTCAGCACCTATCACGTTTTCTTTGATCTCAGATGGATGATATGAGCTTAGATTCTTTTTGTCCGTTCCTGATGACTTGTCAGAAGGATTACTTTGAGATGAACTTGGTTTGGCTTCACTTCCCAAAAGAACATCTCTTACAGCACCAGAAAGTGAATCATCTCTTGGCTCAGGCTTCTTAACTGAAATTGGTACCACATCTCCATCATCCAGTTTCACCACCACAGGCCTGGGCTTCGTCTGGTTTGGCCTTTTCTTCAAACTCAGTGATTGCCCAGCCAACTTGGATAGATCCTCAGATTCATCATTTAAGTTGGTCTTTTTCTGAGGGTCATTAGGAGGAGGATAATCATCATAAGTAATCTCATTCTTCTCTGATGGAAGGTAATATAATCCATGCCGCTTCCGGTGTTCAAGCAAAGATGCCGATTCATTCAATGGTTCTGTCTCCTCTTTCTTTGGAAGATTAAATGGAGAAGCATCAGAAGTGGTCCCAAAATGAGGGCCCCCTATGGAAAATGAACTAGAGGAAGGCAGTTCAATATCACCACATATTGCGTTTAAGTCGTCAAGATTCTCATTCAGAACTAATCCATCTGGTACAGCAACTCTTCCCTGAGCATTTAATGAGACTGGACCAAGTTCGTCGGAAAAAGCATCGCACATCAATTTAACAATAGCTGAAACTTGAGCATCTTTTTTGTCCAAGATGTCCACATTCTGATTGGAATTATCAGATATTTCTGCTTTGATTAATTGAACAAAAGAAAGTACATTCCGTGCTCTCTCTAGTATCTCAACATCCGGATTTGCTGCAAGGGGACTTAAAACTAATTCAATTAGATTTAAGAGACCAACAATAGATTCAAGTGTGAAATTATTCTTCTCCAAAGAAGTAGCAATTGACGTCTGATCCTGAGTAACAATTCTCACTGCATTGTTTTGAACAGCAAGCTGTTCAGAAGAGTCCATTGAATTTTGTGGGCTAAAGCCCTCATTCTGAGCATCATGTGTTGGACCTTCACATGATGCAAAATCACGAGTCTCTGTGTGTTTTTTCCCAGCAACCAATCCAGAATACCCCACAGCCAAATTGCTGGAATCCAATGAGGACACATGCTCTTGATTTTGCATAAGGCAACAATCCAGACAAAAAACTAATATTTTAAAAGAAGAATGAATATAAACAGCCCTCACTGATGGTGGCAAGAGATTTGTACGAGGTTGAAGTAGTGCATCCATCAGTTCAAACGGGTTACTTGCAACCTCAACATATTCCCCGACAACCCAAGCAGCAGCACATAATATCCTATGCAAATGCACATTACCAAGTAATGCAGGGTCTATCACCAGATCACGACCAACCTGAACAAGCTGCAATCTAGCATCCTTAACTCTCATACCAATATCAATAAGCTGGGCCTCAATTTCTTCACCCTTTTGGCAATTTGGAATCCTTGACATTTCTCCAAGGAGCGAAACATACCAATCAAAGTCAATAATGATCTCATAAACATTTCTACTACACGTCGTTAAAATGGAACCCAAAATCTCATTGCAAAATTCTGGGTCAGACTTTAATGCATAATTGACTAATACCTTTGATATGTCTGCCACATTGCTCTCTGACACCATAGCCATAACCAGGCACAGAGACTCAAGTTTAATATTAGGATCTTCATCACTCAATGATTTGATCACAACTTCCTGGTTCTCTAAGACCGCCCACAAGTGGGTTGGTGCAACATCTGAAAGGGCATGAAGCCCAAGAAATCTGAGATTTGGATCCGGATCAACCAGCAACTCCCCAATCTTTGAGATAGCCACTTTGACTGCAGACTCATGATTACTCAAGCAGGTAACCACAGTCCTGACGCACTCAAACATTAAGGACTTCGCTCCAGTTTTCTTCATAAGCTCACAAACAGGTTCAACAATCCTTTTACCCAACCTCGGTTCAAGTGGAGCCAACTTGGCAAATATTTTTAATGTCTTTATTAAAACCCAGTTGTTCCTAGAATCGATCAAAATCCTATAAAATTCAGGCGCCAATGGAAGATATGATCGGGGATCTTTTGAAGAGAGCTCACAAAAGACCCCCACCGCAGCAGTCGCAATCTGTGAATCCGAATTTTCTAAGTTCTCAACTAGGCGCTTAAAGCACACCCTAACGGCATCGGGGTATTTCTCAAAAACCCTTAAGATCACCCCGATCGCTTTCTTCCTAACAAAAACCTTACTACTGGACAGCAATGTGAACACGTCCGGGGTTAAATCTCTGGCAAGATCAATCGTGACAATCCTCGATAAGCATTCAAGAGCAAGGCTTACCTCAAACTCGTTAGGGCTCGAGAGATCTTTGCGAAGCTGGTTAGTAATAAGAAGTAGGACCGAGGTACCCTCATGAAAGGACTGGGAAGCAGCGCGGTACCCGATCTTTTTGTGGGCAAACCGAGAAGATGACATAACCTCAACCACATGAAAAGCGGCCCAAGACATGTCGATGCCGTAAATTGCACTTAGGTAAGATAACTTCTGAAGAGCAATGGATTTGATATCGAGATCGGTTGACTTGATCTCGCGGCGAATCTCCTCCACGGCCTTTGAAATGAGGGCGGATTCGCCAACGAGCTGGAGGCGGAAACCTTTGATCAAATCCTCCAGAGTGCGCTGGAAAAGGTTGTCCATGATGGAAGAACCCGCCATTAAAGGAGGAGGAGAACAACAAAGTGAACAAATTTGATTCACGGCAAGCAAAATCGGAGGATAAGAAACCAACAGGATCCCTAGAAATTCATGGCCGCAAACAGCAGAATTGTGCGGAAATTCGAATTGGTAAGGGGCTTATTTCTTCTTTAATTTTCAATTCAAATAATTAAGCTTTCACGCTGGTGATGCTAGAGACGTCAGATTGGGGCTCGGCATGGGAACTGACCTGGGACGAGCAATGAGGCCTTGTTTGCATAACGCCAACTCAGATCCTATGCCTCCTGTTCTTGATTATCATGACTTTGGCTTAGTTTGGATTAATTTTTGAAAAATAGTTTTAGGATAGGATATTGTCACTACTAATTTTATTCATTATCAAGTCACTACTACATTTTTTACCGTTAGATCAGAATCTCATCTACCTTTATCATTTCTCTCTCCTATTGAAATTCTGATCTAACAGTGAAAAAGTGATAGTAACCAAAATTAATACTGACAATATCTTATCCCATAATTTTAAGAGAAAAGGTTGCAAAAGTTTTAGAATAGATTCCTTCATAAAATGATAATGTGTTTGGATATTATTTGCAAAATAGTTTTTTCATGCTTAAATTATTAAAAATTACATTAGCTTTTATGATAATCACATATAAGAATAAAATTTATTTAAAACGTTTTTAATATTAAATTTTAAAATAAATACCAAAAATTAAATAAATTGCACTTTTAAAGGAAATAACCAAACACACACTTCGTTAATGGTTCCGCATGCCCCACTCAGCCAATATACATAATACATGACTATGTCTATATGAGTGAGTCTTCCGTGCTTCTCTTTCAAAACGCACCATTTGGCTTAGTGGGTTAATGAGAAGCTGACACGTGGCATTGTAAAATTTTACGGGGAAAACAAATCAGCAATGCAATGGAAGACGCCAAAATAACAGAGTACCCTTTGTCTCTCTCGCTCTCTTTCTACGTCTTCGTTTTCATGCCCTTCTAAAACAATCTCATCAACAAAAAAAAACAGAGGAGGAACAAGAGCGGGTCCTTCTTTTCTTCTTCTTCCTCTTCCATGTGTAGCCGTTCTTTGTCGTGGTCTTCTTTTTTCTATTCTTATAGTTCATCATCTTGTTCAACTTCATCTTTAAGAGCAAGTGACTCCCAAAACCGATTAGCAAAAGCATCCATTTCCACAGGATCAGATCTGCACCTCATTAACAAAAGAGCATTCTTCGGAGGAATACATATACTTACCCTCGCTATATTTTCTTCCTCCTCATTATTCTTCTCCATATCAATCTCAATGTCTTCAAACACATGTCTTCTTCCACTTCTCTCTGGCTTATCATCTTTGAACTTCTTTATTTTCTTCACCCACCACCAGCACAATCTCTCTCCCCTTACCTTCTCCTTCTTGCAAAGCCACCAACCGAGAGGTGAAGTAGATTAAGAGCTCGCTGGTGCTACTATTGTGATGATGATGGGTTCTCTCTACTTCCATTAAAGTTCCCTCTCTTTGATCACAAAACCCTAAAGCATTGCGACTGATTTTTTTTTTTTTGGTTGTCCAAAAGCTCGGTTAATAAAGAAAGATCAAAGCTTTAATGGTGGGTGGGATAAGATTTACTCGTAGTGGTACAGAATACAGATTGTAAAGAACATAGGATTTACTGGTATGAGCATATGAGAGAGAGATTAGTTTGCTTGCGTTCACCGCAAACTTGGCTTTTGTTGTTGACGAGATTATTTCAAGGCATGAAAACGAAGACGCAGAAAGAGAGCGAGAGAGACAAAGGGTCCGTTGTTATTTTGGTGTCTTCCATTGTGCTGCTGATTTGCTTTCCCGTAAAATTTTACGATGCCACCCGTTAGCTTCTCATTAACCCACTGAGCCAAACAATGTGTTTTAAAAGAGAAGCATGGAAGAAGCATATATCAGAAAAGCAAGTAATGTGGACTCCTATATGAGTAGGGCACATTCTTTCCCAACATAGCTTGGATGAAAAATCTTTTTTTACTTTGTACGGTTTTATTTGTTTGTGTTGTTGTTATTTTGTTATTTTTTATTTCAATTGTAATTGTTATGTTTTAATGTATCTTTGATTTAAATATTAATATAAGTATGTTTTGACCCCAAAAAAAAAAATCAAATGCTTTTATTTATGTAGGTCAAATTTTATATTGCACTTTGGAATATTTTTGCTACCTAAAATCCCAAATTAATTAATGTCTAAGTAGAAACCTGCGTCAATGATTTTTTTTTTCTTCCATATGAAATTCATTAATTTTTAGAGCGCCAAATGCTCTAAAATATTTTTCCAACAATATTTAGTATCCTAAATTAATTAATTTTTAATATGTTAAGTATTTTAAAATATTTTTCCAATACCACCTAGGATCTTGAAATATTTTTTTTCACTAGCCCCCAATATCTTGTAATATTTTTCAATAACATTCATTATTTCAAATTAATTAATTTTTAGAGCACCCAACAACTTAACTCAAACAGATTAAAAAAAAAAAAAGGGTCTCATTTTGGGGAATAGCCAACTTTCTTATTCTCTCTAAAAAACATTTGACTGAGTCTTATATTAAAAATATAAGGAAGGTAGATTTTTTTTTTTTTTTGGCTATAAAAGAGTTATAGCCATTAGATTAAAACTGGTGAAGAGGGGGATTTTTTTTTTTTTTTTAACAAAACTACTGATATATATTTTAATACTCCAAAACGATACAATACATAAAAGTAACTACAAACAGATCTAAAACAAATACAACCAATATAACAACAACAACAAAAAACACTGGATACAATATCAGCTAAGCACCGTGTATTAAAAATATAAGAGTAGAAGTAGAATCATGAACATCATTGACCTCCTCGAAACCCAATGTTAGAAGTGACGAACAAGAGAGTGTTATGAAGAGGGGAATTAACTACCATACAATTATGAAGCACTAAGGTCCTTAAATAATCAGGACACCTATCAAAGAAAGTAGAGACAGAGAAACCTTCCTTTGTTAAACGATCAGCCACTTGGTTTTGAGACCTCGTTACATGCCTGATCTCAATAGACCACTGTAGCTGCAAAAGGCGATTGATCTGCACAATGGAAGGTAGAATGTTTTTTTTTTTTCGATACAAAAATTTTAGGAAAGGGGTTGGGTTCACCCACAATCCAAAAACAAGACATTTAGAAGGTAGAATGTTATTTTTGTACAAAGTAAACAAATTCTTACCAATGTCAATTTTCTTGGACAAATAGATGGGCCCCAAAAAGAAACCTTGATTTCAACTTCCTAATTTAAGTTTTACTCGAGTCATGATTTATCCACATGTGTGTATCAAACTCGCTTACAAGAACTCCTTGTCTTTAGGTTTAACTGGTAAAGAGGTCGGATATTTTCACTAAAGGAAGAGAATTCGATCTTGGAGTTGGTTAAGGCACTGGGAGAGACATCCTAATTCCTAGGTGCCTAAGTTAACGCCTGAGGGTAATAGATGGCTTGCCCTATCCAACATCGGTATCACCTAGGAGGAAAGGAGATTTCACCCTACCCTTGGATTATGGGTGAACCCAATCCCTTTTCTAAAATTTTGTTATCGAGGGGGAAAAAAAACTCGCTTACAAGAGTTGAAACCTTGTGGAGGTTGGGTGATTTGCTGAGAATAAAAATATACGCCCATGGTCTTGTTATAAAATTTGTCTGGGCATCCGACAGTTGATGACAATGAGTTTTCTATAAATTTATTAGATATAAGATATGAATTTGATATAAGCCATATTATTTATAGAAGAAAACTTGCATATTCATCCTCACATATTTAGGATACTTGTTTCGAATCATTTTAATCATAAATTAAAAACATAAATAAGAATAGCTGATTTCAAGAGGTGAGTGATGAGTTTAAAAAAAAAAAAGAAAAAAAAATCTGCTTGTTTTATTTTGATTGAGAAAAACTACATTAAGTTAAGTTTAACTATCTAGCTTTTTTATATTATAAATCATGAATAATATAATATATTATGTTTTGGGAAAAATAATGGGTGGTGTATCTCTATAGTTACTCTCCATGTGCCCTGATAAGTTTTCTGTCCATTGTTGCTGTTGATGTTGTCTGTTGTTGTTTCTTCTACTTTCTAACTTTGAATTTCGACCTCTTTTTTTCGTAAAGGTTTCCATTAAATTACTATTTATCACATTTATTGTAACGCAAAAATCATAGTTGTGGTCAATTTTTATAGGGTTAAGGTGCGTCCAGCACATTAAACTATGGCCCAGGAACGTCCAACACAATTAACTATTAGGTGGACCGTCCAGCACAGCAAACTTTTTAAAAGGAGCGCCCAACACAACAAACTTTTAAAAAGGAGTGCCCAGCACAACACCGTTAAAAAAAAGTTAACGCCGTTAGCAAAAAAGTTAATGTCCGTTATCTAAGGAGCACTCAGCACAACAAACTATTATTCAAAGAGCGCCCATCACAACAAACTATTATTCCAAGAGCGCCCAGCACAAAATTCTAAATTTTACTAAATTAAATAATTTTTTTTCTTAATTGTCATTATTCAAAAATATCTATAGACAAAAATTACTCTTTCTTCAATTTTCTAAAAATTATAATTTGCTAAAATAAAAAAAAATTGATTAAAAATATAATTATATGATTTAAATAAAATTCAAGATGTTTTTAGTTTATGATATATGTTAAACAAAAAAATATGTATGATTTATTTTTATTTTAGAAGAAATTTATATGAGTTAAAAAATTCATTTAATGTTAATAAAATTTAAAAAATCTAAAAAATCTAAAAATTAATATAGATTTTTTTATATGTTTTATAAATTTTATTAAATTCATTTAATGTTTAGATTTCTAAAAAAATCTATGTTAAATTTTTAGATTTTTTAAATTTTATTAACATTAAATGAATTTTTTAACTCACATAAATTTCTGCTAAAATAAAAATAAATCACATATATTTTTTTTTTGCTTAACATATATCATAAACTATAAAACATCTTGAGTTTTATTTAAATCATATAATTATATTTTTAATAAAAAAATTTATTTATTTTAGCAAATTATAATTTAGAGAAAATTGAAGAATGAGTAATTTATGTTCATAAATATTTATACAAGTAGTTTTGAATAATGACAATTGAGAAAAAATTATTTAATTTAGTAAAATTTAAAATTTTGTGCTGGGCGCTCTTGGAATAATAGTTTGTTGTGTTGTGTAACATCCTGAATTTTGAATCTAATATCTTGAACATAAACCTATTTTGGGAAGACTAGTAGGCTCTATTTATTTGGAAAGTGATAAATTTGAAATCAGTATTTTGTGGGCCCAGTGAATAGTATTTACTATTCACGTATACGTTTTTACTATTTACAAATACGTATTTAAAAAAATATATATATATATATATATGTTATTCGCAAATACGTATTTAATACTTGAAATTTGTGAAATATGAATAGTGTTCACTATTCACAAATACGTATTTATTATTTAAAAATACGGTATTTACTATTCCTAAATACGTATTTACTATTCATGCGGGACCCACAGCCAAAATAATTCTCTGCAAACTTCCCGTGAGCGACAACCTTTCTCGTGAGTTTTGAAAAAAATTCACGCGGGACCCACGTAATAATATTTTACTATTTAATTTATAATATTATATTATATTATATTAAAATATTATTAAAAATTTTTAAAAGAATCATCACGGGGCGGCTGAGAGAGTCACGGGAAAGTTTTCTTTTTAATTTTTAGGAAAATTACGTAAAATGACCCAAAGACGAAAATTACACTTAAAGACCCATTTTCCAACTATAAATAGACCTTCCATTTCATTTCATTCTTCACAACTTCTAAGAGCCATAGAGAGAGGTAGAGAGAGAGAGAGAGAGAGTAGAGATATTTGCTTGAGAGTTATAATAGCTGGTAGGTGATTCGGGTATTAGCAAGTAACAGGTAACTCTGAATATTCTTCCTTATACTTGTGAATTATGTATGATTATAAATTTGTTTGTTTACTATTTTGGCAAGAATATTTAGAAAATATTTATGGTTTTAAGATCTGGTGTGGGAACTTTGATTTGCAAATCTGCAGAGGTACTATTTATACGTACGTTACTATTCACGTATACCGTATTTACTATTCATTTTTACTATTCACGTATACCGTATTTACTATTCATTTTACTATTCACGTATACCGTATTTACTATTCATTTTACTATTCACGTATACCGTATTTACTATTCATTTTACTATTCACGTATACTGTATTTACTATTCATAATACTATTCACGTATACATACCGTATTTACTATTCACGTATACATACCGTATGTACTCTTCATTTTTTACTATTCATGTATATATACCGTGTTTTACTATTCACATATACACATAGTATTTTACTATTCACAGATACGCATAGTATTTACTATTCATAAATACGCATATTGATGTATAAAACTTTATGGTATAATAATGCATTATTTTGAGTGAACATATTCATCATGGCGGTTGTCTTATGATGGGTGGAGTAAGGAGGGAATTGAATGATAAGAATTGTTTATGCCACCACTCGGTGCACAGTGGATGGTACTTTTCAGGGCCCCATCTTCCATGTTTTCCTCTGGCCGGGATTTCATTGGAGATGTGGGACATGTGACACCTCCTTAGTTGTTATTTTAAAGGAGGGGAGCCATAGTCCAGATTTAAGCTCTATACCTTTGGCCGGGTGTATCTTAAGTTTTGGTGAGCTTGAAACCATCCAGTCAAATGAATGAGTTTCTATTGGACTATATGTTAGCCTATGGTTCCAGTCAGCGGTATACGGTTGGAAGGGGATATAAGGGAGGCTGCATACTGCATAGTGCATTTCTGAATTATTCAATAAAGAATGATGAGTATTTTGTAAAGGCATTTGATGTGTACAACGGTATATCTAAAAATATCTGAGTATATTAAATTCACATTATATTACCTTTTATTTTTGTCATATGTAATTTGCTCGTGTAAGGTAGAAATATTCAGTAGTTACTGAGACGTGGAATCTCATCCCATATTAACATTTTTCAGGTGATTATTCTAGTAGAGAGCAAGGGAAGGCACCTATGGAGTGAGCTCTGGAAGCTCTTTTGATCTCCAATAGATTATGTTATGTTATTTTATTTGCCATGAACCTAAGATTTCCGTTTTGTATTAAACTCTGAAATATTTTCTGGAATTTATTCTGATTATGTATTACGGGTTTTATTCGAAATGGTAACATTGTAAAAGGATTTGGATATTGTTGAACTCTTTTGAAGGTATTTTCAATATTTTGACCGAGTTTTTGGGTATTAAAATTGTGGTGTTACATTTTTGGTATCAGAGCTAAAGGTTCCATGGCAATATTGTTTATTTTCTAAAGTGATTTCTTAAAAAAAAAATTTTAGAAGTTCGTGGCAAATTAAATATCATAACATGAGCACTTCCCTTTGTTAGATTTAGAATTTATTTAGCTATTTTTATTTGTTTAGTGTCCTTATAGTATTAATCATAGGAGGAGATAATGGCAAGAACTCGAAGAACTAATTCAACCCCTGCCTCATCCCAAAGAGGTCTCCCTCCGCATCAAGATGGTTCCCATCCTCAGGATAACAATGCCCTTTTGGCAGAATTACGAGACGTCATCTTGGAGATGAGAGAGAAAGTGAATAGACACGAGGACGAACTAGCAAAAGGAAGAGGCCAAGGTGGTAAGGAAGGAAAGGAGAAGGCTCTGGAAGTCACACCTTCTGACCATCAATCTAGGGGAGGAAGTTGTAACGCCTCAATTTTAACACCCAAAAACTTGGCCAAAGATACAAATTCATTTATACAGGGCCAAAATAAATCCAAAATAATATCAGAGTTTTCAAAATGCGGAAGTCTTATGGTCATGGCAAATAAAATAACATAGCATGAGCTTTCCATATGTGCCTTCCCTGATTTCCCTACTAAATCATTTACCTGAAAAAAAATGAACAAAGTAACCGTAAGATCCAAAGATCCCCGTAACCATTGGTTATTCAGAAATATACATGCTAACCAAGAACGAGAACATATTTATAAATTCACAATAATTAAAATATATGCCTTTATATAAAAACCTTTCACAAAATAGTTCTCGACTCGGTTACCAAAACTCCCTCCCAAAAAGGGTTCCAAAAACATCATAATTTATTTTCCAATAATTCACAAGAGATCTCACAATATAAAATATGTCAATGATGAATAGATCACCCTTATTACCCTGACCACCTCTTATAACCGTTGACTGGAGCAATCTAACACATAACTCATCTCTCATCATAACATATCCAATACTCATAACTTCAACATGGCTCCCCTCCTGGTAAAATCACAACCAAGGAGGTGTCATATTTGACCCGGTTAAAAGAAAAGTGATACCAAGGGCTCCAAGAATATCCATTCTCATCAAAACAACATTATCAGATTCCAAATCAAGCCTTCTATAGGCACAATAAATCCCAAAACAGTAAATAAATATACACATATAAATATTTGACAAGTATATAAAAGAATAACCAAGGTTACCTCAATTCCAAGCTTATTTTACCAATACTTCAATACTCTCAATTTACCATCACCAAATAATTCAACCTCAGATCATACCATCATTCTTCATTCCTTCCTTTTCTCTCTCTCTCTTCCTCTCTCTAAATGGCTCTAGGAGTTGTGAAGAATGAAATGAAATGAAAGGTCTATTTATAGTTGGAAAATGGGTCTTTAAGTGTAATTTTCGTCTCTGGGTCGTTTTACGTAATTTTCCTAAAAACTAAAAAGAAAACCTCCCGTGAACTTCAGCCGCCCCGTGAACGTTTTATAAAAATTTTAATAATATTTTAATAATATAATATTTTATTATTATAATATAATATTATTATTTAAATAATAAATTATTATTGAGTGGGTCCCGCGACCAAAATTTTCAAACTCACGAGAGTTTCTGTCGGCAGAGGAGAAATAATTTGACGTGGGTCCCACTTGAATAGTAAATACGTATTTTGGAATAGTAAATACCGTATTTTTAAATAGTAAATACGTATTTGTAAATAGTAAATACTTTTCATATTTCTCAAAATATCGATTAAATACCGTATTTATAAAAAGTGAATACGTATTTGTGAATAGTGAATACTATTCATGTACGTATTTGTGAATAGTAAACACTATTCATGTCCAATAAAATACTGATTCTAAATTCATTTTCAAAAATAGGGTCTAATAGTCCTCCAAAAATAGGCTAATTTTCTAGTCTGTAGACTCAAAAATCAGGATGTTACATTTCTCCCCTCCTAAAAAAAATTTTGTCCTCAAAATTCATTATCTTCCGCTGCGCCACTCTGATAAAATATCAAACCTTATTCACAATCTAACCTTAATCACAATCTCAAACTATAAATCCTCAAAAACAATTATAGATATCACAAGGACACTAAATAAGAAAATAGCTAAATAAATTCTAAATCTAACAGGGAAGTGCAAATGTTATGATATTTAATTTGCCACGACCTCTTTTTTTAGAAAACTGTTAGGAAATCAACAAATTGGCCAGAACCATTGCTCTGATACCAAAAATGTAACGCCTCAATTTTAACACCCAAAAACTTGGCCAAAGATACAAATTCATTTATACAGGGCCAAAATAAATCCAAAATAATATCAGAGTTTTCAAAATGCGGAAGTCTTATGGTCATGGCAAATAAAATAACATAGCATGAGCTTTCCATATGTGCCTTCCCTGATTTCCCTACTAAATCATTTACCTGAAAAAAAATGAACAAAGTAACCGTAAGATCCAAAGATCCCCGTAACCATTGGTTATTCAGAAATATACATGCTAACCAAGAACGAGAACATATTTATAAATTCACAATAATTAAAATATATGCCTTTATATAAAAACCTTTCACAAAATAGTTCTCGACTCGGTTACCAAAACTCCCTCCCAAAAAGGGTTCCAAAAACATCATAATTTATTTTCCAATAATTCACAAGAGATCTCACAATATAAAATATGTCAATGATGAATAGATCACCCTTATTACCCTGACCACCTCTTATAACCGTTGACTGGAGCAATCTAACACATAACTCATCTCTCATCATAACATATCCAATACTCATAACTTCAACATGGCTCCCCTCCTGGTAAAATCACAACCAAGGAGGTGTCATATTTGACCCGGTTAAAAGAAAAGTGATACCAAGGGCTCCAAGAATATCCATTCTCATCAAAACAACATTATCAGATTCCAAATCAAGCCTTCTATAGGCACAATAAATCCCAAAACAGTAAATAAATATACACATATAAATATTTGACAAGTATATAAAAGAATAACCAAGGTTACCTCAATTCCAAGCTTATTTTACCAATACTTCAATACTCTCAATTTACCATCACCAAATAATTCAACCTCAGATCATACCATCATTCTTCATTCCTTCCTTTTCTCTCTCTCTCTTCCTCTCTCTAAATGGCTCTAGGAGTTGTGAAGAATGAAATGAAATGAAAGGTCTATTTATAGTTGGAAAATGGGTCTTTAAGTGTAATTTTCGTCTCTGGGTCGTTTTACGTAATTTTCCTAAAAACTAAAAAGAAAACCTCCCGTGAACTTCAGCCGCCCCGTGAACGTTTTATAAAAATTTTAATAATATTTTAATAATATAATATTTTATTATTATAATATAATATTATTATTTAAATAATAAATTATTATTGAGTGGGTCCCGCGACCAAAATTTTCAAACTCACGAGAGTTTCTGTCGGCAGAGGAGAAATAATTTGACGTGGGTCCCACTTGAATAGTAAATACGTATTTTGGAATAGTAAATACCGTATTTTTAAATAGTAAATACGTATTTGTAAATAGTAAATACTTTTCATATTTCTCAAAATATCGATTAAATACCGTATTTATAAAAAGTGAATACGTATTTGTGAATAGTGAATACTATTCATGTACGTATTTGTGAATAGTAAACACTATTCATGTCCAATAAAATACTGATTCTAAATTCATTTTCAAAAATAGGGTCTAATAGTCCTCCAAAAATAGGCTAATTTTCTAGTCTGTAGACTCAAAAATCAGGATGTTACAGAAGTCGTTCTCGCACTGAAGATGGAGGTAGTAGCGGTTCTCATTCTCAATATCATTCCTTACCTATTACTGAGGTTTGGGAAAAATTTCGGAAGTTTACTCCACCGATGTTCGAGGGGAAGCTAGATCCGATTGCAGCACTGGAGTGGCTGAAGCGTGTAGAAAAGATTTTCAGAGTTATCGAGATTAGCTCACAACAAAAGGTGATGGTTGCTGAACAATTGTTGCAGAAAGCAGCTGAAGAATGGTGGGAAAGCACCAAAACAAAAGGAAATGCTGAGATGACGTGGGAAGAGTTTAAGGAAAAGTTCGAAAATTATTACTTTTCCCCTTCAATCAGAATAGAGAAAGAAACTGAATTCCTCACATTCAGGCAAGGGGAATTACATGAAGACGAATTTATTACTCGCTTTTTAGAGTTGTCTAAATTCTGCGGATATTCACAGAACAACTCTAAATGGTTGAGTGCTCGATTGGTTGAAAAAGCTAGACCAGACCTAAAAACAGCTCTATCACCGTTCCTTGATGAAACAAGGGATTTTGAAGAAATATGCGACAAACTGCGCACGATAGCAAGGAACAAACGAGAAGAGGAAGCTGAGAAGATGAAGGGTTTTCAGGCCAGATCTACACACCTCATGAGACCAACGGGAGGAGTTACTAAGAAGCAGAGTCACAACTTCAGTAATGTGAATACGCGGTTTAGCCAACCATCCAGAAATCACTTTGGTGGACCATCGAGGAGTTATTTTACTGGACCCCAAAGAAGTCATTTCAGCAGACCACCGAGGAGTCAATTCAAAGGACCTCAAAGGAGTCACTTCAGTGGAGGTCAGAGTTCATATAGGGGATCCACAGCTCCTGCTGCAAGCACCGCCAACAATCAGATGTGTGCCAAGTGTGGAAGAATACACCAAGGACCATGTGTGACGTGTTTCAACTGTGGAAAGCCAGGACACATTTCCAGATTTTGTGAGGAGGAGCCTCGAGGAGCCAAGGATGCTAGAACTGCAGTGCCAGGGAAAGTGTTTGCACTATCACATCAGGAGGCAAGAACTTCACCAAATCTGATTAAAGGTATCCTCAAACTCCAAGGTCTTGAAGTAGAAGCCTTATTTGATTCTGGTGCCACACACTCTTTTATATCATACGACTGTGTGCCTCGATTGAATTTAAGAGTGAGTGAATTGCCTTATTATATGATTATTTCTACACCGGCGGGAGCTTCAGTAAAAACTTCTAGGGCTTGCTTAAATTGTACGATTGAGATTGATAATAGGATCTCAAATATAGACCTTGTTTGTTTACCCACGAAGGGTATCGATGTAATAATAGGAATGGATTGGTTGTCAGCTAATGACATCATCCTTGACTGCAAGAGGAAGACTATCTCTCTTGCGGATGACTCTATGAGTCATAGTAGACCACAATTATTGTCTATAGTACAAGATGAAAAGCCTGTTCATCATGGTTGTCTTGCGTACATGGTGTTTTTCTCCATTCAAGCAGAAGTGGAGGAAGGGATAGAGAACATTGAAGTGGTGAAAGAATTTCCGGAAGTATTTCCGAAAGAAATGACAGGTTTACCCCCGGAGAGAGAAGTAGAATTTTCTATTGATCTCGTACCTGGAACAGAACCTATATCTAAAGCTCCTTACCGAATGTCTCCATCGGAACTAGCAGAATTGAAGAGGCAGATCGAGGAATTGTTAGAAAAGGGTTTTATCAGACCCAGTGTATCTCCTTGGGGATCGCCCGTACTCTTTGTGAAGAAGAAAGATGGGAGCCTGAGACTATGCATTGACTATCGCCAGTTGAATAAAGTGACTATAAAGAATAAATATCCTTTACCCAGGATCGACGATCTACTTGATCAGTTGAAGGGAGCATCCATATTCTCCAAGATCGACCTCAGATCAGGTTATCACCAACTGAGAGTCAAAGCTGAAGATGTCTCAAAAACTGCATTCAGAACTAGATATGGCCATTATGAATTTCTTGTTATGCCATTTGGGCTAACAAATGCTCCAGCAGTATTCATGGATTACATGAATAGAATTTTCCGACCATATCTAGATAAATTTGTAGTGGTTTTCATTGACGACATCCTTATCTACTCTAAGGATGAAGAAGAGCATAAAGAGCACCTTAGAATCGTGCTACAAGTGTTGAAGGAGCACAAGCTCTATGCGAAACTGTCTAAGTGCGAATTTTGGTTGAAGGAAGTAAAATTCCTAGGCCATGTCGTATCGGCTGAAGGTGTTGCAGTGGACCATACTAAAGTTGAAGCAGTTCTCCAATGGGAACGACCAAAGTCCGTGACTGAGATCAGTAGTTTTCTAGGTCTAGCTGGCTATTATAGGAGATTTATCAAGGGCTTTTCGCAAATAGCTATGCCTTTGACTAAGTTAACAAGGAAGGGTCAACCATTTGTATGGGACGAAAAGTGTGAAGCAGCTTTCCAAAATTTGAAGACTAAGTTGACTACGGCACCAGTACTTATAATTCCAGATCCTGCTCAGACCTTTACTTTGTACACAGATGCTTCCAAGAAAGGTCTTGGGTGTGTATTAATGCAAAATGGTAGGGTAGTAGCTTATGCTTCTCGACAGTTAAGGCCACATGAAGGGAATTATCCTACTCACGACTTAGAACTGGCAGCAGTAGTGTTCGCTCTGAAGATTTGGAGGCATCACCTCTACGGTTCAAAGTTCGAAGTTTATAGTGACCACAAAAGTCTGAAGTACCTGTTCGACCAAAAGGAGCTCAACATGCGACAGAGGAGATGGATGGAGTTTATCAAGGACTACGACTTCGAATTGAAGTATCATCCAGGAAAAGCGAACGTTGTAGCAGATGCCTTAAGTAGAAAGACAATCCATGTAGCCCAGATGATGATCAGAGAACATAAATTGCTCGAGGAGATACCAAGTACATCTATTGATGTAATGTCAGGTTTGGTCGCTACCATGGAAGCATTAACTATTGAAAGCACAATTTGGAAAGAGATTAAATTCGCTCAGCTCGAAGATGAGTATCTATTAAACGTGAGGGAAGATATTGAAGAAGGAAAAGAATCGAAATTTGGGATCGATAGAGATGGGATATTAAGGTATAAAGGAAAAGTGTGCATACCTAATGATGGAGAAATAAAAAGGCTCATACTAGAGGAGGCTCATCGGAGTAAATACACTATCCATCCTGGAGCAACCAAGATGTATCATGATCTTAAGCAGAATTGGTGGTGGCGAGGCATGAAGAAAGATGTGACTGACTTTGTCACTTGTTGTTTGACTTGTCAGAAAGTCAAGATCGAACATCGGAAACCTCCTGGATTATTAAAGAATTTGGATATCCCAGAGTGGAAATGGGACAGCATCTCTATGGATTTCATCATGGGGCTTCCTCTAACGACATCCGGACATAATGCCATTTGGGTAATTGTCGATAGGTTAACTAAGTCAGCTCATTTTCTAGCAATTGCAGCAGAATACTCATTGGAGAGACTAGCAAAGATCTACATGAAGGAGATTGTCAGATTGCATGGGATACCGAATAGCATCGTATCTGATCGTGATCCACGATTCACTTCACGATTTTGGAAAGCATTGCAGAATGCTATGGGAACTCGGATGAGTTATAGTACCGCTTATCATCCTCAAACTGACGGGCAGACTGAGAGGACTATTCAAACTCTGGAAGACATGTTGCGGGCTTGTGCAATCGAACTAAAAGGAAGTTGGGACGATCATCTTCATCTTGCGGAGTTTGCATATAACAATAGTTATCACTCCAGCATTGAGATGGCACCTTATGAGGCTTTGTATGGAAGAAAATGTAGATCTCCTATTTGCTGGACGGAATTGAATGAGCGAATTTTAATAGGTCCAGAACTTGTGGACGAGACGACTCAAAAGATTAAGGTGATTCAACAGAAACTTCTCACTGCTCAGAGTCGACAGAAGAGTTATGCTGACAAGAGAAGACGACCGTTGGAGTTCATGGTGGGCGAACATGTATTCTTAAGAGTCACACCAATGACTGGCATTGGTAGAGCAATACGAGCAAAGAAGCTTTCACCTCGTTTTATGGGTCCTTATGAGATTTTGGAGAAAGTTGGACCGGTAGCTTACAGAATTGCATTACCTCCACAGCTTGCGAATCTTCACAATGTCTTTCATGTATCGCAACTGAAGAAATACCAACCGGATCCTTCCCACATTATAGAAGTAGAAGAGGTAGAACTCAAGGATAACATGACGTATAAAGCCGAGCCGGAGCGGATTGTTGATGCAAGGGACAAGAGATTAAGAAACAAGACCATTAGACTTGTAAAGGTCGAGTGGAAAGGAATGGTTCCCGGAGATGCTACTTGGGAAACGGAGGAGAGCATGCGACAAACCTATCCTCATTTATTTAAATAGGTTAGAATTCTTATTATAGCGAAATTTTGAGGACAAAATTTTCTTTTAGGAGGGGAGAAATGTAACATCCTGAATTTTGAATCTAATATCTTGAACATAAACCTATTTTGGGAAGACTAGTAGGCTCTATTTATTTGGAAAGTGATAAATTTGAAATCAGTATTTTGTGGGCCCAGTGAATAGTATTTACTATTCACGTATACGTTTTTACTATTTACAAATACGTATTTAAAAAAAAATATATATATATATATATGTTATTCGCAAATACGTATTTAATACTTGAAATTTGTGAAATATGAATAGTGTTCACTATTCACAAATACGTATTTACTATTTAAAAATACGGTATTTACTATTCCTAAATACGTATTTACTATTCATGCGGGACCCACAGCCAAAATAATTCTCTGCAAACTTCCCGTGAGCGACAACCTTTCTCGTGAGTTTTGAAAAAAATTCACGCGGGACCCACGTAATAATATTTTACTATTTAATTTATAATATTATATTATATTATATTAAAATATTATTAAAAATTTTTAAAAGAATCATCACGGGGCGGCTGAGAGAGTCACGGGAAAGTTTTCTTTTTAATTTTTAGGAAAATTACGTAAAATGACCCAAAGACGAAAATTACACTTAAAGACCCATTTTCCAACTATAAATAGACCTTCCATTTCATTTCATTCTTCACAACTTCTAAGAGCCATAGAGAGAGGTAGAGAGAGAGAGAGAGAGAGTAGAGATATTTGCTTGAGAGTTATAATAGCTGGTAGGTGATTCGGGTATTAGCAAGTAACAGGTAACTCTGAATATTCTTCCTTATACTTGTGAATTATGTATGATTATAAATTTGTTTGTTTACTATTTTGGCAAGAATATTTAGAAAATATTTATGGTTTTAAGATCTGGTGTGGGAACTTTGATTTGCAAATCTGCAGAGGTACTATTTATACGTACGTTACTATTCACGTATACCGTATTTACTATTCATTTTTACTATTCACGTATACCGTATTTACTATTCATTTTACTATTCACGTATACCGTATTTACTATTCATTTTACTATTCACGTATACCGTATTTACTATTCATTTTACTATTCACGTATACTGTATTTACTATTCATAATACTATTCACGTATACATACCGTATTTACTATTCACGTATACATACCGTATGTACTCTTCATTTTTTACTATTCATGTATATATACCGTGTTTTACTATTCACATATACACATAGTATTTTACTATTCACAGATACGCATAGTATTTACTATTCATAAATACGCATATTGATGTATAAAACTTTATGGTATAATAATGCATTATTTTGAGTGAACATATTCATCATGGCGGTTGTCTTATGATGGGTGGAGTAAGGAGGGAATTGAATGATAAGAATTGTTTATGCCACCACTCGGTGCACAGTGGATGGTACTTTTCAGGGCCCCATCTTCCATGTTTTCCTCTGGCCGGGATTTCATTGGAGATGTGGGACATGTGACACCTCCTTAGTTGTTATTTTAAAGGAGGGGAGCCATAGTCCAGATTTAAGCTCTATACCTTTGGCCGGGTGTATCTTAAGTTTTGGTGAGCTTGAAACCATCCAGTCAAATGAATGAGTTTCTATTGGACTATATGTTAGCCTATGGTTCCAGTCAGCGGTATACGGTTGGAAGGGGATATAAGGGAGGCTGCATACTGCATAGTGCATTTCTGAATTATTCAATAAAGAATGATGAGTATTTTGTAAAGGCATTTGATGTGTACAACGGTATATCTAAAAATATCTGAGTATATTAAATTCACATTATATTACCTTTTATTTTTGTCATATGTAATTTGCTCGTGTAAGGTAGAAATATTCAGTAGTTACTGAGACGTGGAATCTCATCCCATATTAACATTTTTCAGGTGATTATTCTAGTAGAGAGCAAGGGAAGGCACCTATGGAGTGAGCTCTGGAAGCTCTTTTGATCTCCAATAGATTATGTTATGTTATTTTATTTGCCATGAACCTAAGATTTCCGTTTTGTATTAAACTCTGAAATATTTTCTGGAATTTATTCTGATTATGTATTACGGGTTTTATTCGAAATGGTAACATTGTAAAAGGATTTGGATATTGTTGAACTCTTTTGAAGGTATTTTCAATATTTTGACCGAGTTTTTGGGTATTAAAATTGTGGTGTTACATGTTGGGCGCTCCTTAGATAACGGACGTTAACTTTTTGCTAACGGTGTAAACTTTTTTTTAACGGCGTTGTGCTGGGCGGTCCACTTAATAGTTAATTGTGCTGGACGCTCCTGAATCAATAGTTTATTGTGTTGGACGCTTCTTAACCCATTTTTATAAAAGAAAACTTAAGGCCATTCATGTTGAAAAATCATGGATTAGGATTATCTTATTCACCCCTCTCATTCTCATGTGCTCACATCAAGTTTATCAAACTCGTGAGTTTGAACAATTAAACAAATTCATGACGGTAATGTAAATTTGTATCGTGAACTTGAATCGTAAACCCATAAGAGTTTACTTTTATTATTAAATAAGTATTACTAATGTATAATTAAATAATAATAATAATAAAAATGACAATAATTTGATTTAAATATATTTAAAATCTAAATAATTGAAATTAAATTCATCAATATTCATCATTTATCATGTTTAGCAAAGAAATTTCTATAAAATTTATATGTAAAGTCGCTAAGTATGATCAAATCAAAAAAAATTAACATGAGTTTAAGAATAAGTTAACATAATTTTGTAAGTTAGAAACGTAAAAATGGTAAACTCAATTTATAAACTCGTGAGTTTAGTCGAGTTTACAATTAGCAGGAGTTTACTAGTGACTCGACTCGTTTTTATAAACTAGAAATGTAAAAACAGTAAACTCGGAGAGTCAACTCATGAATTTGACAACAATAGCTTACATCCTTTACCTCTAAGACTAGGTAGTCTTGGGTAAAAGCAAGCTAAGAAAGTTGTCTTCTTCTTCTTCTTGAAGAAAGGTTGTGCATCGTGGAATATTTTTTCACTAACATTTAATATCTTCAATTAATTTTTAGTACACTTAACACCATAAAATATTTTTTTGATGGCACCTTGTTTGTAGCACTCATCATGTAGAAGTATTTTCTTAGTAGTATCTAATATTCTAAAAGAGAATTTTTAGTGTATTTTTTTAGCACTCGGGATAATGAGTGCTACTAAGAAAATACTTTTGAGCGATTTGTGTTAGATATTTGGTGCCACAAAAAAAAAAAACATGTTTTACGGTGCTTAGTATATTAAAAATTAATTTGAGATGCCATTGAAAAAATACTCCACAGTGATGAATGACCTTTTAATTTTAAAAAATAAAAATAAAAAGGCTTCCCTGATTTCTTTTTTTACCTCAAAATTAGACAGTTTTGAGATAAAGAATGAAAGCGGATGAAAAGGGTAAAAGAGAGAATCATAATCCAAAAAGCACACATAAGATTTTTTGCCCGCATGCATTGCATCCATATATTATTACCACATTAACAAGTTAAGTTCCAGCTTTAGTGAATTCAAAGGAGAAGTCTAAATATCAGTACTTCATCCTAAAATTTGTATTGAAGGACTCAATTTTGGTCATAAATATAAGATAAAATTTTTATATTTGTGAATCTTTTTCTAATTTATTTACATTAATGCTCTCTCAATAACAATCAATATGAAAAGAAAATGGAAGAATTGAGGAAGATGAGTAGACAATTTAGAAAACATATAACTTCCTTAATATAATAAAATTAAGTAAATACATCTTATATTAAGGACTCAAATAAGAAATATATATATTTTTTCATTTACAAAATTAGAATATTTAACCACATAAAGTAGGGTTTCCGTACCCAATATTAGGTTTTCGTGTGGTCATGTACTGATGAGATCTAATTAAATCCATAAATCTATGGACGATGCAAGTTTGTAAATAGTCACTCACTTGATTATTTTATACCACAAGTGTGTTTAAAGTAAAATGCCTCTTGTCCTTCCTGGTGTTATTGGATAAGAATGAGCACACAGACTAGAGAACGAACCGGACCGAAACCGCGTAAATACACAGGGGAGATCATGTTGGACTTGAACTACAATTGATAACGCATACATAGTGTCCCTTCGGGGACATCCGATGAAATTGGAACGATACAGAGAAGATTAGCATGGTCCCTGCGTAAGGATGACACGCACAAATCGAGAAAATTTCCCCCTCCTTAAAAGTGCAGCAATCAATCAATATGAGTCACTCCCTCGAGTGTTGACCCGAATAGAATTCTTGGAAGTGCCTTATTTGGTAAGGGAAATTGAGGTTGGCGTTGACCTGCGAGTGTTAAAGACCAGACGGGATACGAAAAGGTTAATAAAAAAAAAAATTAAAGTCACGTGCCCAATCAACGGTAGCACACGGCATTGTCTTCCTACGTGGCACGTTCTGGCCAAGTGGACGAACCCAAGTCATAACTCAACAGTCCGGGCCCACGCATCATAAAATATAAATATTTAGAGAGAGAAATAAAACAACCGAAACTGAAAACTAAAACAAAAACCAAGTTCGGCGACGGCGCCAAAGGGAGCTGGTATGCACAAATTTCCCGGGAAATAAACAGTGCAAGAAGGTCCAAGAAAGGATCCCCACAGACGACGAAGAGCATGACAACGCCGTTGACGGGACTGCAGCATTTGGAAGGAAGAGGAGGAGTGGCCGTGCTTTCCGATTCTGCCAACAAGGTTGATTCCTCCTCGCCGTCTACTTCGCCCGCCAATGGTGTCTTGAACTACTCTGAATTGGAGTCACCAATCTTGATTTTCTTACTATTTCATAAGGCGTTTCGAAAAGAGCTTGATGCCCTTCACCAGTTGGCTATGGCATTTGCAACGGGCAACAGCTCTGATATTCAGCCCCTCCTCCAGCGCTATCATTTTGTTAGATCCATTTATAGACAACACTCCAATGCTGAAGATGAGGTGCAGTTTTTGGGTTCCTTGTTCACATTTTATATGTTGAACTTAATATACTCAGGTCTATTTCTCAAGCTCGTGCATAATAAGATTTTGTTAAGTGTTGGCGATATTCTAGAAACGGAAATTTCTTGGCCACTTGTTGACTAACTGCATCTTTCGACGACGAAATGGAGTTCTTTTCCTTTTTGTATATTTTAGGTCTGAGTCTGATTCTTGGTCACTTTAGCATGGCTTTACTTTTGTTATTAGCATAAACATGTATTCTCCTCTTTCTCCACCTGGAGAACAAACAGGAATAAATTCGTAATTACTTTTCCCTTTAAGTTTGAATTTTTCTTTTACAAACTGGGGTTGATTTACAGCTTATGCTTCTTTCTGGTTAACTCTTTTCATTAGGGGTGTTGGCTTTTTGTCTGCTGTTACTTCTCACCGAAAGCTATGAAACAGATACCTAATAGCCATAGCTGTATCAAATACAACTCGTCACCGCAAACAAGGCACTTCAAATAGGACTACATTTTTTTTTTTTGGTTGCACTGCCCTATCTTTGAAATGCATTTCCCGTTGTCTTCATCAATTAGATTTTTAAAGAACTTAAGTTGAAATACAAAAATAGATAATTGAAACATCGGATGTATGTTTCTTACCACCAGCGTTTCCTATTTATTTAGACTGTACTATTATTTTCATTATCCTTCTGAGAATAAGAATTAGTGACACTATACTAATATGGTTCGTTTCCGGGATTGCTCCTAATAAAAATCTAAAGTACGCTTAATATCCTTAAAGCTATAGCGGTTGGGCCAAGCATTTCGTGGGAAAGACTTAATGACATTTGCTGTCACCAGGTAAAAAATCAATGCGCTGAACCACTCCCCCCCCCCCCCCCCCAAAAAAAAAAAAAAACACAAAAAACGGGCTGCCCTGAAACAGGCTGACACTGATTCATGACTGCGCTGAGGTTAATAAGCTAATCAATGTATTTGATAAACAGCTGGGGGAATGACCAACAATTTTTGGTGGTATCTCTCACTGCTAGTCCTTCCATGCACGGGGAACTTATCGTCAACTTCAAATTTGAATTATCAAAGCTTCCCCTTGGCCTTGATTTGTTTATTGTAGGAATTTTATAGATTTCTTGATAGAGTTCACTGACTGCCCGTGTGTGATCTTAGTCCTATATGCTCAACTTGTGGGACCTGCATACTCTCCTGAAGTGCCTTTTGTTTTATTTAGCATTACTGCTTATGCTTTTCAGCTACGCACCAAAGTTCTTAGGGAAATATATTCTGGACATGTAGGTGATTTTTCCTGCTCTTGATATACGTGTGAAGAATGTGGCCCAGACCTATTCTCTTGAACACAAAGGTGAAAGCAATCTCTTTGATCATCTATTCGAGCTTCTAAATTCTACCATTCAAAATGATGAAAGTTTTTCAAAGGAGTTAGCATCTTTCACGGGAGCTCTGCAGACATCAGTTAATCAACACATGGATAAGGAAGAGGAGCAGGTATATTTATGTTTGATAGCTTTTTCCTTGTATTCCACTTGGACTCAGAGAATGAGAAAATTCAAAGATGCACTATGTATTTTATATTAGTGGTATATAAATTTGTGAAATGTTTTATTTTATGGGTCTGACTGATTTTCTTTTCGGATTGTATCAGGTATTTCCATTGCTTATTGAGAAGTTCTCAATAGACGAACAGGCATCTCTAGTTTGGCAGTTTCTGTGCAGCATTCCTGTCAATACAATGACAGAATTTCTTCCCTGGCTCTCAACATCTATATCGCCGGATGAATCTAGAAATCTGCGGAAGTGCTTAAGCAAGATATTACCAGAGGAAAAGCTTCTTCAAAAGGTATGGTTTTCAATGTTGCTTCAGAGCATGTTGTTTCCAATTATTTGATAATGCTGCCTTTTCCTCCCTTCCGCATGAAGTTCTTCTCCTTTTGGATTGTATTGGTTGAAGTCAAGGGTTTACTCTATGTGAGACTTTGTTATGTCATGGTTTTGCTTCTGACCTCCATTCCGCCATGTTGAAGGTTATTTTCACTTGGATGGAAGGCAGAGGTGGTGTTAACACAATTGAAAGTCTTGCACATCATTCTCATATTCGGTGTAGTTCTAGCCCATTGACCCATCTGATTGGGAAAGCAAACTGTGCTTGCGATTCTGCAGCAACTGGGGAAAAGAAACTTTCTGAATCAGTTCTAGATGTTTCTGATGCCACTGGAACACATCCTATTGATGAAATATTGCTCTGGCATAATGCGATAAAAAAAGAGTTGAGAGAAATAGCAGGGGAGACCAGAAAGATACAACTTTCTGGAAATTTTACTAATTGGTCAGCTTTTAATGAAAGGTTGCAGTTTATTGCTGAAGTTTGTGTATTTCACAGGTACAATCTTAATGATGATTTATCAAATTCAGCATTGTGGAAGCATGTTATGTTTTCTTAATCTTATCACGCCTTCTTGTAAGATTTTTTTTTTTCTCTTTTTTCGTTTTCAACCAACTTTTCTCGTTACTACTCATCTGTTCAGAATTTACACTCTCTTTGGTCCATATGCATGATGTTGTTGTCCCCTCTTCTTTGTGCTTTATTCTTTATTTAGTATTAGACACGGGCAACTAGAAATGCTGACGGAATGATGTTGCTTGGATTTTAAAAATCTACCTTGTTTATCTGAAGAATCAAAGATTTGTGTATGCAGTATTGCTGAGGACAAGGTTATATTTCCTGCTGTAGATGGAAAACTTTCTTTCTTCCAGGAGCATACTGAAGAAGAAAGTCAATTTAATAACTTCCAGCGATTGATTGAAGGCATTCAGGGCGAAGGAGCAACATCCAATTTAGAAGCTGATTTTTATTCCAAGTTATGCTCATGTGCTGATCATATAATGGAAACCATACAGAAGCATTTCTGCAAAGAAGAAGTTCAGGTGGGCATTGTTCAAGCAATAATATTTTGAGATTGGCTACTGTGGGATTTAGGCAAGTATAATGTTAATCTGCGAGAAGAAAGTTAACCCAATCCTTGGATCTGTGTGGGACTTGTGCTAAGTTACCTTGTAGCTTGTCAGAGGTTGGTGAACATGGTTAAATTTTGTATTTCATCATCAAAAAGTGTTGCATGGGAAGAGTGTTTACTTTTATCTGCATGTCTCTTGGCAAGAATGTTTTGATTCAAAGCTGCAATTACTATATTTTTAAGTATTTGCTTAATTCCTCTTTTCTGTAGGTTCTTCCACTTTCTCGGGAGTTCAGCTTCAAAAAACAACGTGAACTTTTGTACCAAAGCTTGTTTATGATGCCTCTAAAATTGATTGAACATGTCCTACCCTGGTTGGTAGGATCATTAATTGAAGATGAAGCAAAGATGTTTTTGAAAAACATGCGACTGGCAGGTTCTATATCTATTTTATATTTCCCCTTGCTGAGATAAATGATTGCATTCATCTCTTTTTCTGTTTTTTATCTGACATTCTGTCAACTTTTTCCAGCTCCCCGAAAAGATTCTGCTTTAGTTACACTCTTCTGTGGTTGGGTTTGCAAGGCTCGTAAGGAGGGTATGTGCTTGTCCTCAAGTGTATCAGGCTGCTGTCCCGCTAAAAATCTTACTGATATTGAAGAAAATATTTTCCAGTCATCCTGTGCTTGTGCTTCTGCATTATCTGAAAATGGTTGCTCAGTATCAGCTGAATCAGATAAGAACAAAAGACCATTCAATCAAAACATATTGGAGTTCTGCAAGAATGGAGATACCCCTCAAACTTCAGAAACTGAAAGTATCCAAAAGCAATGTTGTAGTGCTCGGTCTTGTTATGTGCCGGGTTTAGGAGTCAGCAGTAATCATCTGGGCCTGAGTTCTCATTCCACTACCAAGTCCATACGCTCCTTATCTTTCATCTCTTCTCCCCCATCTCTTAATTCCAGTCTTTTCATATGGGAAACCGATAATAACTCTTGTGATGCTAGCTCTTTAGAACGACCCATTGATACTATTTTTAAATTCCATAAAGCTATCCGCAAAGACTTGGAGTATTTAGATGTTGAATCTGGAAAGCTTAGAGATGGTGACAAGACAATTCTTCATCAATTTACTGGAAGATTTCGCCTTTTATGGGGTTTACATAGAGCTCACAGTAAAGCTGAAGATGACATAGTTTTTCCAGCATTGGAATCCAAAGAGGCACTTCATAACGTGAGTCATTCATACATGCTGGACCATAGGCAGGTAGAAAAATTATTCGGGGACATATCCCTTCATCTTTCTGAGCTTTCTGTTCTTCATGAAAGTTTGCTGACACCCAATGTGTCAGAGGATACAAGTAATTTTGAAATTTCTGATGTAACTGTGAGTGATAATATACGAAAATATAATGAGTTAGCAACCAAACTTCAAGGGATGTGCAAATCCATAAGAGTGACCCTGGATCAGCATATTTTCAGAGAAGAAAGTGAGCTTTGGCCATTGTTTTGGAGACATTTCACTTTGGAAGAACAAGACAAGATAGTTTATCGGATAATTGGAACTACTGGTGCTGAAGTGCTCCAGTCAATGTTACCATGGGTAACTTCCGCACTGACTCCGGATGAACAGAACAAAATGATGGACACATGGAAGCAGGCTACCAAGAACACTATGTTCAACGAATGGCTTAGTGAATGCTGGAAAGAGATTCCGTGTGAAACATCAGAGCATAGGACGTCCCAAAGAGGTTTCTAATATGTCGTTAGTTTCTTTGATATCTTGCAGAATTTGTGAGATCGATAAGACGATAAGTAATTGTAAAATGTGTTATGGCTCTTTCACAGGTACTGAATATCAAGAAAACTTGGACCTGAATGATCAGATTTTTAAGCCAGGGTGCAAAGATATATTTCGGGTGAATCAGAGCGAGCTTGAGTTAGAGATACGGAAGGTGTATCAGGATTCTACCCTTGACCCAAGGAGAAAGGCATATCTTGTGCAAAATCTATTGACCAGGTTGGGTCCAGTGAATACTAACTTCATTGGTTTATATATTAGTGTGGCATAACCAAATACTTTTTCATATCATTGTACGCACTATACTCTCAGTTCCAATTGCTGATCAGTAATTTGTACACTGCAGTCGCTGGATTGCTTCCCAGCAGAAGTTACCCAAAGCTGTAGCTGGAGAATCTTCTAACGGCGAAGAAATGGAAGGAAGATTGCCATCATTTTGGGACCTGGGGAAAAATGAATTTGGATGTGAGCATTACAAGAGAAACTGCAAACTTCGAGCTGCATGTTGTGGCAAGCTATTTACGTGCAGATTTTGCCATGACGATGTGAGCGATCACTCAATGGATAGGTAAATTTCTGATGGTATCTTTTATATTTTTTTTGGGTGAAAGTCGTCTTTTATATTTTGTTATACTTTATACATCTGATAATCTGTTTAACCATTGCAGAAAAGCAACATCAGAAATGATGTGTATGTCCTGCTTGAATATACAAGCAGTTGGGCCCATATGCATGACCCCTTCATGTTTTGAACTTTCAATGGCAAAATATTATTGCAACATCTGCAAATTTTTTGATGATGAAAGGTGCTTTTTCCTTCCTCTTTTATGAATGTTTAGTACAAATTTCAGTTCACGTTCTTACGATCTTTAATATTCTTATGTCAGCATGGGAAGTAGTCGAAATACATATATATATATTGTGTTTGATAGTCTCATTGTGAATTTGTGAATCTCATGTCTGCCTTTAGACACTTAATTTGTTTAGCTCTTGCTTGCTTCAGACTTTCTTCCTCTTGTAGCTTCATTAATCATGCATCATTTGTGTTCAGGAATGTATATCATTGCCCATTTTGCAATGTATGCCGTGTTGGGAGAGGGCTTGGAATTGATTATTTTCATTGTATGAAATGTAATTGCTGTCTGGGGATTAAATCAGAATCTCACAAATGCTTGGAAAAAAGTTTGGAAGTGAACTGTCCCATTTGTTGTGACTTCTTATTCACATCCAGTGCTCCAGTCAGAGCTCTACCTTGTGGCCATTATATGCATTCAGCTTGCTTTCAGGTCTATTTCACACCCTTCTCAGATTGCAAGTTACTACCTCCCCTCTCCTCAATGAGGAAAAAAATCTGCATGTCTTTCTACTGTGCTTTGAATTTGACTCAACCTTTTCTTAATATGTTAGGCGTACACTTGCAGTCACTACACATGTCCAATTTGCAGCAAGTCATTGGGAGATATGGCGGTGAGAAAACGATATACGTGTTTGCCAATATGCATTTGATGCTTTGAAATTTTTCTGAAAATTAAAAGCCTGTATGTAGATGTTTTTTGTTTTTTATTTCAATAGAAAGTTGCTTCATGCTTCTCACTTCAAATTTGGTGTCTTTTACTCCTTTTTAATGGCAAAAATTGACAGGAACATGGGGAAAAACTTTTCCTATTGCTTGCATATGGTAACAAGTATGTGTATTTTAGTTTTTTCCCGTATAAATTATCAAAATGGAAACCGCCTTTTTCCATTAGCTAAATACTAGTTTGGGTTTGCTGATATTCAGAAAATCTATTCGCCTGCTGACCAATACTGTAATTACGAATTTAACATTATTATATAGTATATGTGGAAACACACTGTGACGTTTAATTAAAAGTGACACAATTAGAATGCACGTTTCAATTCTTTAAATATTGTTTAGCATCTTTCTGAGTGAAGAAGAGCCTTTATCTGTTAAAGTTGAATACTCGTAAGTCAACAAAATAAAAAAGGTGGAATTCGCGTAGGGTAATTGGGGATATCATTGTTATGGCACAAGCCACAGCCTTTTGAACCTTCTGTTGTGTGCCATACAATGCTTAGTTCTCACTTCTCTGCAAAACCAGGTTTACTTTGGTATGCTCGATGCTTTGTTGGCTGCTGAGGTGCTTCCTGAAGAGTACAAGGACCGGTATCAGGTATGCCATACATGTCCTCTTCAATATTTTTCAGTGTTTGTAAATGATTAAATGCTAGATTACTCATTTGTTCATTCCTTGCTGAAGTTAGTTTGGTTTTTATAGAGAATTCCTGCTTCATATTTGTTTTATGTTTACACAAGCACATTCTTGAAGAAAAAATTAAATGAATTAAGATTGATATCTGAAATAATTTCACTAGGTTGTTGATTATACTTGTAAGAACAAATTGTTTTATTGTCGCACAATTTTCCTTTCTCCCTCGACTCACGATATTGTAACAACTCTTTTCTTGAGTTGGTATAACCGGATGAAATTCCTCATATGAAGCATAAACTGTAATATTTATACAAGTGTTATATGCATCATGAGGATTTGTCTTACATGGAAAAACCTCTAGCAGTGACGATTTGTCTTATTTCTATTGGTCATTTTTGTAATGAAATGCAGGATATATTGTGCAATGATTGTGATCGAAAGGGCTCTTCACGCTTCCACTGGTTGCATCACAAATGTGGTTTTTGTGGCTCATACAATACCCGTGTAATCAAGTCTGAGGCAACGACAAATTCCATCTGCTGCTAGTGTGCTTCTTAGGTGAGAGGAGGATAGAGTTTGTAAATACTTGTATAGCCAATTCAGAATTTTCTCCCGAACCAGAAGCCTGGTTCTTTTTTAAGTGGCCCATCTTATACATAGTGAAGTGAGTCACTTGATAAAGAGGCCTCTATTGAGGTTGTTTGCTCATGAGCACAGAAGCATCGTCTCTCTATAGCTTTTTAGGTACAGAATACGAACCAACTTTCTTCCCGTCTTTTCACTCTTCTTGGGCAATAGATATTTTTGCAGTTTCTCCTCGGCGTTGAGGACTTGAGGTATCTTTAAGGAAGGCCTTTTTTTCAAGCGGCTTGGATCCGTATTTCTGTCCTTTACATTGCAAGACACAAAAGCCGAAAGCCATCTAGAAAGATATATCTGTATCGTCAATGGCTACTACTGATCCTATTGGGAGGCCTTAATCAAGTCATTTAACAAAGATCCTGTTGTGAGAAAACCAGAGAACGAAGATAATTGGAATAGAACTGAATCCCCTTTTCTTATCTCTAGTCGTATAGGAACAGTGATCTTTATAGTGTTTACAAGAATCAGAGAGAAATGTACACGTGTATGCTAACCGTACAGTGCTCTGCACGTGTTCTATAACTGATCTATACAACAGAATAATAACAAACAACTTGTTCTACCATATTCTAATGAGTTCTAGCATATTCTACTATATTTTAATATTCTCTATGCTACTTTTGTTGTTGTTTGTTGCATGAGACATTCAATCGTTCGCGAAACGGAAGGAACAGGGACTTCCCTAGTGGCTTTCTTAGTACATCAGCTACTTGATCGTGAGAAGGGACATAAATGATCTGAAGTTGTCCAGCCTCTACCTTCTCTCTGAGAAAATGAAGGTCAATTTCAACATGCTTAGTTTTTGAGTGAAGTACTGGATTAGAAGTGAGAGCAATTGCGCCTGAATTGTCACACCACACTACAGGTACACTAGCAACAGGCACATGCATTTCATATAGCAACTTCATGACCCAGACAACATCAGAGGAAGCATCAGCTAAACTGCGAAACTCAGCTTCTGTGGCTAAACGAGACACAACTGGTTGGCATTTGGATACCCAAGTAATTGGATTTGCACCAAAATAGGTGCAATATCCACTCACAGACCTACGATCCTCTTTGTTGGTGGCCCAGTCAGAATTAGCAAATCCCTGAACATGAAACTGAGGACTGGGTTTGATAAGGAGGCCATAATCAACTGTACCAGCAAGATAGCGAAGTATCCTCTTAACTCCAACCCAATGAGGCTCTAGAGGATGCTGCATGAAACGACTCAAGCGATTTACAGAAAAGGATATCTCAGGTCGAGTGTAGCAAAGATATTGAAGTTTACCAAGAACACTTCTATACAACGTTGGAGCAGAAAAAGACCGTCCTGATGTAGATGACAACTGCAGATTAGTAGCCATAGGTGTTACATTTGGTTTTGCATTGAGGAAATTTGTTTCTTGCAGTAAAGTAAGGATGTATTTGCGTTGAGATAGCAAAAGACCATAGTCACAAGGATAGAACTCAATGCCTAAGAAATATGAAAGAGTACCAAGATCTTTTAATGAGAAAAGATCACCCATAGCTGAAATTAATTGTTGTACTTCAGCATCATTAGAACCTGTGATTACAATGTCATCGACATAAAGAACTAAGTATACTACATCATGTTGACCTTTTTTAACAAATAAGCAAGGATCAGATTTGGTAGCAGTAAAGCCCAAGGAGTATAGAGCAGCATGTAGTTTCTGAAACCAAGCTCTTGGGGCTTGTTTTAGACCATAGATAGCCTTTTTTAGTTTGCACACAAGAGGACGCCCATCTGAAGAAGTGCCTAGAGAAAAACCTGGAGGTGCCTCCATGTAAACTTCTTCAGTTAAGTCACCATTTAAAAAAGCATTATTGAAATCCAATTGCCTTAATTTCCAGTGAGATGATATAGCCACAGTAAGTAACACGGATGGTAGCAGCTTTTACAACTAGGCTAAATGTATCAATGTAGTCTATCCCTACAGTTTGAGAAAACCTTTTAGCAACGAGCCTAGATTTTCGCTTAGCCAAAGAACCATCAGCATTTGTTTTTGTTTTCCAAAGCCATTTGCACCCAATTGGTTGACGATGGTGGGGTAAAGGTACTACTTCCCAAGTGTGGAACTTTTGTAATGCATTATACTCATCCAAGGTAGCTTGTTTCCAATTAGGATCAGCAAGTGCTTCAGTAATAGTAGTTGGAGGAAGAAGATCAGTGGAGACCGTGAAGGCCTTTGGTTTAGAAGTGTCAGCCATATAAGCCTTTGGTTTAGAAATTCCAACTTTGCTTCTAGTAGCCTTTGGTTTAGAAGTGCCAACCGTATAAGCCTTTGGTTTAGAAATTCCAACTTTGCTTCTAGTAACCATAGGATGTTGATTGGTAGTGATTGATGTTGAAGAGTATTTTTGTTTTGTGGTTGATGAAGTGATAGGTTGTGGTGGTGAAGTTCTGGAAGAAGTTGGCAGTGATGAGATTGGAGATAAGGGTAAGGAGGAAGTTGAAGGTGTAGGTATTAAGGTGGGCAGTGGAGTGGGCACAGTGGGTTTGGAGGAGAGAGGGGGGAAATGTGTTTTGGACTGTAGAGAAGAAATAGGTGATGAGCTACTAGAAGGCTGAGAGTTTGCTGCATTTTGTTTTACTGAGTATTGAGTTCCTGTGGTGTGAAAGCTAGAGATCTGAACTCTAGTTTGTGTGCATTGTAAGGTCTGATATAAGGATAGCATATACAACCAAACACTCGCAAGATAGAGTAATTAGGTTTACAGTTATGTAGTTGCTCATAAGGGGTCATGTTTTTAGGGAGAGCCTTGGAGGGTAGTCTGTTGAGAAGAAACACAACACAAGCAAAGGCATCTTTCCAATAAAACATAAACAAAGAGGCATGTGCTAGTAAAGTCAAACCTGTCTCTACTATTGATCGATGATGGCGCTCCACTAGGCCATTTTGCTCGGATGTATGAGGACATGAGAACCGATGTTCTATAGCACAGGCATTTAGATGAGTCTTAAAAGCCAAAAATTTTCCACCATTATCTGATTGAACCTGCTGAATTTTGGTGTGATATTTATTCTCAACTAGCTGCTGAAATTCCTTAAATTTGGACAAAGCATCCGATTTTTTATGTAAAAAATATATCCATGTGAAACGACTAAACGCATCAACAAATGCAATGTAGTAAGATGAGCCATATGATTGAAGAGGGGCTGGACCCCATATATCCATGACAATTAATTCGAGAGGTCTTTGATATACAGTGATAGGGAAAAAATTTAGACTCTGCAAGTGTACGGGCCTTATCAAGTAATAGAGTAATGAGAAAAGTATCATTCCCACGAGGACTCAATCTAACTAGCGTTTAGGTATTAAATCTCCTTATTTCGTTTAAGTTGAGCAAGCCAGAATTGTTTTCAAAAAGAAAGAGAATAAGAACTAATAATAGCAAAAGACTTTTCACAAAAGAGCAAATTCCAATATCAAAAAGTACAACCTAGAGTCACTAATCCCTTGTTTGGTATTTTTAGATTTTATCCCCACTAAATTAACTTTGACTTAACCTAAACAGCTAATTTAGAGTATTAGTGTCTATAAATGCCTTCCGGTCCATTTATCTACCTATCTTAATCAATTATGTGATGCCTCACAAAACTAAATAAGATGCTTTTTAAATCGGGTTCACTCTAATTTGATTATGAGGAGCTTCTAGGTATATTCCTATCCTAGACGCAAATTAGATTAAAACCTAACTTCACGTTAAATTAAAAACTAATTCCCCATTATTTATTCCCAAGGTCAATTTAGGATTCCCTCTTCCAAGTCCAACTCTAAATCCCCAAAACATGCCCAATGGTGGCCACTCACTAAGCAATAGCAATACACACAGGATTAAATAAACTGAATAAGATTAATCAAAACTAAAAAGTGGGAATAATTTCTAAAACCCAAACAAGTTCATAGGTTCTCTAGGTTGAAAAGAAAAATTAGCCACACATGGCTACAAGAAAATCCATCACAAAAATAAGAAATTCAAATTCTAGCATGAAGAGAAGAAGAAGAAGAAGAAATCCTAAAACAACTCTGCTTCTTTTCGTCTCCAGCAAAATATCACGCTCCAAAATTCCACTATGCCGTGTGTCTTCCTTCTGATTCCAGTGCCTCTTTTTTTTCTCTTCTGCGTGCTCTGTAGCTCTCCCTTTCTGCACCGCGTTCTCCTCTTTAATAGCCAAAAATGCCGCCTCTTCTAGGTTTCTTTTTTTAGGTCATCCAATTGATTCCATTCATTTACTTCGTGGGCCCCCATCAATTCAAATATTCAATGAAATCAATCTCCTTCATTTCATTGTTGTGGTCCCACATGCAGACAGCTTTGTAGCCTCTCCTTGATTTTCAATTAATTCCAAACAATTGATCCTGTTGTGCTCTCCAATCCTGACGCAAATGAAAAGGAAAAGGTAATTATATGGTAATAATGATAATAACAAACCTGAATTTATTCAAAACCTCTCATTACTATGATTTATTTCCTAAATTCAAAAACTTCTATTTCAAATTGAAATCCCCTAAATAATGCATTCAGATTGATATATCTTAAAATCTCAATCAAATCTCTTTAATTTAGCATTGATGACTTCCTAAATATATCAAATTACATCACAAATCAATTAAAAATAGGAAGTCATCATACAGTATTGGAAAGCTTAAAGGGAAGTTTATGTATTTTCCCACATTGACAAGCAGAGCATAGACCCTTATTGTGTGAATCAGAAAATGCAATTGAATTACAAGAAAGGACACTCTTAACGATCTTTATGACGGATGTCCTAAGCGTTGATGCCAGAGAGAGATAGACGAAGGAGTTGAAACACTGTATGCTTGAGTAGCTTGACCACTAACATTTGAGATAGTCCCTGAAGTAGACATCATACCAGAAGGAGATAAAGGAGTATGCCGTAGATGAGCCTGTACATTGGCTAACAGCGGGTACATACCATGTTTTTCAGTTCCAAACATCAAGTAGCGGCCATTCCTTAGGTCCTTGACAACACAGTGATGGGGAAAAAATTCAACAGACACGTTATTTTCATGAGTAAATTAAGCAATAGATAATAAATTTTTCTTCATCTTAGGAACATGAAGCACTTTATTCAAGATAAACTGAGAATTAGTATTGGTGAGAAACGTTTTACCAACTGTCTGAATAGGAGCTAGTTCACCGGTGCCGACTTGAACTGTGCCTGTACCACGAGCCACTGAGGATGGTGCAAGGCAAGAATTGTCATTGGTAATATGTGCCGTAGCACCAGAGTCTGGATACCAAGCAGCATCATTAAGTGTATCAGGAGTGACTAAAAATGCCTAAGCTGTAGGTGGATTTGAATGATTAGGCTCAGTGGTCACCACTTTCGTGGATGGTGGAGGCATATATGCCACAGAGTTTGCCATAGTAGATGCAGTGTCAGATGGCTGCGGGGATGAGTCAGATACAGACGATGTAGCAGATACAGGATGATAATCAAACGGTGAGTAGAACTCAGGAATGCCATAGTCAGCAACATAATGAATCTGAGCTTCAGAATTTGAGCCATAGGAGCTAGGATACTCATACCTATAGTAGCATCTGTCTGCCAGATGCCCAGATTTATGGCATATTTGACAAAGTGGTCTGCTAGGTGTCTGCCAGTGATTAAAACGACCTCCATGACTAGTGCCACGGCCTCTTCCACGAGAAAAATTTGAAGGAGGATGACTACCTCGATATCCTTGTCCCGTAGGAGGACCTTGAGTATTGCACACAACAGTAAACGAGTTTTCATTAGTATTGTCATCTGAATAAGCTTCAGAAACTAGAGCAAGAGGAGCTAAGATTTTTGCTGAAGATTGTACTGGAGCAACTGGAGCAACATGATTAACTGCATGTGTGTTGCTGTTTAAGAGAAAAGTTTTGTGACGAGTTTCTAAATCAATAAGCATTGTTGAGACTGTTTCAAGACCAAACCGAGGACGAGCAGCATTAATTACTGCAATCACAGGCTCATATTCGGCTGTAAGTCCATTGAGAATGTGCGAAACTTTAGTTGATTCATCTACCTTTTCTCCAAGCATGGCTAGATGATCACAAATGGATTTGAGGTTTGCCAGATAGTCACACATAGGGAGCTCGCCCTTTCGTTGATTGGCTAACTGGTTTCGATACGACAGGATCTTCGCATATGACTTATTTGAAAATAGTTGATTCAATTTAGCCCAAATTTGAGCTGCGATGGTTAGCCCAACAAGATCTGGCAGAATATTAGAGGCAACGGAAGCTAGTAGCCAAGACGCCAAGGCAGAGTCAAGCGATTCATATTCATCGAAGTCTGGATTTGTGATTTCACGACCATTTTCATCGCGAATCTTTTCTGCTGGAGGAACGACAGTGCCATTGAGTAGTGGATACACACGAAACTGTTTAACCATAAAGTAAACCTGTTGCTTCCACAACAGGAAATTTGAGTCATCCAGCTTGATCGTGATTTTCTTGTTAGAAAATCCACGATTTGCAGGAGTTGCCGCCATAGTCACGGCCGTGGAGTTGTTGGATCCAGCTGTAGCTGACATCTTTGCTTTGGACATTCAATCCAGAAGTGGAGAACACCACAGCGGCGATATCAATTGATCGTTCTAGTTTCAACGGAATCGGAGCTGACGGTGGTCGAGAGGCTCTGATACCATATGAGAAAACCAGAGAACGAAGATAATTGGAATAGAACTGAATCCCCTTTTCTTATCTCTAGTCGTATAGGAACAGTGATCTTTATAGTGTTTACAAGAATCATATCTCTAGTCGTATAGGAACAGTGATCTTTATAGTGTTTACAAGAATCAGAGAGAAATGTACACGTGTATGCTAACCGTACAGTGCTTTGCACGTGTTCTGTAACTGATCTATACAACAGAATAATAAAAAACAACTTGTTCTACCATATTCTAATGAGTTATAGCATATTCTACTATATTCTAATACCTGTAACGTGACGGACTTGTTAGGCCCCTTCCCTTGTTAGACCTTTGGAATAGCATCTATCCATATTGTCCTTTTGGTCTGTTTGAGTTGGTGTAGGTCATACAGTGGATCAAAACTTTTTTCACATACATCACGTTGAAACATAGCTTCTATAGCTGATACAAATAGATTTCAAGAAGAGAAAATTGCTTATAAATCTCCATTTAAAAAACTTATGGGTTAAAGGATAGCTTTGGGTTTTGCCATGAAAGTAGAAAAAAGGGGAACCATTTTTTTCTCGTTGTTATCTCAATTAATTTATAATTCAATCAGCGGTGATGGTGTCGCATATGAGGCACTGGGATGGTGGCGCATAGCTTGAGGGTAGTTTCAGGAATCATTGGAGGTGGCTATGGGTATGGCCGTGCGACGGCTCTGGCACCGCCAATGGTGGAGGCAACCAGAGCAAGCCTCGTGCTAGCGCGTGATAAAGATTAGGGGCCATCCTTTAGAAACTACTCTCAACCTCAGAAGGCGAAGCCAAAAACAAAGTGCTTAAGAGATCATTACTCTCCGATTCCTCTCAGTCGCCGTCACCGGCTCACACCGAGCTTGCAAACTATGCTTCCCCGTTGGCCTTTTACCCGCCGCCACAGTTTTACGTTACTCCGTCGACCAGGCCTCCGGCGAATTTTCCGTTGAATTCAGTGATATATGAGAATTGGCATCGACTGTAGGTGAGGATTCAACTGGGCATCGACTGTACGAGTGACATTGAACATGCTTAAGACTACAAGGTTTGCTTCTTTAAAAAGTTTGACTATTTGCAACTTTTGTTCTTGATCTCTAGGGGTGACTGGTGTTTTGCAATGCTTCCAATTTTTATGCTTCGGCAATAATTGATCCTTGGGCGAAACTTTCACCTGCTTGAATATAAAACCAAAAGGTATGTCTCTGTAAGTCTGATTTTTTGTTGTGGTTTGATCATCATTGGAAGATGAAACCAGGCAGGTCTAAGATGAAGAAGATGAGTTCATCATAAAGCCACTGAATATGCTCTTTCCTTGACCGAATGTCGGTGGTCGCCGCCCCAAGCAACCTTAGGCTTCCCTTTGTGGTTGTCTGGTTGAATTGAATTGTTATTGGGGCTTTTAATTTGTTGCCTACTACTTTTCTTTTGTATGTATATTATACGCGTTCTTATCTAGATGTTGTGGCTTTTGTTGCATAATTTATACTTCGGTCCTAATTATAAGATAATATTTGAGAATTTATTTTAGTTCTAATTATAAGACAACATTATAATTTTTGTCAATTTCTTCCTAAAATATCCCTATTAGTATGAATGAGGGATTATGTGAAATCAATAAGTTAGTTGAAGTGTAAAATTTATATAAGGGCATTTTAAGAAAATGAATAAAAAATAAACTTATTTACCCTCTATCCTTAATCCCTCCAAAATCGATTAAATATATCTTATAATTAGGACCGGATGAAGTATTAGATATTGACAAGTTTCGGGTGAATATATAGATTAATAAAAAGATTCCTACATACACATGAAATAGTGGGACCCACATATACATATAATGTTAATTATATGTATATGTGGGTCCCACCATTTTATGTGTGTGTGACAATGACATGAGAAAATACTTCGGAAGTGTTTTTCCCATTAACAAAATATGAGAATTTAAATCAATAACTTTATCATCTTTTTTTTTTTTTAACAATTTCTTAAACCTGTTTAATTTTCAGGTCATAAATTAATTCATCGTCCTTTTTCACAACTTTCATATCTTAAAAACCAACAATCCAAGTATAATTTTTAGGTCATAAGTTTCGGGTCAATAACAATATTAGTTTATAGATGAACCACATGAGAATATAAATCAGTATCTTTGTTTCACAACTTCATTTTATTCCATATGCCGTTTCGAATTATAATCAGGCCATATTGGTCAATTCAAAATATTTGGACATCTCGGATTCCTCCCTCAAATGTGACATTTTTTTTTTTGGCTCAAGCATCAAATTTGACATATGAGTTCATATATTGGTCACACTTATTTATTTTTGGCCTATTTTAATAGTTTTTTTCCCTTGTTATATATATATATATATATATATATATATATATATATATATATATATATATCAAGTACGCCCCTACTAAATAAACATTTAAAACAAATTATTTTCTCACAACAATAATGGAACAGATGCTGATAATTTGTAATGGAGTCAGTGAACGTTTAATGAAACTTAAAATAATAATTTAAAAAAAATAAGTTGATGAAAAGAAAAATCTCATATAAAGCTATTTAAAATAGAAAAATTCTAAATCATGTTGGTAAAGTTAAAAAATCATTAATTAAGTCATTAACCCAATTTATGATTTCAAAATCAGTATAAAATGATTTTAATGCTCCTTTTTTCTTTTCTTGCGGTCTTTCTTCTCTTTCCTTTTAAAAGAATATTATTGTTTTATGACTTTATATCTCTATATATCAACATTAACCTATGCTAAATCAAATGATTTTTTTCCCCTAAGAGGATAATCAAGAATAATTCAGTATGTCATGCTATAATAGTATCATTGATATCAATAAAATAATTTTTAACTGAAAATCAATTAATTGTATTAATGATAAAAAAAATAAATGTGAGGTTTTTTTTTTATAAAAAAAAGAAAGTTTTATTTTAGCGGTGAGATAACCCCCCCCCCAAAAAAAATTTCATACCAACTTTACCCTTTGCAAAATTGAATTGAAATAAAAGTCATTTTTACCAATATTAATATAAACTAGAATAATTTTTTTTAACACATAAATGTGAGTTTTTATATAGTAATTTAATTAATATTTCAATTTCAATTTTTTAATTCTCTAAAATAAATTAGTAATATTATTTATCCTTTTTAACAAGCTGCGTTTAAATTTCATATACTTCTATAGATATTTCAGAAAAAAATTGTAAAATGCACTTAAAATTTCATAAAACAGTTTACATCGATACAAAAATTTCCAAAAAAAAAAAACTATTTATATGTGTGGGTGAAAAATATAGTAAAGTTCATACTTAATTAATATATTTATCAAAATATGTTCTTTTTATAGTGACATATATTATAATTTTTTCTTAAAAAAATTCATGTTAATAAAATGAACTCTTTACTAAAAATATTGTAGTTTTTATTCTTAGGATGATACTTAATATATTTGGACAAATCATATTTTGTTGTATTAAAATTAATTTTAATATATACATAGGAAACATAAGTTAGAGAGTGATAAAACTTATTAATGAAGAAAAAAAAAAGGTATTAAAGTTATTTTACCCATATTTTAAAATCTTAAATTGAGTTAATGACTCAATTAAAGATTTGTTAAATTTACCAACCCGATTTAAAATTTTTCTATTTTAAATAGTTTTATATGGGATTTTCCTTTATCAGAGTGACCTTTTTCTTTCTTTTTCCAGATACGAATCACGATTTGACCTTATGGCAGTCTCTGAATACTTTTTCTGGAAAAAAGAGAGAGAGGGGGGTTACAATCAGAGGTTAGCTTAATTATTATCAAGGCATTATTTAAGAAATTTCTTATAGAATTAAAATTGCTGATTACATTAATTTAATTAATTTTATGATGTTAAGAAATAAAAAATTAATATTGATTAAGGAGAATAAGAATATAAGAAGAGGAGTCTCTGGAAATAGCAAGCCATATGCTTTATGACAGCTTCCCAAACTCCCACCGAACGTTACACCGCGCTCTGCTTCTCTTTGTGATCGGTTCATATCATTCTTTTGTGCGTGTATCCGACCCAAACAGGAAATTTCCTTCTCTGCAATCTCTTGAAATCAATATATTGCTGGACTCCTGGTAAAATATTCATTCAACGACGAGATCAGAGATCAGAAAACGAAGAACAGACTCCACCCAATCTTGAAAAAGAGAGCTTTACACAGATCAACAGAGTTCAGCTCCAGAAAGAGAAGGAAATAGCATCTCGTCGACAGTGTAGAACAAGAGTGGTGAGAAGTTCTCATGGCTAGGAGGCCTGAAAGATCGTCAAAGCCACTGCACAACTTCTCGTTTCCATGCTTGAAATGGGGCAACCAAAGATTCCTCAGGTGTGTCAAAGCCTCTACCGACGAGGCCGAACCTTCCTCTTTCGATCGCGGATCTTCGCGATTCCTGTCGAAATTGGGTAATTCCCAACACAGACAGAACAACCGTCTACCTTCCAATCCGAAACGTAAATCCAATCCACATGAAGATGCTGAGATTAATATCGAGGCGGTTCGCGAGAAGCTCATGATCGATCTCAGAGTGGCGGCTAAGAAGCTCAAAGTTTCGATTCTTGAAGAAGGAGCCGTCGAGGATGAAACGGCAGCCAATGCTAGGCCTTGGAATTTGAGGACAAGAAGAGCTGCTTGTAAGGCTCCCCATGAAGAAGAGCGCAAGTACAATTCCTCTTCCTTGCCGACGAAGGTCGCAGAAGCTGAGTTGACGAAGGAGAACTCGGTCAACGAAGCGAAGAATGAGAAAACCAAATTTTCGGTTTCGTTATCGAAGGAAGAGATTGAAGAAGATTTCTTGGCTATGGTTGGGACTAGGCCTCCCAGAAGGCCTAAGAAGAGGCCTAGGATTGTACAGAGGCAATTAGAGGTAAGCTCTACATGGCCTTTCAACTTTCTATGACGCTGATTATGCTTCCATGGCTATAAGATGTGGGGGGAAATGGGAGATATGAAAATCTGCGCAATATATGCTGAAACGTGAAAGGATTCTGTTTTTTTTCCCCCTTCAAAGACTGAAAACTTCTTTGGGCTTTATTTTTAAAGTTCCTCTCTCGGTTTTCCCATAAAGCAAAAAACAACGGTTGCTTTCTCCGTTTGTCTTTGCCTGATCATGCCACAAGCTCATATTTATGTGTTACGTTACCTACATTTCTGCTCGTAAACGTTTTTGGTGTTCAACATTTGCAGACACTTTTTCCTGGATTGTGGTTGACAGAGGTCACCGCAGAGTCATACAAAGTGCCTGATGGCCCCGAATGAGGTGAATATAAGTTGTTGTATGTTTGTCACTGTCTATATTTGCAGAAGTGAATTGGATCACTAACTATAATTTCTGATTTAATTGGCATGCAGGGGCTGAAATTATAATGAAACTGGTTTCTGCCTTATGGAAGTATCAGATATTTTGCTCGCTGACTTCTTCCACATTTTGACATAAATAACGGCAATGGCCATATCATCTGTGTAAATCAAAACTTTACCTCAACAAACATGAATATCTGGGCCTCTTGCATTCTACATTCGGGTAATTGAATGTATTTGCTTGCACGTGCTTCTTATTTCTTTTTGCTTATGTAAAAATCTCAAGTTTACCACCGAATTGGTAGACTCCTGCTGTAATAAATTTAGCAGTTTTTTTTCACATGTATGTGTATTTACTTCCTATCTTCGAAACTCATTCAAGAAAGTGAACAAGCCTTTGACTGTGTATGTTGTAAAGCTCCTGCTGTTCTACAGAATCAGGAAGCGTTGGGGTTATTAAGCATCTTCCTCAGAGCAATATTGTTCTTCTTTGGCAGAATCGCCACTATATTTTCAGGGTTAAGGTGCAAAAATGATGGTCCAGGTTCACTTCATGAGAGGTGACAAACCCCTAGTGATATTTAATGTAATCCATGAAAATGATCAAATCAATCTTCTAAGTGACCATTATAATACCTGAATAATATAGCAGAGAATTTTAGTCATACTTAGTTTCTATCTGTATTACAACCAAATTCTCCCAGGCACAAAATATAGAGGGTGAAGAAAAGCTCGTCGGTAGCAGCTTAATTGGTTTGATTTCGCAGATAGGAAAGGAATATAAATGCCGTCTTTTAAGTGAAGTTGGGGTGTGATTTAGACAATTTCATTTATGAAGAGTCTAAACCAGACTGTTTGGCTGCTAAATAATGGGAGGTTCATTCAGAAACTTTGTGCTGTTCTTTTTTGACATTTCTCCATGAGAGAAATGATTTTCTATTCAGTGGGACATTCATCAAACACTGGACTGGAGCCCAACATGTTTTAGATGCAATGGTTGCTGCAATGAGTATTTGGTATGCGGGATGATGGTCATCTTCAAAGTAAGTTGCATCACTGATTCTTATGTATGTATCTATTGTCACAAGCTTATATTTATGCGGGATTGTCGTAAATGGTAATATGATTTATTTATGTGATGTGGTAAACTAATACCTAAAGCCAACATCTTTTCACATGACTCAAGCCTCTATCTATAGGTACCAACGTAGTAAGTGGCAACACTAGGATTCTATGAAGGACAATCCACAAAACGCACTGGAATCAAATAGAACATCTGAAGTAGGAAGCTGTAGGTGTCGTCCTGAGGAAGACAAATGAGAGGGACCTGGCTGTTTCATTCTACGCGAGCTTCTGCCTATACCAAGGCTCGGGTCATTTAACTAGTAAGTAATAACCAGTAAGTTGAAATTCAACATGTAGGTGGCAATGAGATGAGATACTATATCCTTCTCTCTCTTTTGACCTCGTACGCAACCATTACTTTTTTAACATCCTCCTTTCGGTTTATTCTCGAGCATTTTAGTGATGCATCCTGTCGATATATTTCATCGTCGAGAATATCTTTAAAATTATCTCCCCATGAAATAAAATAAGCCATGACTCGAATATACTGGGAAAGAAGGGATCAAACCCAATTATTCCCAAACCAACGACTGAAGCTCCTGTGTGTACTCGGAGAGAAAACACGTCAATTAAAAAAGGTTGGATTTTTTAGGACTTGACATTGAAAAATCTGGAAGGTTCAAACTTGGAAGGAAAGGCTAATGAATAATGGTCAACTAATGGCTTCCTTCCTCTTTCAATTCTCTAAATTCATTTGTCCTTTTCTCGCCTCAAATTTCAAAAAACAAAAAAGCTTATCCTATTGTAAAACTGAAGAAAAACAATAGAAAAGTAGAGAGAAGTCAGAGAAGAACTCTAGAGAGATGGAGGAATTCTCATTCCAGTGTGTATATTGAATGTTTACATAAGGCCTCTATTTATAAACCTTCAAGGGTTACTATGTAGTGGATAGAAACGTAAATGAACATCCATATAATAATATATTCATAATACTCCCCCTTGGATGTTCATTTATGAATGTGCCTCGTTAAAAACTTTAACTAGGAAAAACCCAGTGGGATAAAAACCTAGCCAAAGAAAAGAGTACATCATTCATTGATACACTGTCCAATGCTGCCTCATTAAAAACCTTTCTAGGAAAACCCAGTGGGATAAAACCTAGATAAGGGAAAAAGAGTACAGCGTGTATCGACTCCCCCTCTTGACAACATCTGTTGAGATCTTAGAGTCTCCAAAAACCAATATCATAGACGAGACTTGGTGAATAAATCTGCCAGATTTTACTTGAATTGATTTGTTGAATATCTATTTCACCATCCTTTTTGAAGATCACAAGTGAAGAAGAATTTTGGCGAAATATGCTTCGTTTTGTCGCCCTTGATATATCCTTCTTAATCACACACATTCTCGACTTGCTTCATCTATTGCTAGAATTTCTGCATGGTTAGATGATGTGGTTGATATAGTCTGTTCCATAGATCACCATGAAATAGTTGCACCTCCACATGTAAATAGATAGCCTGTTTGTGATTTACCATAATGTGGATTAGACAAAAATCCAGCGTCTGCATTACCAAACAGATCATGTTTGGATACATTTGAGTAGTATAACCCAATGTCCATGGTGCCTCTGAGGTAACGAAAAATGTGATTTACTCCATTCCAATGTCTCTGTGTTGGTGCAGAACTATATCTTGCCAGTAAGTAATAAATCAGAACGTGTGTACTGAGCAAGATACATTAGTGCTCCAATGGCATTAAGATATGGTACTTCTGGACCAAGTAGTTATACTAAGATATGGCACTTCTGGACCAAGTAGTTCTTCCTCACCTTCTTCAGTAATTATTTGAGATCGGAATGGATCTTTATCAACATGTAAGGATCTTACAATTATTGGAGTACAAAATGGATATGACTTATCCATATAAAATCTTTCTAGAACCTTCTTTGTATATGTTTCTTGATATAAAAAGATCCCATCCTTTAGGTATTCAATCTGTAGTTCAAGACAGAATTTTGTTCTGTCTAAATCTTTCATCTCAAATTCTTTTAAACTATAAATTGCCTGTTGGAGCTCTTCAGGAGTTCCAATGATATTGATATCATCAACATATACTGCAATTATAGCAAATTCATTTCTAGATCTTTTCATGAAAATGCATGGGCATATAGGGTCATTTCTATACCCTTCTTTTCATCGGATATTCTTTGAAACAGTTATGCCACATGTGCCCTAATAGCTTTAGGCTAAGGGACTTATTTAACTTAATTGAGTATTGTTCTTAAGAACATGAATGTGATGTTTCTAACATCTCAATGCCTTCAGAGACTCGTACTTCTGGTACATTAAATCATTCGAGCACATATGTTTCTATCACCATTAATCCTTCAGGGACTTTCATATAAATGTCACTATTAAGTGAACCATACAAATAAGTAGTTACAACTTGTAACATCCATTAGGCGCAGATAAAGCCTTTCATTATCCACTTCTGGTGAATATGCTACATTAAAATGAATGCCAAGCCTTTATGTAAAACTTTGGACTACAAGGCTTGCAATGACATATAGTCAAGTATTCTATTGTTCGCTATGGATCAATAAAAATATTCAATCTTCAGGATTCATGCCATATATGGACTTATTTAATAATGTTCTCGAGAACTTAAATCAGATGATTTTAACATTTAGAATCCTTCAGGGATATATACTTCTAGCATTTTAAGTCCTTCAGGGATATGTGCTGCTGGCAGGTTAAGTCCTTCTGGAACAAGTGCTTCTGGCTTGTTAAGTCCTTCAGGAACATGTGCTTCTAGCACCTTCTTATTAATTTTAGCTCATGATCCTCATTATAATTCATTATACCATATGCTATATAACAAGCAAATATTTCGTCAACGTTGACATTATTTCGGTCCCATCGGATAATATTCATAATGTATTGAGATCTCATTACTTTCTCATTTTTCAGGTACCTAGGTCTCTTCTGGGATTACAACATTCTCTTCTGGAGATATCTCTACTGGAGATAATAACTCTTCAGGAGATGGCTCTTCTGGAGCGACAATAATTTCCTTAATTATCCTCAACTCGATCATCTATATTCTTAGCTCCTTTTTCCTTTTGAGGATTTCTCTTTTGAATCGATGGACCTACCACGCTTCAGGCGTGCTTTCAAAACATTTATAATAGGTTGTCCTCCAGGGACATCAATTCTGATAAGAGCATTAGCAGCTGGGGCATGTGACATTGTCACTTTCTTTAGGTCAGTAAATGCTTCTGGCATTCGATTAGCTAAATTCTACAAATGAATTATCTTTTGAACTTCCAGTTCACATTATTTCGTATGAGGATCAGAATGAGCCAATGATAATTCATTCCAACTAATCTCATTACCCAACTGTTTATTTTCTCCCCCTCATGATGGGAAAGCAATGTTAAATTATAATTGATTAATCATGTAGTATAAGTCTCCTAAATCCATCTGTTACTATTAGAAACATCGTTATGTTTCATTTAGAGACAAACAAGAAGAAGGAGGTCCTTACACAACATTTATCCATCTCCGTGCATTATAGTCGAATATTGCACATTTAAAACTTTTAAGATGGAATTAATCTGGCTACTGACCAAAAGCCAATTTTCTAGGGAGAATCTTGTTGGCTTATATAAATGCTGCAACAATCAAAATATACCAACATAGAAATCTTTGTTCTCATAAGTATTGAATACATGATTTATGGATCGTATAATCTGGAAATAGCGCGCTTAATTTATTCAAACATTACTGCAAACTTCAGGTTGCATTCTTACAAACTTCTGGTTGTAAACAAATAATCTCACATGTAACCATATGCATCTTTCAAATTTATATGGTTTACATGTCATTTCAATGGGCCCATATAATAATGTTTGATATATTTCCAGAGATCCATTACCAATCATGACCAATGAAGTTTTCATGTCAAATCTATTTGAGAACAAACAACACATAATACATCAACAATATGTTGGTTATTTATGAAGAATCTTCTGGTTCTTAAATGGATATTAATACATAATCTTATTTGCATTATATATATGACTCGGATGATCAAACAAGTCATGCCAACAACAAATTTATCCATATCAGAAAACTTTTAGTTTTCTGTAACATATATATCTACCAATAACAAACATATTCAGTAAACTTCTGGTTTACTGTAACAAATATCTTTACAAATAATAAACCTTTTAATTCACATCATAATCTGGCATTTATTTGGGAGATCTATTAGACATTGTGTGAGAAATATTACTTTTCAAAATTAGCTCACACTTGTATTGTATTATATAACTCACATTTGTTTTTCTAACAATCTCCCCCTCAAGTGTGAGTTCTATATTTCAAAAATTACTTTCAAATCCTTTAAACCTCAAAAGGAAAAATTATGTTGATTCTTCAGGAATATAATATCTTAGAATCACATATAAAATGTTCATGCCAACAGATATATGGTATGAGATCATAATAAATTTAAATAACAAGTAAAATATATTTTACCTGTTGGGCTTATTTATTGCTCCTGAGCCTTTGCTTCAAAATGAATATGATCTTATTCTCTGCAGCTTATTTCCTCTTGAATATTTCATTGATAATAAACTTTTAGTTTACATTGGCTATAGTAAGGGTAAAATAATAATTACTATAGCACTAATGGTAATTATCATGTAAATAGTAATTACTATACAAATGGTATAATAATAATTACTATTGTAATTTACTACATCAATAGTAATTACCATGTAAATAGTAGTTACCTTGTAATAATTACTATGTAAATAATAAAACATTGTGCAATCATGTAAATAGTATTTTACTATATAAATAGTATGTATTATGCAAATAGTAATTATAATAATTAAATAATATAAACATGTGGAATCCGCAGCCAAATTTTTCTCCTACTTTCACGTGAAAATTTTTGAAAAAAAATTTTGCTGGGGAAAATTACATAACTTCACCCCAGAATAAATAACATTTTTGTACCACGTAAAATTACAGAACAGTACCTTAAAATATTGAAACTCCAAATTTTGGCCCATTTCTAAAAATCACCGCCTCCTACTATAAAAATCGATTTAGAGGCTGATTTAAATATAAAGCTTCTGTTATGAGATAGTTTGTATCAATATTTGACCTTTAACAAAGATATCATGGCATACAAAACAAATGACATTGATCACCATAACAATAACATGATTTTGTAATCATATATATAATACCCATTGATGTCACTTTTGTGGTCCTTATAAATAATATTCTCCACTCCCGGTGGGAATTTGAACCTAACATGATAACAATGACTACTCCCAAAAATTAAAACCATATTTTCTGTACAAATCCATGGTCATAATTAAATCCTCATACATTCACTTCTGGGAATGAAGTCGGATTGGATTGGATAATATTCATGATTCTTGCAACTAAAACTCGTTGTTTCATTTGGCTACATAATATTAATAAAATTAATTCAAAATATTTCTGAAAAACCTCTTTTACAATTTTGCTACTTCAGGAGCAAATTGAATACATCAATTTATAATGAACTTTTAGAAGAACAACCATCTTCTGGTGGTTATACAATCCCTTTGATTTGTTCTAAAGAACAAGGGGGTCTATGAATACCCAAATATTAATTGAGGCATTAATACAAATATTGGTAACATATAAAATTTATGGATCCAACTACATTCAGGATCTACTCCAATTTATCTCATGGCTTCAGGCCAATTTATGCCTCCAAGTCAACATATACCTCAAGATTGACAATATGTATCATCATGGCTTTAGGCCAATTATGTGTCTTCTTTTGGCTTCTAGCCAACTTTATGTTCTCTTATGGCATCTAGGCAATTTATGCCTTCTCTTGACTTTCTGACCAACTATTGTCAAGAGAAAGACTAAGGTCAACCATATGTTACCGTATTATGGGTTTGGACAACCATATGTTACCGTATACGGTATACGGTGTTACTTTTCTTAACTTAAGGTACCAGGAACACATGGAAAGCCAATTACTACATAAATTATATTATCAATTTTCTACCATACCCATAAAAATCTTTCCTCCTGTGACCTCTTATTCAATATAATGGGTCCTATCATATAAACTAAAGTTGCTGAAAAAGTAAACATTCATCATGTACGCATGAGCTATTCATCATTCAATCATGCATATATTTTAAAGATGCCCAGTACATCGCATATTAATATAAATGGGACCTCTCACAAAAATACTAACAACCAATAATGAATAAAGTTCACCGATTAATTCTATCACATATCTTCATGTTCGGTGTATCACTATTAAACATTAATAAAGTAAAACTATTCTACAAAATTACAAAAGTTAATGGGAAATATCTAATAAATTAATATAAAATAAGAATCATCAAAAGAAAAGACAGGCGCTGCTATTGTGTTATTCTGCTATAGAACTCGGTATTAGTGCTATCAAAAGAAGAGTCATATGTAATAGCAATATCTATTATTTAGATATACCAAAATCATATTATATATTATTACACGATTCTGCCCATGTGAAGATCCACCAAATTTTCTACACAAATAATTAAGAATGGTCCCACAAATTATATTTATTTCAACCTCACCACCGACTACTGCGTTTTCTTCCTCTTCAATCATTCTATTATTTTATTTTAAATCATCAATCATTCATTTATTCACTTACCTGGTATCATTCGAAGCTTCATCGATGGAGGCTCTGCTTGGTCCTTCACCACCATCGTCGATTCATCCTTCTTTCTTACCAAAACTTTCCCATGATTTCTATTCTGAGAACGTCACACCGTAGCTAAGAAGCTAGCTGCCTACGAGAACAGGTAATACGGCGCCGTCAGCTTCACCACCGGCTCGTCCCTTGTTAACGGCCATTGAAGCTCACCACCGGCGATTTTTCATAGGAGGGAGACATGGGCCACCATGGCCGACTGAACGGTCAGCACTGACATGCTGGGAGAAGACGGACCTCCCTTCCGTTGCCGTTGGACGCAGAGACCTTTCCCCTGAAGGTATTGCGACAGATTTATGAAGCTGAAACACTACACAAACCCATCGTTGGAAGGAAGAAGGAAGTAGGCTCAGTTAGTTAGAGGCTCGTGCTGATAACGTATTGTAAAACTGAAGAAAAACAATAGAAAAGTAGAGAGAAGTCAGAGAAGAACTCTAGAGAGATGGAGGAATTCTCATTCCAGTGTGTATATTGAATGTTTACATAAGGCCTCTATTTATAAACCTTCAAGGGTTACTATGTAGTGGATAGAAACGTAAATGAACATCCATATAATAATATATTCATAATATATCCCTTTTTCTTACCTCACGCCATTTTTGTTAGCTCTCCTCTCTAACTACACGTCTCCACTCTTAGCCATTTTCTTCTCTGACTAAAGTTGTGGGGACCAGCTAAACTTGGGCTATTTATTGACCAAGATGCATTGTGGACCAAATAAAGAACACCGTTAATTTTTACCAAAAAAAAAAAAGAAAAAAGAACACCGTTAATATTTGAAGAATGAAGAAGCCCCATGGGCCAATACATCCGGCGCAAACAAATAAAAAAAGGCCGTAAGGATTCCGTGACGTGTGTGGTCGATCGGTATTTGCAATGCCAGTACATCAAAGGAGTGGACGGTGTTTTTTTTTTTTTGATACAAGAGAAGGCACAAGGCCAAAATAAATTACATAATTAAAATTAAAACATAGGGGAAATTAATCTCAAACACTCCTGATCTACCCAAGCCCTAAGAAACATGGGACAATCACCCCACACATAAGACTTTGATAATCCCAACTTAGCAAGAGCATCCGCGATCCTATTGCAATCCCGAGGAATGTGGCGAAGAGAGATTACCCACTCTCTATCAATTAAGTCCCTAATTTGATCAAATAGTAAGCTGCCAGAGTTGAAATTCCTATTTAACAACTGAGACACAAGGTCATTTACATCAGACTCCAAAACAAGCTTCCTAAATCCCATATCCCAAGCAAGTTGGAGACCCTCCAAAATGGCCCACTCTTCCGCACAACTAGTATTGCATATTCCAATGCTCTTTGTGAATCCGGCAATCCACTCCCCTTTACAACCACAAAGAACTCCCCCAACTCCTGCCAGAGACGTCCTAAGGCTCACTACTCCATCAACATTTAACTTAACCCAATCGACAGGAGGTCTTTCCCAAAGTAAGGTCCCATCAGCAGCAGCATTATCACTAGTATCATCCATATTCCAATCAGAGAGAATAGCAAACTTCCTCCATGAATGAAGTATGATTTCCGCTGGGCAGGAAGGTTGAGCAAAATTCGGATCAAATATAGACGAATTCCTCCACCTCCATAACCTCCAAATAGTGACCCCAAAAATGATATTCCAGCTAGACCCTACGCCTCTACCAAGTTTGCCTTTGAGGTTCATAGCTAACCAATCTCTAAGCCTAGCAGAGAAGAAGGAAGATACGTACCTAGGTGATAGTAAGGATAGCCACATCTGTTTAGCAAAGGGGCAATCCCGTAAAATATGCAGAGTATCTTCTACCCCACTTCTGCAGAGATGACATAAGGCCGATGTGTGGGACCAACCACTTCGCCACTCATTGGTTGGGAGTTTGTTTAAGGCAGTCATCCACATAAATACCTTAATTCTCTCCGCCCCTTTCTACTTCCAGATCGCCTTATGCAATTTAAAACTGAGATGTTGTGGGTTTGATTCAAGTAAAAAATAGGCACTTCGAATAGAAAAAGTACCATCACTAGAAGCTCCCCAAACCATAACATCATGCCCCACATCCACCCTCGGAGGAATTATAGCCATAAGTCTCTGGATTACCTCAGGAGCAACACACTCCGTAAGTCTTGAGAAGTCCCAAGAACCTCCTTGAACCCAGTCCGCCACACAAGAGTTCTCCTCTTCCATTGAGAGATGCCTCGTACAGAAGTCTTTAAGGCCCCGACCATCAATCAGGCAGTTATCATTGAAGAAGCTAACAGATTGTCCATTTCTGACATGCCATTTTGTGCCCAAATCTATAAGCTCGCGTTGATCAGAGATAAAACGCCATAGTCTTGAGTCCCCTGCTCGATACATCAGAATTGATAGCTCATCCCTCATCATATAACGTTTCTGGAGAACCTCAGCCCATAAACCATCATGCCCAACCACCAACTTCCAAGCCAATTTCGCCCCACACGCCCGGTTAAAAGAGGTAAGCCTTCGAAATCCCAACCCACCAAACTCTTTTGGCCTCGTAATGCTATCCCACCCGGCAGGATGGAATTTTTTTATGCGAATCATCATGCCCCCAGATAAAATTTCTCTGCAGACATTCCACCTCTAGGCAAACATTCCTCGAAATTCGAGCAACCTGCATTGGGTATAGGGGAATAGTACTCAGAACAGATTTAGCTAAAGTAATACGGCCCGCAGTAGACAAACAAGTAGCTTTCCATGCCGATAGCTTTGAATGGACCCTCTCGATAATATAATGAAAGGTCTCTTTCCTCTTCCTATTTCTAGTAAGAGGAAATCCGAGGTATTTCCCAATTTCACTAGAAACCTGCATTCCTGTTACTTCCTTGATTTTTGCTATGGTGACCACCGATACTCTAGGAGAAAAGTAGACTGAAGATTTCCCACGATTCACCTTTCCCCCTGATGCGTTGGAAAAGACCTCTAAACAATGCATCATACAATTAACTTGAGCCTCAGATGCCACACCAAACAATAGTAGGTCATCCGCAAACATCAAATGAGAGATCTTTGGCCCATCCTTAGAAGTGGAAATAGGATTCCACCTACCATCATCCACCACATCACAAATTACATGAGAGAGCTTATCCATACACAGAACAAACAAGAGAGGTGATATAGGATCACCTTGGTGGAGCCCTCTTTGAGGAAGGAAAAATTCAGTTTTGCTCCCATTCCATAGCACACTATAGGAAACCGAAGACACACAATCCATAATAAGATGGATAAAGCCCTCTTCCAACCCCACCTCAGTAAGGACTTGTTTCAAGAAATCCCAATGAATTCTATCGTAAGCCTTTTCGAGATCGATCTTCATAGCCATAAGCCCTCGCTTGCTTCTGTTAGTACTCATAATATGGAGTAGCTCCTGACCTATAACAATATTATCTTGTATGTGCCTACCTTTTATAAAGCTAGCTTGGAAAGGAGAAACCAGCTCATTCAAGACACCTTTAAGCCTCTGAGTTATTACTTTTGCAACACATTTATAATGAACCGAGCATAAAGAGATAGGTCTAAAATGTGTCACCAATTCATGATTATCCCTTTTAGGAATTAGAGAGATAAGGGTCCTGTTAGAGCTTATCAGAGAAGTCGAGCCTTGGAATACCTGCTTAACAAAGTCGTAAATGGATCGACCAACCGTGGTCCACTTGTGTTTAAAGAAAATAGGAGGAAACCCATCCACCCCATGTGCTTTGTAATTTCCCATTGAAAACGTTGCTCTTTTGATCTCTTCATCATCAGGAGTACCAAAAAGATTCCCCAAAGTGGTTTGGTCAAGAGTTGGGAACTTAGTTCTAGTAACCAGAGAGCAGGTGCTACAGTTATCATCCTGATAAAGAGCCCTAAAGAACCCAACCACCAGCTGCTTTAGGTCACCTTCATTATCAATCCAAATACCCTCCTCATTCTTAAGCGAGATGATTCTGTTACGGCGACCTCTCATTTTAGTAGCGGGTATTCCGGTCTCCTTTCGACACCCATTCAGAACGAGATTTTTGGAACCACTTGATTTCTTCCAATTCAAACAATCTCTCCAATTCATCCTGGAGCTCTAGTTCAAGATTACATAGGAACTCCAAATAAGGATAAGCCCTGGAGTTCTGGATACCCTCAAGGCGCCTCATAATTCAGTGAATCTTCCTTTCCACAAACCCAAATACCTCCCTGTTCCATACAACAATAGACTCCTGGAACTGAGATAGGGCAGAATCAATATCAACACCAGCAACCCAATTATTATCAACAAAGGCACTATATTGATCATGATCAAGGTAGTTAAAAACTCGTTTTATCACTACGATTTTACGTTTTTACGATTTTTTTTCATTGAAACGACTTTACTAATTTTCCAAACGCTTTTAAATTTTTACGATTTTTTTTACGATTTTACTACATTACGATTTTACGTTCTCCTCCCGTTTTCAGGTAAAATCTACGTTTTCACTACCTTGATCATGATTAATCCACATAGCCTCAAATCTAAAAAGTCTATCACCAACTGTATCACCATTTCCATTACCCAAACATAAACAAATAGGATTATGGTCAGAGTATTTAATACGAGGAGAAACCTGAAGAAACCCGTTTGAGAAGCTTGACAGGAAAGATGGATTGGCTAGAGCACGATCAAGGCGTTCAAACAAACGAGAGTAGCCAGCCGATCGGGGACCTCTCCAAGTGTACTTTGGGCCACAAAAACCCATATCTGAAAGCTGACATGATAACATCAGCTCCCCCTATGCGATCATTAGAAGAGAGACGGTGTTGGAGGGTCTGAAGTTGGGATTTGAGTTTTATGAAAAGAATCGTGGGCCTACCGCTTTAAATTTTGATCAAAAAATTTTCTCTTTTTCTCCTTTCCTCTTTCTTCTAACCAAACATAGCTTTTGAGGGGAGGGGATGAGGGGGGAATAGACCTTAAGGAAGTTATTGACCAAACTGTCATTAATGAGAAGAATATATATATATATATATATATATATATATATATATATATATATATATTTTGAAGTGTATTTTTGGAATATTTAAAATTTTCCATGAGTTATTTAGTAAAGATAAGAGAAAAAATTTCTCTTTTCTCCTTTACTCCTCTCAAACCAAATATAGTCTTAGAGTCTGATGCATATGATCTTGTTAATAGATTGGTTGATATTAAGTTCCTTTCTGTTAGCCTTTTAGTTGGACAGATTAAAGGGTTCATGGTTAGAGATTGGCTGATTTCTATTTGCCATATTCGGAGAGATTTTAACGGAGTTGTTGATAAGCTTGTAAAGTTGGGTTTGACCAAGTCTTGCCTTTTGTTTTTTTAGGGCTTGGGTGGATGAAAAATGTTTGGGATTGATTCCCTTGTGTAATTTCCTGTTGGTAAAAAAATAGTAACAAGTCAGTCGTCCTATAGTGCAAGATTTGCCTTCTTTTTTTTTTTTTTTTGGCCAATTACAAGATTTCTCAATCAGTTTTCTTTTTCTTTTCTTTTTTTTTAATATGGAAATTTTAGGAGAGGGATTAGGTTGGTTCATAGTCCAAAGGTCAGACGCTATGACTTTACTTCCCAATACATACAAATTTAAGAATATATATGCCTTCACCTCAGCCTGCTTTTCTATAAGTTTACATCGCCTAAAATGCTTTTTCTAATTATTTGACTAACTCTAGGATCGGTCCCTCCTTTTTTACAAGAGTATACCTCACTCCTTGGGTATTTGTCAACCAAAATCAACTTCATCGAAGTTCAAACGATCATCATCGATAATACGCTTCTTCTTTGACACTTGGTTACTCGAGGGACCACTACAATAATGAATTTAATTCTTTAGATTTATAATCTTTGAAAATACACAATTAAAAGTGCAGTGGAGAAATCAAACAATATCAGGGAGTTTGTACAAAATAAATAAATAAATAAGCCGGCCATAAATGAAATTCGTATTTTCGTGAAGAAGACAAATGCATAAAGGTATATGCAGAAGAGTAGGACTCCGAAGCGCATACATTTTCGGAGAGGTCAATTCGCATTTTGGTCTTCCATGAATACGAGCAGAATCAACATATTGAGGTCGCTGTTGGTGGAGGCGCCGTGGAATTCCTGCTCTTACCAATCCATGAGTTTTGTGTTTAGATTATGCCCCTGTTTGAACAAGAGGTTCAAGGCCAACGCAGCTTCTGATTCTAGTAATCCTCAAGCAGCCAACGATGTTGTCGACACGTTTGATCTCTTCTTCGACCTCCACTCTCTGCAGCTAGCCACCAACTTCTTCTCCGAGTTGAATCAATTAGGTCATGGAGGGTTTGGTCCTGTTTACAAGGTTTGTCTGTCTCCCTCATCCTTCCATGATTACTCTTTAAACAATCACTCTGGCAGTTCGTTGTTTGTTCTGAGGGTTTTTTTCTACCTCTAATTTCCTGTTCTAAGTGCCCATTTTAGATGCCGGGTTCTCTTCTCTGTGGCTTGGTTGTTGGTGGATTTGTTTCCTTGCCCTCAGGCAAAAATTTGGTTAACTTTTGCGTGATTTCTGCAGGGTTTGATGCCAAATGGTCAAGAAGTAGCTGTGAAGAAGCTGGCTGTGGAATCAAGACAAGGAAATAGAGAATTTACCAATGAGGTCAAACTACTTCTGAGAATTCAGCACAAGAACTTGGTTACATTATATGGGTGTTGTGCTGAAGGACCTGAAAAGATGCTTGTTTATGAATATCTTCCAAACAAGAGTCTTGATCACTTTCTCTTCGGTAAGGCAACACTTTCTACTGAGCACGCAAGAAGATATGCCCTCTTTCGTTTTTACTTCCGATCCTGGCTGTTTGTGTTGAGTATTGAGGCGTATATAAACTTTCAGATAAAAGAAAGTCACCATCTCTAGACTGGGCAACACGATTTAAAATAGTTACTGGTGTGGCAAGAGGACTTCTGTACCTGCATGAAGAGGCCCCGATAAGAATCATTCATAGAGACATCAAAGCCAGTAACGTTTTGCTGGACGAGAAGTTAAACGCAAAAATTTCTGACTTTGGCCTGGCAAGACTATTTCCTGCGGATGACACTCATATGCAGACATTTAAGATTTCTGGTACACAGTGAGTAACTTGTTCACTTCTCTTTGCTATTGTGATATTCATCCTATTCCTTACTAATTTTACGTTTTATAAATGTAGTGGTTATATGGCTCCTGAATATGCAATGCGTGGATATTTGTCTGTGAAGACAGATGTTTTCAGTTATGGAATATTGGTATTAGAAATTGTTAGTGGGAGGAAAAACCATGACCGGCTACTTGGAGAGGAGGCAGATCTGTTGAACCATGTAAGTTTGCTGGGACACTCAATATATAAATCCAATATGCACATGAATCGTGATTCTTGCTACGAATTATGATCAGATGCTGTGATACATACTTTCCATGTACATGCAAGGATAAATATGAAAGCGGCCCCGTGACATGATTCGTTTTTGGCATTCAAATTTATCTGTGAATGTTGGTGCCTGAGTTATTGAGTTAATCCTTTTAACAACACTCCTCCAGCAAGTGTTTCGCCCAGATCCTACGTTCATCTCTTTGACATGTTAAAAAAAATTCTTAAAATATTCTGCTTGCAAAAGTTAAAGATCCATGAGTTAGATATATGGACAGTGCCTAGTGCCCAAGATAGTGACTACATATGTGGTCAACAAACTATTGTTGCTGTTTAAGAAATAATGCCTATGAAATGGTCGTATGGCGTTCCTAATTCAAATCAAACATTTAACTCCCGATTGTCGAGTTAGCTTTTAATATGGCTTTATTGGCTTTTATATGCCAATACTTTGAAGTAAAACATTTGCTTTGGTCTTGTGCATGTGTAGGCATGGAAGCTATATCAGGCAGGGAAGATAATGGATTTGATTGACCCAAGCCTAGGCAAATACAATGGTGACGAGGCAGCAATGTGCATTCAACTGGGCTTGTTGTGCTGCCAAGCAAGCATATCAGATAGACCTGATATGAATGCCGTTCATCTGATGCTGTCGAGTGATTCCTTCACTTTGCCCAGACCTAGTAAACCTGGAATTCAAGGCCGTGTAGGGCGTTGGACTACGACCTCGTCCTCTGCTTTCACCCATACTAATGCTACTAGTGCAACCAAGGCTTCTGTGGGAAGTAGTATCATAGACGACTTTTCTAGAAATTCTATCTCCACTTCTTCCTTTGATGAAGGAAGGTGATCTCTATTCTTATTCTGTGAAGCCTGATCAATTTATTAATCGTTTTAAGTTGTGAGGGGATCAAAGACATTCTTGTAACATTACTTTTTGCATGGTAAATAAAATTATAGTGATTCACGTTATTTATCAAACTCTCTAGTTTAATCACTTAATCAACAAAAGTCGCTGTAATATCGTTGTACTCGAAAAAAAAAAAAAAAAAACCCCTTCCGCGAAGGTTTCCATACATAAAAAGCCAATCGATCAAAAATTTTCAAAAAGAAAAAAATTACCCTTTGCAAAAAAGAAGAATCCTACTTTCATTAAACCGACCGTACATAAATCTTCAACCAGCAGACAAAATTTTAAGTAGCATCCACCATAGGGAGTTCGTGAAAAGGTTTAAGCTGACAATGGAAACGACCTCAAGCTTCCGTAATAGGATACTCAAACACAACATCTTTGCCTGACAGCTTCCTGTATACTGCAGCAAAAGCATCCAGCTTGTACTCTGTGTTGTTTCGCTCCTTTGGGTCCAAGAAAACCTGCAGCATCCACATATAGACAGATACATAATTGATGAATGTAGGCCTTCACAAAACAAATATCAATTTAGCTAGCTATAGATAGTCTTAAAATATTTTTTCCTAAATTTACACTGAATATTCAGCACCCATGCTAATTATAGACATCAATATTTCTGTGAATACATATAAAGGCCAGCTGCACAATTGAGTTCTAAACCCTAAACCCTAAAAACAAGAAAGGTTTTTCAAATGTTCATAAGCAACAAAAGCTCACCTTCATAATTTTGGACCCATCAAGTCGATACCTGACACGCTTCCCAACAATCTCAGCAGGCAATACAACATCTTCCAGCATAGCTTCATGCACAGCAGTAAGCGTACGGCTTCGAGGACGCTGTACAGCAGATCCTTTCTTTGGTGGCTTGGATATCCTGCGGGTTGCAATCAAAATTACATCCTACAAAAGCATAATACTTATTCGGTGTTAGAAAAGAACAAGATATGTTGAGATTCATCAGGATAGAGAAACACTGCTGGTGATCATAATACATTGATAACAAATTACAAATTTACAGCCCATTATTGCAGTAACATGTGTTAACACGATTTCCTAACAGTAAAATCTGGAGCAGCACTAGATTCACATAAAATCATTCAGATAAAATGATTTCCCAAGAAAAAAAAGAACATCCGAATGACTATGTAAAAAAATGTCGTAGTTACCATATCAAGCTACCAATCAATGGACAAAGTAGTAATAATTTAATAATGGCTATGAAGATAAAGAGAATTCTCTTGTGTTCTATTTAGACGTGAACAAAAGTTAAGACTACGCTTACCTTTCCACTGAATTTCTTCTCAAGCTCTCTGACAAGCCTAACATGAATCTTTCGGAAAGCTTTCCTCAATCTGTAGGGAACGTGGATAACTACAGCCTTGCGGTTCCCAGAAACATCAACTTGGCTGCAGATTGGGAAAATGCCAGTTATAGAGTAGGCCAAAAAACTAATGCACCTTCACATACACAGGTATAATGATAAACATGCTCACACTGCTGAATTTATGTATAGATCTTTAAGATCACTTTTCAGCTCCTGGTTGGTATTTTCCAGATCAAAAAAGGCCTGCAATAAATGTGGCAAAAAAAAAAAAATCATATTTGGGCAACAAGCATACACAGAAGCAGAAATATATTACAATATTCAAAAGAAAACCTGTCCAACAGACTCTTCAAACTCAGTTGGTTCAGCATCATTATCTTTGTGGATTTTCTTCCTCGATGTGAACATCTTCCCAACTTTAGGAAAATAATGGAAGGAAAGAATATCAAATACAATACAATTAATGTATAGTAGATAACAGAAGCAAGCAATGTTTGTGATTAGTGAAAACATTTGGTGACATATCTGATAATCTAACAAGCGCGGCATATCCCATAACATGAATGCACAAATTAAAACAATACCGCACCTACTATGGTGAAATAGAATAAAAAGAAACAAATAAAGTCCATCACACTATGAATCCCGGGTTAAAACAGCTAATCTCCCGCCATATTGCAAACTCACTCCACAAGCTAAAGGGCTGTCCAGCATAAATAATTTCAATTCATTTGCAATATCTGTAATCTGTTCAGGAAATTATAGCCCCACTCACTCAACGAATACTGAAAGAACAGATCATCCAAGAATTAAGGAGACAGTCTAGTGATCCGAGGAAACAGAGTGAAAATGTTAAATAACATATTCACAATCTATAGCTCAGTTGAGATTACAGCTGAAGCCAACCAAACAGAAACACAATGATGTAGACTCATTACTCAGATTAGCAAGGACAGAATAATCGAACTTTCCAACAGAGCAATGAACATTACAGTTCACAATCCTCCAAGTCAAGCGGACCACAAGAACCCAGAAAATTTTGAAATGCCGTATGCCTTAATGTTTCCAGATACAAGCTCTTCCTCAGAACCTCACTGAATAAACATAAATCATCCACAAAACGAAAGGGTGAACCTCGAGTTGACGATTCAATAACAAATTGACAATTTTTTTTTTTTGTCGCAAAGATGGTATTCAATGCAGAAGGATCTTGTAACAAACTTTCGTAACCCCATATTGTTATTGATCAATCAATGCATGTCAACAAGCAGAAACATTGATAAGATTATTCACAATAGAGCTTATACAGGATAATCAGACAACATTGGTCGCTAAAAGAGGTTTTGTTATATATATTGCATATTGATTTCGCTTATTAATGCGCAGAACGCCCTCCCGGCGAAGTGGATTGATTGACAGACCTCAAGAAGACAGAAGCCCCAGGGAAATCCGCTGCCTTTGAGCCCCTAGTGTGTTCCTACCAGCGGAGCGAAAACCCTAAAATTTGAGATTTGACTGGGATTATAAAAATCAAATGAACGACCGAGATTTCTGTTAACGTGGACGGCGGAGATTCAACCCACGTAGGTTTTTCCAGCCAGAGCAGACGATGCCTTCAGAGGAAATGTTTAAGAGATAGGATACCGTTACTACAATTTTTTGTCACTACCAAAGTCACTACCACTTTTTCACCGTAAAAATATACCATCAAAATATTACAATCTCAAGTCGGTTTGCTTTCTATTATTAGTATTAGTTATTCACCACGCTTAATTAGAAATTCACAACTCAACCAGCGCCTTAGTAGCGCAGTGGCATGGGAGCTTAGCTCCCTTCCCTTATATCCAAGGTTCGAACCTTTCCCCCCTCCCGTACAATGTGTATCAAAAAAAGAAATTCACAATTCAATTCAATAAAAAATTACTAATTTGATGTTTTCAAATTTTGAAGTTATTTTTTAAAATTTTTTCATTTTAAATTCCAATAGATTAAATTAATAACGCAAGCCCTTCAAAAATAAATCATTGGAAAAAAAACATCTTTTAAAAATTAATTTCTGTTTTTCATAAATTAAAATTGGCCACATTATTTAAAAATCTAAACTTGAGATATGAAGGATTCCCGTGTCGAAGGGTTTTGGTCTAAATATGAGTAAAACATAATATATGCACTACATTTTTTATTAAGAGATAAGTGAGAAATGGTGCGGAGGATAAATTGGGAGACCAAGTCTTTTTTTTTTTTTTTGGTCAAAGGATACTTCTATTAATACTCTAAGAACATTACAAACAAAACAGAATACACAAAAATAAAAATAGAATACATCCAAGAAGGAAACACCATAAAAGAAGAACCAACAGTAACTGAAACACAAAGTCCATGTATTACAAACAACACAGAATACACACAAATAACAAACAAACTAAAAACAATCACCCCCTCAATGGGTGATTGGGAAGAGGAGCATCATGAGGAACAACATTCATCTTCTGGGAGTCCAAAGCTAGAAGTGACAATAAAGAAGGTGTTGGTTGGAAAACCCACCCAATTGGGCACACCCCTTTATAAGCATCTGCTGCAATCAAGTCAACGGCACAATTACCCCCTTAGGGTAAAAGACAAAGAGAACTCAACCTTTGTACCCAACAGACAAATAATATCGAAAATAATGCTCCTACTCCTCCAATCAATCATATCCGGAGCCTTAGCATCAACACATTCAAGAAGAGAGAGACAATCGGTTTCAAAAATAACATTATCATGACCGAGATCAACAGCAAGCATCAATGCCCTCTTAAGAGCTAAAGCTTCAATCATGAAAGCAGAGATGGATTTCACCTTATCCACAAAACCCTATTTGAAATCACCAAAATGATCCCTACAGATAACTCCAATAGCAGCGCCAGATTTATTGGCCGAAAAGGCCCCATCACAATTAAATTTGAGCTTGCCCGCCGATGGAGGGGACCAGACAACTAGATGAGTAGGAGTAACCCTTTGGACCTCCGGAATGCTGTGCTTTTCATCGCAATTCACTCAGAAGTCAAAATTGTTTTTCCTCGCACATTCAATGACATCAATAGAGTTAGGATCCTTATGATTAAAAACTAGATTATTCCTTTGTTTCCAAATAAACCATAAGATCCAACAAATTAAAGAGAGATTTTGCTTGCTTAAGAAAGACATACCTGAAAGCTGAATCCACCAAGCATTGAAATTCAAAATACTAGCAACATCAAGCTTTACACCAAGAGAACACCCAAACCAAACACACCTAGTCCAAGGGCAATGGAAAAACAAGTGCTCCACCGTCTCCATCGCATCAGAACAAACTGGGCAAAAGCTACTCTGTGATCTTTTTCTTCGATAAAGGGCCTCATTGGTAGCAACAGCATTATTTAAGATCCGCCAGATGAATTGCTGAACCCTAGGGATAACCTGAATCCTCCAAATTGACTTCCAACAAGATGAGGCAACCACTATGTTAGTTCTCAATATGTTTTGACGATGATTGAACAATTGTAAAGCCTTGAAAATCAAAAAGATTAGTTTTATGGTGCAAAAATCAGTTTTCCTTGCTGTCAGAGGAAAACTCGAGTTTTGGTGTTCAAAACTTGAGTTTTGATCTGTAGCAAAAACTGCATAAAAGTCATCACCGCCAGTTTTAGTGATCACCTCCAGTTTTGAACTTGTGAATAGTTTAAAACTCGAGTTTTGAGATCCAAAACTTGAGTTTTGGCTTGGCAAAGAGGTTTGCAAAACTTCCAAGTTTTTCACATCTCAAAACCTCCGGTTTTCATTCATCACTGCCAGTTTTGAACTTCTCTTATTTTGGAAGAAAATTCAAAACTCGAGTTTTGAAGAGACAGAGAGCAATTGATTTTTCTCCAGTTCATCACCGCCGGTTTTGAGACCATCACTGCTAGTTTTCAACTATACGAGTATTTTCCAAGTTTTCATGAAATATGAAAACTCGAGTTTTGGACCAAAACTCAAGTTTTGGTAAGGTAGAGAGCCTTCAATCTTTTCAAAGTTGAAAACCGCCAGTTATGAACCAACACCTCTAGTTTTCATGTTTTGAACTTAAATCATGTTTTCACATGAATAGTGCAAAACTCGAGTTTTGGGCAACCCGAGAGGATTAATTTCTCCAAACTCTGATAACTGCCAGTTTTGGTTTGAACACCACCGGTTATGAAGAATGAACAGTTCAAAACTCCAGTTTTGATCTTCAAAACTCGAGTTTTGGTGAAATATCAGAAAAACGCTGTTTCGTTTAAAAACTTGCCAAATCTGATTCATTCTTCCTTGTTTAAGATACCCATTAATCTTATATGTTATATGTATCATTTATCATTATAACCAAGTTGTTCTAACATGTTTATTTATAAGATTACAGATTTTTTTTAAGATTTGATTGAAATAAAGAGCCACTTTAGGAAACTTGCTGAAATCATGGAGAGACGTTATGCAGAATCATCTAGCCGTTATACAAGATCATTTGGCCGTTATACAACATCTCCAACAGACGAATTCCTTAAAAGAAAACAAGGATCAAGCAAATCTTCAGAATAACTTGCCAACGGCTATATTTCAGACAGGGAGTAATCTCAGAGGATTAATTCATGATATAACTCCAACAACAGCTATATTTTCGAAAAGGAAAAAGCCCCAACGGATCTATAACGTTCACAAGCTTCAAACCACTACAAATAGATGAAGATTTGAAGCTGGAAGGACACAGAACTGACATTCTACAATCCTACTCGAAAATATCAGAGAAAGAACTATTCTTTTACATTTGAATGATTTATTGGACTTCAGTGATCATCAATATTCACTCTTGGAAGAGAGTTTCTTTCTGTAATTCATTTTTCTGTAAGGATCTCAAAGTAGCGGGACTTTGAGATTGGGTTATTCGATTACAACTTGTAAGGGGGAGTGCGTTCAAGGTTGTGAAACATCCTTCGTTTGCAGAGTTTGTAATCGTCAAGAGAGTTAGTGAAAATCTCAGAGTGACTGGGGACTGGACGTAGGTCATTAGATTGGACCGAACCAGGATAATTTCTTTGTGTCCTGCTCTTTTTCCCTTCATACTCTTTTCAATTCTGTTTCATCAAGTTTTGACAAAAACAGAGTATACTCGAAAAGAATTTTTAAAATCCCCAATTCACCCCCCTCTTGGTGATTTAGCTGCACTTTCACACTATTGAGGACCCAGCCTTGTTGCCATCAGACAACATCTTCTTTTTACTATTCTGATACCCACCTTTCACAAAATATACACCATTCTTAGCACTAGTCCATACTAGCTTATCAGGCAAACCATTAAACAGGATGTCAATCTCATAGATAGCACTCTTGACTTCTGGTGATACATACTGGTTAATGAAGGTAAGATCCCACTTTCCATTGATAATAAGATCACAAACCCTGCCCTCAACTATGACAGGATTTAGATTACTGGGTTTCTTCGGAAAATCAACTTGTGGGACCCATATATCATCCCAAATGCTGATAGAAGCTCCATCTCCAATGTCCCAATGCAAATCTTGCTTGAGAAATTCTCTACCATCCAGTAAGCTAGACCAGCACCATGATGCTTTATGACCTATCTCCGCCTTCTTGATTGGGAAAGTACACACTCTTCAATACCCTAGCCCACAGATCATTGGGCCTCGTTAGCAATCTCCATGCAGTTTTAGCCAGGAGAGCGTCATTCATGACAGATAAATCTCGGAAGCCCATTCCACCAGTACTTTTGGCTGTAGTTAAAGACCCCCAGGCTTTCCAATGTGTAGTTCAACCAGAAACAGTACCGCTCCACCAAAAGTTAGCAATTAGACTACTAATCTCTTTGCAAGTCTTAACCGGGAACTTGAAAACATTCATAGGATAGATAGGGATAGCCTGGAGAACCGCTTTAATCATCACATCTCACCCAGCAAAGGAGAGGAGAGAATGACCCCATCCTTGAATTTTGTTAGCAATGCGTTCTCAAACATAAGCCAACGCCTGATGCTTTGTCTTTCCCCATATACTTGGAATACCAAGATATCTACCTGGGTCTTCTGTCACCAGAATACCCAATATTCTTCCGACCATATTTTTGACATTATCAAGGGTATGAGAAGAGAAAAGGATACTCGATTTATCAAAATTAATGACCTGACCAGAGGCCGTACAATACATCTTTAAGATATCATCCAGATGATTGCAGTTTCTTTGAGTTGCACTCATATACAGAAGGGCATCATCAGCAAAGTAACTATGAGTTAGTTCAGGACAACTGTGACTCAATTTCACACCCTTAATAAAATAATTCGCCTGGCTCCTTCTAATCATAATGGAGAGAACTTCAGCAATAATAATAAAAAGATATGGCGAGAGGGGATCCCCTTGACGAATACCCCTGCTTGGAGTAAAAGAACTCACTTTTTCACCTGATAAGCAAATAGTCAAACTAACAGAGCGAACACACTTCATCAGAAGAGACACCCACTCAACACAGAAGCCAAATCTTAACAAAACAAATTCCAGAAAATTCCACTCCACTCTATCATATGCTTTACTCATATCCATTTTAAGAGTGAATTCATACTTACCCCCAGTTTTCTTTCGACACAGATAATGATATGCCTCATTAGCAATAATAATATTATCATGGATGCACCTACCTGGAACAAAGGCACTCTGATTCTGTGAAATACAAGTATCAAGAAGGGGCCGCATCCTATTGGCCATAATTTTAGAAATGATCTTATAAGAGAAATTACACAAACCTATGGGGCGAAAATGGGAAACATGCTCAGGCTTTTGAAGTTTAGGAATAAGAGTAATGTTAGTTGAGTTTAAATCGTTAAGCTCTAAATGACCTGCAAAAAACTCTTTGACCAAACTACAAACAGACTCACCAATTTCAGACCATGAAGAATGATAAAATTTACCCAAAAAACCATCAGGTCCAGGTGCTTTCATGCTCCCAAGACTAAAAGCTGCCTCTTTAATCTCCATCGCAGAAATTGGTAACAAGAGACTGTGATTCATATCAGATGAGATAGTCAGCTCAATGAAACCCAAGACTGTATCCATAGGTCGAGCACCAGAAGTAGTAAACATCTCCTGGAAAAAGCTAGCAATATTATCCAAGATAGCCTCCTTCTCGTACAACCAAAGGCCCTCAGCATTCCTAATACATGCGATTCTGCTCTGGTGCCTCCTCTTGATAGTAGAGATGTGAAAGAATCGTGAGTTTCTATCCCCAGCGCCTAACCAATTAATCCGTGATCGTTGCCACCAGTATTGCTCTTCGCGCTCCAATAATAGATCCAGATCACCTCTTATCTTCTCAATTCCTCTAGAAATATCCGGAGTTCGAACTTCCTGGGATAACTCAGCCAAATGGGACTTTGACAGCTCAATAATTCTACCACTATTAGGGAACTCCTTCTTACTCCAAGCAATTAACCTTTGCTTACAGCTCTTCAGATTACTCAAAAAGATTTCAAGTACCGAGTGATCCAGATCATTACAGTTCTGCCAACACCCCTTGATTACCTCAAGGAAATTCCCATGAGATGCCCATGCAGATTCGAAACGGAAGGTCCGACTTCGAAGACGATGCTCATACTGACATTGTACAAACAATAGGTGATGATCAGATGATCTGGCCGAGTCAACATTAAAAACCTGGAGACACGGGAAAAGCTCTCTCAACTGCAAAGTACCCAATGCCCTGTCGATGCGCTCATGAATTGTATCCAGAAAATCACGATTATTGCACCAGGTAAAAATCGGTCCATTGTAACCCAAATCTTCGAGTTCACAGTCAGCCACAAAACACTTAAAATTAAGGATCTTTCTCCATGCTCTAGGCTGGCCACCACTCTTCTCCTGCTACGAAAGGATATCATTAAAATCCCCAATACACATAGTAAAATTTAGATATTTGGGATCAATTATACCACAAAACAGTTAAATTGATGGAATATTAAGTATGGAATTGAAGTTGGGTGATATAAATGAAGAAAAGCTACTTGTATTATTTGTGATAAAAAAAGTAACTAATAAGGTAAAAGGAAAGTTTTATTGCAAGGATATCAAAGACCAGCAATGTTATATAGTAGTGAACATTGAGCTTTAAAGAAGCAACATAAATATAAAGTGGGAATAGTTGAGATGAGAATAATGAGATGAATGTGTAGTCATATAGGAAAAAATAAAATCATAATGAATTATATACACGAATGAGTTGGAATGACATCTATCAAGGAGAAAATAGTAAAAAATCGTTTAAAGTGGTTTAAACACGTTCAAAGAATGTCAATATGTGCATCGGTGAGGAGGTCGATCAAGCATATAGAGTTCTCTAAAGAAGAAGTAGAGGAATACAGAAATGAACACTCAATGAAGTTATATAATGAGACGTATTAATTAATTATCTATCCAAAGAATGTGGTTGTACCATTCATGGAACCGATCCCACTTGGTGGAATAAGGCTAATTGTTGTTCTATTTAATACTAATGAAATAGTGTGGGCTTAAAAATTGATATTATATACAATTATACAAATAATATATATAGATAATCCTTCAAAATATTTTAATTGGGGGGGGGGGGAGGGGCGGTGTTTTGCCAACCAATCATCCTCATATCACCAAGTTAGACACTACCACACATGCATAATCCAAGGAGACCAACACTATTTATGATTTATATATCATAAAACATTACCTTTTTAGAATCGTGCAACCCAGAGAGGCCTACATCTAATTTTATGTAAGTTTATAATTGTAACTAAAATCTTACTTTCACCGGATGATTATAGTTCATCCATGATGATGTACATGGTAGGAGGCGGAGCAAACTCTATTTACCCAATTGCTTTCTGGGACTTGTGAATCACCAGCTAGGTATTCCACGTCCCCAACGGCTCCTGTAGCTTCCCACTTGAAAGTTTACAAAGTAGCCACTATATGCAAAGGTGCTCAAGTGGCTGTTACCAAAGCCATGAAAATGGCTCCCACTAGTATTGTATCCCAAAACCACATTAATTGCCGATTCTGAAGAATATTTATATGAACTATTGTTTTACTCTGAGTCTGAATTCTGCTCACTTTGATACCAACGGCTGAGAAAAGCTTCGTTCATGCAATTTGCCAGCCAAATCAATTGGCATTGGCGCTATTTCAATGGATGGATCCGGAGAATTGTTAGTAGGCAAGGGGAGTGATTGGTGTTGGAGTAACAGAGACAGATGGTTATAAAATAATAATTGTAGCAGCACTAGTAATAAAAGATATTCCTCTTAGAATAAGAAACCTCATTAGTCTTATATCTATTTCTTTCAGTTTAACTCACTCTATTGGAGATTATGACAACAAGAGAAGGCATGATCCCTTACTCAAGCAGCTTGCTTGCAAAAGTCAGAGCAAGAATTATGCTGAAACCACAGGATGAGAATTCTGATTGTGACATGAATTAATAGAGATAAGGATGGCAGAGTTAGATGATGAGGATATATGATATGTTTATTGTTATAGAATTGAGAAATAGAGATGGAAAAGAGACACAAGAAGTAGGATAGAAGAAGAAGAAGAGAGCTTCAACTACTCTCTCATGGTTTTGTATTGCAAACACTGATCTGGTTGTATAGAAATTGAGGAATGACTATTTATAACATTATAGCCTTCCTCAAGTCCTAACTAATGGCTAATAAAGGGTTAATGACTAATTACCTTACTAACAACCTAGTTTACGATTAGTTCCAAATACTGGATTATATGATTCTATATCAGTACCCCCTCCCAAAACATCCTTGCCCTTAAGGATGGTTGACAACAAACAACAAATCTGAAATCAACAAAATCATAGGCTGGAAACTTTAAAACTACTTCTGTTGGTTATTGAAGAAAACTGGTAGTGGAGTTGCTGTATCTGCACACCTTGCCTTTGTTTTTTTAGCCTTTCTTTTTCAGAAGACAAAGCCTTCCAAAAAGCATTACAATCAATTTCCCTTTGAACCATATTTGCAAAGAGTTCTTATAGGAATAATGAAACCCAAATGCCAAGTAATTGGGTCATTCTATTTGCGGCCACTCTGAGGTCCATTTAGCCATTATGTATTACAATTTGTAAAGCATTGCCACTACAGAATCCGGAGTGGTTGCACATTTGCCACCATTTTTTGTTAAAAAAAAACATAGGGATTTTTTTTTTTGAAGGTTTTGGAAGGTGGGACCCAACTGTAGGGTTGGAAGATGGATGATAGCTATCTTCCACCCATGACATCAACTTTACTAGCTGTTTTTTCTATGCAGAACTCCAAGCTATTATTCATTGGATATTTTGCTTAGCCAAGTAAATTATCCCTTCTATCAATCTAGACCCTACAAGCATCTTAATGAGGCATCCCTTAATCCATGTCAGATTCACATAGAGAGTAGGGAGTTGACAGCATAATAAGACTATAGTAATTAACCAATGGATCCATGGCAGTAACAACTGTGGGATCTTTTCTTGAAAGATTAAGCCCATAAATTCATGATCTTTTAAATAATTCTACCTCTTCAAGGAAATGCAAGTCACTTGTAACCCTTTATTTGCAGCGGGTTAAATAGTGTTGAAAACATCATAAGCTAGAAAAATATGACTCTACATGGCACTAGTTGGAACCCACTAACATGTGATGTCTTATTCACAGTCTTACACCTGGCCATAAGGTACAAAATAGCCCTAAAACTTTCAGTAGAGTTAGAGCATGAAGAACCATTCCGAGCAGAAGTGATTTTCACATCATTCCTAGACAATACAAGATTAGACTTGGAAGAAATTGAAAGAACACAACCCGGACTTGACAAAGGATCCTTGGGTTTGACCAAAAAACCACTTCTTTCCTTGATTAATTGGGATCCGCCTTCTACAATCACCAATTTTGCACTTATACATGTCTTTGGTACTTGATTTTCCGAATTAATGACATTTGTATCTGCTGTCGGATACTGTTCTTTGTCGCACTTGACTCATTCTGGGTAGACCCAAAGAGATTCAGACTCAATGTGCCTTGAAGGTTTGTGGGTTCGACCCGCTTCTGTTTATGCTCGTCGCACCTCACATACTTTTCTTGGGTCTTGTTCTTTTATGGACCAGCAAAAACTTCTTAGAATTTCTTGTGGAGGCTTTTGAGAACAACCACCATCTTCATCTTTCAAGAGTCTTCTTACATTCTCCAATAGCCACTGCAGATATAATTCTTCTGCTCTAGCGATAGAACGAGCCTCACGCATGGTTCTTGGTTGAAGAGTTCGACTGAGTCAAGGATTTCGTCTTTCAATCCACCCAAATATTTCACAATCAGGTTCTCTTCTGGCATCCGAAGCTAGAATCTTGTGACAGCATAATCAAAAAGTTCATTATACTCTTTCACACTGCCAGGCTTCCGAAACCACCGTTGATCACCATTATTGTTCTGGGTTGCCTGAACCAGCGCCTTTAATTCATCTCTCAAGCCCCACATAATATCTTGCAACTCATCCACCTTATTTAATTTTTCTTCAAGGACCAAGATCCTATCTTCCATGTTTCTCAACAATCTTGTTTGGGTTTGTACCATCCACCATGGCTTCAAGGGTAATAGAAAGAAACAGAACCAGAGAACAGAAAGGTACAAAACCATTAACGAAACAGAGAGATACAAAAAGAAAACAAAATCAACAACGAAAGAGGCAGCCAAGGAAGAACTACTATGATACCACCGATATGTTTATTGTTATAGAATTGAGAAATAAAGATAGAAGAGAGAAAGAAGAAGAAGAAGAGAGCTTCAACTACTCTCATGGTTTTGTATTGCAAACATTGATCTAGTTGTACAGAAATTGAAGGAACGACTATTTATAACACTATAGCCTCCCTTGAGTCTTAACTAATGGCTAGTAAAGGGTTAATGACTAATTACCCTACTAACTATCTAGTTTTCAAAATTAGATCCCTAAATCCAGGATGAAATGATTCCATATCAATATAATTGTACGGCACAGTTAGCTGAACACTGCAGAATGTTTTATAATTTTGTCAATCTATAGAGTGGAACTTGCTGGACTATTATGGTTCTGAACCGGTTTAGTTCTCGGCCCTGCAAAAGCCTGCTTAGTTTCATATATGAAGCAGTAGCTACGAGCTCAAAGTAAATCCTTTTGTCACTGATATGCCATAAACCTATCATAAGTTGTGAGATCCACAGGCTATAGCTAAAAGCAGCGCCATTTTTTTATGATTTATTTGAGAATGAGGGGAATAGGGCGGGAAAAAGACTAATCTCGAAGTTATTGCATGGAGGCTTATTATGAAAAAGATAACACATAAAAGGGACTCTGTGCGCCAGAACACAATTCTTTGCAGTTCAACGAATCGTAATTGAGATCTTGACATTTTTATCATGATTATGTCAAAAGTTGCTACATTTTTGTCATTTCTTCTTTTGGTGAGAAGCAGGAAGTATACGCACCATGATTTATTAATGAGATAAACTATTCAATCCTATGGACTCAACTACTTAGGGCTTGTTTGTTATGCTGAAGATTGAGGGAGGGGAGGGAAGATTCATCATCTTCCTTGCAAAAATCCGTTTGGCTGCTCCATCTTTCCGGAACCAATCTTCCGACGGCGCATTATCTTCCTTCATTCATAGGAAGATGGTTTCCATCCATTTTTGGATGGAAAGTGATCTTCCCTTGGGAAGATTCCCAAATAACCCTCATCTTCTTCTTCAATCTATCTGTAATCCTCGTCGCTGCCGTCGCCGTCGCCGCCACCGACGCTTCCTCCTTCTGCAAATCCCTCCGCCCCTTCTCCTTCTGCGTGTCACCATTGTGGGTCATCGTTGTGGGTTGCAAGGATGAAGAAGATCTGAAAATTTTGTGTGTGTGTTGTTTTCGGGTGTTGCAGGGATGAAGAAGATCTGAAATTTGTGTGTGTGTGTGTGTTATTCGGCTGTTGCAGGGATGAAGAGAAGAAGATCGAAAATTTTGTGTGTGTGGTGCGCTGCTGTCGGGAAGGGATGAAGCAGAGATCCGGAAAAAAAAAAAATTTGTTTTTAGGGTTGGGGATATTTTGGACATTTCAAAGCTTACATTTTAATTATAATTTCTTTAAAATTATCATCTTTCATCTTAATTTTCAATCTACCAAACAGAACACTCCTTTTAAATTATCTCCTAATCTTCCTTTCCATTCCTTTCCTTCCTCTAAATTCCTTTCCTTCCTTAAATCTTCTTCATAACAAACGGGGCCTTAGGCTACAGAGATCTCCAATCAATCAGCGCGCGTAATGCTTCCTATGTACATATATGATGGTACTGTTTGATGAAAGTTGAATAACAAAAAGAAACAGAAAATAGTCAAGTTCCAACTTGATACCAAGGGAGAAAAGTTTGCACCCGTCGTTTATGATATATCCTAAGTCAAGTTTTTTTTTTTTTTTTTTAATTAGAATATCCTAAGTCAAGTTCAAACTTCAAAGTATGTTCAATTTGGGCAAGGACTATACAGCTTGGTGAGGTGAGTCCTATTTTGAATGGCCACTAGTTTCTAAAAGAGGGTAATTGGAAGTAAATGAACTGCCTATATGCCACCCACGCAACTCATATCTCAGAAGTGCTTTTTTGAAGTTTGGTTCATTCATTTCTCAAGTATCAATCCAAATCATTAGCAAATAAGTTGCAAGTAATAATCAGAGAGCTTGGCCAAACAGTTATAATTGAAAGGTTCAACAGCAACCTCCTCTTAACATAACTTGATAGCCAAGTAATCCTGCTCCTTCTTGCTTTCTCTTTACATGCTCAATTATGAAACTAAGCTTTCAACAGCATTGCCACTTTATAAAAGGAGTGGACGAAGGGTGTAAGGTTCATCGTATCGAAACTAATAGACCACTTTGGACAAACTATATTCAAAATATTCAAGAAACTATCCCATAGTAATATGGTTGTGTAAGATAATACTGGGAAAAATTAGAGCTGGCCAGGGGAAGATACTTGTTATATGGGGGGCCACTAGAAATTATTCTCTGCATGCTTTTCTGTGGCATTGTCTACAATAATTTTGAAATAGTTGAAGAAACATGAAAATGAATATGCCTGCAATAATAGAGGGTATTTATAATATCTATAATGAAAACCACGTTCCATTGTATTTCTCACAAATTTCACACTAAAAAGAAGGGAAAAAAAAAAAGGAACCCACAAACAAAAGACACACAAAATTAAAGGGGAAGAGAAGAACAAGTAATATTCATGTTTTGCACCTAGACTGTGCTTTCCCATAACAAGTCTTTTTCCCCATTGAAAAGATACAATAAGAATTAGATAATGAATAACAAAGGAAAAGGAAGGGATCCCCTATTAAAAAGCTGTAAAAGCTCCAAAATGCAGGCAGTGCTTTTCTCCCAAAGCATGGGGCCCATATTGGTATTCTGTAAATTTCCCTATGCGTGGGACCAACCAAAGGAACATTGCTATTCAAGCTTGAGCTTCCTTATTTCCTGAATGTAGCTGCAATTCCTCAATATAAATAGCAGTCTCTCCCACAATATCCAGATACCAACAACCTCAGACCCTTAACACAGTTGTTTGGATTCACATGGCTGAGTTTACCACATATTTGCAAGCCTTAAGGTCACCTTTTCATTTCTTAGATATTGATTCAAGCATGGAACTGATGAACCAATTCACAGGGATGAGTCCACGTGTCTTGGACAACTCTAATCTTAATTTTCAGAGCTTCATGCCTTTGTCCTGTGACACCTCCTTAGGCTTCCCTGAGCCTCAATTTGAAGGAAAATTGGAGGAAAGTTTTCCTAGCCTTGTCCATCAGGTCAATCACAATGCTTTACCAGTTTCTTCGCCCAATTTTCCCGAGGAAAATGAAATCCATGAAAGTAAAAAGAGGAAGCCAACGAATGTGCCAGAGACCAGTTCTACTAATTCAACTTCTGCAGTTCTTGAGAGTGGAAGCAAAATGAAAAATGTAAGTTCTTATATTATTCTCTACAATCATATATTGACGATATGATATGTTTTCAATTGGTTTTTGAACTTGTATGTGTAACGGGGTTTCATTTTTTTCTCCCCCACGTTTTCAGTGTTCCAGAAGAAGTAAGAGAGTAAAAAGCAGTGAAACAAATGTGGACAATTCAAAAGAAGTGGTTCATGTCAGAGCCAAAAGAGGTCAAGCTACTGATAGTCACAGTTTAGCAGAAAGGGTATAATTCTTAAAACCCCATTTTTCAGATCAACAAGAACTTCCAATAAATTTAACCTTTTTTTAATCATTAGATATGGATGAACTCAACGAACTGAACCTTGTTTCATTTGCTTGGGTTCAGGTTAGAAGAGGGAAAATCAATGAGAAGTTAAGGTGCTTACAGAACATTGTCCCAGGATGCTGCAAGGTAAAATAAAATTTCGCTCACTTTGGGTAAAAATACTCATGACAGTTACACTTATTGGATCATTTTCATAAATGGACTTGCAGACTATGGGTATGTCAATAATGTTGGACGAGATCATAAACTATGTCCAATCCTTGCAGCGTCAAGTGGAGGTGAGTGATCAAAAGTTCAATAAAATTCATTAATTGATAACTCAAAAAAGAAATTGTAATGAGACATACATGTCCTTGTTTTCAATTTACATGTGGTTTTACTTGCAGTTCCTCTCCATGAAGCTTACTGCAGCAAGCAATTTCTATGACTTCAATTCAGAGACAGATGCTTTGCAAACATTGCAGGTGCCAGCTCTAAAAAAAATTGATCTAGAACAAATGTGCCTCATATTTTGAGCATAACAGGAAAAGAGAGCAGTTCACTCTTAATTTGTACTGTGCAATGTTTCTTCAACTTGTATATAATATATGCAAACAGTTGTGATGGGATAAGAGGTGGTAAATATAGAAAGGAGTTTGATATATAAATATTCGACCACTTTAGCAAACTTATTTATCGATTTTATTGGTGGCAGAGAGCAATGGCAGCTGAGGCAAAAGAGTTATCCAAACATGGGAGAGAAGACTGCGTAGGAGTTTCTTGTTTTCAACCAACCTGGCCCTTCTGACTTCAATTTTGGATTTTACTGCTCATGGGCCACACAATATATGAAAAACATGTAGTATCCATGTAAAGGATCGATATGTTTCCACTTCAAGATATAAGCTCAAGCGCTCATTCTTGTATAATCCTTTAAACATGTGAAGAAATTATTGCATGAAAGTTAATAAAAGCTTATAGCTCAGATGCTTTTCCTTTCCTTTTGACAGTGTGGTTGCAATTGCAGATCTTACCATATACGCATAACTTCAACTTTCCTCTCAGACAGTAAATGAAATGATTTAGATGAGTGTTATTCTATTACTACTACGGTATCAAAAAGTTATGGAAGTGTTTTTGACCAAAAACAAGGTTATAAATGTGATGATAAAGTGCCAATTTATTACTTCATCAAATATTGACTACAACATCTTGAAACTGTGAATTTACATTAGGTCCATTAGTTTAAAAGAATATGAGAGAAGATCTTTTTTATTTACATTGAATATTGATGGTTTTTGCTTGGTCCATGGTATATGCGAAGCTCAAGTTACAGAAATAACAAAGAATCGCAACAAAAGGGTAAAGAAGTTTGGGTTTGCAAAATGAAGTTTCAACTCAATTATCTGATATAAAAGCATCCTATATTTTTATTGGCTGGGATTGCTGGAAAGTGATAGATGAAAAGGCTTTCATAAAAATAAAAAATTATACTTATTTAGTTGTGTATGTTCCATCAAGTTAGACACATGGGGCCAGGCTAAAATGTTGGTATCATGGTTCATCGGGGAAGTCATGTCCTGTAGGACCCCAAGGACAGCAAAAATATTGCAATAAAAATAAACGGTTTGAACGGATATGACAGCAAATTTTGGTAATACGACAAACCTCAGGCCAAACCCAAATGAAGGAACAAGTTAGAAATGGAACCCATGTAAACAGAAGAATTCATAAAATCTGAAGGGCGTTGCCAATTCATGAAGTGAATGATTGAGGAGGAGAGAAAATGTTTATAAGATTGCAACATATCTGATGCCATTGTATAATCAAAGGGAGGAGCTAGGGGGTCAGATGCATTGTATGAAAGTAATGGAGAGAAGAGGACAGATTGAATGGGGCAGAGCATGTTGGAAAAATGACAATAGGCATTAATTAATTTCATCCCAAAGACTGTTTGACCCAAGGTCTTTAGTTGCATGCATGAATAGGGACTAGAAAGGTCCCAAATCATGTATTCTCAATGTGGATTCACAAAGTAGTACTAGATGGGGAGAGAGGAATTAATTAATTAAGTAATAAAAGATGGGCAAGTTCAAGGATGGGACAGGGAAGTGGGAGGTGTTAGTTTGGTGAGTCACCTGATGCCATTAAATAAAGAAAATAAGGAAAGCCACTAAAGATGAAAAGCCAAAATGGATGCAGAATCGTGAGTAAGTGAAAGTGGGTGTATTTGGGATTGTTTGGATAGAGGTGAAGAACAAAAGGAATGACTTTAAAGTAGAGGGAACAAACAGCATCACCCCATTTTTGTTGATATGTTGACAAAAGTGAGGGGGACATGTTGAGTGGGAAGGGGTCAAGTTGCTTGAATTTACTCTCAACACGCTCTCAGCCTCCTATCTCTACCTCAATTTCTACATCTCTCATCTTGTGCACTTCCACTTCCTCTATTTCAATTTCTATTTATTTCTTGATACACATTGGCTAAATCATACAAAACTTTCTGAAATTTAGGTGAATTTCAAATAATGCTGATATTTGAAAGTTTAAATTTAACTCCCTTGATATTTTATTTTTTAACTATTAACCTTTATATTGTTAAGTAATCGTTATCTTTTTAATGAAAATTGCCGTGTTAAATTATAAAGTAACATGTGGCATCCTATGTAAATCACTAACTTCATAAGATCTTCTGAACATTGAAAAGTTGCACCTTGACATTTCAAAATCTAAATTCAATTCCCTAAAAATCTTGATTCATAATATTAAACCGCAAGTTGTTACTTTTTATCATTTTAATAAATTTATTAATATTCTAACTATCATTTATTGATTTAAATACTGGTAGTTCTTTTGTAAGGAAAAACTAAAAAAATAATATTTAGAACATATAAAATTAAAAATGTCATTATTTGTAGAACATTTACTTATTTTCTCTAAACTATTTCGCCTAAATCATAAATTGATATCTAATTTAACGATATACAACATATGATATGATTAAATAACTTATTTAGTTTCCTTAATCTTAAAAAAAAAATCAATTATGTCTTATATTTAAGACTGCAAAAAGCACCAATACTCAATACTAGTATCATTTATATAAAATATAAAATTGATGGGGAATTGTGAAATTTATTAGACACATAGTATGAGTCATTTCCTATATTTCATGCAATGTATACAAAAAATATGTTTAACATCTGTAACATCAAAAAATATTAACTCAAATATTAACTTGAGTTATTGTAACACCCCCCCAAATTTCTAACAATTATAATCACTTAAAACTACGATAATTTTTAAGATTAATTATTGAAAGTCAAAATAAACTACTTTGGGAAGTGTTACCGCCGCAATTGTACTGGAACAAATGTAAGGCTACTTATTACATTAACATAAATCAGAACTTATACATATGTGTTTTATTCAAAACAAATAAAATAAAATAAACTAGCCAGAATGATGATCTTCCTCTCTTCTCACTGCTAGCCCCAACTCTTGGAACTTGTTTCATTGAAATTCTGCTCCCCCGAAGGATCATCACAGCCCATGAACACACACATCAGCAATTGCTGGTAATTATAATAAAACGCAATCTATATAGCTTAAATATATTAGTCAAATCAAATATACAATCACATGGCGATTGAATCAACTATTAATTCCAATAATCATCATGTATACATACACGTACATATATTCACACCGGATGAAATATTGTTCATTATCTTCATTAATTTCATATAGACCCGGGAAACCTTACCAGTCTATTTAGTGGGAAGAGAACCATGGTAAACCCGGAAAACCCTGCAAGTTTACCCTGTGACCCGGGAAACCCTGCCAGTCACAATCATCAATTGGCCATAAACATATCTTCCTAGTGTGCACACCTCTTCCCAAAGTTGCTACTAGTATCCCGGGATACCCTGCCAGACACCACTTTGGGAAGAACAGATACTACATTTTCACATCAGTGGCATAAAGCCCAAAAGTTGTGTTTATCACTTGGGAGGTGCCGTCCCAAGCTATCCTCCCACTATTAATTCATTACAATCACACACAATCAGGAAATTCAATCTTGTCATAATTATCAATTTCTTTATTGAATGTATCGGTTACTCAAGGGCATCATGACTTTCCAAATTATTCAAGAGTATAACAATTCAAATATTCGATACAATAACCAACACATATTATAACTCAAATACCTATCTGAGTAAAGTCTAATTATTTAAAATACACACATAATCAAATTCCCTATTTAAACTATAATTTAATTACTTACTACAGGTTCCTATAAGGTTGTCATGAGAAATTCCCATGATCATCATTTAAATCCCTGGCTATACTCATTATCCCTTTTTCTCATGGGTTCCTATGAGGTTGTCATGAAAAGTTCTCATGACCATCATTTAAATTCTTAATTTTTCATTATCCATTTTACTCATGGGTTTCTATAAGGTTGTCATAAGAAGCTCTCATGACCATCATTTAAATTCCTGGCTCTACACATTATCCATTTTACTCATGTGTTCCTATAAGGTTGCCATGAGAAGTTCTCATGACCATCATTTAAATCCTTAATTTTTCATTATCCATTTTACTCATGAGCTTCTATAAGGTTGTCATGAGAAGCTCTCATGACCATCATTTAAATCCTATGAACTTCTACTCATCATCCCTTTTTATATTAACCTAAGACTCATGAGGATTAGAATTACCTATCAAAGTTTTCATAAATCTAACCTAAGACTCATGAGGATTAGAATTACCTATCAAAGTTTTCATAAAACTACTCATGGGGATTAGAATTACCTGGTCTCTGTTTGCTAGCCTCCTAGAAAAATAAATTGATGAGAGTCCGGAAGGAGGGTTTGAGAAGAGAAGGCAGCGGAGAAGAAAACTATCGAGCGTTGCTAGGTTTAGATGGCTAAACCTAAGTTTATAATTAAAATTTAGGGTTTAGCTATGGGTTGGACTTTATTTTATTATTTCTAATTATAAAACAATACAATTAAATATCTAAATTTCTATTATTACTATAATTATTTCCAATTAATAAATTGTGAAATAATACACACATTATTAAATTCTAAATATTTATTTACTATCTTATTATTATTATTATTATTATTATTAAAAATCCGGGATATTACAGTTATATTTTTTTCTCTAGACAAATATATTTTCTATTAGAGATAATCCTATTCAAAATATTATTAAACATTAAATTTGTGAACCTCTATCCTAGTTTGTCAGTTGAATATTTCATTCTTCAGATTCCAGGCAAAAACAAATGGGGTCAGCTAAGCTTCCTCGTGCTTCAATAATTTTTTTTTTTTTTTTGGGGTAAATGCTTCAATAAAAATTATGATCTCCACTATGCTAATCCCTTAAGGTTAGTTGCTCTTTGGGCCCTTTAAATTCTACTGCAGCCCACTTTGTTTGGCTGTGTGGAACATGAAACCCAAGCTGTACCTGTCGCAACAGATTGCCCATATGCTAGGGATTTGTGGTTGGTTCTAATTAAACCAAGGTATGTCCACTCTTTCTTTTCTTTAGATCTGCGAGATTGGCTATGTTTTAACTTAAATTCTCAAGTTAGCTATAGGTGGGAGGGGTTCTGGAGCCTCTTTTTTGGCGTGGATTTGGGTCAGCCGGTTAGTGATCAAATTTTGATGTGGGAAAAGCCTCCCTTCAATTGGGTAAAATTGAATGGAGATGGGGCTTATGTCATTCAGTTGGCTAAGGCTAGATGTGGTGGTGTGATGAGGAACCATTTGGGCCTATGGATTGCGGGATTTACTAAGCGAATTGGTGTTTGACAATCTCATATCGATGAAAAATGGGGCGTGGTTGAAGGACTTCAGGTAGCTTGGGATTTGGGATATAAGAAAGTCATCTTAAAATCTGATGTGGATAATGTTATTAATCTAATTCTGGATTCTAATTGTAATTCTTGTAGTAACCTTGTGTTGGAAGCTAGAAAGTTGTTGGCTTTAAACTAGTAAGTTGATTTGAGAGTCATAGATTGTAATAGGGTAGCAGATGGCCTAGCTAAAATGGGCATATCTTTTTCTGCTATCTTAGATGAGTGTCCTACCGATTTGAGAAGATGGGTGGATCAAGAGTGCTTAGGATTTAATTCCCCTTTCGTGTAATTTTCCTTTTATGTAATGTAGGCTTTTAGCCATCCTAAAAAAAAAAAAAATAGAGCTACCTATCAATAACAAAAAAAAAAAAAATCTTGCTAGACTATAGTTTCAAAAAGACGAGAGTTCGATTCCTTTTGCTGTTGTGAAGGCTCCTTCGGTAGAAAATCATATAAGTACTCAAAGAACCCTGGGACCGTGCCCTGACCTTGGTGGGGGACCGGTACAACGGTACTGAACTCACCTAAACTTTTTTTGTAGCAAAAAAATAAAAATAAAAAATCCTGCTCACACACGTTACTGGTCTTAAATTTAATAGAAAATCACACTAAAGCCACTTTAAAGAAAACGATATCTGAAAATCCAACAATTTATCATTGATTTTTTCTAAATTTAATTGTTTAGCACGATAGCCACTGATTTTTCTCCCCATGATTTTTTTAAGGGGTTAAGGAGCATTTTTACCAATCAACTATAGGGTCAGGAGCGCTCAACACAATAAACTCTTCAATGGACCAAAAATACAAATTAACTCTTGAAAGCATTAAATAGGCACAAAACCTAAACGTCTGACTTAACGTCCGTTTCTTTCCCTCTTCCTTCTTCACTGGACCATCCATCGTTTCTTTCTCTTCTTCTTCTTCAAGTCGCCGATTGTCCCAAAGCCACAAGGCCACTAGTCTCAAGCATTCACCACTCACTTCCCAACCTCAACCTCTGCTTCCTCAGTCACCACCCTCGGCCTTCACTTCCACTTTTGGGCGTCTTCTCAACTCTCTCAAGCATTCTGGATATTTTGCAATTTCGAGCGGATATTCACAGGCTGTTGTATGCAAAGAGTCGACTAAGACACATTTTTAACGACTAGTAAAAAAAGCAAGCAATCAACATATAAAACCAGAAGCAATCAACAAATTTTGGATTCATTGTAGCTAAAAAGCAAGCAATCAATCCAAAATTTGGAGATATAATCATGAGCACAGAATTATAAGACCAGCCAAAAAAAATGAAAATCCATATCCACGAAGGAGAGAAGGATCAGAGGTAAAGGAACCAAAAGCAGAAGAAGCAAAGGAAGCCGATGAGAATGAGTCGAATCGAGGAGCAAGGAACCTGCTACCGCCGGGACGACCACCACCAGGCCTCAAGCTTATCACCGTCTGATCACCTTGCTACATAACTCTGGAGATTTGCGAGATCTGAGATTTGCGAGTCTGGTATCACCGATTTGCAAGATCTGAGATCCACCACCGTCGACGCCTTCGCCTTCAACGACTTCGGGTCTAGTATCACCGATTTGCGAGATCTAAGATCCACCACCGTCGACGCCTTCGCCTTCAACGACTCCGGGTCTGGTATCACCAATTTGCAAGATCTCAGGTTCTAGCTCGCTGGCGACGAGAATGGAGGATAGATCCAAATCTGATGGCGGTGTGTGGTGCCAGCGACGGAGGAAGAAGCTCCGATTGGTGGTCTTGAAGCTCTCATTTCTGGTCTTCTCCGATCGCTGGGTCATTCTCTGCGTTTTGTGGAGAGTTCAATAAGCATTTGAGAAAAGGAAAAAAAAAGAAGGCAGTAACGGACGTTAGTTTACAATTAACGGTTTTGTGCAAATTTATTGTTTTCAAAAGTTGGTCCTTTGTATGGAACGCCTTAGCCACCTTATTAAAGCTGAATGTCAGGCCCAACGATGGAAACCATTTACCTTTAAAAGGGGAAGCCCTCATATCTCTCATCTGTTCTTTGCGGATGATCTCATCCTGTTCACAGAAGCTTCAACTCGTCAAATGATGGAAGTTCGTAGAGTTATGCAGATCTTCTGTGAAGTCTCCGGCCACCGAATTAATTTGGAAAAATCCAGAATGTTTTGCTCTAATAACGTCAACTTTAACAGAGCTCTAGAGTTAAGCACTTTGCTTGGGATTGGAATTACTCCTGACCTGGGGAAATATTTAGGGGTGCCGATTATTCATAAGAGACTAACAAAGCATACTTATCACCCCATCGTCCAAAAAGCTCGGAAAAGGCTGTCCATGTGGAAGAGTAAATTCTTGACTATGGCTGGACGTTCTGTTCTTATAAAATCTGTGTTATCCTCTTTACCCAGCTATTATATGCAGTCAACACTTCTCCCCATCTGTACTATAAATGAAATTGATAAGATCTCTAGGACTTTCCTTTGGTCTCAGGATGAGGATGTAAGGAAGATGCACCTTGTTGCTTGGAATAAAATTACGCAAGCAAAGAGGGAAGGGGGCCTCGGATTCAAAAATCTTCGACTACAGAATAAAGCTTTCATTATGAAACTTTGTTGGAGCTTCCTGACCAGAAGGCAAGCTTTATGGGTGCAATGCATGTGGTCTAAGTACAATTGCGGAGACTCCACTGTGCCTAAGGTCTCAAGAAAACGAAGCTCATCCTCTGCTTGGAAAGCGATTGTCGACGTCTGGGAAAAATTTCTTAGTGCGGTTGGGAAAAAAATCAATGACGGGGTCGGAACAAAATTCTGGACCGACCTTTGGCTTCCATTTGACCGTCCTCTTGTTACATTTGTTACTAATCTCTCATTGATCAATCATGATGACACTGTGCGGGACCATATCCAGATGGATGGAAATTGGGACATTAATAAGTGGCAGGGGATTCTTCCTCACGACATTATTGCTAGTATCTTGAGAGTGCGCCCACCTTCTGGTAGGTCCTCGGACTGTTTCACTTGGAGAAATGCGAAGGATGGCTGCTTCTCGGTCAAATCCGCTTACCGTTATATTTCCGCTCAAACAGAAGTCAGTACCAGCAGCTTTTGGTCCCAAATGTGGAAATGGCAGGTCCCTGAAAAAATCAAATACTTCATGTGGCAGGTTGGTCACGAGAGGCTTGTCACCAATTCTCTCAGAGCCAAATGTGGTCTTGCAAATGATGGACTTTGTCCGTTCCATTGCAGTTGTGAGGAGAACGTGCTCCACATTCTTAGGGACTGTGAGAGAGCAAGGAATTTTTGGAAGGAAATTTTAAAACCTAATTACTTCTCTCAGTTTTTTGCAGGCAACTTGCAGGTTTGGCTAGATTGGAATACTAAACACAACCCTGGAAAAGGAAGGTTTCAGAGTTCCTCATGGACACGAGTCTTCAGCTTGGGATGTTGGATCCTCTGGACGTCCAGATGTACCTTCTTATTCCAGAGAGAAAACAAAGATACCAGGGAGTTACTCCATTTATGTCATTATCTTCTTATGGAAAGTAGTATCAATCATAATTTATCTCACCAAATCTTTCATGTTGACAGGTACGAGGAGGCATCTTGGACTCCCCCTCCTGCTGATGCAGTTCGAATTGATGTAGATGGATCGGTACGCCACCAATTTCAAGCAGCTTGTGGAGGAGTGATCAGAAACTCTAAAGGGAGCTGGCTGATGGGGTTTTGTAAATCCCTTGGTCTCCATAATGTTATTGAGGCAGAACTGTATGCCATTTTGCTTGGACTGAAGCTGGGTCATCAAATGGGATTCCGAAAAATCCTTCTCTACTCCGACTCCCTTGATGCTGTTAATATCCTCATGAGAGACTGCTGTCATGAGGATCACCCCCTGAGGAACATTATTAGGGAGACCAGAGACCTCCTCTTCCAGGACTGGGATGTAACACTCCACTACACCCCAAGGGACAACATCATCTGTGCTGACTATATGGCAAAGGAAGGTCATGATGTACCTGCTGATGCGGATGTCTTTTTAGTTCGGACTGTTCCGGCTAGATGCCAGCATATGGTCTTCAAGGACCAATTGGCTTGTCACCCTAAGCCCTCTCGTTTTTGATGTATTTTTGTGCTGGACTCCCGTAGTCTAGCATTTCTATCTCAAGCGTCAGCTTGCCTATATCTTTAAAAAAAAAAAAAAAAAGTTGGTTGGCATTTAAGGTCCAAAAAATAGTTTATTGTGTTGAGCACTCCTGACCCTATAGTTGATTGGTAAAAATGCTCCTTAACCCTTTCTTTAAGTGAGTTGAATTGGCAGGACATTTCTCACAACTTAAAGAATGTTTTAATATTTAAATACCTTTATTGTTGCATTTCAAACTCGTGTTGTCATCTATTATTCAATAATTAATTAATTAATTCCTCACTCCCCAACTACTACTTCATATTCTAAATCCATATTGAGACTAAGCCCCAAAGAATTAAAAAAGAAGAAGCGCGAATCATAAAGAAAAAAACTCCGAGCAACTCTTGTTCTTATCCCATTTTCCGAGATCATCACTCAAATACTGTAACATCGAGATGTCTCTATCTTTCAGGTACTCTTTTTTTTGGATTCGGGTACTCTTTTTTGCTTGTTCATTAGGTAAACCATAATTTTAAGGCGCCAAAAAAAAAAAAACACGCAATCCAAGTCAGAATCTTTAATCTTGCATGTCTCTTCTTTAGCATCGCCTCCCGTAGTCCCGTTGGCTTCCCTATAATAATTCATCAGTCATTGTGCTTCAATAAATGTCGCAACTATTCAATCAGGGTCGCTTCGCAAGTCTTATCGCCCGAGATCGATGGTCTGATTCATGAAAATTGCTTGAAGTCGGAGGTGTCATCCTGTTTGCTTAAAAGGTGAGAGATTCCTTTGCTTTGTGAGTCAGCATTTTGAGGCGGCTCACGTCGGTAGTGCTCAGTTTGGGCTTGGTGTGGTTTTGTTTTTTTATTCTTCTCCGTGCATTTGGAATTTCGATGAGTAATTGGTGGGTTTAGTCAGGTTGCTGCACTCTTTTGTTTCCTGTCTCGGTTTCGAAGGATCTTGATTATCTTGGCGTTTATCCCAAACATGCTTTGGTGGCCAATACTTAATGCATCGTCACTGCTTACCAAGTGGAATAGATCGTATCTGCTGAGCCCTATTTTGTGACTCCTGACCTGAAATGTTCCAGAGGTGGTAAGAATTGATGCAGTTTAGTTTGCTTCTTTATCTATTGACAATTTGTTCTTTGCTTCTCTGGAAGTCTGCGCTACCTCAATTATCATAAAGATGGATTTTGATGGGTAGTGGGTTGATTTTGAGGATTCGTCTTGATGCAACTTCTTGTTGGCAGGATTTATGTGTTAATGGATGCAAGAACTGCGACAGAAGTACCATAGTTGGTCATTTTTACAAGTTGACTAAATAGTGAGGAGAAAAGAGATGGCCGTTCAAGGCAAAACAAGAAACTTTCTTGAGGGCCTGGTAAGAGAAGGATCATTTAAATGGTTGCTTGGCAAGAAGACTTATTTTGATGAAGAATTCGAGGAGATAAGTGATTCACCCTCTGCTGGGAGGAATTGGATTATGGAGCTCTCTCCAGTTGCTAACATAGTTGTTCGTACATGCTCCAAGTAAGTGCACTTTTGCGCATCCTATCTTATTGATACCTATCAAGGGATTAGAAGGTTATTAGTGATTAGAACTATTTTTAGTAAATAATTTAATAATGATAGGGTAGTATAAATAGTAAATGTGATAGAGTATGTGGACAAATTTGAATGAAAAATACTTTGTGAGGAGATTTTCTGTCCTTCTTGTAGACATGAGTACGCTGGTCTATGTGAATGAATTTTCAGGGTTGTATAAACGTGCTTTCACTAAACTTCCCCTCATAACCATGGCTGTTGTAACACCAAATGCTAGAATTAAAGAAGACTTGGAAACAAGTTAAAGATGATACAGGAGGATTCAGAGAGGACTAAGCTATTAAGTGAAGCTTTGTTAAGAGTAATAACTTTTTGCGGATAAAAAAGAGTCATAATTTTTCAAAAAATTTTAGGAGTTCAAATATGAGCGATTAGGCAATCTATTATTCCTCATATTTGTTTCTTTAATTCAGTGGACAGTGATTATGATTGGAATTTTGACTGTAATTTAGAACAAATAATGCAGAACCCTTGGAATCCCTTTAAGTGATCTTCGAGAGGGCTTCAATCAAGAGGCTTCTGATTCTATAAAGCAACCATCACGATTTGCAAGAAACTTTTTGGAATATTGCTGTTTTAGGACACTTGCTTTGTCAACACAAGTGCCTGGTTACCTCTCTGATAGAATGTTCCGACGCTTGTCATATGACATGATGATAGCCTGGGAGACACCAGATGCTGGCAGCCAACCTTTACTTAATGTATGTTTTCCCCGAAGAACAAGTGTGGTTTTTCTTGAAGTATTGCAAATATTATCACAGTAAGCCAGAGAAGTTTTGAAACTGCATGTAGAATCTTGTCTTATATTATGCCTATATTCATGTGTGCAATATAAGAATTGTGGTGTCTGGTATGCCATCACCGGAATTTCTTAAACTTTCAGTGTTTCCTTCGTCAATGCTAATTATTGCTCTTGGTATCAATTGTTGGATGTTAATCATTATAGAAAATAATCTGTATATTCTCTGAACATGGTTTTTGGGTTAACCTACTCCATTTTAGCCTAGGGAGCACCATCATTTTTTGCTGCTTAATTTGTATTGGCTTCTTGTACTGTACACTAGTCTCTGTATCCCCACCTTGTTAAAAATATTTTGGCCAAAATTTGTTAGCTTCAAAACAAATTGAAAATAAGTTGAATTGTTTCTAGCCTACTTCAATTTGTTTCAAAACACCAAAAAACTCGCTGAAACCATTATAAATTGTAAACTTAATAAAACATGTGATTTTTTTAAAACAATCTTAGAATGCATTAAATTTAACAAAATGTAGTACAAGAAAAGCTCTAAACTAAGTCAAAAATTGAGTTTATGTGTTTTAAGGATATTTTTGTACTGTATGAATTTCCTAAATCATAGTATTTATTAAACTAGACGCATTTTCTCATGTATTACTCAAAGTTTTAGATGAGTTGCATTGTTTATGACTTATAATAGTGCGGCATACTATAAATTTTGTATTTGTAGATTGAATTTTGTTATTTTATTTTCTATGACTAGAAGTACTGGTATTCTAGTTTATATTAAAATTATCATATTTCTGTATCATAGTGTCCAAAATGTGATACTTCTCAACTTCTCATATATGAGCATCATAGGTTTAGGCCGTTTGTCAAATAAATACAATTTGTCTTAAAAATGTTCCTTCCTAATTTGTATAAACCATGAATGACATATGTTCTAGCTTTTTATGGGGTCTATTACATTTGGTCTTGTTAATAATGATGAGCCTCAAATTTTCTTGAAGTTGGACGAGGACATATCAGTTGGTTTAGAAGCTTTCTGTCGAATAGCTCCTGCAGTTCCAATCATTGCTAATGTCATCACAAGTGAAAATATTTTTGATGTGCTGAGTGCTTCTACTGGTGGACGCCTTAAGTTCTCCATCTATGACAAGTACTTAAGTGGTCTAGAAAGGTTTAGACTTGTGACCATTTCCTCATCTTACTTTGACTTTTGTGTTTCTTCTATGCAGTAACATTCTGCACATTTTTCACATCTTAGAGGATTCTTCTTTTTCTCTTTTTACTGTATGTTGGAATTCCTTTAATAAGGGTACTATCTTTACAGAGCGATAAGAAAAATGCGGAGCAATTCAGACTCATCTCTTCTCTCTGCCCTTCGATCATCTAGAGATGAGAGGATTCTGGAGGTGGATGGAACAGTCACCACTCAGCCAGTCCTTGAACATGTAGGATTATCTGCATGGCCTGGTGAGTTGCTTTGACAAACATTTTCTGATATCATATGTCCTATAAATATGCTCTCCTAGATTTTATTTGTGTAGATGAATTAGAAGCATGTATGCTATTCTCAAAGTTTTAGTGATTTCTGGTTTTCATGTGCATGCAGGTCGGCTAATACTGACAGACCATGCACTTTATTTTGAAGCACTTCTTGTTGTAAAATATGACAAACCAAAGAAATATGATTTAGCGGATGATCTGAAACAGGTCATCAAACCTGAGATGACTGGGCCACTGGGTACTCGAATTTATGACAAGGCAGTCTTCTATAACTCAGAGTCCTTGTAAGTAAAAATACAATTATTTGTGGAGCTAATGCGTCATATGTTATTGTTTTCTTTGAATCAGGATATTTGTGTTTTTACCTCTTTTTGTTGATTGTTGTGGCAATAACTTGCTATTACCTTACAAAAATGTCTCTCTTGTAGATCAGAACCAGTTGTTTTGGAATTTCCAGAGTTTAAAGGTCATGCTCGTCGTGATTATTGGCTAGCTATCATACAAGAGATGCTGTTTGTTCATAAATTTATAAACAAGTATAAAATCAAAGGAATTGCTCGCAATGAAATCCTTTTGAAGGCTGTTTTAGGAGTTTTGTGTTTACAAGCCATTCAAGATATTGGTTCTGCAATCCCTAAAGAGTTCAGGGCTCTTCTTATGTTTAATCTTTGTGATCAACTTCCAGGCGGAGACCTGATACTAGAATCCCTTGCAAATATGTCAAACTCAAGGAATTTAGATGGCACCGATGATTCTAAGGCTGGAAGTGGAATGAATTCCAGTTCAGCCTTAGATATGGTTCCTAAATTGGGATTTGTTTTCGGTACAAGTAAAAACACCTCTGATCAAAGCAGGCTTGTTGTGGGCAAGATGTGTGTTGGAGAAATGACTTCATTGGAAAGAGAAGTTAAGGAATCAAAAAACAACTACAAAAGAGTAGAATCTGCAAAGGCAACAGTTGATGGAGTTAAAGTTGATGGTATCGATACTAAGTTGGCTGTCTTGAGGGTATTATTTATCTTTCTCCTTATAAATAGGTGATTTATTTTCATAGGATATTTCTAGACAACTCTCTTTTGATAAAACTAGATTTTACTTTTGTGCAATCCACGGAACTAAAGATTAGGGCATGGTTCCCTGCAATGATCTTTTTTTGACCCCAGCTAATTATTATTATTCACTACTTGCAGGAGTTACTTTTTCCCATAAATGAACTTGGGAAGTTCCTTAAATCTTTAGCATATTGGGATGATCCGTGGAAGTCTCTAGGATTCTGTTTGGTCTTCATTTATATCATCTGCAGGTAAAACTTCTGAAGGGATTACTTTGCTGCCAACCTATTATCTTTCAAGATGTGGGAGAGTTTACATATATAGTGAGATTTGTAGATATATTGCTGAAATTGGAAAAATGATTTTGATAGAGTCCTAGATTAGTGTGAGATAATGGAAGCTGTGGAATGTTAGAACTTAGAGATTTTAGGAATTAATTGTTCTTTTTAGTAGTTGAGAAAACAAAATAGAAGTTAGTTGCTAGAATCATGTGTTGTTAGCTATTTGAATTTTAAATTAGAGTAAGCTATTTCTATAAATTGGCTTTTCGCATATTCAATAAAGTATGAAATATATATGGAAAATTATTAGAGAATTACTTTTTTGATTATGGGAGATTCTTCTTAGGCTGTAACAGTCTGATGAGTTACAAATTCTAGCTCATAAGATTTACTCTATTCTCTATCATATTATGATGTTAGATTCTGATTTTATAATTTGATAAAGATTTCTCCTTTTAATTTTTATCCTCTTATTCTTCTACCTTTCCTAAAATAAAAACGGTCTCTATCAGATTTCTAGGGGAGTATGCCTTTACTTTAGTCTACATGCCTAAATTAAAATATGTACAATCTGAGCTATGGGTGGTATTGTGATGGGAAAAGATTCTATAGAACTTAATAAGCATGGGGCTTCTGTGACTGTTTATCCGGAATGCAGCTAAAGGTATAAAGGTTTGGTAGTTGTTTAATTTTCGCTCATAATGAGGCATATTTTCAATCCAAATGATTAACATGAGAAAACTTTAACCTATTGTTGGTCAATTATAAATTATCTAATAATTGAATCTTGAATCTTATTGTGTTATCTCAGTACACAATTCCTTTATAAATCATCTCTACCTTGTCAATCTTTCTTTTGTCCTTTAAAGTGTCTTTTGCAATTGGAGTACAAGTCACGACTTGGACTTTTTTCCATTCATTAAGCAAGTGGGTGCGGGTTATAAGATGACTAGGTTCAAAGTTAGCTTGTTTTTTAGGATAGTGTTCTCTTTTGAGCAAAAAAAAAAAAGGATAGTGTTCTCTCAATCTATTTTGAAATCCTTTAATGTGATTATTATGATTGTACTGTATTATCAGCAGGCACTAATCTGTTTGAGACTTGAGTACCCATAAGACTGAATTCCTTCATATGCTAGAGTAATAAATATTAGATGGCCTGAATTGCAGGGGATGGTTTGGGTATGCAGTGGCACTGATGCTCCTGTTCCTTTCAGCTTTTATGATAATAACACGATATTTTAGCCAAGGCAGGCCTGTGGAAGCAGTTAAAGTGGTAGCTCCTCCAACAAAGAACACAATGGAACAGATTCTGGCTGTTCAGAATGCTGTCACTCATGTTGAACAGTTAATACAGGATGTTAACATCTTTTTGCTCAAGTTACGTGGCTTGTCTCTCTCCATTTTCCCTCAGGTTCCTCTCTCATACCCTCTTGTTGGCAAAATTACACTTCAGGGAGTTATAGTAAAATGTGAAAGGTAATTCATGCATGGTCTCTCTGATTTGATATTCAGGCCACGCAGAAGTTTGCCTTTGCTCTTATAGCAACAGCCTTGGTTTTGGCTCTGTCACCCGGTGAATATATAGTTCTAATGGTGTTTTTGGAGATATTCACAAGGTATTCACCGCCAAGAAAAACCACCACGGAGAGATGGTCCAGGAGACTCAGGGAATGGTGGTTCAGTATACCTGCCGCTCCTTTTGTGCTGCAAAGAGATAAAGACGACAAGAAGAGAAAGTAGTGTCCAAGAAAATTCAATTCTTTGTCAAAATTCTGTACATATGTTTGTATAGCGTTGCCTTGTGCTCCGATGGTGAAGCTAAAGCTATGAATCTTCTGTGGTATATAAACAAAAAAAAAAAATTTGTCTTTTGCTCAGAAAAAATGACAATAAATCTCAAAGGAGTAATAGAAGTGGTCAATTGTAAAAATGTCTTTAGCTAGTTTAAATATGATCACTGTTGAGTTCTCTTTTAAAATGTTTAACTTGAATACCGTAACTTACTATAGTTTATTTAAGGGTGAAGTACCAATTTTACCCTGAAAGTTTTTTTGGGAGCAATGTTGCCTCGGAAGTAAAAAAAGGTAGCAATGTTGCCCCTCCGTTTATGTTAACTGTTAATTTTGACTGACATTGCTTATTTGGCAGCCATGTGTACTCCCATTTTCCAAATCATCATGACACATCATCCTCCCCCTCTCTCTCCTCCGTGAGTCTCTCTCTCCATCCTAAATTGCAGATTTTCACAGCGCTAACAATTGGCATGCATAATCGATTCTAATAACTGGGCAGATCATCAAATATCAAAGAAAATAGGGTAGTTCAACCACAAAAAAAATCTCCCCATCATCATCATCAACGGCAACATCCATGAAAGATTCCAAAAATTTAGATCTAAAAAAACAAAAATCAATATGGGGGAAAAAAAAAGCATCCTCATCCCATTCATCATCATCAACAACAATCAATAGAAAAAACTTCAAAACCTTGGGAAAAAAAACTCCCCCCACCTCCTCATCGACATCCAAAGATTTTGACAAAAAAAAAAAAAAAAAGAAACTTCGGGAACCTCTAAGAAAAAGAAGAGGAAACAATGAGTAAAACAAACAAAGAAGATTAAGCAAAATGTTGAAGTGAATTGGTGGAAAATATAACCGTCGATAAGTGAAATTTATGGAAAGAATGAATTAGATCGAGATTGAATGTCAAAAGAGGGGCCACAAGTTACCAAATTCCATCGCATCCAAGTGCACAAAATCACTAGCACACCCCTGTTCTTCCACACAGGCTACCTCCAGTGCAAGGAGAGACAACCGCATTTGACGATCTCGACGTCGTGGGTACTCGAGAAGATAGTGTCGGATCTCCCTCAGAGCCACAGTTCCAGGCCTGAATCAGTTAGATTTCTTAACACCACCAGTGGTGGGAGTAGATTTCCGAGCATCTTTGGTGGGAGCTAGTTTAAGCCATGGTAGAAAAAGTAAGGATCGATTTAAAAACATGGATTGTGATGAAACAATCAATTTCAGCAAGAAATTTAAACTTCGCAGTGATTAATCAAGCCTATTTATGAAAGAAGAACAAGTTTGTGTACGTGACGGTCGAAGATCCGATGCCGAAAATTTCAGGGGTGGTGAAGCTGGACGTGTCGAGAGGGGAAGAGAGACGGGACTGTACGGTCGGTTGCAAAATTTTTGGGGAAGGACGCTACGGCGGAGATCCATTTTTTGTGGCGAGAGATACAGAGGATCTAGAAGCAAAGGAAGACGATGGATATGGTGACGTATGTGCACTCTGAGAATAAAGGAGAATCGAAGTTCTTGGTGATGGATGTGAAGTCGCTGGAGCTTGGACTGGCGGCGGTGGTGCGGCTGTCCAGGCGAGTTCACGAGCTCTTGTGTGGGAAAGAGATCTGAGGAAGTTTGGTGATGATGATAATAATGGACCATTTATGTCCATACGAAGGAGAGAGAGGGGGAGGATGATGTGTCGTGATGATTTGAAAAATGGGAGTACACATGGCTGCCAAGTAAGCAATGTCAGTCAACATTAACGGTCAACATAAACGGAGGGGCAACATTGCTACCTTTTTTTACTTCCGGGGCAACATTGCTTCCAAAAAAACTTCTGGGGCAAAATTGATCCTAGGCGTATACTTCCGGGGTAAAATTGGTACTTAACTCTTTATTTAGTGAGACCCAATCCATTTAACAAAGTATTGAATATAATTATAAAATAGTAATAATTATATCTGGTAATTTTATTTTATCTATTAATTATCATTAATTTACAGACGGAAAATTAATGCTGACATTGTTAACATTACTATGTCATGTCATCATGCCGGAAGTGATACCAAGTGGAGTATTATGAATTATGATTTTTATATAATATGCGTGTAGGTTGTAGGATAATAGTGAAATGAGTCTGAAAATTTTCAATTTATCAGGAGCCATTTAATTTTTTTCATAATCCAAACACCTATTATACCGATATAGAGTTTAATTTCACAATTTCAAATTTTAAGAAGAGTTAAAGAACTTTCTCTAATTGTTCAAAAAAAAAAAAAAAAGAACTTTCTCTAAATTTTTAAACCACTTGTCCCCTTTACATGGTTGGTCATTTGTTTCTAGCCTCCGTGAACCTCCTCGTCATGACATTCGTCAGGCAAAAGAAATTTCAACGGATTCCTCGTAATTGGTCTAGGTCGCACGAATGTGGGTCCCAAAAATGTTACGTTCCTTCCCATGAAAACAATCATTTCATAACCATCCAAATATGATGCTGCCATGTAATCGGTACCGTACGCGGTCGATGTGGGACCTGAAATCGAGTCGCAAAATAAAAGCCCAGCATGTTTTAAAATTCGGTTGCCTTCTCAATTATCCAATATCCAGTCATGAAGATTGTCCGTACAGTGTGAGGGGCGGATTTGTGTCGTGATGTGATCGTTAATGTAAATTTATGACGTCCTTTATTGCTGACATTTTTCCTATTCCCATCTCCATTCTTCTTCCTTCAACCCAGAATGCGCTGTTTCCCGTTTTCTCAGCTGCTTCTAACTCGCCCTCCCAAGATTCCTCGGCCGATAAATATCTATTCTTTTGATTATAATATCACTTTGCAGCCCCTTTTCCTGTAATTTTCACAAGGGTTTTTGTCTGCTTTGCTCCCGGCATCGTAGATGGCAAATGCTGGTAATGGGAACAACCCAGAGTAGTTTTCTGTCATGAGCAGAAGGAAAAGGCAGAGTAGAAGAAAAAGGCTCCTTCTCAGTCTTGAGAGGGCGGCTGAAGATTTCCTGAAACATGTCGTGGAGGAAAAGCCTCGGGTTCTATTGTTTATACCTCTGTTTTTAATTGCATGGGCCATTGAGAGATGGCTTTTCTCTTTAGCCAGTTGGATTCCTCTAGCTCTTGCTGTATGGGCGACTAGACAGGTGTTGTTTCTCTTATAAATATTTGTTTCACCATGTGAAAGGGATGGACCTTGGGCCTTGTTCTGTTTACCTTTTTTTTTTTTTTTTGTGTGATTTGTCCCTTATTTGTCATCAGGGGAAGTACTGATCTTTTTGTTTGCAGTATGGTATTTACCAAGGCAAACTACTTGCAGAGGAACTGAATAATAAATGGAAGCGAGTTGTGCTGAATAACTCGGTAATTTTTATTTTTCCCTTCTCTGTTCTTTATTTTGAATTGCCAAAGAGCACTGTGAAGATGAATTCAACTTCCTGTACGTATAGCCCATCACACCATTGGAGCCCTGTGAGTGGCTGAATAAGCTGTTGACTGAAATTTGGTTCAACTATTACAACCCAAAGCTTTCAAGAAGGTTATCAGCTTATTTTCGAGGTGATATTTCCCGGTTGTTTCTTTCTTATTTTAACACATATCATATTCTGTTTGCCCTCAAACTCCGAGGTTAGATTGCTTCTGCATATTTCTTAACTTGACTGGGCCTCGCATGAATAGCCTTCACTCCATTTATCTATTAAAGTTATACTTGCATGACGAGAATCACCTATCATGTTCCATGCAAGTGGATGATGGACTGACTAACCTTTTCTTTCTTTTGAGTCTAGAAACGCTTAAGGCTCCGAAAACCGGGACTTATAGTGAGTAAACTCATTATCTGGAACAATTCATCAAGTTGCTATCAAACTCCGTCGAAATTTTAATAAGTTGTAATGAACAGAAAGCACTATCTTATGGTGTAGGAAAGAGTTGAGCTGCAGGAGTTTTCGCTTGGAACATGCCCTCCTAGCTTGGGTCTTCAGGGGATCCGCTGGTCAACTTCTGGAGACCAGGTTCTCTTTTGTCTCGCATTCAGATTCACTTGAATATAATAACGTAATAATCAATTTTTTATATGCCATTTTAACACACACATCCATACGTTGTTCCCATATCGTCTTCTTCTTGTTTTTTTTGTGGTTCCTCTCACTGTTTATTTCAAAACATGGGAGTGGGAAACAGATTTCTGTCATGAAATTCACACTTTGAATTTCCTTCGACCACCTCCATCACACAATCAACTAGTATCTCTCTAAAGGTTTCGTGGGGCCTCTATGTTGCCGTCATCTCTCTAAAGGTTCCTGTGGTTTATGTTCATGTTCAGTTCCAACAAGGCTAAAGAGTATGGTGAGACTAAAATGAAGTGTTTGGGTTGACTTTTTTTTTTTTTTTATAGAGTTTTTAGGCCAAAAACTACTTTTAAGAAAATACCACTAAGAACTACTTTTCATAGTGCACATGGATTTCTATTACTCTTAATATAAACATAAATCACATTTACAATTTGACTTTTATCTTATTTTAAACTTTTAAAAGTCAAATTGAAAAAAAATCACTTCTGTCACTGCTCATCTAAAAGCCACCGCTAATTGAAAAAAAGGGTGATATTAATGGACTACTTACTCATGATTTTGTTTTTGGTCAAAAGTTTCGGATGAAATATATTAAGATATCATGATTTTAGGTATCTAAATCAATACCTAAAATCAAGACATCACGTTTAAACAAATTTGAACTGCCTTTTTGTCTCATTAGACTTTTCAAAATGACGACGCTACTGCTTATCAATGCATCCCTGATACAGCCGTTAGTGCCACTTAAATGGTTATATTTGGAATTCTTACGTCTATTACACTTTCTTTGCTAGTTTATTTGCCTTCCTCTTTCTATGGGATTTTGTATCCTTTCAAATATAAAATCTATTGATATATGACCAGATATATGATGTTTCATGTCAATAAGCGTTCTACTGGTATGTGGCAGCGAGTCCTGCAAATGGGTCTTGATTGGGACACAAATGAAATGAGTATTTTGATGCTGGTCAAGCTTGCAAAACCCTTAATAGGAACTGCCCGGATCGTGATTAACAGTCTTCATATTAAGGGTGATGTATGTTTATCGTTTTCATTCTCTCTTAAAATATTGTGCCTTACCGACATAAAACTAAAACAAATAAATGCTTGCAAAAAAACAGAACATGTGAGGTAAAGTAGGAGACTCAAAAAAGGAATATTTAATTTATACTAATTTTTGAATCAGATGAGAACAAGCCGCTTTGGCCTTTTTGTTGGTCTTAATCTGCTTTTTGTGTTGATTTTTCAGCTTCTTTATTCACCAATTCTAGATGGAAAAGCACTTTTGTACTCATTTGTGTCAACTCCTGAGGTGAGAATAGGAGTTGCCTTTGGAAGCGGTGGAAGCCAATCACTTCCTGCCACCGTGTTGCCTGGTGTTTCTTCTTGGCTGGTCTGCTTCTTTAGCACTTATTTTCACAAAATTGCATTTGTTTATCTTTAGTCCCTAGACCATCTTATGTTTCAAGCTAATATTATTACTGTTGTTTTAAAAACAGGTTAAACTTTTTACTGAAACCTTACTCAAAACAATGGTAGAACCTCGCCGCCAATGTCTCTATTTGCCTGTTGTAGATTTCAGGAGGAAGGCTGTTGGAGGCATTGTGTACGTTACAGTGATTTCGGCAAATAAACTTTCCAGGAGCTGCTTCAAGGGAAGGCAACAAGATGGTTCAAGCAATGGCCCTTTGGATGCCAACTTGGATGAGAAACACCTACAGACATTTGTGGAGGTAGAACTTGAGGAATTAACCAGGAGAACAGATGTGAGACAGGGTTCAACTCCTAGATGGGATGCATCATTTAATATGGTTTTACATGACAGTACAGGAACTCTCCGTTTTAATCTTTACGAGTGTCCTCCTAGCAGTGTGAAGTATGACTATTTGAGCACTTGTGAAATCAAGGTACTATCATACCAGCATTTTTTTTCCTCCTTGCCTTTTCTCTTGGCAGAAAGTACTTAGGCTAACTTGATGTTGGGATATGTGAGAAGATGAGGCATGTTGAAGACGATTCAACAGTAATTTGGGCAATAGGACCTAATTCTGGTATCATAGCAAAGCATGCAGAGTGTTCTGGAGAAGAAGTTGAAGTGGCCGTTCCATTGGAGGGGGTCAACTTCGGAGAGGTACGATATTTAAGATCCATGTAGCCATCAGAACCCCCAGCCCCACCAAGGAAAACAATATTTGCTTTATGGTTGAGAGATGATTATCTTCAATTATTGGCAACAGTTATTACTTGTTATAATATTTGCTTTCTTTCGCCCCTCATAACTTGATTAATAATTTGCCTAATACTCGTCGAGAATCATGGTACTATTCATTCATTTGATCTCTTCATTTCATTTTGTAGTTGAAGGTGAGGATTGTAGTAAAAGAGTGGCAATTCGCTGATGGTTCCCATAGCTTGAACAGCTTCCGTCTTACCTCTCAGCATTCACTTAATGGGTCATCACAACTTCTGTCAAGAACTGGAAGAAAACTTAACATAACTGTCGTAGAGGGAAAGAATCTTGCTGCAAAAGACAAATCTGGAAAGTTTGAACCCTACATTAAATTGCAGTATGGAAAGGTGGGTCACACTAGGTCTATTTGAGATTCTGACTGCATGGTGTCATTGATTTTTGAACTGAGGTCTCTGTTAGTACTAAATGTGTGTGCATAACTATGCTTTATCTGATTCTGCTGTAAAACAACTTTACAGGATGTCCAAAGAACGAGGACTTCTCATTCCTCAAATCCTGTCTGGAATCATAAATTTGAGTTTGATGAGATTGGTGGGGGCGAACACCTTAGATTAAAGTGCTTCAGTGATGAAATTTTTGGAGGTGAAAACGTTGGTAGTGCCATTGTAAGTTTGGAAGGATTAGTGGAAGGGAAGGTCAGGGATGTGTGGGTCCCTCTTGAAAGAGTGAGTTCTGGAGAAACAAGACTTCAAATAGCCGTTACTGTGGATGATAATAAAGGCACAAGGGTATGTGTTTCCAATAGGATTTTTTCTAATTCTTCATTCAATGATGAAAATGTACAAAGTTTAGTTTTTTACATAGCTGAGTTTTTACCTCTGCCATATTCATTCTGTCATGCTTAGCTGCTTTGAAATGGCTAGGGTTCAGATCTGGGCTCAGAGAAAGGTTGGATTCAACTTGACTTGGTGGAAGCAAGGGATCTAATTGGTTCTGATCTCAGAGGGACGAGTGACCCATATGTGAGGGTGAACTACGGACAGTTGAAGAAAAAAACCAAGGTTATAATACTACAAGTCTTGTTTCTAGATTTCGTATTTGTTTTCTGGTGGGGCTTGCATGTTGGAAGTTTAGTGGTATTTTAGTTTCATATAAACTGATTGTGTGGCAGGTTGTACACAAAACCCTCAATCCTCAATGGAACCAAACGTTAGAGTTCCCGGATGATGGGAGTCGCCTGGTACTGTACGTGAAAGACCATAATTCCCTGCTTCAGACACACAGTCTAGGAGAATGTGTGGTGGACTATCAGAGGTTGCCTCCAAACCAGATGGCCGACAAGTGGATCCCTCTGCAAGGGGTTAAAAGGGGCGAGATCCACATTCGAATCACCAGTCACGTTCCAGAATTGCTCAAGAGACCTTCTTTGGACTCCGCACCTTCCTTGAGTAAACTACACCAAATTCCTGCCCAGGTGAGATTGCCTTTTGTATGTCTGTCTCTTTGACACTACACAGTAGACACTTCTCTTTCTAAGACCATTGAATTTGGATTGTGTCAGATAAAAGAGATGATTATCAAGTTTCGAGGTTTGATAGAGGATGGGAATCTGGAAGAACTGTCAACAAGTTTGAGTGAGCTGGAGAGGTTGGAGGATATACAGAACGTGTATATAGTGCAGCTGGAAACAGAGCAAATGGTTCTTACGAGCAAAATAAAGCAGCTGGGCGTGGAGATCGGTAATAGTACTTGTTCCTCCAATCTCAACAGAAGATCCTCTACCTCTGGTTGGGTTAAATGACACAGATTTTGTACATGTTTCTTAGGCTAGCAAAGTCTTCTTATGCGTGCATCTCATTTCTCATACAACAATTAATTGTACATGGTTATTTCTATCAGTTTCTTAAGTCAGAACTCAGAACAACACACACACACACACACGCTTTTGTATTTCCTTTGAATTTCAAGAAACAAATGAAGGTGGATTGGTTTAGCATATCATTATCAATGGAATGAACTGCTCTCTCTCTCTCTCACAGCCTTTTTGAGATTCTATTTTGCTTGCCTAAGCTGTTTTTTATTTGTTAACCAAATCGTAAGTCATGGAGACGCCTATTCAGATTGAGCCACTAATCTTCATAATAAGAGACCAAGTTCTGCAATTGAGGTTAACTATAGCTTCAAAATTCAATCTGAATCAGTATGATTGTCTAACTAAATATTTCATAAACTATTTAACAAAGCTTAGAAAAATTGTTTTATAATTTTTTTATCAACGGTCATTTTTAATATTTTAAAAACTTCAAGAAATTTGCAACTTAGAAAAAATAAGGGTTGAGGTGTAGATTAACCGATCAACTGTTATGCCAGAAACACTCAACACAAAAAAATGTTTTAAGTGGATCATAACTACCAAAAAACAATTAAAAAATGAAAAATATCACAATGTCGTTAGATTTAAAGTAACGACCGTTACTTTCCCCCCACTATTTTTTTTTAAAAATGATTGTTACTTTAATTCTAATAGCATTATGATATTTTTCACTTTTTTATTGTTTTTTGGTAGGTAACTAGGTATGGTCCATTTAAAACATTTTTGTATTGGGTATTCTGACGTAACACTTGATTAGCCAATGTACCAAATAAATTTAGGATAAACCCACCTTTTGGTGCTTGTAGTTTGGGTCAATTTTGTCAAGGTCCCTGCAATTTGATTTTTAGGGAATAGGTCCTCAAGTTTTAGACAATTAAGCTATTGGTCCTTCTGTTTGTTAACAGTGCTGATATGCATTAATGGGGGCAACAATAATCACGTGGCAGGATTATGTGCCAAAAAATATTGACTTGGCAATTTTTTGGGCTAAATGACTTGTTAAGCTCATTATTATTAAACCTATTGATCAACATGTTAATCCTATTATGTTTTTTTTTTTTTGGTTAAATCTCATATTTACTATTCATCTTCTTCTTTCTCAGCCTCCTTCAAAAAACATCAATTTCAACCTTCCTCCATTGTCAACTCTCTTATTTGCCAATGACAACTACCACTCTACCATTAGCAAGTTGCGTTTTTTGTGTAAAAATAAAATTTAACTACATATTGAAATCAAAATTAAATTCAGCACCCTCAAGATTTAGATTCAGAACCAATATGAAAATCGACGGAACAAGAAAAAAGAACTGAAGCATATAACACAAAATGAAATAGGTCCTATGGTTCAATCAACAACACCTACCTCCCCTCCCCCCCCCCTCCCGGGAATCACGTTTTTTGTCCAAACTTGCGTTCTCTATTTTGAAAGAATTAATTAAATGACGCGCTTCTATACATGAATGCGAGCCAGGGGAATTGTAGGCAACTGGCCCATATTTTCCACCAGTATTGTGTTGCTTCGGGACAGGTTATCAACCTTGATAAATCTAGTATCTTCTTCTCCTCCAACACGCCTGACAATGTTATAACAGAAGTTGGGGATATTCTTGGGATTCCTGCTTCAATGGATCCTGGGAAGTACCTCGGTATTCCAAGCATCTGGGGGAAAACCAAACACCAAGCTTTGGCCTACATTAGGGAGAGAGTCACTAGTAAAATCCAAAGTTGGGGTCATTCTTTTCTATCTTTTGCAGGCCGTGAAGTTTTGATCAAAGCTGTCATACAGGCTATCCCACTTTATCCTATGAATTGTTTTAGATTCCCTCTCAAAACATGCAAAGAGATTCACAACCTCATTGCTAATTTTTGGTGGAATGGAAATGTGTCGGGTTCGCGTACTCATTGGAAGGCATGGGATTGTCTTACCAAAGCGAAGTCTCATGGGGGTATGGGTTTTCGGGATTTGAGTATTATGAATGAGGCTTTATTAGCTAAGACGGCCTGGAGACTTTTGTCGAGGCCTACTGACTTATGGGCCCAAGTTTTGAGGAGTGTGTATTTTCCTCAGGATGGATTTCTTGATATTAAGAAAGGCTATAAAGCCTCTTGGTGCTGGTCGAGCATTGTTGATGGCCTTGACCTTATTCGTTCTAACCTTCGTTGGGATGTGGGTTCTGGTCGAGCAATAAGGATTTGGGGCGATAGATGGGTTCCCGGTGTCACTTTTCCTGTGAAGCCTCAGAATTGTAACGACCCTTATGTAACACAGGGTATGGTGAGTGATCTCATTGTTGATGGCGCATGGAATCTAGCACCCATTTCCCAGTATCTTTCGGATGAGGTTAAATCTAGGGTTGATCATGGACCAGACCAGACCGGGTCTGGCCCCTACCCGAGGTCTGGTCTAGGTATTTCCTCGGGCTGGAAAAATCAGCCCGAGGTCCTGTCCAGTCCAGCACGAGCCCGAGCTTGGGCTGGATCAGATTGGACAAGGGGACTGCCTGGACCAGTCTAGACAGTCCAAGACCCCTTGTTCTTGTTTTTTTTTTTCAAAGTTCAATGCCTTATTGGGATATATATTTATATTTTTTGGGAGGCAATATTCCAAATTTCCAATTCAAACCTGATGGAAGTTGTAAAGAAATCCGCAGCAAAATAATACAAGAATTCCCGATGTAAGTATAACTGATATACACAATACAAGAATTTCTTGTGAGTGTTTAACAAAAGAATATTGATACAAAGAAGATTGATATATAGAAATCCCTCTTTTGCATACAAAGAACCCATCAACCAAACAAAGATTCTCGAAAGGTATGCTCAGACCAAGAAGACCTTGATTATCATACAAAATAAAGAAAGTTCTTAATCTTACAACATCCCCAACTCGGACAAATTCATAGGTTTTATACAGGTATTTCACAAACACCACCAAACTTTAGATTCATACAAAAACCCTTGATAAAACTTATAGATTCATTAATTAAACTTAACCAAATCATAGAAAAAACGAAATCATACTAAGCATGAACCTTAATTCACAACAGCCTTATGATTCTTCTCCTTTAGTCGTAGATCTGCCCAAGGGAGGCATTCTGGCAGGTAGAGAAGAAGGTGAAGAATAAGCAGAGCAAGCGCCTATGATCAAGCTTCCTCCATTCCACGACCTCCCTATTAGATTGGAAACATTACCACAGATTTGAACTTCAGCAGAAGGCACCAGTAAACACCATCAACGGCGGCCATATCCCCTCGTCGACAAAGAAGATGGAGGAGGCGCCTGGATCTGCACGAGCTGAAGAGGATGAGGAGACGCCTGAACTGACGAATGAAGACTTGCAGCAGAGTTTGAGAGCAAGAGAGGAATGAAGTAGGCGATGGAGTTGGAGAGCCAAGGAAAAATGAAGCAGAGCGACTCAGTAAAGAGTGAAGTCGAAGGGGAGTGGATCCCTAAGTGCTAACCTTGATTGGCGAAAAAAAAAAGAAAAGAAAAATAGTCGGGCTAGACTGGACCAGACCAAGTGGCCTGATCCCCTGGCCCGAGGTCCGGTCCAGCCCGAGCAAATCAGTCTGGTCTGGTCTGGTCTAGTTGGTCTCAGACTATTTTTTTTTTCAGCAGATCGGACCAGACCGGACTAGACCGGATCGGGTTACCCAAACCACTGGACAACTTGATCAGCCCTACTTAAATCGGCTATTTATGCAATGAGTATTCCTGGTAATAGCTTGGAGGACAAATTGGTTTGGACCTATGCAAAGAATGGTGAATATGTGGTTAAGATGGGTTATCAGAGTGAGAAGGATAGTCACTTGGTGGATGTCAATAAGGCGGGCTCTTCAATTGTGATGCCCCCCTCTTCTTGGAATGCGGTTTGGGATATTAAAACAATTCCAAGGGTGCAAGAATTTATTTGGCGTCTTCTCAATAAAGCCGTGGCTACTAATGCCGCCCTCTTTAGGCGGAAACATTCCCTCGTCGACCTTTGCCCGATTTGTGAGATGTCTGAGGAAACCATTGAGCATCTATTCTTTCAGTGCCCGTGGACCCGATGTGTATGGTTTGGTAGCAGTTTGGGAGCGCGTTTTGAGCTTGATCATGTTACTAATTTTAATGCTTGGTGGTTATGTATCTTAGGTATGGAATCCATTTCCTCACATGATGTTTCTTTAATATGCTAGCTATTATGGTTTATCTGGAAGCAGAGGGATGAGCTTGCATTTAATCATGTAGCCCCAAACCCCTTTATTGTCCTTGACCTTGCGCAAAGGAATAATGTTGAATATTGGGGCCATTTTGATGCAGCACGTCCTGGGTTGGATAGTTTGGCCAAACCCTCCTCATTGTATGCTCGTTGGTCGCCAGCTTGTCCTGAGTATTTCAAGATCAATGTGGATGGTGCTTTTTCAAATGGAGAGGTTTCGGCTGCCATAGGTGTGGTGTGTCGTGATAGTCTTTGTTTATTTAAATGGGGTTATGTGGATAAGGTAAAATCTATTTCTGCATTTATGACAGAGGCTTTGGCCCTTAAAAGGGCTTTACTGTTAGCCCTGGATATAGGCCTGGATAAAGTGATTTTTGAAACTGATTGTCTTTCTCTGCTTTCTTGTATTGATGCCAAATCCCCTGATTTATATGACTGGCAGTGTAGGAGCATTATTCATGATATTATTTGTCTCTCTTCTGACAAGGTTGGGTTTTCGTTTTCCTTTGTTCCTCGTCGGGGCAATAGAGTCGCTGATTTATTAGCGACAAATGCTTATAAGGAGGTGTGCCCGATCGGGTGGGTTATCCAACCAACACCTTCTTTGTCTTCTCTTCTAGTCTTGGATGCTCAGGAGGCTCATATTGTAATGGATCAAGCTGCTACCTCTCATTCTGTATTTGAGGGGGGTTAACTTTGTTTGTATCAGATTTTTTTTTTTTCAGTTGGGAGCTTTTGCCCTTCTGATATGTTTCCTGCTTTGTTGTTTTTTATTTCCTATGCTTTGTAATTCTTAAGGATGTTGTAGCTTTGTCTTTATGGTAATATATGTGTCTTTCCCGAGCCAAAAAAAAAAAAAAAGACCCCCCCAAAAAAAAATCGCATTTTTTTGTCCAAATTTGTGTCCTCTATTTTGAAAGAATTAATTAAATGACACACATATAGACCAACTCTTTCACATATATAAAGCTTAGAAGAGTGTCCTTTCCTTCTCCCAATATGATTCTAAATGGTGTCTTGTGTCTAGTCTCTTCCCCACGTGAAGATTGCTCCTGAAGAAGAAGAATGGAACCCATTCAATCAACAACAGCTACTCCCCATGTTTTTTGTCCAAACTTGCATCAATTATTCTAAAAGAATTAATGAAAATGACACACATAAACCAACTCTATCACCTGGGACGGAGCTTGGGATAGAATTTTGCAGGTGCGAAATATATACTCATTAACTAATTAAAACTCGAAGGAAAAAAGTTAGCTCAACACTCATTAGTTACAACATATACTTCTACTTCTCATCCTCAATCACACTACATCTATAGGATAACTACCAAGAACATGAAGAAAACTCGCAAATTCCTGAAATAAAAATTATAACCAATTTTGTTACAAATTAACTCAACACTCACATTTCAAGTCAGACAAGCTGAACATCCTAGATTTTAGAGACCTTAAACCTAATCCCTACAAAACAAAGAACCACTAGAAATGTGATTAACATGGCTGTCATGCTGATTGCTTATTCCTCAACAACAATTTACAGTATGTTTTTTTGGTTTTAGCATGAAGTAGGACTTTTAACCTATTAATTTTGATCCGTGATTGTAAATCTTTAATTCAAACCATAAACTTCATGTAATTGAACACCACAACATTGGAAGGTAAGACGTTGAGGTTTAGAATGAAAAATCAATTAACTCCATCCATAGGTGTAGTGTAGAATGGGTAAAAGCATAGTAAAAAATACACTATAAAAATAAATTTTATTAATAAGCTAAAAATTTCAAACAATTAGAATGGAATATAAAAAAAAAAAGACAAGATTAACATAAATCACACAAAACCCCACATGGAACAAAGATTGAATTATAAGCCCCCAAAAATTAGGGGGCCAAAATTAAATTTTACATTATATTATTTTTTTTTAAAAAAAAAATCCTAACCAATTTTTTTTTTTTTGGGCTTGTATCAATGAAGATCCGTCTATGTCTATCACATCTTTAAAGCTTAAAAGGATGTTCTTTCCTTCTCTCAATATGATTCTAAATGGCGTTTTGTGTCTAGTTTCTTCCCTACATGAAGTTTGTTCCTAAAGAAGAACAAAACCCGTTCACTACCACTAGTGAGTCTCCTAACGTTGCTATGGCAACAAAAAGAAGAAGGAGGAAGAGAGGGTATAATAATAAATTCATAAATATTTAAAAATTTTAATTTGATTTCTGTCACCTTTACATCCTGTATAAATATTAATAGAGTTTTGAAGCTTTTAGAATTTCATATAGGAGTAGTATTTATATGTCATTGCCCCTAAAATCTAAGCAAGCTAATCAGAGTAAATAAATTCATATTTTTTTTTTTAAAGCGCCAATTTGAAGGGATTAATATATATATGCGTATCTTATCGTCTTCATTCCCATGCTGTAGCTCAGTAGCTTGCTCAGCATCCAAATGATGGGAGAAGATATTCATGGAGCAAATCCTGCACAAGTTTAACTCTTTTCAATTAAAAATGGCTCTCGCTGGTACTAAATTCTCCGAATTTCCTCTCAAGACTTCACTCCCAATCACATATTGCTCCTCCGCTCACAGTTGCACTTCCTTCTGTCATTCCAAATTCTCACTTCGCATTCTCAGGCCTTCCTTCTCCCTCAGAACCTCAGAACACAGTGGCAGAAGCTATTCTTCCTCTAGGGACAACCGAGTCCGAGAACCCAAGCCCTCCCCAAAATCAAAGGCCCCCGCTGCCCCATGGATCACCAAATGGCCCTCTTCTAATCCTCCGACCGAAACACCGAACCGAAAACACAACAGAAAAGTTGCTGAACTTAATGCTGAGGAGCCGGTTGATCAAGTTGAGACCCGCTTTTTTGACAAGGATAAAGGGCAGAATGCAATTGAGAGAATCGTTCTTCGACTGCGGAATTTAGGACTAGGGTCAGACGATGAGGAAGAAGAGGAAATGGAAGCCGGAGGCAGGGATGAATTGCCACTTACCGGAGAGGAGAGACTGGGTGACTTGTTAAAGCGAGAGTGGGTTCGACCGGATGCTATATTGGCTGAGGATCAACATAATGAGATGGCCTTGCCATGGGAGAGAGGTGAGGAAATGGATTCAGCGGATGACGGAGAAAGGGGGCTGAAGAAAAGGAGGGTAAGGGCACCAACTTTGGCGGAGCTAACTCTTGAGGACGAGGAGCTGAGGCGACTGAGAAGAATCGGAGTGAACATTAAAGAGAGAATCAGCGTGCCAAAAGCTGGGATTACGCAGGCTGTGCTGGAGAAGATTCACGAGAAGTGGAGGAAGGAGGAGTTGGTGAGGCTCAAGTTTCATGAGGTACTTGCTCGGGATATGAAGACGGCTCATGAGATTGTTGAGGTTTGTTGGTTTACTTGAATTTCTTTCTTCAGTTGATATGAATTTGTTAATACTTCGCCTGCTTTACATTTTCATCGGTTTAGTTAGCTGCATTGTAAATTTTCGATCCTGTGACTTTGATTTGTTAAGTGAATTTCATGAGCCGAACCTGCTATCCATTCGGAAACCTATTGCTAGTGGTGCTGTTGTGGAAGATGTATTTTATTCCAAAATCTTGATGCTTCATAGAGCCTCCCATAGGTTGTAGAGTTAATTGATTTGGATAGACAGAGTACTTATTCTACATCGTCTTTGTTTCTATGTCATAGCCTTTTATTCACAAAAAAATGTTTTTTTTTACCTGACTTCTATAAGGGTATTTATAGCTGCGTGGCCAATTTGGATAACCTTCAGTGTGCAGATAAGTTCATGATGACTTGTATTAACTTGCTTAACTGTGACAAAGACTTAAAATATCTACTACCTTCTTCTTTGTAACAAATCTTATCTTTCTTATTTGGATGACATTTTCTGATAAACATGGATAAAGTATCAGCTCTTTATCTTTCAACTTATCTTCCTAATTTTCAAGTGTTATGATTCTAAAGTATTCTTAATGCTTTTGATGGTTTTTTTTTTTTTTTTTTTAAATTTTAAAAAGCCCACTTTGTTGCGCACATGGCTCTCGACTGGCCACAAAATGTATATAAGGTAATAGAGTGTAGTGTTAATAGTGCAGCGTGATTAATTTCTTCCCTGGGCTTTACATGTCTTGTCAGTATGCTACTGCCGCTAGATGAGACTGTTGTATGGAAGTCCACTTGTACAACAATTACCTCTAGTGTGTTGTAGAACATATGAACTAACTTTTACTAGTATTGAGCAGCGTCGAACGGGAGGATTAGTCATATGGAGGTCTGGAAGTGTAATGATGGTATATCGTGGTAGTCATTATGAAGGACCTACATCTAGGAGTCAACCTAATGGAAGAGAAGTTGAAGACCTTTTTGTGCCAAATATTTCCACAAGCAATCTGTCACCAACAAAGGATTGCAATGCAACATTGCCTGAGGAAAAGAGTGAGCCAGTATTGAGGAATCATAAACAAGCAGAAAACATGACAGAGGAGGAAGCAGAGTATAACAGCCTGCTTGACGGTTTAGGTCCTCGTTTTGCTGAATGGTGGGGCATAGGAATACTTCCTGTTGATGCTGATTTACTTCCTCCTAAAGTTCCTGCTTATAAAACACCCTTTAGGCTTCTTCCTACTGGAATGCGTTCTCGACTAACCAATGCAGAGATGACCAATTTAAGGAAAGTTGCCAAATCACTTCCTTGTCATTTTGCCTTAGGTAAATCTCATCTACTACATTGCCTTATTGCGTTTATTTCTCAGTTCCTGATACAAATCTGTTGATGTCCTTCTTAAAAGGGAGAAATAGAAATCATCAAGGTTTGGCGTGTGCTATTCTTAAGCTTTGGGAAAAAAGCTTGGTTGCAAAGATTGCTGTCAAACGAGGTATCCAGAATACCAACAATAAGCTAATGGCTGAGGAGCTGAAGGTTTGTTCTATGCAATCTCCTGTTATATTGCACTACTTCTGCAACTGTGCTAGAATCAAGCCAAAGGCATTGCATTTTGAGCAAAGCATGAACTGTTGAATTGATGTGCATTATAGGAAAAATTTGTAAATTAGCAACAACTTAAAATGATTCAATTGTTGTTCCATTAATGTTATCACCTGGTAAATGATCAAAGGAAAGAAAACGGCCACTGTGATCTGAAAAATTATTCTGTTTTCTCCATGTCCCAAACACGACATACACCAGCAAAAGTTATCATCATTTTTGTAATTATGATGATGAATCGTGTTTATTTTGAAGATATTGCTACTCACCATATAATGATATAAACTTCATAACATGAACCAATGGGCCTATTTTCTTTGTATGCATGAGATGCTAAGAACAAAAGGTAATCATTAGTTTTAATATTAGAAACATGTTTTTATTTTTTGTGGCCAGATATTAACAGGAGGTACTTTGCTTCTAAGGAATAAATATTACATAGTACTTTATCGTGGGAAGGACTTTGTTCCAACAAGTGTTGCTGCAGTTTTGGCTGAAAGGGAACAATTAGCAAAACAGGTACAGGATGTTGAGGAGAAAATGCGTTGTGAAGCTGTTGATACACTTCCTTCAACATCAACAGCTCAAGCAGGATCGTTGGCTGAGTTTTATGAGGCTCAGGCACGGTGGGGAAGGGAAATATCTACTGATGAACGTGAGAAGATGATGGAGGAAGCTGCAAAAGCCAAGAGTGTCAGGCTTGTCAAACAAATTGAACATAAACTAAATATTGTACGTATCTATTTACTTATTTTCATTTTAAAAACAAAGCTATATATTTCATGAAGATCATCAATATGTCAATATATATGTAATAAAATATATACAATTCACACCATTTACAAGTCACGAACAGTTCATCTCATTACTTAGATTTTGCACAGGGAAAATATGGGTAATTTCTTATTAAAGTGAAGTTAACATAAGAAATTATATATGATTTCTTGGGATCTACTGCCTTGATTAATGGGTTTTGGCATGACAGGGGTTCTTTAGAACTTAGAAATTCTTGAACTTGATTGTTGTAAATAAATCTCTTTAAAAAATTACAATATAACAATCACTTGATTGGTGCAGATGTAGTATTATTTTGTGTCTTTTGCACAAAGTTTGATTTTCTCTCTTGATTTATATATGCCATTCTAAATGCATGAACAGGCTCAGGCAAAAAAGCTTAGAGCAGAAAAGCTGTTGGCTAAAATAGAAGCATCCATGGTTCCAGCTGGCCCTGATTATGACCAGGAAACAATCACAGATGAAGAGCGTGTGATGTTTCGACGGGTTGGTCTAAGAATGAAGCCGTACTTGCCTCTTGGTGGGTCATTTTCAGCCAGATGAAGGTTGCTATATTGCATCAATTCAGTACTAACATTCTATTATGAAATCTCCAGGGATACGTGGTGTCTTTGATGGTGTGATTGAGAACATGCATTTGCATTGGAAGCATCGAGAACTTGTAAAATTGATTACCAAGCAAAAGACCCTTGCTTTTGTTGAAGACACAGCTAGGTTGCTGGAATATGAAAGTGGTGGAATACTTGTGGCAATAGAAAGAGTTCCCAAAGGATATGCCATTATCTACTATCGTGGAAAGAATTATAGGCGGCCCATCACTGTGAGGCCTAGAAACCTTCTAACAAAGGCAAAGGCATTGAAACGTTCCGTAGCCATGCAACGCCATGAGGTTTCAGTTTTTTTCCCCAAATATTGATCTACTTATCTCTTTGATATCTGTGATATCAGATTTGATCATTTATGATCTGTGCAGGCCCTGAGTCAGCATATAACTGAACTGGAGAAAACTATAGAGCAAATGAAAAAAGAACTTGTGAGTTATCAACTTGTCATACTTATGTCTTTGGATGTACTCTAAATGAAATAATTGTTTGCATTTACCCTAAACCACTCGAAAAGAATGTGAAGCTGCCCATTTTAGTATCTTCGGTTTTGCATATTTCTTTCTGGGTTAAAGTCTTCAATATATTTTAGTGCTTGAAAACCTTGCCTTCAATGCTGAGACTACTTTATGCTTCCAGAGGTTGTAGTATTTAGTTCAAATGCTTTTATTTCTCAATGTCTATTTTGTCAACCTCCCCAACCCGACCCCTCAAAAGAAATAAGAAATAAGAAAAAGAAACATTGGCATTTAAATCTTTCTTGAATTTTTGCCTATCCATGGAAATGTGAATGTGATGTAAATTATTGGCATAGCATTACTCATCATCATGTTTTTCTTTTGGCAAGGTCTTTATAAAATAGTATAAATTTTATCTTTTCACTATTCCTCAGGGGATGTCTCAAGATGCTGTTGAAGACGGTTGGAGCTTAGAGGATCATAATCAAATAAACCCCATCTCAGAATTTAACCAAGTAAGATACCTCTCATGCCTTCGCATGTTATCAATTAATTGATCCATCTGTTTTATTCATTTTTTTCCTTAGTGGCATCGCTAGCATATACAAGTTGCTCAGACTAGTAGTTCAGTTTGTCATGGTATTCCTTTGTGGTAAGTTCTGGAAGCTGAAAACAAAAGGTGCCTATTGAGTATGAGAAGAAGAGGAAGAGGGATAGGATGAGGCATGACGAAAGAAATACTTATTTATTATGATTAAGTGAATTTTGTTAATTTGTACTTTTGGCTTATGATTTTATTGAATTATTGTTTCCAGAGTGATGATGAAGATTCTGATGACTATAACAATGTTGATTATGATGATGAGGAAGACGTTGATTGGGAAGATGATGAAAATTCTGAGTCTTGAAGCTTTTAAAACGACATGCATACCTGTGAAGAAAGGTTATTATGCATCGATTGAAGCTTCCTTAGTGGCATCTCTCATTTACTGCAACCAACTAGGTATCAGCACTTTATTTGATCACTTGATATGTAGGTCGGTAACAAATATTTTCTGATGCTGCAATTTAGGAGAGATTGACCTACTTAATTCTGTTACTTCCGGATTTTTGATGCCACGCTTGAGCCTTTTTTTTTTTTTTTTCCTCTTTCAAGTGAAAACGGGGGCTAAGCCCAATTTAGTGGGTCACAAGGGTAGGGACAAGATCCATTGGCATCTTTAGTCACCAAAGCTCCTACTTTACCTGGACCTTCACCAAATAAAATAAAGAATCCCATATTGGCCCCAGTCAAAAGAGCTAAAGCATCTGTACTTCTGTTCTCTCCCCTAGGGGTATGGATAATTCTAACTTGCCAATTTCTTTCGTTACAGAAGCGAACAGCATATACTATATTGCTGAGGCTTTGATGAGTATTCAAGTGCTATTCTAACAACTCAATGGTAGTTATCACATCATTTTAAACTTTAAACCTCTATCCTGTGGAATCCAATGTTCCGTGCAAGCTTTAAGCCTCCGAGTACACCCCAGGCTTTTGCCTCTAAAATTGAGAGGCTCCCAGATTGTAGGTAAATCCTCCAAGCCTCAGTCTTTGGTCATCAGTCATCAAGTATGACTCATCCATACACTGCTCAGGGATCCATAGCTATTAACCTTAACCCAACCTTCCTTAGGAAATTCTTCCAAGTAACTGACTGTGTTCCTACCTTCTCGTTGAGTCTTCTCCAGTTGCCATATGTGCAAATAAGAAGCAATCTTTGTTCCTCAATATAGCTGATATAGTTCCCTGGGGTCTAGCGAAATACTCGTTGAAGATGCTGATGTAACGACCCCCCACAAGTAAGGACCTGGTTCATCCTCCTCACGGCGCACCGCTTACACCCATAACACTACTAGTGTAATGGATACCAAGGTGCTCTTAGGCTTTGGACTTATCCTCAGGTCCAAGGTTTGAGCCCTTAGGGAGGCGCTCTTGGGAATGCGTTCTCAAGGGACAAATCTCTCCTAGAAGAGGACAATTCCTGCCCATTGGGCCAGCCAACCATGGGGGACGAACCAGGTGTGCCATGAGGGGGACGAACCAGGTCCTTACCTGTGGGGGGTCGTTACAACTGAATTTTGCCATTTCTAGAACTGATATAAGGGGTTGCTTGCATTTTTTGATTCTTTGTCCACCAGGTTTCTAAGATCAATCAGTCCAGTTCAATCAATTTTAAAACAATTTCTTCTGTTAGATGAGACTTTTCCTTTCAAAACCTGTAGTGTTCCTGGCAATTATGATCTAGTGTTTTTTATGCAGTGCAGTTAGATTGTGTTTTCTATGAGTCATTTTTCCCATGTGCAGGGAAATGGGGAGGCGGATTTACAGCAAAGAATTGATCTTCCCCGTTTGCACATCATTGTAACTTGAGCAAAATTCCATGATCAATGATATGCTGGTGCCTGATTTTCCATATCCAATGGCGCTCGATTTTCTGCGGCTCTCATTAGCTTTGAGCACACTGGTTGGCTTATAAGTAACTGTAGACTATATGTATAAAAGTAAAATCTCTCGTCCATTGTAAGAGCCCCCCCGGTGTCTTACTGGTATGGAAATCCAATAAATGATGTTTCTTTGCGTTCTTTGTTTCATCCAATGGAATGGTTTTGGCCCCAAGTGTAGTTTGTTCAAGAATGTAATGGTAATGGAAATATGGAATACGTTCTCAATATTTGGTATTTGGGTGCCGCATATCTGTACACTGTCCACCTCGATAGAATCAAATACCAGCAGGGAACGGGGGAAGACGCGGAAAGAAATAGTGAGGAAAGAAAGAGATTAAGAGAACTGACAGCACATTTGATTTCTAAAAGGGATACACAATTTCAGAAATGGAGAGCTGAATAATAAAGGAAAGTATGAGGCCTAAGATTAAACTGAACCCGAGAAGGAAAGCATGCCGAAAATGAAAATGAAAGATGATCATGCTTTCTAAATTACTTTGCTCCTATGTTTGGCATCATGGCATGAGGTCTTCCGTTATATTCCATTCCTGCCATCGACCTGTTTAAGCGTTTCCTCTCTCCCACCATCCAAATTTCGGATCAATGGTTCATTTCACTAAAACATGGCAAGACGACTTAATTTGAACGTGCACATGTCTGGAATACTTATACACCCGGGAACAACTCAATTTGGCATGGTTTTCATTTTATCTGCTCTGTGGATGATCCTCGTAATTTTTGTTATCAACTGATTCCATTTACTGTTTAACCAGCCATTTCCCTTTCAGCACAGCTCCGGGGAAAAAATAGTTCGATATACACAAATACATAACAACATTTTTGGAGTTCATTGTTATACAGTATATGGAATGATTAATTAAGTAGAGAGCAGGCGAGTATAGGAACATAATTTCACTTGACGGTACGCGCGTGTTCCATGACGGGAGAGAGCAGAGGAAAATATATCTCATTTGAGAGAACAGAGAACGCTTGCATTTATTGTACAGACAGACTACTAAGTGATCTTTATCTTGAGATTTTCCGAAGTCAACAATGAGACATATAAAAGCAAGTGAATGAGGGAGGAGCTTTTACTCCCTGACAGTGATGTGCTGCATGTAATACCCTATTTTCACAGTAACAACGTACAACAACTGGGTTGAGTCATTCGAGCGGACATTAACAAGGGAGATTTACACAATAATGTTAGCTTCATCATCCTTTAAGCAAGAGCAGCTAAGAAATTAATTTCACCAAATGGAGTCCAGATTGAATGGTTGCTCCTGCTGTTGCTGTGGCATATCGTGTAAAACCTTGGATGAGGAAGAAGCTTCCAGCGTGAGATTTGGGGTGAGATGATGAGTAGTCTCCATTACTCGAGAAATTCCTTGAGGCGGCATGTAATGATCGGTCATGGCTGCAATTTCTCTTTGCTGACAGGTGCGAAGCTGCAATGCCTTGAGAAGCAAGGAATTCACAGAAAGGTTTGGATTGAGCAAACCAGAGGGCCATGGGAGGGACGGAAGAGAGGGAAGGCGGTGATCAGAAGCAGGTGGTGGCCAGTTCACGTTGGTGGTTGATGGATTTGTTGGGGTGATGGTGTTTAAATTGGGGAGGTCAGTAACGTCGCCGAATTCATGGAGCAAAGAGGCATCATCATGAGGAGGAGAGTCCAGAGATACTTGTGAGGATGACGTCTGTTGTGCTTTCTTTGCCGCTGACGAGCTTTTCTGGAACACCCTGCACACCACCCATTCTTCCTGCACACCACAAACCAATAAAATCACATCATTATTCATACATAACATGATGATTATGATTATCATTCTCATTCTCAACCATATTTATTCATCAATACAAAGTCATAAGCTTAATCATCAAGTTTGTATTACTATCAAAGTTCCCATGCCTAATTATATTACGCCTCTATTCATGCGATAGAAATAGGTAATAAAATCATATGAGGTGATCATACACGTATTTTGACCCAAAAAAAAAAAAAAAATCATACACGTATAATATAGTTAAATAATATTATACGTCAACGTGTGTAACCCAGATTAATCTTTTTAATCCAACAATAAATTTTGTAAGAAAATGCAAATGCCTTACAAGACGTTATTCAATAATCTAATAAGGTTGATTAATACAAACACTTAAAAGGGTTTCCTTATCCCATAGCTGAGGAATATTAATCCCCTAACGCTGATGTTAGTATCCGCACTCTTTTGAAAGCAGTGATCAGCGATAGGGACATACCTTATGCCAAAAACTGTAATCTATAGGAATTAGCATATTGCGATTAATTTAGAAAATATTTATTAGTTAGTTAGTTAAGGCTAGAGTCTATATATAAAGGGTCTTAGCTAATATGATTAGAATGTGGGATGTGAAGTTCTCACCAAAACAGAGAAATTTAACTTGATCTCCTTCTAAAAAAAAGTTAACTTGATCTTTCTCCAAGATCCTAATAGTTTTAGGATAGATTCGAGGTAACCCAAGTGGGTTATTCTTTGTATGAGCATGTTGCTCTAATGAGATTAATACATGATTCTTCATCTTTTCCATATTATTATTTCTTTAATTACATATATTAACATGGTATCAAAGCAGGCTGTTCTTGAGCTTATAATTCTCTAGGCCCATATTGTTATTTTTGCTGCCGAGCGCTCTTTCTTGGTTAAATGTTGGGTTTCATGGATTCTTAAAAGTTAGGCCTTCAAGACTTGGGTTGGGGTCAGGAGGATATCCAAGATCATAATAATTTTAGAATTTTAGGTGTTTGGTTATCTCATTAATGAGGGTACATTAGAGATAATCCAAATGAGTTATTCTTTATATGAGTTTGTTACCCTTATATGATTAATACATGATTCTTCCTATTATTTTCTGTAATAACATATGTTAACCATACAAAAGTGTGATTAAAGGAAATATTCATGGTGGAATTAATGTGAGATATGGACCAATATCATAAAGTATGAACAAGCACGCGTATATGCAGGAAATAAGTAGGTATGATAGATAGAAACCTTGGAAGCCCTAAAGGAGTGGTTATTGTGGAGGCGATACTCGTGCATAACCCAGTTGCTTTTCTCACCCCTGGGAGCCCTGCCCTTGTAGAAGACGAGTGTTTTCTTCATTCCAACCATGATAGCCCCATCCTTCATGATTTCTTTGTCTTTGCCGGTTGTCTTCCAGTACCCTGCTTCCGTCGCCCTGTTTGTTCTCAGCCCCGTCGGGTACTTCCTGTCCCTCAGGCTGTAGAAATACCATTCTTTCTCTCCCATCGACGCTTTCCCCGGCAGATCCCACGGCTCGTTCTTGTTCATATCAACTTCTGCCATCGCTTTGCATGTGAAGCTGCTTTCACACACCTTCCTCGTCAGGTAATATGTGATCAGCTCTTCGTCTGTCGGATGGAATCTGAACCCAGGTGGTAGCTTTTCCTCCATGATTATTATTCTCTACGCAGACACGACAGATAAAGGAGCAAATCAAACTCTTATCACCATTATTAACGTACGTACATCACCACAATGAAGACCTAGCTCCTTTATGCTTTTATAAAGCACCCTTCAACACGAAACCATTCCCTCATATTCTGCTTATTATATATTTTTCCTTTCTACAGCTAACCCTTTGACAAACATAATGATAATATATCTGTTCATCAAAACTTCACATTCTTCTCTTCCTCTTACTTTCTAAATACCTAACAGACTCAATAAATTCACTGTCATTGGGTGGATTTCCAAAGTTGCCATTTGAGTTTAGAGATATTTACCAATGTTATATGACCGGCGACCTTGACTTTCTATATCTATCTAGTGGGTCATAATCAGTGTATTGATTGAGACGTGAATATTATTATGATTAATTTTCTTTTTTCTGTTTTTATATAAGGAAGGCTAGGTAGTGGGAATGAATTATTTCTGCGCACGAGCGAGTTGAGTTTGTGTTAACACTAATTTCCCAATTTTCTTTGGTCCTGTCCAACCACCTTCACCCATTTCTACCCACCAAAACCTCTACGATCGACAACCTCGTGCCAGTCCAATCAATGGGAACACGAACTGTCTGCTCTAAATATTCATTTTATTTTTTATCGTCAACACCCACCGTCATCTCTCTCTCTCTCTCTCTCTCAATTTTAAACTAATAACATGCGTGGTGGCTATTTTCTACAGATCATAGGTTTACCACCATGCATGGCAGTTATATCAGTCATATTAGTTAAAGGCCAATATTATTCTCACATACGTACGTCACATATGTGTATAGTAGTGATTAAATTTACTGGTTAATTATAAGTTTAACATATATATCCATAAGAGTAGAATATAATAAATCGAAGGAGCCATGAAAGAACTATATATATATATATTTAAAGGCGGAACTGGAGGGAGATGACTTATATGGTTCTTGAATGTTTGGTCTAATTTCTCATTTGTAAAGGTGACGGCAACGAATAATATTACCACGAGTGGTTAAAATGGTCACCAACCCCCGAGACTGTATGTGTGTGAGGTAATAAGCATGTGTTTTGGACCTTTTCTTGTTCATTCATTTTGCCTTATACTCTTCTGAGTGTCGCAAAATGTCAATCCTAACAAGAACTTTTGTGACCACGTATATATATATATATATATATATATATATATATATATATATATATCTTCATGTTTCCTGCTCAACAGTGCTTCTAGAAGGCGCGTCTTCATCTCTCTCTCTCCCCCAATGCTTATCATCAGAGCTAACTCCAACAATAACTGAATTTATAGGCATTTTAATTAGGGGAATAAGGTATTCAATGACACAGTAAATAAAGCTAAGCATCGTCAAATCAGTGGCCGTCCTATATATATTCAGCTCTTGTTTTTTAAGCTACGACGACTATCTGTCCTAATTCCTCACTCAATCTCTTCCTCTCCTTACCCCACCTTGTTTTTATCTCCCACATGCATGCACCGACATCCTCCTTCATTTCTGAATTCCCCATTCGTTTCTTCGCATAAATATACTCACGGAGTCCATGGATATTATATTAGTTACTGATGTTATATATTTTGAGTCAACTAACGTTTGATAAAACTCTTTTAATAAAATATATCAGTATAATAAAACATTTTCAGGTTCATAGCATTATCAATCGTGATTTAACTTTATTCCTTTGAATAAAAAAGAACAGAGGAAAATTATTTGATTATTATTTTTTTTCATGAAATTAAAGTTGATGGCATTCCCTATCTATCCATTCTTGGGGGATTCGTCATACAAGGTCAGTGTGAATGAAGATGTGCATGCAATGATGGGCTATGCGTTTGCATGATTCATCCATCACACTGGGCCCTGCGGTTGTTTAGCTGAGCAACAAGTCCAATAAGGATGGGTTTGAGGCCTAGGTGAGAGAGAGGAGAAGCCCAGGGCCCAACAGTTTCAAGGGATGAAGTTGTTACAGGCCTGATATGAGCGCGTGGGGTGGGGGAGAGTCGGGGGTACGGAAGAGAGGGAATGAGTAAGAGGGGAGACATTTTTGAAGAGTGAAACTGGTAAAGTGGTATGGTCGGACACTCTCATTAAGAGGGGAGAGGGTTGAATCCTAGAATTGGTTAAAGTGTTGAGGGAGACATTTTAGAAGTTTATGAAGCAATGGTAACTCAGGCTAAAGTGGAGACATGTGTATTCTTAGTTTCAAATCTTTTGTGGAATGGGTTCCAAGCGTTTTACCCTTGACTGTGAGTGAACCCAACACTTTTCCTAAAATTTTTATTAAAAAAAAAAAAAGGGAAAAAAAAGAGAGGGAGAGAGAGTAGAAAGCATGAGAGGAGGAGGGGGTGATGGAAGGACGAGGGAATATAATAGGAGTTGGAGCCGGAAAGTGATGTTGACGACGTGGGCCCCATATTCTAAAAAGTTGCATGGATTCTGACATATTCTCTCGACCTTTTTCTTAGTTTGGTCCTTTCTTCATGCCCTTTTGCAGCATATTCTGTTGTTTCACTCACTCCTCCACTGCCCTCTCTCATTCAAAATCAGACATGCAGCTTTGACATTTGTACGTACTCGTCCATCCATCCATCCCCTTTATTCTCCTTTCTGCACCACAAGATCATTCCCAGTCTCCCACAGTTAAACTCTCATGGCTAAGAGATTGTAGATATATGAGGGAGGAATCATAAGAGTGTGGATGGTTCCCTCACAACTACAACCAACGCATCCCTGGCTTCCAAACCAATTTCATCTCTATAAATTAATTTTGATGATCACTACTGTACTACTGCATCTGATGAGCGTGCATGGATTGGATTGTCTCTCTCCCCAGACCCCGTTCTGTGTATTCGAGTTTTTCACACTCCTTTTTTATTTTATTATATTCTCCCACTTGCCTTGCCTGTTATTTATTTATCTATCTCATCTCATCTCATCACATGCCTCCTCATTTTCAAAAATCACTACTTTCTTCTTTTACTCTTGTGACCTCAACTTTAATTTACTAGCTAGCTTTTATCCTTGAGGGTGGCCCCACGGAAAACAACTCTCCTTCACTCGTTCAGCTGTTCACCCTTCTAGCTACCTACTGACCACCCTCCAATTAATGTACTGTAAGCATAGCTAATTGGTTTTGTTTTCCCTAATTTTTACAGCTCAAAAATATGCTATATGGTACTAATAGTACATCATATACGGGCCAGTCACGCAGCGAGGCAGGCGCAGGTGCAGGCGCCATCACTTTCTTTTTTCTTTTCTTTTCTTTTTTTTATTTTCCTATGAATATTTACTTTATTGCTTTTATCCCGGGGGTGGGCCCAGATGGCCAGGTAGCACGGTCCGCTCGAACCTCACAATGGGGCCTCAATATGCATGATGCCACTGTCAAAAGAGGCCCATTATTAGGAAAGCCCAATTCCCTCTCCTTTTATAAGTCCCCGCATTCTCCGGCATTACCATGTCATGTCAGAGATGCAAAAACTCTTTTGGGTGCCTCCAAAACGGCGAAACAAGAAGGAGGGGTTTCATGAAGGTATAAGCGTTTATTCAAACTCCATAAAGAGTCTCAGACCCTCACTCACTCTCTATTATTTACTTCTTCCGATAATTAAACCTTGTACGTAATTGTATAGATCTGCTAGTATATATATATATTATTCAGTTTGAATAATAATGTATATAATTAGATTAGGCTTGACCAGTGCGTGCATATACTGTATGAGATGGTTTATGTTTCTGCGTTCTTTAACAGTGCTGTACGTAGATAGTGTAAAGCTGTTTCAGTCAATCATTAATGTGTGTGTGAGTGTGTGTGTGTGGGTGTGCATGCATGTGTGTGTTTGGGCCAAAAGAGAGGCATGATGGATGCATGATGATGTGCAGGTGGAGGGTATGTACGAGTTGAGAATGATGATGAAGAGGAAGTGGAGGGCTTTGAGGATTGGGAAGCGTGGCCAAAAAGAAGGAGGCAACAGTGAAAGAGGGAAACACATAATAAGTAGGCAGCTTCATTATGATTAATGGAAACAAGGGTGCTATCCTACCTGAGCTTAGCTTTAATTTCTTATCCATCATCAAATCTCAACACTCCATGCATGTTTATTTCTTGACCTTGTAAGACCTTTTCTTGACCTTGTAAGACCCAGCCCTCTGTCTTCTCCATTCCCTTTCACTGCTTTCGAGGACTCTATCTCACAATCTCATGATATGGAGTTCCTTCTCTGCCTTCCCTCCTTCTCCCTCCATCCTCCTTCTCCTTCTCCGTCTGTCCCTCCTGAGCTCTACTTACTTATAATACTTAGCCCACCCGCCCCTCGTATTCAATCCAAACCAAACATATATGTCAGGCCTTCCTCTTTAATTTGCAATCTACAGCGTTCATATGTAACAGGTTTGTGAAAGTTTGAAGAATTAATATTATATATTATACTCTTAATTGGTGGTAGCTAGCTAGGTAGGGTCTAGCAGGGATGTTTGGATTGTATTGGGGGTTCAAAAAGGGGCCATGTGTGTGAATGTGATTAACAAGGCAGTGAATTTTGGCATCTTGTGTGAGAATATTTTAAGAGTGTTGCAGGCTGGTGGCTTCACTTCCCTTGTTTGTACGTCTCTGTGTTGGCCGCTCCCTCAACCATCCTTCCTTCACACTTATTCTTCGATCTCTTTAATTACTTCTTAGATTCAGCACCTTTCACTCTCCCTCGTGACACCTCTCTCTCACTCACTCATATATATCTAATCTGATCTTTTCCTGCCCTCATCCCTCCCTCTCCTACCCCTTACTGCTGTGTGTAAATTAATATATATGGGCATTCAATTCATTATTATTGTCGCGTTGTGTTGTTGCTACTTGTTAGGCTTGGTGTCTAAATGCAAGAAGAGCATCATTCATTCCTCCGATCCGTTTTGTGGGGGCGCATAATTGCATTAATTATTTTTCAACATCATCAAGTAAAAAGACTTTGGTGAGGTGGTGATGGATCTATTCTTGTACTATGTGACCAAAGTTATGTTGGTTGTCGTCCCTACCTCTAAATATACCTTTGTCCTCATTACACAGGACACAATCATACACGATAGATAATATAGCCATCTAACATTTTCCCACTTCACGACAATACTCACGTACTAGTATACACTATTATACTCCCAACAACTTTTACTCCTTTTACTTTTTTTTTAATTATTATTTTATATATATATATAACAAAAGGTTTATATCCCTCCTCTTAACGTCTTGCGTACATAAAATAAATAAACCACGCACGCTGATTGATGATGATGGTTAGAGTCGTTATTTAATTAGGAGCGTATAGAAGCCGATCAAGCACAGAAAAATACTAGCAGCTGAAATGAGGAACCACCACAAAAAGGTGGCGGTTTTTGCAGATCGAGCCAGTGAGGAAGTGTACGTTTACCATGGCCGTTGCCGCCGGCCCTAAGGCACGGTGAAGTATATATGAGAGGCACGCAGCAAGCTTTGATTTCCTCTCCTGATTGACTCAAGTAACTTGTAGTTCTTCGAGTTATTGAGGGGATAAATTATTATTAACATCACTTGTCTTAATTGTCTCACCTAACGAATGTTCATGTTCGCCTTCTATTCTAATTACATATTTACTTTTATTAATCACTCATGAGATATTTAACATATACATACATTTGTTTTTAGCTGTGAGACAATTAACAATTTCAAAGAAAGTCGCTATTGGCATCCCAAGTTCCCAAATATTATTGTCGGCCAGAAATCTAATTTTCAATACTCTTTTCTTTTTCTTTTTTTTTTTGGGGGGGGGGGGGGGGGGGACGAAAATAGCTGGACTTGTGTGGTCCAAAACTATACTATTAGTATTTGTTTAATTGGAATAAATTTGTATGGGTTTTGTAGGTTGGAGGGGAACAAAATTGGGCCTATGTCAATAGTGGCCCATCTTGTGAAATCCTTTGCTGCCCATTCTAGCTTATTTATGCCCACATGAATTCTCAAAAAAATGCCCACATGAGTTCTCAACATTATTTTATTTTACTCTTCATTCTTCAACTGGTAAAGAGGTCGGACACTTTTACCAAAAAGGTGGGGGTTTGATCCTGGAGTTGTTTAAAGAGCTTAAAGAAGTATCCTAAGTGATATGGACTTGTGGAAACGCAGGCATCCTATGTGATATGAACTTGTGGAAAAGTAGGTTAAGGTGGAGACATGTATACTCTCAAAATCTATATGCCCTTGGGAGCAAAGCCACAATGTTCTGCCCTTCGATTGTGGGTGAGCCCAACTCCTCCACTAAAATATATATATATATATATATATATATATATATATATATATATATATATATATATATATCATTATCTATTTTAGTTAGAAAAAAGAGCTAGTTTTTTACAATATAATAAATCAAAATTCCGAGTTTATGTGGGAATAGATGCCCACATTTAACATCTGACATTATCTCAAACTGAATTTCCTTCCATAGAAGACTACTACAACCATATCATGAGAAGTTTTGAAGCAAAGTCCACACGGTGGCTATACTTCCACCTTTGAGATGGGGACAGGTATAAAGTTGACCTATCCTCATTTTGAATCTTCAACTTTCTCTACGAATTTCTGGGCCTGTTATCTTTGTTTAGAGGGTCAGTCTATAATGGAGGATGTACAATTTCTGGACAAAACATGATTCAGAATGGACCAATTAACCACAGCTGCTCATGGATCTACTGTATAAACCTATGAACGTTCAAATTCTTTTCATAACTGCAACCATTAGCTCAAGTTAATATTATATCTCCCTGCTGCTGCTCTTCATTCTAATTAATAAATGTCCCACTTGTGAATCAAAGCATGCATGAATTTGAAAACACACTTGGCATCAGTTATGAGTGGTGGTATGTACCTATATGTGACCCACACACACCAATATTTGTATCAGTATGACATCAATTCTTATTTTTATTCTTAAAGAGAAAAAGAAGAAATTTGTAAATCAATGTGCTGTCCCAATCTTCCTTCCCTTTATGATCATATTCTTAAAGAGCAATATTGACCCCCCACGAATGATGTGCAGCCTCTCGATTTGGACATCCCTTCTCTTATCTTTCCTCACATGAGATCACTCCTACATAGTTATATGTGATTCCCCGACTATCATATTTTAGTCATAGTAGAAATAGCTTTAACTGAATTCGTGTGATTCTTTGACCCAAAAAAAAAAAAAAAAATCGTGTGATTCAGAAAACGCCTTTAGATGATTATTCTCTGTACGAAGGTAAAGCCAGAGAAGAGGGAAGTAGGTAACAGAAGAATAGAGACGAAGAGAGAAATGAGATAAAGTATACCATGTTAATTATGCAGTTGTGAGTTCAATAAATTATGTTTACTATATATAGCAGAGTGTACATCAGAAGCTTAACTACGTACGGTGGTTAGTTTACTAACCAAAGCTGTTACTGTGGTTAATTTACATAACTTTTTCTTTGTGCTGAAGGTTAATTTACATAACTTGAGTCACTTAAATACAGTGGCGGAGCCAGGATTCTAGGTTTGTGGGTACACAATTAGTGGTGGGATTTGAGGGTTGCTGCCCCCGAAAATTTTTTTTAAGGAAAGTTTTAAATGCATACAAAACTCTCACCTGATCATTAGCAAGGATCCCCCTGAGCGGTAAAAACTTGATGTTTCCTATTGCACCATCCATGACAAAGCAATTCTCTGAACAGAACAAGTGACCAACTGCTACTTTAGTCAAACAACACACATGAAATACAAATTAAACAAGTCACCAAAACATCCAAAGATAAAAGGTCAAAGTTATAAAGGAGAAGGTGAGGAATCTGAATTAGGCACATTAGACTCATAAACTGAAGCCTATAGTCACACAACTAAGGATGCTACTCTGAAAAACATATTTGAGATTTTTCATTCTATTGACAACGATATTAAAACCCAAAAACAAAAATTATATTGGTTTCTGATACATATGAATTATGTTTACATTCAATAAATAAATAAATAAATATATATATATATATATATATATATATATATATATATATATATATATATATATATATATGAAATATTGCAAAGTTAAATCACAACCCAGGCAGTGAAAGTAATAGATAACAACTTTGATACTTCCCATCTTTAAAGGGAGTGATCAAACTCACATTAGTTGAGCCAAAAAATGCTATGAGAGTAATATAGAGATGATTCAATCATTTAGTAATATAGAGATGAACATCAGAATTTATTCACTAATTTTCAATTGCAGACAACTTTTCCTTGTTAGGGTAAACATACAAGTCTATTAAACTTGACATTAGAGGAAGCATGGAAATCTTCACACAAGGCAACACAAACAGGACAAGACAGAAAAATAATCAAGTATGTCCCATGGCCGACAGAATCTACTCTTAGGGCAGAGTCAAGCAAAATCTACTCTCGATGATTTAAGAGCAGAAATCAAAAAACAAGCTTTAATTGATTTCAAGAGTGAGAGAGGAAAGATGCAAAATCTACTCACCATCAGCTTATTGCTCAACAAATTAAGCATGACCAGCCCCCAAATCTTGCCAAACACCCTAGGAATGAGCCTTAGCTGCCAGACTCAACGACAGAAGACAGAGCTAAACGATAAAGCAGGGGAAGCTGTCTTAGCTTGCTGTGCGAAGGGGGAGAAGACGAGATTAGGGTTGAGACTTGAGAGAACAATGAAAGGGGAAAAAGACGAGATTAGGGGAAAAACGCGACGGTGAAGAAGAATGGCAGGGAAGGTGACGGGGAAGAAGACGAGATTAGGGCGACGGGGAAGAAGAATGAGAGGGAAGAAAGACGAGATTAGGTGAAAAAAGGGGAGAGAACAATGAAAATGAAATGAAAAAACAGCAAGGGAGGAAGAGAGTAAGTATCGAACCGTGGACCAGTTAAGAGCCAAACCAACCAACCATACCATCTACATAAGTTGATATTAGATCCGTTCAATATATATATATATATATATTATCAAAATTTTTGTAGGTGTAACCCACCGTGGCTCTGCCACGGCTTAAATAGACACACACGTATATATGATTCTCCATTAATTACCAAATACTGCTAGAAGAGATAGAGAGAAATAATCAACACGCATGAAGTAATATTGAAATGTAATCTTTTTACCTTAAAGTCATCGAGTGTCGATATAAAATTATAAACCCGTGTTGATATTTTAATTTGAAATAAACGTACGTGTTTGGTTAGGACATACGTGAAAAAGAAAGGTATTCTTTCAACCTTGCGCGTCGAATTATTCATGGCCCCTTTAATTTCCAGCTCGTTGCTGACATATATATTGATAGCATTTGCTTCTCTATTTTTTTTTTTTCACGTTTTAAATTTTCTTATAATCAAAATTAGTGTCTCAGATACCATGCATGCTAGATATTTATTTTTATGTGTAATTTTCAGTCCAATGTGCAAAATTCAAAGGGCGAGCACACGAGCGTTGCTTTATCATAAAATATATGCGACATCCCTTTCAACAGTCAATTATATGTGTATATATATCTGTGTGTGTGGGCACGCAATGTTGCCTTCCATTTCACTTCTTTTCAAATGAAAAGCTATGACACAGCTAGTGCATAAAATAAAATAAAAAATACAACTTTGCTTCACCTTGACTTTTTTAAAATAATCATGCTCTTTAATTATTTATCTGTGCGATACGCATACATCAAAATAACTAAGAGTTGAGAAAGACAATGTAGTTGTTTTCATATCATCATCCGTCGCCTCATCTTCCTCTATATATCACATTTGAAGTACGTAAAAGAAAACTACAGAATTACAATAATGTTCATTTTCATAAGAAATAATTAATAATACAAGTTATTATAGGCTAAATCTCCACATAGTACTTCAATGAGTGTTCTAAACAAATTTTGTTTAAAACGTGGCGATATATATATATATATATATAGGGAATGAAGAAGAATGAAAAAAATAGAGGAAATAATGGAACTTTGGGGAGACTAATTGGTGAGGACGTACACGACCAACTCAGAAAGACAGAATTATGAGTTAATCAAAATCACATGAAGAACATAAAGGCAGAAAATGGGCCCTAAAAACATGAATGATAAAGAAACATGATTGAAGGAGTTTCTTGAAGAGCAGAGCAGAAATAATGGTGGTACCTAAACCCAACCAACTGTGGGACATCTGCCCAGTAGGAATGAAGGCTCATTATAAAAGAATTTGAACAAAAAGAGACACTGCCTCCTTTTTCCTTATTTATGTCTAATACGACGACTGTCACTAATAATCCTACTGTTCTTCTTGCCTTTTGTAGTTTTGGAGTTCATCCCTTCCAATTTTTATCCAACAAAAACTGCTCCGTTATATATATATAAAATCCTCACAAATATATAAGTATGTTAATATAGTTCAAATAGTTTTATTAATAAAAATAAATCATAGAAAATTCTGATCTAGTCTATAATAGATAATGGTATAAATTGAATTAGTAACATATGTCAAAAAGGAAAAAGAGGAAGTGGGGCTCAAATACAATATTGTAGAAAAGGAGATTATATTTTTATATGTACTCCTCTCAATATAACATACATCTACCTAATTTGATTAGATTAAGGAAGTTGGTTAAGTTAGTTAAAATTATATATATTTTCTAAAACACCCTAGTCGTCTTTTTTAATTCACTCTTCCTTGATTATTGTTAAGAGAACATCAATAAAAGTAAATAAGAAAAATAAAAACAAATATGAAAAATTTGTCATATATTTAGAACCAATATCAATTTTAAATGTTTCTTATATTAAAGGCCGGAGGATTATAATTCAAGGTAGTGATGTGTATTATTACTGAAGGACAAGTGGACTCTAGATCCTCACCTGTCTGTAAACTCAATCCAATACATCAACCACACACCATCCCTCCTGCCCTTGACCTTCCTAGTTCCAAGTTCCAACCATCCCCGCCCCTCCTCTTCTAATTAATTAACCACAGTCATCTTATATTATATATACAGACAGGGATCAATAGATTTAATTTGCAGAGATTAGTGTTGTAATAATGAATCTGATGAATATATGGGAGTAACAACATAATTTTGTACTCCAACAGATTCGCAGGGATTAATTAATTAGTTGTATTATTTTTAGGTATTCGATCCCACAACATTAAATTATAAACAACCGTGCAAGTCAAGCTTCTACACTCATACCAATCTATTTCTTCTTCTTTTAAAAAGAATTTCAATATGAAAGTAGTACGTTGCCCTGATTATAAACCCTTAAAATATATAAAACAGATAGAAACGGTGTCAATTGGCTGGTTTGCACGTTGGTCCCACTAACCACTCGGATCAATATATAGAAGTCTCTTTTGGTATAGGAAGCTGAGGACGAAGGTTCTCTCTTGTCAAAAGTCTGAACTATCCACTACTACTGCTACAGATGAAACAGTAGCTTTCGGCAATTAAAAAACACAAAGGACTCTGGAAATAGCAAAATGCACGGGAAAATGCAAACCTACTTCTCCATTAATTGTCACAACATTAAAAAGTGATTTGACCATATATGTCTCATATATAGTACTGCCGTGGCCTGGTAGGAACAAGTTTGGTGTTCCTCGCTGGTTAATGTTAAATGGATATTCATATATATTATGCACATAGTGCAGTGCTTCAGTGGCAGGTATTTTAAATCCGAAAGTGGTCAATAATTGTTGCCTTCAAGACACCTAACTGTACACCAAACTTCATATACGAAATACTAGTAAATAGTACTGCAACATATGGTGTGAATAAGAATGCTATAGCGTGAAGCTTCCGTATCCTTGTGATTGTAATGTTTGGGCTAACCTTAGAAAGTGTTGATTCGTATCATCAGAGAAGCCACCTCTTCAACTAATTAATAGCCCTTGACAGTCTTGCACACACCAGATGGGACCTCTTCAGTCCTCACCATGTTTCACTCTCACCTTGATTCGTTGCACTCCTCACATGCATTTGCCAATTTCGTCAAGTGTAAAGGCCAAGGACTTTCTAAGTGATAACATGTACATACTACTAGCTTCCCAACTAATTAATCATAGCAGAATTGTACATATCAACCTCTTGCAAAATTTTGGAAACCCAGAAAATGAAGTGGAAACCAATCTTTTTTTGAGACGGGAAGATAATATTGGATTCGAGGAAAGCAACAGTACTAAACGTCATTCATAAGATAAAACCTCTTTTGTGAAAATACATAAGCATATATATGTGTGTGTATGTGTGTTCTCGTGATGGCCTCCGATAATCAAATTGCAAAATTGTATTTACAAGAGACTGTAAATAAATCGCTAATCGCTGTCATATGGCAGTGACACTTGAGTTGAATAGAGACGTGTGGGGTTGTAACGCTGGCCTGGGCGTATGGCTGACCCTTACCACCAAAGCTTGGACCTCAGATGTCAATTCTTTGGGAACAGGGAAGCCGCCCGCTTAAAGAAAAATGTGCGTAAAAAAGGCTGAATTTTCGAAGGTGCGTGCAGAGATCAAGTCAAATATGAATTACAAATAAATGGGTAAACTCTAAACACGAGAGTATATGTATATATCTTTGGTTTAAGTTCAAAAGCACCAGTGTATACATATGCGAATTTCTTTTGGTATTTTTAATTTGCCACCTTTTTAATTCGCAGCACGTGAAAGCAGGCAGAAGGGGGTGAAGTCAAAATGATGGTTGTAAAGGTAATCAAATTGAAGATTTATGTCAAAACAATCGCAGACAGGTAATTAAAGTGGAAAGCTATGAGTCAATCCAGAGTGGAGAAGTTCAACGTTTTAACACGAAATATTGCTACTTGTACTTCATTCTAAAGTACATCACTCCTCAATCCCCATAAAACAAGGGAAAATGATAAATTCAGTATTATATTTTAGCTCTTTTTTCTCCCCCCGGAAAGTATTTTACTATTTTATTAGTTTATTAATTTATTAATTTATCACTCCATGGATTCTCTCTTTTCTCGCTGCATAAATATCCCATTATTGGTTTACAACTCCCTATCATCTCTTCTATACTGTGCTGAGAACCTCACAACTTCTCTCTTCTCTGCTACATTATCCTCACATAAAACCCTCACCTTGAATTTTTCCTTTTCTTTTGACTCTATATATATAGCTGCATATTGCAAATTCAATATATAGATCGATATGGTGGTAGCTACTCCACGTCCTATTCGCAATGAGAAAAGTTTGAGCATTGATCTCCCAATGGTGGACCTTTCGGCTGAGAGGTCAGTGGTGTCACAGCTCATAGTGAAAGCGTGTGAGGAGTTTGGTTTCTTCAAGGTGATAAACCATGGTGTGCCTCCAGAAACTATAGCTAAAATGGAAGAAATAGGACATAGCTTCTTTGCGAAACCAGTGGCTCAGAAGAAGCAAGCTACACCAGCTAGTCCTTTTGGGTATGGCTGCAAGAACATAGGCCTCAATGGAGACATGGGAGAGGTTGAGTACCTTCTTCTTAATGCCAGCCCTCCTTCCATTTCCCAAATGTCTCTCCACATTTCCAATGACCCTTCCCACTTCAGGTACGTACATACATGTCCTCTCTTTGCTATCAATTTTTTTTTCCCTTTTTTAAATCTTATCATTATCATTGATATTGAGTTTGGGGTTTGTAGCTGCCCTTTTCAACATAGATATATCTTCTGTTATTCGAACTCGAGACAGAGCGAGTGGGACATGTTAGATTAATTCTGTGTTTCTCTTTCCTATCAAACCTTCTACCAAAAAAAAAAAAACTATTTTTTGGTCTTACGATGATGTTATATAAACTTTAATAGGCAACAATACTTTTTCTTAAAACAGCATGTGATACTATAATATCAAGTTATAAAAACTCACTATGATTCAGGTGCAAGTTGGCCTTAGCTCTATCTGTCATTTTCTTTACCTTGCGCTTTCATTTCATGGTTAGCTAAGCCTTGCCACCTGCCTCTGTGTTTAAGTTGAAGAAGAATTCTTAACCAGAAAAGAAGAGAGTGGAGAGTAGGATGGACCATTGGTTTGGGCTATTTATATATATATATATATAGTGGATATTTTAATTTTTGGGGAATATGGTGAAGCCAGACAATGGGCAAGAGATGGTGTATATGGCATAAGAAAAGAAAGTGACAGATGGGGCGTAATGAATATATAAATATATATAATTGGTGTTGTTTTTGACATGGACCATGCTACCTAGTAAGTTCTTGCCAGCCTCACCCGCTGAGAATACATCTATCTCATCAGTTCAATGAATAATTATGGATTTCTGTATGGAAGTTGCTTCCAGTGAGTTGTATCCGACCAACAGAAAATGGAGAGAGAAAATCATGAACTTTGTTATTCCCATTCTGTGACCAATAATCTGATTTTGCCAACTGTTCTTTAAACAAAACTCCGTGCTAGTACTTACGTGGTCCAGTTACGTTTTTCCCTATTAAATTCGTATAGCTCTTCCTATTTCTGATTCCAAATATTACAGCTTTCATTCATACACAGTAGCGCTATTGCTAAACAAGAAGAAAGCTTGACTAATTAGGTTTCTGCTTTCTGTTCTTCCATCCTTGAACTCCTACTCTTTTTCCTCATCATGTTCCTGGGGGTGGAAGAAAACTCGCTTTTCCGCACCATACAAATACTATAGAGGGCTTTCTTTCTTTGAAGGCCACTTGTTACTTTTAACTAATTCCCAAGGAAGATGAATAATTAAAAATTAGTGCCTGATACGCACGGATGTGAAAGGTTGAAAACTGTAATAATTTTTCATGTGCAAGTTGTGGGATGGGAATTATTATGTTATGCAAGTTGTGAGATAGATAATTTAATTTAATTTTTTTGATCAAAGAAACATATGTTAATGTTTGGATAACAATTTAGAATGGTTTAGAATCTAGCTAGAGCCCAGCCTAAAAGAACAGTGACGATGAAAATGTGACATTTTTTTATATACTATATTTAATAGAAGTAAGTATGGTAGTCATGCAATTTTTGAAAATTTCATCACTTGTCATTTTTTTAATGGGGCCAATAGTATCATTTATCTTATATATGAAGTTATTATTTTTTTAACATGTGATAATAAATTATTTTATGAATCATCGTAATAACTAAATTAATATTATATTTTACAAAATGTATGTGGAGATCAATTAACATGCATGTATAGTGGGAACTTCCCCAATGGCCACTATTGAAGTAGAGACGTAATGATTTGTTACTATTACTGATGACATAGGTGATTTATAGTATAAGTTATATTATAAAGTACTATATCCTATATTTAATAAAACTAAGAGAATAGTAAATTAAAAGCGCTGAGGCGACACTCGCACATATGGAAGAGTATGGGAAGGAGGAGGATGTCGTAGGAGATAAGCTTGTATATGTCAGAGAGAGAGAGACCCACACACTGGGGCAGTTACTTCTTCCCTGTGCCCTTCCGTGAGTTCTTGAATGTCGTTCCTGTCTTGTCAATTACTCACAATGCCTCTCTGCTTTTCCATTAATATAGGATATTATACACACACACACAGAGAAGAAACCTGAGATTAATGTCAGGACCAGTACTCCATCGAATGAAGTCGGGCGTATCAGAATGACGTCTCAGACCAGAGACCCATCAACAACGTCCAATCATATCAAAACTGCGTAATGAAAGTTTAAAACATACCCTGTTTTGCAAGAAATAAAAAGGTTCTAAATTCTAATGCCCAAGAAAGGAAATAATCAACAGGTATTTTCATTTTTAGCCGAGCATGTGCCCCCAATGAAGGAAAGCTCACTCTGTACACCCCCCCCCCCCCCCCAACACACACACACACTTTCACCAAAACTACACGAAGAGTAAAGTGGTTTCTAAAGTTATGAATGAATGGAAAGCTGTGTGTGTGTGTTTTTTTTTTTTTTGTTTTTTTTGGGTAGAAGTGTAGAACTGAGAAAGAGGGAAATAGTGAAGGGCTTGGTGTGAACATGACAGGTGTACAGTGAGACAATACACAGAGGAAGTGAGGAGGTTGGCATGTGAAATATTGGAGGTGATGGCAGAGGGGCTGGGGGTCCCGGATGCATGGGCGTTCAGCGGGATGATCAGGGACGTTGATAGCGACTGTGTGTTGAGGCTTAATCACTACCCACCTACGCTCTCCGATAGGGACACCTCCAACTCCAAGGTTGGCTTCGGAGAGCATTCTGACCCTCAGATCCTAACCATCCTGACATCCAACGATGTTGGTGGCCTCCAGATCTCCCTCCAAGATGGCGTGTGGATCCCCGTCTCCCCAGACCCCTCTGCTTTCTGCGTTAATGTTGGTGATGCATTGCAGGTATCTATGAATGACTTGAGATTCTCTCACTGTTACTTCACGTTTTCGACTTCGATTAGACAGAGCACTGAGCAGGAAAAAGAACAGAACATGGTTTAACACAAATGTGAATACTTTATGTTTGTGACGTGGGCAGGTAATGACGAATGGGAGATTCAAGAGCGTGAGGCACAGGGCAATGACGAACTCGCAGAGGTCAAGAATGTCAATGGCGTATTTTGCGGCTCCGCCCCTGAATGCCTGGATTGTTGCCCCGCCAGTTATGGTTACGCCTGACACACCATCTCTGTACAGGGCTTTCACTTGGGCCGAGTACAAGAAAGCTGCCTACTCCCTCAGGCTTGGAGACAGTCGTATTGACCTTTTCAGCAAATAGCAATGTTATCAAAAACTAGTTTCTACGCAGACACGGAAGGGGTAGTAGAAACGTAAATCGTAAAAACGACACGACACGCAAAGTTTTTATTTTCTACTATTTAAGGTTAGAGCTCAAAATTATATATATATGCATGGAAAAAAAATCATAGATTAGTAAATAACTACTCAAAATTCAATAGGAAAAAAAAATCATAAATCACTAGTTCACTACTGAAAAACTTCATAACCCATCCCAATGTATGTCAAAAACAGCTTTGTGCAGATAATTATTCACTCTTGACCACTAGAAAGAAATAACTAGTAAAGCTTTATTCCCAACAAACTAATTTGTACACGCTATGAGCATTTAGGTTTCACATTCGGGAATCTAATTGCGTAAAGCTTCAAATTCCCCTCACTGTGACGACTTTCTCGGAATTCAAACAGAAACAAGAATGCTGCAGTTACTGAAATCTGGTCACTCAAAGCTAAAAAACAAAATAGAGGCCAAGAACATAATTGCCATCGAAGTAAACTTGGCAAGTTCTAGCATATTACTCAATGTTGCTCAATAATTAAATTTGGCAAGAAGCCAAGAACATGAGCACTTCAACCTTCAACTATCAGCCTATCACCTATCACTTTCAAAGAGTTAACAAGAATAGGGCCAAAAATAGGGGAGGAAATAGGAGAAATTAGCACCTTGTAAAGAAGCCATAGCTGTCAACGTTTTATTTCCAGTAAGAAACGCAATGGATCTGGGTCGAAGTGAAGGAGGGCACATGATGAGCCAACGAGTTCTAGACTTGGGTCAGAAGGAAGCATGAGCAAAAACAAGTAGAGCACGATAAGGCGAGTGGAGGACGATCGGCGATGCTGCGAGTGGAGGATGGTGACGCTGAACGGCTGGAGTTGAGGAGGCAGCCGATGATTTGGGTTTTAGGGTTTGGCCATTTGGGAACTCCGAAAGCACGATGGAGATTGGAGAGAATGGGAGCTTTGCGATTTGCTTGTGCATTTGCCCGATGGTTACACTGTTACTTATTTTCACTAACTTACTCGATTTTTTTTTTGTTGGGCCTTAAGTAAAAACGTTTAGGACGGTAAAAACGCACGTTTCTACCAGTTTCTACGTTTTTACACTAGTTTCTATCCATTTCTACCTCAGACAGTGTCTACCTACGTTTTAGCACTGAAGACTTTGGTAAAGACGTAAAAAAGTACGTTTTTACGTCTTTACACTAGTTTTTGACAACACTGGCAAATAGCACCATCTTTGAGTCTGTCTTCCCCTTCACACTAATTATACTTGTGCTCCTTTGTGTTGTCGTAGCGTGATGTCAAGATTCAAGAAGGCTTTAAAAAAAAAACAAAAAACGCTCATTTCCCTCATAGATATCCATGTAGGTCAAGTGTGCATTAGGCTTTTTGTTTCCTTGTTACTTTGTTTGCCTAGGATGTGTGGGCCACTCCACCTTCTTGTCACAATGAGTGTCAATTGCTGCTCATTGCCTTGTAAACTATTAGCTGTTCAGTGTTTCATTTTCGAATGAAAATCTAGAGTAATCCGTTCCATATACACTTCATGACATTTCAAGCTCATTTCTCTCTATGTCTGGATGGCAAAGAAACGTTTTTCAACCCTAGATATTCCGACAACAGAAAATTAGGAGACGCATGAAACTACATGGATCATCACATCTCACACGACCAAGGCCGTGATGGAAGATAACATTTCAATTATGATTAGCCAGTCGGATCTCCTTAATATATGAGCATCTGAATGGAGTTTTGTCTACATAACTAATGATACAACATAAATATACAACCAAGTTAGCCGTTGCCATCAAATAACAAGACAACCGGCTTGGATTAATTCTACGATCGTCATAATAAATTGAAACAGTTTTTGTGTTATGGTGTGAACTCTAACCTAAATAAATCAACTATTTTAAACTAACGGGTGGTCGTGGGTGCCACCAGAAGCCGTAGAAAGAGGTGACAGAGCAGGTGCTGCTTCCCCTTAGACAGCAAATTGAGATCTTGAAGCAAAACGGGAACACTTACTTCTCCCACTCTTTTTGAGCATGCAGACACAGGACTGAAGGATCTCAAAATCCTCCTCCCAGAACAGCAAAGATGCCTTCTCTGGATTCTCTAAAAGCATCTTCGAGGTCAGCAAACCAGCAATAGTCCATGTTTGCATAAGCCGGGACTGCTTCCCTATAAACTTCCCGTTTCGAGTATCATAATACTCTGGCCATCCATCCACAATAAGTCTTTTCTCCGCCACATCAACGGCCTTCTGTGCCAAATCAGGTCGCCCCATCTTGATGCAGGCTAAAGTGAACTGATGTTTAGAAGAAACAGTGTCAATTGCGAGCTCATTGATCATTCACTAAATAATCTCTTATTAATGGAGGTGAGGAAAACAAAGTTTCAATTCACCAAAATGTTCATCCAATGACCAGTTAAAGAATAGCAATCCAATAGATAAGAGGCATCTTAGGTTGTTTCATTTTTCAGGCTTAAGCAAAGGAAGTAAATAAAGTAAAAGCCTTCCAATTGCTCTTTTCAGTCTATAAATAATGTACACAAAATGGAGTGCTTGAGACTTGAGAGTACTTGCTATAAAATAAATCTCAGATAGGATTACATATCAAACTTACCGGCCAGAGAAGCGTTGGCCATGACCCCCCATTGTGATATGACCACGGGCTGCAAACAGTAATTGAAAGTTAACATAATTGGGCAACAAACACCAGGGGGCAGGAAAGCACTCACTAAACACAAATTGTGGCAAAATGATAGGTGTGCATGTGTTTTTTTTGGGGGTATATGAAAGAGCCTTACGTGTTCTTGGGGTCACTGCCAGTGATTATGCGCCACTCATCACTCTCCAGGGCAGGATAACATATCTTTAGAGGCATTTGTGCGACAAGATCATCCCATTTCTCCTCTATTAAATTCAAAATGCCCCTATTCTGTTTTGTAGTGCCTAGAGAAGAAATGATGGTCCAAAGATTTCCAAGTGTAAAAAACCTGAAGTCCATGTGAGCAGGTTGCAAATTGCCAATTAAGTATCCACCTTCTTCAGGGATCCAGTCTACCAGCCAAGAAGGAATTTGCTCCGGATAGATATTAAACTTGTTAACAGCATCATTAGAATACTCCTCCGTCTTGTAACGATATATTTCATTAATCTTCTTTATGTCAACCCAATAATATTCTCTCATGTGAAAAGAGAGGGCACTTAGGCGATTATTAATGGCAGCAACTAGATTTTTCGTTGCATCACTAACAGTCAGCATCTCACGTGAGCATCGTAAGGCTGAATAAAATAATGCCTGCATGTCCATTAAAATCCCAAAGAAGATCATTTCAAGAGAGCTAGAAGAGTTAAAAACACTTTTATAACATCATTTTAATGCATCATGCAACAGCAGAAAATACAATTTTCTGCTTGTAAAAAACTTGCAACATCAAAAACTTGCAAAGGAAGTCCATAGAAGGAAAAAGAACGAATAATATTCCAAGAATGCCACATTTAGCACCAATCTACTGATGGACAAAATAAATGCTAGTTCCTGTTTCTACAAATATGCAGTGATAGCAACACTACAGGATGATTAGCTTACTTGGATCTCAAGAGGGTGACCATGAATACCCATCCGCCTATCAATCATGCAGGAACCATCGGTGACTAATAAAGTAGGAAACATGTCAAATCCATCGGTCAGACACTGCTTAAGAATCAGTCTCATGCCCATCTGGACATCCACTCTTTCTTGCAATGCATAATCACCGGTGAGCTTCCCATAAGCTCTCAACAAAATGATCCACCATAATCCTGTCACAAAATTATTAAATATAGGCCTTAAATTTTGAACCTATGATGGAATGTAATCCCAACAAGTGATACATGCAGATGAAATCTTGATAGGTGAATGGATAATATTGTTGAACTTGGACAAAAGGACGATCACCAAATCCATGAATACATGTACAATACAAAGTTTATAGGAAACCACACTACTTAAAAGTCATCAATAGTGTCTACTTGAGACTGTCCACAAAGCACAAGACCCATAGTCTCGTTTTAGATAATATCACGGCGACATTCCACTAACAGAACCATGATGTTCATTTTTCTTCACATATAAACAACTTACCAGAATCAACAGGTGCTACACGGCCAATAGCTGATTCACCAAAATCAGGATCCAACACCTCCTCAAATGCTTCATTGCTTCCATCGAGAGACACTGTTCTAACTTTGAAGCTTGCTGGCATTAGCCCTTGCCCTGGGCTGTAACAGTCAACAGTCTTCTCCCAACTCTAGTGAATGTAAACATTTCAATTGAATTAAAATGTTAAAAGAGGAAGAAATATCAAGAAGCAAGTATAAAAGTCTAATGAAGGCTTATTGTGCAACATTCTTCCCTCAGAACACTCCTAATAGCATCAAGAACCATTAACTATTCACCTGTTCCTCAGGACAAGATTCTTATGCGAGGGAAGTAACAAGTCTCAGCCAAGAGGACACTTAATATTAAATTCCGATGAAATGATGTAATGCAAATAAACATGCATTGAGTAGCCATAGAAGGATCAAGTACTGAGTTATAAGTCAGTACAAATTAGAATGATAAAAGAAACAAAAAAACATATATGTAAAGTTAGCCAGTATCATCATTCACACAGGATCTACAACACCCATTAAACTGCTCAAATTCTACATGGGCAAGATCGAGCACAATCTATTATGTGAAAACAGAAGTTGCTGCATTATCTAAAAGAAGACCTCAAGACTACAAGGTCCAGACAAAGTAATCACCAAAGCAAATGTTAACAGTTAACAGCTCTCAGAAGGAATGTTTGTCGTCAAGTGTGCGATAAAAGAATTTACACATTCAACAGGCATAACAATTTTGTCACTGCAAATAAATCAAAGAATGACAAACTAATAAAAGCCATGAAGTCCATAATTTACCTGCAACTGCAGTGTGTGAAGAAGAAAATTCTTGACGATCTCTCCCTCACCATTGAGCAGAAAGGCAATTGCTGATGGAACAAAATCACGTATAAAGATTTGATCATAATTCAATGGTTGTTTGTCCGTTGGATCATTAGCTGCAACAGTCCCAACTGGATTCCCACAATAAGTGACAACAGCATCTCGAAGCAGCTTCCAAGCTTCCTTCTCAATCTCAGACACCTCCCTCTCAACCTTACTCTCATTCAAACCCTTCAAATTATGTATATTTACATTTGACTCATTAGTTCTACCTCTAGGGACTTCTTCCAATCTACTTTGACCATTTTCAATTCTTTCAAAGACCAAGGGCTTCACATTTAATCCACTTTGAATATAAATCTTCTCAAAGCTTGTATCATTAACATGAGAATCGACTGACGTAGAATGGTTTCTAAAATCCGAAACTGCATTCGGTATCAATGAAATGCCCCTACAACTGCCTATATTGACACAACTATTACTAAAAATTCTACACTGACCCCAATTTGAATCGGAAATTCTAAAATCTCTCCGATTCAGATTGATTATATGAGTAGACCTTACAACTTGAATATTAGAGGTATGATATCTATGCCGATGCACGGATTTGGGATAGGACTTGGACAAGATGTCCATGACTGAGCCATTAAACTTGGTTGGAGAAAACCCAAAAAGAGACGAACTTTTATAGCTTCTTAGGATTTTACCACAAGGCTTCATGGTAGAGATCCCAATATAGCTACCAGTAGTCATTTGCCCGACCAAATAACCTCAGTACAGATCAAGAAATCACTTTACCAAGAAAAAATGTATTTATGTACGACTTAGTTGATCTTCGCAAAGCTAGAAAAAATTAGGGTATATAAAAGGAAATTTGGTAATAATATGCAAGGAAAAATAAATTAATAAAGCTAGAAGTTGGAGAAAGCTAAATTGATCACTAAGCTAATGTAATAGAAAATATATGGCAATCTTGTTTACTTACAGTTTGAGGAGACGGTGATCAAGTCGTGCGGTTTGAATGAGAGATCGAAGGTGTCCGAGAATAGAATGAAGCAAGGAAGATCAAAACGCGGATTTATAAGCTGAGGATGAAGGGAAAGTTCGTAGGAGAGAGAAAGAGTAGTTGCTTCGTTGATCATATCTGAATACAGAACAATTGTAATTACGTCACTGTCCCTGCACGGGATCCATCGATCGATCTTTTGGGTGTGTAGAGGCGTACCTGCGTGGCTAAGAAAATCGAAAGTGAGGAAGGGTAAGTACAGGGACAAAACGGTCCCGCCATTTTGCGCACATTTTAAAATATAGCAGAAGAGGTCATTTCGTGTCCATTTTCGACTCTACACAAAAGAAAAATCAAAACCCAAAATTGGACGCCGCGTAAAAAAAGTCCCCATGGCCATGGGGTGTTGTTATTCGCCACCATGCGGGCTCTAATCTAACATTTAAAATATCTTTTATTATTACCAGTATGACCTCACATAAAGTATCTTATCTCGAAAACGCCCAACTATCGTGAGATTTTTCTTTTGTCCTAATCCACGTCAGCTCAGGGAAGTGATGATTTTATCTTGACTGTTATTATATTTTGTTGCCAAAAAATTGAGTGGTTGCTTTTATTTGCGGGGAGCGGAACCAAGATTGTGCACGTTAGTCATCACGTGGGTGGGAGAGTTTTCACCCTCCACGAAACTGGGTGACTTCACGCCACGGAAAGAAAAATTGGGGTTGGTGACATCCAAATTTCATATGGGCCTCTAATCGGGCCTGTTTTGTGGAAGCAATCTTTTTTTTGATATAAAAGATGGCTAAAACGCCAAAAGGATAAGCACAGAATGAAATTACATAGGTGGGGAAACTAATCCTAAACTCTCTTTGTCAACCATTGCCCTTAAGAAAGTAGGACAAGTATCAAAAAGAAAAGACCTTGAAAGACCAGTTTTGGCCAGTGCATCAGCGACATGGTTCAGCTCCCTTGGGATAAGGATAATGATGACCTCCCAATTCCAGCTCAACATTGCCTTAACCTTAGAAGCTAGGGGGTTACCGGAAGAAGGACTAGCCCTTTGGATCAAATCCACCGCATCAGCTGAATCTGATTCGAGAATCACTTTCTTAAGCCCAAAATCCCAAGCTAATCTCAAACCCTCCAACATAGCCCATAACTCGGAAGACAGGACATTACACACTCCTACGGTCTTGGAAAAGCCAGCTATCCACTGTCCAGACGCATCCCGCAAAACGCCTCCACATCCAGCTATAGAGGACATCAGACTTACCGCTCCATCAACGTTTATTTTCCACCAACCTAGTGCTGGTTTTTGCCACACCGTGATGGTTTGAGTCCCTGGGCTGACTGTCATCGGAGTTAAATCAGTAAGCATTGAAAAACTCCTCCAAGTATTAGAAATGACAACTTCAGGTTTCTCAGGTCTAGAGAAGTCTTTATCAAAGATTGATTGGTTCCTCCACTTCCACAAATGCCAAACCGCCACCCTAAAGATAATTCTCCAGTAAGCACTGCCATCTTTCCCAATCGTTCCTTTCAGATTCATAGCCAACCAGTCCCGTATATCAGCCAGGAAAAAAGCTTGTACATGCCTGGGATGAACAAGCTGAAGCCACATATCCTTAGCATAAGGACAGTCGCGAAGCAATCTATTTAAGAAGTTAATCCGTAAAGTCACGATGTTGAGGCCTTTAATTATGCAATTCAAACAATGTTTTTGTCAATATGATTACTTAAGGAGCCCAAGAGAAGTGGCCCAAAATAGGAAGGGAAGGACGTTGTTGAATATATTAAACATAAGCCCAATGTATATTGTATAGAGGCCCATCGGTTATAGCCCATATACATGTACAGTCCATTATACATGTGTCTATGTGTAATTGTAAAACCCTAAAGAATATACAATATAAATATGAGAAAGCAAGACTGCAAGAGGTAGCGCCTTTTACAGAAAATTCCAAACCCTGAATTTATTATCTTGGTATCAGAGCTTCAAGGCAGATAGTCATGGCGCAGACTCCACCTTCATTCTCAACTACTGATTCTCTTGTTGCTGCTACTGCTCTATCCAAAGGAGTACCCTCAACCAATGCTCATACCATCAGTCAAGTTTGCTCCATCAAGCTGGATGGCACAAACTTTTTAGTTTGGCAAACACATGTCCTCCCCATCATCAAAGGTCACAAACTTGAAGGTTTCATTAATGGCACCAAGGCATGCCCACCTCAGTTTGTTCAAGAGAAAGATGCCATGAAGCTCAACCCAGCATTTGAAGATTGGGTTGCAGCAGATCAATTGCTGTTTGGCTGGCTGTTAAACACAATGAGCCTGGAGATTTCTTCTCAAATGGTTGTTGTATCAACTGCCGCTGGTCTCTGGGAGGCAGCAAAACAAGTGGCTGGTGCTCAAACAAAATCCAGAGTATTAATGCTGAAATCTGACTTCTAGAGAACCAGGAAAGGAAATTTAAAAATGACTGAATATCTTTCCAAGCTGAAGAACATTTCTGAATAGCTAACTATTGCTGGTTGTCCTATCAGTCTACCAGATCTGATCATTCAGGCTCTTGCTGGTCTGGATGCTGACTATAATCCAATCGTTGTTCAACTTGGTAGGGAAGCGAGTGATCTGACTTGGATTGAATTTCAATCTTCGTTGTTAACCTATGAAAGTCGAATGGAGCAGCTAAGTCAGATGGAAAATTTGACAGTTAAAACCAATTTTGTCAATTATACCAGGGCTGAAAATTACTCACCACGTGGACCTTGGCGTGGCGGAAATAGAAGAGGAAGAGGCCGCTGGAATCAGAACAGAGGAAGGCGCATTTACCAAAATGGTGGTCGCAACAGTACCCATGATGACAGACCACAATGTCAGCTATGTGATCGTTATGGTCACACTGTTGACACATGCTTTCATCGTTTTGACAGAAACTTTGTCAAAAACAGTAAAAAGAAAAACAATAATTATCATAATACTTCAGGTTCTGATTCTGATTTTGCAGCCTACTGGGCTACTCCTGAAACAATCGCTGATGATGGATGGTACCTTGACAGTGGTGCAACCTGCCATGTAACTAATGATGCTACCTGCATTGAAAATCCAAGTCAGCCCACTGGTAAGATGCGCATTATTGTTGGTAATGGTGATAAAGTTAAGGTAGAAAAGATTGGTTCAACCACAGTCTCAAATATTCCTCACAAAACAGTGAAGTTAAATGATGTCCTATACACTCCTAGCATCACTAAAAATTTGCTGAGTGTCTATAAAATTGCTGATGATAATGATGCTGATGTTGTTTTTAACAAGCATGGTTTTACTGTGAAGGAACAACAAACAGGGGAGATAATACTGAAAGGGGTACCAACCCAAGGAGGAATGTTTAAAGTTTCAAATAGCAAGGCAGATGGAAGCATGGACTTAGTTTTTGTTGCAGAAAAAGAAGCTGATCACTCAGCACAGTCAAAGAATTTTATTTCTAGTAGGAATCTATGGCATTGTAGGCTTGGACATCCCAATGATAGAGTGCTAAATCAAGTTATTAGTGATTGTAATTTGAAACTCAGTATTAAGAATGATGAACTTACCTTTTGTGAACCTTGTAAGTTTGGAAAATCTCATTCTCTCCCATTCAAGTCTTCTCAATCTCATGCTTCCAAACCTCTTGCATTGATACACACTGATTTGTGGGGCCCTGCACCAACACCATCTGTCAATGGTTTTCGTTACTATGTCCTATTTCTTGATGACTACAGTCGCTATTCATGGATTTATCCTCTCAAAACTAAAAATGAAGCTCTACCTATGTTTGCTCAGTTTAAAAAATTTGCAGAAAATCAGTTCGACAACAAAATTAAAGTCGTTCAAAGTGACTGGGGAGGAGAATATAGAAGCTTCTCAAAACTTCTCCAGGATTCAGGCATACATTTTAGACATTCATGCCCACATACATCTACCCAAAATGGACGGGCTGAAAGGAAACACAGGCATATTGTAGAAATCAGTCTAACTCTACTTGCAAAAGCCAAAATGCCCTTGCATTATTGGTGGGAAGCATTCAGCACAGCCACTAGTCTAATAAATCTGCTGCCTACTCCTATTCTAGGTGATCAGTCACCTTTCTACAAGTTGTTTCACACATATCCAGATTTCATGAGATTAAGGATTTTTGGATCAGCATGCTATCCATGCCTAAGACCTTACAATGAACACAAGTTGCAATTCAGAACCACCAAATGTGTATTCTTGGGTTATAGTAACAATCACAAAGGGTACAAGTGTTTGAGCTCAACAGGCAGAGTTTTCATATCTATACATGTTGTGTTTAATGAAAGTAAGTTTCCTTTTGAAACAGGTTTTATAAACAAAAGAAGTGCACCTGAAGATGAAGTACTTCCTGGAGCCTTCTTCAAGTTTGAACCCTTGGCTCCAACAATAAGCCAACTAGCTGACCTTTCAACTGAACAATCTCCTCTGTGTTCTGATTCAATGCCAAACGTGGTTGATATTGAACATTCAGTCAATACCCCTGCATCTCCACAGCAGCCACAGCTTGCTGATTCAGTGATTGATTCTCCAAATTGCCTCAGCAATTTAGCTCCATCGTTACCTCTTGTGCCTCTTGTTGAAGAGAGTACAAACCCTGAAAACAATGAAACTCAAGCAAGCCAGCAAAGGGGTCCAGATCAAAATCAACACCAAATGAAGACTAGAAGTAAGGCTGGTATTTCCAAACCAAAAACACCTTATATAGGTGCTGTCACCACTCAACAAACTACAGATTGGATCCCATACAGTGTACAAGAAGCCTTGAAGTGCAATGACTGGAAAAAGGCAATGCAAGAAGAATTTAGTGCTCTTATGAAAAACAAGACGTGGAAGCTAGTACCTTATACAGGCCAGGGTAATCTAGTTGACTGCAAGTGGGTACTCAAAAATAAATTCAATCCTGATGGTTCCCTGCAAAAACACAAAGCCAGACTTGTTGCAAAAGGCTTTCAACAAAGTCCTGGAGTTGACTTTAGGGAGACTTTCAGTCCCGTGCTTAAGGCATTTACACTCAGGTTTGTTCTATCCATTGCTGTTACTTTGAACTGGGAAATCAGACAAATGGATATAAACAATGCATTTCTAAATGGAGATCTACAAGAGGTTGTACTAATGAAACAACCTGAAGGCTTTGTTCATCCTAAATTTCCTAGTCATGTTTGTCTTCTGAACAAAGCTTTATATGGGTTAAAACAAGCCCCCAGAGCCTGGTTTGACAAGCTGAAAACAACACTAATAAACTGGGGCTTTCTACATTCGAAGAGTGACTCTTCTCTTTTCTATCTGAAGATGGAAAGATATGTGCTTTTTGTGCTTGTCTACGTGGACGACATCATTGTGACAGGGAACTGCCCAAAGCTTATAAATTTGTTTATTCAAAATCTAAATTCACAGTTTGTACTTAAGGATCTTGGTCAACTACATCATTTCCTGAGTATAGAAGCCTATAGAGATAACACAGGACTCTATTTGAAGCAAGAAAGATATATTTCAAACTGTTGGAAATTATGCCCTAGGGGCAATTCATTGTACTTTGGATATTTAAGTTATTTAAAGTATTCTCTTTTGTTATCATTTTCGTTTGCATGTTCGTATTGATAACTGCATCCCTGGATAATCTTATAGATTATCCTAAATGTCCCTGGTCGGTCATCTACACGGGAGTGAAGATGAAATAAGACCAGTATGACTTTGATGAGGTATGGAGATACGAATCAGAGTCATGGGCACTTGTAAGAGTACAAGGTGCTGGACCGACCCACTATGAGAAAGCTGCATGGATTAAGTCATAAGCTTATCTCATGTATAACCGCGTCACGACGCCCTATGACCTGAGACCATCATAGATTCCTACATGATGAGTCACTGGTTTTTGACCTAGTCAAAAGTCACCTTTGACCGGGTGATGATAAAGGCTCGGATCGGGATCAGTGGTTTTCATGCGGAGGAATGTGAGTGGTCAAGATGGGATTTGTCCCTCACATATGTAGAGAAATAATGCTGGGCCCCTCGATGAGTGAGTCTAAGAAATGTATGGCCATACTATGATGGAAAGGAGTTTCCATTTCACTTATTAGACTACTCGAGAATCGAGAAAGCAATGGTCAAGAAAAGGAAGTTGACATTATCCATGCCTCATCCTTGACCAAATTATCGCGTGACAAAAGGGACGTGACATGGTTGTACGATAGGTAGTATCGTGTCATCGATCCCCATGTGAATTGGGTAGTTGCAATGTCTTGCTAGAGGCCGCTTGCGACTTGTGGGCTGATATAGTGTTGGCCCACTGCCAATCTCATATGGGCCTGCAGGGTCGCACACAAGAATAATCCAACACGGGTGAAAGTGTCCAGGTTCATTGAATCTCAGATTAATCTGAGATTAAATGAATACTAAATTTGATCTAGGATTTATATATATATATAATTCGAAATTAATATATATATTATAAATTGAGATTATAATATTATATATGATATTTGTTTAGTATTTAATTTATTTGATAAATTAAATATCTGAAACAAATAGAGATATTGTATCTCATTTAATTTCGAATAAAGATATTGTATATTTGTTTAATATTAAATTGAGATATGGTATCTCAGATTTAATTAAATAGATAGATATCATATCTCGGATTTAATTTATGATGATAAATTAAATCAAAAGGCTTTAAATTTAGATTTGATTCAAAATTCGAATTTCCAAATCTGGCTTTTAATATATTCAATTACATTTATGAGATAAATGTGATTGATATGTTGACCAGATTCAAAAATCCGAATTTCCAAAATTAATAAAGAATTAATTTTGGTTATATAATACGCCTATCGGGTTTAGAAAGACCTATGGGATTTTCAATCGAGCGTATTCAGAAAAGCCGTGAGAAACCCTAGAGCAACTTGAGAGAGAGACGCACAAGAAGCGCTAGCACGCTGCCGCAACCGTGTTTGGGGATTGTTCATGTGGATACCAGTAGAGGAAGCCGATCCAAGAGTCGACTTCTGCTGATCGAAAGAACCAGACGCGGACGTGTTGATCGCCCACCTGATCAAAGAAACGAGACGCGGACGTGTTGTTCGAGAAGGTAGCCCACCTGATCAAAGGAACGGAACGCGGACTAGTTCAACACAAGGTATGATTCGGTTTCCTTAACTCTGATTTAAACGTCGTTGAGTGATCCTTCGGAAGGATTCGTAAGAAATTTTTTAATCCGCTGCGTGTACAAATCCCAACACAAACATCCTAGTCAGAAGCGGAATGCAAAACTCCTCATCTGTGCCTACTCCTATGGTGGTAAACTGACACTATTCAAAGTATGATGGCAAACCATTGGCAAATCCAACCGCTTATAGACAGATAATTGGTGCTCTTCAGTATTTGATTAACACTAGACCAGATATTGTGTTCGCTGTGAATAAACTGAGTCAGTTTCTCAGTGCTCCTACTGATATACATTGGCAAGCACTCAAACGGGTTCTGCGGTATCTCAAAGGAACAAAAGATTTAGCCTTACATGTTAAGCCAAGCAGTCATCTCACCTTGCAAGGGTTCTCGGACGCTGATTGGGCTGTTTGCCCATATGACCGACGATCGATGGGTGGTTATTGCGTCTTCTTCGGTGATTCTCTCATCTCTTGGTCTGTGAAGAAGCAAGGAGTTGCATCTTGATCCAGTGCAGAATCTGAATACAGAGCACTTTCTGATCTGTCCGCCGAGCTTGCTTGGATTTAGTCCTTTATCGGAGAACTCGGCTTACACCTCAGATCTGTTCCAATCGCCTGGTGCGACAATATGAGTGTGGCTGCCCTAGCCTCAAACCCAGTCTTTCACGCTTGGACAAAACACATTGAACTCGATGTTCGTTTTGTCAGAGACAGAGTACTTGCTCAGAAGCTAGCTGTCAAATACGTTCCTTCTTCGGACCAAATAGCAGATCTGTTTACTAAGGCTCTTTCTCATTCGAAGTTCGCTGCATTCAGAGACAAACTCGGATTGGTCTGACTCTCCAATCTTTGTTTGAAGGGGGATGTTGAATATATTAAACATAAGCCCAATGTATATTGTATAGAGGCCCATCGGTTATAGCCCATATACCTGTACAGTCCATTATACATGTGTCTATGTGTAATTGTAAAACGCTAAAGAATATACAATATAAATATGAGAAAGCAAGGCTGCAAGAGGTAGCGCCTTTTACAGAAAATTCCAAACCCTGAATTTATTATCTGACGTCCAAGGGCATTATGTGGGCATTGTCCATTTGTTTATGTAAACTTGGACAAACAATCTAATGCATGTTAGATTGTTAATCCAATAACACCCAATAAAAAGAGCATTTCCATTTCATTGGGCCCGAAAAAACTACTGAGAGATCATAAGGATATGTGGATTTCTGGATTCACTCAGTTGTTGGGGCAATATAATGCGAAGCTTTTGAAGCGGAAGAATGGGCTTTGCTTTATGACCTTCGTATGGCTTGGGAGTTGGGATGAAGGTGTTGAAAAGGTTATTGTAGAGTCTGACTCTCAGACTTTGGTTAATAAATTACTGCTGCACAAGGAAGGAGGAAACGACAGTATGGTACTTCTCCATATCAGAAGTTTACTTTTGACCAAAAAAAAAATATCAAAAGTTTACTAATTAATTAACCACAACATGGGATGTCAAACTGCAATTTTTTTACTCGCAATGGGAACTCGATCTCCGGCTGACTCTTTGGCTAACTAAGGAGGGGCTCCTATCTAATGCTTTTTTAAGTGACAACAAACTCAAATCTATGCTTTTGAAATATTATTGTATGCGAGCTAATCCCCTTCTAGTTGATTCTAATAATATATAATGGCTGATGCCTCTCTTTTACCCCAAAAAAAGAAAATTGATAATTTGTCATTTTGCTTTTTAGAATTCCAAATTAAACCTAACCGAGGGAAAAATATTTCACCATCCTCTTTGCCTCCTTCCTTTGTTGCATTATATATTAATTAAGCATCATCCAATCCTAACTACTTATAGATTTGGACCATCAAATTTACAATGACTAGCTTAGACTTGTTGAATTTGTGAATTGCACCTTGGCAATTTCGTAGTATGACGTAAGTGGTGACATCATTCGACACTAACATATCATTAAGGATACATGCGTACACACACAGGTATGCTTACATTCATAGCTTTGTTTGAATTGACGGTGGAAAAATACATTCATGCATGCAAGTCGAGGCAAAACTCTAATCATAAATTTACCTTGTATACCATAAATCACGTTGGAAAAACAGCTTCTACCATTAATCAAATATTTTATATGTCAACTAAGTCACTACGTACTCATTTCTTACAATTGGTTTACAAACTTATTGTGTTAAATACTTAAATTACAAGTAATTAAAATAAATTAATAAAAACACAATATATATTGTATATATAGAGTTTAGAAAATGAATCGTCCTATAATTTATTTATAATGTGACTTCTCATAAATTATGTATACTGATGTAAAATAAAATAATATTGCAGTGCTGGGGAATCAAAATCGGGTATAATATCATTTCAAACCATATGCAACAGTAATCTTAAACGTGGACGACTATTTCAATTTAAACCCGGCCACTCATCATCGCGACATGATATCCCAATTAGCTGGATCTATACTTGACCATATCAAGTTTAGGTCTGAAGTGCTAACGAACCAAGGTTGGTTAATACTTAATGTATGTTGGTTCGAACATAAGTAATATGCATGGAAAATAGGATAATCGTTAAGGTTGGGATTAGCGACAAATACTTGTATCTAACTACGAACCACGGATGTGTTGTGAACTGGTGAGCTTGCGTGGTTTAATTTCATGGTACTTAATGACAAAAGATTATGATTAATTATGGATGGTAGGAGAAATCAAGAGTTTGCTTACAACAAACGCAAACCTTTAATTGGAAACAAAAGTAGGGTTTGCACGCGTCAAAGTGAAGATTAATTAGTAAAGGGATAAGATTGAACCATAACAAATACTTCCCCCGCTCCTAATTATAAAAGCTAGTTAACTTTTTGGGAGGAGAGATTAAGGAAGCTAATTAAATTACTTTAAAGTATTTTTATTTTTATTTTTTTCTTCAAACTTATTAGCTTGACTAATAAACTAATATATAATCTAAGAATACATAACATGTGAAATGATTAAGTAACTTATTTATAATTAGCTAGCTTCCTTAATCTTTTCAAAGAAAGTCAACTATCTCTTATAATTAAGATCAGAGGTAGTATTAAAAATGAAGAAATGAGAATAACGTACATATGTGTTATAAAAGTGGGAGGACAACATATATAGGAATCCAATACCCTCTTCAAACCTCTACTTCACTTCGTTGCAACCATTAATTTAATTAAATATCTTAGTCCAAATCCTATCATTTTATGTGAGAATATCCCATTGGTGATGAATGATCTATAAGTATTTCTTTTAAGCTTTAACCATGCCTATCCTTCAGGAGCTCCTAAAGCCTAATTAACCTATTTTTTTTTTTTTCAATAAAGGCTTTGAAAATGATGTGTCCTCTATTTTTCTGACCATTTTCCCCAGTTCCCAGTGGTACTCTCTTCCGGAAAATATATCTGCATTTAAATATTGTTTGCGACCCAAATCCCCCTCTCTATATCTGGAGGAAAATATATAGAGATAAGCAATAAAAAGATTAATCGGAAAAATTTCAAAATTTGTAACATTCAAGCGGACAAAGCTTTTGTACATATACGACCTATGTTACAAGTGGGTGATTTGTTTGAGAGTTGACGGGTACGATTACATCGTACTACCTTCTGTTTTTAATATAAACATTAATTGATTTTTTTAAAAAAACAAATAAAAAAGCTAAATAACTCATTCAACTTCTTTACTTATTTAGGCATAGCATATAAGACCTATCCTTACTTAAAGAGAGGTCATGTTTGCATCAAGTTTGGGATTTTTTTTTTTTTCTCTAGAAAATAAACAAATCATATCAAATTTTAGAAAGCTAATAGCTGGTCGCATATTAAATATTTTTTATACTTTTTTCACCCTACTCAATATATAGAAATATAATTCATAGCTTATATCGAAAGGTGACTTTGGTAAGATGGATAATATTTCTATATTTGTCTCGTAAGAAATCTAATTAATTTTAATAAAAATGGGCTAAAAGTAGGATTGAAGTTTTGAAAGATGAGGAGAAGGAGCTTTCCAACAGTAATTAGATGACACGTAACAACAGCAGCCCACAACACTATGGTCCCCTCCCAACCATGCCACGTGGAAGTCCCGCGTGTATTTCTCTTTCCTCTCAAAATTTCTTTCATTCTTTAATTTTAGTAGGCAATTGTAAATACATAATTTTTTTGATTAGTTAGGGAAAAAAGGACTTAACCCTGTACTTATTATTATTATATATAGAGAAGGGTGAAATTCGTGACACTACTTTAATTTTATCCGTTGTTGTTATATTTTTAGTACAATGGCCATAAATTAAACCGTGGAAGAAATTAAGGATATTATTAGTTAAATTAATGGCATGCAACATGTAGCATAAATATTAAAACCAAAAAAAAAAAATGTTACACGTTATGGACGGGTATAAAGAGTTATGGTTTCAACTTCCATGAGATTCATAACTGTAATTACTCTTTAAAAATCAATCACGTACGTACTATAATTTGATTAGAGAAGTTTGGGATTTTAGAACATATATATATATATACACATATTAAAGAAACTAAACCAAAGCAGGCTTGGCTTTCACAAGTATGATCACATCGATCCTTGAATAGTAATACCGGCCGTGTAATGTGAAACGCATTAAAAAATATAATGTCTGTTGCGGCCTCCTTTTTGAAATGCAAAAGTAAGTGTCTCCTCGCTCCTCTGATGTGTTGTGGAGTCCAGTTATACAATATACATACTTGGATTATCAACCACGTGTAAGCCTAAACCCTAGCTAATTAAGCATCACTGTGCTTTATATTATTCTTCGTTTATTCCCTTTAATTTTCATGAATGTTTTCTGTTTCCCTCCACTTATTCTTGTATGTACGTGTACCATATATATATATCGCCCATTTGGAAGTGACAATGTTTAAAAACTTATGTTGGTAGAATAAAAAACTAGATAGTTGTTAAAGAACAAGGTGGTTTATTATTTAAATTGCTTTGAATTACAATTTACGCACGTTTTTTATTTTGATCCCCCATCATTTTTATTTTGGACCTTTTTATTTCCCCTTTATCACTTGCAAAACAAATTATTAAATATTGCATGTGTGACTTAATAAATAAACAATCCTTTTCAACTAATTAATTCTCGCACATGTGTTTTCTAGCTTCCTTCATTAACAAATCACAATCTACGTACAAGGGAGTTACGTAAAAGGATCGTGAACTTGATTTCTAGAAATAATAAATGAAATCTTTCTTCATTTGAATAGTTTTAATCTCTATATATATATTTCTATCCTCCTGTCGTGTGTTATGTTACTTATATGTATACGATAAAAATATACAATAAGCGCGCGCGAAATTAATGAAGACTCTACTACATTAAGTAAATAGTCAAAGATTGTCTTGTTATATTTTCTCTATATATTCTTATTAGTTATTACACTTTAACGACGGGAGTATATTGTATATGTGGTTAACTACGACTCAATTTATTTTTTAATCGCTGAAAATGAACTATTGTTAATATTTGGTATTCCTCTAGCGTCGACTTGCGAGAGCAGTATCATATATATATAATCACCTATATATCCAAATAATGTTGGAATCATTAAAATATTATTTATAATAATAATACAACTAATAAATAATCTCCGGTATATTATTCGCAATGCAGTCATGGGGTATTTTTGGAAAAAAATAAAATACTCATTTTGTGATCAATTTGAATTTTACTACATTAACTATTTTCATTATTCTTAATGAGATGTAGTTAGGGGGTGCTATCTTTGAGACCTGAAGGAGTGGCGGCATAACTTTTTTATTAAAAAAAAAAATCACCACTAAAAAAAGGTTATTGGAGAAGATTTATTAATAAAAAAAGAGTGGGGTATTTCCAAGCTAATTTGGGGTACATGCATGCATGGAAGGGGGTATAATTTTATCGGAGAAGATTTATTACTATCATCGGTCCTAATTATAAGATCTAGTTAATTTTTTTTTGAAAAGATTAAGGAAGTTAAATAAGTTACTTAATTATTTTATATGTTGTGTATCCTTATATTATATATTAGTTTATTAGTTAAACTAATTAGTTTGAAGAAAAAAATTAAAATTAAAATATTCTAAAGTAATTTAACTAACTTCCTTAATCTCTCAAAAAAGTCAATTAGATCTTATAATTAAGACCTGAGAGAGTAATAAAAAAGGTTATTACCACTAGTGCTGAATATAAAAGATCCATTTTGTACTTCAATTTAACTTATGAAGTGAATTATATATTAATGGATATGAAAATGAAGAAAGGAGGTTAAAAAGACATAAACAGAAGGAGTATGATGCTACGAAGAAATGTTGATCCTAATGAAAATGGGTTGAACCCTTTAACTATGAGATTTTGAATTCAAGTCTACCTGGAATCTTAAACTGTAAATTTTTTTATTTAAAAGATAAAGAGTAAATACCCTTTCTAGTCCCTAAGAAAAACGTGATCTTCATTTTGGTCCCTTAAAAAAAGGGACTTTTTAGTTTATAAAAAGGATGAATAAGAGTTGATAAATTTTGATCCATCACAAATTTTTAAAATGTTCTTTTTAGTCTATAAAAAAGACGAATAAGGGTTGATTTTTTTTATAATGAACCAAAATAAGGTCTGTATTTTTTGTGAGCAATAAAAAAAATATATTTACTCACAGATAAAACTACTTTCAATTACAATTAATAATGCTTCAATAAAGTCATATAAAAAAAGGAAAAGAGAATGGGGCGGTGGGGGTAGATAGGGGTGGACTAAATGAATAGGAAGGCAGTTTCAACGGTTGCGGCCTTTAGTGCTTCACTCTAGAAGCCTAAACCCCTCTTCTTCTTCTTCTTCTTTTTCCTATATTGAGAATGATATTCACTTTCCAACTAATACAGATATATATATATATATATATAAGAAAAATCCACATTAACAAGTGAAATAGTCGTTATTAATAAATGATGAGGGTTGTTAATAGATTATTTATCTTTGTTAGCCAATTTTAGTGTCATTCTCCCTTTTTTATTCTAAAATCAAATTAATTCAACAGTTGCACGTGGCATCCTTTTAACTCTTCACACTCCTGGACCACTTGCCTCCTCCTTGTCTTATAGGCACGCGCCCTACCTCAAGAATTGGGATGCCCCCGCCGCCATACCCACTCCTCTCTCTCTAAACTATTCCATCACGTGTTCCTTCTCCTCGCTTGGCACGTGCACAGTGCCCCTCCCCAAAATGAAATTACCTAATCACCCCTTTTGGCAAAAATTGGTCCTTCCAATTCTTTTTGCTATCCATATGTATAATCGATCAAAAGGAGGTAATTTTGGATTTCTTTTGTCCGTACTATATCCAACAAAGCGTGAGCGAAATTAGGGGCCTGGGAATCGTACTTTGGTGACACAGCTTTTCTCCATCATTAACCATCCATATGATAATAATACTCCTAGCTACTACTACTAATCAACTTTAATCTTTTCGCTTTTGAAAATTGTTGCCCTCAATGGCCAACTTGAACATTGGAGCAACCAATCACATAATACTTACCACGTCTATAAATATACTATTTTCCCCCCCTTGCTTTTTTATTAGCAATATAGAAACACGTGGGCCTCTTTTCACCCTTGGTTCATGTCCTGTGGACAAGATTTTAAAAAGCATTCGTACTTGGATATATCATATACTCCAATATCAGTTCTAGCTAGCTAATTAATAGCAACTTGTTGGTGGAACCACACCCTTGTATTATTATTACCATCTCTCGAGATTATATATGTACCAGTCATGCGTATCTCTCCATCGTCTCCTCATTCGCCGGCCATATACATGTCTGTCTAAGGAATTGGGCGAAAAATACAAGAATCAAATCATAAAGACATAGAGCCAAGTTAGATATAATTTCAATGAATGAAATCTTAAATTACAAATGTGTCCCCACCCCCATCTAATTAAACAAGAAAAACAAAACCCCAAGCTAATTAAACTGAAAATTAATCCACAGGTGATAACCATACCTATAAGTTAATTGGCAACAAAATTAAACTATATATATAAGTATCCTACATATAATTTTATTCCATTTCGTGTCTTCAATTTGCCTCCCCAAGCCAAATAATGGTGTTTCAATTTTACCCATCTGATCTCGTAGAGGTGCGAGTTTTTACATGCTGTCAATATTGAGCTGCTGCTGTAAAAACATCATATTCTCAACATTCCACAAATTGTCCAACGTGTCGCCGCCCTGAATCCAGGGGTTGTTTGGATCCATCACCTGGGAATAATCCAATCCTTGAGGGTATAACCCAGATGGGCTGGTGATGCAATCAGAATAGCTCATCTGAGAGGGTTGGTAGTATTCGTGATTATTATTAGGGACAGTAGTACTGTAATAATCGGCCAATTCCGACACCGGCGAGACCTGTGTTCCGAAAGAGTCCGATGAAGCGCCCGTGCTGCTGTTTTCCGGCGTGTAGCTCTGTGTGACCTGGGAGCCTCCAAAGTCATTATTATTATTCATGATGGCCGCCGCCGGGTTCATCAGCATGTTCCCATTCTCAACTTGCAAGTTATTATTATAATGATTGTATGTGGAATTCGTGGTGACGGTTGTGGCGGCAGATAACGTCTGGGAACTTGCCGTTGTGGCGGCGGCAGCCGCTTGAATGCGCTCTACCAGCCTTGGCATCCAAAGGTAGCGCATGGTGTCCTTGAATTGCTTGCTATTCACGTCACATTTGAGTTGTCTGGCATGCTTTTGGACGCGGGTTCTCCAGTAATTCTTGATCTCATTGTCGGTTCTTCCCGGCAAATACTGGGCTATCTTGGACCACCTAATCATTTCCATATGAACAATTTTCATCAATTCGAAATTTTAGCTACATGATAACTGACATTAAGAGAACAATAATAATTAAAGAGAAATTAAAAAGATATACATACATGTATCTTGATGTTGTTGAATGCATGCAGATATATGTATGTGTACTTATTTATTTGAGGTGACAAGTAATTACCTGTTTCCCCAGCGAGAATGAAGTTCAAGAATCATGAGCTGTTCTTCCAGTGTGATATTTCCTCGTCGGACATCAGGACGGAGATAGTTGAGCCACCTCAGTCTGCAGCTCTTGCCCGTACGTTTGAGGCCTGTACCAAATTAAAAGTAGATTGCTTGGATTGGTAAAGTTCTATTCTATGAGAGAATATAGAGGATATGGAAGAGCATTATTATTGGCTCTATACTCTATAGAGAGAACTTTCTCTTTTTCCCTCTCGCATTCAATTGTGGTATATATCATAACTATCATTTCCTTTTCAACAAGTGGGCTGCGCCCAAACAATTATCATCTATCACTATATGTCATCCTGATCCACAAATATATACATATATATAAGCAGCAACACGCAAGTGTATATATCTTTTAATCGCTCTGAACGCTATTATATATGAAGGAAAAACGAAAATTTTGGCTTTTAAAACTTGATTTGATGCTTCCCCAAATAAGATTGATGGGTGGCGAGGAAAAGAAGACAAGTGGTGGAGATGATTGAACGCGACAAGTGTTTAAATCAAACGAAAAGCAGAAGAGCGGGGCAGGGGGTTATGATTCCGATTGTTGAAAAGACATATATAATAAAATGGAAGAGGAGTTGTACCGGCGGAGCGAGCAAGGGAGTTCCAGCGACCTTCGCCGTGAGTGGTGATGTAATTGATGAGAGTGAGGTCCTCGTCGACGGTCCAAGGGCCTCGTCGGAGGTCAAGGTCGTCGTCGACGGCGTCGGCTTGTTGTAGAGTGGGGGAGGTGCTTCCTCTTCCTTTGACATCCATTGCTGCAAGCTAAGGATGAAAGAAGCCAGAAACACACAAGGAATAAGCTTAATTGATTTTTCCAAGTTGGAATTTTGGGTGTGGTTTTGCTTTTGTTTGCCTTTAGTCTGGGGAGGGAGGAGAGAGAGAGAGAGGAGAAAAGAGATAGAGATAGAGAAGGGTGGATGGATGTGTGTTACAGAAGAGGATGGGGAAGGGAGGGGGTTTTTATAGAGAGAGAATAGGACAGAGAAGGGAGGGAGGGAAATTAGTGATTTAATTAAATAAGGCCTCAATTATGTATGTGGGGAGGGGGCATATTGAGTTAAAATATGGGATAAGATATAAATAAATATACGACTGGAGGTATAATTGTAAGTAAAAGAGGCTACGAAGTTTGACGCTTTTGACAGTTTGACTTTCCCGCCTTTGTTGTGTGCGCGTGCATGCCTCCCCACCCAACTCACTTCTTTCCTTCCTTCCTCCCTTCCTCGGTTACCGTTTCTCACTCTCCAATGTACTGCTGAGGTTTTCCATGCTATTCCCTTCTTTTATACTCATACTGCTTTAGGAATGTATATTTATAACTCAATATCCCTGTCCATCTATATATGTATACATAGTGTTACTAAGACTAGTTACAATAACCATTAGTTAGGGCCAGGCACGCTCCAGGTTTAAACAATGCTTATAAATATATTTATAGATTACCCACCAACCAGGGGCGGAGCTAGGATTTTAAATTAGGAGGGGCGAAAATTACATAATAGTCTAGTGGAGTTAGTATGTGAAATTTGGGGGCAAAAATTATAGAATTGGACCCAAAATTTTAGGAAATTATGTTTTAGCCTCATAAATATTTCAATATTTTCATTTCAGTCTTTCTATGAGACTTTTTAATAAGAAACTAAAGTGAAAATTTTGAAACTTTTATGGGATAAATCACAATTTCTTAAATTTTTGGGGTCAAGTGCTGTAATTTTAGGGGGGGCGGGGGCCACCCCTAGCCCCCCTCTTGATTCCGCCCCTGCCACCAACGAGGCTTTTATATCAACTAATGGATATCGAGCCTCATCCATTTTAGAATAATGGCCAACATCTTAACCAACTGTATCATTCTTTTAAAACAAAAATATATATATTCATACATAGTACTCAATGTCAAACAAGCAAATGGGTTTGGCCAACACTAGTTTTCTTCTTCGCATGCACCTGGCTGAATTTTTATTTTAGGAAAATGTCCATTGACTTTATATATATGCAAAGGGATATATATTAATTGTGAAGGCCGAATTTAAAATAAATTAATTTGATGTGTTAAGTTAGAGTTTTTCATGGTCAAAAAGGAGAATCACGTTAAAAAATCGTCCCACAACAAACAGTTTTCGATGCGATTTTTTTAAAAAGAAAAGTAGTTGTGATAACAAGTTGAAATATATAATTAAATGGATAGTATCAATAAAAATAATTAAATCGAATGGCTAGCTAGACTCATCAATTGTGTAGCTTGAAAATATATAGGTAGTAAGTTGCAAAATTAGAGGAGTGAATTTATTCAAAGTGTGAGCACTGTATTTGATCAGTCCATATTGGCAATGCTAATCAAAGCAGTGAGGGTGACATAAAAAAAAGTAGCATCTTGAATATAAGAAAGTCGGAGTAGCAATTAAAGGCGTATCACTGCTGAGCAGCGCCCGTGCGCAATACCCTGCTAGGTTTCCTTAAAAATTTATTATCCCCTCCTCTCCTCAATTTTAAAAATTTGACCTGGTCAATAAACCAACTAAGATAGTGATTTAAGAGTTAATGGGTTAGACTAGAAATTAATCAAATCGATAATAATTGAAAAATATATTTTAATTAAAATACCTAAAAATATCTACTAACAAAACATATATAGTATATGCTGTAGTAATATATTTTTATATTTATAGAAAAATGACTAAATCAATTTAAGAATTTGAGGATTGGAGGAGAATATTTTTATATATTATCGACATGTTTTGTTATCTCATTTTCTATTTTCCTTCTCTTCTTCCCCTCATTTTCTTCTTTCTCTCAGTAAACTTATTTATTCTCAAAGTTCTTATGTTTTTTTTTTATACTAAAATTTTAGGAAAGGGGTTGGACTCACCCACAGTCCAAGAACAGGACGCTTGGAGCTTAGTTCACAGGGGATACTGGCCAAAAAGTACACATACCTCCACCCCTACCAGCGTTACCACTGCTTCCTAGATTCTTAGGATACCTCCCCAGCGCCTTGACCAACATAGAGATCATAAAATTCTTATGTTTTGTGTGTTTTTTGAACACTTCTTAACTCACCGGCGCAGTTTACCCTCGGTTGGTCTAGGTCACACCAAGTCAATGCTCCGATCCCCTGATTTCCCTTCTCACCCGGATCGAATAAGTGACTCGATCGATCACCAGTTTTCAGGTCAATCCAGTATGTCCATTTTGGTTTTTAATGCTATGCTTCTCTCTGTTCGTGCTTCCACCTATCCCTTGTCTCCATATCCTTTCTCTCTCACTCACACACATATAACATGCATATTGCCAAGTACATTATATTAGATGTTTTCATTTTTGTTTTTAAAAGCAACAACTTCGATTTATGTTTTTTTATGACTTTTCTTCCAAAGATGATATCAAATTTCTAGTATGAACTTGTGCATCATAATAAATACTATTTCCGATTCTAATTATAAGAATGTTTTTGTAGTACAAATTGTACTACAAAAATATTCTTATAATTAAAACCGAAGGGAGTAATTTTGCTAAAGAAAATAATTAGACGGGACGCTCTCAGATCAAGCTCTGCATTCATGCAAAGCACTGATAAACTGTATGTGGCCCCAAATTAGGACGGCTTTAGTAATCAATTCTCTTTTTTCAACTATTATTACTTATTAGTATTAATTTCCAGTAGCTTTATATTATTATTTTCCAGTTAATTTAATCAACCATAATCTACAAAAAAAAAAAAAATTGTGCATGGCATCTAGAGTACTATATCTACTATAGGCAAAGTTTAAAAGTCATTATTGAATTTTATGAAAAATTCCCCATCACAGTCCATATAAAGGAATTGGACCATCCGGAGATAGCGTGGTCCTCAAGGATAAAAGGCTATGTTTTGTAGACACATAACATCCATCCATCTTCATATTATATATATATATATATAAGTAAATATTGTAACCAGAAAAATCCTAATAATGCTTTATTATATTTTGAAGGAAACTAGCATTTTCGTGATTTTGCATGCCTGCATGTGCCAATGAAACGGCGCTATCTCATTAATTAAAAATTGTGAGCTTGAAAGTGAAGTTCTTAAATGACAACGTGATTCTTATGGAATGTACCGACCTCTATATATTCTTTGCATTTAATAAAAGCTGCGCCTCTACGTATTTAGATCTCTTTTCTCCCCATTTGTCGTAGCCATGAGGGAATTATTACTATTATTATTTCAATTCCTGCAAAGCTTTTCATCATCGATTAAAAAATAAGTTAATTAAATCACCTCTTTTCATAATTAGATCATTTTAACTCTAAAGCTTAAGGTAAGGAATTCATAAGTCTTTTCACTTATATATCTCTTGTACTATCTAATATTATTCTTTTGGAAAAAAGATCAAATAATATATTGCCTAATACTATTTGATATTAGATTTTTCACATTAAATCAAATCCACGAACCCTTAATTGACAGCTCAATAATAACAATGCGGCCATAATTTTTCAAACTCGATAAACATGGAAAGCATGGTATAGTTTGAAAGATTGGAGTTAATGACAACAAATGTTCCCGATGATTCAATTCATCAAAATACATGTTTGTTTATTTTGTTATGTGTGTATCTTAATTACACATCCAATATAATATCATAACCTTTCAAACTTCAGTTGACACTCTTTCCTTTTGCAGTATAGTTTAATTTATAGTCTTAATTTTTTAGCATATATATGAGATGCATGACTAAGACGGGAATTTATAGGAGATCGAACATATATTGGATACCTAGCTTTAATTTGCAGATCTTGGTAGTAATATATTAAATAGGTCGGACGCATCTCATACATTATTCTCACTAATGAGCTTCGATGGACCACACCCGATGATTATGTATTCTGAAATTTTATATTCTGCTGAGGAAGGAAATTAAAGGAATATATCAGTATGATATATATGGTTCCAACATGCTTTAATTTTTCTAAAACAACATGCCGTTCATTTTTAAAGGCATTTTTGTTTCTTCCTTTCCGGCCGGGTAAGATTGCAAACGGAGGCTACCACACTTGAATCTGCAGCATGCTTATTAATTAATTAATTAGTTAATTGTTTCCCACACTAATCAATAGACCAAAAATATATAAATATCTACACCCTTCTTCAGCAATATATAAAGTACTATAAGTACATGTGCACGCCTGATAATTAAAAGTCTGTACGTGTGTGTAGTATGCGTGGTTTATATAAAAACAGTGGATGATACACATCATCTAGTGAAGGAGACATAATGTGATTTTTTTTAAATTTCATTTGTCTTTTAATTGATGTATTGTATCACCTGTGGTCGGGATGCTGTCTAGGTAATTAATTTATTAGGACGGTGCAAAATGCTACAGTTCTACGCCGACTATAATAATATATATGATGGCTGGCTGGCTACTGCTACTTGCAAATAAATGCCCAAAACAAAAGGCTACAGATATAAAATTAAAACGTGAAGCGTAGATATAATTAAACTTATATCTCGCTAGTAATTAAAACTGGACGTTCCCATTTGCATCTTTGTAGATATATTTGTCGTCCATGCCTTTCGTGTACCGTATGTATGGGCATATATATATGTTGTTGAAGAATCAAACCAAAAGATGAAGGAAGGTAGATACAGAGAGAAAATTGATTAAATTATAGGTAGTAGTGTGTGTTATTTTAAAGAAGATATTGGAGGAAGATTCAAGCAAGTTCTGGCCAGTTTCGTGGAATATGGCTTTATTCGTTGATTAATAGAGGGAGTGATGATTAAGCCTATAATAAAAAAGAAGGTAGGGTAGGGGTTTTGTTGATATCCCATTTGATGAGAGATTAGAAAATGGGATCTATAAAAGTATGAAGTTGATGGATAAGGATGGAACACTCTCCTTATTCGATCTGCAGCAACTAACTAATCAATCACACTCTTCTTTGACTATGGGAGACTTCAATTCCCCTTATGCCTCTTCCAATTATCGCCTGATCCTTCGCAAATAATAATTATTGATGGAATCAATCAATCAAAAGCCATCTATTGTATAATACTTTTTTTTTAATACATCATGGTAGGGGATTGAGGGTGGCAGGGTTCGAACCCTGGATATATGGGAGGGAGACCAGTTAATACTGACTCCCATGTCACAATACTACTAAAGCGCTGGTTATTGTATAATACTCTTTTACTTAATTTCTCTGGCGTGGTATGTCTAGGACCACTCTATATATGGGAGTAGATTTCCTCAGAATATCTTCTTTTCTTTTCTTTTCAGAATCCCATTTCTACCCTTGGATGAAAAAATGGACGGTTTAGATTTAATATTTTCTAAAACAATTATAATAGTATTTTATAAATTAAATTTTTTTTATTAATTTTGTTTGTATTACAAATATAAATTGTCTAGATCATGATTTAATAGTTCAAGTTTATTTTTTCACGTTCAAAATAATAGTTTTAAAATATTAAATCTGAACTATCTATTTATTTAAATTTGAGGGTGAAGATTAGATACTGAGAAAAAAAAGAGAAAAGAGATACTGAGAGAATCCAAACCCCTCCATATATATATATATAGTCATCATTGATTCTGGTGAGGTCCAGAAATCAAACACAACATTTGCCAATGAAATTTCAAACAATCATATTATTATATTATTGCTCACAACTCGATCAATATATGTTCAATGACGTGGATCCAGATCTCCTAATTATCTGTAGTATTTTCAGTGAATGAAGTGAGTTTTGTCTTCTTGTTCATTTAAGTTGTACAGTACGTAGTTTATGCATGCAGAACACGGGACTGAAAATAAAAAAGGGTGAATGTGTAAATTTGCCAACCAACTATTATCCAAGGAGTGTCTGGGCTAAATAACTATTGAGGGGACTAAAATTGTCAATCAACAATTAAAAAGTGAAAAAAAAAACACACCAAATAACTATTAAAAAAAACAAATATCACAATTAAGTTAAAATATGAGGCACTGGTATAGGACGGTGGCAGAAACGCTGGAGAAAAGAGCGGTTAAGCCTTCTTGTTGGAAAAGGAAAACACCAACAGAGATGGGACCCATGGGAGCAGGCATTGCGGCAACAGCGTTGCTGCTTGTGGCATTGGAGGGATGGAATTAGGGTGCAAAGTGCGTGTCAGTCGAACGCTGTGGACTACTAGATGAGTTCAAGAGGGTGAGTGGAACACCCAGCAACAATAAAAGCTTTGGAGATGCTGACGTCGCTGACACTGTGACAGTCAATGGAAGACAGAGACTCCAAGACAGTAATGGGGTAATAGTTCGTTGGCGAATATGCTCCAAATTGTGTTTTTTTTTTTCACTTTTTAATTGTTGATTGACAATTTTGGTTCCCTCAATAATTAGATCAGAACTTGGACAATAGTTCACTCCTCGAGTAATTTTGGTTCACTTTTTAATGGGGTAATAGTTCGTTGGCGAATCTGCTCCTAGACACTCCTCGAATAATAGTTGGTTGGCAAATCTACACCTCGACCCAATAAAAAACTTGGACATATGCACGATGGATTGAAGGACAATATAATTAATTAGATCAGAACTTGAAAGAAAAGAAAATGTTTTGGGGGGATAGTGTGAAAACTGAAAAAAGATCGGAAGCAAATAATTAAATTAAAGCATCAGTTCCTACTCCCCATGAGGAAACTAGAAGCCCAAAAGCAAAACATCATCAACCCCTTCCTTTTATTTTATTTTGACACTTTGCCACCCCCACTCTCTCTCTCTCTCTCTTGCCTATATAAATTATTTTACAGTTTAGTTCAGCATTAAGTTTTTATAAGAAAATCGTTTATTTACTTTTTACATCTACATACGGAATTTTTTTTAAAAGTAATTAAGAGTCTAAATGTAGATTAATCTATTGATTATATAGAAGGAGGGGTGTTCATAGTTCCTCCTCCAACCATCTGGTAGCATGCTCTTTTCCTATCATGAATATCGTAACAACTAAATTGAAGATACAAAACAAAATATTCTCAAAAAATAAATAGAAATATGAAATTTCAAAATATAAAATAAAATATTTTACGTGGAGAGTCCCTCCTCACACGCCCTCTTCTTGTCATGAATATCGTAAATACTAAAATAATGGTATAAAATAAAACATTCTTAAAAAATAGAGAGAGATATCTAGAAGATAATTACAAATTGTAAAATATTTTGAAAAATTAAAATATAAAATAAAATATTTTTAAAATTGAGATATTGAAAATAGAGATATAATGAAAAGGTAGCTTCAAAATATTTTGAAATCTTATCAGGTTATACGCCTCTCCATCCCACATTCCCACTACTAATGCTTTTTAAAACTTAAAAATTATTTTTATATTTCATAAAATACCTTTTTAGGGGATTCTTCTTACTCCACTCACCCCCTCCATGTTCTCCACCTCAACATCATTAGGCTCCCTATGTGCTCTACTGTGGGCTAACTCAAAGTTCTCTATAAAACTTTGCTTTTATTTTATTCATTCGACTAACTTAATTTTGTGATGTCTGGATATGAGGTTGCTCGTGATGGTGCTTTAATGGAAACGGTTCTACATGATGCAAAGATCTGTTTCGGAAATATTTTTGTTACCTTATTGTTTTTCATTAAAAATATTCAATCTCTTATTTATAATTAATGAAAACCATTTTTTCAAAACAATTCTTCATTAGACTATGCTAGGTTGTTTGATATATCTTTATTCTAACAACAAACCATCTATTTAATCCATAAACTTCAAGTCTAACATGATTTTTTTCAAATCCTACAACCAAAATAGCTCTTTCAAACATCATTCAATTAAACTAATCTAATCATGTCGTGATTAAGCACAAGATAGTCATTAAGCATAAAGAAAAATTAGCATGTATTCTCAATAATTAGCAAAAGCAAGAAAATATAGTAGTTCTAATCCATACAATGGATAAAAGTAATCCTAAATGACAAATTTAGTCAGAAATAATATGAAATGAACTAAAGATAATAATTAAAATCATGTCCATATGCAAGATTCAGCAAACAAATAGAGAAGGTAGAGAAAACCAAAACAAGCTCTTAAAATCTTTAAGATTCTTCCTCCAAACTCTTTTCCAAGGTGTTTTCTCTTGTGCCTAACCTGATCTCTTGAGTCCAAAATGAGCAATTTTGGATCCCTCACTTAGGTCAAAAGGCCCCAAATTTGTCACTTTTTTAAAACGCATGGCATTAATTTCGCAACTTCGTTTTTACTTGGCTAGAGTGAAGCGATAGTGAACACGGTTAGAAACGTCTATTTTTGGGGTGGTTTTACTTTTGCATCATTTTAGCAAAGCAACATTGGATGTACATAGACAGGTCCATTTTTTTTGAGTGTTTTTGCTTTTGTATTGTTGTAGCGAACAAAAGGGACTGAGAGTATCTTCAAGCTATTTCTTTGATCTTCCTTTTGAATTTTATTCTTTTTTTTTTCTTTTCACTTCTAATTATCTTTGTAAGCTTCTACAAATTGTTCTCATCTTCCCCAAAAAAGAAGGAGTTTAGGAGCTTTCTATATTCTTCAATTTAATTTTTAAAAAATTACACATTTAACTCAAAATTTGATAATTGCCGCACCATTTTCATCACATGACATTTTTCTTCATATGTATAAATTTTATGCATAATTTAAGTTCGAAACCAACAAATGTATTAAAAAAAAAAAGTGATGGAATATAAGAATTTCTAGAGAATAACACTCAGCCATGATCAATTGTTTCTCTTGAATTGAGAGATCGTAAATCAATTAAAAAAAATAAAGTTTGTGAATAAGTTTTTGGTCCACGGTATAATTATTTTGATATACTCATCTACAGGGAAAAAAATATAAATATATATATATATATAGTGGCCGGGCAAAAAGAAATTAATACACACACGTATAATATAAAACCACATCATATCTAGAATAAGATATAATAAATTGGAGGTGTCGTGACATGTTTATTGGTCTTTTATCAAAATAGAATATATAATCATGTCTTTTTTCTGTTTTTTTGATCATGAGATTTTGGTCTCCTTTCAAATATTATAATTTTTTCCGTTTATGCCAGCGCATTGCTGGGGTTCTAAACTATTTAAAAAAACAAAAAAACGAAAACGAAACAAAACTACATGTTACAATTTTTTTATATAATTATATCTCTGATATTATTGAGTCAGATTCAATGATAAGTCTTTTAATATGCATTATTTTTCCCATTTACAACAAGAAATCAAGTTTTTTATACTATATATTCAGCTCAATCGTTGTTAGTAAAACTAAAAGTAGTTTGTGTATGTGTGTGTGAGCGTAGAGATATTCTAAGTAATCCTTGTGCGGTTTGGAAATTTAGCGCAGCAGCTTTTGTCAAGCCCCACCACAACCTACTGTATAATTATTATAGGTTCATTAGCATATTATATTGTCGTATCAATTATTTTCAAATCTTGTTTTGATTATTTTTTTCACTTTCAGAACAAATATTCTACTCGGTGCTTAGATACCTCATCATCGGGAATTCGGAACACAATCTTATTGGCCCTTCAGTCTTAATAGTACGGATAAACAAGCAGATAAATTATATTATTAACTAAAAAACAGGGAAAGAATATATGGAAGGGAGCGAAACCAGAAACACACAGTGTTGAAAAGTCATCACAAGCTTCAACTTTCAAGCTTTAATTTATTAATTGCCACATTAATAATTACTGATTGCTTTGCCGTGTCCTTTCTTCAATTGATCCGCATACTTTATCCTTCTAGGCTGACAGAAGATATATATGCATCTAATCCACACGCATGTTATAATTTTAATGAGTTATATTATCATTCAAAGGTGAAGGAGAATAAAAGCTAACAATATTAATAACACAGTAATTTGGGAATTAGAGCCCTTTGGTTGGAAGGAATTGAAACCCGTACCCGTTCATTAGTGAGAAAGCAAAGTGGAAATCAGTAGAAAGAAAATTATAAGCAAGGCATTCAAATCAAATCAAAGTTCTAAGAAAATTGCCAAGGTTGATGATGTACGTGAGGAAAATGGCTTTGATTGTAGCGTTAAAAAGGCATCTAGACCAACCCCAATTGTATTAACTGGTTTGAAGTTTTAGCTTGTGAAACTGATATTCTAGTCAAGTAATAATAATTACATCAAAAATTAATAAAAATAGTTAATATCTAAATTCATAATAAATAGAGTGAATTGAAGAAGGGCGTTATTGGGATCCATGTCATGAGGAATATCTTGGGTTCAATGAGAGTGACAGCATCCATAGTTTGGATGCGGGTTTTGTCAAAAAGGAGGCCGGGTTTTCAGGACTTATGGCGTTGACGTTTCCGTTTTGGACGGTGTCTTCCTCTCACAAATTCCATCATATTACAAGTTACTATGTCTGTGTCTGTCTCATTTATTTGCAGAAAACGAAGAAAAATTAGTATTATATAATAATTACTTGATTGATGTAATGTTTATTATCTTCGGCCTTTGTATTTTTTGTCCATCTTCTCTGATGCGTCTTTGACCCAAATTGTCCACATGTTTATGGGTTCGTTAGTCACACTCTTTTTTTCTTTTGACCTCTTTTGAATTCAGGCAAGCGTGTATTTTCTCTCTTCTTTAGAAGTATACTCCCGTTAGGTATAATGAGTTGAGAAAAGTGTTTGTATCGATCGCTCTGATTGAACTAATCCATTGTATTCACTATTTACTGCTCACTTTAGCTTTTTTTAATTCACTATTTAGCATTTTATATATTTGCTGTGTCAATAAAGCTAATGTGACCCGAAGTTCCAATGCAATTAAATTAATAAGTGAGCACTTTTGGTTGGTTTCAAATATCCTGATGAACTCTCTTTGGGGGATCAATACGGATCGGATGAAAATTTAAATACGCATAATTTCTTAAGTATTATATTTCTTCCAAATTGAGGATTAAAGTAGACTTTTTAATTATTCAGAAACTTTAGTGTGACTTGCCCTTGTCATTAAACTACATTATCAATGAACAATTCACAAGTTGTATGAATGGAAGTGGGAATGCGGGCTGTTACTGCCTTATCCTATCATATTTTGTGTGGTCTGTGAACTGGAAACATAAATAAATCATATTCACTAATATTGATCAACAAAGATTATGAGAACAAGAGCAATGATCAATGTTCAACGCTTGTACAGAAGTAGAAGTAGGCTCACTCACACACACATACACACATGTTAACGAAACTAGCTAACTTAATCACTTAAACTATTAAAATATTAGGTCTATGTCCAATAAAATACTTTTTCCTTTGAAAATTCTTACACACACACAAAATTATTATTCAACCGAGTTTATCTATGGTGTGCTTGATATTTTTGCGACCACTCACGAACCATGAACAACAGAGGCGAATCCCGTTAATTACTGGTGTGAACTCAGTTAGCGAATTTCAAATTGAAATTGAACTTTCTTACCCTAATACACGTTATTATATTCAAATTGATCATATCAAGTACCATACGTATGCATATATATATATGGTGTAGTATACGACGATCTGAATGCGCCAAAGGAAAAGAGAAAAATATACCATCGAACTGCATTGGCATGAGAAGGTTGACCTGATTTGCGCATTTAAATTAATAACACCGAAACTGAAGCAGCTTTCTCGATCTTCCCATTTTTATATTTCATGTTGATTGTGTAATTGTAAACAAAGACAACGTGAGTTTCTAGATTGTCTTAATTAAATTCATAATAAAATTATTGTTTAAAGGTCTACTATTGTAAGGCCTCGCTAGATCCCTCAGTCTTTCAAGTTCAAGTTTTAAAGGAGACACTTATACTGAACAGACAACTATAAACCTCAAATGGGATTAGTTATTTGTTTGGATACTTAATAATAATAATAAGATCTAGAAAAAGTTTCATGTGGTGGATATAATAGTATTTTGATAAAAAGGAAAATAAGTTTTTTTGGTTTGTTGATACATATAGCTAGCTTCCGGCTAATGTTTAGTAACATAATTAGCTGGGTAATAATAATCTGAGGAAAATAAAAGCAAGTGCGCGTGTGGTAGTGTTGAGACGTTTTATTTGTCATGGAAAATATGTACATGCTGAAACGTGCATAAAACAAATCCAAATACGCAAACGTGACGTAAAAAGAAATTAGCAAAACAAGTAAAAGGAGATGAAGAAGAAGGCAAAGCATCTGGTGATAGAAAAGGACGACCACCATCCATGTTGTCTCGACGTGTTTTTGGGCGCACGCCTGATGGTTGTAATAAGTAAATTAAATTAGAAGGTTCAAAAGCAATATTATAAGAGCTAAGCTCGAATGTGTCTTCTCTACTGTGTCTTTGCCATATTTTTTAAAACAAATAACGTAACTATGTTGGTTTCTAACTCTGCATTCCCAGAAACCCATATTTTATATATATATATAAGTTCACTAAATTATTAAATAATTATATAATGACAATCAAATGAAACCCCCTCGTGTGGTCTACCATTGCTTCTTGTTCATTGCATCCACTAAAACAAGAAAGGTCCACCACAATATTAATAATTATTAATAATGATAACACCTTGGCTCGTTTAATTTAATATAATATATTTATACCCGCTTCTTGTATTGATTTGATAGTTCTCATGCTTCAAATTGGAGGAGTTGCCATTATCCACTTACCTTTTTCATGTCACAGTTCACACAGAGCTAGGGTGGTGGCCAGGGGATGATCGGATTTGGTGATGACGTGGCCATCCGTATTTGCGGTGGCTCCGCCGTCTGGCAACACGTATGTATGGAGACCGTTCAACTTGGATTGTTCTAGTGAAACCCCACTTTTCGGGTTAATGACTTTTCATGGGTGGAGGAGTTTATCTACTAAAACTGATCGAAATATCTCTTTTTTGAGGATACATAGATTTGGTTTGAATCAAACCTTACTTAACCAGCTATAATAGTTGAAGATCTTAATCAAACACGAAGGTTATTTTCTACCTTTATTAACTAACTGATACTCAGAATCATTTGCACGGGGACTAGATGCCATGATGTTACGTTGTGATTGGTGCACGTAGGCATGAAACAAATAGTGGAGCTGTCTTTGTGATGAGTGAGATACAATACTTGGATTCGTAGGTTATTAATTCAAAGATGAGGATAAAAAAAAGTGAGATACGATTAGTATTTAGTATTATTTGATCCGCAAACCATTCGATGTTACGTTAGTGTGTGGAAAATTGACCGTCAATATAAATATAACTATCAGATTTGTCATTTTACTTCAATCCAATACAATGCCTGGTCACCAAATCCCACAATATTCCCCAATTGACTAATATTATCTCTTTCCAAGCATGCAGATTGCAGAATCTGGTTCCGTGAAAATGATCGAACGGAATGAATATTGAAACTCTCTTAGCTTGTACGTATATGCTTTAATTTCCTGTACAAGTCACTAAGGAATATCGATCATGATGAGAAGAATATAATATATATAGATATATACTGGGATTAATTAAGAAATTAAATAGGAGCTCGTTGGTGATGAATGACAGCAAAGGTGACGGTAAAACAGATGAAAAGGATGACGAACTGGAAATGTAACAACACAGAGATGGTGATAAGAGAAAGCGGTGGATGAGATAGTGATGTGTGAGATTTAAAATATTTTATGGTGAGACGTGTGACTAAGATTTGAAGAAGGTTAAGTCACTCCACTTGTCCAGATTCAATGGCAGCTCTTAACTTTAGTCCACGTAGTAAAAACGACGTCTTTAATTTTGGAACTTAGTCCCATTTTTCCACTTATGGGTTTATTCAATCCACTAGTTTTACTTTCTTGAATATAATATTAAGCCATACCCCCCATTGAGCCATGATTAGCTCGTTTCTTGGCTCTAGAAGCAAATGTTATTTAATAATATATTTTTCTGAAAACATGTTTTCTTTATATATAATAATCACCTAAGATTAAAATTCTCCGGTAGTGCGCATGCCATTATTGTCCTCTTGTGTATGTATATATGTTCCTTCTCACCAGTCACGCACAATATATATGCTCGATCGATCGCTTTGAGAAATTCTAAGGGGAAAAAAATTAACTGCAATTAAGAAATTGAAAAGCATAAAAGAATCCGCAGGATGAAAAACCAAGCCTGCCTTCATTAATCGCACTTAATTATGACTTAACAACTAACAGTTATAGCATGTAGAGATAGGTAGATATATAGTAATATTTTTCTTACGAAGAATGAGAATGCATGCACCCTCATAATGATGAATCATTAGTCTTGATAAGTCGGAAAATGCATAATAATGATGAATGCTCGTGCAGGGGTGCAGAAATATCTTTTTTGTTCACTTTTAATTTACAGCAGTGAATGTTGCATCTCGTACGAATGATCATGCATTTTTAATATATAAATTTACACATGTTTCGGCCTACATGTTTTGAAAAGCGGCAACACAAAACGCGTAATATGGGCCATAACTTGTCTTTATGCTGTCTAATAATGGAATGGTACCACTAGTGAATGAATGGCCTATCTGTGTTTATGAGTAGGTGACCTTGGGATTGATGCCAACAAAGTACTGTAACAATTAACGTAGGTACACACACACATATATATAGCTGCTGATGACTTTAATTTGGAGTTAGAAGTGAACTGAGCAGCAAGGCATCATTGCCCCCAAAGTGGAAGCCAAAGGCGAGAAAGGCACTTAATTAGTTTTAGCATTAAGAACTAAAACCTTTCTTTTGTGTTGCAGCTCTTGGCAAAGTGGACGGCAAGATCAATCACTAAACACTTACTTTCTTCCATCCACATTCACGCAGAGCAGACATGTGGTTTGGTTAAAGCACAACACCATTATTCATCGAAGCCTAATCAAACTTGCTTAAGCACTTCCCTTTAGGGACACAACTCAACATTAACAATTATATCACATCCGAAATATTAACAAGCAAAGTAACCAATTATATATCATTTTTGTATGTGCCAATAATCGGAGTTATAGGGCGATTGAACAATAATATTGTACACATACATATAGTACGAGATTGATAATTTTTTATTTCTTTTGGAGTAGCTATCCTTGAATCTTTATATAAAGTTTAATTTGTCCAAGCTTTGTCTCCATATCATCAATATATTATATTGAAATTAGTATTCATGGCTACTTTAGTTTTACTTATTGTGCATGCAATTTTCTCTCTAAATATAATTTCCATCTTTCAATCAAATTTTCCACGTGCATTTTGAATAATTTATATATAGATAAAATGCACATCTGGTTCTTAATATAAAATGTATTTACCTTGTTTGATTATATTAAAAAGTTAGTTAAATTAATTAATATGACATATATTTTCTAAAACTCTCTAATCATCTTCATCAATTTCATCGTTCATTCCTTGACTATTGTTAAGACAACATCAATAGAGGTATAAATTAAGAAAAATTGACAAATATGAAAATTATTTCTTATAATTAGAATCAAGATCAACTCTTTAAATATGTCTTATATTGAAAACCAGAGGAGTAATTTTTTTTATGTTATAGCAAATTTAACGTTGTTTTGAAAATATCTATAAAAAAGAATTTGGCAGGCACAATCTAATCTCCCTTGAGGTTTAGATGGCAAAAAACAAATATTTTTTACTTATATAGCATATACAAACAATAAAGAAGGTCATTAGAGGCACTGATGAGGAGGGTAGATCAGACAATTAATAAAGTCATTGAACGGAACCTTTTGATTAATTAACAACCTTGGAAAGATTTGGTTGTTAATAAAACACAACGACATTATATGATCCATGTAGCTGATATCAAAATGGTGAAATAAGGCTTGTTGTTATTGTATATAAAACTATAAGTATTATATTCACAAAACTTATTGACAAGAGAGAGTTTCTATCATTGGTGGCCATCAACTTAAATTAATTGTAAATGGTAACTTCTGATTATAAATTAAAAAATCATGAAAGTTGCAGAAGCCATTATCATGTTTAAGCACATCATATTGTGCTTCTTTTGTTGGGTTATTTGTTATTGACCAAGTGCAACGGACAGTTTGATGCCATTAATTAGTGTGATCCGCATCATTTTAACAAAATAGTATAAAAGTTTTCTTCTCCCTTTAATTGATTGTTCTGCACGCAAAGATGTTTGTCTGATCTTTGGGTTATTTAAAGGCCATGTTGGGAATTTAAATACATTAAATCTATTTGGAAGCCACACCTTGCTATGGATAAATATCTATGAAGCCATATACACCATTATATTAATTCGTGCGTTGCCTTAATGCGCTCGTCAAAACAAAAAGGAAGCTTCTTACAATAAATTATTGTATCCCAACGAAAGATCTCGGTCAAAACACCATAATTTTACTGGATAATATATATAAACTAAAACTGCTTGTGTGAAAATTAACATATATTAATTACTTGGGAAGAAAAATTGGTGTGTCCTTGATCTTAATTAGGAGCAAGTTATGTACAATGATTACATTTTTATAGGTCATATTCGGAAAGGCATCTTGAACCTGCCACTTGATTCACATTCGCAAGCACGTACGTGCCAAAACTCTCCCAACAACTCCACACAAGATTATAAGGTCAAAAACGAAGTTACAGCGACCAATAATAAATAAAGGTCAAACGTAGAAAGGTCAACTACGAAAATATCATGTCAAATTGTTTCTCCTAAGTGGGGGGTGAGTTAGTGTGTCAGCTGAGGGAGCATTGTTCATAAACTAATCTTTTTGGTTAACAACGTCTTGCTGCTCATTGAATTAGAACGAAGCACTCACACCTTAAATTAATTTGTAACCCTCATTTTAATTTGCTGTGACACCTAATGCCCTTTGACATTGAATTGTTTGACCTATAATATTTGATAGCATCTCTTTATTAATGTCTTCTTGGGAAAATTCTTTTCACGTACCCAAAAACCAAGAAAATGTCCAAAAAGTCTTAAAGGAAATTTAAATATTAGAAAATTTTCATTAACAAATCTCATATATATATGGGATTAACAACTCTTTAGGATTTTTCTGATATTTGAATTTCTCTTGAGACTTTTTTTACTTTTTTTTTTTTGTTTATTGGGACTTAAAAGGAATTTTCCCTATTTTCTTTCAACCATGGGGCTGCTGGTCAACTGCATTCTCTCGTGCATTTGAGGTCCGCTGAGTCATGTCACGTTCAATTCATGAACCAAAATTAAATTAAAATTGACAATTATTCATTGAATTGGGATGGTCTATGATTTCCTTATTCGTGGGTTTGGTGTTCTTGAAAGGCCCAAGTACCTGCCTATCACATAGAGTTGGACTTCTCCAACTGGGTAGAATAACCATAGGAATTCACTGTGGTCCGAATGCCCAAACTTCACCATGTTTTGGTTTCTGTAATTAGATTAATTAAAACCAGTTACCGAGTGCATTGGCACAACTGGTGGTATTGAGATGCCTTATATCTCCCCTCAGGTCCCGTGTTCGAATCCCCCTCCCCTCGCCTTGTACCCAAAAAAAAAACCAGTTCATTCAAAGTTTAATCGATATTTATTTACCCAAAAAAAAAAAAAGGTTTGATCGATATTTATAAAGCCCACGACATCTGCTGCAATTCATTAACAGATAGAGAGAATATTTGGAAAATCTTAAAAAAATACCACTTCAAATTTTAAAATCTTAAATAAGTAATTTTTCAAGAAAATGAGTTGTCAATTATTTTGTTATTCTTATTAATTTTATTACTGAGTTATTAACAAGATTTTAAAGTTGAGGATGATAGTTTCTATCATTCTCCCCTTCACTTCATGTCTACTAAATAAATAAATCTTCCGAACACAAAATATGGTATCAAAATAAAGTTGATCCATTTATGGCAACCGAACTTTTCTTCCTTTCTTTTCCCAAAAAAAAAAAAAGAAAGCAATTAAACTCTGCTATTATCGATAATATCAGAAGCTCTGCTATTATCACAGGTCCAAAAAAAAGAACTCTGCCATTATCAGCTTATCATAGGGAAAATATATTTGCTGATTTGAGGATGATATATACGAAAAATTAAACATTCGCTATCATCGGAAGCTTTTTTTAGTCAGCATCGGAAGCTGACTATGAAGATCTTAACATCAACCCCATAAGGTGTGGGGATGTTTTGATTATACTCCCCCAAAAAAAGAAAAAGAAAAACCCTATAATCCGAAATCTGCCTCGATGGTGAGCTCATTAACCGTCTGCTGGCAAATGGAGCGGACTTGATGGCGAATTTTTTTGGCCTTTTCTATTCCTTTTCATGGAAACTTGTTCAGCATCATCTCTCTTTCTTTTATCATTGCCATTGGCTCCAGCATCTGCCTCCTCATTGGTCATTTCAAGTTCTCTTGACTCTGTTTCCTGGCCATCGGATTCCTCATCTTCCTCAGTACCATCCCAGTCTTCCTCTGCTCCATCTGCTTCCTCATCTTCATCTCCATCCGCCGAATCTCCATTTTCTTCAGCTTTAGCTTTCAGTGATTCAATTACACCCTTCAGCTCTGTATTAACCTATCACACACACGAGCATGCCACCACAGGAACTTAGCAACCAGTTTGTAATGAATTTTACAATTAGACCATCAGAAAAATATCAACCAGACGTTTTTAAGTGCAAATTATTGCCATAACCACCTGAAGGTTCTGAAGAAAATCCGCGATGTCAGTCGGGCAAGCAGGACATTTCATCACATTTTTTTTTAGACCGAAGCGATCTTCCACCCCTGTTTCTGTCCCTTAAAAAAGACCGACCCGCAAATGCCCCTTCCACACATGACTTGTAGAAATTGTGAGCACAGGGCGTCGTAACTGGAGAACCCATAACTTGCTTGCAAATAAGGCAACCAAATTCTGTATGCAGAAGCACGAGAGAGTAAAAATATAACATTCGCCGAAAGCTTACCCACAGAGCAAACAACGCATTTAACTAGATGCAACAAGCAGCGAAAGAACAAGTTGACTGACATAATAAAAGCTAGTCATAGTCATATCATACCTTTCAGTAATCTTTCCCGGCTTGACATATTCTGGGTTTTTCTTATCCCTCTCCTTGACCCTTGTACGGGCATTCGACTGCGTGGCCGTGGTTTCATCCACTTCCAGCAAGATTCTTCCTCCTAAAGAAGCCATAGATTCATCATATATTCTCAAAAATCTAATTTTAATAAAACGATAAATCTCCCACTTAATATCAATTAATAGGCAATTTAAGGAAAGAAACAAGCTGTTTTAAAAAGACAACCAAGATCCCAAAATGTTACTCACATCGAAACCCCATGATGGACTCTCCGTTCGTTCAATTATGCCTATAGCCTTTTCCATCTCCGAAATTGCTGGCAAGGGTCTTTGGCGATCACCATGGTCATCACTGTGTTTCATTTAAAATCATTAGTAAAAATAGTTTCAGTTAGCACAAGCAAATTAAGTAAGCTACATAACACATGCCTCGTCCATGGAGCAGGTTCATTGTCACATCTAACAAATAAATACCGGCAAACTTTGAATCCCTGAATAAGAATATTTTATCAAAGAAGTTGCCGGAAATATAATCAAGAACCAAGAGAGTCCATAAGAGAACAAGTGGATATCGTATATTCACCTGCACTCCCAATATCTGCCAACATTTCTCGATTCTGTATACCCCATCATACCGAAAGCCTTTCTCGGGGGCATAGGAAGAGCGTATCTCTTTATGGGATCTGGCCATTGAAATTTAATAGGTTGCACCAAAAAATATCACACAATGCTAAATAATTTATAACACTGAAACTCTAAAGGGGAAGCACAATTTAGTCATGCAAGCCAATCATACAATGGATTTAACACCACAATCTAATAAAAAAGGTTCATGAAGAGAAAATCAAGTTGTGTGATCCACTACTCGAGAGATTAACTTGCTAAAGAAGACTAGCTTAACACATACATGAAGAACAACGAAGTTGAGATCAAGGAAACCAAAAAGTACACACCAGGTCGAGAGCACCTAGTTAGATATAATATTGAAAAAAAATCACAAATAAAAAGAGCCATTTTGGATGTTGATGCTTACCTCACCACTCGAACCGGATAACCTTTCAAACAACTAACTTTGAGAGCTAAATTAGACTTCTCAAACTTTTGATCAAAAGAATGTTCTTTGTTCGTTCTTTTATTACCACTCAGGTCTTTACCGCCACTGCAATGACATGTCAGTGAATTCAACACACACACACACAAAAGCATAACGAAGCAAAGGCTGACTGACATGTTTCCAAAATTTTGGATTAACAAATGTGCAGAAAGAGAGGTTAGTGGCCATGCATTGGCAGGATGACAACAATCCTATAGCAGCTAAACCCAACACCAGTGAGCAGAGTCGCCCGAAACGCATTGATAAAATAGCAAAGCTAACTAACGTACATACAGTTTCAATACAGACAAGTACGCCGAGAAGAAAATGACAATACAACAATTCATGAACATTTCACAAACCTTCCTGTGTAAAGAAAATATTCTCCATGATCCTCATCATCAACATAACCGCCGGAAAGAACTACTGATTGTGCACCGTAGTTTGACTGTCCAGCGATACCACTAACATGAGGGAGGTGAACACCCCACTGTCGGCATTCAAGCCTATGTTCCCAACATTCGCCAACCAGCACACCTTGATTCCTCTCTGGATCATTCTCAGCAGGGATTGGACCAAAATGATCCTGAGGCACAGTTACAAAAATCTTTCCGCTAGCTGCGTTAGCGTTGCCCTTCCTCTGGGCCCGCTCAGTTGTATATGCCTTCTCTGGCCTATCTTGGTTGTGCACAAAATGGTAAGCTTTAGAAGCTTCTCCAGAACCAGTGTTTTTGGATATTTTAGCCATGCGAATAGCAATAACTAATGCAGAATTTATACGGGGCTGCCTTGCCATTTTGGAGGGGATACCGCGTCGACACTTTGCACATGTTAGTTTTCCTTGCCCAATCCATTTCTGGAAGCATTTCAGACAGAAATTATGCCCGCAAGGAGTCTGAAGAAGGACATTAAATTAGAACCCTTGTTGTATTGAAATATCATAATATGCTAATTGTCACCATTCCTTCCCACAATGATAAGTATAAATGAATTCGAAGAAACTAAGCAGACCATAAGAGCCTTGGGAAAATTTGCTTTCTTTGCCAAAAAAATCCTGAAGACTAGTAAACAGATGAATATGACAAATACGCACGCAAAAGAAGCCTAACATCGGCATGTCAGGCGTTGGTGGAATCATAGAATAAACTTGCATCTATGTGACTAATTTCTCAGATAAAATTAGAGAACGTGCTCAAAGACCTGAACCTGCTGACAATATGAGCAACGAAGAAAGAATTGAAGGGTTGTTTTGAATCTGAATGCTCAGTATATATTCACAATCATATCGTTCAAATCAGGATTTGGCAAAAAAAAAAAAAAAAACATTTCGTTCAAATCAAGAAGGGGGAAAAGAAAACGAAAATGTCCCACGCCCCAGAAATAAAATTTTTTATTCAAGTCGAATGGGACAAGGGAGAAAGAATTGGCGAATTAAAAAAAAAAACTAACAAAAGCAATGTTGACTGATGAGCCCTGCTTTTGTCGCTAAAGCAGTCAATTAAACTAGGTCCTAATTAATTATACAATATAGGGTCAACCTAGGTCATTTTCCCAAGGAGCAAGTTGTGGGTTTTTCTTTAGATTGAATTTAGGTGACGAAAAATGCAATAAAATGAAATTAAACTAACTAAATGCACTAATGCAATCGACTTTAAAACCTAAATGAGAATGCAACTAATGAAACTAACCTATATGAATATGAATGCAATTTTGGGGGTTTTTGTTATGAGAGAAAAATTAAAATCCTAAGAAGAAAATTGATTAAAATCAAATTAAATGACAAAGATCTAGTTCAGTTATGAGGAAGAAGGGGACAACTTAGAAATTGCATGGAGTTAACTTTCTTAGCCCAAACCAATTAATTAGACCAAAGGAAGATTAATGAATTTAATTACCTAATTGAACATGGGAAACCCTCTAGCTCAATAACACATATTCCACTAGAAAACTCATAATGAAATAAGCGGTGGTTAATTAAACTCATTAAAAATCAATCACAACATAGTCTTGAAAATATTGTTTACAATTATCCAATTGAACAACTAGATAATTTATCAACCCAATTAAACAATTAAGATGATAAACCAAATTGACAATTAAATTAATAATGAAAACTCAATTAATAATTCAATTGACAATCAAAAAAGTTGCAAACAAAACTCCAACAATTGTCTCACACATAAAAACTTCAAATTATCAATCCAATCTAAAAGAAATATGTTTACAATCTAAAACTAGATTGTTCTCAATTAACACAACTTGAAATCCTTTAAAACTAAATAATCTCAAGTTTGAATTAAAAAGATAAAAAGAACAACACTCCCTTTTGATCTTCAAGCGTAAGTTCCTAGGCTCTAGCTTTCTCCATGCTCCTCCCAAGTTGTCTCCTAATGCTTACGCTTCCATAGAAATATTATCTCCTTCAAATATTATACACCTCATGGCCATTTAATTAATAAATGAAGAATTCAATTGCCCCTCGGTTGACGCGCATCACCCACTGGATGAGAGTTGAGGTAATTGATTAAATCAATCTCCTTAGACACCACGTATTCACTGGAAAGGAATGTGCCAAGGTATTTAATGGATAAAAGGAGGTGGGCCCGTGAGTGAATGATCAATGAATCAAAGAATCAAGAAAACTCCTCTGCGTCTCCAGCGTGAATTCGTTGTGTGCCTCTCCTCTCAACGTGGCGGCTAGGTTAAATAAAAAAATGGAGAGGAAGAGATTTTGGATACCAACTTGAGCCAATTAAAATTCCGAAAGCCCAACAAAATTCCACCATTAGATCTTCTTTTAGCTTCCAAGGTTAATTCTGCATCGCAGGATCTTCCAATATGCTTTTTATTATCCTGCAAGAATTAAATAAAATCGTGATCTATCATATATTTAGAAATATTATTCAATCACAAGATCTCAATCAGAATAATAACAATTTAAGTCCAATAATCTTATAATTAATTCCGATTTATATTATTTCCTAAAATAGGCTAACAATCCAAATATTGTCTAATAAATACAAATTAGCCTAAAATAGTCCTCAAAATAAATGAATAAGGCAGGATAAAATATATTAAATTGGGATTTATCATTGACAAACAGAAAACGTAAAAGAGAACAAAGAATGGTCTGAATCACAAAGTCACCGTGATGGGCCTCTCGGGCAACTTCATGCAGAAGGAGCAGTTCAAAGCCCCGCTGAGGATATCCAAGACATCCTTCGCTCCGCCTTCTACCATATTCTCCACGCCACCTTCGTCTGCCTCCGGCGCAGCCATTCCACTCATGAGCATCTGACGTTTCTTCGCCTTGTCCAAATCCGAGAGAGAAGCGTCAGCTTCGATGGCGCGGATCGCAGCCATCAAGTCACCAGCCCCGTCAAGTACGGGTTTGCCAATAGTTACCGGCGGAAAATCGGATGGCGGAGTACAGCAATCGGGGCATTCCCACTGAACCGTTTCGGCCATGGTGGCTAGAGGAGTGGAGAGACAGGTAACATGCCATTGGGTAGCGCAGGTTTTGCACGTCAAATTCTCCTCGTCTGCCGGCAGCACCTTGCAGATCATACAGACACCGTCACAATCGCAGGGAAGTTGGGAGACGTCAGCCATTGTTAGAAGACAGAGAAACGAAGAGTGAAGAGAGCGAAGGAGCCAGAAATTATGGGGGTCGATTGGTTCTTATACTGAGGGAGTGTCAGTATAAGGAAGGGGAAAACGGCGGGTTCTGAAAAGTGTTGATAGAGAAAGTATTGAAGCGGATTTAAATTTCAAGGGTCCGCTGACTTGGTAAGGAAATTAATTTTTACTTAACCCTTCCTTTCCTCTTCTTCTGTCCCTCTACTGGAGGAAGAAGTGATGAGGTGGAAAGTGGAAATTAATTTCTTTGTCTAGTAAGTAAATTATTATTTTAAGTTAAAAAATATTTACATACTTCAAGAGTATTTTATCATCTAAATTATATTTAATGAAACCATAACAACTCATCATATTTCAATTATAGTTTGCTAATAACTCATTTAAGAAAATTTAATTTTTACCATGTTTTTAACCAAAAAAATATATATTAATTAAAAAACTAAAACAAAATTATTAACCAATATTTTTCTTAAAAACAAGATAAAGTTAATTTTTTTCATTTGAATCATTAGTCAACTAGTATTAAAAGATTTGAGTTATGGTGTTTTTATCGGATAGTATTCAATAACGCAGTACTCCTAGAGTATGTAAGTATTTCTCTCTATGTTGTTTTTTAATCATTCACGCCATCCTTAATGTCACCATTTTTAGTTCAAAATTCAAACAATCCGCCAACAAATGGTCAATGTGTAATTTTTACACTTATTTTAAAAGTTCACAGTTATTTTTGCTTCTAAAAAAATATTTGTGCGCATTTCTAGAAAAAATTTCATGTGTATTTTTACACCTTAACCCTTAAAAAATGTAAACAAACGGTCAATGTATATTTTTGCATCTATTTTCGAAGTTAACAGTTACTTTAGCCCCTTAAAAAAAATTTAGTGTTAAACGCACTTTTAATAAAATCTTATATGTATTTTTACATTTTAACCCATGTCATACTTGTAACAACATTGATTTTTTTCCCCACTAAGAACATTGAATATACTGTGCATTTATCATCCCATACATGTATCCGTAATACTTGCCTCAAATTTCCTGTTTGTAAGTGATTCATTGTATTTTATGATAGTCAATTGTGAACCTGTTTTTAAAACTTGACTTTCTAACATGTACTTGGTCATGATGAATTAATGTGGTACTTTTGCTTAGGCTAACCCAATGAATACACATGACATTGTATAGAGCCTAAAATACACGCTGTATTTATTGATTATTGTTCGTGAATAATTTTATAGATAAATATCTGGAAATGATTGTGTTATGGTAAAATTTGATGAAGTTAATTGTGATTTTTTTTTTAAGAAAAAAAGAAAAAGGGAAATGGGTTGAGACTTGCTTTGTGAAGTGAATCTCAATTTTCTTGTAAACTATTGAAAGAGTGAAGCCACGTGGGACATATATGTGTGGCATAAAAGATATGACATATTGATATAGCTTATGATTTGATATTGTCGCATTTTTTGACATCTGATAAAATATGCTTGAGATTCAATATGGACTCTCGTTACATTAGCTAACTAGTAATTAGGCAAAATCAAAGAAATAAGCTTTTCAGAATGTTATTCGTCCCACACTAATGCATAACTCTCTCCCTTGAATCAAAAGGGTGTTTTGAAATAAAGTTCTTTTCTTTTTTTTCCCCCACAAAATAAAGTTCATTAATGCATCTGGCAAATGTAAGATTTGATTTTGCCTATAATGTCATAAATAATATTTAAACTCGTAACAGTAACATTAACTCATATTGTAAATTCGTAAAAGCTTATTTTTGTTAATAAGTAGGTATTAAAATGTATAATTAAATACTTAAAATATAATAAATGACAATACTTTAATTTAAATATATTTTAAACATTACTACACTTGTGTGACTGACATTATATACCAAAAATAATTAAATGATTTTAAACTCAATGTTGAGAATAGAAAATTTTATTTTTGACTTGAATTTTTTTGATGAGAAGAAAATTAAAATATATTAATAAAAAAATCTTACTTATGTGACTGACATTATATATCAAATATTTTCATTAATGGAATTTTAAAAAAAAAATTCGTTATAAAAAACCAAACTAAAAAGGAGTATCACACATGTCAGAATTCTATCATTAGTGAAGTTTGGTTTTATTTTTATTAACAAAACAAATTTAAGTGTAGTTCTTCCAAAAATAAAATTTTTTATTAAAAAATTTAAATAAAAATCATTTAATTGATATTGGATTATGTTTTTATATTTATTCTTCGGCTTGAATTATTCGTGATGATTCGGGTTTCTTTGATTTAAATAAATAATATTTTATTTTACTATATATTAATTTTAATATATATAAACTCACACACCCATTTATCTAAAAACTATTTTTTTTGCCTTCTTATTAAAAAACTAAGTTACAGTCTACAGAACAACAAAACTGTTTTAAGAGAGAAAAGATTATAGAGGAGAGATAATGCAATAATGTCATTTTATTCATATTTTAAAGTCCTATATTGGGTCACTAACTTAATTAGGGGTTTGTTGAGTTTAACAATCTGATTCAGAATTTTCCTATTTCAAGTAGCTTTATATGGGATTCTCCCAATTATGAATATGGATAGATTTAATTTTGGCTGTTTAGAGTTAAAATATAGGCTAAAGTATACTTTTAGTCGCTTAAGTTTTACATAAAGTATACTTTTGGTCCCTTAACTTCATAAAGTATACTTTTGGTCCTAACATTCTAACATCGTTAATGTTGCTAACGAAAAACGTGGACGCAGCAAACTCAAGTGATGACTAATAGCACTTAATTACACAAATTTTATATATTCTTCAATTTAATTGTATTTTAAATTTAAGCCTGATAGTATTTAATTACAAAATCATCACTTAAATTTACACTGTTATCACTTGAGTTTGCATTTTCCTTTAGCAAAACTAACGGTGTTAAAATCTTAGAACAAAAAGTATACTTTATGAAGTTAAGAGACCAAAAGTATATTTCATGTAAACTTAAAGGACTAAAAGTATATTTTAGCCTAAAATATATTTAAATCAATTTTATGCTTTAATATTTTAATTATTTACTTTTAGTAGTCATTTATTGATAAAACTAAATTTTTATGAGTTTATATCTTAAGTTTACATTCTTATCATGAATTTGTTTAAACTCATGAGTTTGATTACATTATCCTCCCATAAATAATACTTCTTTGTTCCTTAATATAAGACATATTTTAGGAATTGACCTTAGTCTTAAATATAAGCTATAACTTTCATATTTATCAATATTTTTCTAATTTACCCCTATTGATGCTCTCTCAACAATAATTAAGGCGGCAAAAAAATAAGAGAATTAAAGATGACGAGTTGGTGTTTTAAAAAATATATATAATATGAACTAACTCAACTAACTTTCTCAATATAATAAAATTAAGTATATAATATTAATGATCATATGATTATGTCATAAGCATTTTTAGATGTTGAGGTGCATTCAACACCCTGGAGATTTGTTTGGGTGTATCTAGTACCCTAAAGTATTTTGTGGTGCACCTAATACCATGAACTTTTTTTTTTAGAGGCGTTCAAAACCTTAAATACTTTTTTGTGCAATTTTGCACTTAATAATTTAAATAATTTGAGGTATTGGATACATCTAAATTTTTTTAAAAAAGGAATTGGATGTACCAAAAAAAAAATAGATCATGGTATTGGATGCACCTAAAAAAATATACTCTAGGGACCAAAGGCATTGTAACCCAATGCTCCCCTATAAGCGGGAGATTATAGATCCAATCCTGTTTATGACTCAAGTCATTAGTGCTTACCCTTCTAACTAAAAAAAAAAAAAAAAAAAAAAACTCTAGGGTGTTAAGTGTATCAGAAAAAATACTTCAAAATACTGGATTTACACAAAATAATTAGGGCATTGGATGCACTTTAGAAAATATTCCATGGTGGTGCTAAATGCGCCTTACCTTTTTTATAAATACTATATGACTTTATTAAATAATTTGAATTTTTGTAAAATCAATCAACACTTTTCTTTGGGAAAAAAATCAATACTTTCCTAAAACATCTGTAGTTTTCTTTAATAAATATTGTCTAACTTTAGTTTTATATTAGTAAGGACCAAAATATAAAACAAAATATGTAATTTTTTTTCCTGAAAAAGAGGCGATAAAATAATTAAAGTTGGTGTTGTTGTAATAAATTGTTAGTGAGTAGTAGCAATGTAGCATGGTAGATTTAGATATGACCTATTAGTATATATAATTTATAGCCAAAAAAAAAAAGAGTATATATAATTAGAGATAGAATATTGTCATTACCAATTTTATGTCACTACCACTTTTTCACCGTTAGATCAGAATTTCATCTACTTTTATAATTTCTCTCTCCTATTGAGATTCTGATCTAATGGTGAAAAAGTAGTAGTGACATAAAATTAGTAGTGACAATATCCTATTATTCATAATATGGAAATCCACAATTCTAAGCAATGATAATTGGCATAAGACAACAAAATCTTAGAATCTCAAATGCATAATTTCTCAATTAATTGAAAAAGTCTTTACATGATCAGATTACCGCTCTACCATTTTTGTTTCTTGGTTGTGTTTTTTTTTTTCCCTCCACATCATTGCTTTTTTCTTTTTTCAAATTGTTGCGTAGCATCCTCCACTTATACCCGATATAAATAAGAAAAAAGCCTCTTCATTTCTCTTACCATCCACTTCCCTCCACTTCTAATAGTTGAGATTTCATATCCCATGAAAATGTTATTATTATATCAAAAAACAAAAACAAAAATGAAAATAAATAAATTTAAATCACTAAAACTTAATCTAAATAGTTCATATTTCTATCCTTTAAAGTATTCTATATATTCTTTTTTACTTTTTGTATGATATTAAATTTTAACGTTTAGAGTTGATTTAACGTTGTAAATAAAGAAGTGGATGATAAAAGAAATGGAGAGGCCCTCCCCCAATATAAAGATAACATCATCTATTAAACTAAAGATAGCAAACTGTCTATATTTTAATTGTGTCATGAGATCGATCAGCACATTTTGTACGTTACAAAATTATACTATCGTATGCTTAAATACGTGATTGATTATTAGATTTTCTTTCAAGACAATAATTAACTTTAAGTAATAGTAGTTTCTGATAATGTACTATATTCTGGCAAGCTAGAGGGTGCATACAAACAGAAATATTAATGAAGTTATAAATATATCCAATCCAAAACGTAAGGAGTCAAGCAGCTATCTAGATATTGAGGAAAAAAAAAGCAGCTATCTAGATAAAGAGGAATACAAATTATATTTGTTCTTTTTCGCAATTCTAAGGTAAACTTTTTACTTTAGCCAAAAACATCCGAACGTATATCTGACTCAAATTATAATCGTACAAAACGGCAGGAAAATTCCTGACGAAGAAGCGTTACTTCTTCAAGAATCAATATAGAGATATGTACATTTAAACAGAAATTATTAAGAAATATGCATATGTCCCTCCCCAATAAAATTAAGAAATATGCATATATACACAAGGCATTGCTATTCTCACACTGGCACCTGATAAGTTGTTGTCTCCTGTAGTTTCCTATGCCGCTGACAGTACCGAACCTAAAAACACTGTAGCAATCAGTCTCCCTTCAGCTTAAATCAAACCCAGCATCAGCATTTATGGCGTATAGTAATTTTGTTTCCAACTGCTCCTTGCTGCACCGTCACAAAACGTGTCAGGGAAAATAACTAATAGATGTAAATCCGGAAAATTATTAAACTAATAAACCGGGATGTAAGATGGCAGCTGAAAGGAGATCAGATAACAGAATCCTCAGTTCAGAAGAGAGTTCACTCAAAATGCTGTGTGTAAAGACCAGGGGGTCTCCGATGGGAGTAAAAATCGTTACCAAATATTAAAACATAATGCATGTCCTTCCTTTTGTGGTAAAAAAGCGGAGAACTACATGGCCTTGACCACGCACGAGCGATAATTGATGTGAAAAAGAAAACGAGCAAAAAGGCACACAACGTACGCTAACCATATATCCAAGTAGAGTATATCAGTACACGTCCGTTGATAAAGCACATATATAACATACAATACTTTTTCACAAATCAACACAAAAAGATATAAAACAATTAACGTTGATTAAGATGCTAAAAATGTTAAAGGTCCTGCCATGATGAGACAGCTTTTCTCTTCAGCAAAACTGCCATCGATTAATTCAAATATGATATTTAATATGCTAAGCATATGTAACGATTATAGTGGATTTGGTCTAAGATGGAGGCCCAATGGGAAGCCCAAGACTAGAACAAGTGAGATCTGGTAGTGTGGTATAATAAGAGTGAAATTGGTTAAGGGAAGGGGTGGTTGATTTTGGTGACTCTCTTCCTTCTTTGCGTCTTCTTCTCTCTGGCCATGGTTATGACTATGGATTTTCTCCTTCTTCCTTTCTTTCGATTCTGTAGTCTCCTTCCCATCTATTAATGTTTCTAGTCTTCTTCATCTCTTAGTACTGTAACTTTGAGACTTGTGGCAGATATATACATACAATTGGCTTTCCTTTCCATTTATCTTGCTATTATTTGTGTTGAGCTTTCATTATAAAGGGTGATCATTACAATTGGTGCTTTCGTTGAGAGTTGAACTCACCGCCATGGCCGACAGAGTTAGTGAAGCGAAACTGGAACAACTTGAGGCGAATGAATTCGTTGGAGGTGCCAAGGGTTGATTTGATCGCATGGAAGGATTGATGGAAGCTATTCTCCAATTGCTCGACAAGCTAGATCGAAAAGTGAACTCGTCAGGCATAGGATCTAAGTCAGGGTTTAAGGTTGGATCATCCTCTTATGCGATTTCGGCGGTACACAATCGTCAATCGGGATTAGGCGATGAACCCCCATCGTCTCAGAGTCCAAGTACGAGGGATCATCCACCACCACCAAAGCGCGATTCCGAGCAGCGTGCAGTGATAGAATCCACTGGTGACACCCAGTTCACCGTTGCCATTTGTAGCCTCTGTTCTACTTTGCCTAAGAACGAACCTGATTTTGCTCCATCAGAGGTTGGCAAGGAGTTAGCCATTCTGGAGTGTCCCATCTTTAACCTCTTGGATTCTAATCTCGGTGAGTATGAGATGCCCACTGATGGCCCTAGTCTGAACTCAACGGAAACAGTGCCAATGGTTTTTCTCGGGTCCGATAGTGGCTCTATCACAGATTCATTCTCAACCCCTGCAATGGAGGATGACTACGGTGAGACCGTTGATTTGCTCATTGAGTCCCAGAACACTGTCCTTGTTCCAAAATCAGATGCATTCACTGATCTCTTCCATCCCTTCCCTATAATTGGTGTGAGTGAGCGATGGATTCTTTATGATTTGGTTATCCTTGGAATTAAGCTGAAGGTATATCAATTGCCTCCTATTCTAGCATGCTGTTGTGTTGGTCCTGGATTTTCTACTATTGTCTTTGATCCTGGTACCTTGAATTGCAGTTTAGTTTTGTGTACGGTTTGGATTTACCATGGTTTCATTATGGACATTCCTTAGAGTACACATGGCACTTTTGATTCCCTCTTGGAGGAATCTCATTATCATTACTGCCTAACCCATTTTTCTGCTCGAGGTGCATATTCGCTGCTTGATAAATTGCTCTATCTCTCATTTTGTTTTTACCTTCACATGGATATCCAGCGAAGCTCTACTTACTAACTATCAGAATTAAATATATTTGGAGAGCAGGTTGTGCGAATTATTTGATAATAGTTCCATTCGAATTTGGATAAGCAATAATTATTGGACTACTGATTTGCTTTGGGATGATTATGAAATGGTGAAAAGGAAGTTGAGCACAAAATAGAAAGGCAGTCAACAAGTTAGTTTTGCTGTTTCATGGATTTTGATTTGGGGTAAGCTTTGGAATTCCAAAAACCAAGGGTTAAACTTCAGCTTCATTTATGATCCAGGCGGTGTCATTTCTATTTTTTCCCCCAAATACATCTTTCAATTTTGTCTCCTTCAAGCTGTCATTTCTCTTGGGCTACTGTATATTTGTTTGGCCAAAAGTTTCACTTCTTGTGGAATGGATAATTGCTTTTCTATTTGGGATGATTGTAGCAAAAAGATAGTTCAGTTGGGCATCATCATTCTTGGTCCGACAATAGTTACTATAACTTTTGCAATTGTTGGTGCTTCTTATGAATGGCACTGTGTTGCACACCAGACTTTTAAGAACTACACCTCTGCTGTCCTTGAAAGTGTTATTAACGATGGGTTCTTATATGTTGCTTCATCACCATTGGTTGCAAGTTCTCTATATATTATATGGTTTACTTGGGTGCCTTACATTGATAGCGGGAAAAATTGTCTTAGCTTTGTTGAGCTTCTGCTAGTCCAATCCTATTGGTTCCCTGCTGTTTTTGTGGACGTTACATTCCATGATGTTGGTGTCCTCATATGGTTTTCATTATGGACTTTAAACACACATGGGTTCTTGTATTGTGGAGCTTGTCTTATTGGGAATCTATCACAGATTATATATACAAGAAGTTGCCAGGTTCAAACACTTGTCCTTAATTGTTCTCATTTTCTGTCTACGAGAATAGGAGAATTCCCATGCCGTGGAATCAAGTTGAATACAGGTTTTGCTCAAGCTCTTCACATTCCATGGAAAAGGGATTACACAGCTGGAGAACTTTCCCTGGACCCTTTAATGCTAAAGCTCTCTCTTCCCAACTTAAGGACCAATAACATGACTCTGTGTGCAATTTTAGTTGACAACCAGGTATTGATCATTTCTTGTCCCCTTTGGAAGCACAATCAACCATTTTGTATGAAGCTTTCCATTATCACCATCAAGATGGTTGCTTCGTATTGTATCTCCAAGTCTTCATTTGGGTCATTGCAAATTGATGAGACAAGCCATGAACATGATGTCTATATTGTGGTTGTCTCCCATTCAAGACCCAACATATACAAGTCACTTCTGTCCATGTCCATAACGCAAAGGGATTTTCCAACAAACTTCCTCAACTTCCTACAATGTAATTGGAAGCAAATCTTCAGTTTTTTGGCTGTCCAAATTGACTTGTTTGGTATTGTTGTTGCAGACACACATCACGACCCAATGCTACATGGTTTTAGTCTATTAATTCATCTGCCTATTGAAGTTGTCCAAGCTGCAGACCTCTTGTGCATTCCATCTCGAGTTTTTGGGATCCATTATATTTTAATCTCTTGGAATGGTTTAGACCCACCAGCAGCGCCCATTTTAACTGCTTTAACTAATGACTATCCCTATTTTGACCTTGAGGACAAGGTCAATGTCCGGGAGGGGAGTAATGTAACGATTATAATGGATTTGGGCTAAGATGGAGGCCCAATGGGAAGCCCAAGACTAGAACAAGTGAGATCTGGTAGTGTGGTATAATAAGAGTGAAATTGGTTAAGGGAAGGGGTGGTTGATTTTGGTGACTCTCTTCCTTCCTTGCGTCTTCTTCTCTGGCCATGGTTATGACTATGGATTTTCTCCTTCTTCCTTTCTTTCGATTCTGTAGTCTCCTTCCCGTCTATTAATGTTTCTAGTCTTCTTCATCTCTTAGTACTGTAACTTTGAGACTTGTGGCAGATATATATATATATATATATATATATACACAATTGGCTTTCCTTTCCATTTATCTTGCTATTATTTGTGTTGAGCTTTCATTATAAAGGGTGATCCAGCATAATTTTACTCCCGCCTCACCTAATGTCACTATCGTCAACTTCCTCAAATAATGTTTCAGAATGCATGCTTAAATCTTTAGTATTCATCTCTAGCACATCATGAGTTAAAGAGCTTTAAAAAAAATCTATTTCTGCATTGAAAAAGATAAGTGCAAAGACGAACCTTTTGTAAGGAGGAAGCTTGAGCAGATTCATGCAAGTAGCTGACGTTGGCAACCTATCAAGAGCTTCCTCAGAAGCACTACCGCCAGCCCTACCAAAAGGGACACCAGACCCATGATGATATTGAGTGATCCATTTTGTGAAATCAATTGTTAGAATTAGATATCAGCACATAATGCTGCAGCAGAATTCACCTTTGTATGCAAAACAAGGGTTCAAGATATCGGAATCCAAGCAACGGTCCACGAGAACAACCCGTCACAAACCTGAGAGTATAAAACATTAACAATTCATAATGATATTCGCCACATAAAAAGGACAACAAAGTCCCATAGCTATGCACATCTTACTTCAAAAACTTCTTCTTGTTTTCCAACGAAAAGCCTTTGAGAACTTCCCAAAACATCTCAATCACATAGTGTTCCTATCAGAAGAAATCAAACATTATAAAATTAGTAGGTAATGATGATATACTGTTTAAGGCAGGTAAGGTACAACACTGTTGTCATCATGACATGAAAGTAAGGCCTCGCCAATATTTAGAATGAATAACAAAAGAAAATACACATTGCTAAAAGATCTGCAAATGCTCGTGTAGTTCCTGTTGATTGATTTTACATGAAGCAAGCAATATGATTAATTTGTCCTGAAATTCTTTGCTTGCATTTATACATGCTGAGGCACTTACGCTGTGATAGCCTCCCACATAGTTGGTGTGCAGCCGCAGATCATCAACATCTAAGCTGTCAAGTGAACCTGACATCAGAAGCTGTGGAAAGCAACTATGTCAAGTGGGATATTAAATCACAATACCATATAGTTACATATGTAAAAGCAATTCCGGTAAAGGGCAAAAACGAGTACAAAACAGAGCTAAAGAAAGTTTCAGCAAAATATAATGCTGATATTAGCAAATCATGCATTTCTGCTGAGAGGAATCAGATCTGCCAAATCTTCATGCATGGGAACAAACCAAGATTTATCATACTGTGCGTCAAGCCTATATTAAGGTTTCAAATGGTGCAGTGATATGATGCTACAATAGTTTGAAAATAATGACACTAAATTAGTAATGAATTACCAATGCCATTGCCGCAAAAGGAACCAAAACAATAAACAGCAACTGCAATGGCTTTTAAAATTAATGTGTGCCAAACAAATGAAAAAGAAGAAAGCAGATGAAAAAAGGGAAGCTGAAGTGGATGCTAAAAACAAAGGTCATAAAGGGTACAGCAGCAATGATAACAAGGGCAAGGAGAAGTTCTTAGTCAATGCATAATGAGAATCATTAGAATACAGACCACAGCACCAGACAACTCTATAACCTTTTGACAATGGGGTATAATACGTGAGAGAAAATGACAAACATTCCTTTTGTTATAAGAATCCTCATTGCTCAACACAATCATGGAATAGAAAATATTATAAAGTATGAGGTGGAAAAAACTTGCCCTCTATATGATCCAAATGGCCAAATTACCTGAAGTTCATGCTCATTAAACATATCAATCCAATCCTTCTGTATAAGTTGTTGAAATCCCCTCAAGAAATGGGAACTTTGTTGACGTATCTGAAATAATTAATTTTGTCATAGAATTAGAACATTAATTCATTGGCTATCCAAGCATGATACAAATTAGGGTTGCCACTTCACCTGAAAGTTTAAGCGGTGATTGGCTACAAGATGGATAAATGTGATGACATTCTCATTAGTGACACGTAGGTTCCTTCCTCCAGGAATCAACTCCTCTTCGGTTTGCTCCCCATATTCATTATTTACAATGACAAAGTATAATTCCAAATCCGAAATGTCACCATCATAATGCTGTGAGCCAAATGTCAAATCACACCCCAAAAAAAAGTCAGCTTCAGATAAAAAGTTAAAAATTTGAATTTGGAAAATAGAGGGAAGCCCTAGAAATTAATTGAACTCTGATGACATTCTCATTAGTGACACGCAGAATGCGGGCCACCCAAATGCCAGGTGATGGGTGGAGGAAGATCATCATTCTTCTCTTTTGTTTTAGTGTTTTTTGTTCAAGTGTTAGCTGTGTGCGTGAACTTGATGTACTGTGACTCCCTTCTATTCATTAGGGGAGGTACTTTGAATTAATTTGAAAGTGTGGCGTAGTTTTATTGCTTTGTGGTTTAGGTTCTATCAAACTCCTTCCTGTTCCCTCAACACCTATTACTACATCTCACCCTAACCAAAACCTGAAGTCTATACACACACGGGAAGCTGATTTACAATGCAAACACTATTTATTTTAAATGCATTAAAATGTTCAAGATGGGGTAATGGGTAATAGCACATACACTAACCAGAATTTTTTTTTTTTTTTGAAAGGAAGAAGAAGTAGATAACAAAGTAGAAATTCTGTGCACTTTCTTTTTGATTGAGAACTCTCCAGCTACACCATACAGTTGATTTATTGCCAGAAAGTAGTAGGAGTAAATTGGTCCCTAGATATTCGGCTTAGTTTTAAATTACCAGTTTCTTATTATTTTCATTATATCATTGACAATGAAAAGAAAAAGAAAGGAAGACGCAAGAGAGATATAGCCAAAGTGACACTACCTTCAAAAAGATAAGGTGGCGATATAACTCTGGATCCAAGGAAGGCAAGTCATTCAAATAGTTGTACCTGGCATAAGGGGGGAAGTTTAAGAAAGCAAAAGCAATATAATCCAGCTATTCCAAACCATGATACAATAATTAATTTACCAGAGTACATATCACATGATAAACTCAAAGCTGGTAAATTTTTTTATAGCTGTTCAATAGTCTCATTGACTTTTTGGCTGTCATTTCTACACTTAATTTAAGGATCCCTGGTCTAATTATTTCTCTTCTAAATGTCATCTACTTTTAGGTATAGGAAAGCTAACACCCATATATGCAGCAGCAATTCACTTTCAGATTTTTCTCCTTTTATATTTTCTGTGTATTTGTGTTCACTCCTTTGCCCGTTCATAAATAAAGTTACTATCTGAAGTATGTTCTTTTATTAGTTTTTCGTGAACAAAATAATCTGGAGTCATATTAAATGTCTTCCCTACCCTTTTCTTTTAATTCTAAGAAAACAGATTATGATAGTGAGGTGACTGCAGCTACTTGGATCATTTGCTGGAGAAGTGCCAAGACTAATCTTTCAGTATTAGTAAAAAGCAGCTACAAAAAAGTAAATCAATGTGTTGCAATCCAAGAATTGAGCATTAGACAAATTTGTCAGTTAACAAACTACTAAATACAGATTAAAGACTCCATAAATCTTACTTTTGTTTCAATTTGCTCAAGAAGAAGGTGGCAAATGGAATATCAACGAGAATTCCTTCAAACATAGCCTGCAAATTTAATCACCAAGTAAAGTCACAATCACGCACTTCAAATACTGTACAAGAGTGTACACCCCCCCCCCCCAAAAAAAAAAAAAAAAATCATAACAGGAAAAACTTGCAGTATGTAGTCAATTACAGGATGCAAAGCTTTACTACACATAACAAAATAAATAAGTAATGAAATAAAGACATACCTTTGCAAGGAGAGTTCCAAGAAAGTGGAAAAATTGGAGATGTTGTTCATGAATCATTCCTGATCCAGGATTTGGGTAAAGCAAGTGATCTGCTGTTTCCTGCGCACATTGATAATCAGCCAACTAGAAATCCAAAAATCATAAGCTGCAGATGCAAGTAAAGCAAAAGCAGGAGCACATGCCGAAGTAGCTTTTGGGTAGATATTTTCAAATGCTTATCTATTTTGTTTACAATCTTCCATCATGATCACTTTAAATGGTTGTCTGCAGATGTTCTTAGCTATCAACTAGAATAATCTCAGTGAAGCTTCTTCTCTTACTTTAAAACACCTTATGGCAACCACATTCTCCCTGATGCTTCAATAAACTTTGAATTCAAAGGCTTTTTTATTTTGTTTACAATCTTCCATCACAATCACTTTAAATGGTTGTCTACAGATGTTCTTAGCTATCGACTAGAATAATCTCAGTGAAGCTTTGTCTCTTTCTTTAAAACACCTAATGGCAACCACATTTTCCCTGATGCTTCAATAAACTTTGAATTCATGCAGCAAGCCAATATAAAAATGCTTCTTTCAACCATAATTTTGTTAGTAAATCAGCTTATTCTATATGGTGCTTGGCTAAAGTGATGACAACTCTTTACATGGAGCAAAAATGATCTCAAAATATTCACACAACCTTAAACAACCCATACTGCACATCAAAGGCAGCTCGTGTGATGTTCTCCATGAAATCTTTGAAAATTCCACCACCATCGATTCCAGCCTCCTCCACCCCAAATTCATTGACAAAGGACACACGAATCTGCCAAACAGCAAAATGAATCACTGTGTGTTAAAAAAAAAAAAAAAAGTATTCTTTAGTTGCCCATAAGATCAGAAAACAGGAAATGCCTAGTCAATGTAATGACAGGCCTAAGAAACAGAGATATTACCAGTCCTCGAAGGTCTTCTTCAGGAACCTGGCTCATTTGATTATAAGCGTCTTCCAAAATATGATCTCGTCTTATTCTGAATCGGTTTCTAGCAAACACAGCAGGAGAACCATGTCTTTGCCTAACCGCAGCTAGTTGAGACTAATTAAAAAAAGGAGAGGGTAATCACCATTAAATTCTACTAATACTTGAAAATCACGAGCGATTCAAAATAAATTGCAGAAAATCAGCTCTGTTATTAACGCTACTATCAATTAAAGGCCTGTAATACAAAGATTATTCAGGTGTAAAGCCAAGGAATACAGAGTGGTGTACTTACAGCGGATATTTTGACCCTGCTTGTAAATGGTATCAAAAAAGGGGCCTGCTTCAATATTTCATTTGCTCGTGTATTCTCTATTACGGCCTGTTGATAAAGGATCATCCGTTCAGATTATATCAAGAATGCCAGGACCTAAAGTGGCTGGCAAAACCATACCTAAAAGCCATTCCAAGTTGAGGATTGTTGGGAAACACCAATAGATGTCCAAGAAGATGTGATATTTTCATTCATTCATTTATTTTGTGTAGTTTGATTTCATTCAGTTTTATTTTCTAGTCATGATAGGAAATAGGATTACTTATTTCTGATAAGTTTCAAAGGTCTGTTCACGTTGTTTGATGGGATTAGCTTGTGTTTATCTCCCATGTTTACCCATTTATTTTCTTTTGTTTAGATAGGCTTTATTATTGTTACTTAAGAGAGCTTGAGTCTCTCTATCTTATCTCCTATAAAAGTAATTCCACGCTCTTCAATAAAAGTAAACCCTGAATTTCTACAGAGAAAGTACCTGAGAGATGAAGAAGTCGTTCACCCCATCAGCATGGAAGTCACTGGGGAATGTAAACTGTCGCCGATTGTTCCAATCTTGCAGCTATCAAAACAAATTCAAAGCAAATTAGAAGCAACAAAAGACAACAAGATTAGATTTATGATAATATGGTTGCTCCTACCTGAGAGAGGAGCTCAGATATTACGATGCTAACCCTCTGTTGAATGACTTCAATAGATTGCCTCTTATTAGCAGTGCGGACTGGGACAGATTTCACTGAGTGAGCAGATGTGGTATGGTTTACCCACAGAAGCTGCCACAGAGCCTGCAGAAACAGCAAACTTGCATGTAATTAACAGCGAGTATCAAGCAGGCAACATAGTACTTAAGCATTTTAGCAAAAATTCATGCCAGCCTTACAACAGTTGCAATTAAGATTAACGCATTTTGAAAAAGTAAACTATCTTGCAAAGATCCATCAATTAACTTCCCCCTTAATGAGTTCAGAATCAATTTTCTTACTTATTCTTATACAAAAAAATAAAAATAGGATGTACCTGTCTCAATATAATGACAAGACTTCTGATATCCCTCAGTGATAATGGTTTCTCCTGCTCATAGAATTCTTCATTATCAACTATCATAAGCATGTGCCTAATAAAAAGTACACCATTAGGGCACACTAGAGTCAGAAAGTTCAAAGTGCAATTTATTTGGAATTCAAGGGAAAAAAGGTCCTGCAACACACAGAAGCTTGTTCATTCAATTTGGAAACTACATAAAAAATAAACGGAACATAAAGTCTTACTTATAAACCGGACAGAATACAGCCAGAGGTAAAAGCCAACCAGGGGCGTCTCCAGAGAGGTATGCTAGCTGCTCAGACAAAGATGACCAATTTTTATTCTCATGGCACCGCTTCATAAAGCTCCAAAGCATAGGAACAACTTCAGTTCTATAGGCGAGTACAGTCATAATCCGTTCAAGTGGCAGCGTGCTGAAAGCAACATGAAGAAATCCACAAACTGCACCAACAGCTGTCACTTCCCTATCATCTGGTCCATGATCCAGACCATTGACAATAGGAATCTCTCTAAATAGAATATTTGTCTGCACCAGAAGTCACAATTTCATCAAAACTTTCAAATCATATGCTGAAGTATGTTTTCATTCAAATGATGCTCTAGATATGAATATCATCTGCCATGATGGCATACCAGTTGCAGAAGAAAGCGTGGATCTATGGCATTGCAAATTTGCTGTTCCAATTTCCTATCCATGGCTACTTCCATAACTTCGTCGTTTCCAGTCATATCATCCTCAGCAATCACAGAACCTAACTTGTATAGTCCATCAGCTTAGGAGAAAACCATAAAGTAGGAAAACCATTTGGCTTTGAATAAAAACAGAAATATAAAATGCTACAAGAACAAACTGATTTTTCATTAAGAGAAGACTAAATTCTTCAACATACATATTTTACAATACTCAAATTGAAAATTGACGGAAGACTAAATTCTTCAACAGACAGATTTTACAATAATCAAACTGAAAAAAAAAAAAAAAAAACAGAGCATAAGAATGAATACCCTACTTTCTTTAGTCTCTTTATTTGCAGTTTTTACAGATGGGAGAGCCTCAAGTAAATTCGTGGTAACAGCAGCAAGATCTACGGCCTGAATATGGACACACATAAATTAACTACAAAATCATGCAGAGCTAAGAGCAAGTATCGAACATTCCTAAAGGTTTCACCCAAATTGCCGTAGATATTTTAAATCAAGAGGGAATATAAATGAATGGATTGCATATTTTTGCCAAAAAGCTCCCTAGTTACCATATCAAATGAACAGTCAGGCTGAGACAAAGCAGTTCCAGCAGTTTCTAGTACATTCCCCAGCAGGCAAGCATAGCTAGGAAATTCATCTGATATATCCTTAGGTAGAAAATTGATCTGGTCTTGCACACATTTTGCCATTTGATGAATATAATGCTGGCTTGGGCCCTGTGTTGCAAAAACCTAAATACCAAAAACAAACAAACCTTACAAATATTGAAAGAAAATATAGTTCTGAAACATTGGTAGCAAACTAAAACATACAAAGGATTCACTAGCAAGAAGGATAAGGATACAAAGAAGACCTACTGGCTACTACTTATGGCAAACATAAGAAGCAATACAAGGAGCAAAAATAATCAGTAACTCTTGATCAGTTGCCAGTCCATCCAACAGGAAGCTTATGTAGTAGTTCCTGCAATGGTGCCTAAGCACATCTAGTGACAACGTAATACAACTTTTTTGCAGCATCCACTTACTAATGAGTTATGCGCAGCATCCACTTACTAATGAGTTATGCGCACGCGCACGCACACACACACACATTTTTCAATTGGGATTCATTATTGCCCATTGGAGAGCTAACATTTAGCGTGAAGAGAGATTGGACAATATAAGCGCATGCACCAAATTATATCATGCATTTGAACATTCAGGATACAAAGAAATTCAAAAGGCTCAAAACAGACAAAGTAAATTGCAGAGACAATACATAAAGACTCTTTTTCATTGTTGTTTCTTCTGTGAATTATATATTTTTAAAAATTAAGAAGTTTATCTTTGGTTTTCAAAACATGTGAATTTCATAACATTATTTCTTTTTCTTTCTTTTATTTGTTTAAATATCTGATTTCCAGTACTACCAACTAATTCAAATTTGAGCACTATTTGATCCAAACAAGGGGTAGCTCTCCCAACATAATTTTCTACCACAATGTTCAAAAACTTGACCTTGCTTGATGGGTATCGAGTTCTTTTCACATGACCAAACCAATCTTACTTTATAAAGCAGAAACACATCCTTGAAAATTTAATTCTGTTTGAAACTCCTTCATTTTCACTCATTAAAAGCCAAAAAAGAAACCCCATCAAGTAGAATTAACAAGAGTACCTGTCGTAAGGATGGGAAAAGATGCCACAAGAAAGGAATCGTAAGAATCTGAGATGAGAAGCTAAATCTTGGCTCACAGTTTGTGCAGATACATGGCTTCTGACCGATGTGAGAAATTAAAACAGTGAGTAGACGCTCCAATGATGATCCTTTTCCATTAGGGAAACAATCTTCCACATTATCCTACATATGATTAAAGTACTTTTGTGTGATGACTTAAACAAGTCACATAAATAAATAAAATAACCAGTCTTTTCGGCAAAAAGAATAAATAAATAAATAAATAAAATAACCAGGAATCATCACATAAACAATATAACAAGGATTTTTGTCCTGTGTGTTAGTGGACAATGATGGAGTAAGTAACTTCATTGGCATACTGGCATATTCTGGATGTAATTTTCTCCACCATAATGGCTTTTAAGCAATTGGCAATAAATATTACTTTAAGAAGATATTGTTTTGGGGGATAGAAAGATGTTGAGAAGTTTTTATGACCAATATAAGGCATAGTAGAACTGTATGAGTTTCAGGAACTTGAAAGCAAAAATTTGCCGTTTCGCTCAGAAAGCACATATCTTGAAATGAATTGCATCCTCACATCATTAATTTATTTATTTATTTTTTTTAAAAAAAAAGAGAAGAAATAGAGGAACGATGCCCGCAATAATTTAGTGGCTTTCATCTCAAGATAAATATACTTTGACAAGTGATGCTCAACAGAAATAATCAGGAATGAAATAATAGTTAAGCCAAATCTTATAGCGCTCAATGGTTGCCATATTTCTCAAACATATAACAAACAAACAACTAAATGTCTTCTGAATTTGATAAGCCCAGATTTAATTAATTAATTCTGGAACTCTGGTAGAAAGGCGTTACTCTGTTTTTAAGGAAAAGTAGAATCTAACTAAACCCTAATAACAGCCCAGGAGAATCTCCAAGAGTGAGGTTACTCTCTAAAACGTTCGATGATTTTATTCACCGGCTAAGAGCCAATAAATAGGACTAGGTTTACAGAGAGAGACTCTATTGAGAAATTAAAAAAGATAAACAATAAATCCTAACAACTCGAAATCCTAACAACATAATCAATCTAGTTGTGATAATCCACTTATTTCCTAAATAATAATAAAGATAATAAAAGATACTTTAAACAGGCTCGATAAATAAGGAAACAGACTCGATAAATAAGGAATAATTAAATAAATTCAATTACTTCCTAAGATAGCCTAATACGTTTATTCTTTCTAGAATAAACGGATCCATAATGACGCGCATCGCTATCATTTCTCTCCCCGTGGAAAAACGATTTGTCCTCAAGTCGAAAATCAGGAAATTGAGCAGAAAGCAGATCATAATCTTCCCATGTAGCATCTTCTGGAGTGTGGTTGTCCCATTGGATGAGGAGTTCCAGTTGCTTAGCGGGAGTCCAACGATGTTGAAGTACCCTGGAAGGAGCAAGGAGGAGTTCCATATCAGCTGACAGCGGGAGCGGTGGAGGCGGTGAGGAGGCCTGGGGCAGGGCGTAGTAAAGAAATATGGAAGACCGGGAGGATCTTGGCAGTTGGCGGGAGTTCGAGCTCATATGCTACTTTGCCGATACGCCTCAAGACCCTGTAGGGACCATAAAAACATGGTGAGAGCTTCTCACAGCGGGTACGAGATAAGGACTTCTGGCGGTAGGGGTGGATCTTTAGCCAAACGACGTCACCCGGGGTGAGTTCAAGATCTCTACGATGTTGGTCTGCATGCATCTTCATCCGGTGCTGAGCCTTAAGAAGGTTATCCTTGAGGACCTGGAGCATGGCATCCCGGGTCTCCAGTTGGTCTTCCAATTCAGCCACCAAGGTTTCGCCCCGCACATAGGGGAGGAGTTGGGGTGGGTCACGTCCATAGACTATCTTGAAGGGAGTGGTGTCGGTAGCGGTGTGATATCCGGTGTTGAAAGAGAATTCGGCCCAGCACAAAAATGTACTCCAAAGTCGTGGTTGCTCATGTGTAAAACAACGAAGATACGTTTCTAGACAACGGTTGACTACTTCAGTTTGTCCATCAATCTGAGGGTGGTAGGCCGTACTCATGTTTAAGCGTGTGTTGCTTAAACGGAAAAGCTCCTGCCAAAAGTGACTGAGAAATAGAGGATCTCTATCAGAGACGATTGATCGGGGCAAACCGTGCAGGCGAACAATCTCCTGGCAAAATGTGGCGGCGACTAATTTTGCAGAGTAGGGATGAGCAAGGGCGATGAAATGGCTGTACTTGCTCAGGCGATCGACCACTACCAGAATGACAGTAAAACCACGAGATTTGGGGAGCCCTGTGATGAAATCAAGCGAGATATCTTCCCAAATACGGTCTGGAACAGGTAAGGGCTGAAGAAGCCCAGCAGGAGCCAATGTTTGGTACTTATTTTGTTGGCATGTCGGACATTGTTGGATGAAACGCTTAACATCTTGCCTCATTCCTTGCCAGTACAGCTGGTCAACGAGCCTACGTAAAGTTTTAAGGAATCCCCCGTGTCCCCCAGTAGGAGTGGCGTGAGCTTCAGCCAACAACTTCTCTCTTAATTGAGATTGGTTGGGTATGACCAATCGTGACTTGTAGAACAGATGACCATTCCCTAAGTGGAAGTCAGGATGGTGATCCGGGTTACTTTGCAGTGCCTGGATAAGGGCATTGGTTTCAGGGTCGTCGAGCAGAGCTTGTGGCAGTTGTTCTAGCTCGTCTGCCAGAGGAATGACCATATGTAAGAAGTCTACTTGTTGTGGTCGTCGTGAGAGAGAATCTGCCGCGATGTTTTCTTTACCAGGTTTGTAGTGAATGGTGAATTCAAAAGGGAGTAATTTGACCAGAAGGCGTTGTTGAGAGTTAGTGACGATCTTCTGGTCGAGCAAATGCTTTAGGCTGTGATGGTCAGTATTTACCACAAAGGGTTGCCCTAATAAGTAATGGCGCCATTTCTGAAGGGACGGTACCAAGGCAAGCAATTCTCGATCATAAGTAGATTTAAAGCGGTTTGAAAATGAGAATCCCTTACTGAAATAGGCGATGGGGTGGCCATTTTGCATGAGGACCGCGCCAATTCCTTCCATCGAGGCATCACACTCGACGGTGAACGGTTGTCGAAAATCAGGTAGATGAAGAACCGGTGTAGTAGTGAGCGCAATCTTGAGAGATTCAAAGGCGGATTGAGCTTGTAGAGACCATTGGAAGGCATTTTTCTTCGTCAGGTCGGTTAAAGGTCGAGCAATAATCCCATAATTTTTCACAAACCGGCGGTAGTAGCCTGTTAGGCCCAAAAATCCCCGTAACTCCTGGAGAGAGGAAGGAGTAGGCCAATGAGCGACGGCTTTGATCTTTTCAGGTATCACGGCGACCCCTTGACTAGTAACAATATGGCCCAAATAATCGATTCGAACTTGACCCAATAGACACTTTTTGGCGTTGGCATAGAATGAATGGCGTTGCAGGATCTGAAAAACAATAGTGAGGTGTCGGTAATGGTCAGAGGCTGTAGTACTATATACCAGGATATCGTCAAAAAAGACCAGCACAAATTGTCGTAGATATGGGCGAAAAAGATCATTCATGACGGCTTGGAATGTGACTGGCGCATTTGTGAGTCCGAACGGCATGACAACGAACTCGTAGTGGCCGGAATGCGTGCGGAACGCGGTTTTGTGAATGTCGGTGGGCAGGACCCTGATTTGGTGATATCCTGACCGTAGATCAATCTTAGAGAAATACTTTGCCCCCTGTAACTCATCAAGTAATTCATCAATATTCGGAATAGGATACCTATCAGGTATAGTGATCTGGTTGAGACGGCGATAATCAACACACATGCGCCATGAGCCATCTTTCTTGCTGACTAATAACACCGGGCTTGCGAATGGACTGGAACTCGGTTGGATAAACCCACGTGCCAACAATACCTCTACTTGAAGTTCAATCTCATCCTTTTGATAATGGGGGCAACGATAGGGCCGTAGGTTTGGAGGTGACGACCCCGGTTGTAACGGAATTCGGTGATAATGGCCTCGAGACGGGGGTGGGCTTGCGAATGGACTGGAACTCGGTCGGATAAACCCACGTGCCAACAATACCTCTACTTGAAGTTCAATCTCATCCTTTTGATAATGGGGGCAACGATAGGGCCGTAGGTTTGGAGGTGACGACCCCGGTTGTAACGGAATTCGGTGATAATGGCCTCGAGACGGGGGTAGTGATTGTGGTTCCTCGAACACATGAAAGAATTCTTGATGTAGTTGAGTCATGTCGAGGGCAGCCTTTTTTGCTGTTTCTGTTTGGTCGAACTCATAACTTTGAAAACTTATCGGAGAAGCGGATTGCGAAATTTCACCTTGCAATCTGTACTTTTTGCCGTCAATCTTAAAAATTAGGAACATCTCGTTCCAATTTGCTTCCACTGTGTTCAGAGAGGCTAGCCATTTAATTCCCAAAACCAAATCAGATCCCGGCAGTGTGAAAGGAAAGAAATCCTGTTTAATAACTATCCCTGGCAGTTGAACTTCCAAACCCCGGCACATTTGGTTGCAACGAACGATACTGCTATCACCAATTTGAACTCCAAAACAGGGCATTGTAGTCGTAGGAAGGCCAAGATGCTGAATTAATTTGGTAGATATAAAGTTGTGGGTAGAACCGCTATCAACCAGGAGCAATACAATTTTGCCGTGAAGTGTGCCACGTATTTTCATTGTGGAGGCCGATGAGGATCCCAAGATGGCGTTGAAGGCTACTGGAGTGTCTTCCTTTACAGTTGCAGTACAAGCAACGGGAGGGTTCGAGTCATCCTGTGCATAGCTAAGGTCTGTGTCACACTGGTCTTCTAAGGGAAGTCCATCATCGTCTACTTCCAGCAAGGAGAAGGAGGTTGATGCACATCGATGACCTGGTCGGAAAGGCTCTGCACAGCGGAAACAGAGGCCTTTGTCACGTCGGCGCTGGCGTTCGGAGTCTAATGTTGGTATGCGGCTTGCGGCTGGGGGAGCGGGCAGGCTTGCTGTAGACAATTTGCTGGTTGCGAATTGCCTTGGGTTGGAGGAGGTGTCACGAGCGGAGGCTGGTGAGGAAGAGGCCGGTGTGGTCTTAGGTGCTGTGGGAGTAGGCTGAGGGTGTCTTCCAATGGTGAGTTGGTGCTCGAATTCAAGTGCCAAACTGGCTGCTCTATAGACGTTTTGCGGCTTATGGAGGCGGACTTCGGCCCTGATTCTGTCATTCAGTCCTGTGAGAAAAACACCTAGGAGGCAATGCTCTGGCCAGCGAGATATGCGAGAAACACGGCGCGCCCATTCTTGTCGGTATTCCTGGATTGTGCCCGTTTGTCGAATTTGGCAGAGGTGCTCATCGGGATTAAGATACTCTGGTGGGCCAAAGTGTTCTTGCAGTGCGGACACAAGTTCAGGCCAATATCGGAGAGGGCGTTGAGAATTCAACCAAGAGAAGAGATCTAATGCGTCACCCTCAAAATATAGGGAGGCAACGTCAACTTTATCATCCTCGTGGGTTTGGTAATACCTGAAAACTTTTTCTGCTTTGAGTAGCCAGCCCCGTGGATCACCCCCATTGAACTTTGGAAAATCGATTTTGGCATAGGGACGGTGAGAATGACGCTGATGGCCTTCAGTCTCGTCGAAGCTTTCATCGGAGGACGGCGGCGATCTGCCTCTGTGACGGTGGCGCCTGGCAGTGCGAGTTTCCAGGGCAAGGACCTTCTCCCTTAGCTCGTCCAGAGTGTCCAATCGTGCAACAATGGTGGCGAGAGGGTCCGTGGCTTTTGGAGGTGAGACAGGTCGTTCGTGTGGGGAAGGAGAGGAATGCGGCGGTGGGGAGGGATGACGAGGGTGGGCTGACGGTGAGGGAGTTGTTTGCTGTGAAGGTTTGCGTGAGGTACGAGGCTTTCCCATTCTCGGCAGGATCGAAAAAGCTCTGATGCCAAATTGATAAGCCCAGATTTAATTAATTAATTCTGGAACTCTGGTAGAAAGGCGTTACTCTGTTTTTAAGGAAAAGTAGAATCTAACTAAACCCTAATAACAGCTCAGGAGAATCTCCAAGAGTGAGGTTACTCTCTAAAACGTTCGATGATTTTATTCACCGGCTAAGAGCCAATAAATAGGACTAGGTTTACAGAGAGAGACTCTATTGAGAAATTAAAAAAGATAAACAATAAATCCTAACAACTCGAAATCCTAACAACATAATCAATCTAGTTGTGATAATCCACTTATTTCCTAAATAATAATAAAGATAATAAAAGATACTTTAAACAGGCTCGATAAATAAGGAAACAGACTCGATAAATAAGGAATAATTAAATAAATTCAATTACTTCCTAAGATAGCCTAATATGTTTATTCTTTCTAGAATAAACGGATCCATAATGACGCGCATCGCTATCAGAATTTCAGATAGGCAAAATAATCAAAATAATTGTTTAAATTTTTTTCTTGCATAACATTAAAGCCTTAGGTTAGTTTAACAAAATGAACATTGGCACAATAAATATCAGATCCCCATATGAATGAGAATTGAATAAAAATATTTACAACTAAAGTGAAATATATTCAATCTCCAGATAAAATATTAACATTTGAAAGATGTAATGTTTTGCCATCAAGAGAACAAGATGAGGCTTATACCTGAAAAAAAAAAAAGAACTCCAGCCAGGTGTACATATCAAGAGGACAACTAATTTTTTTGTACCCAATATCTCAAAAAATAATAAAGAAAAATTGGGCTGTAACAGATAGAACGTTACCTTTGCAGTGAGAATAATCTCTCTGAGTAGGGCAAATGCATTGTTTTGAAAGAGATATCCCACCATGTTACAGCTCCATGGGAGTTTGGGATCGACCAACAAAACTAAAACTTCCAACAACTGGATAGCTGAGGCATTAGATTCCTTGGAAGTCAACAACAGCTGATCTTTCAACTGATACCTGTCCAATCAAACACTAGTTAAGCAAGCAAGCAACTGAAACCAAAAACATAAAAACAAAAGGATCTTCAAAAGTATTCTTCATATACTAACAGGTAATAAAAAAGTATCATCAAAACCTATGGCAGGGTCAGGATATTAATGAAGCAGTAGTTTATCATTCACAGTCACGACATATGCATTGCATGTGATTGATTGTGTCTCATGTCATGGCACAGAATCAAAAGCACCACTCAGGAGCATAGCAGTCTTATCCCCACGCAATATTCATTAAAATTTCCAAAAGAAGATGACAGGAATAAAAGGATAAGAGATTCAATGGGCCAGGACATAAAAAAACCAAAATAAGGCAAAAAAGCCAACCTATGGTGGTGCATGGCACGGATACACATATATATCAATCTCTTCATCCGGTAGTTCACTAAAGCACATTTGGATGAGTAATCTGAACCAGCAAGAAGTTTAACGACATTGCCTGTTGCACATAGTCCACCCAACAAGTTTCATGAAAATACTTAAGCATGAAGGAAGGTATTTATTAATAATAATAATAATAAATAATAATAAGATTGCTTTTCTACTACAAATCACCCAGACTAAAAAAAAATGGGGAAAATGAAAAATATCAATTACCACTATCTTGGGCAAACTGGTGAAGCAATTGGCATGTTTTCACAAGAATTAAGAAGTCATCTAGATTTTCTGAATTAAAGAAGTACAGCAACTGGCGAAGGAAATCAGAGTCTGGACCAAAAGCATTCCTGAATGCACAATAGATGGTATTAGTCTACAAAATCTAATCAGGTCAATATCGAATCCAATCAGAGTAGTAATGGAGCAATGGTAAAGTAATATAATATCAGAATTAACTGACTTATCAATATTTAAAGAGGCTTCAGAAGAGAAAGTAATGAACAATTTTCATTCTTTTTGAAACAACAATTCAAAATTATAATCAAACATAACCTGTCTACATTTTGGCAGTGCTTGCCATAGGTTTTATGGAACTGCTCTCGCACCTTAGACTGTTCAGCTAAGACAGCTTTTCGCCCTCTGAAGCATTTCTGTAACAAGAACCAGTTAGTCTTTGCAAGATATTCATTAAGTAACAGTCTCCAGATTTAAGCACCTTACCAGCAGCAAGCACACATCAACTACAGTACATATCAAACCAGAATCTAGGTAGCTAAAGTAATAAAACATACTCTCTCAGTTTAACATGGCTAAACATTAAAAATGAACAGTGCCGATGAATATCAAAAGCGTCTTAACAAATTAAGTAAACTCATTTTTCAGAGAAACAGAAACTGGCATCATTTCACTGCAAAAGCATGGCAGGATTGAAGTGATTTTTTTGTTTTTGTTTTTTTTTTTTGGGGGGGGGGGGGGGGGGGGGTTTGTTCAAGTGACTTTTGCCACAGCATGAATTCTAATGCGACAAGCTGATTGCAGATGTAAACGTGAAGTAAGGTGGTAATGGTAATTTTCCCAGGAACACCTTTCTAGCTGAAATGTCAAGTACACTGAATACAATTCTTGAACTTGGTCTGCTTCATGGGGGAAAAAACGATAATCATTTTTATATAATTTCTGATATAAGGGGCACCTAATATAACATTGGTGTACACGCTATTTTGGGTTTCCGAACTTTCGCCAATCAATAGAATGAAAGACAAAACAACTACAAAAGACGGTTCAAGGGAGTACGGACCACAGCGATCTAAATTCCTATAACCAACTATTAAAAAATTACAATTTTACACTTCTGAAGCATGATAAATCAATTAGAGAGTAAAATCAATCACTTTTATCATGCCTATATATTGTGTTCCTTCCCCTAGTGCATATTGCAAACAACTGACGAACTTAATTGTGGTGAAGGCTTCAATTGAAAACAGGTCTCATTGAATAGCACAGACAATGTACAATTCTTTGCGGTGTAGGTACCATTGTCTAGCACTTAGCACCAGCAATGTGAAGAATGCAGAAACTTACATTAGCCACCAAACTTGACATAAAATTGAGTATTTCAATAAACAACTACTGGAAACGTGAAGCGCACCGATTGCCAGATTGAAACCATTTAACTGCATTCAAAACAAAACCTGAATTTTCACTGCAGAAGAGTTTTGCTGGCGCAACCATAAGCGCCGGTTGCGCTCTAATCTCGTCTGCTCCAGGAGCTTTTGCCTATCCCTTTCCTTCGAACTGCGGCCTCCCAAATCAACACGCTTCCTAGTGGACGGATCGCCAGAGAAGAACATTTTTCTTCTATGCGCGCTTGGCCAACTTGCGCCCTAACTCACATAATAATAATTTAAAAAAAAAATCGCAGCACGCAGCGCTGTTTAATTTTCAATGACAGCTCGCTCAAATAAAAAGGGAAACGTTTGGAGAAACAAGTCGCCCTAGAATCGAAGGAGCTGTGAGGCAACTTCTATCCGAAGTAGGTGGAAAGAAGATTTAGAATACAATATATGAATATGATTAGGGAAAAATAATTTTTTCAGGGGGGGAAATTGAGAATTATGTGGGGTGTTAATATGGTTCAGAGAAGCTTTCCGATCTTGCTCTTACTTTCACAGAAAGCCTGCGATGGGGAGGAGGAAGTCCACTTGATGGGGAGAACACGGAATAGTGGCTACTCTATATATATATGTGTGTGTGTGAGAGTTTATGTTCGTGCTTTTTTATTTTTTGCCAAATATATATTCATTCCTTAATACCTCAGCTCTGGCAACAGAGTTCGTGAATCGTGGTACCCGTGTTCCGTCGTCGTCGAAGCCGTCGACGTTACATGGCAGAAGCAGAACTTTTTTTTTTTTTTTGGGGGGGGGGGGGGGGGAAATTAAGCTGCAATGCGATATACTAGTAGTAATTTAATTTATTTCAATTTTCAATTGGGTTCCCATAACTCAAGTATGCAGATCCCTTCATCTGCTTTTCAAATGGCTGTATTATTATTTGGTATACTTTCAAATCATCTGCATACCAATTCCACATGTTAAAATCTCGTATGTCCTTAATCCGTGGAGCCTGTCAACGTGTAATAAAAATTACCTGCGGGGGTTTATTTTCTAGTTCATTTTGTAATAAAAATTAATTTTCCTCCAGTTAATATGATGTGGTGTGGAGTTGCCTTGCCAGCAGGAATAAGAAATTCTTCTGTTGTTAATTCTATTGAATTGATGCACCCCGATATTACATATTGCTCTCGTTCAGAATTTTCCCTGCAAGAGCTCTCTACTTTCAAGTCTAACTGACAAATCTAAATGTAATTGTAATATAGAACCTATGAAGTTACACTAATCATAAACGAATAATAATGGTAGTTTCCGCTGACTTTTTGACCCACCCACACTCTAGATGCTATTAATAGCGACTGAAAGCTTTCCCAAAAAGCGCTTTAGGCATCATTTCTCGGAGGCATTGAGCCTTTTACAACGGAGGTTTTTGGAACATGCTTCAATAGCCACAAACCGCCGGGGTTGAAATCGTATGAAAGTTAAGTTTGGTGAAGCCAAGGACAAATACTAATACGATCAGTGTGCTGTGGTGGATACTTCAGCTTCATGCCGTTGGTTCTTCCCCAGCACATTCCTTCTTTTTTTTTTTGCTCCAGCCAGCACATTCCTTCACATCTAGCATCATAGCACAAGACCTCTTAGCATTTACATGACGTGCTTTTTTTCTTACCATTAATTCCTAGCCAACATCTTCTGATTTAACAAGCACATGATTTTTTTTTAATAGTAATAATAATAATAAAACATGCGGCTGTTAACAATACCCCTCATCGTTGAAATTGCTTGTGCTCTGGCCTCTGAGATGGGAGGAAAGACAAAGATGATTAAACTGAAACCTTTTAAACTTGTAAATAAAATGAATTTCACCAAAACATATGTAGAATAACTATCGTGAAACCTTGTGTTGGGTGAAGGAAATCTAAAACTCAGTTTCCAGAATTGATCGAGGCATTCCAGGGCTATATTCCTTCTTTCTGTATTAAATCCACACCAAGTGGGGAATATGGCTTTGTCACTATATTCTTCAGTGTTTCTTGTACAGGAAGATCCCAACTGGGTCAGATAATCTGCTTAGTCCAAAATCAAATAAAGCTACTCAGCAAAAACGAAAGAAAACCCCGTGTCTCAACAATGAAATATAGGGGGAAAAGTAACGAGAAGAATGTTCAAAATAAAGTTCAGAAGTACACATTCTTTACTCGAAAGATTGAAAGTTTGCTAGGAACAATGAAGACATTAGCAAAATTAATGCTTTTTGCAGAGGTATGAAGAAAAATATTAAGCATCGATAAGAAGGGTGACATTGTTGACCATAATCGTAATATGAGCCGCGAAGGAGGAGCTTTTGGTTTGTCTTTCTTTCCATTCGTCAGCTCCATAGTCCTGAGATCATTCCACGCTATATCCCAGATTACCGAACAAGGATCCTTGGCAGGGTTGAACTCCTTCTGAGCAATAATATGGGATGGTTGCAGACATTGGCAAAACAACTGTCAGGTAACAGCGGAATATAGAATATAGCTACAGTTTGTCTTAATCATTCTCAACCACATATTTGAACCTGAGGGCTGACACAGGTATAAGACTAGAGACTAAGTGCCCACCCTTAAATTGGGACCTCTTCTTTTCTTTTCTTTTTTTTTTTTTAAATACATGTTTGAATGACTGCACACTCTTAATACATCATTATGACTGCACTTCATAATTGAATAGATGATGAATAATTGAATGATTGTTTAGTGCCTTATATTGAAAAAGATATATTTGATACTATTGATAATAAGACAATTATGATGGAATTCTAAAAAAATAAGGTCTAGAAGGATGACATTGTAATTTTTTTTATTGTAATATACTTTTATTATTAAAATATATGTACTTGAACTTATTGAGCGCCCACCCTTTATGGTAATTTATGTAGTTGCATTTCTAACAGCACTTAATCTTATTTTTGTAAATAATATATTTATAAAATAACTACCTCTTATATATATATATATATATGCATTTAAAACTTTCCTTAAAAAAAATAAAATTTTGAGGGTGCTGCTTCTGAATCCCAATCCCCTGCCACTAGTGCCTACCTTTCATAAATTTTTGGAACCCGCCCTCCTGTTTGTACCTGCATTAGCACGACTCTTCGATGAGCAACCAGGAGGATTTTGCCTTTTGGTAGAAGAAAGTGATCTTCGTAAGCATCTGATGAGGCTAAGTTGCCACCAATTTTAAACAGATCAATCTGGCTAAAACATGAACCTGATTCTGCCACCTGCAATATGACCTTCAATACAAAAGTATGGCAATGGCGGTTAGTTCTTAATAACTTTTCTTTTTAATAAAAAATAAAATAAAGACATTCTTGAGCCTTTCCCCAGCAGTTTGGGCTTTAAGGTTGATATATTTTATGAATCGTATAATCTTCATGATTAAATAGTCTTCATCATTTCCCATTGGTATGCAGACGCAATAGAGAGGGAGAAAACACTTCTTATTCCACACCCAAAGTGAAGTGCGTACAGAGCTTTTATGCCAATTAGCCAATTCTGTTTCTCTATAACTGAATCTGTTTATATTCACACGCGTACAATTAAGTGTGTAACTATACCAGTATCCGGGCCCACATATCACCCTTTCTTAGAATTTTTTTTTTAGCACAAGGCATGGTTAGTTGGCTTGTGTTTTGTAAAAACTATCAGTGCCATAGGCTTTTGTGTGAAGGGAAGTGATAGAGATCAGAACTATTCGGCCTTCTGGAAGCATAAACTTTTCAGGTGAATATACCAAGCAACAAGGCCAGTTATTACAACTGGGGAGAATAGTACCAAAAAATGGCCAAATCATTCAAGTTCACTCTCTGCAGCTACTCAATATGTTTTACAGTGTATGAAATTCAAAAAGCTCAAAACAGGTAAAACAATTGAAGTTAGCTTTCTCGTCACTAATTTATGGCAAACATTGATGGTAATAATAGCAGTTGAGGCCCCATTATTTACCTAAAACAGGTCCTTGAGTAATAAAAAAAGGGTCCAAGAATGCGAGAGGAAGCACATTATAAATTTTAGGATACTGCTTTAGTCTTGCAAAATTTTAGTTTTTTAAATGAATTAATTAACTTTCTTATTTTAATCAACTTGCTACCTCTTTATAAAGTAGGATGCGATTGTGGGGTTCTAAGTCTAGCAACACACCATTCTTGGGCCCAAGGCCACTTCTGCACAATTTCAGCTTTGGCAGTTGGCAGTTGGCACCAACACCATGCATTCATTACTTATGCCTCCCTTCCCTGACAAAATCTCAGTCTGTGACTAGTACAAAGGTATAAAAAATGATATTATAGTTGGTTTCATGGTCCTCGTTAAACATCAGGAATGGTCAGTAAACCAGGCCATGAAGCGAAACAATTGGAACCCCAAGACTCAAATGAGTAACAAGTATTGGCTCAAGGGGATCTATACTCTAACCACATATTTAATACAGTACAACCTTAATTTTCCGTCCATTCACATAGCACCATTCACTTACAACCTCAGTACAAATCTGCAGAATCATTAACACATAGATTTCATAAGAATAATCAAAACAAGACAGAGATATAATCGCAGAAGAGTTTTGCAACCCTTGCGCATGGCTACCGAGAAGACACCACAACTAAAACTTAATGCATATAGTATTCCAGCTGTATCTAAAAACAAAAGTAAATCCCCGTTAGTCTATGCAACTGAAAGAGTAGTACCCATTTAGGAAAACTATTATACTATCTTTCAACTAGTTTAACCTAGCAACATATCACTAGCATGCCCGAAACTTCTATAAAAATGGTTTAGAGGATCGATGACATCTATAGCCCCTTCCAAACATATGAAAGCAGGAAGCAAAGAGGTCCAAACACATAGAAACATTTCAAAAGAGAGAGGATATGTGTTTAAATGAAATTAGGTGATAACCTGCCTTGTTCCTCCAAAACCATTTGAAATTGCTCCTGTGCTCTACGACTTACTTTCTCAAACTTCATCTGCCCTTGCATTCAATAGATGAGAATACATCAGTCCATAGAGGCTGAAAAGCCACAACAGGCCCCATTCTATCATTGCCAGGAAAAAGAAATAAGAAATCAAAGCAAGAATACCACTTTTCCTCAAATTTAAGATTAAGATTTGGATACATTTTTAACGGCTCAAAACCAGGTCACAACTACTCAATTATTGTGATCTAGGCCGTCTATACACCATTGTTTTAAATTAAAGAGGTCAACTGGCGGCTGAATCATCGATAGGACCTTTGCAATACCAAAGCAGGGTGCATAAGAATCAAGCTCTTAAAGCCATCACCCTACCATCTCCATACAGAGAGATTTCGTGCTATGGAATTAAGGTAAAATCCAAAGGTACAAATAAATAGATAAATTTAACATCTTTAATTTTAAAATTGTTCATCCAACAAACTAGACAAACACATTTTTAATTCCTTTTTTTTTTTTTAATGATCAGTGCATATAACCAACAATCTTGAGGCCTCAGCTTAACGTATATCAGTACCTGCAAGGCAGTAGCTGTCTCAGATGCAACAGTGGGACTGACTGAATAGCTTCTTTTGAAAAATTCAACGATGCGATCGATACTTTCCATCAAAACCTACAAACAGAGTCAGAAAAATTGTAAAGGCCTTTAAAGTCAGAAAGATTGTAAAGGCAAGGATGCTGAAAATTTGAAATCTTTTATTTCTTTCTTTCGAGCAATTAAGTGTTGCAAGCTTTTTTTTTACAACTTGCTATGAATGTGGGTTTGCTTGATTTCTGTTTTTGAGAATTTATTTGTAAAAAAAGCTACCAGTATGTGAAGAACCACTTTAGCAAGAGGTTAATAAGTCAACAATGAAGCAGGGTGAAGTACAGTGGTTTTACACGATTTAGATAAAAAGAGCTAAATGACCGATTTAGGTTGATTAAGTAAGATAGTTGTGCTAGTTATTTGTAATGAATATATGTTATTATTATTATTTTTTAAATACCACATTTTATCATGACCATCCTTTGATGACAACCTTCTAATACGTGCAATCAATGATATTTTGAGAAAAATTATAAATTTGGGAGACACAGTGAGAATTAAAGTCAAATATTTAAGAACAAATCCATTCCCCAACTAACTAACTCGCGCGCACAGGTATGAATGACTAAGGCTTTGCTGTGAGACGCAAGAGCTGATGTTTCGCAATGAAAGACGAGGCAACGTTTAGCTCTAGGACTGAAGCATTGCTTGGTCTAAAGCTTTTCTAAACACAATGGGAGCGAGTCCTTTGTAATCCTGTTGAGTGATAGAGAATCAAATTGAAACAAACTGAAATCCCAAATATTACATCATCTTATATAGTGACTCAATCGAAAAGGTTATGCCTCACAAAGACTTGATCCCAAAGGCATCTTTTGTAACAGCGTTACATCATTTCAAAGTCTGTATTATTTAAATTTCCCATCCAAGATCTCACTTTAGCATTTTAAGTTTTGCTAAATTGTAAGTTTTGGTTGCTTTAGTAATCATTTTGTCTTTTTATGGGGAAAAAAGACATCCTGCATAATATATAATCATGCCTCAAAATGACTAAATCCCAAAGATCACGCGTAATGCTCATAATGGCTTTTTGGCTAGCTAATGGCAGATGGCTCTAATGCATGCAGGTTCAAGAAATTGACTTAGTACGTGGACATGCATATAACTAAAGGAGTAGAACTTCAAAGTTTAACGTCCAGGAAAAGTTACTTATTAGTTATCAGTTATTGATATTAATCCCTGACATAAAAATGTGTATTCTTTATATTTTCAGCTTCAAGGACAAAAACGGTTATGATTTGCTGATATGGCAACGCCCTGCTCGCTCACTTGGAATGCACATGCAAGCTTTCTGGTTCTGGGTTCAGGTCCAGCATTATTCAAGAATATAATCTTAGCCGTTCATCTCATTGCTGTTATCCTAACCGTTGATTTATTTACTTTACTAATTTTTAACAAGTAGACCTTATTTCCTTTCTTTTCTCCTTCAGAGGAAGAATCAAGCAGCTTTAATTCACTTTGAAATCAATCAATACACAAATATGCATGCTAGCTAGCCAGTATGAAATGAGCTTCATTTAAAGCTTCTTTATTCGAGTTGGGCTTGAGCTTCCTTTTTTAGGCTAAAAATTAATACTGCGGCACACAACTGGAATCACGAAGAACATTGACTACTTCCATCTACCAGATACGGACAAAAAGAAACACATCAAGTAGTCTTGCACTTGGGCTTATACTACAAGCTAAAGAGGCATGTATATATATATATATATATAATTGTTAGTATCAAATTCTTAAACACAATTTACCTAAACTTTTGAAGTTATTATCGATTTAAACATATTCTAAATGCGGCAGGATATGCTTTGGAATATGGCATAGTCGGTACGTAGTGAACTTGAAACATCCAACTGGCAACGGCATTTTCTCGTCAAAATGGTCCATAGGCAATACCATTCAATATCTTTAAGTTTTTGTCGATAAACACTCCATTTTTATCTCCGCATCAAAATTTAAGTTTTGAAAAAAGAATTTTTTTTTTTTAGATTTTTTCAGAACCAATCAATATCCTTAAATATTTTTGTAAGTATCATTCAGTACCATGAAATATTTTTTCAAGATTAGTCATTATTTTGAAATATTTTTTTAACATCCTAAAATATTTTTTTCAAGATCATGAAGTATTTTTAGTATCTTTTTAATACGTATCATGAAATATTTTTTTCAAGATTAATCATTATATATCTTGAAATATTTTTCTAATATCCTAAAAAAAATTTGAAGACATGAAGTATTTTTTTTAGTATTCTTAAATATCTTTTTAGTATGTACCCTGAAATATTTTTTCCTAAAATAAATTTTTAAGACCATAAGTAGTATTTTTGCAGTATCAGTCAGTATTAAGTTTTTTTTAGTACCTTTTAGTACCCTGAAATATTTTTTCAATATCAGTCATTACTTTGAAATATTTTTTCGAGATCATGAAGTATTTTTTAGTACCTGTCAATACTCTAAAATTTTTTTTAACATCCTAAAATAAATTTTTAAGATCATAAAGTATTTTTTTAAAGTGCTAGTTAGTACCCTTAAATATTTTAATTTTGTACACAAATTTATGTAATTTTTGGTATTTATTATGAAATATAATGTTTATAATATTCAAAATACAACTTTATCATTTATATGCAATTATATCAAAAGTTAATGTCATTTTTGGTAAATTTGACCCTAAAAAAGCTATTTTGATAACAATATTCAAACACTATTATTTTTATTTAAAAACTATTTTTCAAAAACCATTTTTACCTCATAAATCCCAAAAACTATTCTTCAAATGTCATTTTTACCTCATAAATCCTAAAAGCTATTCTTCAAAAACAAAACCCGAACGGGCCCTCTACACTGTTTCTCTAAGAGCCGTTTTAACTTCAATTTGCTTGTCTATCCTTTTTAAATTGATTTCAACAATAAATGTACTTTTTCTCATTTTAACCTCAATTAATTATTATATTTTATACATTCTCTTTTATCATTTTCTCATTATTATTTTCTTTTTCACCCATTCATAAATATGAGTTTTTTTTTTGGGGGGGGGGGAATTCGTACATAATTATTATATTTAATTACTTTTAATTTTTTTTAGAACTTCACGTTTTCATTGAGAGGCTCAGAGGGAGTAATTAATTATACCGATAGATTACCAGACAGACAAATAAATTTTGCTTAAATTAATGGGTTTTTGACAATAACTTGAAATTTGACACCAATTAAGAAGGGAAAATATACCTGAGGGTCCAAAGTAGCAAAAACTATTAAAAAGGACCCATAACCTTTTATGATATTATTTTATAAACATTACTAAATAGGCAACTAAAAAAATAAATCACTGCCATTAACAACTAAATCAGTAACTGTTAACAACTAAATCAGTAGCATTAATAACAATTTCCTAATGACTAAATTAGTACCATTAACAACTAAATCAGTCTCCGTTAACAATTATATCAGTAGGTGTTAACAATTAACGTTTTATGAAATAATATCATAAACGATCCTAGGTCTTTTTTGATATGTGAGTATTTTTAATTTGGGCATTTTCTAACATTTTTTTGTTAGTTTGGACCCTAAGATGGATTTTCCCATTTAAGAACGCCAACTCAACTTCATGTGCTATCTTATAAGAATTGAAACAGCCATTAGAAGCCGAAAACAATGCTACCAACCTACAATCAATATCTAGCTAGTACGTAGTCCAATTAATTAATTTAATCCTTATTTCCATGCCCCGTGACACGTAAGAAACAGCAGCCCGTGAAACCCCAGCTTCCACGTGTCCCTCCCTCTTCCTTTTTCTGCTTCTTATGAGCTCAGACAGAGAAAAAGGGCATGCCTTTGGCTGCACCAAAATCAGCTTAGGGCTGCATGTGATAATAATATTGTCTTTTTCTCTTTTGATGATAAAATGGTGACGATCGTGTCTTGGAACTGCGATGAAGCCAAGTTGCCGAACCGACTCGATCGATCGATCGTGATGCCATAAAGTGATACGAGGGTAAATCATAAACCAGTGAACTTGGCGCGTGATAGGCGAGCAGTAAGCACATGCCACGTGTCTCATTGAAAACCACAAATGCTGCCATCGCATCCAACAGAATCTCTCTACATTCTCTCTCGAAAGTGGCCGGGAATTAAGAAAAGGCCAAGAGTCCTAAACGGCAAAGTCTAGAAAAAATAGAAGTTACTTGTATTTTTATGCATCCAATAATATTGTTTTGATGGAGAGCAGACCATCCAATAAGGCCGCTGACTGACGTTGCGCTGCAAGAAATGACATCCCAAATCCAACATGAATGCGTAGTCGCCAAGAAAGTTACACAGCAGTGATCATTGCACATTTGCTTAAGATCACTACTACTGAGTTTTCTAAATTTCATAGGAACCAGTTTTGAAAATGAAGAATAATTAGGCCTCACATGCGTATGGGTGCTAACAGTAGTTAAAACAACAACTTACTATCTCTCCTCTTAACTGATCCCCAGGATCCTTCCAAAAGTCATCACCAACACTTGTGTTAAATCTACGATTGCGATTTCTTAAAACTCTCGACCGTACGTGAGAATACACACGACGAGACAGGTACTTGCATGCCTTCCCAACACAATATCAATTTCTTTATTTGCTTTGAATGGTCACGTAGAATAATGCAGAATTAAGGATGGGGTTAGTTGAGTGGTAGGGGGGGGAATAAAATAATTATCATGTACGACATACATGCAATGCATGAGGGTCTCTCTCAAGTATTTAGTTGTTGTTTGCAATTAATATATAATGGAACAGTTTATATTCCGCCCGTGAATGTGTGGTGTTATTCTGTTGTGCCTCTTAATATGCGCTCCCTGCTTCGATGGCCACAGGGAGCTAAACAACAAGAAAGAGTCACGAGATCGCTTTGCTTTTGCATCACAACCACATTATTCACTTATATTCAGACCTCTTTTTATTTATACATATTCATCTCCATCATCATCAGCCCCACATTATATTGCCAGACTATTTAATGAATTATCACTCTCTCCCTTCCTCTCTGTGTGTGCACTACGTGATGACTTTCCATGAACCACAGATCGGAAATGAATCCCAAAAAATAATAGATTATTAGTGGTTATGATATGTGTGATTCATCAATTGCCTTCAATCATAGAATATCCCCCCATCACCATGTAGGCTATCTATGAACAAATTAATATATATATATATGGAAGTTGGTTGCGATCCATTTCATTAAAAAGTTGATTTTTTCTGTGTCTTATGGGGCTTGTCTGTAACGGCACACATATAGTATCTTATAATGATTTTGCAAAAGCTTCATTTGTTGGCAAGTCTTTCTCAGGTGAAACCATGTCGCTTAACTGGGCAAAAAGATTCCATGAACACCGATAATTTTCGACTGTTCGTTTCTTCATTATTGGAAAATTATTGTTATATATCTATATGGCTGCGCTGCTTCCTGTGTCTTTTTTTTTTTTTTTTTTTTAAATGTCTATGTCAAGTCGCTGATACATCTAATTCGTTTCAGTTCAAGACAGTCGTCAATTTTTATTTATTTTTAAATCCATAGGAACCAACTGATCTTTGCTGTAGTTAGTCACAAGACACATGAACCAATACGTAACTAAGCGATTAGTCATCTCCAACTAATTCATGGGATGCAAGCTCACCGAACTCGATGTCCACAATAATTTCTTTCGGCAACGGCATGATTTTAGAATATAGAAATTAACTGGAAAAAAACAAAGAAAGAAAGGGACAACCTGGCCCCAAAAGATAAAGAAAATGACAAAAAATGAAAGCAGCTGGTACCGAGGTTTCAGCGTGGTATTCTTGGAAACCGGAGGATCACAGAAGCTGACAGCTGAAAATTGCCCGGAGAGCACTTTCTGAATGTTCACAAACACAGAAGAGTAAATATTTTGAGAGAGCAGGAACATGTCTTACGATAATTAACGTCTGATTTGAGGAGAGGTATGAGATATAGCGATGAGATATGGTGGACCACAGTCCATTAAATAGTTAGATTGAAGAAATAAGCTTATCAGGAAAATGCCCTTGAAGAACAAAGAAACTCAGCCTCAGTCAGCTTCAAAACAGTAATGTTTAACAGGGACCTTTAAAACCTTTCAATTGTTTTCTTGAGCGCCAAAAAATATTTTACTCATATAACGTAATTATAAATATAAATTCATTAATGCACATGTATCAATTAATTGACAATCCTCTATTGCAAGGAGTTTAGCTAGTGATTATATATCTATATTACATTCAGTCTTTAACATGAAAGCTATTGGGGTTGGATTTAATCCGAAACATAAAACTTAATTATTTTTTTCTCTCAAATTTATAATTTTTCTCTAAATTATTTTATTGAATTGCCCTTAAGGGTTTTTATCCAAGAGTAAATAGGAAGAAAGAAAATATTTTAGGAACAAGATCAACATGTTACAAATAACTAATATAGCTAATTTCTTTAATCTATTCAAAGTAGTACATTAACTCTTAGTACTAAGGATATGAGAGTACTTCTCTGAGTCTAAATATATGACGTTTTTTTAAGAGCAAATCATATTACAAACTATATTCTAATAGTAGATTCACATGTACTGAGTATTTTCTGTAATGACACAAAAACTCTTTACTAGGACTTGACACGTGTCAACCTTGGGCTTGAGAAATGATTCTGAGCCATCTATTTAATTTTTGCTCTGAATATAAATAAGAACGTCTGATTGGCAAGCGAAGGCCCTTGCCATGCTTATTTGTTTTAAAGCCTTTGGGAGTTACACCTAGCTTTGTCATTCTTCTCTCTTAGTTGAACTCTATCATTTGTACGTATTTGGCACAAAGCCTTCTGAAGCTGGAGCTTCTGTTCGTATACAAATTAAAGACAACCTTATTGGGGGCATTTTTGTGGTTCCATATCGACACAGAGACGTTGGTTCAGCCGTTCAGTGACAAAATTCACAGATTTGGCTCCTTATGGATCTCATTCGTGGTTTTTTATTCATGTGCATTACTGTGATGCTTTCCTTCCATAATTTGGGATATGTTGAAGGAAGAAGCCACCATCACAGGAAGCAGAAGGAAGTAGTTCCTCGTGTTTCAGAGCCAAAAGATCAGCCTCCACCTCCTTCAAATTCTCCTACTGTTCCTTCTGATCCATACCCAAATGATCCTGAAGTTTCCACTTCAGACGGTATTTTTGATGTAAAATCCTTTGGGGCAGTTGGAGATGGTTCAGCTGATGACACGCAGGCATTTAGAGCAGCATGGAAAGCGGCTTGTGCAGTGGAGTCAGGAGTTATCTTAGCTCCGGCTGATTACCGTTTTAAAATCACTTCAACTATCTTTTCAGGCCCCTGCAAACCAGGGCTAGTATTTCAAGTAATTGTGCCTGTTGAATTATTGCTTACTTTCACATGACATGGGTTTCTTTTTAAGAACTCGTGGAATTAGATTCTATCCTTCCATGTAGTTCACTAACCTAAAGGATTGATTGCTAACAGGTGGATGGTACTCTGATGGCACCAGATGGACCAGACTCGTGGCCAGAAGCAGATAGCCGCAATCACTGGCTTGTGTTTTACAGACTTGACCAAATGACTTTGAATGGGACTGGAACTATAGAAGGCAATGGGGAGCAATGGTGGGATCTCCCCTGCAAACCTCACAGGGTAACCGTTTTAACCATTCATAAATTCTTTGATTTGACCCATAAACTCCTCCTCATCAATCGTTCCTTCCTGAATTATATTTGATGTTGAATGAACTAATTCTTATTGTTAGTGGAAAAGCATTTCATTTTCAGAGTTCCGATGGAGACCAGGTGCGAGGACCATGTAATAGCCCTGCAGTAAGTCAACAAGTTATAATTCAACTAAAAGTTATATTATATACGCTTGCTTGTATGTTAATTACTGATTCTTCGATCCAAAAAAAAAAATGTTAATTACTGATTCTCAACTGTTGTTTGTAGATGATAGAATTCTACATGAGCTCAAAACTGGAGGTGAGTGGACTCAAAATTCAAAACAGTCCTGAGTTTCATATGAAGTTCGATGGCTGCGAAGGAGTACTGGTGGACAAGTTGTCCATTTCTTCGCCCAAACTCAGCCCAAATACAGACGGAATTCACCTCGGGAACACCAAATCCGTTGGGATATACAACTCCATTATAAGCAACGGTAAAGGCTAAGGGCTTGCGCATCTTATAACAGTTTAATATACTTTTTATGTCTGTTGGACACAGAGGGTGTGTAATTTAGAACCCCATGTCCATGATCTGTGCAGGTGATGATTGCATTTCAATTGGACCCGGATGCTCGAATGTGGACATAGAGGGTGTAACTTGTGGTCCTAGCCACGGTATTAGGTACATATCTCCTCCTAAATTTAAGTTGAACATTGTTGTCCAGTACCTATTAATCATGAAATCATTAATTGATGCATCTTAACTGCAGTATCATATGTCTGCTTTTTATACTTGTTTCATATACTATGATAGAATAACACAGTTTTGAAAGGAAAGAATGAGGTCTCTAACTTCTAGCAGGGGCCTAATTTGTAATTATTGGATGGAAAAGTTGGGCTTGGAAAAGCTATGTTATACAAAGTTCCAATTTTTACACTTCAAAAGTTCAAATGGTTCTCAGCAAGTTTAATTTTTGTGCAGCATTGGAAGCCTTGGCGTGCACAATTCACAGGCATGCGTGTCGAATTTAACGGTTCGGAACGCGATCATAAAAGAATCAGACAACGGGTTGAGGATCAAGACATGGCAAGGTGGGATGGGGTCAGTGTCAGGTTTAGAATTTGAGAACATCCAAATGGAAAACGTGAGGAACTGCATCATAATAGACCAGTATTACTGCACGTCGAAGGGATGTCTGAACCAGACTTCAGCTGTACACGTAAGAGATGTGACGTTCAGGAACATAAAGGGCACTTACGATGTGAGAACCCCTCCCATACACTTTGCCTGCAGTGACACCATAGCCTGCACAAACATAACGCTCTCTGACGTTGAGCTTTTTCCTCACGAAGGGGAACTGTTGGATGATCCTTATTGCTGGAACGCTTATGGCACGCAGGAGACCTTGACCATCCCTCCGGTCAATTGCCTGAGAGACGGTGAGCCCGCCACGGTCGGCGAGCTCTCTGCCTATGAATGCAGTTAATGGAATTGCTCTGTATACATACGACAAGATATAGCTTATAGCCTTATACCATACCACATGCTTTTGTTTTTTGTTTTTAGTTATAGAATTTATTTAAAAGTAAGAGAGGTTTTCTTCATGCGAATTACCAAAAAAGTCCTTGTTCCGTACATTGGGATGAAAACGACGTTAGTTCACTTCTTCAGGCCCTGGCGCGGGGAAGAATAGCAATTGGCGCTGCCCGCGAGTGGCAGGTAGGGGGGTTTGACTGTGAGGTCCTGTTGGCTGTTTCAAATCCCAGGCCCGGTCGATTCCAGAATTCCAGCCATGGCTCCTCACTCCCAGCGTTAGTCGCTACGTTATATCAAAAAAAAAAAAAGAGAGAGAGAAATCACATCGACGGTAGGGTTTGATTCTTCTTTTCTTTGCTGGTCGAGGTGATCTGTCTCCAAGCTTGCAAATCGAAGTCCTTGGAATGGTTTTCTTCCTCTTCAAAATTTCACGCTCGCTTTTCACTTTTATCACTGAGACCTAAAAGGTTTGTTTCGCTAGACACCTACTTTATCTTCTCCTCCCTCGGCATTTTGTTTCTTCCAATTCAACTTCCTTTTACGCTGCCTATACTTGGGTTTGCGAAGTATCCCCCCCCCCCCCCCCCGGGGGGAACGGGGTTCCTTTTGCTTCATGCCATGTCTTAATTCGGCATGTGCGTGGTAAAAATTTAGGCAGATTATGCCTGAGCTGTATGGTTAGATCTGGACTTGGTGGTAGTGGCCGACTCATCGTGGCTAACTACTTTTTTTTTGTTTTGGAAATAATAAAAAATGCCTCAACCTTGAGTATTTGCTAACATCTAGTAACCTTTTAAAGCAACAAATGCTCCCTTAGACTCTCTTCTTTGTCACGGGGCACTCTTGAAACAACAAATGGCGAAACTTGAAATAGCAGAAAACATCCCTGGTAACTTCGTAAATGGAAAAATAGATATTTTTGAACTGGGAAATAGCTGAAAAGGTGTTTGCAAATGACTCTAAGTTGAAGGGGGCATATGCATCCCCAAAAAAACAAAGAAAAAAACCTTTTTTTTGAAGCTTCTGAACTGATTAGTAACGCTGGTCAATGTTGAATTTTTCCGTCATTCCGTCTCATCAAAAGCAGAGGCTGCCAAATTTTCTCTTTTCATTTTTCTTTGCTGTATTCCATTCTTCCTATTTTACAAGATTGTGCCTTTATGCATATAACACAAGCAATCTGCTAATGAACTTTACCGGGTAAGGACAAACAAGTTGATTATAGAACCAAGTCAATAGTTAAAAAACATGGATGCAAATTTTTCTCTATTTGTTATTCCTCTGAATCCATTGAATTTGTCCCTGAATCTGCAATTAAGTTTCTCAAGTGGCGTGGCGGTTGAATTTCCGTAGTCGGATGGATATTGAAGATAGACTGTTGGGGCCCTTTGTGGACTAGGATAGCTGAAGTTGGCCCAACTCGGTGGACCTAAGTCCAGGCCCAACATTTGGACTGAAATTTTGAGCCCAACCATAGGACCTGGTCAAGTTTGGCTTGGCCTGAGCCTGCCAAATTTGTTGATTCTTTAAAGGATTAAGGTGCATTTTTGCCCTTAAAGTATGCGTCCAGGAGCATTTTTGTCCCTAAAGTTTTCGGCGTAGTAGTGTTGCCCTTGAAGTTTCAAAACGGAGCAATGTTACTCCTCCGTTTTAGTTGATTGTTAGGATTTTTAACGGAGGGGCAACATTGCTTCGTTTTGAAACTTCAGGGGCAAAATTGCTACTTTTTTTTTAGAGCAATGTTGCCCCTAAAGTTTACAAATGGAGCAATGTTGCTCCTCCGTTAAAAACCGTAACATTGACTGTTAGTTGACCGTTAGGATTTTTAAAGGAGGGGCAACATTGCTCCGCTTTGAAACTTCAAGGGCAACATTGCTACGCTTGAAACTTCAAGGGCAAAATTGCTCCTGGGCGCATACTTTAAGGGCAAAAATGCACCTTAATTCATTACTTATTCTCATTACTTATATTCTGCATTATTATTTCTCTAATATCCAAACATGATAAAATTGTGCCTGGTTACAAAAATGCCCTTGGCTATAAAACTAATACTAGATTGACCAAAACTGATTTTGTTGGCAATTCTTAGATGGGAACTTCTGCTGAGAATGCTAAGTATGGCATTGTTCATCTTGATAGGATAAGCAATGAGAAGTGTGATAGGATAGTGGAACGGACAGAAAAATTCCGTAGATTGGAAGAGATGAAAGCTCAATTAGGGAATAAAACGAAAGATAGGGAAATTACATGCGCAAGAGTTGATAAGGCCAGTATATCTATTGATTCCGCTGTTATGGCTGAGTCAGACAAGATGAAAGCCCCAAAAAGCATGTATGTTCGAAGGAACAAGTCAAGAAGACATGCTTCCAGGTCTAGCCATATTAAAAAATCTCCGTTTCAACCTTCAACAGTGTACAACTTAAGGTCAAAACGTGCCCAGGAAAAGTCAGATCGGACCCAAACATTCACTTCACGGTTGAATGTTGAGGTAATCACAATTTTTAGGGTTTATTTCAAAGGTTTATATTGAGGACAACTTTTTGCCAAAGTACTTGTTACTTACATGCTAACTTTTTATGGTTTTGAATGAAAGGATGTGCGAAGACACATTACATATAGATTAAACCTAGAGGAGTCTGAAGTGGTGGAAAGGTGGAGATGTCATTCATTTAGTGCAACCGAGGGTGTTAATATAATGTATGAATTTCTGTTACCATTTATCTATTTGATATAATTCGTATCCCTCTCTTATTTTATGACATTGCAGCTTTGGTGCTACTTCAATGCAAGACTCTGATCTGTTGGCCATGGATATTCAATGCCTTGTTTACAAAGGTCATAGGGATTTGCGTAAATTATGGCTAAACAATAATGTTCGTGGTAATTTGTGCTTTATTCATACAAGTATGGTTATCACGTTATGGAAAGCAGCTACTATGACAAAAAAAATGTTTAACTTGGAGGCAAACTAGTTTCATAATATTTTTTAAGCTTTGTACTCAGGTTGTTCATTGTTATGGAGAAATACTGATGAAATGGGCTCGCTGCTACACTGATAAGGAATACACTGATTTTATTATCTCTCCTTATGCTGGGGTATTGGTTCTTAAACCCTTGTTATTTTGTGAATAATATAAGAAAATAGTGACCAAAATAGTTCCACGGATTACAGGTTATAGCTTTGAATGATAGAGATGACCTCCGTTGGGTGAAAAAATTGATGAAGGGTCACCACAATCGAGTAGGTTTGTCATTGGTTGTCATGTAAACAAGACATTTAATGTGCATGGTTTTACTATCATTTTGTTTAATTTTCTATTCATAGACAACATTCATGTGTTTGTTGACATCTCAGTTAGTGGAATTTCGTGTGGCAGTTATTTTTGCCGTGTGTGATAAACCGCCATTACATATTGGCTGTTGCTGATTGTCTTAAGCGAAAAGTGGTTGTTTATGATTCCATGAATGGTGCGAGGCGCAAAAGAGATGCAGTGAAAGTGGTACGAACTCTCACAGAAACTACTCTATACTTGATATAATACTATTTGGTTTGCACCTTTGCAAATCATGTGTTGAATTGGATCTTAATAATTTTTACCCAGGGAAATTGGCTGCGGCGGATTTGCGCCACTGTTCTTGGTTATGAGGATTCACACTCGTGGGATTTTATTTATCCAAAGGATATTCCTCAGCAAGTAAATGGGTATTGTCATGTTTTGATCTTTCGCGCGCACACACACACACTGACTGCAATATTGATTGGGACAAGTTTCATATTGTCTTTAATTATTAGCTGACTATTGGTCTTGTTATTTATTGCTTTATAATGTTTTAATGAAATTGCCTCTCTCTCTCTCTCTCTCTCTCTCTGCCTGCTGCAGCCATGATTGTGGAGTGTTCGTACTGACATATATGGCCTCCATTATTATGTGTGGGTCAATTGTACCTTTTTCTACGGTGAGCCAACTTGAACGCTGTTAATAAATCAATTTAACATAAAAAGTATAAGAAGCTGCATGCCGATTAAAAAAAAGATCAAGGATTTGCATTGATCACAAGCTGTAAACATTCCCGCTCATACTGAGTTTCATGTAAATCATCCTGGGCTTCATATAAAATATATAGGACTCACTCCAGTTATATGTACATCTCTTTTTACTATTACAAATATATGTTAATTTCTTGGAAAGTTACAAGGATTAGAGTTACTGCATTCCAGGAGGAAATTTGTGGCATTCGGGATCGTGTGCTGGTCGAGTTATCAAAAGGCCAATTAGTGGGGTTTTGACCGTCAAGCGACGGACGGACGGCCGAATATTGACATGCTTCTTTTCAAGAATGCCCTTGTGTCCTTGTAGAAACGTTGGTTTTAGCTGACTATGTCACAATGTCGGGTTTTAGTATATGTATTATATGTGCCCGCATCTTATATTGTAGATAAATGTTGTACTGCCATCATGTTTGGACGAATGACTTTAAAAATTAATTATCGAAAATCATTCTGTCATTTTCAAAATTTGTGAAATTTATATGATTTGCTCAGCAGCACTGTCTGGTCTATTTCTGTTTCTGATCTGATGGCATCAATTAAATGTTTGAGAGAAAATAATTCACGAGTTCTTTCCTTGTGCATCATTTTATAGAATCATTTTGAACTCAAGATCCTCAACATTACACCTTGAAGGGTTCACCACTGAGACCAAATGCTTTAGTAATTTAGAACTTAATTCACACAAACACATGCTTGCATTCAGAAGGTCACTAACACAACTATTAAGCGACTGATATACTAGAAGGAAATTTTGTGAAGAAATCGAAATATCCAAAATGGATACAGTATATTTCCATTGGTTCTAAATATAAGACAGAGTTGGCTCTTTTTTAGAAAAGATTAAACAAATTAAATAAATTATTTAATATATTGTGTATCCTTAAATTATATATCAGTCAAACTAACTAGTTTAAAGAATAAATAAAAATAAATATACTCTAAAGTAATTTAATTAGTTTCCTTAATCCCTAAAAAAAATATTAACTATGTCTTATATTTAAAATCGGAAGGAATAAAACATTTTATTTCATATAAATTTTATCTGAACACCTTCGAAATTTCGCCATCCAGAAGACCCGGTTTATGAAATTTTTCTCAATGTCGACATTCAATTCGCATATTTTCACATCTATTCTTCTTTTATGCACTTTTCACACATCTATTCTAATTAGTGTGGGTAAAATAGATTTAGCCCAGTGGATTAGGTCATTTAATCCATTTAGTAATTTATTTTGCTACAGGTAATTCAGGAGATTGGACAGATGGTTTGAAAAATTGGTTTTCTTTTTAGGGTTTATTGTGAAAAAGGGGTCATTTAACCCATTAATTTAGTGTTCAAAAAAAAAAAAAACCCCCCATTAATTTAGTAGGAGTAATTTTTATTTTGTTTTATTATGAAAAATGGGAACAAAATTAAACAAGCCCTAAAAGATAATCATAAAAAGGCAGAGTAGAAGGGGGGGAAATGTTATAAAATACATATATTTACACTTCTCACAAATTGATGTCTCAACCCTATGAACAATAAATAACATCGGAACCCAAAATATTAAGATCATACAAATAAATGAAAATGCCTGAAACCAATTGTAATTTAATTCTGAAAAAAAATAAAAATGTTTTCTTTGGATTTGCACACATTTTGAAATAGCGGTTTTCCATACGGAACTTATGGTGAACACGCACCATTGAAGATTTGAAATCACAACATACTTATCTGGATTGCTGGAAATACGAACCGTGCTGAGGAAAAGCATTCACAGACTTAACCACGAGATGCGAGGGTAGAACTTGTCCGTTTATGAGCACATGATGATATTTGTCTATCAAGGACAACACAACTTTTTGCTCGTCAATGTCTATCAAGCGACCTGTATGTCCACCAACACAGCGCCAGATGGTTTAAAACATATTTTTCATCTAAAATCATGAACATAAAATCTCATACATCAGTACTACATAACAAGTCATTTTGTCAACTTAATCACTTTCCGAAAGCAACTGTTAAGCATACATCATATTTGTTAATTATTTTTTGACAGAATATTTTGATTCAAATAAATCAATTCAAGATCATTACGATTATGCTAAAACCAAATAAAAACATATTTCTGTGCATATTTAAGCCCTTACCTAATTCTGTCTCCGGTTCTTGATCTTCCACATCTCCCTCTTCAATGATTGAACTATTTTCAAGTGCCTCAGCAGCTTTAGCATACCTATTGAGAAATTCTTCTTCTGTTTCTTCATATTCCTCAGCCTCAGAGTCCTAAATCAAGCAAGAAAAAAAAATAAGAAAACAAAAGCAAACACTGCACATGGCCCAATCCATCATTGAAAAGCTTATAAAGGTAGCACTCCCATCTGTATCTTCATTTGTAATTAAAACTTCTCCTTCTTCAACACTTCTTACTGGTCCAAATCTCCTGGTTTCATTTCCTTATTCACCATTCTTTGTCCCTATATCTTATTAGAACTCCTCAAAAGCTTGAGACTACACCTTTTTCATTGCTTTCCTAATTTCATTTCTTACCTACCCCAATTTGCAACATTTTTACATTAATGCAAGGATCTAGGTGACGCCTTTCAAGTTTCACCAGAATTTTATACTTCTAAGTAAAGGCCCTAGTTGGCCACACAAACATACACGGGAAAAAACAGTAGGAGGCCCCAACCTCAGAATATGCTGATATGCTGTGCACAATACTTCTAAAAGATGAGATATATAAATGATGAAACTAGAAAAGCAAACCTCATCATCATCTTCAAAATCACTATCACTGCCCTCATCATTTTCAGATTCTTCAGCTTCTTCTTCCTCTCCTTTCCTTTCCTGCACTTCTTTCAATCGCGCAGATAGATCCAACAGTGAAATAAAGCAGTCCTGCAAAGAAACAGCGCTTGACTTCCCTTGTCTCAAAAGTTGCTCAATCAACTTGGCCAGCGTCATCACTAACAGTCACCAAAAACATAAATAAAGGTCAAACAAAATTCAGCAGCATCCTCATCTCAGAATTCCCAAAAAGAATAATCACATTCAGATGCAAATAGATTAGACTATTCGATTATGTGAGTTCACAGTAGGATTAATTACTACTACCTCCGGTCCCAATTATAGGAACACAATTGCACTACAAAAAATGTTCCTATAATTAGAACCAGAGGGAGTATTAAATACCTTTGAGGTCACATCTTTGCCTTTACATAAGTTATGAGATAGCATTGGATGCATGGCTTCTCAATGGTGTTCTGTGCATGATATTTTAGGTGGATTTACAAAGATAAGCAAAGAGATGGAACAATTCTTTAACATTAACAAGTTCTAAGGTTTTTGTTACTCCGTTCTGTTATTGCCTTCTGTTCCAAGTATATCTTATCCAACAAGTTATACTTTTTTGGCTCCCAACTAAACTTTCATATAGAATGATTTAGGCAGGATGAGAAGCAAAAACTACAAACAGAAGCAATACAATGGAGTCGTAGGACATTTATGATGCCGCTTTGTTAAAGCAAACAAATTGATCAAAATAAGGTTTGAAAGCAAATTATTTACCAATTAACTTCATATCAGATTCAGCAGTCAGACCAGCCTCAAAAGAGCTATTGGATACATGACACAAAGCAGATGCCCAGATTGCAACGCCTCCTTCTTCACCCGTCTCCAGAATACCCTCCACAGTATCAGGATAACACAAGTAGCATGAGGAAATTGCAAGCAATAAAGGTTTCCACAGTGAGCAAGGCTTGCTTTGAACTTCCCTAAAGCGAGTGAAGGCTGCCTGACTAAAAATAACAGCCAATGACTGCTTTATATCCTCAGTTTCAAGTGTGTAGGTTGGACAATGTAATAATAAGTGAACACAAGAGCAAGCTCTCCATGTTGCAGAAGGATATTGCAGAATAGCCTCACTAATGAAAGCAGAAATGCTCTCTATAACTGAACGTTCAGGTACAGGAGGAGCTGGAGGGGGTGGCATCTGTTTCGCAAGAAAGTTTTTCAGCCCATACTTCCGATCTAGATTTATAACTTCCTTGATGCAATCAAAAATTGATAAATCCTCTGATTCTTCCCAAGCATGCCATTCTGCAACCAAATCAGCCCAAACTGACAGCAACTCCATTACTTTAAGTTCTTGCATCATATGATCTCCAGTAATAGATAGCATAATGAATCGGAGCAATGTTGACAGGTCTTCTATGCATGATGAAGGGGTAGAACGCTGCCATTGTTGATCCTTTTTAGTTTCAAACACGATAAGACATTTTTTTAAGGGAAGATAAAGAATGTTAAAACATGATACAAAAGATTGGATTAAGGAAAGGCTTCCATCCTCAGACAACAATAGAGAAGTCTAATTAGCACAAATAAATTTAATACATAGCAAATACTACTGGAGCAAAAAAGATAGCCACAGATTAGATAAGGATCATGGTTATGAAGAGTTGAAATATTGGTACATGAAGGAAAAGGGGGGGGGGGGGATAAGATATTCATCCTTCCATACCTTAGTTAATGTCAAAATGCATGGTTCATGATAATATACAGTAATCAACAATAAATGATATGTCAAATTTTCATTCAGAATAGCACAACCTTAAAAAACAGCTGAAGAAAGGTTACAAATATCCTGAAAGTTTAACATTTTAGCTACGTAGTAGTGTGCATACACTGACTTAGAGAAACTCGATCAATCTTACTCAGTCTGATATAGTGTGCATGAGCTCAATGTAAAGTCAGTGAACTGAACTAAAGTTCATCTGCTCTAATATAAATACATGGAGACATTTTGGGCCTGGCCCTAGCACAACAACCCTCATACAATATGCTGACACATTAAAGAGTTCGTCTAGGATTCCCCCAAATTATTCCCACAATGTTTTTGCCAGACCAATTATACCTGGATATTGATGCTTCACCTTTCCATCAAACTATTAAGACAAAAGTCAGCACTAAAAATATGACGACAGAAAAACCAGCGGGCTAAGATGCTCTGTCTATTAAAAGATCATCCTTCAGAAACATATTAACAATGACAGCATCAATAAAGCGGACCTCAAACAATCATCAATTCAAAACATATCATATAAAAAATTATAAAAACTACATTTGAGAGAGTGATCTGGCAAAGCACAAATGAACCTTGTAAGACATGCATGAAAATATTTGAGGAAGTCCTGGCAACTTTAACTGATATCAACAGTCATCTCAAGTTTGGAGCATTAACCTAGAAAAATAAAAGCCAAATCCAATTTTGGAAGGAACCTAAACTAACCACTGTGCATACAGGTGCAAGCCAAGCCTGCTGCAAGAGTTTAGCAAAGGCTCCACAAATGGCAGCCTGACCAGAAGCCCATTTTTCAGGAGACATGTTGGAATCTGGTTTTAACTCTTCAGGCTCAAAGCTTTCCCAAGTCCGAGCCATCACTGCCAGTGTTGCAAATGCACGTACTACCACCTGTTGTAGAGAGATATTCAGAGTAAACATAGTAATCATTACCACTAATTGTTGTTGGCATCTTCAGATTTGAATATTTTATATTAATATGCTTTCAATTATTTGATATAGTAATTACTTGAGAAATAACAAGTTATTATCAACCAACAACAACGAAATAATGACAAGTAAACACCTGAGGCCAAGGCTCCAGATTGGGGATTATGCATTTTGAGACTACACCAACTAGAGATGAGACAAGAAATGCGATATGAATTGCAATTTTCTCATCTCCAGCTTCAATCACAGAACCAAGAAGCTGATATAAGATGGAGTTCTCACTATCATCACTTCCCATATTGCCAATTACTACTTGGAGAAGAGGCAGCCAATCAGGTGGCATGTAGTCATTCTGAAAAGAAGAGATAGTTGTGACAAATAAGAACATATTACACGCTAATGGCCCAGAATGAAACGGGGATCTAGGAAATCACATCAATGAGTGTAATAATTGCCCCTGCAGCAGAAACCCGCACAGGATAGCAAGATAGATCCTGCTTATCTGGCATGACCAATGCCTTGAGCAATTGAGAATATACATCAGCACTCATCTCCTGAAATAAGAAACTAATTAGGGATTATCCAAAACTTACTGAAAATTATTATCACATAACAGTCACAAGAAAGCATAAAGCTAAAATATACTTCTTTTTTTTTTTCAATACATCTACAATATATTTGTACAAGCTTATTATAGTATGATTAAGAAATTCTTACTTCTGGTAGACAGGAACCTAGTTCTCCAAGTACCCAGTTTGCACTAGCAACCAAATATGGCAGGCTCACGTCAGAAGTATACAATGGTAGAATTCGCGTTTGAACCAGACCTATCATGTAATGAGGTTCTTGCTCCCTCAGAAACTGTATAAGCAAAGGCAGAAATTCAATATGCTATTGTGAATCCAAATCCAGAAACTGTCCAGTAGATAAAAAATGGTAAGATGTCCTTACATCTTGTAAGCCACCATATGCCATCAGAACGCCAAAGTAACTGCCATGGTTCATGTCACAGCAATAATAAGATTTGATAAAAAGAATACTTGAGCCATTGAAAGCATATTAAAAAAACAAAAAGCAAAATCAATCATCTAATATATACACACATGAACCATTTACAGAAACTCACTCATTCAGGATGCTGTCTTGAGACCAATTGGAATTGGAAGGAATGGGAAATTTAGACAAAAATGGAAGCACCAATAATTCCCCCATGGTGCGGAGATGATTGCTACTCTTGTTCTTTTCACCTTTTTTACGTTTTGTTGAAGCTGATAAACTATGGCTGGAAGCTGCTAACGGGGGCCCCTGTAAAAATTAATGACAATATGAGCTATAGTAATAACAAAATGGCATAGTCCAATGAACTTTCATCAAGGGGTGACCTTTGACATTGAAATAACCCCAAGTAAGTTTGTAGCACTTTTTCTGGCTGTGAATAAATCCTCTCTCCATCCAGAAATTTCATCCTGAATTAAAGAAAAAGTTCAGAAATAACTAGGAAAAATGTAAAAAGGTGACAAAAAGATCATTACTTTACATACAATTTCTGATGGGTGGTTCTTTCGAAGATACTCATCTACATCTTCTTCCCACTCGGAGGCATCCTATCCAAAACAATTTCATCATAAACTCTAATTAAGCAACACAATATTACTGGCTAGTAAAAAGTAATCTCAATGAAGTTGGCAAATTTCCCTTTCATTTAAAGCCTTCTAACCTTCCTTCACCCAAAAAATAAAAAAGATTTCTAACCTTCTCATTCATCACCAATGCTGGGAAGATTGCAGAGTCCAACAGAGACATAAAATGTGGTGAAACTAGCCGCCATCCCTGTAAATGAAACATATAAAAGTTTAATATTTCAGTGAAGATATAGACCATCCAAAGGGCAGTCCTAACAATTGAAATTATTTTTTTAAAATAACTATAATTTTTCTTTAATCAGAACCTGCAAATATAAAACCTACTATGATGAAACTTACAGGCCCGGTCTCCAGTACATGTGAAATTACATCAAATCCTAAGGACAATATCCTCTCTGACATGAAATGAAGTTTCTGCAAAGGAAACGACAAATGCATAAATTAGCCATCCCAAAAATGCAGGAAATATAATAATAAACAGTAAGGAAAACCCAAGTCCAGAATCATACAGAAAAACTGTGAAAGCACACAAAGCAGGAACATCAAGATATAGCAGGAGACTGGTGGTTGACATATCAAACGATCGTCAGTTGGAATTATATCAAGTAAGTTTTTTCATGAGTGATAATATCAGAACACAGGCAGCCAAAGAACGGGAAACAGATAAGCATTGCCATTGTTCAAGGTATCAAGATAAATACTGCCACAATAATAAGAGGAGGAATTAAAGAACTTATCTTACACTGATATTCTTGCTAAACTTGACAATGTTTAGAGCACAGTTGATGATTTCTGGCATCAACCTGAAAATGGAAAAATATATTTCTAATTCAATGTATTTCAGCAAGAATAATTACATTCAATAAACCAAAGTTGATAAGCACTATATTACTTATCAGAATGCTTCCGGTGACGGGTGATAAGGGAAGAGAAAATAAGTAGACTTCTTTTTCCAGTCTTCTGTCTTGACAAGTATCCATCTTCTAAAGCAACCACACAATCAAATCTCAGAGAACCCAAAATGCTAATCAGGTCACGAGTGAATGAAGGCAGTAGAGGGACTAAAGTAGAAGGCATATACGACCTTATCTACAAGAATGATTTACAATAGAAGTGAGGAAAGGAAGTCAAGAGAATGTTTGTAAAAAATATATATAAAGAGGATGAACCCCAAAAAATAACAAAAGAAAAGAAAGAACATGAGCTACAGCAAGGTTCAAAATTTAAATACCCTGAAACAACAGAGAAAACTGAATCACAAGAGATAATAATAATCTGTTGCACAGGGAAAACGAATGGCCCATCATCAACTCGAAACAATTACATAAACTGGGTAAAATATATATAAGACTGAAGCTCCAGTTGATGTTCATTGGTAAACAATGAATTTGCTCTCAGCTTATGAATCTACTCGTCTATACAAGAAATCAGGTGTCATAACGACTATCAGTGAAGAATTCAAATGGGACTAGTGAGGACCAAAAACTAGTTGTGTCAAGAACCCACTGTAACATCCAGGAGAGAGGACTTATCATAAATAGATTATTCCAAAATACCATTATTGCAGGTAAGGCAAAAGGCCAACGCAGCATATCATTATAATATTAAAAAAGTTGTAGGATGTGGGGGTCCACTCTGATTGAATATTAACAAAATGCATGCAGACACTAACTGACTTATAGATTCTTGTTCATCCCATATACAGATACCAAATCATTACTTACAGCAAAATGCACGCATTTGCAGACATTGAGAAGGACTTTCTCTGTTTCTATATCTGCTTTGTCTTGGGTTGCTAAAGCCTGATCCATGCATCACAAAATCAGAGACGCACAGCTCATAAGGTATGAAAGCAGAGCAAAGAGGAAACACTGCACACCTTTTTAACAAATTGATGGAATAATTCAAGCAAAGGCACAAGAATTTCGGCGGCTATAAGTTCCAGCTGAGGTGGTACTGGCTCCTTGGCAACTTTAGGATTCAGAAAGTACTGTGAATTGAAATATTAGAATTTTAATTTTGGCCAAAAGATGAAAAGAATATCATATATAATTATTGTCACAATTTCACAGTTTTCAATTTTTTTGCACAGGTCTTGAAAACATAAAAGCTTTCAAATTAAGTCTAGAAAGGTTGACTGCTCATAAAGAAACAGACTAGCATCAGAGCACAGACAACTAATGAGATGCAACTACATGATGTGAATTAAAACTGCAAAAGAATTTTTCACGAACTGAAATAAATTAAAAGCAAAATACCATTTCAAATCATATAATTGGAAGAAACTCACAACTTCAAATATTTAAGATCATAAAATTAGGTTTTACACAAGGAAGGATAATTTTCTTCGTAAACAACTTTATTTTAATAGATGCAATGTTATAATAATAAAATGGGGGAACAAAAAAGAAGATCCAAAATCATACAAGCAAAAATATCGAGTACCTGGAAGGGTCTCAGGAGTGCATGAAGAATGATTAGGGCATTGATGGTGTTCCACTTAGAGTTAAAACTGTTAACAAGATTACTATTTTGAATAGCAGAACGCAGATTAGGTACAAGATCTGGCCACAAATTCTCCTTAACAAACTCAGCAACAGTGATCACCCGGAACTGCCACCGAATTAAAGCTAAGATATATAAGCAATCTTAATATAAAAAAAATGCAACAAGAAAACACGAGTGATCAATATAAATCAAGTATACATACCACTTCAACTAAAATTTTCAGAATAGGAGATTCAACTTGAAGCAAAGCTTGAATCAGCCGATCCTTAAACTCCTTGCTCACCTTGGAAGATGCACGGCCACTCTCAATGTTCCGCCGAGTGAAGTTCTTTAGGTACGTAGCAGCAGAAATATTCAGACCTTGACTTTCCCCTCCTATAAATATGCGACAAAAACCAATTCAGATTAAGACGGGGCACGACCGAGTTGGTAATACATAGGCTCTAATAGAAGAATCACATTAAAGGATCCTTCTGAATAGATATTAACATTGCATCCTGCGGTCATTGGTCAAGGTCAGTAGCTCAAAGCAGTGACTATAGACCGAAAGTTCTTTAAAACATGGAACTTAAGGGACATATTGTCTGAATGAGCAACAAAATTAATTACGAATTTAACAGTTCAGAACTTTGAATTTCTTTGAACAAGAGTTCAGAACTCGAAAATGGGAAAAAAGAACCTGTGGCAATGGAGAGCAGATAGAAATGAAAGTTTGGGTTAACAGATAGACAATCGAGCGAATCGGTGGCGACACGGATGGCGTTGTCGTCTGAGCTGAGTGTCTGCTTAAGCAGCTGAGCGATCTGCGCAACCTCGTCCATGCTTTCGGATTTGTCACTGGCAACTATTGCTGGGAAAACCCTTATTAGTCTTCTTCATATGCAGTTGGCGGGAAAATTAATAACCCGCGGGAGACAATTATACGAAGCCTTTCGGCAGTTTGGACACCTTTCGGGAGGATATTAATCACCAACATGCTTTTAAATTTGAGCAAAAAAAAAAACATGCTTTTAAAAAAGTAAATTAATGTTGACGAAAACTTTTGGAGATGCGGGGTATCGAACCCCGTACCTCTCGCATGCAAAGCGAGCGCTCTACCGTTTGAGCTACATCCCCGAGTTGATGATGGCATTTGTTTAGTTAATGAAATCGAAGTAGATAAAATGTTATGATCTAATGCCATGCATACAACTAGCCATGCCAGGGGGCATGCCACATTCTCCTCATTAAAGGAATTTTTTTTTTGGTGAGAACCTCATTAAAGGAATTTGTTGTTCTTTATCCATCATCTAGGTGGGGAAATTGACCAAAATAATTATTTTTTAAAAAAAATTACTAGATTGATGCACTTTTGAAACTATTTACTGAACTAATGCTGTTGAAAACGTCAGACAGACTTACGTCAGTAGTGGCGTGAGAGGGTCTCACGCCACTGACAGAAAAGCTTACTTTTACGTCAGAAAAGTGTACTTTTTGTGTCAACGGCGTAAAGAAGGTTCACGCCACTAGTGGTGTGAACCTTCTTTACACCACTGACACAAAAAGTACATTTTTCTGACGTAAAAGTACGCTTTTCTGTCAGTGGCATGAACCTTATTTGCGCCACTAGTGACGTGACCTGCCCTTGCGCCACCAACTGCATTACTTTGGTAAAATGTTTCCAATCATCTTTAATCTGGTAAAAAAAAAAATTCTTCTTATTTTGGTGAAAAAGCCCATCTCGGTGGCAGAGTACAACGCAAGAGAGCTGGGAACCTATAATGTTGTAGAATCTGTTGTTAATTTCTTAATTATAGGGACTAACTAAACCTAGAGATTATAGGAGCTTATTGTTAGGGTTGTTAGGCGTATTGTTAGGATATTAGTTTTATTTTTCAAATTTCAAATACCATTCTCTTGTCTATAAATGTAATCGCTCGCTCATCTGAATAAGATAAGATCAATTACTCTCTCTGTTATTCTTCATGGTATCAAAGCATTCAGAAGAAAAAGAGATTAATTGATTAATTTAAAAAAAAAACGTTGCCCACTGCAACGTCACAAACCTGATCGAGAATCGTTGCCCACTGCAATGTGATCAACCTCGATCGTGAACTCCGTCACACGTCCGTGACTTCTCATTGTTCGACTGCTCAGTCCTCCATCACGTCGATTACAAGTCCGTCCAAAGCTTATCCGGCGATTCAACCGGTCCTCTCCATGACCCAGTCTCGTCCGACTGACGGCTCACCCAGTCTCATCATTCTTACACCGTCACACATCTGTGGCTTCTTATCGTCGACTGAATTTCATCAAGACCGTGGCTCTCGACTCTCAAGTTCTCGTGAGGCACATCGATTGATCTCGTCCGAAGTTCAGAATCTCTCTCTGGTTCATCATCCTTGGATCTTCAAACTTGTCCGACAACGCCTCATTAACCGTGATCGTTCTTCTGGTCCGTCACTCTCGGCTCAATTATCGTCCGTTGGTTCAGTCATCGTCCGTAGGTCTGTTTCCACCGTAGGTCTGTTTCGTTCTCTTGGATTTGCTGACTTGCGTTTTTTGGTTTGTCACGTGGCTGTGCTTCCTATTGCTGGACTTTGTTTGGCCATTGGATTCTTTTTGGGCCTTATTTGGGCCATCGTTGCTGCTGGATATTTTTTTAAGACCATTGTAATTTTTTTTTCGGAAGCACCTTCTTATTACTTGGTAAAAAATGTCTTCAAATTTTGATGCCTCGTCCTTTGTGCCACGATCTGGGTCTAGTGATGTCTCTACTGTTATGATTGTCTCTAAGAAGCTTACTAGTGACAACTACCGAGAATGGTCACAATCGATGATTCTTGCTCTAGATGGAAGGAACAAACTTGAATATGTTAATGGGGAAGCGGAAATGCCTTCCAAAACAGAAACCCAAGCATTTCGGAAATGGAAGTCAGAAAATGCTTTGGTTTCCTCTTGGTTGATTAATGCTATGTCCTCCTCAATCAAGAAGAGTTTCATGTATCTTTCATCAGCTCGTGAGATTTGAGAAGCTCTCCGTGAGACATATAGTACGGTAGGCAATCGCTCCCGTATATTTGATATTAAGAAGAAATTGTGGCTGCTGAAACAGGACCATATGTCACTTGATGATTATTATCTGGAGAAATCAGCTCTATGGCAAGAGTTTGATGCCCTGACAAATAAAACTCATCATTGCGGAGCTGATGCTAAAGAGGACCGTAAGGAGAAAGAAGAGGAAAGAGTCTACGAGTTGCTGGCCGATCTTAATGTCATTTATGATGATGTTCGGGCACGGATTCTCAGTCAAGAGCCCTTGCCGTCTATACATGAAGTCTATACCACTTTGCGTGATGAAGAGGATAGGCGCAAATCAATGCTTCAGAATCAAAATACTTCCGCTGCTACTCATGTACCTTCTGAAGCCTCAGCATTTGCTGTTCGCTCCATGGAGTCCAAAGGTTCAAAAGTGCGACCATTCTGTGATCATTGTAAGAAACCAGGGCACACTAAAGACACCTGTTGGGATCTTCATGGCAAGCCTGCTGATTGGAAGCCAAAGAAAGGAAGAGGAAAAGGTTATGTAGCTGAAGCCTCTAAAGAACCACCCCAAGATGACAAGCTAAACAAAATCATGGAAATGCTAGTCACACTACAGACTACAAAACAACCGACTGCCACAATAGTCAGGAGAGGTAATTTTTTCCAAGCTTTAACTGTCATTAAAGATCGGTGTATAGAGAATTGTTGGATTATTGACTCAGGTGCCTCGGATCATATGACGGACAATGAAGCCCTTTTTTCATCTTATACACCTATCACCAATGGTGTGACTGTGTGGATTGCTGATGACTCTCAGTCTATAGTGATTGGAATTGGTTCTATCAAAATCTCTGCTACACTTACTCTTCACTCTATCTTACATGTTCCAAAGTTGAAGTGTAATTTATTATCGGTGAGTCAATTAACTAATGATGAACGATGTCAGGCTAATTTATTTGCTACTTACTGTCTTTTTCAGGATCTGCTGACGGGGATGATGATTGGGAGTGCTAAAGCGCTTGATGGTCTCTATTACCTTGATGAAAGTGATAGTCGAAGAATTCCAGCTTGTAATAAAGTGTCTCTCCTTAGGAATAGTGATTTGAAGTTATGGCACAAACGTTTAGGTCATCCAAATTTCAATTACATGTCTAAAATGTTTTCATCTCTTGTTTCCAATAAAAATGCTTCTGATTTTCAATGTGATTCATGTGAAAAGGCTAAACATCATCGTCCCTCGTTTCCAAAAATCTCGTACCATGCATCAAAACCGTTTTCCATAATTCACAGTGATTTATGGGGACCATCTCGTACACCAAACCGATCAAAATCCAAATGGTTCATCATTTTCATTGATGATCATACACGTGTCAGTTGGGTTTACCTGTTGAAAGATAAAACCGAGGTGTATCAAACCTTTCTCAATTTCCACAGTATGATCCGCACCCAATTCCAAACTCCTATCCAGATCCTACACACTGATAACAGGATCGAATACTTCAATCAATCCCTATCTACCTTCCTGTCCGAACATGGCATTGTTCACAAAAGCACTTGTCCAAATACACCCCAACAAAATGGCATTGCCGAACGAAAGAATCGCCATATTCTCGAAACTGCAAGAGCCATCATGTTTGGTAGTAATGTTCCTAAATATCACTGGGACGATGCTATTCTTACTGCTGTACTCATCATTAACTGCATGTCAAGCCGACCACTATCTTATAAATCACCACTTCAGCTCCTACATCAATATTATAACCTCCCATACCTCGAAAATACCTTACCACTTAGAGTGTTTGGCTGCACATCCTATGTCCACCTCCATCATACTAACAAACTTGATCCTAGAGCTCTTCGTTGTGTCTTTCTTGGCTACTCTAATTCCCAAAAGGGGTACAAGTGTTATGACCCAGTTTCCAAATGTTCTTTCGTTACCTGTGATGTCACCTTTCATGAAACTACCCCTTATTATTCCCTGTCTGAAATTCAGGGGGAGAGAGATCGTGAATTCCAGACACCAAAAGATGACCATACAATTACAATCTATACACCTCCAATCTATACACCTATCCAAACAGATACCTCTGATAATCCTGATAATGTGCCATGTCCAGGGGGAGACACAAACAAGTGGGGCAAGACCTACATACGAAGAAATAAAAAGGGTAATGAGTCACAAGCTATTAGCACTCACTAGGAGTCAGAACTGGAGGCAGGTCCAGGAGGAACAGTGGTAACAAAGAATTCTGACCTTGAACTTCCCATCGCAGTACGGAAAACTCCCAGAAATCCTAGACCATGCACTCGACATCCTATTGAGCAGTTTGTCTCTTATAAGGCCCTTTCATCTAAATACAGGGCATTTGTTTCTCACCTTGATAGCATAAGGGTACCAGACACTATTGATGAGGCCATGGCTACACCCAAGTGGAGGCAAGCTGTCCTGGAAGAGATGGAGGCCCTCAAAAGAAATGAGACATGGAATACAGTAGATCTACCTCCAGGGAAGAAACCTGTTGGATGCAAATGGGTATTCACCCCAAAGTATAGAGCAGATGGAACACTTGAGAGATACAAAGTTAGACTGGTTGCAAAAGGTTTCACTCAAATATATGGCGAAGATTACATAGAAACGTTTGCTCCGGTAACCAAATTAAATACCATCAGAATTCTCTTATCTATTGCAGTAAACTTAGATTGGAATCTGCACCAATTCGATGTAAAGAATGCCTTCCTCAATGGAGACCTCAAGGAAGAAGTATACATGAAGCTACCACCAGGGTTTCCAGGAAAAAAGGCTAACCAAGTCTGCAAACTGAAGAGGTCATTATATGGGTCGAAACAATCTCCACGTGCCTGGTTTGATAGGTTCACTCGAGTTCTGAAGCGACACGGGTATACTCAAGGGCAGAGCGACCATACCTTGTTTGTCAAACATCACAAAGGTAAGATGGTCGTTTTAGCTGTTTATGTTGATGATATTATCCTTACTGGAGATGATGAGGTAGAAATTAACCAAATTAAGGCAGCCCTAGCACGAGAATTCCAAATCAAGGATCTTGGAGAAATGAAGTATTTTTCTTGGGATGAAAGTAGCTCGATCCAAGAAAGGAATCTATATCTTCCAAAGGAAGTATATACTAGACCTCCTAAAGGAAACAGGGATGACAGGTTGTAGACCTAGTGACACACCTATACAAGTTAATAAAGTAGATGAAGAAATCGATCTCGGAAAAGCGGTGGATATAGGGAACTATCAACGGATGGTAGGCAAACTAATATATCTATCGCATACCAGACCAGACATTGCATTTGCAGTAAGTGTTGTTAGCCAGCATTTGCATGCTCCTAAACAGAAACATTTAAATGAAGTCTACAGGATCCTTCGTTATTTAAAGGGATCTCCGGGACGTGGTTTGCTATTTAAGAAGACAGACAAACGAAATGTAGAGTTGTTTACAGATGCTAATTGGGCAGGCGATCAAGATGACAGGAAATCGACATCTGGGTATTGTACTTATGTGTGGGGTAACTTGGTCACATGGAGAAGTAAAAAGCAAAGTGTAGCTGCAAGAAGTAGTGCCGAAGCGGAATACAGAGCTGTAGCGCTGGGAATCTGTGAAGGCATATGGATAAAGCATGTCCTAGAAGACTTGAGGAAGTGCATAAATCTACCAATCAAGGTCTATTGCGATAATATGGCTGCGACTAATATTGCTCATAACCCGATTCAACATGACAGAACCAAGTATGTTGAGATAGACAGACATTTTATAAGGGAAAAAGTTGATGAAGGTATCATTGATCTAAGGTATATACCTTCTAAAGAACAGAATGCAGACATCCTCACCAAAGGATTGCCTATGGACAGATTTGAGTATCTAATTGGCAAGTTGAACTTGATTAACATCTACCATCCAACTAGAGGGGGAGTGTAGAATCTGTTGTTAATCCATAATTATAGGGACTAACTAAACCTAGAGATTATAGGAGCTTATTGTTAGGGTTGTTAGGCGTATTGTTACGATATTAGTTTTATTTTTCAAATTTCAAATACCATTCTCTTGTCTATAAATGTAATCGTTGGCTCATCTGAATAACATAAGATCAATTACTCTCTCTGTTATTCTTCAAACGTACCTTGGTCATCCACTCATCATGTATTCAAAGCTAGTTTCTCTAATCTGTCCAGTTCTGTCACGTCGGAAATGTCAGGCCTTACCATCAGTAACACAATTCTCGTCCATGAAGTTGGGACCGCCTCAAGCTCCGCCGATTTTGCGCCGATTACTGGACCGTTGTCTTCTCTCACCCAACTTGATATGGACGTCAATTGATGGGTCACTAGATCTTTGTTCTAACCTGTATCTGTGTCATTTCAGTTTTCTATCCTCTTTCATGCATGTTTTCAGATATCCCATTTTTTGTTCTTCTTTCTTCATGATTCTGTACATTAGGTGACTTCACCCAGTCTGGACTACATAGCTAGGTAAGGTGGATCAATATTCTCAGGAATTTTATCGGCGAGGAGTAAAGCTATTTGGTCAGTCGTATGATGACCTGCAATCCCACTCCGGTTGGATCAAAGACATTGGTGAGCTTTCACTTTTCAGCCATATGCATACATATCATCGGGAGTCAACAAATATTTGGCAAAAATTTTGGGGTAGATTATGGCTTTTGAGGATCTAAGCTTTTTTCCTTTGTCACGTGCAGCGAGGTGCCAGGGTGAACTATCCAATCGTGGCAGATCCCAAGCGCGAGACCATCAAGCAGCTCAACATGGTGAACCGAGCTGAGATGAGAGGTACTCCAGTGATGGCCACATCCCTTCTCGCGTTCAGATAAGAGTATGCTGATTCAATTTTGAGAAAATATACAAGCGATCAAATCTATTTGCCATTATTTATTAATAGTTGGAGATTTACTACTCGGAAATGTTGGTAATGGATTAGGAACTTCTGGTAATGGGAACACGTTAAAACCAAATTTAATTGAAGTATGTATACTTCCAGTGACAAACAAGGTAACTTGCTATGTTTATGAGAGAAAATTATAAATTGGCAATGGCAGCCTTTTGGCTATGGAAAATGAATTGGTGGATAAAGTTGAGTTTCATGTACACACTGTAACTTTGACCCAAAAAAAAAAAAAAGTACACACTGCAACAACTTGCAGGAACATGTCTCTGCAGTGCAGAATGCATCGAAATTGAAGATGCTGTACGTATATTATAAAAGGCCACGCATCCCAACGACAGCGCGCTGGATGACTGTTGACAAAAGGGGATTTATTCAGTCGCTTTTCATCATATTTTCAACAAGTGGATCCCAGCAAGCACTGGCCTACCTGGCTGTATCCAATGTTCAAAAGCCGTTCAAGCCCAGCGAGTAAATTACGGACCCTTCTGTACCTTTTCATGTAAACATATAAAATAAAATATTGGGAACACAAATTCACTCGTCTTCTACCTCAGCTCCTACTGTTGCCTGCCTGCCTGCTTTCAGCCGTAACCTTTGAGAGCTTAACGATGCAGCAGCCTCAACTCCTAAAACCACCCTCCATCTTCAAACATTTTGTTATCCTAATCACTCTGCAACTACAAGAAATTCCCATTGTTTCTCTCTCTCCCTGCAGGAGTTTCTGTGGTAGCGTACCCATAAACTACCCATTTGGCCTCGACGATGGGTGTGGGGCACCTCAGTTTAGGCACATGTTTAACTGCACCAATGACCTGTTTTTTCAAACGCCTTCAGGTGCCTACAAGGTTCAGTCCATTGACTACGACAAGAAATCCATGGTAATCTATGACCCTGCCATGTCTACTTGCTCCATTCTTCAGCCTCACCATGACTTTATTATGACTGATGTTCAATCAGCCATAATTCCTCCATCACAGGACACTGTCTTCGCACTCCTTAATTGCTCTATTGACTCCCCTGTTCTTAACCATTATAAGTACCTCTGCTTCAACTTCTCAGGTCACTCCTGCAACGAGCTTTATGGGTCCTGCAATGCCTTTCGGGTGTTCCATTTGTTGACAAATAGCTCACCACCGTGTTGTTTTACAAGTTATAACACCGTGAAATTCATGAGCATGAACATATTGGACTGTACACATTACACTTCGTTGTTTAACACAGATGGTCTGAGGGGTGTTGGCCCTTTGGACTGGATTTATGGGATCAAGCTGTCTTTTAGCGTCCCGGATACTGGCTGCGAAAAATGCAGGAAATCTGGTGGCGCATGTGGGTTTGATACTGATACTGAAGGTTTGCTCTGCCTCTGCTCAAGTACCACCAATTCTACTTTGGAATGTGGTGAGTAGCTGTGTGAACTGTGAACACACATGGTATTAATATGAGATTTTAGGGTGCTTTGATTTGAATGGCATGGTGCTTAGTGTGTGTTTTTGCATATCAGCTGCAGGTACAGGGAGCATGATGGCAAGTGGACAGAGCAATGCTCCGAGGATATTTTACCAATTAGCAATGATTCTTGGGTCGTTTGTTTACATGGTAATGAAGTTCATTTCAGAGTTTGAGCTTTGATTGTCTCTCGCTCTTGTTAGTAGGCTTGCAGGGTTTCTGTGTTTATTGGTTTGTGATATGCTTCTTTGAGAGCCCAAAATGACATGGATAGTTGGCAAGTTCTCGTGTGGCAGAGGGAAAAAAGACTGCCAATGAGCACGAGCTTTGCTCCTTTAATTTCTTTTTGCCCAACTCCCTGGGCATATGTCAAATTCCCTGACAATTAGTAATTTTGTTAAGGAAAACTAGATTTTATCCAGTGAAACTAATCTTTTTTAGTATAAACTGAATTTTATAACCTCAAAAAGAGATACAAAGAGAAAACAAAAACATTAATCCTTCGTCACCTTCCATCTGTAAATTAAAAAGGTGAAGGGTGATAAAGGATATAACAAATTTCCCATAAGACTTATGTGCTTGTTTATCAACTGATCGGCAAGGGAGTTATTTTCCCTTGGTATATAGCTATGAAGAACCTGTCAATTCCTATTCAAAAGTAACCTTGCTTCCTGAATAAACATCACTGAAAGGATGGAACTGATCCCAACCTCGTGGGTAGGTTGATAGCTTCGATATACTAGTCAATGTAGTATCAACTTTCCTAATTCTTTTAGACCAGCATATGTATAGACCACGAATTATCCCAATCAGCTCAGCAATGGTCGGTGGAAGGTTGGTAGGTTTGCAGCAGTAACCCAAGTACCAGTGTCCATTAAGATCCCGAATGAGACCACCACATCCGCTTTTGCCATGGTCCATGGCCAAGCCATCTACCTCAAGTATATTGAATTCCTACTTGCATGTGTGTTGTTGATAGAGGCTATTGCTCCCAAGGAAAGTTATCTTTTTCATGGAAGAAACAGTACATTGGTTTCAAAATATGACAGATGTTTTTTGAGCATTTTGATATGCTTGATTGCTTTTGTTTTCAACTATCTAGCTAATCAGTTGCATTTGTTAATTAATGATCAATAACTGATTGATTTCGCCTTTTGCTGAAGAGATTCAGCCCCCTCCTGTATGAAAGCATCAGCAAGAGCATTGTTAACCTTGTTTCAGCTATAGAGATCAGTTTTTCATCCTTCAAAATCTTGGCGAACTTGGAATTCAAATTTAAATCCACAAGATAAAAGTAGATTACTTCTTGTAAGGTTGTTGAGCGAGGAGCAGTTGAAAGGCAATGGCCGCAATCAATATTCAAAATTTCAAAATCACATCATAATTATCGATCGTTGTTAAAAAGAAGAACGGAAACCTCCCCGCGACTATTGGGGGTGAAAACAATGTCTTATTTTTGTCGTGTTAGTGGGCAGTCCAATAAGTATGAAGATGTACGTTTGAGACAGCAAAACGCGCTCTCAAATTAATTTTGGATGCTCCATATTTCAATTTTCATAAGGGAATGTGAGCACTAAAACTGGATCTCATCATGTGACTCTTTCTGTTTCCTCTAATTTCTCTTGCCAATTGATAAAACAAACAAAAATAAAATAAAAAGAGAAGGTAGTGTTTTATAATCTGCCATTTATTTAAAACGGAAGGAATGCAAAACAGAGTGTAGGGAAAGGAAATATAAAAGTAATAAGAAGCAACACAAATCAACTAGTCCTCCGAGCTCTTTAATGTCAGAGTTAATGGATGTAATTCCTTTAATTATAAATGCATGATTTCTATTCTTTTTATGTCTCAAAGTTTTAATTTTTTCCTTAATTTTGTTTATTAACCACACATATTAAGGAGGTTTTCCAATAATATAATGTAGTTCCCAGTATAAAAATAATTAAAATGAATGCTTTAGGAAATCAACACACTTTTTATAAATAACTAGCTTAATAATCTTTCTTAATATTTATAAATTTATATTGGAACACATATAATTTTATTATTATCGAATAGTTATTGCACACAATTTTTTGCAAGTCGTTATATTCTATTTTGTTCGTTCTGCACATTTCATGTATTTTTTTTTTTATAAACTTCTAAATTTAAATTAAAATATAGGGAACTAAGTCAACTAACCAACATCTCCCAATTATGACATCAATGAAATTATTATATCATCGCTATTTAGTAGGCTCCTCTTCGGCTCTTCCTGCCAGAGTCATCTGCTTTGCTTATAAAGTACTACTAGTAAGATTTAAAATTTCAAATCTGGGCAGGCCGTTGGGGACTTGGGGTCATATCGATAATTACATTTATGCACCCGCACCCAAAAAAACATTTATAGGAGGGTATCTCCGTAAATTAACAGCTTGATTTGAAATCAGGCGGGCCTTCTGTTTTATTTATTCGTCATCCTCAGCATTGAATCTGGTTTCCGAGCTTCGGAGGTTCTGATGGTCATCTGAAAACTACAAGTCCATTATCTACATGCAAAATTCGAGTATCAGAATGTTTAAAGAAAGCTATACTCGGACTCTAGGTCGGAACTCATCGAGGAATCCTCAATTTGAAGTAAACGAGAATGTGTTTGAAGCCTCACAGAACATACACAACTACCCACCTCCGAGAACCCCTTTGAACACTATAGCAGACCCGTGTCAGTATCAAAAGGAACCTCAAGAATATGATGCTAATTCTCATTACAAAATCGAAGCTATTCGGTCGGGTCGATCATCCGATAGGTTTGTAAATCTCAGCTTGAACAATGGGACTCCGAGAGGTTTGGGTCGTTACGGAAAGGCAAGTTCGGAGCCAAACTCAGCACAAAGCACCCCGGCAAGAAGTGCCTCTAGAATTTCAATGGGCGGAGCAGGGGGAATTTGTGCTGGAACCAGAGTTCAATACTCAGGCGGAGGAAAGACAGGGGGTTCCGGTACATTTTTTAAGGGCACTTTGGTTGCAAACTCAGAATTTTCCAAGGAAGTTCAGCATTTCGAGCTCAAAGAAGACCCTTCTTTCTGGATGGATCATAATGTGCAGGTTTTGTTGATTGATTTTCTTGTCATCATTAGTGCCTAATATCTTATTTCATCAAGTTTCTTGAGTGTGAGTTTTGGTTGATGCCTTCAGGTACTGATAAGAATTCGACCCTTAAATAATATTGAGAAATTTTCACAAGGATATGACCGGTGCCTGAGACTGGAATCTGCGCAGACTCTGGTTTGGGTTGGTCATCCTGAAACCAGATTCACCTTTGACCATATAGCGTGTGAGACATTATCTCAGGTGAAATATATTGAAAAAAATTCTCAATGACAGGAATTTTGTTTTGTTTAACATGGCAGAGATGCCTTCTTTGAGTTTTCGAAGTGGATAGTATATCTTAATCAGTCCAAAGGGATATATCACGATTGGGGCTCAAGAGTCCTGTAAAATCAAAAAAGAAAGGAGCATATTGACCGTTTATTTCATATATATGCTTATTTCATAAATTGCTGCAGGAAAATCTGTTTAGAGTTGCTGGAGTGCCCATGGTCGAGAATTGCTTGTCTGGTTATAATAGCTGTATATTTGCTTATGGTCAGGTATGAGCGAGGAACCTGCATTTTGGGCAGTGTGTTTTTCCAGTTGTTATTTGTTTTGCTGTTGAACTTTAAGCTGCCTCTGCAGACGGGCAGTGGCAAGACGTATACCATGATGGGTGAGATAAAAGAGGAAGAAGGACACCTAACTGAAGACAGTGGGATAACACCAAGAGTATTTGATTATTTATTTATGAGAATTAAACTGGTGAGATGTTTAGAATGCACACGTTTCTGCATGAATGGTTCTTTATACCGGTTTAATGTGGTTTCCTGGATTATTGTTGGTTTGGGATTGAATTTATCCAAGACGTTCCATTATGTAGGAAGAAGAGAGCAGAAGGGATGATAAACTGAGATACAATTGCCGATGTTCCTTTTTAGAGATATACAATGAGCAAATAACAGATCTTCTAGAGCCTTCAGCCACTAATCTGCAAGTAATCCAAAATTTTGTACTTTAGATTTGTTTAAGATTCAGTTAACATTCTATATAACTGAGTCTATGACATCCTATTCTCTCTGTAGCTCAGAGAAGATACAAAGAAGGGGGTATACGTTGAAAACCTTTCTGAACATAGTGTGGGAACTGTGAGTGATGTTCTCAAGCTTTTGTTACAGGTAGGTCTGTTCAAACGTGTACAATTACAACCTAGCTTAATTAGCATAGATTAGTGCTTGACCATCTATGGCATGCTCTCATCATCCCACATAATTGCTAACACAGGGCACCGCAAATAGAAAGGTGGCTGCAACTCATATGAATAGTAACAGCAGTCGGTCTCACAGTGTTTTCACTTGTATTATTGAAAGCCGTTGGGAGAAAAATACTATGACTCACTTGAGGTTCGCAAGGTTAAATTTAGTAGATCTAGCTGGTTCTGAAAGGTAAGCACTGATTTATGATAAGGGTTTTTAATTCAATGCATGCTGTCAGACGTCAGTATCCACTGTACAGAAGCTGTTCTAACTTCCGCGATTATGTAGGCAGAAGAGCTCTGGTACAGATAGCGAACGATTGAAGGAAGCAGCAAATATAAATAAATCCTTGTCAACACTTGGGTAATATTACCAAGGACCTGCTTATCATTTTATTACAGCAGTGAAGTGTTAAGAACACAAATACAATAATCGCCAAACTCAATTGATTGATCTTTATTATTCGTTTATTTTTTCTAAATAGCTTGGTTATAATGAATCTGGTGGATCTGACGCACGGAAAACCACGACATGTCCCCTATCGAGATTCAAGGCTTACATTTCTTCTTCAGGTTATTCATAGAGCTTTGAAAGACAGGATTGTTTTTTCTTGGAAACTACATTCTACAACTTTACACACTGATGACTGATCTATGGGGTGCGACTGTTCTATTTTGGAAACTTTATATGCAGGATTCTCTTGGGGGCAACTCAAAAACAATGATAATTTCAAATGTCAGCCCGTCTATTTGGTTTGTACAAGCTTGTTTATTGAAATGCAGTGATGGTCTTTTGTCATTTATTTTGTTTACTTAAATCCTTAATATATATTTTGATTCTCGTGCAGCTCCTCAAATGAAACGCTAAGCACTTTAAAGTTTGCTCAGCGAGCCAAGCTGATTCAAAACAATGTACTCATTTTCATTCTTCTTAGCCAAACAATTTACTCATTCTACACAGTAATTTTACATACACGCGTATTATGATGAAGTTTATTTTCCATTGATAAGAGATGCCTTGATTTTCTTCCTCTTGCTCCATAAAGGTAAAAGTGAATGAAGGCACTTCAGGTGACATAAATGCACTGCAGTGGCAAATTCAACAGTTAAAGGTATTGATTTTAATCGCCATTTTGTGGGAAGTTTCCCGCAGGAATGTCACTTCACATAGCCGACTCAACTGTGTTGTCAACTGAAATTGAACAGAGTCAATTATCCTTTCTGATAAAGCACAACAATTTTACGAGTCCTGTGTCCAATTTGGAGCCATATCCCGAGCTTTGTAGGTTGAGTGAATCGTCAGAAGGATGTAACTCTTTCATGGAGAACGCAACAATGGGTCAAAAGCTATGTCTTCAAACCAAAGAGGTAATTTTCTTGTCAAATTCTCAAGTTAGTTGACTCTTTGTGTTAAGAGCTTTATTATTTTTCTAGGATTTTATCCCAATAATGTCAGAGTTATTTTATACCTGGCAGATGAAATGCATGAAAGCTGCTTTGTTAGGTGCATTGAGGAGAGAAAAACTGGCTGAGATCAAAATTCAGGATTTGCATGCTGAAATTGAACGCTTAAACTGCTTGGTATGTCCAGTTTTGGTTAATAAATTAGTTTTCAGATTTCCTCCTTTTAGCCGAACAAAAAGAACTTTATAATATTAGAGATGTAGCTGCCCAAAGGCTTGTCATGCGATTAAGCACCTAAGATGATTCATCTCATGAGCTTAAAATACATTGGTCATCCGCAGGCTCGACAAAGAGAAGAGGATGCTCAGCATACTGCATTTAAGTTGAGGCTTTGTGAGGAGAAAATTAATCAACTTGAAGTCTTAGCAGACGGTGCCTTATCACCTGAGGAGTATCTCTTGAAGGAAAACAGGGCTTTGAAAAACGAGATTAAAGAGCTTCAAGCGAGGATTGAGAATACCCCAGAAACAACCAGGCTTGTTTTGGAGAATGATAGAATTTTACATGAACTGCAACAGTAAGTTAAACGGAGAATTTGTGCTTTTATCCGCTTGCTGGAAGCCGATTATCAATTTGTAGTAATGACCAGGTTCCAAAACTTTTATGAGCATGGAGAGCGGGAAAGATTGATGACTGAACTTTCTCAATTACGTGATCAGGTTGAAAAGATCTTAACATTTCCCCATTCTCTTCTGAGTGGTAAATTTCACCTGGCTCAATGATCAATATTATGGATATTTGAAATCGGTGCTTCATGTGCAGCTAGTTGTCAGTCTTCAAGAAAAATTCGCATTCCCCATGCGAAATGAAAACCAGGTCAAATAATCTGTTAGTTAATAACTATACAGTTGTAGTTTAGCTTTTCGAAACGTCCAATTTTTACTCGGGTTACTCCATGATTTCAGGATAATGATACTAAACAGGAGTTGGAAGATTGCCAGATCATGAATTCTAAGTTGCTTCGGTAGGCAGTGAGCCTCTAGAAATCTTAATACGTTACTTTTATACTCCAAGCGACTGTTTCGGTCATTTATGCCATGGTTTTGTTTCCTTAATAGAACTGACACCTTTAAATAAATCGAGCCCAGATAAGTCTAACTGGACTTGCTGACATTATCTAATCTCTACCTTTCTCCTTATTTATTTTGCAGCGATGTAGAGAGATTACAAACAGAAATTGTAAAGTATATTAGCTGCGATCGAGCAAAGTCTAATTCTGTAAGAATTGCTTAAAATATCTAAAGTTCTGTCAGCATGTGGCTGAATTCTTCATATATATTCATTTTTCATCTTTGTAGGTTCTGAATTCTCCATTTCAGCTTTCAAATGAACTGAAGGCTGATAAATGTTCCCTGGTGAGAATTAATATAAAATGATTTTCAGCCCAAAATATTTTTTAAAGCAGTTAGTTTTTGCTGGAGTTTTTTCCATAAATATATTTCACACATTATGTTCGTTTCTATATGTTTCTGAATACACGACATTTACTATTTAGAGTAGGGAAAACAGATCAAACTTATCAAGCCGGCCCATTTAAGCCCTTTTATTACAAGGGTCAGACTTGAAAAATTGCTCCAAAAATTACAAACGGGCCTAAAAGGGCTAGCTTTAATGGGCTAGGGGCCTAGAAAGGCCAGCTCTAGACCTATTCAGGCCCTTTTATTTTTATCTTTATTTTTTAAAAAATTATTCCTATAATATTATAATTTTTATATTATTAATGAAGTTGTAAATATTTAGTTGTTATTATCTTTTTCTTTAATTTAATTTAAATTTATTTTTATAAAATGGTTTGATTGATTTGGTTTTCCACAAGGTTATAAAACTTTTAAAAATAGACTAATTTGGACATTAGATAATGATTTTAACTAGAAAATTTTGAGTTTTAAATTTTAATAATAATGTATCTCAATTAAAATGATAACTACATTTAAAACTTGGAAGTGACTTTATTTGAATTAAAATGAAGATTATAACTTGCAAAACTTAAATCACCTATGATAAATTCATGGGTGTAGATACCTTTAAAGATTGTTTTTTTCCGGTAAAAAAAGATTAGTATACTGACATGTGACTACCAGCAATAGTTTTCATGTCTGACAATGTGAGCATGTAAGTATAAAGTGTTGAAATTTTCATCATGATAATTTGTTATTCTAACTTTATTTCTTTGTAATTTAATTTTGATAATATATATGGGGATAGGATATTGTTACAACCTTTTTTTTGTTACAACCAATGTTACTACCACTTTTCCACCGTTAGATCAGAATCTCATTTACCTATATAATTTCTCTCTCCTATTAAGATTCTGATCTAACGGTGGAAAAGTGGTAGTAACATTGGTTGTAACAAAAAAAAGGTTGTAACAATATCCTATCCCATATATATGTCCTAAATTTGAAAGTTATTGCTTTAACTTTATTTCTTTAAAATGATAGAAAAAAAATAATATTTTCTAGTTAAACGGGCTTAAAGCCTGCAGGCCCAGCCCTAGCCCAATAGCATATGAGCCGAGCTTCAAAATTGACGGCGTTTTACAGAAGTCGGGCCTAGTCGTGAAAGGCCTGCCCTTATTTACATCTCTAGTTCTCAAGATGAATATCATAGATATTTCTGGAACTTAAGAAGAAGGGGGAAAAAAAAGAGGTCTTTACTCTTGATCCCCAACAATTTTCTTTTTAGCATAGAGCAACCACTGAAATATCTTGCGTATATTATTTGTTGACGAAATTACCTCCGGAGGATATTTAACAAATTCATTGTGTTTCAGATTATTTGTTATTCACTAAATCAAAAGCAAGTACTTATATTTAGGGATTGGTGAAACTTGCCAAACAATACACAGATTCGCCCTTTTTCTTTAATAATCAAGTCCATAATCTATTAGATTTTACAGGTTGATACAATATCTCTGAAAAGTGATTCTGGGGATGAGATGCCATTCAATACTTGGTCAGTTGATGATCTTGAAGGACATGCTTTAGGTGCCTCAGACATGCTCACTAAAGAGAATGAAGACAACAGGCAGAAAATGTTGGAAGCCAAACTGGAAAAAATGAGTAAGGATCTTGAGGAGGTTAACTTGCTTAACGACCAATACCAAGAAAAATGGGCACTTAAGTTATCCCAAAAAAACCAGATTGAATCAGTCTGTGACGAGGTTGAGATGGAAACAACAAGAACAATTTTGCATTTGCAGGAAGAGATTGCAGGCCTTCAGTCAGATTTAGAAGGAAGATTATGTTCCATTGCTCAGGAAAATACAGAGCTAAGGAATATGGTAGCAACAAAAGAGGAGGAAATTAGGACACTGTGTATGGAATGGGAAAGGACAATCTTTGAGCTAACAAACTTTCTTCTAGATGGCTCTAGATCTCTCAGAGATGCCTGTGGCCAAGTAGAAAGCATCACTGGTTCATTGCCTGAAGGAAACACTAGGATTGCTGAACACATTGGCATGGCTGTCAAAAGTTATATGGAGAAGGAGGAAACAATTCAGAAGCTGGAAAGTAGCTTGGGAGATGCACAGAAGATGGTATGGGACATGGAGTTGAAGGTAGGTTCCTTAAAGGAAGCAACTGCAACCTTAACTGCATTTCAACAAGGAAACAATGAACACAATGAAGACTCATTTCAGTTAAGAATGTTGTTGGATGAGAAGACCAATATGTTAAGATTTTTAGAAAATGAAGTGAAATATAAAGACGACCAGCTTAGAAAAGCAGAAAAACGAGCTGACGCTGCGTTTTTGTTAGTGAGATGGCTTTCTGATAGTCAAAATGTTGTAGCGGGAGATATTTCCAACCCTGGGCAGGATGTACACAGTAAGCTGGACAGTCGGACCATTTTTGAGGATCAAGGTGATAGGACTCATCTCATATCAGATGAACTCATGGCTCGAGTTGAGTTGACCATACCCGAGGTACTGGAGATGCATGCCGCTGCTGATGCCTTTTGTGAAGATAGAGAAATTCATACGGCCCATTTCCAAACAAGTACCTCCAGCCTTTCTCCTGCTGATACGGACTTGGTCCTGAACCCTGTCAAACAAAATCAGGACCCGAGAATAATAATTAAGGATTTAAAGTCGCACAATAAGAGTTCTGCCTGTTGTGCTGCTGACTCCCTGATAGCAGATACAGAAAAATGTCTGAAGTTGGAAGAATGGCATCACATACTGCATCAGATACAAAAGGATCTAGTTGATATGAATATAAAACTGAGCATCATAGAGAATTATATTAACACAGAAATGGATCTCTCTAATTGCTCTTTAATAGATAACGATCTCATGGATTTTGATGCATCAAGTGCTGATAGCTCTTCAGTTTCTGATTCATCAACTGAAACTGAGAGCATTGTTTCTGGAAACATATTGCACGGATCGAGAAGTACATGCAGAGTTAAGTTTCCTGGAAAAATAACTGAACAGGTAGTGAATCCAAAATCTGAAGGAGGCTTTGCCATTCAAGCTGATAATCAAGAATCAGAAAATACAGATTATCAAGAGAGGAATTCAATTCAACGGGAAGCTGCAGCATCCTTTCTCAGAAATGAATTATACGCCACATACGAAGCTTTCAATAAGCAGAATGCTCATTTCTCTGAACTTCTTAAAGAATTAGATAATGGAAGCTGTTCATGCCTAAAAGGTATCAACTCACTCTGCTTTTCCCTTTATAAATGTTGTTGACTAAGAAACTTCCTCTTGCATCCAGCCATCTGCAATTACAAGGTCTTAACTAATAATTATGTTATCATGAATGACAGAACAAAGAAAGGAGGCTCTTTGTGAGCTGATGATTCAAAAATTTGAAGCAGGCCGCCAAAATGACCCAAAGGTATCCAACTTTCCTTTTAATAGCTGGACTTTCCTAAAATGACTGAAGAACAGTAATACAATCTAACAATTATTAATTCTTAATTCCTTTCGCCGACATTAGTATTTTAACCAATATGGAATAAAGGCATCTGACTTACATATTCCTTGGCTGTCGAACTATATTTCAGGTATTCGGTGATATGACAACCAGACTTGATGATAGCTTGACAAAATTTGAGGAAGCTCATGCAACCGTTAAGGAAGCAGATTTTATGCTACATGCTTTGACAAAGGCATATGAAGATGCAAAACTGTTGAGTGTTACAAGGAAGCAGACAAATGAAAACCTGATGATAGAGAGAGCAAGCTTGGCAGACGAGATTCAGAAACTTAAATCTTCAATATGCCATATAGAAGAAGAAAACCAATTACTGAAGGATCATATCACTTACAGTTTGATAGAGATGGAAAACTCGGTTTCTATGCTTGAAGACTGTTTCTTGCAAGTGCAAACAGATGTGGAGAAGAAATTCATGTCAATTTTTTCTTATGTCTTGCTGATTCAGAAGGAGATGATATGCTTTACAACAGGCCTGAGAACATCTCTAGAAGATATATTTTCTTGTGCTATGGAGGAAAGATTTGCATCTTTTGTACTAAACAATTGCTATGTAACAGAGCTTGTCAGTAAATTCCTCTTCTTTAGGGTAAACCATAATTTCCCATCAACCAAACACGAGGAAGCGTGCAAGTTTTCGAAAGTTTGCTCAAATGCAGAGTCTGTCTTGCCTACAAGTAATGAAGGCTCAGGGAAAAGAGATCAACGAGTAGAAGCCCAAATTTTGCAGGAGGAGCAGGACTTGCCCAATAGTAATTTAATGTATGAATATATGGCTCTTAGGAAGGAATTAGAGAGGAAAGAAGAGTTACTGGAGGGTTTGTTTTTTGACTTAAGGCTGTTGCAGGAATTAGCTTCCAACGGAAAAGACATCAAGGAGGAGACTGAAAAGTTAATAACATCTTTGAGCCAAGTCCGATATGAGCTAGACATTAAAACAAATAATCTTGAAGACACTTTGGTTCAAAATAGAAAACTTGAAGGTTCTCTTGCTGAAACTGAAAGGGCCTTATCCACTTCAAATCATGAACTTAAGCTTGCTCAAGAATTGATCGGCAAACTTTCAGATCATAATGCCGAGTTAAGGGAGATTATGAAAGAACTCTATTCTAAAAAGGTTGAAGCCGATGAGCAGCTGAATGGACAGAAAGATGTGATCAAAGGTTTGGAGAAAGAAATTGTTAATTTGACCTCTTCACTGGAAAATAGCTCACTTTCCTTGTTGGAAGGGATTGAGGATGAATTAAGAAAGGCGATCATAGAGAGAGACCAACTTCATGAGGAAGTTTCTATCTTGAATGACAAACTTGAGATGGCTAATTCATTGGCTGACGAAAAGGAAGCCATTGCCATAGAAGCCCGTCAGGTAGCTGTCTTTTTGCCCCTTTTGTTTTGTTTTCTTTTTTGGGTTCTTCTACTGCCGAATGAAATTAATAGATGGAATTTCCTTTGGTGAATCTTAATTCTCATTTTTAGGAGTCAGAGACTTGTAAGCTGTACACTGAACAGAAGGAAGAGGAAGTCAAGATTCTTGAACATTCCGTTGAGGAGCTTGAGGGTACCATAAATGTTTTGGAGAAGAAGGTCAGTTGCATGTATTTACAGTGTACGGAAAGTCTTAGGACGATGATCAATAGCTTGTTATAGTGGCAAAATAAATATACTTGGTGTTTTACTGATGCACTTATTCCGGTTCAGATAATCTTTCTAACAAGTAAAATCCGTTATCGTTCTAGGTGTATGAAATGGATGAAGAGGTAGGAAGACATCATTTAATCAGGGATTCACTAGAAAAGAAACTCCTAGCTTTGGAAGAGAGACTGCAAGCAGTTGACAGCATACCCCAAAATGCAGATTCAGATATCACCAAAGTCCAACATGAAGAGCAAACATCTAGGTTAGAAATTGTTCTTTTCTTGATTTATTTTTGTAGAAATTCATAATTTAATAATTAGTTAAAAAATTAAAGACGTTCAGGTAACATGATATCCAATAGTATTATTGCTTGTAGGCTTTAAATTTCTGAATGTCCAACAAAAAATTTCTGATGCAGACAACCATCCCGTAAAATAACGGAACTTCAAGAGGCACTTAATCGGATTAGAATTCTTGAAGAGGAAAAGGCCGAACAAGATAAACAGGTATCTTCAGCACAGTAGTTTTTCCCTGAAAAAAAAAAAAAGCAGTTGAATCATATGCTTGAGTTTTGAATTTCGACATTGATCATATTTTAAAAGATCAAACAATGCAAAGAGTACATATCTGAAGTCGTATTGCATGCGGAAGCTCAGGCCTCGCGGTACCTACAGAAGGTACAAGAACATTAAGATAACATTCTTCCAAAAACTTTGATTTTTGTTGAGAATACCAGTATTTTCTCTAATCCAAGCAGTAAATTTCATCTAATCCGTATGCTTGCCCAACCCTGTCTTTTGCCTCCGCATCCTTAATAGTACAAAAGCTTGGAGTCCATGTTTCGTGAAGTGAAAAAAGAAATGTCAAATCCAACATCAACTGCACCATCGGAGAAGGGCGAGAAAAGCTCAATGAGGGCAAGAGGTTCAAGCTCACCGTTCAGATGCATTTCAAATCTTGTTCATCAGATGAATCTGGAGAAAGATCAAGAATTGTCTGCGGCAAAGCTACAAGTGGAGGAACTAGAAGCACTAGCAGCTAGCCGGCAGAAGGAGGTCTGATCTCTTCTCCCTCCGGTCATCATTGCATTGATTCTTGAAGACCAAATTTCAATATAATGTTCATACGGAGATGATAAGAATTATAATTATATATTATTTAACGGAAAAAAAAGGAAAAATGAAGTTTTGATACCAAAGTTTAATAATTCCATTGAAGTTCTCTTGAGGGTCACTTGAATCATACGTAGTTAACTTTTTATGGCATGTAGTTTAGTAGTTATATAGTCGGATTCCATAATACTCTAAATTTGGACGTGTTGCAAATAATCTGAATTCAAATAGAATCTTCGAATGAGTTACAAGAAAAACTCTCATTATGTGTTCATTATATTTAATATCTGTCAGGTATGCCTCTTGCAAACAAGGCTGGCTGCTACCGAAAGCATGACTCATGATGTCATTCGGGACCTCCTAGGTGTGAAAATGGACATCACGAACTACGCAGTGAGTTTCGGTTTCTTAGTTTATAAACGAGTTTTTTGTTTTCAGTCTCTCATTCCCTTACCCTTTTGTTTCTTGCTTATTAGACTTTGGTAGACCAAAACCAGATTCTGAAATTAGTGGAAGAGGCTCATAATTTAAGAGAGGAGTTATTTGCTAAGGTACTTGATGCGAAAACCATGACGTACTGTCTATTGTATCATTTGTTATTTTAACTATCGTTTTTTTCATTAGGAAAAAGAAGTTCACAACCAAAGTCTGCTGATTAATGAACTGATTGAAGAAAGAGAGAGGTTAGTATAATAAAATTATGTTTTAATAATACGTTTCTCCTATGTGATGCGTCTGATCCTTTTATATGGAATAGTTATGAACTTATGATTGTACGAGTATCTTTGTCAAATAATTTAGCTACTATCAGGCGGGTATGGGGGCATTTGGAAGAGTTTCCTGCTTCCCTCTTATTATCTAAAGGGAGCCTTGACATTTATTAGTCACTTGAGAGACGCTTCCAAATTGTGAATCAATATCACTAAGTAATAGAGTTTGGCCAAAAAAAATCACTACGTAATAGAGAAGCTTCCTTCTGTTCGAACCATGCGTTCATTCTGTTACCTACCTGAGTTAAGAGCACAAGTGGAGGTGAGGTCATAATGGCTCCAGACTTTCTTCTCCATAATTGTAAATTCGTTCATCATGTCACTCAGCTGCAAATTGGAGTTGAGAAGTAAAGATGCCGATACAATTGCTTCCCAAATAGCTGTACAGAGACTCCAAGAGCGAAATCAGTTGCTTTCAGCACAGAGGGAAATGTTGAAGGTAGGAAATATCATACTCTTTTTTTTTTTTTTTTTTTAACCCGCTGAAATATCACATACTCAGAAGCGATACATATAAATAAATATTACTACCTCCGGTCCTAATTATAAGAGCTAGTTGACTTTCTTTGGAAAGATTAAGGAAGCTAAATAAGTTACTTAATCATTTCATATATTAAATATTCTTTGATTATATATTAGTTTATTAGTCAAACTAATAGGTTTGAAGAAAAAAATAAAAATACTTTATAGTAATTTAATTAGCTTCCTTAATCTCTATAAAAAAGTCAACTAACTCTTATATTAGGACCGGAGCGAGTAATTTATTTCTTATGGTGAAGCAACTTTTATGAATTCTCGCTGTCTTTTCTGTAGAAGGATAAGACCAATCTCATGAAGAAGGTTGCAGAACTGGATGACATGGTGAAAACTCTTTCTGCAACAAGGGAAAACCAACCTGTCCAACAGACATCAACGATTAAGGCATGCTTACTCATTGATTTATGCAGCAACTGTGACTTCGCAGATTGCAGTTCTCACTCATGTCCCCTCCGTTTTCTTGTTTACAGGATAGGAGCTCTGAAAAATTGGGTAGTGCTGAGATCACTAGGAGACTGTCACAATATGAACAACTTCTTTCTCGTGAGAATGAAAAGCTTGCCAAGTATTGCAAATCTTTTGCCAATAAATACACGGCTAGACCACCGACTTAGAACGTAGAAGCAGAACCGACACCTACATAGCTGTATTTTGAATGTAAATCATGATTATTGGTTTAACAAATATTGGTTACTCTCATTAGTTGATGCAAGCACCATTATGTACAGCAGTTGATCTTGAACAGATTATTCTCTCGTCTACTTTTATGGGTTCCAACTCTCAAGAGTGATGGGGCAATTCATGGAATCAATAAAAAAAGGTACACATCCTAATTCGATCCAAGAGTATGTAATGTATACATGCCTATGGCTTTGTAGGTTGACTCTTCCATTCGTTTTCTTTGTAGAGTTCTACTATGAGGATGTTTAAGAGCACCTTTATTGAAAGGACCTGAAGACATTCTCACAAGTTCCGAGTACTGGCTGTGCTTGCTACCCTCCTGCTTGTATTTATATTTTCCCCACATTTTTCACTGTTTGGATTTTGGAAAGATCCCACTCCCTTGGTCTTTATTTTTTTTTCAAGTTTCAATTTTTGTAAAGATCAACAAAAAGTGATAAAATTTGCGGTTGTAATTAAAAAACGATTGTAATACCCCATATTATTATTATTATTAACAATAATATTGTAATAATAAAATTTAGAATTTAATAATGTTGACATTGTTAAATAACCTATTAATGAATTGGTGATAGTTAAAGAGCCCAGCACATAACTAAACTATAATTTTTAATTATAAATTGAGGTCTAGCCGCCTAAATGGGTTTATAATTAAAATTAGGGTTTATCTATGGGCTGAGCTCTTTAACTATTGCCAACTCATTAATAGGTTATTTAACAATGTCAACATTATTAAATTCTAAATTTTATTACTATATAATTGTTGTTGTTGTTATTATTATTATTAATAGTAATAGTAATAATAATCCCACGCCTTTTATTTTCTTTTTGTTTGACCTTTTGACCAATTCATATATTGCCTCAGATTACATGATTCCATATTCCTCCTTCTTGAATTACGTGATGAACTTTTTGCAAAGCCATTACCAATCATTAATATATATATATATATATATATATATATATATATATATATTCGTTTTAAAGTCAGGGCTCGAGTCGTTGTGCCAGCGAGGATACTAGATCGTAGGGGGTGGATTGTGAAATCCTACATCGACTAAGAAGGCGAACGAAGCATGCCTTATAAGGGTGCGGAGACCTTTCCCTTATGGACGAGTTTTAATGGGTTAGGCCCAATCAAAAACAAAATCGTGAGGTCTTGTCCACAAAAGCGGACAATATTCACAAGCGAGCGTTTGGTCTATTAACAACAATGGAGGACAATATTCACAAGCGGGTAGTATTCTCAAGATAATCAGAAAATGTATTCCGATGAAGAGGGTAGTATTCTCAAGATAAAACAATGGAGGAAAATGTATTCCTATTATTAATGTATTCCGATGAAGATTGTGTGACAATATTCTAATGTATTCCGATGAAGATTGTATCACAATATTCTAGGTATTCTCAAGATAAAACAATGGAGGAAAATGTATTCCTATTATTGATAACCTGACTATTTGCAAATGATGAAGAGGTTATCACAACGATGAAGAGGTTATCACAATATTCTAGGTATTCTCAAGATAATAAACCTCAATACGTTAGGGAAGAATCACTTTGAAAAAAAAAAAAAAAATCAACAGCCACATATTTATTTAAGTTGTCCGCATCCTAAAACCTAAACCAACTAAAAATGGAATCTAAGAAGCGCAACAACAAATATTTCATTTCTCTTGCCTTCCCTTTATTGTTGGATTGAAGTGCGAGCGTGAGGAAAATGTATTCCGAGAGTATCACAATATTCTAGGTATTCTCAAGATAATAAACCTCAATACGTTAGGGAAGAATCACTTTGAAAAAAAAAATCAACAGCCACATATTTATTTAAGTTGTCCGCATCCTAAAACCTAAATCAACTAAAAATGGAATCTAAGAAGCGCAACAACAAATATTTCTCTTACCTTCCCTTTATTGTTGGATTGAAGTGCGAGCGTGAGGAAAATGTATTCCGATGAAGAGGGTATCACAATATTCTAGGTATTCTCAAGATAAAACAATGGAGGAAAATGTATTCCTATTATTGATAACCTGACTACTTGCAAATGATGAAGAAGGTATCACAATATTCTAGGTATTCTCAAGATAATAAACCTCAATACGTTAGGGAAGAATCACTTTTGGGGGAAAAAAAAATCAACAGCCACATATTTATTTAAGTTGTCCGCATCCTAAAACCTAAACCAACTAAAAATGGAATCTAAAAAGCGCAACAACAAATATTTCTCTTGCCTTCCCTTTATTGTTGGATTGAAGTTCTGCTTACTGCTTCCCCGTCACCAATCTGTTCAATGTCACAGCCAAGCATCGAAACAGGTTCATTTTATCAGATTTGCATACAAAAAAGGGAGGAACAAAAATATCTTCTCAGATAGTGTACCAAAAACCTAATACCCCGTTAATTCGTGGGACTGGTGCCACAAGAGGATAGAAAAGATGGTCTAGAAAAAGAGCATTACCTTGAGATCCTCAAATTTCATGACTAGCCTCATATACTGATCACGTGCCTCAGGGTGATACACCATGGACTTAACTCTAGCTAGAGCCTTACTAACATCATCATATTTCTGCTTCCGTCCGATGCTCAGAAATTCATATTCATCACTTTTGTCAACACTTGAAGCCATAATTCCAAATGTCTGCTCACCTCGGAATCCTCGCAGACCAGGTCTTCTCCGCCTCCATCGTAGTATTGCCTTCTCCACAATGCTAACTGACCAAACAACCTGTTTGTACTTATCGCGAGCTTGTTGTCCTCTAACATGGGCCTACATGGAATAGTCAAAGCTTAAGTGAACATTCCATGATGCAAATATAATACAATATAATATAATGTACACATGTAAAGCACCTGAATTTTTACAATACGGTTGCGTATCTTCAAAACTTCTCTCCTTCCCTTCCACCTCCGATATCTCTTTTGGATCTTTAAAGCAGCAGAGTGCAGATGAACTTCAAGGTGACTCATTCGATGAACCTTGTTCAAGGAACCAACTACAACTAGGTTTAGTGCTATTTCAGGTATATCACTAGTATAATTAACTAACTGTCTCCGACGGAATGATCTTGCTTTGAATGCAGCTTGAATTAATGTTGCTGCATGAGTTGATTTTTGCAAAACTACAAGGGACTCTTTTAGAAAGCGTTGCTCATGCATTGTGACATTAGACGAGTCAGCTAGAGCAATCTCAAAAGCACTGTCACTTGCTTTGTTTGCAGCAATGATGTCTATTTCATTCTCATTGACAGTCCATAAATGGCTTGTCAAATTGGCCTCAGCCAAATATGCTGCAATGCCCTTATGTCCTCTACTTGAAGCTAAATCTGCAGCAGTGCGTCCTTGAGGAAATGCTGATGTTGGATCCTCAACAGCACCTGGGGCTCCACCTAGTTTGATTAGTGCAATCACAGTTTCCTCTCTGGACACAGGAAATAAAAATAAGATACAAATTCAAAGTGAATATAGAATTATTATCACCACCACAGATTTATGGCCAAAAATAACCCAATAAGAGACGTGTTTAAACAAAACGCAAAATCCTCATAACACCACATGCAGAGATAACAAGAACTTTAAATGAAGAGTCTGCAATAGGGTCTTACCTTCCAAAATAAGATGCCCAGTGAAGTCCTGTTCTACCACAAGCATCTCTAAAATTAGGATTGACACCAGCATCAACTATGGGACCCATAGCCCATGCATAGCCAAGAGAAGCTGCCAAATGTATTACTCCTTGGCCTTCATTATCCAACACATTTGGCCCTTTACCTTCTTCATGGATCTTTACCACTAACCACTGCAAAAGCTTGTCTCTCAAGAGTTTCTGAACTAAGACATCTCTATGGCTTACATGATCACTTACATTGATCTTCAAAGCATCTTGACATATGCCGCTTCCTTCTCTTGTCAAGTAGATTGTTTCTTTAAGCTTACATTTCTCACATTGAGAAATAGAGCAGTTGAACCATACTTTGTTAGGTTTCAGATCTACTAACTTAAGTAATCGCAATTGAAGACATACCTCATCTTCTGGCATCATTCTAGCACCTAAAATAGGGTTTTCACGATATTCAAATTCTCTCACCTCACTGCAAGCTAACCTATTACTACAGGTAACGTAGAATGGAACTCGACTAGGTGGATGAAAAGGAGCCTGACAATATATGACATTGTCTGTCAACACTTTAGCAGAGACCTCAATTTCACCAAACATACATCCCCACTTTGTCTCGGTAGCAAGTTTCTTACTCCCCAGGAATGTGCCCACAATTAAAACCTTTTAAAGGAAGAAACAAATTAAAGATCAGATTTGAACATTAGAATTATTGAGGATATAAACACAATGAGAATGAAGTCATGAGCATAAGAATGTATTGTGATATGAAAGAAATGTATGCACCTTTGTTTCAGACCCAGAAAATATCCAATCTGGAGAAAAGTCAAGGATGCTGAATAGTTGTTCTTGAGAAAGGGAAGGACCCAATAAATCCACATCCAACTGCATGTGTAAACTGGACACTACCTTATCATAATTATGAGGATCAAGTGTATCCCAATAGTTGCCAGAGTCTGAAGTCATCAAACAGTCATCACAGTTTCCACCAATTTCCTTAGCCATCCACCTTCCAAAACTGTCAAGTTTCTTCAGCTCCCCAGATTCAAATTGTTCTAAGTCACAACTATATGTACTTCCATTGTTATGTTGCTTGTCTACTATAACAGTTGAAGCTTCAAGAACTGGATGATCAAAAAGATTATTAAATTGGATACAATCTGAATTCAAATCATCCTCTTTTTGCACCTGCCACAATTTAGAAAAATCCATGGAAGAACTCCCATAAGAAGAGTAATTATTTAAAGAATAAAATACATGTTTCAACATGCAAATTCAAAGAGAACAAGGTCATTAGAAAGTCAACTTAGCAATATATAAAGATTCGCAACATTTGCATCAAAATCAGAATTATTATAATCTTGATATGCATTTGGAAGTAAAGACCAAAAACTTTCATAGAGCACGCTTTATACTCACATCCCTAGATATAACCAAATATAAGGCTATAGAAATAAAAGGGAATTAGCATGAAAGAAAGCAAAGGCTGCCAAACTTTAGACAGTTTTGTTAAGCATAATTACCATACCTGATTTACTGACTTGGAAACTCCTATAACTGATTGGATGTGCATTTCATTAATCAGCCTATTTCCACTAGTCATAGCATTTCGCATAGCACTATCTGGATCAAACCTTGCATTGCTTAGCTTATGGTCAAAGAAATCAGCTAGGGAGCCTTCATCGGATCCTTCAACATGAAGATTTGTATCATGTATACTAATTGAGTCTCTTCTAGAGTTTTGATTTAATGGCCATGAAGGTGCCAAAGATGCAGGATAAAAGCTAGGAAGAGATGATGACCATAAATTACATGGATTGCTTGACAACTGAGAAAAACCTGCATCGTAAAAAAAAAAAAAAAAAAATTACACCTCCCAAAATCCAAAGGAAGTTACCATAATAGATGGAATTAGTTATAGCTTGCAATAAGGAAAGGTGCTCACTTCTTCCCTTCACCCATGCCCCAAAAGAAAACAGAAGACTATTGTCAGAAGATTTAACTATATGTGAACTAAAATAAAAATTTGACTATCTTCCCCCAAAAAGTTATAAGAAGCAACAACATTGCTATTGACCTATACTATAGAAAATTGAAATAAAAAATGAAAATATAGGCACAACACATGTAGAATAATGATGAAGACAAGCATATATAAGAGCAATATAAAATATTAGTTATATTAGACTAAACCTTTGTGAGGGTGGGGGAATCCATTAGGGTTAGTTTGGATTGAGGGGAGGGGAGTATTAACCCAAAACTTTACTCCCCCTCCCCTCCCCTCAATCCAAACTAACCCTTACAGATTCATTTTAGATCCATAACAATTATGACACTGAGGTACTTGCACTGAATTCAATCCTAAAGTTAACAACACAAGCATATTACTATTGTAGCAAAACTATTCATCATACATGGAATGAATTTCATCTAAATCTCTTGTAATGTATCAGTAGTTTCATGTGTAAACAAAGGCCAACCTTGACTACTGAGAGGTTCAGTGTGCAACGTGGTTTGATGACCACTCGCAGAGTCCATATTGTCATACTCAGAAGATAATGCTCCTCCATAATAATCGACTCTATTTGCACTTGATGCATAAGGTTCTTGAACTAAAGAAAGAGATGAACTATCTCGTGCAGAAATACTCAAAGGGCTACCAACCAAAGGCACTGGACCTGCAGGGAAATGTGAAATCGCAGCCTTGTACCCCTGTAAAGCATAGGACAAAAGATTACTTAACCTACGCAAAACAGGAAAATTTAAGGGGAAAAAATAACTTGTAGATACTTTTAAAATAAATCTCTATAATTGGTCATCTATTATAACAGAACTCATAACGAACAAGCTTTATTAGAAAAATCAAGAGTTTGAAAAACAATATTGTTGTAAAAATCAACAAGCCTTGACTAACTAGGTCAGCATCTTATCCATAGAAAAGGAAATGATACCGAGCAAAATGCTAGCATGAGAAACAAGCATATACCTGTTTAACTTCTCGGTAATGAACAAGGACAATGTGCTGAAACTTTCTGCAGACAAAAACAATGTCAAAGTTACTAGATATAACATTACATACGAGCTAGAAGTTAATTTGACCTATTTCAATGGATTTTCTTACAAAAGAAAACAATCATCAAGAGACTATTTTCCATGGTTCCTAGAATTAAAACTTAAGACTCTACATTATTGCTTAACTTTAACAAAGAAGGAAACTCACTCATCAAGCATCCAATAACATCGTCGTTGAAAGTTCACGTTATCTTCTCCATGAGCATAGTAACAATTTAGAATATCCACTGGACCAGCCTAACCAAATGAATAGAGTCAGCCAATTAGGCAGCTTATGGGGCCAGGAAAAGAAGCTAAAGTTATGGTGAGATATTACACAAATATGGGAAAATCCTGAAGCATTTTCAATTGCTTAGAATTTCATAAGAGTGTCTACTTGGCAAAAAGACAAAAAAAAAAAAAATGTAAGCTTCCATAGAAGAAGCCAAAAACTTTTAGGAAGCAGTTTGTCTCGATAATTGTGATCTTTCTTTCATAAAATACATCCAGAAACTTATTATTATCCATGCTTAAATTAATCGAGAGTATTATAAACATCATAATGCATGTCGATGAAAAGGAAGAGCCGCATGACTATCACTTGCTTGTAAAAAGAAGATAGTTTATTGTTTACCAAATCCTTAGAGATTTCTTAAACACAAAAATGCTCGAGCCAAAAAGTAAGGGTAAGGAAAAGGTCTCAATAAAGAACTAAGATAGATAAATGCTAGACAACTAAGCAATATTATTCATATCCCATCATTTTATGACCCAATAAAAGTTATATGAACTTCTTAGCTCTTGGATTTAGAATAACACTTCCTAATTAATTGTACAAGTTTTTCAGTTCAAGCTGTTGAGGGATAAGATTATCATCATGTGCTAACCATTTAATGAATGACATCATCATGTGCTAACCATTTAATGAATGACATCAGCAAAGAAATTGAACAAGCTACAACCATCCATGAAGCTGCATAATTAGAGGCACAAATGTGCTTCCTAATTAAATTCCATTGGACAATCATATGAGGCCATTCTGATTTTCGACACAACACTATGACGCATCGTATAGACTAAATGAAAATATTAAAATAATGATTTAAAAAGTGAAACTTGATAATAAAAAAAAATAAAAGCACACCTTTAACCTTTCATGAGATTCCCTCACAGTATTCCCATCTTTTCTTTTCTTCCATTGGTGACCATCTTTGCGAAAGTAGCGAACAACTTTTCGATCAAACAATAACAGTGATCCAGCTGAGGGGAAGCATATGATGACTCCATGTTAATGCTACATCTTTATACCAGGAATTGGTGATGTAATATATATAAAAGTTATTGAATCCATCTAGATTATGCTTGAATTTTTCCATTAAATGACATAAGAACTCAAGATGAGAGTACGGACCACAAATATGTCATGTTATAATCACAACCCAGGCAGGTAAAATAAATAAAGGACCCAGGGTTTGACACCTGAAGTCAACCACCTACCAACAAGGTACAAGTACCCAAAATTGAGGGATCAAATCCAAAAATGTAGCTCTCCCAAAGAGTAGCAAAAAACAGAACAAACCAAACTGGGCTAAGATATAGGGAAAACAAAGCCATATTTGAAAATGGCAAGAAGTACCTGGGGGTCTAATTGGCGGAATGGGTGTTAAGTCAAACTTCTGATAATTGCGAAGTATTTTGCAGACTTCCGGAGGTCGAAACCAACGGTGCTCTGCTTCTGGGAGTATCTCATCAAGGTCTATAGAATCATAGAGAGGGTATAACACGTCAATTAAAAAATCAGCATAGTGGGCGAAACTAAACATATACAAAACATAATCAATCTAAACAAAAGCATGACACACGACTGACATGTTCACTTTGCCAATGAGATTGCACCAACCTTTGATTCCTGACCATTTAAAATGATCGCTGACCCATGTCATGCGAACAAAATGATTGTTAACATGCATGGAAAAGGGAAAAAATATTGCACTTGCGGGCATGTAGAAATATCAAGGATTTTAGGCGGTTAAGGCCATGCAGAGAGAACTAAAATATGAAATGATATCAATAAGAAAATGCATTTCGAAAAGAAATCTCCGAAGAGAAATCCAGTAAACACTAAAGAGCTTGAATTAACGAGCACTGGTGAACAGCGTTCAGGCAAAAAGTAAAAAAGAGGAAAAACAACAGAGTCATTATTGTGGCACAATTCTTTGTGCGCGAGAGATACCCATCTGACCTAATTGTTTGTGTAGAATGTGCTTCCTGCTTTCAGCCATGAGCTAGAAATAATCGCACAAGAAACACCAGTTTGAATTTTTATCACAGAAATTTGCATGGAATCCAAACAACTAAGTAATGAGTGTGTCGGCAACTACAAACAGAGGAAGGATCCAGAAACCCGTACGATAAATGAATATAAAGGCAGAGTCCTGAGAGCAAATTATGCTAGTTTATTTTTTTTAAAAAAAAAGATCCTTTTTTAGGGAGGAGGAAGAGGGAGGGGAAGAGCAGAGCTTTCAGCAAGAAAGGAAAGAAATGCCAAGGCGCGTGAAAATTAATTGAAAAAGATGGGAGAGAATCCTCTTCCAGAAAGAGATGATGTCAAAGTCTACAGTTTGCATTCATATATACTTACGTGACTTTTGTCTGACGTGGCGCTATCATCGTTTTCTTTCAGCGAAATACTTACATAGGAGAAGCAGATAATCCAATCTTTATCCAATTAAAACATAATAATTTATATGATTTTAATTTCAATTGGTAGCCGACTCATCTAAAAAATTATATTATAATTTGTTCTTAAGAAAAATATGACTTCATCATATTGTTTTAGTTATTTTTTAAACTAAGATGTGTTTTTTCTTGAAACAAATTAAAATGTGAATTTTTTTAGATGAGTCAGCTGCCAATTAGTATTAAAATAATCTGAGTTATTATGTTTTAATTGGATAAGATTTATATGACATTGTATTTTTGAAGTACCTAAGTATTTCTCTCTCTTTTAATTAGAAAAGAACCATGGGTTATGTGATGATTTGTTGATATAAGGCTCCCACATGTGCATTGAGATGGAGAAATACTTATATACTCTAAAAGCGTAATTTCATTTGTACTTTGACTAATTAAAATTTAACAACTCATTTTATTTTGATTCTATATGGTAGATAAGTCATCTAGAAAAATTTTAAGCTTTATGATTGTAAAAAACATAAACTTCATAATTTAGGAAAAAAACAAAAGACGCAATTCCCTCCTGAGTTGATTTTTTAAAATCATAAAATTTAAATTTCCTAGATGACTCATCGTCATGTAAGATCAAAATAAGATGATTTATTGTATTTTAATTAATTAGAGTACATACAAGATAGAGTTCTTGAAGCATGTAAGTATTTCTCATTGGCATACTGGCACACTCCAAAAGTACCTCGCTATCTAAACTATGTCGAATAAAAACAAAATAACTCATATAATTTTAATCTTAGTTAACAAATGAATCATCTAAAAAATTCATTTTTCCAAGAAAATAGAAAAACTAAAACTAAATGATGAACTTATATTTTTCTTGAAAACAAAATAAAATTTGAATTTTTCATATAAGTCACCTACCAACTAGGATTATTTGCTATGAGTTGTTTTGTTTTATTAGATAGAGTTCAAATGACGTTGTACTCCTTGAATATGTAGTATTCCTTCCAAATTTCCTCACCCACTCTACAGGTCAGAGGTACTTAACGGCAACGTGGTTCCCATCGTGAGGACACTAAATAGTAAAAGGTGTTAATCGCCAATTTTCCTTTCCTCCACTACTTCTCAGTATCCTCTTTATGGATTTTCAAGTCTTTGTTATTCCGATCAAAATTTAATAGAGGGTCGCAAGTCTTTTACATTCAAAAGCAAATGTTGCCATCATTAGGAATAAATTCTCTTCGGCTAATATCTCTTTTTACGACTTTGAAAGTTATCTTCATGTATTTACTTTATATAAATTTATAAGATAGATAAATAATATCAACTGAACTTTATTTCATTCTCAACCACCACAACCAACGTGATTGTAGAATTGTGATATATGATATTTTACTTTCAATGATAATTGCTATTTATTTATTTTTTTTTTTTTTAAAAAAAAAAGCAAATGTTTTCTTGCTACTCAATATATGACGAGAGGACACAAATGCATGTACTGGTCGTGACATAATTTTCTTACAATCACAAGTCACAACACAAAATTCGGTAATTTTCAAGGCAACTTGGGAAAATATTTAACTGCAATCGCCAAGCATAAAAAGAATAACACCTTCCCATAAAATGCATTCCCTCAATCCTCTAGGCACTAGTGGTGGATCTTGGGATAAATATTTTGGGGCCAAATGTATATTCATTAACTAATTAAAAAATTTTATGATTATATAACATGTTTAAAATATCTAGAGTTATAATATCAGTATTTTAACAATTCTAATGTATAAGGACATACCTTTCTCTATTATGGATGTCATATCAATTACAAGATGAGAATATATCATGAAATTCCCGAAGATTTTCTGTTATATAATATATCAAAATAGTAAAAGTTAGCAATTTAATTTATAATACAAAATTAATAAAACACTATACTAAATGAAACAATTAAAAATTACCTTCACTTTATAAATAACCTATAAACAATTTAAAGATTATAATTAACTATTATCATACTAAATATAAATAGGGCTAATGATATATCTAGTTAACCTATAAACAATTTAAAGATTATAATTAACTATTATTATATTAAATATAAATAGGGCTAATGATATATCTAGTGACTGGATATAAGGTTTTTTCCAGTAAACAAAAAACTACATCGTTTTGGTCCAATTTGTTTTAGTGAACAAACAAAAATATATATGCAATAGGAATCAGATTGAGCAAACAGGCATGGCGAACAACAACCCTTCAACTGGTTGGATCAGTTCCAGAAAATGGTTTCCATGTGAATTCAATAAAATCTTCCTTTCGGTATTCCGATTCTTGTTGCTTCCTCTGCGGAACAACAACTCTTCACTGATCGGATCTTTTGGTATTCTGTTTGCTTCTTCCAATGAAAGGAACACGCTCTACAGGTCAATCCCTTTGCTGCCGATTCTTGTGATTTTCTACCGATGAACGAGACGCTATTCTTGCCGTGAAATCTTGCGGTTGCTGTGAAATTAACCAGATAGGGGGACTGACAAAGTGTCTACTATTCAACCGCTAACCTGACGAAGATGGGAATTGATTCCTATTGCATATATTTTTCCTTTTTTTTAAAAAAAATTAAACTAGACCAAAACGATGTAGTTTGTTGTTCACCGGAAAAAACCTTATATATATCCCGTCACTGGATATATTATTAACCCATATAAATATATATATAAAAAAGGGATAGGTTACGATATAATTTCATCCAACAGCAAAAATTTCAGGGATAAAATAAACTCTTTTACCCCTTCCTCTCTCCCACCGCCCCCAATCCTAGCTATTGGAATAGAATCTTCAGCCTTCTTTTCCTCGATAGCCCAATCGGAACTGGATTCAGTGTCGCCTCAAACCCTAGTAAAATCCCCAAAAACCAAAAATCTATCGCCAAACACCTCTTCACTACTATCACCGAGTTCATTCAACTTGACCTAAATTTTAAGTTTCGCCCAATTTATATAATCGGCTAAAGTTACACTAGCAAGTATGTTCCTGCAATTGCGTATGGAATTAGTTTTTTATATCACTGATTCCTTTTATGGAATTAGCTTTTCGCTTGAACATTATTTCAACGTGATGTTACTTCCGCAATGATCGATGTCCAATGAACGTCACTATGGTTTTATCAAACACGACGATTTCAACGAGATTTACAGATTAAGAAATTTCTTATATTGAAAAAGAATCAAGACCAGAGGAGTTGAATCAGAGCAATTTTTTTTTTTAAAAAAAAAAGATGGGAGAATTTACCTGCAGTGCGGCTGATTCGAGCGGTCGATCTTGTTTTGCTGGTCATTGGCAATGTAGATCGTTGTTGTTGAGGTAAATGTCTATTATCTCGTCTTTCTCAGATCTCTCACTAGCAACTCTTGATCTCCTCTAACTATTCAAGCAGGCATCCATAGGAGAGATCTCTTCTAACTATTCAAGCAGGCATCCATAGGAGAGATTATAGGGATTTCTTGATCTCTTCTAACTATTTAAGCAGGCATCCATAGGAGAGATTATAGGGATTTCTGTCAATAAAAAACATGATTTTAGGGATTGACTATGATTTGATTTAGATTTAATTTTAATTTCAGGGGTTGACTATGATTTGATTTAGATTTTATTTTAATTTCATACACTAACTAATAGGAAAGATTTTAGGGATTGATTATGATTTGATTTAGATTTTATTTTAATTTCATAATTGTAATCCTGTAGTACCTGACTATTTTTTTTTTTGATACAGTCAATGGGGGAGGGGGAGGCAGGGCTCGAACCCTGGACAAGGGGGAATGCCAGCTCTTAAGGTTAGCCCTAGTGCCATCGCGCTACGAGGTGCTTGGTTGTATCTGACTATCTTTAATCGTTCATGATTCTTCCTCACGCACATAACTAACCAAGTATAACGAATAGAAGCACCAAAAAATTATACTCAAAACATTTCAGTTAAAAATATAAAAAATCTGAATATTTGTTTTTTGGGCGTGGCCCTCCTGGCCTCATAGAAGATGTGCCCCTGTTAGGCACTATTTATGTGTAAATACTACCAGTAATTAATGATTATTTTAAAAAATATATTTTCATGTTACTATATTTAAAAATCAAGAAATGTAGCCCGTAAAGAATATGCTGTTTTTCTATCTTAGAAAAATAAAAGTGGATATTTTTTTTTTGAAATTTAACATAATAAAATTTAGTTTTAAAATAAAAAAACTAATATAAAGATTATTACACAAAATCGGAATGAAAATGTTAGAGTGGAGTATAATGGCTTGGAAAATTGAAAAAGATTCAGCTAAACCTTTATTTAGTTACTGTCATTCCCCAACCTTCATTTTTTTTTTAATCATTATTTCCTCTCACATGTATGCAGGCATGCATCTAGTGTTTTCCCCCACACTTCCCTGATTATCTCGAGATATACTAGGTGGTTCAAAGTTTTCCTATCCCAGTCTTCTTATCTCAATCTTGAGTAATTTGGACAGAAAAATTTGGGATTGGGATTGAGACTTCCTGATCTGATCCCAAATATATATACATATATATATTTATCAACATCTTCACACACGTCACATGAATTGCAAGTACTAACCGACTAATCAAATTGTGTTGTTTTGATTTTATAAATTAATAACAACAATGATTAGTTTGTTTGATTATGTGAATGTTCTGGATGAAGAAATGAAACACTTTGATTTGTCTCTCAAGCTTTAGGCATGTAGCCAGGCTTATTTTGATTGTATAATGTATTCAACTCTTGGACTTTTGATTATGCAATGTATTGGATGGGATATGTTATTGAGTGACTTTTGAGGGAGTGAACAAGACTTCAAACCAAAATCACTATATTTATGTTATAAATCAAGCGAGGAGTTATTACAATTTTTAAATTGATGCTGGATAAATTTTGGATTTCATTAGATTATGGAGTATTGTATGTTTTGAGATTTTTTGGCCTGATTCCGATTAGGACGAGAATTTTTTAAGATCGGGATTGACAATGACTTTCCTCACCAAGCCTTTTTCAAGCTCGGGATCAAGAATGGGGTTCCCGATTCCGTCGTGAGAACAACACATATGTTATATTCCTCCATCGCTCATTCCTTTCCTTTTGTCCTTTTTCATTCTTTTTATTATTTTTCTCTTCAAAATGGAAAGAAGATATGGGAAGATTTTATAGAAAGATTACTTCTTGTCTGGATATTTAAACTTAAAAAATAGAAATTAAAAGGGTATAAAATATTTAGGAATATAAAAAGAAAGGCGTGGTGTAAAGAGTGTTGTGTTTTGTGGGGCTGTCATGGTTCGGCCCACCTAGGGAGGAAATCAGGTGAAACAAGGAAATAGGAGAGGAAGCAAGCATGATGATTGGTGAGGGTGCGGTTCCAATATGGTGGGCGTGTGGAGGTTCAGAGTGACTCCGATGAAGTGACGCCTTCCTATAAAATATTCAATGGAGTTAAAGAGGCATAAGGAAGCTACCAACTTAATTGTGAAAGTTGGGAAGACGTGTTTGACCTTTAGTGGGGGGAGGACTTGGAGAGGAGTGATGTCCGCTGATATTGCCTACATACTGAACATCATTTTGAATTTCTTAAAAAGCAATGTGTTGTGTTATGTTAATGTATGTGTGGTTGCCGATCATGATATGGCACCATAACTCACCTACCCCCCGCAGGCCCCACTCACTATCTCGAGTCGGATGGTCAGCTCATATGCCTTTCTTGTGCCACCCCAAATTTCTGTTCATCACTTTCATTTACCTTCTACTTGTGTTTCCTGTCCTCTAATACTTTCTCCACTTTCTTGCTTACCGTCTTTTTTCCCTCTCTATTCTATTTGGGCACTCTCTCACTGAAATTTGACATCAAACAAGCTTAACTTAGAACAACAAAATTGAGTCCTAATTCAAGTCAAAATACATTCATTAAATTCCACATATAGATCAGATCAGCCTAATTAATGAGTAGGCGTCAAATCTGGCTTCCTACCACATTTTAAACAAAGTGCAGTCATGCCTAATAAATAACCGTGAAATCTCAATTCCCGCGTCTTCCCACCTCTTATCATCATTCTCATTTCTTCAAAGGAACACACACACATGCTTCCCCTTCTATCATCATTCTCATCTTCATCATATAGTGTCTCTTTGACTTGGCATTATGAATACATGTTCACTTAAATTTAAATAACACTTATGAATACATATTATTATTATTATTAAAAAATAAAAAGAAAAAACATAGTCAAACCGAATGAGAGCCAAATAGAATAGGGTCAAACCTAGAAGGCCATTAGAAGGTGGCCGGCCATGTGCATAAAGTATTCATCAGTTGAAAAATGAAGAGAAGCCCAGGGACGCCTCCCTCCGCTGCCGAGGATATTTAAGATTATTATAATATATACCACGTTATTATTATTATTTTTTTTGGTGAACCATATAATAAGATAACATTTTTTAAAAAGCCAGAATACAATATAACAAGTTTAAATTTTAATCTCATGATTTTCCCCCAGTTTTTTTTGGACACAAGCTCATCTTCCACCGAATGAAAATAGAAAGAAAATAAATAGATCGATTGGAAGTCCGTGTGGGGGTGGGAGTGGGTGCTGCAGAAGTGTAAATAACCCGCGGTGTACGCAAAAATAGATCCTCTCACCGACTCCTCCTAATCCACAGACGGATCAGATCAATCCCAGAAACCAATCTCAGCCGTCCATGCAGATCGCGCGCGTGGAAGTGAGGGAATACAGCTGGGGGGATTTGCGCGTCTGACAACCCTCCGTGCTGGGCCTATAAAATGCATGCCCAATGCCTCGTTTAGCCTCGCATCGCTTGAGCAGTCCCAACAGACTACACCTGTTCAGGCAGCCTCCTCCTATCTCTCCTGGGTCTTCCTTCTTCCTGTCTCTCTCCTGCTGCTTCTTCCTCCCAAGGTAGTTTGCCTTTTCTCTCATTTAAAGTGGGCGCACTCTTGTCCTCCCATGCTTCCAAGGGGTTCTTAGTCTGTAATGTGAAGCTTGACATGAATATTTTAAGTAAATTCTTATCTTATCATGGATCCTGCGATTCACTTTGGGATTTTGTAATTATGGTTTCTTTCATTCTTATTTTTCTTCAGCGTCGTCGATCTTAGTTATTCGAACTTATTTCATGCTAATTAAGTTGTATTATTCGTTTTTCGGGTCTCTTGATTGAAATCTGGACTCCATTTCGTGGACTTGTTATGATACCAATATGGTTACTCTGCTTTTGCGGAGAGATTTACTGTATGCCCGCAGATCTGCTCAATTATGTATGTTAATTGCGGTTTCTCTTCATGGCATGTTATGATGTGGTCAAAAATATGGATTATTCTTGTGGATTTGATTTATCATCTAGCGTCTTCTGTCACGAAGAGTGAGATGGCCTTTTGGCTAATTCATGATAGAGTAGCTTTTGTGCTAGACTTCTGGTAGACTTGGCAACTGGGTGGTGGCCTTGGATTCCGTTAGCATGTCGTAATTAGATGTTTTTTTTTTTGGGTTGAATTCAAAGCTGTAATTTGAAATGCGCAGCCGTAGCGTTCTGTTTGCTAATGTTTTATGCATGATGGCTAAATGTCTTTTGTGAATGATTGCGCTAATACTCGTTTCCTTTTCCATTTGACGTATTTCTGCAGCTACAAGGATGGAGACTTTTCTATACACCTCCGAATCAGTGAACGAGGGACACCCAGACAAACTCTGTGACCAGATCTCTGATGCGGTTCTTGATGCCTGCCTGGAAAAGGACCCAGACAGCAAAGTTGCATGTGAAACTTGCACCAAGACCAACATGGTTATGGTCTTTGGAGAGATCACAACTAAAGCAAATGTGGACTATGAGAAAATTGTTCGTGACACCTGCAGGAACATTGGGTTTGTTTCGGACGATGTTGGTCTTGATGCCGACAACTGTAAGGTTCTCGTCAACATTGAGCAGCAGAGTCCCGACATTGCTCAGGGTGTGCATGGCCATCTGAGCAAAAGACCCGAGGAAATTGGTGCTGGTGACCAGGGTCACATGTTCGGCTATGCTACTGATGAGACCCCTGAATTGATGCCCTTGACCCATGTTCTTGCGACCAAGCTCGGTGCTCGCCTAACTGAGGTGCGTAAGAATGGAACATGCCCCTGGTTGAGGCCTGATGGCAAGACCCAAGTCACCGTTGAGTATTACAATGACAAGGGTGCCATGGTTCCCATTCGTGTCCACACTGTTCTTATCTCTACCCAGCACGATGAGACTGTGACTAATGATGAGATAGCAGCTGATCTCAAAGAGCACGTCATCAAGCCTGTGATTCCTGAGAAGTACCTTGATGAGAAGACGATTTTCCACCTCAACCCTTCAGGTCGTTTTGTGATCGGTGGCCCTCATGGTGATGCTGGTCTAACTGGGCGTAAGATCATCATTGACACTTATGGTGGATGGGGTGCCCATGGTGGTGGTGCCTTCTCTGGGAAGGACCCAACCAAGGTTGACAGGAGTGGAGCCTACATTGTGAGGCAAGCTGCTAAGAGCATTGTTGCCAATGAACTTGCCAGGAGGTGCATTGTGCAAGTGTCGTACGCCATTGGTGTGCCCGAACCTCTGTCCGTGTTTGTGGACACATATGGTACCGGAAAGATTCCTGACAGGGAGATCCTTAAGATTGTAAAGGAGAACTTTGATTTCAGGCCAGGCATGATCTCTATTAACCTTGATCTCAAGAGGGGTGGCAACGGCAGGTTCTTGAAGACTGCCGCCTATGGACATTTCGGCAGAGATGACCCTGACTTCACATGGGAGGTGGTCAAGCCCCTTAAATGGGACAAGCCCACGGCTTGAATGATTTCCTTGCGTGCCATGCCTCCGTACGTGGTGGCTGAGTTGATTTTTCACCTTCACTTTCCCTCGCCCCCTCGCCTCTTCCTTTTGGGATTTGATTTCGAGTTCCTTGTATTGTGTTCGTCCACCAACGTATTCTTTTTCACAGTCATTAATCATATGCTCAATATATGTAATAATCATCTCCAGTTGAAGTTATACCATTTTATATGCCTTTTCTTTCGAATGACTTTATATGCGTTTTCCTATTCCATTTCTATATTCACTAACTCAAGGCTAACAAAGTACGGAGTATAATAGACTGAAGGGAGAAAAAAGAGAGAAGCGCCCAACGCAAGATTCTGCAATGGGCGTTTAAAACTCGTTAATTTTTACTGTTAAATCCTAATAATTAAATACTCTCAAGGGCCTGAGCCTAATTTCCAAAAATCTGAGAGACGTGACAATGATGAGAGATGTGGGTCGAGACGGATTCAACGCACAGTACTGTTCTCTCAACTCCATCTTATGACTTTTGGTTGAATGCCCAGTAAACAAACGCATACTCCAAACACTAGATTTCTTTGAGCAAAAAAAAAAACTCTAGATTTCTGATAAAGAGGGTAGAGGAAATGGGACTATATGGGAAAGATGCCACGTGAGAGAGGCCAGCCGAATCCGGCCTCCCCTCCAAAAGAGGACACATCAATTCCACTTTCCTTCTCTCTTTTTGGGCATACAGATACAGTAACATGCATTTGTTACACAGCTTCCTGATATTGCTTTTTTGTATTTGGGAAAATCTTCATGAGTGTGTTTTAATTATTTCATTTTAAAACTAATATAATGCATGTTTGACAGTTTCCCAGCTACCACTCTCCTCGTTAATGAATTTTATTACTTCCTAACTTATGTTTACCATGTATATATAAAAATTAATTTTAATACAACAAAATATTATTCGTTCAAATATATTAAGTATCATCATAAAAATAAAAACCTACACTATTTTTAGCAAAGAGTTCATTTTATTAACTTGAAAATTTTTCAAAAGAAAACTTATAATATATGTCACTATAAAAAGGACATATTTTGGTAAATATATTAATTAAGCATGAATTTTACTATATTTTCCACACACACAAATATATATATATATAGGTTTTTTTGGGAAATTTTTATATTGATGTAAACCCTTTTAAGAAATTTTAAGTGCATTTTACATCTTTTTTCTTCTTCTGAAATATCTAAAGAAGTATATGAAATTTAAACGTTGTTTATTAAATATAAATAATATTACTGATTTATATTAAAGAATTAAAAAATTGAATTTGAAATATTAACTAAATTACTATTTAAAAACTCACATTTATGTGTTAAGGAAAATTATTCTGATTTAACTTAATATTGGTAAAAATGACTTTTATTTCAATTAAATTTTGTAAAAACGAAAGTTGGTATGGGATATGCTTCTTCTTCTTCTTCTGGTTTTTTCTCACCCCGATAAAAATAACAAATTTTTTTTTAAAGAAAAGTCACATTTATTTTCTATCATTAATACAATTAATTGACTTTCAATTAAAAATTATTTTAATTGACAGGATAAAGGAGCAAAGATACTATCCGGAAGAGCGCTCAACATCATATATTTTTTAGGTAGAAAAATACATATGTGGTTATGTGGTTACAAAATAGGTGCAAAAAGCATACTAACGGTTAACAAGAAGACGTTGACTGTTAAATAGAGGATTTTGACTAACCATGTTGATTTGGAGTGTGACTTCGCAGTAGCTGGAGAAAAAAAAAAAAAAAAACTGAGTTACATACACTCCATTGTTGACCACGACGGCGACTGTGAATCAATCAACCAGGTGAATCAATCTGCTGAGGCGAAGCAATGAGATTTTGACGACGAAGCAAATGAAAGAGTTGAAGTAGATAATGAGATTGAGATGGAGAAAGAGAATTTGAAGGAAATCAAACTTTCAGAGCTTAAGGCGGTGAATGAACCACAAATTTCATAAATCGGGTGTGAATTCCAGAAAAGTGAAGATTGAAGAACACATTCATCATTTAACATTCAATACCCAGATGACTCCCGAACTCGTGGATTTCAGACTGTGATTTTACATAAGAATTCACAAATAGGAGAATGATCATAAGGAGATGATGTGGTCTAAATTTGAAAACAGAGGAAAACACAATCCTAGCATAAACCTCTTAGACTCCTTTCTAGGCACGAACTTCAACGTAGTCCTGAACCTCATATTCGGCCATTATAGCCTTCCACGGTCGCCGGCCTGTCTCAACACCGACAAAATCGAGCTCTGCAACACCATGGACGCCAAAGCAAACAAGAACAACACAAAGATAATCATAACATAGAAACCCGACTTCCCTTTAAAAGGGGACAACCAAAGCAGCCCCTTGCGATTGAAGCGAGTGTTGAGATGGGATCGAGTAGTTCGAGGCAATTGGCGATCGGAGGAGGCCTTGAGTAGGTCACGAGAATGAGTAGGATTCCTCTTGAAGGGGAAGCTAATGTCGTTACCAGAACCACCATTGCCAACAGTATTGTCATCGATCTCGGGAAGGAAAGATGAGCTGCGAGAAATAGCCACGTGGGGAAGAAATTTTCCCCAGAAAGTGACGGAGAAAGTTCAGAAAGAAGGGAAATTGAAAGAAGAAAGTGAAGGACGAATGTGGCCTAGATTATTACACGTGGCTATGTGTGTTTCCCAGGTTAGCTTCAGATAACAGAGTTAGCTTTAGATAACGGAGGGTGTGACTTTTGTTCCTATTTTGTAATCATATGTATACTTTTGCATCTAAAAAAAGTATACGGTGTTGGGTGCTTATCGGGGTAAATCACATGTGTATTTTTGCTCCTTTACCCTAATTGATATCAATGATACTATTATGGCATGACATATTTAATTATTCTTGATTATCCTTTTAGGAAAAAAAAATCATTTGATTTAGCATAGATTAATTTTAATAAATAAAGATAGACTAAAATATACTTTTAGTCTTTTAAGTTTACATGATGTATACTTTTTGTTCCTTAATTTTATAAAGTATACTTTCAGTTCTAAAATTCTAACACCGTTAATTTTACTAACGGAAAATGTAAACTCAAGTGATAAAGGTGTAAACTTAAGTGACGATTGTGTAATTAAATGCTATTAATTTTAAATTTTAAATATGAATAAATTGAAGAATATATAAAATTTGTGTAATTAAATATTATTGGTCACACTTGAGTTCGCTGCGTCAGCGTTTTCTGTTAGCAACATTAAAGGTGTTAGAATTTTAGGATCAAAAGTATACTTTATAAAGTTAAGGGACTAAAAGTATGCTTTATGTAAAACTTAAGGGACTAATAGTATACTTTAGTCTATAAAGATATAAAGTCATAAAGTAATAATACTCTTTTAAAGAGGGAGAAGAAAGACTGCAGAAAAGAGAGAATGGGTATTAAAGTTATTTTACACAAATTTTGAAATCATAAATTGAGTTGATGACTTAATTAATGATTTGTTAAATTTACCAACCCAATTTAAAATTTTTATTATTTTAAGTAACTTTATATGAGATTTTCCTTTTATGTTTTTTGTGCTTAACTAATTCACCATTAGCTACCACTGTTCACTATTTGGGAGGATGTTATCATTGATTAAAGTAATTTAACTTTATCAATGTAAAATATAAAAAATTCGAACAAACCGTATTCTTTAATTATGAGGTATGAATAGTTTGGTTTATTTATGAAAGGATTTATATTTAGTTAAAAATCATGTACTGATGATGAAGATGGGAGGCATAGAACTGTAATTCATGGACAGTTGAGGCCAGATTTTTATATACCTGAAATTATATAGAGGCCAAAATTTTCAAAAGTTGTATGAAATTTCACTTTTGATATGGGTAGTTTTCCTTTAAAAAATTACGTGGATAAAAGTAAACTAATCTAATTGCGTGCTCGCTAAGTTGATGAACTAAGCATTGATAAGATGGATTACGTTCAGGATGAAGGGTAGGCAAAAAGAAATACTTTTAATCATCAATAATTAACTTCAAGATGTCTTTTTTTTTTAAAAAAAAAAAAATCAACCTTTTTTTAGCGCTGTTGTGTTCTCTTTGGGTGGACTATATTTAGAGTGTCACAAATTAATTAATTAATTGTTGCCGTGTAGCTTAGGAGTTGTCTTTTTTATAAACGAAAAGAAAATATTCAAACTTTTCTGTATTATAAAAATAAAAATAAAGGGCAACTTTTTATTTTGTTTCTAGCTGAAGCATAACTTTAATTATCTGTCAAGCAGATTTTTGGCAAAACCATACATTTGTTCTCGTCTGAATTTTTTCATTTCTAACCATTTATTTAAAAGTTTGCCATTTGGAGGTGATATATGTTTCTTGAAATTCATTGGATACACGTCATAATCACCAAAAATAAATAAATAAGGATAGCTTTCAAGAGAAGGGAAACAAGTATCAAGAGCTTGAAGATTGCTGTTTATGGTATGGATAGTATCGATAGTGGCAGGGGCGGACAAAGAGGAATAAATAAAGAAGAAGAATCAGTTGAAGATCATCCTTGTTCATAACGAAGCTGGGGCAGGCCTTTTCCACACTCATGTCATCATAATCTTATTTTGCACTCATAATTGAGAAGAAAAAGTAAACGCGGGGAAAATGACAATCAAGGAAGGAACGAATTCGGGTGTTGCCTAAAATAACGTTTCCTATTTCATCACTCCTGAGTCTAACAACAAACCAACCCAACCTTCTCTTCTGAATTCAATTCAAACGATTCCTTTTGCTTTTCCCTTCATTCTCACTCTCACCCCTTCCTTCATTTCTGCCCACTTTATTCGCTCGCCTCTGTTCTCTTGTCTATCCATCACAACCTCAATCAATCACTGGATCTTCGTTAAGGTGGCTTTTTTTTTTTTTTTTGACAAGCTAGTTACCATGTTCCGGTCAGTTATTCCTGGGTTTTAAGTAATCAAAAGCATGTGTTTTAATACCTTCAATCATGTCACGGGGACGCCATAACTGAGAGCATTTCTTATCTGAGTTTCTTCTGGAGTTGATTTCGCTACTTGTATAAGTTCTAGGACTGATATGGAACTCTTGGTTGTTACTTTTATTATCTAGTATTGTTTATCCTGTTAGGGAAGGTAAGGATGTCTCGTATCCAAAATAAGTGCCTAGTTCCGTTGAAAATAATCGCCATAATTTTTTTTATACTGATGTTGTGGACTTGTCTCCAGATTGGAGGATCATGGGCTTCTTCAGCTGTTGCAAAAAAGATGATGATCATCAGACTCCTGATACTGGACCCTTCGTGCCAAAGCCAAGCCATCCCACTGGTAATCATCCACAACGCCCAGATCCTTTCTTTCTGAAAGAATTTATTCTCTCACCTATCTGCCCATAATCCATGTGCTTCTTGTTGTTTTAATTATATTACGCGACGCAGGGATCAGTGGTTATACTGGTAGACAATTTTCAATTACCACTCCTCAAACTGTTGATGTTCAGCCCATTGCTGTCCCTCCCATTTCAGTTGATAAAATGAAGTCTCTGACTGATAATTTTAGCACAAAGTCTTTCATTGGTGAGGGGGCCTACGGTAAGGTGTATCATGGAGTATTGGAAAATGGGCGTCACGTGGCGATTAAGAAGTTAGATTCCAGCAGGCAACCAGAACATGAATTCCTTGCTCAGGTTAGCTTCAAATGTGTCCTGTTCTTGTTATAACCTTTGCAGTAGAATTGTAAGGATCATTTGTCCCCATTTACCTTTGATTTGTCACTTCACAGGTCTCAATAGTATCAAGGCTGAAGCATGAAAATGTTGTCGAGCTTCTTGGTTATTGTGTTGAAGGTGCTTTCCGAGCCCTGGGCTATGAGTATGCTCCGAAAGGAACTCTCCATGATATTCTCCACGGTCGGTTATACCATTCATTTCTCATTGAGCAAATGCATTTTTCTTTTGGCCTTTGAATCTTAGGCTAGACTGTTTATTTAGTCCTTACAAATCTGTGATTTGGTATTCCTTAGCCCTTAAGGCATGTATATTTGTCCTGGCTATGACTAATAAGTAGCGAATAAGAAACCTTTAGAGAATTGAATGAATTTTCTCTTTCTTAGTTGATGCAGATAAGAGAAGCATTCGAGCATACGTACGGTTGTGAAAACTGAAGTTTATAGTAACAAAGTTATCAAAACTTGCAACTTATAAATGTGTTTGAAATATAGGGCGAAAAGGTGTGAAAGGTGCACAACCAGGACCAACATTGTCATGGGCACAGAGAGTTAAAATTGCAGTGGGGGCAGCTAGAGGGCTTGAATATCTGCACGAAAAAGCAGAGACTCGTATAGTCCACCGTTATATCAAGTCTTGCAATATACTACTTTTCGAAGATGATGTGGCAAAGGTTTCTGATTTTGATTTGTCAAATCAAGCCACTGATACTTCTGTTCGTCTCCATTCCACCCGTGTTCTTGGAACCTTCGGTTATCATGCTCCTGAGTAAGCTGATGAATATTTTGAACAGCAATAAATGACAACATTTTCTTCCTCTTTAAGGTTTTAATTAATGACAGATATGCCATGACGGGTCAGCTCACCTCGAAGAGTGATGTCTACAGTTTTGGAGTAGTACTTCTAGAACTCTTAACAGGACGCAAACCTGTTGATCATACACTGCCACGAGGGCAGCAGAGCCTTGTCACCTGGGTATAATTATAAAACATCCATACTGTTTGAAACAGAATGATGACACCGTGTCTTTGTGATTTCCAAAACTGAATACTTGAAACAAGATATTTATATATTTTAACATCATTGGTGTGAATTAGGCAACGCCAAAACTGAGTGAAGACAAGGTGAAGCAGTGCGTGGATGTGAAATTAGAGGGAGAATACCCTCCAAAGGCAGTTGCAAAGGTAAGCTATATTATATTTGTGGAGATTAATTATGCTACAGATCAACACTCAGTGATGACAATGGTATTATGTGTTTGTGAAAGATGGCTGCTGTAGCTGCACTGTGCGTGCAATATGAAGCAGAGTTTCGGCCAAATATGAGCATTGTAGTGAAAGCTCTACAGCCTTTGCTAAATCCTCGCCCTTCCTTTAACGCAAGGCAACCTCCCGAGTTGTAGATCCCCAAAAATAAGCCTCTGAATTGCCTGGGAACAAGTGGCCGCAAAGTACTCATGTTAAGCATTCAATAGATTGAGCTGTTGTAGGTAGGAAGTTGTCAGAGATGCAATCATAGTTGAGCTACCGGTTTTAAATGCTTCATGAGACTCTGCTACTTCCTCCAACAAATATATATAAGCTATTTTTTCATAGCTTTTGGAGGCTGTAACTCGTAATTTTTTCTTTAACTTTTGGATCTTACCAGCTGCTAGATTTAAGATTTTAATTCATACATGACAACTTCATTTAAAAATGGCAACCATTAAAGTTAATGTTAATAGTATCTTATAAGTAATGTGTGTAGGTTTTTTGGAGAGATGTTGAAGCTATTTCGTACGAATGTTGTTTGCTTTGGTTCATAAAATCCTAGCAACAAGCTCCATGTTATATTGGAAACTGATAGCAGTCGAGTGATAATTTTCAATGGAAACAGTGGAAATGGAGACAATAGTTTATAAATAGCAATAGGAAAAATGGCTATCGGATTCTTCTGCCCCAAGTATGCTTGTAATTGTAATATCTTCCTACACATGCGCTTATTACTATCAGTATCCACGACTTCCAAGTTTTATAAGGAGTCAGGGTATGCTTGCTAAGTGGGCCAGCAATTCCAAATGCCAATATTGATTTCTCCGTTATTTTTCGACCTTCGTCACTACTCGCTGCTCTTTGTTTTTCATTTATACCTAGGTTCCTCTGTTAGTAGAAAAAGGAAAAATTGAAAACTTTTAAGGAGCACAATTTACTCTTGTCAATTTGGAAATTTTTCCACTTCCCCTTGATTTTGGGGTTTGCATTAAAACTGAAAAAAAGCTACCGCTGTCACCCAGAAGAGAACAATGAGCGACGGTGGGGAATGCCTTGCTGTCTCATTCCATGGCAATCTAAAATAAAGCTGGCCAACCTTCTGGAGAACATTTCTCCTTCACTGCAGTATAGTAAAAGACCGTTGGTGGGACTGATTCTCTGAGGAGTAGAAGGAAGAAAAACACGGAAAAGAAAGTAGTGCACATTGTCTTAACGGTACTTTCCTTTAGGTTTAATTTACCATAATCTACTCTCACCTAATAGGATGTAGTTTGGATTGAAGGACGAATTTCTTGTAGGATATAATGAAGACCTTTGAAAATGGATTACACTCTCAACACTCAAGGCAAGATAACAATGAATTTTATAAAGTATGATAATTGTGCTCTATCTTTGTATACATTTAAAAATAAGACAATGAGTTTGATATCTTATTACATGATTTCCAATATGTGAAAGAACTAATGGCGATCAGCATTTATAGGCCATAAAATAGTGTATTGAAATGGTCTCTTTTAAAGCAATACCTTGTTAATCTATATATCCTTCTAAACCTCCTAGCCCTTCAACTATTGGGCCATCTGTTTTGTCTACATGTCATTTTTCTCAACTTTGATTGGAGCTGACCTGGAACTCCCCTTAAACTGGACATGTCGACAACCATTTGTTTGAAAGTCATTTACGATGTCCATCTTTTTCAAACTTATTTACTCTGGAAACACTTCTTCAATCTTACTTTGAATTCCATTGGCTATTTCAAAGGTTCATTTGTCCTATTTAATTATTGCATGTTTCCGATGAGTTTAGCGTTTTTCCCATGCATTTTTTTTTTCCAACGAGGCATTATTAGAGAGGAAGAGAGGAATCAGAGAGGATGTAAAATAACAGAACCTGATTTTTTCTTGCAGTGGGGAAACAGAAAACGGCTGAGATGCGTGAGGGTGAAAGACCCTTGGATTTCATCGCGACTTAACGGCTGAATCCGAAGGAAGCTTACAGCAACGGTAGATCGTTCTGGGGTTACTACTGCTAACGACAAAGAAAGCTCTCATCTTCATCCTAATCGCCTCACAAGGTCAGGAACGATGGGATCTTTCCCATTTTATTTGTTTGTGGCGGGTAATTCCCGGGGATGAGGACGAGATTGAAACAAATGAGAAATTTTCACTTCATCTCTGTTGGGTAGCCTAGAATCTCAGGGCTTTTATGAAAGTTCCAAAATTTTACTCACTAAGCTTATAGATGAAACTTTATCAAGAGTAAAGGGGCGTGGAAGTAACAATTGCTTGTGAGAGAGTAAGAGATATTGAATTTATTTTGTCCTGATCTGAAGGGAAAGGATGGTTTGGTGCAAGACTTCCAATGGGGCGATGCTTCGGTCGGCCAGCGGAGATAATAGGGAATTAGCATCGCCGGAGAAGGAGGACAGGTACTGCATGACGAGAGGGTCGGCGGTGGCGGCAAACGAGACCGGGAAAGTGACGAGGGATGGGATCAACGGAGAGGAGAGAGCTCATGTGTGGCCGAATTTGTACATCTCGCTGTCAAGCAAAGAAGAAGAAGATTTTCTGGCTATGAAGGGTTGCAAGCTGCCTTAGAGACCCAAGAAGAGGGCCAAGATCATCCAAAGAAGCTTACTGGTGAGCACTGCCTTCATAATAAATATTCCCTTTTTTTTCTTTCTTAATCAGAAAAAAGGTTTTGTTTTGGGTGAAATACAAGGAACGCGGATTTGATTTAATTTGTGGGTTTGGTGGGGGATGTTGCAACTTATGAGTCTAGGAGCGTGGTTGACGAATATGTGCCAAGAGAGATATGAAGTTAGGGAGAAGAAAAGTAACCAGGTATGTATCAGACTTGTATATTTGGAGTGCTTTTGTTGTTGTTGTTGGGTGTTGAATCAATGAAATGCAGAATCTGACGAGTTTGGTGCATTGGCGGACCTACATTGGTTTTTGTGGGTGCAAGTGCACCCATAAATTTGAAGGATATATTTTTTTTAAAAGGGACTTTGCAATAAGTTGTCTAGGTGGTATGGTAGTAATTTCACTAGTCCCATACAGATCCTGTATTCAAACTCATGCATGAGCAACTTTCTTACCTATTTTTAATATCTTATCATATATGAGAAATCATAATAATTTTTGCTTGCATATTGCTTTGGAATTTGATTGTGTAACATCTGAGTATCTGTATGCCATGGGATTAGAGTATATTGTTCTATTTAAATTGATTTCCTCGAAAATATTTTTCAATTGAACCCAATTTCTGATCCTAAATTTTACGAAGGTGTGGGTTGCCTTTTATCCTCCTTAAAAAAAAAAATTCTCCCGAATCCCACTATTAATTGTGCACCCACAAACATTACATCCTGGGTCCGCCACTGGTTTGGTGTGTTTGATGATGCAGGGGCCCAGAGGATTGAAGGCGATGGGGAGCATGGAAAGCGATTCCAATTAGGAAGAAGAAGAAAGGAAAGTGCAAATATTTTGGGGAAGGGATTAAAGAAGATGACGATCATGTTTATGTTTAAGTGGAAGAGGGAAGGTATCTCCATGCGCTGTTTTATTTTTTTGTACCCAGAAACATGCAATTTTTTTTTGCTATAAAACATGCAATTGTTTTTTTTTTGGTATAAGGCGAGAGGAGGGGGGATTCAAACATGGGACCTGAGGGGAGATATAAAGCATCTCAATACCACCAGCTGTGCCACTGCACTGCTGTCCTTGGTAAAACCATGCAATTGTTAATCAAAAGGAAATTGCTTTACCCTCTTCTTCTATCTGAGTCCATCCTTCCTCCTCCTTCGGTTTGGGCCTTACTATTTCAATCTGTCTCTCTGACAATGAGGTTGGTTATTTTTTTTAAAAAATTTCTTTTGTAATAATTCTTCACTTCTCTCCTAAATTTCCTACGGCACGATTTTAAAAGGGATAAGGGTCTTAAATGCCACGGAAGTTTTCGCTTAGAAGCACTGGTAAGACGGAAGTTTTTTTTGGACAAAAAATGTCATGGAAGTTCACAGAAAGTATCAATTTTACCCTGGAAGTATCATTTTTGCCACGGAAGTTTTCGCTAAGGAGCAATTTTACCCCAGAAGTTTTCACTAAGAAGCAATTTTGCCCCGGAAGTATCCAAAACGTAGCACTTTTCCTAGCAATTTTGCCCTTCTGTCCCCAAATACTAAATTTGACTACTAAATCAGTCAAAGACAACACATGTCATGCCTTGAAAATGTCAAACTTGGAGTCAAAGAAGGAGATCCTTCAGATGTTAATCTCAAGGCGGCCAGAATTTGTGAAGCCGAACTGGTCAAAGAGACTGAAAGGTCTGTCACAAAACGCAAATGAAACGCAAAACGAGAAATGAATTGTTCCAAAAATTGGTTCAGTAAAACAAATCAATAGTGATAATATTTACGTTTGTATAAACTGATCATTTGCTTAGATCATAAATGATGCTTCCTTTGGGTTTTGTGACAGTCGACCTTTCAGTCCCTTTGACCAGTTCGACTTCACAAATTCTGGCCGTCTTGAGCTCAACATCTCAAGGATCTCCTTCTCAAGCTCCAAGTTTGACCTTTTCAAGGTATAACATGTGTGGTCTTTGACTGATTTAATAGTCAAATTTAATATTTAGGGACAGAAGGGCAAAATTACTCCTTAGTGAAAACTTCCGGGGCAAAGTTGCTTCTTAGTGAAAACTTCCAAGGCAAAATTGCTCCTTAGCAAAAACTTCCGTGGCATTTTTGGTCTAAAAAAAACTTTCGTCTTACCAGGGCTCTTGAACGAAAATTTCCATGGCATTTAAGATCCTTATCCCATTTTAAAATATTGGAACTCAATTTTTTTAATTTTTCAGCGGGTTGTTGGAATAATTTTTCTTTTTCTTGGAAAAATATCATGGATCTATATTTGTGAAGATTACTGTATAGCGGGCAAAAAAACTTCAAAGGTGTAATTTTTTAATCTCAAACGCTTTAGTTATTTTTGTAAGATTAAAGAATATAGTTACAAATGTTTAAAAATTATTGATAGTTAAATATCTTTATTTAATAATTTTTCAAATACCTAGTAATAACGTAGTCGTGATTTTTGTTTTATATTCACATTCTTGAAATGATGAACCAAAGAAAGATGATTTTGGTGGAGAGTGAACAGGGATTTTTTTTTTTTGGGGGGGGGGGGGGCATGCGTTTAAATAGGCATGAATGAGGAGGGAGGGCAATGTCTCAAAAGTATAAAATAAGCGTGGCCAGAATTGATTTCCACTACTTCCCTTATGTTAACATGTTATCTTTTCTTTATTTTTTACTTCAGTAACCACATATTTACAGAATTGATTTCCACTTATTCAATGTTAACTATGTTTCTTTCATCTTTTTTCATTTAAATATCAATAGTACAAAATAAGCATTGTTTATGACCATATTTATCATCTTTCTATTTACATTTAAAAACATTCAATAGTTTCAATTTTTTTTACGCGTTGATTAGTTTGGTCAGACTTTAAAATAAACACTATAATAGTATAATCTTTATTATCAGTTCACTATATATCATGCGGTAGTTTCCAAATTGTTTACTAATGATTCTTTTAATATTACATCAGAACTCGTATATATAAAATGCTTATAAGACTTGGAAAATATGATATTTAGTCAAAATATTTAATATTTAAACGAACCGCCATGTTTCAAAATAGTTTTGCAATTTAACCAATATTCTTATTAACTCTTATTACATGTATGCATTTCTATAAATTTAATACCTTGTATATTTAAAAATTTGACAGTTATGAAATTAAAGAATTAAAAGAGTCATGCATTTGGTTAACGCGTATAAAGTGCTTATAAGACTTGGCAAATATGATATTTAGTCAAACTATTTAATCAAACCTTCATGATTCAATATGGTTTTGCAATTTAACCAATATTCTTATGAACAATTATTACATGTACGCACTTCTATAAATTGAATACCTTGTATATTTGAAAATGCAACTGTTATGACATTAAAGAATTAAAAGAGTCATGCATTTGGTGTTGGTTCTTTTGACGTTCAAATAACCCTATATGTAATAAGTTGAGCATCATTAGTTCATACTAGAAATTGTCGAGGAGTTATTTGCAATCTCAAATTCATATGTTAGTCTTTTCCATAATAAGTCATTTCACTTTCTAAGACCATCCGTGTGTAGTTTTTTTTTTTTGTAACCTACGTTTTATTTTTATTCCCAACCATCAATTACTTCAATAGCGAAACGTCACTTCAACTACCATATGTTTCATCCTTGTCGATTCAGATGTCCCTTGCGCCATTGCTTAAACCTTTCTTTCCTGGCTTCTCCAACAAATAGTTCTAAACAAACGACGTTTATTAGTTATTTCCTACACAACTTCGTGCATCAGTTGGCTAACAAACACGTTTCAAGTATGCAAATTTTAAAAGAAGGTCCTTCTGAAGTCATCTTGAAGGTCATTGTTGATCGTATAATCCACAGATATCAGAAAAGTGGTTATAGCCGTCATAAACGTCCGGTACTAGAACTGGAGTCTGTTGATCTAATTGTCTACGACAATACGGTTATTTCATCTTCACGCATCTCACTTTTTTGATTTAATTTTCTTCTATTATTTTTTTCCTTTGGTCAGTTGTGACACTATCTCTATTTACTATCAGATTGATACACGAATGGTCGTTCAAATGCTGTCATTGGATCTTATGAAAAAAGCATTGTTGGAAACTGGTTGAATGTGGATGTTATGAAATTTCACGTTTTATAGTTTGAGATGGGGGGAAGGAATTCATGAATCTATCCACATTGTGATAACTAACATCTCCACAATAACTCCTTCATTCAGTGACGATATGCCAAAACATTTTTTTTTTTTTTACTTCATAGCGTAGATGATACGAACTGGTGGGGTCAACCGAACAACCATAGGCTTATTGGTGTGGTTCCTTTCATATTTATTGTGGAGATACTTGTAGCATTTTGGTTCAAAGGTTTATGTACAATTCGTATCAGTCTATTTTGTTTATGGATTTTCTTCAGAAGAAACTACAGTTGAGTGAACTATCTATATTCTTTTTCCCTTCTGTTCCAACTCTAACCAGTATATTTAATGAGTGTTTTATCATCTGCACAGTATAATAATGTTTATGTTCATTTATTCCTACAGATAGTATTCTCGATGCTAATTGGTCATCATTAACTATAATTAAATAAGTTGGTGGGATGCATTTAAACCACGATTCTTCATCTTCTCTGTCACTTTATTACTGCCACAACAACCTGCTCAGTGTTCGGCTCCTTACCAATGTGATTTAACTAATCAATTATGATACAAACCAATTCTAAGAATGAATTGGCTGACAAAGCGTGGTGCTAATGTCCAGTGTGCTATCGTCTAAAGTCAAATAAACTTGTCAGTAATATATTTTCAACATAAAAAAAAAAACACTTAGAATTACTTGTATTTTGCAACAAACACATGTTGACGTATCTGTACATTTAATAAATGAGACTTACCTAGTTACCTATAACAATTTTTTTATTGTAATTTTCATTCATAGTACTTGAACAGATATCTTGCAACACATTTTGGCGTGAAAGCATTCATAACTTTACACTGGTTCAACAGATCCTGCTCATAGGACTTTGACGTTATATGTATAGCTGCGACCAACGTCAAACACCATTATCAGGAAAACAAGTTCGTCGTTTAACTTTGACCAGTCCAGCAAGTATAACACCTTCTGTTTGTTTTACATCTCTTAGTAAGTCAATATAGTTTTATTTCCATAAGGAAGCCATCATTTTTCATGTACTCTTAAACAACTTTACTTTTTTTAAAAATCTAACAGGAAATGAGCAAGACTTTTTTAACTAACATCGATGATAGCAAGAACACATGGTCAGTTGTTGCAAAAGTTTTTAGGAAGTGGGTTGTTAAGAAGAAGGCTGCACCATACCCGATATGGAAGATAGGGATGATATTGGCTGATGAAATGGTATGTTGTTCTAAAGATTTATACATCTATGTAGTTCCCATTTTTTCTAATATGTGTTAATAGTTATTATCTTCCTACTGAAATTTTTTTGTTACCACATAAAGCTTTTTTTTTAGGAGACAAGAATGGACGTTTCAGCTACACAAAAAAAATGTCATTCCAAAATTGCTTGATCCTCTGAAGGAAGGGATGGTATACAACTTTCAAAATGTCATTTCAAAATTTTTTTGCTTGGAGATTGAACTTCCATACTCACACGTTCATAAAAGAATCTAACGTTATCATTAATCAACAAGCTTATAACTTCCAGTTCATTGTAGACATCAAGCATGGAATTAACCCTGACCTAGGGTTAATAGGTTTGTCTAATTTGAACCCATTCTTTAGTCACTCTTAATCCAAGTAACGCATTTAATGCAACTTTAGTCACTCTTAATCAGAATATACCAGAGGTATCATTGTTGATGGAAAGGTTAGACCTTAATTAATAATTTCTTAAGTCCTTTTATTATATATTTTTTTGGTTACCTTATATCAATTGTACATGCACATAATGTATAGACTTAGCCAAGATTCTATCTCCAGTCAGCTGTTTAGTCAGATTTCGAGTGTCGAATATCCAACCTACTCGGCTGAATCACTGCTTAGTTTCCACACCAGAATTCCATTGTCTGATATTTCTAAGTTAGAACAAGTAAATTTTTTCCCCCTCTTTATATTAGTTTACTTTTACTATTTATTTTATTCCTTCATCTATATTGTTAAAAAAATGGTAACCATTATTGAACTTACAAGTAAAATAATATTATATTTCGTTCAATGTTTAGGAGTGTGGGGTTGTCTCAAAAGTCACGATTCAAAAGTGTGAAACACTATATAGGTGGTTTTATGATGCATGTCCTTGTGACAAAACCCGAGTACATGATTGACACTCTTAGATGCACCAAGTGTGAAAATGATGTACTTATGATTGTTCCCAAGTATATTTTCAAACTTAACCACTACATATTGATCCATTATTTTATATATTATCCTTAAAAAATTACTTTATATTTATTTTGGTAGGTTCAGAAATTCACTACAAAGTTTTTGACAAAACTGGAAAATGTTCAATCATCTTTTTTGATCGTCATGCAACTGAGTTGTTGGGTAAATCTGCTTCAAGGATAGAGGAGGATATACACAAGGTATTCATTATGTTATATACTCTTTTGCATATTACATGTTTTATTTTGTAAATTCTTATGCATGTCTATGTGTTCTAAATTCCCATAGGAGGGTAGGAATACGACAATTCTTAAAGAGTTGATGAAATAGCTAGGAAGGTAGTAATTGTCAAGCTACGGAATAGGAGCCATAATATCAAGCATAAGACAAGTAGCATTGAAGTCAGTCAATTGTGTGTTGATACACACTTGGTACAACAATTCCAATATTCAAATGTGGAGGTTGATTTTTTTTTTTAAATTTAGCAAATGAAATTTTTCAAAACAATTGTCAATAAATTTGTTAAACTTACACTATTTACATGTTTTACTTGTAGTAACACATAACCTCCATGACAGAGGTAGTATTTTATCATCTTCGTCTTTTGTTATTGTATTTTGTTTACACCAAATTATTAACTTACTTTACATACCTAGAGGAGTCAATTGCTTCAAGGGAAACTAGCCATACATCTTCACAAATTAATGTTATTGAAGATGACATTAATAACTTCTCCCAACTTACAACCCCAATTGACTGCAACACAAAAAGGAAGACTATTGCAACTGATGTTCCAATTGTGTGTGAAGACCTTGGCCTTGCAGAGATGTGCATACCAAAACTGAGCACTACCAAAGCTCTTAAAAACATCAAGAAGGAGAAGTAACATTGATATCTTATGCATATGATTTACAACGCTATAAAGTTTACCTTTCTGAAATTTCGATTGTAATAATGTTGTTATAAACATCCTCTTAAATATTTTTTCCATTTAAATATTTTTTCCATTTTTGTTTTACCAAAAGTCATTGTAGTTTTCCTAATCAATTACATATGTTTGATCCTTCGATTTAACCGGAACACATTGATATGCGAATTATTAATGTGTAGTTGATTTGCTTTAGTAAAAAAGTTAACTATATCTACGGAAAGCATACAATAAATATATTTATAGAAAAACTTTACATATGCATAAGATATTATACGTAATTAATTAAAAGTTCTCCATTGTTAAATCGATTGCGAAAATTCTTACCACTATTATTACAAAATTATGTGACAAAAAATTCGTTGTCATTTTTTATATTTAGACAACTTTTTCTTTGAAATGAGAAAAAAACTTACTAGATTAATTAAGTCTATTTCATCCTTCAAGCAGCTCACTTTTCCCAAGGTGTATTATGCAAAAAAGTTGTATACTATCATGCAGAAGCCAACTTAACATACCTCGTGCGGTGTGTGACCAACTGCTTTTGTTCAATATTGTCATGAATAATTCAAAATATTCTCAAGTTAATGGCAAGGGAGTCTTTTGCAAGAATAAGAATGACCCTTTGGCAAGAACTCTTACTTATTCTCAATTCACTAACTACTTTACATTTGTTAGGAAAAAAAGAATTTGGAAGCATCGTAAATGTGGTTTTTCCATTGGAAGGCTTGGTCATTGTACACCTGCTCAATGAGGTTTTGCTATTGACAAAAGTGTTTTTGGCAAGAACGTCATTAAGGCAAAAGCGTTAAATGACACTAGCACAGGACAAGACATTTTGATACACAGGATGGATATGAATCCATATGAATCTAAATTTCCATTCAAGATGACTAGAAGACAATTTCCAATCATCATTTTATTCGCCATGAAAATTAATATAAGTCAAGGACAATCAATATCAAAGGTAGGTCTTTACCTACCAAGTTCAATTTTTTCGCATGGATAATTTTATGTTGCTTTATCTAGGGTAAAGAGTTTCAAAGGTTTAAAAATACTGATAATTGAATGAGTTTAATAAGTGTATTGACAATACAGTTAATGTGGTATACAGAGAAGTTTTCCAAAATATTTTACCACATTGATAGTTGTAAGGGGAAACTTTGATTTTGATCGACTTTGTCATTGTTGTGGTTTCAATTTCAATCTTATTCATCTTTTTTGTAATTTCATTTGCGTTTTTCTCGAGGTCTACAATTTATCTATTACTTAATTAAAGTACTTTGTTATTACATTTATGACTTTGTTGTCCATATTTAAACCAGAATAAAACTACACACTCCGTGCAACGCACGGGTCCGAAGTCTTGTTAAAAGTCATAACAATTTGTTGGATTCAAGAATCTCATATGTTAGTTCATAAACAAACATATAAAGTGTCACATTTTTTATTATTATTATTATATAGAATTTTCTTATAAACACAACATTTCACCAAATGATACTTACCACACATGTGTCTTTAGGAACTAAAGAGGCTCGATGACTCTCAATGATCATATAAATCCCTTAATCTATAAGAATATAACTTTACCAAAAATATATCCCTTCATTTTAAAATGTTCCATCAGTCACCACATAGTTTGTCCTTTTTGCTTCATAAACTGTCTCATATGCAATGGAAACAAATGAAATCATGTAATGTGAGACAGTATTCACCACAAGTGCAGGAGAGTTGTTTAATGCCATATTCATGCAGAAACTCCTAGCTCCTAACATCCACAGCTACGCTATAACACAAATATAGATATTTTAACCATCTACAGACCAACTAATTTCTGCTGTCCTTCTTACCAAAAAAAAAATCTGCTGTCCTTGCTGTAAAATGTGGCTGGCATCACAGCTCACTCATAGAAGCTCAAAGAATGCAAAAATTGCCCTTCAATCCTATAATTTGAACACCACATCATCTGCTTCTAACTCTCTTGCTTCATTCTGCCATTGGACCTGTAGTCTGGATTGTCACTTTTTCTGTGTCAGAAGTCTCCCCCTGCCTCTGCCCCTCTGAGTTTCCTGCCTGACTTTTCCAGCGGCGATCCTGAATTTCAGCCACAATATTTGCACCATTTAGTTTCAAGAACTTCACCAGGCATCAAAGATATACATACATGAATCAGGTAAGATAAATGCTATTTTCAGAAAAGCCAGTCCGTGTCGGAAACTTCAAGCAGACAATATGAGAATCAGAAACCAAACCTCTCTTGGTATGGGATATTCTTCCGATTCAAGCAAACGGGCAGCTTGACTCATTTTTGGTCTTTTCTCAGCATCGGAATCAACACACCTCAAAGCAGTCAAAAGGGCTCGTTTAAGGGCAGTTGTTGATGGCCTAGTCTCAATGTTGGGGTCCACTACCTCTTCTGAACGCCTACTCCCTACCATCATCTTTAGCCAATCTACCAAATTTACCTGAAACAACCATTCAAATTACAGAAACCAACAATGAATTTACTTAAAAAGGGGTAAATGCACGTCGGTGTCCAACTGATGACACACCTCAACTGCTGGTCGACCATAATCCACTGGGTCCCTACCAGTAATTGTTTCCAGAACCAATACCCCAAAGCTATAGACATCACTCTTCTCGTTTAGAAAGCCAGAAATGGCATATTCCGGAGCCACATATCTGAAAAATGCAAAGTATATGTTAAAAAGAGAATGTAATTAACCCAAAAAGACAAGATACAATTTCTCAAAGTACAATATCACCACTCTAATCAACAAAAACGAAGACAGTAACAATTTTTGAAGCAAATTATGAGCAAGAGATGACCATGAAGAGGTAAGTTAACCTAAAACGTTAGATGGAATATTAGATTAAAACTACAAAGCAAGCATTCATCATCACCGTGGCTACCCAAATGAATATGTAATAGGAAAATTACTGCCGAAAGAAGAGTTTGAATTTGTAAAGAGTTTCTAACAGGATTTTATCAGACAGAAAACATCTTACCCAAAAGTACCCATTACCCTAGTTGTGACATGACTTTTCCCAGCGCCGAGCAACTTAGCGAGCCCAAAGTCAGATATTTTGGCATTGAAGTCATCATCAATTAGAATATTGCTCGACTTAATGTCCCGATGCACCACTTTGGGTTCAATTGCCTCATGCAAGTAAGCCAGCCTGCAACATAAAATCTCAGATCAATGAAGATGAACTTCGGTCAGGATGCAAATTAATTTATTTAGGCAACAATGAGCATACGCTTTAGCAGTGCCAAGCAGAACTTTCATTCGTGCATCCCAAGTTAGATACCCATATTGCCGCATGGCTCCATGAAGCCATTGCTCTAAATTGCCATTGTTAACGTATTCATAAACCAGCAACCTGAAATTATATAATGTATTTATCAAGAATAACTAAAATTTCCAAATACAATGTTGTGACAGTTCAAATTTATCAGTTATTTCTGAAGGAGATGTTGAAAATACTGTGAGCATGTTGGGTACGTCAATCAAACCATTAAATGAAGATAAAAGCAAAGACATCACGTAATGTAGCTTGTAGCCTTGAAGGGGAAAAAATGAAGCTTGTATCCCAACCAAACTGCAGAACAAAATATGTGGTACCTGTGAGTCCCTTCAATGCAATAACCCAAAAGTCGAACCAAGTTTTTATGGCGCACATGACCAATAGCCTCAACCTCCACTCTAAATTCCTTTTCAGCTTGTCCTCTGCAAGATGGACATTAACATTTATCAGGCAAACTTGCTGAATCTGCAGATAGTCTTAAAAAAATTAAAATGCTAAAGAAAATAGAGCTCGACATTATAAAATGAAGGTGGTTCTGCAGGTTCCTGCCAAAACTTACAAATTATTGAGTAGCTTCTTAACAGCCACTAGAGTCCCATTAAGCAGCTGACCACGATAAACAACTCCATACCCACCTTCACCAATAACATTGTCTCTTGAAAACCTGTTTGTTGCAAGATCTAAGTCCCTTAATGTAAACCAGTACCCCCAGCCAAGGTGAGAGAATTCAGGCAGACCACACAATGGTGATGGCGCAGTTATAGGATGCAAAGATGACTTGTATGCAGACATAGTCATGGCACCGTTTTCTCCACCAGATTGAGAACCAGCAGCATCTTTCTCCATATGACTAAATGAACCTGATTGACTGCTAGTATCCCCATTTTTTGTTTGGATCAAAACCTTCTCAGAATTCCTGTCACTAAATTTGTCATTCAGATTCATAAAAGCACCATTCTGCAAATGGTCATTAGCTGAAACTTGATCAACTCTAATCTCTTTGATATCTTCCAAAATTGATGACATCTGGCTAAAGGGAGCCTCGTCATTGGCACTTTTGGATCTCTTTCGTGAAGTAAGACATACTAACACCACAAGAATTATCACAATGAACAAACCAACTGTTATCCCCATCAATACCCACAATTTCAAGCCAAAAACAAATGTTTTCTTGGACAGTCCTGAATTCAGATCCGATGCCATTTTGTTAATGTCAAATATCTGCAGGTTAAAACTTGAAAATTAAGAATGCAATTTTGTGTCTAAAGTAAATAATTTGCATAAATTGTAGATTTTGTGTGTGTGTGTGTGTTAGGGGAGGGGAGGATATGAAACCCCCACATTTTATTAACCTCAAAACAAAAGTCAACAGACCTAGGCATACAAGGATTGAATGAAATGCAAAGGAAAAAATAAATTAAAATTAAGTTTGCTGATTACCAGAAAAAGAAATAACCATAAACAAAAACAAAGTCCCTCACATGTACCCATTAAGGTTTTCTTACATCCAACCTTGCAAATTTCTAGCAAGAAAACGCTCAATATATTAACAGACTATATGGCAAGGTCATAGCCAGTGAGCAACAATAATTGGGTTTTAATCGGCAGCCGCAAGTAGAGTTGAGGTTAAACAAAGCGTTATCTCCAGAAAAGGCGTAAACAGTATTCAAAACAAATCAAGCACATCTTTTTGGGCAAAATGAGACCGGATTCGTGAAAAGAAAAAATGCAATAATTTGACCTCAAACTTTTCAGGAATATAGATCGTAAATAGCCAGAAAAACATTTTTGCTCGTTTAATAAATGGTTTTATAGAATATATAACAACCCAACAAGCAAGAAAGACTAAAACTAAACTTTGTCCATCTGTCCTTGGGAAATTGAGCAAGATGAAGAAAACAAGCTTGTGCAGCTGGATTTGGTTTCATATTAGCCAGCAGACAAAGTTGTTAAGAAAGACAACGAGAACCGTCGTTTCTTTACGTCTCCTTGAGATTCCCAGAAACTGGGCAGAGATTAAACAATGAGCAAATATAATAGTATAAGAGAGAAAATAAATCTCAGTGTCTCAATACCCGTGGACGAGCCTAAAGGCGTAATCCTGCAATGAAGCAACTGAAACACTAAATCTATTCAGTACCAGCAATCTTCTCAGATGTCAACAAACTGCAGTTGGACCCCATTGTCGAAATCTTGCAATGTATATCAATTTCATCAATAAGTTTTCTCAATTTCATAAATGAAAGCTTGTGCCCAATCTAAAATGACCCTTCGCAGACTAATCCACCCCTTCTTCGCAAAACAAGAGAGAGTTGCAGCAAGGCACCGACCCTGCTGTGGTGTTGGAGAGAATTAGAGAGCACATCAAATACTGAGAAGAGGGAATGGTGGGGTTAATGAGAAGAAGGCGTGGAATTATCAGCGGTAGGTGATGAGAAGTGACATGGCTCACAATTCACAATACATTCAGTAAAAGTGAAGCATGAAAATGGATACCTTCTTTGCTGTTTCTTCAAATTTCTCCCTCCTATCTGCCTCCTTTTCCCATTTGCATTTTATAATTAAGCATTAATAATATAAATTAATTACTGTTGAATTTGGATTTTTTTTTAATTTTATTTTGCTTAATTTCCTATTATGTTGAGCCAATCATGATTAATATGTTTATCATACTAACAGATTTATAGTATTTATTAGGATGTTAAATATTGGGATTTTCTATTAAAGCTTTCACATTTTAAAAGTCAAACATCATTTCTAGATTGTCATATTATTATGAAATTGTATGCACTTCTTAACTACTTTTGGTTATCTATATTTTAATTTTTTTTCAAAAAAATCAAATTTACATTGATAACAAAAATAGTTATTGTATTACTCTATCCCATCCATGTTATATGTTACTTCTAATTACCTCACTATATAACTAATAATAAAATGATCAACTAAAGGGTATGTTTGCCATTTTAAATTTACATCAAGTTTCAGTTTTATTGTTTAAATTTTAAAAAACCAAACGCATAATTCAACCTAATAAATAATAATCTAGCTTACTTGTTGGCTGTAACAAACTTATGATTACACTAAGATTATATTGTGAAGTTTTTGTTCTTGATACCACTAAAAGATATATTCTCTCCTATCACAAGTGTACGTAAGACTGGCCGTTATGTGATTTAATTGAATCAAGAAATATAGGTAGGTTGATAAATATGAGATATACTACCATTTGTACCCTTGACTTGAATATATATAACGATGGTAGAACTAACTTGCAGAGTTTGTACAACGAAAAGCCGCTCGCCCCCAGTACAGTGATGTCTGCATTAATCCGATCCGTTACTGAAAAAAATGGCGGCCGAAGGAGGTAATGAAAGGAATGTGGATGATGACCACAGATTCAAAAGTCTCTCTCTACAGAAAACATAAAACAGCGTACGCGTTTTTTATAGAGTTGGTGAGCTGAATGAATTGAAGACGATGGAATTGAAGATGATGAGAGAAGGAAAGCAACTCCAATATAATCTCCATCCTTCTTTAGCTGCTGCTTCATTCCCATCTCACTTTACCACACGTTTCCCGTATTCATACACACAAATATAATGTATATATGTTCACTGATAGATTTTGAGTTCGCCCCTAATGTTACAATTAAGTTTCCATGACCTCTCCCACTTCTTAGAGCTGAGTAACATTATTTACATCACTAATTAAGCTACAAGACCACAAATCAAACACATTTCTATTAGACGTAAAATTGGATTGGATGGGGAGCAGTGGCGGATCTTGGTACAAATATTTGGGGGGGGCCAAATATTTATCCCAAGATCGTAATATTCAGTATAGATCGGCAAATATAGGGGAGTGACAAATCCAGTTTGAGTTGTGAAGATAACAAATATATCTATTACTATCATTTCTCACCGACAGCAAACAAAATCAAAAAATGAAAACAATGAAGGAAATAAAGAAAGAAACAAGAAAATAATTTATCAAACTCGATGATTTCGACGATATTTACCGATCAAAAAATTTCTTATATTAGAAAAGAATCAAGACCAGACAAGGTAAATATGAAGTTCAATCAGAGCAAAGAAATAAGATAAGAGAATTTACTTGTAGTGAGCAAAAGGCGAAAAATCACAAATAGTTATCAAGGGAGAATGGGAGAATAACAGGGGCGTTCCTCGCTCTTGTTCTTGTTATTGAGTTATCAAGGAGATTGGGAGAATGATAGAAGTATTCCCTAATGTCTAATATCTGTGAGTGGGACTACGGGAGGGAAAGAAAAAAAAGGGGGGAAATGTTTTAAAAAAAATTGGGGGCTAAAGGAGTATAATTATCCAGCTTTCATGTTGAATCCAGCTTGCTCATATTGAACTTTACGCTGAAAATGATGAGTGATGCTGATGGATTTTTGACATAATTGGAATAATCAATCAATCAATCACATTTAATTTCTCATTGTCCATTAAATTTAATAATGATGAGTGATGCTGATGGATTTTTGACATAATTGGAATAATTAATCACATTTAATTTCTTATTGTCCATTAAATTTAATAATGATGAGTGATGCTGATGGATTTTTGACATGATTGGAATAATTAATCACATTTAATTTCTCATTGTCCATTAAATTTAATAATGATGAGTGATGCTGATGGATTTTTGACATAATTGGAATAATCAATCACATTTAATTTCTTATTGTCCATTAAATTTAAGTAATTGGTTGAACAATTTCCATAATCTGTAGTTTAAACCAAAAGATCTCACATTCTCACATTCAATTTGTATGACTAATTTTTTTTGGGTGGCCATCATCAAATATCCGCCACTGGCTTAAACCAAAAGATTTTACATTCTTACATTCAATTTGCATGATTATTTTTTTTTTTGGGGGGGGGGGGGCCGTGGCCCCCCTGACCTCATCAAAGATCCGCCACTGGTGGGGAGAGAAAATATCACGTTTAACATGCAAGTAAGTGCATAAGAATTTTTGGTGTACCTTTCGATTCACTACAGAACAAAAAAATATATATGCAGATACAAGATAAAAAAAAGAACTCTTACGAAATAATATTTTCAGAGAGTACAGTGTCATTCTTTTTTTTGATACAACTGGTAGGGGTCGAACCCCTGAGGGAAAGGGGGGAGGCCAGACTCCTAAGCCTGACACTAGTGCCAATGCGCTACAAGGCGCTTGGCGAGTACAGTGTCATTCTATGCGTAATATTATTCCAATCACACACTAATTGAAGCATTAAATAATATTTTTGGCGTGAATCGTGATTGCTACAGAATCAGATCCTCATTAAATAATTCAATTGAAGCATTAAATAATTCAATTGACTGTGATTTTCGCTAATACAAACTCATGTGCATTTTCCAATTGAAACGACACAGTAAAGGCCTCACTGCACCTAATGTTATATGCAATGATAGTATAGATCATATCCCCATATATATATATATATATATCCCACACGTATGATTACATGAGAATGAACATAACCCTTAAACGGAGTTATCCTTTATATCCCACACATACAATTCCACACGTATGATTACATGAAAATACACGGAAATGGAAATAGACATAACTCTTAAAGGTAATGTTATATGGGAATACACATCAGTTTTGAACTATAAAGGAAAAACTCTTTTTTTAACTCATATTCATATAATAACCTCAATTTGTATTGAGTTTGGACCCTAATCTATTAAGAATGGATTATTTATATTCTAACAATAAGCATCTACAAGTCAGTTTTTATATATATACTACTCTGATTTTATTTATATAAATCTATTTTGAGAAAAAATTTCGGTTCTTATTATTAATATGGTTTCAGAGTAATAAATGTGTTTTTACTTTTTTTATCCCTATTTACACAATAAACAAAAATAATTTATTTATGTTGACTTTTGAAATAATTTATCGGTAAGGGTAGAATTAAAAATTTAACCTAAAGTTAATGAGTTACCAAACCTTCGGTTTTGTAAGAGTATGTTTAAGCATAAAGAAACAAAAGGCTGAAAGGGCAAATGAACTACGATTACGGCCAGCATCATTTATGATAATTTCCATCCTTGCAGGGCGTAAATTACCAAGTTTCATACCATTCTTTCAGGTAAGGGTTAATTTATTTTTTTGGAGAGATTAAGGAAACTAATTAAATTACTTTATAATATTTTTATTTGTTCTTCAAACTAATTAGTTTAATTAATAACCTAAGGGAAAAAACTTTTCATGTTGTAAGAGAAGTGTATTCTCATGTCACACATACATGAAATGATGAAACTCACATATATATATATATACACATGTGTATGTAGGAATCTTTTTCTTCCCATACAACATGAGAAGTTTAAACCCCATAAACTAATATATAATTCAAAGATACACAACATATGAAATAATTAAGTAAATTATTTAGCTTCTTTAATCTCTCCAAATAAAATCAACTAGGTATTTTATTTGTTGTAATAATTGAATGAGGCCTGCCTGCCATTCCCATTGAAAAGGCTGGATAGTCAAAGAAACAGACTGGACACCACATCCGTTTTTTGGGATTTAATTATGCAACGCAAGCATGCCCCTACATGTGAATATGAATGATCATTCATGAGTGATGATCAAGTCCTACAAACTCTACCCTTACCCTCATCCTCATCCTCATGACCCTCCCTTCTCATGGAAATGAAGCAGGTCGGTCATTAAAATCACCTGCCCCACGAATTTGAAGTCACTTAATTATTTATGAGTATAAAGGGAAAAAATAATAATAATATCCCACGGGAAAGAATGTGAGGAATTACAGTTGGACGGTTTTTAATGTAACTAGAGTTTTTTCATAGGAAACCATCAACGTCTTCTCAAGCTTATAGGGCCTAATGCGACACTGCACTGTGCAAAGGAATGATTGGATTGAACAGAAGGCCTACATTTTCTGGCGAAACCAGGTCTTGTAATGTGGTCCCACTTAAGTTACTGGTGGAGGAAAAATTGAGGTGGCCCATCATCAAGTGCTTCTGGAAGCAGTGCTTAGCAGGAGGGGAACATACATAGGGGTGTACAAAATTTTAAGAGTTGGATTTTTTAAAAGCAAAATTTGAAAAAGTTCTAATAAAAATAAAAATAAGATGTAAAATAAAATAGTTAAAAATATTAATTACAAACTTTACGCCTCACTTTTCTATCCTTTAAAAAGAAAAAAAAATCTGAGTCATAAAATTTTTCTTCGAGAAAATTATAATAAAAGATCTAGGATAAATAATATTTATTAAGAATAATTATAAAAATTGTAATTATTTTAAAGGACCAGAAATAAAATATTAAAATAGAATGACTAAATTGTCTATTTATTATCTCCATATCCTCTTATATTCTCTTTCCTTATAATAACAATTAATTTTGATTGATATGCAATCAGATTGTGTTGTATAATGAAAACATTTGGTCCAAGGCAGCAAAGGTTAGCATCTTCCTCGAAAAAGGAACAACAAGATTGAATCTGATATAAATTAAAGACTTCCAATAAAATTGACGAAAATCAATAAGATAGTTTCTTTCTTCTTTTTTTTTCTTCTCAGAATCAATAAGGTAGGTTTGGGATTGAAAGAAGATGAGAATTGCATTGTGAGATCTACTTCGTATGAGGAGAGAGAATACAAGAGGATCTAGAAATAACACAGGGGTAATTTAGTATTTCTATTTTAATATTTTAATTTCTGGTCCTTAAAAATAATTTCTATTTTTATGGTCATTCTTAATAAATATTACTATTTATTTTAGGTCCTTTATTATAATTTTCCTTTTTTCTTCCCACTGTTTCTCTTCAAATCCCTCATAACAAAAAGACCGTATGCCTCCTAACTTTGCCGCCTCATGCTATACTGCATGCTTATTGGGATCATGCTCTTAGAATTTTTAAAAGTATTTATTTATGTAAATCAAAATAAAACTCCTATTACATACTTATCCTATATACCATAAATTAAAATTTGAAAAGCTGTTTTTAAAGATTCTAATTACTATTTCAAATAAGTTCTACTACGTGGCTTCACATGTTACTCACATTAGGTTACATTGACGTTAGGAATCACTCCTCCGGTTTTTTTTTTTTTTAAAAAGTGATTTTTTCAGCATATGGGGTTTTCGCCATTTCCCATAATTATATTTATATTCTTCTATTTACAAAGTTAGACCGCTCACACAACAACTAACAAGAGTGAAATAAATCCTAGTGAATGGTATAATTAAGTTACCATTAAATTTACTTAGCCGCAACCACTTCTTCATTGTGATAGGTAGGTTTTCCCCCGTTTTTTGATCAGACACTGGTACTGTACGTCCATGGTCTATATGATATGATATGATATGTGTAAATATAAAATTTGTGTTTGACTTTAATTTATAAACGAGCTGGAGTCTATGCTCCGTTGCTCGTGGTCGTCACGGACGTCTCAGAGTCACACACTGACATGATAATTTTTCAACGCCATTCCCTTTTCTGCTTTTACTTTATGAGACAACTCCTTTTTCATCGCCGGTCATTAAATATGTGCATCACATACTGTTGATTATTTTCATTTATCTGGTTGAATCTGTTGAAGCTAAAATATGGGATAGGGTTGATCATGGATCAGACTAGACCGGGTCTGACCCCTACCCAAGGTCTGGTCCAGGTATTACCTCGGGCTAGAAAAATCAGCCCGAGGTCCTGTCCAGTACCAGCCCGAGCTCGGGTTGGACTGGACTGGACAAGGGTGGACTGCCTGGACCAGTCCAGGCAGTCCAGGACCCCTTGTTATTTTTTTTTCTTTTTTTTTCAAAGTTCAAGGCTTGTTTGGAATTTAAAACCTAACCATAAAATTAAATCCATAACAATCTCCAACAACATTCAACAAGAATAAAAAAAACTACATCATTGAAGTTCCTTTAATACAATAATTGATGGAAAAAAAATTAATAATTAGTCGGGCCAGACTGGACCAGACCAGGTGGCTTGATCCCCTGGCCCGAGGTCTGGTCCAGCCCAAGCAGATCAGTCTGGTCCGGTCTGCTCAAGCTGGTCTCGGACTGATTTTTTTTCCATCGGACCGGACCAGACCAGGTCAGACTGGGTCGGGTTACCTGGACCGCTGGACAACTTGCTCAACCCTAATGGGATATCATTGATTGGAGGAGTAAAATTATTAATGTTGGGTTCTCTTTCTCTTTTATTCTTAAAAAGGGTAATTAAAAAGCTGACTTGCTTGCAACTAATACTTATAAAAGGTGTACGTATCCTATTAGATGGATTTTGTAACGAACACCTCTTTAACATAACTTCTAACCTTAAAAATTTTGGAGGCAGAAGATGCTGCTGGTGACAAAGCTCCTCCCACTCTTTCATGGATGGTGTCCTCATATGTTTGTTTCTGCAAGATTTCTGGTTCTGTCTTCACCTTTCCATTTCGGCCTATGATTATGTTTTCCCACTAGTATGTCTGTTTCTAACAGCTTTGTTTGATTCCTCCCATGTAATTGTCAACTCTTTGAAGTAGCAATATATGGATCTTTTCTGAGCCAAAAAAAAAAAAAATGCTGTTTATTATTTTCATCCAGTGATTAGGGTCCCACTTAATAATTATGTGACTTCGGATTACAAGTCTAGATCCAATCGTCCATGCATTCCTTTATCCCGACTCGTTTCATAGTTTGTTCCATTTTCCTTCACATGTAAATTAATTGGTAACCAGCTGGGCTAAAAGTGACTTTTATCGCTCAATTAAAATTAAGATAAACATCAAGCATTGTATCGTGATTTAAGTTTCAATAAAAAAAAATTTGTTTAAATGATATGCTACTCTAATCTAATTTATAAGTTCATTTTCATTCTCTTTGAAAATAAACTTATAAATAGAATTAAAGTGGTATTAAAAATTTAGTTTCAGAATGTTAAAATGTAAAGAAAAATCATAAGTCAAAAATCATATCAAAAATTGTTTCAGCTCAAAAGTGGTTTCGTGAAGTCCATTAAAGGGTAGTGTTTATAGTTTCAGTTGGGTATAAAAACTTATCATTAGTCAAAAGCTATGACCAGTATATATTAAATGAATAATAAGTTCCTTTTCAATTCGACCACACATGTGCTACAGTTACTTTATACTATTGGTCCATCACTACTTGGATTTGAAATCGATCATCTGAAATTGTTTAAAGTTAGACGCTTCTAAGAAATGATAACTTGTGCTTATCATATATGGGTAGTTTATTATTTGCATATGGTCTATTCTTCCCATGCTTAAACTTCATTTAATCTCAGTAGTTCAGAAGGAACAAGTAACTGAGAAGTATATTTTTGCTTTCTACAGGTTTGGTAAAACTGCTTACTTGCAAATCTCTGTGGCCTTTATACAGATGCTCAAAGCTCTAACTGTGCTTTAATGAACTTCTCATCTGATTTCTACTGCTTTGGCAACATTTACATAATTTTAAAACTTGATTTTTTAGTGCCGGTGGCAACATTTCTCATGGCTGTCTTATGCGGCATTGACAAAGCAAGGTGTGACGTGTTCATGAACAAGGTGCTGGTCAGTGTTGGATTTGTCATTTCCTCCCATGGGGAAATTACAGCTTACCAAGTCACTGGCATCTTTGCAGAAGCTTTAAGACTGGTCTTGACGCAAGTGCTTCTGCAGAAGGGCTTGACTCTAAATCCTATTACAAGCTTGTATTACATAACTCCATGCAGGTATACTACTGTCAACTAGTTTTATCTAGAAAATTCAAATGAGTCTTGTTAAAATGAGTAAGATTATGGCATTATTATTTCTTGACTAATAAATGTCCAATTGCTTTGTAGTCGTTTTGACTTGAGTATGAATTATATTCATGTATATACACTCTTCTCTCTATTTTCATTGGGCAATGTAACTGCAGCGCATACAATTTGGGATTAGCTATACATATACTTATGGTTTTTTCTGATCATGCAATTTATATATGATGTCACATCATCCCTATTTTATGCGTGTAAGCACACACTGCATGATGCTTGAGCTTCTAACTTGCATGTATTTTGTTATATTCAGCTTTGTGCTTCTCTTGGTACCTACTGGAGAAGCCTGTGATGGAAGTTTTACAAATTCAGTTCAACTTTTGGATCTTCTTTTCAAACGCTCTTTGTGCTCTGGCCTTGAATTTCTCCATTTTCTTAGTAGTTGGTAGAACCGGTGCCGTGACCATCCGGGTGGCTGGTTTACTAAAAGACTGGATATTAATAGCCCTGAGCCCCTGACAACTGTTTTATTTCCAGAATCGACAATAACAGGATTGAATATGCCATTGGTAAGTTATTGTTTAAAGCTTGGTGCTTATTTCAATCTCTCTCCCTTCTCATCATTATAACTTTTGCCCCTTCTCATCATTATAACTTTTGCCTGCAGCACTATCTGGATGTTCGTGCCTCTCAAGTCTCAACTGCCTCTCGACACAATTGCAGACCGAACTATAAATTAAGGTCTTTCTCCTGATACCTTATTGATACATTTATATTGAATGCTTCAGGCGTCAGAGTCAAATATTTTATTCGTGGTAGCAGGAAGTAGAAGAAACATGTGGTAGATGAACTTTTTGTTTTTTTCAAAAAAAGAAAAAAGGGAAAAAACTATCATGCACATAGCCTCAACGTCGCTTTTCCCATTCTGATATTGTCAAAATGTGGTCCACTGACGGCCTTTGGAAATTCTTGCATTGAACTCACACAGGATTTGAAATTGGAGAAGAAGTCATCCGATATTAAGGTAGCAGATGTAACGCCACAATTTTAATATCCAAAAACTCGGTCAAAATATTGAAAATACCTTCAAAAGAGTTCAACAATATCCAAATCCTTTTACAATGTTACCATTTCGAATAAAACCCGTAATACATAATCAGGGTAAATTCCAGAAAATATTTCAGAGTTTAATACAAAACGGAAGTCTTAGGTTCATGGCAAATAAAATAACATAACATAAACTATAGGAGTACAAAAGAGCTTCCAGAGCTCACTCCATAGGTGCCTTCCCTTGCTCTCTACTAGAATAATCACCTGAAAAATGTTAATAAGGGATGAGATTCCACGTCTCAGTAACTACTGAATATTTCTACCGTACACGAGCAAATAATATATGACAAAAAGATATGGGCTGATTTCAAATATATATGTAGATTCCATAATTTCTCATACAAAATAATTTATACTAATAGTCATCAATATAGAAGGTAATAAAACATATATATCTCAAAAGTTCTCTTCTCATGTCTTTACAGATTATTCATCATTATATCAAATTCTTGAACTGTTCAGAAATGCATTATGCAGTATGCAGCCTCCCTTATACCACCTCCATCCGTATCCGCTGACTGGAGCCATAGGCTAACACATAGTCCAATAGAAACTCATTCATTTGACTGAATTGTTCCAAGCTCACCAAAACTTAAGATACACCCGGCCAAAGGTATAGAGCTTAAATCTGGACTATGGCTCCCCTCCTTTAAAATAACAACTAAGGAGGTGTCACATGTCCCACAACTCCAATGAAATCCCGGCCAGAGGAAAACATGGAAGATGGGGCCCTGAAACAAGTACCATCCACTGTGCACCGAGTGGTGGCATAAATCATTCTTATCATTCAAATCCCTCCTTACTCCACCCATCATAATACAACCGCCATGATGAATATGTTTACTCAAAATAATGCATTATTATACCATAAAGTTTTATACATCAATATGCGTATTTTATGAATAGTAAATACTATGCGTATCTGTGAATAGTAAAACACGGTATATATACATGAATAGTAAAAATGAAGAGTACATACGGTATGTATACGTGAATAGTATTATGAATAGTAAATACAGTATACGTGAATAGTAAAATGAATAGTAAATACGGTATACGTGAATAGTAAAATGAATAGTAAATACAGTATACGTGAATAGTAAAATGAATAGTAAATACGGTATACGTGAATAGTAAAATGAATAGTAAATACGGTATATGTGAATAGTAAAATGAATAGTAAATACGGTATATGTGAATAGTAACGTACGTATAAATAGTACCTCTGCAAATTTGCAAATCAAAGTTCCCACACCAGATCTTAAAACCATAAATATTTTCTAAATATTCTTGCCAAAATAGTAAACAAACCAATTAATAATCATACATAATTCACAAGTATAAGGAAGAATATTCAGAGTTACCTGTTACTTGCTAATACCCGAATCACCAACCAGCTATTATAACTCTCAAGCAAATATCTCTCTACTCTCTCTCTCTCTCTACCTCTCTCTAAGGCTCTTAGAAGTTGTGAAGAATGAAATGAAATGGAAGGTCTATTTATAGTTGGAAAATCGGTCTTTAAGTGTAATTTTCGTCTCTGGGTCATTTTACGTAATTTTTCCAAAAATTAAAAAGAAACCCTCCCGTGACTACTCTCAGCCGCCCTCGTGAAAGTTTTAAAAATTTTTAATAATATTTTAATATTTTAATAATATAATATAATATTATTTAAATAATAAATTATTATTGAGTGGGTCCCGCGGCCATTTTTTTCAAAGTCACAAGAAAGTTTGTCACTCACGGGAAAGTTTGCAGAGAATTATTTTGGCCGTGGGTCCCGCATGAATAGTAAATACGTATTTAGGAATAGTAAATACCGTATTTTTAAATAGTAAATACGTATTTGTGAATAGTGAACACTATTCATATTTCACAAATTTCAAGTATTAAATACGTATTTGCGAATAACATATATATATATATATATTTTTTTTTTTTAAAATACGTATTTGTAAATAGTAAAAACGTATACGTGAATAGTAAATACTATTCACGGGGTCCACAAAATACTGATTTCAAATTTATCACTTTCCAAAAATAGAGCCTACTAGTCTTCCCAAAATAGGTTTATGTTCAAGATATTAGATTCAAAATTCAGGATGTTACATTTCTCCCCTCCTAAAAGAAAATTTTGTCCTCAAAATTTCGCTATAATAAGAATTCTAACCTATTTAAATAAATGAGGATAGGTTTGTCGCATGCTCTCCTCCGTTTCCCAAGTAGCATCTCCGGGAACCATTCCTTTCCACTCGACCTTTACAAGTCTAATGGTCTTGTTTCTTAATCTCTTGTCCCTTGCATCAACAATCCGCTCCGGCTCGGCTTTATACGTCATGTTATCCTTGAGTTCTACCTCTTCTACTTCTATAATGTGGGAAGGATCCGGTTGGTATTTCTTCAGTTGCGATACATGAAAGACATCGTGAAGGTTCGCAAGCTGTGGAGGTAATGCAATTCTGTAAGCTACCGGTCCAATTTTCTCCAAAATCTCATAAGGACCCATAAAACGAGGTGAAAGCTTCTTTGCTCGTATTGCTCTACCAATGCCAGTCATTGGTGTGACTCTTAAGAATACATGTTCGCCCACCATGAACTCCAACGGTCGTCTTCTCTTGTCAGCATAACTCTTCTGTCGACTCTGAGCAGTGAGAAGTTTCTGTTGAATCACCTTAATCTTTTGAGTCGTCTCGTCCACAAGTTCTGGACCTATTAAAATTCGCTCATTCAATTCCGTCCAGCAAATAGGAGATCTACATTTTCTTCCATACAAAGCCTCATAAGGTGCCATCTCAATGCTGGAGTGATAACTATTGTTATATGCAAACTCCGCAAGATGAAGATGATCGTCCCAACTTCCTTTTAGTTCGATTGCACAAGCCCGCAACATGTCTTCCAGAGTTTGAATAGTCCTCTCAGTCTGCCCGTCAGTTTGAGGATGATAAGCGGTACTATAACTCATCCGAGTTCCCATAGCATTCTGCAATGCTTTCCAAAATCGTGAAGTGAATCGTGGATCACGATCAGATACGATGCTATTCGGTATCCCATGCAATCTGACAATCTCCTTCATGTAGATCTTTGCTAGTCTCTCCAATGAGTATTCTGCTGCAATTGCTAGAAAATGAGCTGACTTAGTTAACCTATCGACAATTACCCAAATGGCATTATGTCCGGATGTCGTTAGAGGAAGCCCCATGATGAAATCCATAGAGATGCTGTCCCATTTCCACTCTGGGATATCCAAATTCTTTAATAATCCAGGAGGTTTCCGATGTTCGATCTTGACTTTCTGACAAGTCAAACAACAAGTGACAAAGTCAGTCACATCTTTCTTCATGCCCCGCCACCACCAATTCCGCTTGAGATCATGATACATCTTGGTTGCTCCGGGATGGATAGTGTATTTACTCCGATGTGCCTCTTCTAGTATGAGCTTTTTTATTTCTCCATCATTAGGTATGCACACTTTTCCTTTATACCTTAATATCCCATCTCTATCGATCCCAAATTTCGATTCTTTTCCTTCTTCAATATCTTCCCTCACGTTTAATAGATACTCATCTTCGAGCTGAGCGAATTTAATCTCTTTCCAAATTGTGCTTTCAATAGTTAATGCTTTCATGGTAGCGACCAAACCTGACATTACATCAATAGATGTACTTGGTATCTCCTCGAGCAATTTATGTTCTCTGATCATCATCTGGGCTACATGGATTGTCTTTCTACTTAAGGCATCTGCTACAACGTTCGCCTTTCCTGGATGATACTTCAATTCGAAGTCGTAGTCCTTGATAAACTCCATCCATCTCCTCTGTCGCATGTTGAGCTCCTTTTGGTCGAACAGGTACTTTAGACTTTTGTGGTCACTATAAACTTCGAACTTTGAACCGTAGAGGTGATGCCTCCAAATCTTCAGAGCGAACACTACTGCTGCCAGTTCTAAGTCGTGAGTAGGATAATTCCCTTCATGTGGCCTTAACTGTCGAGAAGCATAAGCTACTACCCTACCATTTTGCATTAATACACACCCAAGACCTTTCTTGGAAGCATCTGTGTACAAAGTAAAGGTCTGAGCAGGATCTGGAATTATAAGTACTGGTGCCGTAGTCAACTTAGTCTTCAAAATTTGAAAAGCTGCTTCACACTTTTCGTCCCATACATATGGTTGACCCTTCCTTGTTAACTTAGTCAAAGGCATAGCTATTTGCGAAAAGCCCTTGATAAATCTCCTATAATAGCCAGCTAGACCTAGAAAACTCCTGATCTCAGTCACGGACTTTGGTCGTTCCCATTTGAGAACTGCTTCAACTTTAGTATGGTCCACTGCAACACCTTCAGCCGATACGACATGGCCTAGGAATTTTACTTCCTTCAACCAAAATTCGCACTTAGACAGTTTCGCATAGAGCTTGTGCTCCTTCAACACTTGTAGCACGATTCTAAGGTGCTCTTTATGCTCTTCTTCATCCTTAGAGTAGATAAGGATGTCGTCAATGAAAACCACTACAAATTTATCTAGATATGGTCGGAAAATTCTATTCATGTAATCCATGAATACTGCTGGAGCATTTGTTAGCCCAAATGGCATAACAAGAAATTCATAATGGCCATATCTAGTTCTGAATGCAGTTTTTGAGACATCTTCAGCTTTGACTCTTAGTTGGTGATAACCTGATCTGAGGTCGATCTTGGAGAATATGGATGCTCCCTTCAACTGATCAAGTAGATCGTCGATCCTGGGTAAAGGATATTTATTCTTTATAGTCACTTTATTCAACTGGCGATAGTCAATGCATAGTCTCAGGCTCCCATCTTTCTTCTTCACAAAGAGTACGGGCGATCCCCAAGGAGATACACTGGGTCTGATAAAACCCTTTTCTAACAATTCTTCGATCTGCTTCTTCAATTCTGCTAGTTCCGATGGAGACATTCGGTAAGGAGCTTTAGATATAGGTTCTGTTCCAGGTACGAGATCAATAGAAAATTCTACTTCTCTCTCTGGGGGTAAACCTGTCATTTCTTTCGGGAATACCTCCGGAAACTCGTTTACCACTTCGATATCTTCTATCCCTTCCTCTACTTCTGCTTGAATGGAGAAAAACACCATGTACGCAAGACAACCATGATGAACAGGCTTTTCATCTTGTACTATAGACAATAATTGTGGTCTACTATGACTCATAGAGTCATCCGCAAGAGAGATAGTCTTCCTCTTGCAGTCAAGGATGATGTCATTAGCTGACAACCAATCCATTCCTATTATTACATCGATACCCTTCGTGGGTAAACAAACAAGGTCTATATTTGAGATCCTATTATCAATCTCAATCGTACAATTTAAGCAAGCCCTAGAAGTTTTTACTGAAGCTCCCGCTGGTGTAGAAATAATCATATAATAAGGCAATTTACTCACTCTTAAATTCAATCGAGGCACACAGTCGTATGATATAAAAGAGTGTGTGGCACCAGAATCAAATAAGGCTTCTACTTCAAGACCTTGGAGTTTGAGGATACCTTTAATCAGATTTGGTGAAGCACTTGCCTCCTGATGTGATAGTGCAAACACTTTCCCTGGCACTGCAGTTCTAGCATCCTTGGCTCCTCGAGGCTCCTCCTCACAAAATCTGGAAATGTGTCCTGGCTTTCCACAGTTGAAACACGTCACACATGGTCCTTGGTGTATTTTTCCACACTTGGCACACATCTGATTGTTGGCGGTGCTTGCAGCAGGAGCTGTGGATCCCCTATATGAACTCTGACCTCCACTGAAGTGACTCCTTTGAGGTCCTTTGAATTGACTCCTCAGTGGTCTGCTGAAATGACTTCTTTGGGGTCCAGTAAAATAACTCCTCGATGGTCCACCAAAGTGATTTCTGGATGGTTGGCTAAACCGCGTATTCACATTACTGAAGTTGTGACTCTGCTTCTTAGTAACTCCTCCCGTTGGTCTCATGAAGTGTGTAGATCTGGCCTGAAAACCCTTCATCTTCTCAGCTTCCTCTTCTCGTTTGTTCCTTGCTATCGTGCGCAGTTTGTCGCATATTTCTTCAAAATCCCTTGTTTCATCAAGGAACGGTGATAGAGCTGTTTTTAGGTCTGGCCTAGCTTTTTCAACCAATCGAGCACTCAACCATTTAGAGTTGTTCTGTGAATATCCGCAGAATTTAGACAACTCTAAAAAGCGAGTAATAAATTCGTCTTCATGTAATTCCCCTTGCCTGAATGTGAGGAATTCAGTTTCTTTCTCTATTCTGATTGAAGGGGAAAAGTAATAATTTTCGAACTTTTCCTTAAACTCTTCCCACGTCATCTCAGCATTTCCTTTTGTTTTGGTGCTTTCCCACCATTCTTCAGCTGCTTTCTGCAACAATTGTTCAGCAACCATCACCTTTTGTTGTGAGCTAATCTCGATAACTCTGAAAATCTTTTCTACACGCTTCAGCCACTCCAGTGCTGCAATCGGATCTAGCTTCCCCTCGAACATCGGTGGAGTAAACTTCCGAAATTTTTCCCAAACCTCAGTAATAGGTAAGGGATGGTATTGAGAATGAGAACCGCTACTACCTCCATCTTCAGTGCGAGAACGACTTCCTCCCCTAGATTGATGGTCAGAAGGTGTGACTTCCAGAGCCTTCTCCTTTCCTTCCTTACCACCTTGGCCTCGTCCTTTTGCTAGTTCATCCTCGTGTCTATTCACTTTCTCTCTCATCTCCAGGATGACGTCTCGTAATTCTTCAAAAAGGGCATTGTTATCCTGAGGATGGGGACCATCTTGATGCGGAGGGAGATCTCTTTGGGATGAGGCAGGGGTTGAATTAGTTCTTCGAGTTCTTGCCATTATCTCCTCCTATGATTAATACTATAAGGACACTAAACAAATAAAATAGCTAAATAAATTCTAAATCTAACAAAGGGAAGTGCTCATGTTATGATATTTAATTTGCCACGAACTTCTAAAATTTTTTTTTTAAGAAATCACTTTAGAAAATAAACAAAATTGCCATGGAACCTTTAGCTCTGATACCAAAAATGTAACGCCACAATTTTAATATCCAAAAACTCGGTCAAAATATTGAAAATACCTTCAAAAGAGTTCAACAATATCCAAATCCTTTTACAATGTTACCATTTCGAATAAAACCCGTAATACATAATCAGGGTAAATTCCAGAAAATATTTCAGAGTTTAATACAAAACGGAAGTCTTAGGTTCATGGCAAATAAAATAACATAACATAAACTATAGGAGTACAAAAGAGCTTCCAGAGCTCACTCCATAGGTGCCTTCCCTTGCTCTCTACTAGAATAATCACCTGAAAAATGTTAATAAGGGATGAGATTCCACGTCTCAGTAACTACTGAATATTTCTACCGTACACGAGCAAATAATATATGACAAAAAGATATGGGCTGATTTCAAATATATATGTAGATTCCATAATTTCTCATACAAAATAATTTATACTAATAGTCATCAATATAGAAGGTAATAAAACATATATATCTCAAAAGTTCTCTTCTCATGTCTTTACAGATTATTCATCATTATATCAAATTCTTGAACTGTTCAGAAATGCATTATGCAGTATGCAGCCTCCCTTATACCACCTCCATCCGTATCCGCTGACTGGAGCCATAGGCTAACACATAGTCCAATAGAAACTCATTCATTTGACTGAATTGTTCCAAGCTCACCAAAACTTAAGATACACCCGGCCAAAGGTATAGAGCTTAAATCTGGACTATGGCTCCCCTCCTTTAAAATAACAACTAAGGAGGTGTCACATGTCCCACAACTCCAATGAAATCCCGGCCAGAGGAAAACATGGAAGATGGGGCCCTGAAACAAGTACCATCCACTGTGCACCGAGTGGTGGCATAAATCATTCTTATCATTCAAATCCCTCCTTACTCCACCCATCATAATACAACCGCCATGATGAATATGTTTACTCAAAATAATGCATTATTATACCATAAAGTTTTATACATCAATATGCGTATTTTATGAATAGTAAATACTATGCGTATCTGTGAATAGTAAAACACGGTATATATACATGAATAGTAAAAATGAAGAGTACATACGGTATGTATACGTGAATAGTATTATGAATAGTAAATACAGTATACGTGAATAGTAAAATGAATAGTAAATACGGTATACGTGAATAGTAAAATGAATAGTAAATACAGTATACGTGAATAGTAAAATGAATAGTAAATACGGTATACGTGAATAGTAAAATGAATAGTAAATACGGTATATGTGAATAGTAAAATGAATAGTAAATACGGTATATGTGAATAGTAACGTACGTATAAATAGTACCTCTGCAAATTTGCAAATCAAAGTTCCCACACCAGATCTTAAAACCATAAATATTTTCTAAATATTCTTGCCAAAATAGTAAACAAACCAATTAATAATCATACATAATTCACAAGTATAAGGAAGAATATTCAGAGTTACCTGTTACTTGCTAATACCCGAATCACCAACCAGCTATTATAACTCTCAAGCAAATATCTCTCTACTCTCTCTCTCTCTCTACCTCTCTCTAAGGCTCTTAGAAGTTGTGAAGAATGAAATGAAATGGAAGGTCTATTTATAGTTGGAAAATGGGTCTTTAAGTGTAATTTTCGTCTCTGGGTCATTTTACGTAATTTTTCCAAAAATTAAAAAGAAACCCTCCCGTGACTACTCTCAGCCGCCCTCGTGAAAGTTTTAAAAATTTTTAATAATATTTTAATATTTTAATAATATAATATAATATTATTTAAATAATAAATTATTATTGAGTGGGTCCCGCGGCCATTTTTTTCAAAGTCACAAGAAAGTTTGTCACTCACGGGAAAGTTTGCAGAGAATTATTTTGGCCGTGGGTCCCGCATGAATAGTAAATACGTATTTAGGAATAGTAAATACCGTATTTTTAAATAGTAAATACGTATTTGTGAATAGTGAACACTATTCATATTTCACAAATTTCAAGTATTAAATACGTATTTGCGAATAACATATATATATATATATATTTTTTTTTAAAAATACGTATTTGTAAATAGTAAAAACGTATACGTGAATAGTAAATACTATTCACGGGGTCCACAAAATACTGATTTCAAATTTATCACTTTCCAAAAATAGAGCCTACTAGTCTTCCCAAAATAGGTTTATGTTCAAGATATTAGATTCAAAATTCAGGATGTTACAGCAGATAACATTAGTGACAGTGAGGGGAACAATGGAGGTAATGGCTTCACCTCTGATGAAGAAGCACCTCTGGTATCATACAGGTTATCTCATATTGGACGAACGCAGCCAATTAACCATGCAACCGGAAGGTGGAACGTACAAGAAAGAGGAAGGTGAGCCAAACGCAACTTGTTACCCTTTTTTTCTGTTAGGGACTAACAATTAAGCACCCAAAATACCACTAAATCAGATATATATTGCTGATTAAGAGGTTACAATATTCTGCTAGAGACATAAATCATCTCTTCACAGCCAAAATAATCTCAGGTTCTGCATAAACCTAATACTCCAGCCTCATACAACTGACCAAAATATTCCTTACCCTCTCTCAAACAGCCAAACGGCTCATATATTCAAAACAGAAGCTTTTACAATGTCCATTGAGCCACCATCACACAGCTACAATTCCTACACTTACTTCAAAAAGGGTGTACAAACAAAAAGGTCAACCCTGCAACCTTAAAAGGCATCTTGCCTTTTTGCCTGTGTTGTTGGAATCTGTCTTGGTCTCCGTGCATAAGTATGACTAGCGAATAGAGTCTTATCATTACCCTCCCCTAAAAGTTTCACCTTGTCCTCAAGGTGAAAGTCTGGAAATTGTGTTGCAATGGTTTCAGCCGTCTCTCAAGAATTTTCATACGGTGGCATCCCCTTCCATTGGATCAGCACTTCCAGCTAGAGTCGGGAAATAGGGCCGGGCCTTTTAAGCCCTGACCCTGTAGGGCTCGGGCTTGAAAAATATGCCTGAAATTTGAATTTGGCCCTGTAGGGCCTCGAGCTTTATTGGGCCAGCCCTGTAGTGCCTTAGGCTGGCCCTACAGGCCCTGTTACTGTAGCATTTTCATTTTTAAAAAAAAATAAGTGAAAGAGTGCCAAGAGGAAGACTAGGAGGCACATATATAAATACATAATAACTATACTCTAGTATATTATTTGTTGCAGATAATGATTATGGATGTGTTCATGATGCGGGAGAAGAAATTCATGACATTTTTACTCCTGAAGCACAGCCTTCTGCTCAAAGTGAAGCACAATCAAATATCTATGAAATTGATGAGAGTGATGAAGAAGGTGACAATTGACAATGATAGTGGTATGCTTTTATATTTTATGTGAGTTATCTAATGTTGTTTAGTTTAATACTTCTTAAGTTTTATGTGAGTCAATTGTGGACAATGGTTTGTTTTTTATTACGAATTAATGAATGTGTTTATTTGTTGGATAATTTGTATTGTTTAGATATTAATGTTGATAATATTTATTTAATAGATTAGAACTTTAATGGTTGCAATTTACTAATTATATTTCTTTGGAAAAAACCTAGAAAAAAATAATTAAAATTTGGAATAGTAATTTCCAGGCCCTGTAGGGCCGACCCTAGCCCTAGTACTATTGGGTCGGGTTTTGAAAAACAGATGTTTTCCTTATCTCAAGCCTTATAGGGCCGGGCCGGCCCTGATTCCCAGGTCTACTTCCAGCTGACCATTCATTAGTTTTCTGGTTCAGCAAATGGCTTCTGGTCGTACTTGGAGTTCCAGCTGCTCTGTTAAGGCTAGGGGAGTGGTTGGAGTTACTCGGCCAGACTGGACTGATTTCTTAAAAACTGATATGTGAAAAACAAGATGGATTCGGGCGGATGGGGGAAGATCAAGACGGTATGCCACAGCCCCTACTCGTTCCACAATCCTAAATGGCCCATAAAACTGCGGGCTAAGCTTTTCATTGAGTCGTTTAGCCAATGTGTGCATCCTGTATGGTTGAATCCGAACGTAAACCTCTTCCCCTACTTTGAATTGGACATCCCGGCGATGTTTGTTAGCCTGCCTTCGCATCTCCTCTTGTGCCTTAAGCAAATTGTCTTTCAAAGTTGCTATGATTGCATTCCCGGACCAAATCTGCTCATTCACTTCTTCCACTGCCGAAGGCTCATTCGTAAGCTTTTAAAAAGTAGGAGGATCTCTTCCATACAGTGCCTTGAAAGGAGTCATGTTGGCTGACCCTTGGTGTGTGGTATTATACCAATACTCCGCCCATGGCAGCCATGAATCCCATTGGTCAAGTCTCTCGCTTGTAAAACACCTCAAGTAGGTTTCTACCCCTCTGTTAAGGACCTCCTCGTCTGGCCATCAGTCTCGGGGTGGTAGGACGTACTCAAACACAATTGCGTTCCCGCTTGTTTAAATAATTCCCGCCAGAAGTGGCTCACAAATACTCGATCCTGATCAGTTATGATGGTCTTTGGGAACCTATGTAATATGATTATTTCTCTCACGAACACCTCTGCCACGTCTTTGGCGCTGTAAGGATGGTGGAGCATAATGAAATGCGCATACTTGGTGAGTCGATCCACAATAACCATGATGGTATCAAACCGACGAGACTTAGGTAGTCCCGTAATAAAATCCATGCTAATATCTTCCCATACGGCTTGGGGAATGGGGAGGGGCTGCAACAAACCAGCCGGGGATAATGCTTGGTGTTTGCTCTGTTGACAGATTGCGCATTTAGCAACATAACGTTGTACGTCTCGCTTCATTCCCTCCCAGTGGACTACATTAGCAAGTCTCTTATAGGTCCTCAAATAATCCAAATGACCTCCCACTAGTGAGCTATGGTATTCTTGCATTAATAGGGGAATTCTAGTGGAATTCTTGGGTAAGGCCAGCCTTCCTTTGTAGTGTAGACACCCCTTAAATAGAGTGTATCCATCAGCCCCTTCGCCCTTGGTGAATACTTGCTGCAATATGCCCTTAAGTTTTGGATCAGCTTGCACTTCTTTTTCCCAGTTCTCTAAATCTTCATTCTGCCATAATGAAAAGGCCATCAGTTTTAAGGATTCTTCCTGTTGAGACAACGCATCAGCTGCACTGTTTTCTTTCCCAGGTTTGTATACAATCTGAAACTTGTATCCCATTAACTTTGACACCCATTTCTGCTGGTTTTCGTCTAAAACCCTCTGTTCCAAAAGGTATTTGAGAGCCTTCTTGTCTGTTCGGATTACAAAATTTTGTCCCCACAAGTAGTGTCTCCACTTTTTGACCGCCAACACTATTGCCATGAGCTCCTTCTCATAAACAGAACATTGCTGAGCCCTTTTTGACAGTTTTTGACTGAAGTAGGCTATCGGTCTCCCTTGCTGCATCAATACTGCTCCTAGTCCGGTATCGGAGGCATCTGTCTCTAGTTCAAATGGAATCGAAAAATCAGGCATCGCGAGTACCGGGAGCGTAGTCATGGCTGTTTTGAGTGCTTCAAAGGCTTTGGTGGATTCCAGAGTCCATTGAAAAGCTTCCTTCTTGAGGAGGTCAGTTAAGGGACTAGCAATTTTTCCATATCCCTCCACAAATCATCGGTAATAACTGGTTAAACCTAAGAAACCCCTCAGCAATTTCATATTCTTTGGTTGAGGCCAGGCTAGCATGCTCTCCACCTTTGAGGGATCAGCTTGTACACCGTGAGTTGATATAATGTGGCCTAAATACTCCACTCGAGGTTGCATGAAGTTACACTTCTTCAAGTTGATGACCAAGTGGCTGTCCTGCAACACAGTTAACACTTTCTCTAGGTGTCCCAAGTGAGTATTGGCATCACAACTATAAATAAGTATGTCATCAAAAAATACTAGCACAAATTTTCGGAGATACCCTCTAAAAATCTCGTTCATTAATACTTGGAATGTAGAGGGAGCATTGGTGAGTCCGAAGGGCATTACCTTGAACTCATAGTGTCCTTCGTGGGTGCAGAAAGCCGTCTTATTTTCGTCTCCCTCTTTGATCCGAATCTGATGGTACCCGGATTTCAAATCTAGCTTGGTAAAAACTGTAGCTCCCTTCAATTCATCCTATAATTCATCGATTGCGGGGATAGGGAACTTGTCAGGAATGGTAATTTTATTTAATGCTCGATAATCAACGCAAAATCGCCAACTCCCATCCTTCTTTTTAACTAACAGTACAGGGCTGGAATAGGGACTAATACTAGGTTGTATAATCCCAACTTGAAGCATATCTCTGATTAGTTCCTCTATTTCCTTCTTTTGGGAATTTTTTTTGGGGGGGGGGTACCTGTATGGCCTGATATTTGGTGGTTGCTCCCCGAGTTTAACTATGATGGCATGGTCTCGGGGACGTTTGGGAGGCAATGTGTTAGTAGGTGTACACACAGGAGCAAACCTGTTTAACAAGTTCTGAATCTCTGGGGAAAGTAACTAATCCTCGCTGCCTTCCCTTTCGATGCTTCGACACTCTACCAAGAATCCTTCCCCTTTCTTCTTGACCATCCTCATAACTGATTGTAGGGACGTTTGAGTACGGGATAGAGTTGGGTCCCCCTCCAGACAGATTCGATTGCCTTTTCTTCCTATTTTCATCGTCATGTGGCCCCAATTAACTTTAATGTCTCCTAGTGTGCTCAACCATTCAATTCCCAGGACAACATCAACGCCACGTAAGGGAAACGGGTAGAAATCTTGGACGATCCTGAGCCCTTGTAATTTCAGAACCAGCTGCCGGCACCGTTGCTTTCGTAGTATCGAGTGGCCGTCTCCCACAGTGACTGTATACTCATCCACTTCGTCCACTCTGATTCCAGGTCGACTGAGCAAGCTTTCCGCGATAAAGTTATGTGTTGCCCCGTTATCAATCAAAACGACTACCCTGCTTCCATAGAGTTCTCCTGTAAGCTTCATCGTGCGTCTGCTTCCAAGCCCAATGAAGGAATTGAGTGACAATTCCATCCTGGTTGTAGCTTCCTCGGCGTCAAAAAAATTCATCCTGGTTGTAGCTTCCTCGGCGTCAAAAAAATTCTCCGATGCTTCCCCTACTTCCTCGGTCTCGGCCTCCCTCTGATTATTTCCTAGTTCAACGTCAATTAAGAATACCTGCAAATTCTTATCTCTGCAGGTGTGGGCGGGCCTATATTTGTCCCCACATTTGAAGCATAATCCCAACTCATGGCGGCGTGACATCTAGGTGTCGGAGAGTCGTTGACTCCATCCTGGCTTGTGCGTGGTCGAGATCAACGTGGAAGAGCCTCCCAACCTTATTTCCAACGGTTTTGGGTCGGCTTTCGGGGGCTGGTTATTCTGGGTGTGGGACGTCGAACGGGCTGGTTCTGAATATGGAATGACCCATGAGTATGTTGGTTGGGTTTGGGTTGGGGCCCTTTTAAACCCAATACTGTTGGGTGCTTTTAAAACCTGACTTCCTCTGTCCAACTCCAGCAGCTTGTTCTTCCTGTCGACTTTGAGGGCCATTCAAATTAATCCCTCTAGGTCAGTTTCGGCCGCCACCTTCAATTCAGCCTGAATTTCCGCCTTCAATCCATACAGAAACACCCCCATCAAGCAATCTTCCGTTGCATCTTTCAAAGGAAATGATAAATGCTCAAAGGCTTCGACGTACTCTAGGATCGATTCTTCCTGTTTGTTCGAGAACAATACTTTGTATTCTCCTCCCCATTGAAACGTGTGAAATTGTTCCAGTAGCTTCATTTTGAACTCCGGCCAGTTGGTTAACGCACCGCGTCCTTCCTTCCATTGGTACCAGTTGAGAGCGCGATTCTCGAGACACACGACAGCGGCCTCTAACTTCTCAGACTCAGATACCTAGTTGATATGGAAATATCTTTCCACTCGACAATGCCAGCCAATCGGATCCTCGCCGTCAAAGACATGTAATTCCAGTTTCCTGTACCTCATTGCTCCTTTCTCCGCCTCATTGTTTCTTTCTGTCTCTGTGCCGGACTGGGTCTCTTAAACATCTTTCTTGCTCTTGCTCTGTTTGCTTGAATTTGAGTACAGTTGTAGAAGTATCTCCCTCATCACACTTATACCCTCAGTTAATTCCAAAACTTGCCTAGAAAGCCCTGAGAGCTCGTCCACCTTCTTGGTCAGCCCTGATAGCTTGTCCACCTTCTTGGTCAAGCTGACCAACGACTCCCTCAAGTCTCTGATTTCATCCGCCATCTCCCTAGGATGTAACTGCTCTGATACCAAATTGTTAGGGACTAACAATTAAGCACCCCAAATACCACTAAATCAGATATATATTGCTGATTAAGAGGTTACAATATTGTGCTAGAGACATAAATCATCCCTTCACAGCCAAAATAGTCTCAGGTTCTGCATAAACTTGATACTCCACCCTCATACAACTGACCAAAATATTCCTTACCCTCTCTCAAACAGCCAAACGGCTCATATATTCAAAACAGGAGCTTTTACAATCTCCAATGAGCCACCCTAATCACACAGCTACAATTCCTACACTTACTTCAAAAAGGGTGTACAAACAAAAAGGTCAACCCTGCAACCTTAAAAGGCATCTTGCCTTTTTGCCTGTGTTGTTGGGATCTGTCTTGGTCTCCGTGTATAAGTATGACCAGCAAATAAAGTCCTGTCATTTTCCTTTTGAAAAAAATCTAGAGCGGATTCACAATGAGCGCGGAATTTGTTTTCTTTGCAATTGCCGTCCTGTGAGTAGAACGAGGCTCGCGTTTTGAAGCAGAGGCCTCTGATATGATTCTTATTGAAGACTAGGTTTGAAGGATGAATTGAATTGTTGATACTTGATAGCTTGTGACTATTATAGTGTTTACTTTTTATTGATTTTGCAGATGCTAAATGATGCATGCGTCTGTCTCTCTCTTATTGGAAGATCATCATAAATGTTAAAATTTATTCCTGTTTGAATTTGGCATGCTGCAATATCTCACGGCAATTCTTATATTATTATTTTATGAAAATCATTCAGAATTGAAAATTTCAAAAGGAAAATATATATATATATATATATATATATATATATATATAGAAAGCTGAAATTTAAAAAAAAAAAAAATCAAATCCCTACTATTAAAGCAAATCATGTGATCTACCTTAAAAAAGGATGCACTTAACCCAAACAGTAAATTACCAATTAGGGAAAATATCATAAAGGTTCCAATCAAGGAAAATAATATCAGAAAAGTCTTATGACTTATCAATAACAAGTGAATGAGCAATCGTTGATAAATGATATGACTTTTCTAATATTATTTTCTTTGATTGGATCTGTGATTTTCCCTGACACCATATACAAGTACAGTAGTCCATATATTTGGGAAAAAGGGAAAATAGGCATGGATCAATGAATGGAAAATGTACATGGTGGAATCTCTCAAAGTAAGGTAGATTCCTTCTAACCCTACAACAAAGATGAAATGTTACATAATAACAAGCCACTCCAAACAGGATATGCACAAGCCGGCAAGATCTGTTTTTTAAAATTTTGAAGTAAATGAGGGGACCCCACTGACGGCCCCAGACAGTCATGAATGAGCAAACCTTTGACTTTCCCATACAAAAGAACAGGAATGGGAAATAGTCAATATAAATTTGGTCCAGCCCATGCATACAAAAGCCTCCTAGAGGGAACTGGAGGCGCCAACCCAGGAATATCCCTTATATTTTTGTTGTTTGGATGCACAATCTGCAAAAGACCGCTACACGTTACAACAGAAGCATACTGCGAAAGCACTCTGCCGCATAATGTAATCAACAAATTGAATATTACTGTAAACTGAAAGGGACATACCTTCACAACAATTATGGCAATTACACCACAGACTATTAGAAACAAAAAAAGCATGATGCATTTATCCGTAGCCACCTGGCCATGAGGTAAAGCTTCAGTTCCATGGCAAGCAATGCAAACAGATCATAGCCAAATATAGGTCATAAAGATATACCAACCTGTCTGCCAATCTCCTTCACAAGTTGGGAGGCCTTCTTAATTGAGAACTGAATTGAATCTAGATCATTAACAATACGGCCCATTTGATCAGTCTGCAAAAAAAAAATTACGAGAGACAATTTTATTAATAACCAGAAAACAGATACCAAGCTTGAGGCAAGACTAAGCCAATACTCCCTATTGCTATTAAAGTTCTAGGTGCAAATGAAACTTACTTGGGCCTTCAAGGTTGAAGCAGTTTGCGTGCCCACTTCAACTGTTTGATGCACAACCTACAATATGATCCCATGCAGTTAAGAGCGAAGGTATAAGAGCAGTAGGGCAGTTAAAAAATCAAATGACACCTGCTTAGATCTTTCAATAGCCTGATCAGTTTCATCCATAGTTTTCATCCCAGCGTTGATGAGTTCCTGATTTGACATTGCTGTGATATAAGCCAAACATTTCAAAGTGTTACCAAAACGTCTTGAAAATGCTTCTGGAACATGACATGGGGTTTAGAATTGTAATGACATGGCCTTGAAACACAATCAAACTTAAACTTGAAAAAAACATAATTTCTAAAACAAACCAAAACAAAACAGATGAAGGTTCCATTTTAAGAATAAATATATTTATAATTTGGTCAAATATACATAAATATACATCTTATAGAAAATGATAAGTAAACTGTAACACAATTATACATCTTACCTGATGCCATTTGAAAATTTTCTTCACCCATTGGTTCACTGGCTCCTGCTCCATTGTCAAAAAGCTCAAGCTTCTTATTGCCAATGGTATTCATGTATCTGCCAATCATCCAAATATCAGTATAAATTCTCCTTCATAATATCCAGAAAACATATACTTTCCTTTATTGAATTCTTCATATTTGGTTCTAATACACAGACAGCAAACTTTTACTATTAAGTTGCAAGCTGAAAATGCTCATAGGGAAAATTTGTATAAATTATCCAAGTTCCCCCCGTTCTTTCACAAGAACCAGCTTCATAAAGGGAAACAAATTGTTCCAGCTACAGAAATAGTAATATATGAATGAACTTACGTTTTTCTCAATGCCACATAAGAGTTTAGCTCCTTGATCTGCAAGGAAACATAAACAAGCATAAAGAATTGACTGTTCAAGAGCACACACATGTATTAAAAAACCTTTGGACAATCCATGGACATTTTTCAAGACCACATGATGATAACTTTATTTGACCACTAAATGACAGTAATTGGATGAATTTTCATGGTTGATAGGCCCAAAAATCAGTAGGTCTTAAGAAGGACACTAATGTAAGCTGTCAAAAAGTGTAAAACAGGATAAGCTGATCATCCTTCAGAGTTTTTAGTAGATCTTTCATTCTTCCCAACCCAGCAAACTAGACTTCTGACATATGCAAGAAAAAAACAAGGGTCCAAGTTGCTGACCAAGGATTGCTTTTCATCATTGAGCTGCTTGTTCACTTCTGGGGGATTTTTTCCCTCTTCATCTTTAAGTTCACGGTCAAAATCTTTTATCAGCCTGAAACGATTAATCACAGAAACACTTCATTTCTCACTCTATAATCTCCATGGTACGCAGCAAATAGAAAGTGGCAAGTACGAATCAAGTAAAAAGTCAAGGAAAAAATAATAGGCAGTTGACATTTTGCAAAGAACTTATAGTTTTCCTTCTCATGCAAATAGACTTAAATTAGCCACCAAAAGATGTCAAAATTAAATTCCAAGAAGATGCCTGACTTGCCTTTTGCAATCCCTCATCTTCCCTGTGAGTTCTTCCAGTTGCTTACTTTGTCTATTGGAATCTTTAATCTTATCCAGCTTCTGGAAGCCATTACTGTATGCAAAGGGTGAATCCATAAAGTAAATACTTTATTCATTTAGAATCCATAAAGGGATGAACATGTATCTGCAAAACACTTATTAACAATGAAAAGTGAATAAAGTATGCAAACTAATTATTCCAACAAAAATACTCTTTTTCTTCAAAATGATCAATATGCAGAACCAGTGCAAGTAATTGCTATGATTAGAAAAAGCAGGACACGCTCAAATTTTATGAAGTTCAAAAAGATTTTCATCCTGACTCATAGGGGCAAATACTGGGTTAAAAAAGGATTTCAACCATGCTAACAGCTGAGCACAAGAAGTTGCAACCGTTAAGCATTTAAATATCTCCTGCAAACAATTAGGTGACCAACTTTTGGTCTTAGCTCTTGTACACTTCAAATTTTGGTCCCTTTCTAATTTCTATACAATATTTCCAGTTTTCACTATCACCATGAGTATGTACATCTAGTGGCAGGGAGGCCACCACGTAGTTAAACTCTATACTCCATGCCACTTCCACCGCCAGTACACAACCACATTCATTTCGCCCTATATCAACATTGCCTTCCATATAAGTGAAACGAGCTACCTCCGTTTACAATTAACGGGTATCTAGGTAACTGTGCAGCTTTAGAAACCAGAAGACAAACAAAACTTTCATGTCACAGTATGACACAGTCGAAAGTCAATTGTGAATTACAAGGACGAACTTTCGTACAAATCAGCATGCCACCCACAACTCATATTGACCAAAGTTGAAGAACATGCCAGATATTTCAGCGCCAAAGTCGGCCAATATTAGAAATCATGACATCATTACTTGTACTAACGAAGTGAATAATACGATACATAGCCCCAAAAGTTTTATCTTTCCTAAGCGGCAATCATCACAAGGGATCCCATCTTGCATCAAATATAACATCAACTAAGAACCCGTCGAATCAAAAGAAAGCAGCAATGTACCAGAGGAGTGGAAATGGGTTTGAGGAAGAAAAGTCAGTTTTCGGTATACATACGCGAGGGCTCGAAAAATATCTCGAATTTCACCGTGGATCTGCTCCAACTGAGGACTCATTGGCAAGCTAGTGGCCATGGTTGCCGGAGACAATGTCTCCCACAAAAATCCCGGCAAAAACCGATTCTAATGACGAGCAGAAACCCTAAGTCGTTGATTTCCCGGAGCTTTTACGCGGAGAACATAGTTCTTTTCCTCCGGCAAGGTAGTAATGGATGGCAGGTATCAGAATGCAGGTGAGAATGTGCCAAAAGGAATATTTAGAAATGACATTCTGGAAGACAACAGCATTAAGAGAGACGTTGATGTAAAAGGACAGGTCACAGAACGAGAGGTGTTGTCCGGTGGCAATAAACAACTATTATGTGCTTTATTAGTTGTTTTCACATTTCTTAATGTTAAAGTTTGCTTGTGTAACTCATTTAAAATAGGAAAAAAAGAAGCTTTTGCTGGTTTAAGGACACCGATGCTTAATTTATTTAAAAAATACAACAGTAAACAAACACAACTACGGTCCACCAAGAACAAGTGACAAACATAATTTATAAATACTGTAAGAACCTAATCAATATCGTAGAAAATGATTTTAAGATTCCTAAGGATAGGTAATCACAGCATAACTGACAGTGACACCGCGGGAAACGCCATGCCAACTCACCAGAGGACAGCGCGCGAATGTTTTCTTGTTATAACTTCTTGAAAGCCAATTTCTTTTTTAAAAATAAATCCCTTCGGTTTTATAGAATAAAGCCAATAATTTTTTTTGGTCAACTAATAAAGCCAATAATCATTCTCTCATTATCTCACTTCTTCATGAGGTGCAATGGAACGCAGTCTCCCCCTACCTTCTTTTCTATTATAATTACATTATAAATAGCCACGACCTGCTTCAAGCATAAGAGATGCTACTCTAATAATCCTCTTTTTTTTTTCTTTTTTTTTTTTATACAGCCAGTGGAGAAAGGGGAGGCAGAGCTCGAACCCTGGACAATGGGAAAAGCTAGCTCCTAAGGCTGGCCTTAGTGCCATCGCGCTACTCCTTTTTCTCTCCTCTCTTTTTAGAATCTTTTCGCCACACTCGAATAAAAAAATAAATATTTAATATTTAATATTTTTTAAAATTATTATTACAATATTTTATAATTTTTTAAAAAAATTTTGTTTATATTGTAGTTATAAATTGTGCGGATTAGATTTTAACAATATAAATTTATATATGTTTAAAACAATGGTTCTATACAAGGAAAATCTCATTCAGGTGCCAAGGAACAAAAAATATGTCAAAAAAAGTCTTATTGTAGATTTCTTTTAAAAAAAGTTCTTAGTTATTTTATTGGTATGGATGGACTTGTCAATGACTATTCTATGACTTATCAATTTAGACATAGACACTTGTCAGCATAAGTTATTTTAGTTAACATAAATAAATTTGTTAATAACTACTTTATAACTTATCAATATATTGACACACATTTATCAACAAGAACTGATTTAGTTAATATAGATGGATTTATCAATTGCCACTCTATAACTTGTCAATATAGTTACATGCATGGTAGTTAAAAACTCGATTTATCACTGCGATTTTACATTTTTACGATTTTTTTCATTAAAACGATTTTACTAATTTTCCAAACGTTTTTAAGTTTTTACGATTTTTTTACGATTTTACGTTTTACGATTTTTTGATTCTCCTTCCATTTTTAGGTAAAATCTACATTTTCACTACCATGGTTATGTAGCACTTGTTAACGAGAGCGGCTTTAGCTATCATATATGAACTTGTCAACGGTCGTTCCTTGACTTGTCAATATAGTCATATACATTTGTCAATAAAATAAACTCACATTTGGAATCTATATTAATGTAACACCCCCAAATTTCTAACAATTATAATAACATAAAAATCTCAATAATTTTTTATGAATTAATTACTAAAATTCAAAGTAACTAAAATTTTGGAAGTGTTACCGCCGCACTTGTACTGGGAGAAGTGTAAGGCTGTCTTATTACATTAACATAAATCCAAACTTAAATAAAAGCAATTTATTCAAAGCATAAAAAAAAAACTAGCTAGAATTATTCATTGGTCTTCCTCATTTCTCACTGCTAACCCCAACAGCCCAACTTTGAAACCTGTTTCACTGAAAATCTGTTCCCCTGAAGGATCGTCGCAGCCCATGAACACAAACATCAGCAAAAGCTGGTAATCCTAATAAACACCAGAAAACAGAAAACATTAGCTTAAAATCCAGTGAAACCAGTCACCATTGCTCAAGCTTACTAGTCGCCTTTCTTCCACCTCTCGGATCCTGTTGCTGTTGTCTTCTTCTTCTCAGATCCTGTTGCTATCGTGTTCATCTTCTGCAACCAATCTTCCACCTCTTGGATCTCTGACTCTTCAAGTTTGCACTTTTTCATTCATAATCCCTTTTTTCAAGCTTGAAGGTGTGACAGCAAGCAAATGTGCCACGGAAGGGAGTTTGAACCAGAGCTTCAGCTTGCGAACAAGAGAGCCTCCAACGAAGATGCAATGTCAAGCATGCTTGGGCCTCTTATTCGGTTTGAAATTCACATCTGACTTCCCAGCTTCGGTTTACTCTCGCTTTGCAGAAAAGGATTCAGAACCAGTGAAATGACATACTCACCAGCTCCAATGTCCAAGCTTTGATGAAGAGGGTGGTGGCATACTCTCTCTCTCTTTCTCCTCTGTTACTCGTCGTACTCGCCGGAGATGAAGAAAACCCAGAGCAGAGACAGCAAATCGAATTTCCTCATCTCTATCCTATAGATTTTACTTCTTCATATCCTCATACATTAATGTGTGTTTGTGTGTTTTCAGGGACCAAGCTAAGCTGTGTCAATGAGGTGAGAGAGAGAGAGAGAGAGAGAGAGAGATGGCATACGACGATCCTATTCATCTTCTCGCTGTTATTCTTTCCAAAATAGCAGATTTGATGAGCATACTGGTTCGTCAGTGGCAAAGAGGTAGTTATCAACTCATTTCTCAACAAAATATGATTATTTCTGTATGTAAATTTACAATGTGCTGAGGTAGTTATCATCTGGTTTATGGGTAATTTTTTTTCAATCTTTCTTGAGATTGTGGAATGAACTTTTGGTTACTTTTAGAAGATTGGAGGGTATACTGCTTCCCTTTATCTACTTTTGGTTTCTTGTGTGGGTATACTTATTTGATCCCGAAGAAGCACTTCTTTAATACTGGATTTCCTTGCCCTATCATGCAAAGTCGTTCTGATCATTTCCTCTGTGCAATTAATACAGATTTTGATTGGATAATTGTAAGGTGTAAAAACTGGCAGGTAATTGTTCCGGTCTTTATTTTGGGCCATTGATACTTTCCCGTATCCATTTTTCTTTAATTTATGTTTGCTTGATGGGCCAAGCAGATAATGACATGTTCATTCATTAAAAAGAAAATTTCCTCGAGGAAGGTAGAGAATTGTTTATAAGTTCAAGTTTTTTGGACAAATTTAGTGGCAGATTAATAAAATTTTGTGTAATACCCTGGATTTTTATTAATAATAATAATAATAGAAATAGTAATGATAATGATAGATTAAAATAATACTAATAAAATAATATTGATTAATAGTAGAAATTAAAAAAAAAAGTAGTAGTAATAGTAATAATAATAATAATAATAAATAATAATGTTGTATTGTTTGTGTGGTAATCATATTATTTTGTTAATAGTATTATTAGATTGGTTAAGATTAGATCCAAGATCCTAGGAGTTAGTTATATCAGATTATAATTGGTTAAGATTAGATCCAAGATCCTAGGAGTTAGTTATATCATATTATAATTGGTTAAGATTAGATCCAAGATCCTAGGAGTTAGTTATATCGTATTATAATTTCAATATTTTTGAATTCATTATCGGATTCAAAATATATCTAATAATTAAAAGGTCTAGCCCATAGCCAAAACCCTAGATTTAACTATAAATTTAGGTCTGACCGCCTAGACCTAGAAAACACCCGATACTTTTCTCTGCCGCTATACTCTCGTTCTTCTAGGAGGTTAGTAAACACGGAGACCAGGTAATCCAAATTCTCAGAACAACCTTGCATCTCGTGCTTCTTTTTCTTCTTCTTCATCTTCTTCTTCTTCATCATCATCTTCTTCTTCTCTACCCTATTTTACTAATCATAATTCTATAAGTCTTAGTGTAATTTTATATCCTATGCTTCTTCTTCTTCTTCTCGACATCCTATTTTACTAATCATAATCCCATGAGTCTTAGCGTAATTTTATATCTTGATAGGTAATCCTAATCCCTAGAACAATAGGAGTTAGTTGTGGCATGTCGGTCTCGATTTTTGTGAAAAAAAAAAGAATTCTTAAATGTATACTGCACTTTTATATGTATATATATATGTTTTCCTTTTCCGAATTACTTTATGAAAGTAAAACACTTCACCTCCTTGTATACATATATTTCTTCTTCTTGATTTGCGTTTAACTATTTTGCAAAACCCTTTATTGAAACTTTTAAATGCATATATATATATATATATATATATATATATATATATAATTGAGAAATCCTTTCATTATGAGTGTATTTTTAAAATAATTTAACAGTGGGAGGATAGCTTTGGGATGGTACCCCCAAAGTGATGAATACAACCCTTAGGCTTTATGCCTCGATATATTATGTGATATGAACTTGATTATATCTGTTCTTCTCAAAGTGGTGTTTGGCAGGGTTTCCCGGGACACTAATAGCAACTTTGGGAAGAGGTGTGCACATTAGGACGAAATGTTTTATGGCCAATTTGATATTTGATGATTTGTGACTGGCAGGGTTTCCCGGGTCAAAGGGTAGATTGGCAGGGTTTCCCGGATCTACCATGGTTCTCTTCCCACTAAACTAAATAGACTGGCAGGGTTTCCCGGGTCTAAATAAATTTAAAAGGATAAGGAATAATATTTGATCCGATGAGAATACATAGATATGTTGATATTAAACTAATATTTTAGATTATATATATGTATATGGTATTTTTCTTTCTTATCATCATATAGATATTTTATTTATTTTCTTATTATTATTATTTTTGTATTATCCTTGTTTATTAGGATTACCAGCTTTTGCTGATGTTTGTGTTCTGGGCTACGACGATCCTTCGGGGGAGCAGATTTTCCGTGAAACAGGTTTCAAAGTTGGGGCTGTTGGGACTAGCAGTGAGAAGTGAGGAGGAACATTTGGCTTTCTAGCTAGTTTTATTCTATTTTTATGCTTTGAAAAAAAAACATTTTGCTTAAGTTTTGATTTTCGTTATTGTAATAAAGTAGCCTTGCACTTGTCCTAGTACAAGTGCGGCGGTAACACTCCCCAAGGTTGTTTATTTCGAATTTTATTAATTTATTTATGAAAGTCATTTAAATTTTTGTTATTGAAATCGGGGGTGTTACATTTTGGCTGGAATTTGAATCAAACATAGTGCTTATTGTTAAATCACGGTTGTGATCAATGCTTATGCTTAGTTACGTAAAAGAAGGTTAGAGTAAAGGTGTTACAATTTAGGGGATTGGTGACATTAAAAGGTAAGAAAGAGGAGCTTCCTCTATCAAGAAAGAGGGGCAAGTTATATTCAAGTGTGTCAAAGTTTGTACTTAGGAAAACTCGCATATGCTGCAGGTTGAGATTTGTATTTAGCTTGACTTCATCCGGTTTTGTACTTCTCATTACACTCTGTATTATAGCAGATTATCGTGCACTGCTGAATTCAAGTACTCATGTTCCTTCTTTCAACGCTAAAGATTCACCCTGTTCCTTACTTCACAGTGGGTAAGCTTACTGATAAGATGTTTTGTATATAAATATGACTTGAAATCTTTTAACATTCATGATAATGGACTAAATGAGAACTATTGTTACTGTGATTTAATTTTAGATATGTTTTTTAAGAATTGTTAATATGCAGACTCCGAGATTATAAACATGGGTAATTTTTTTCAATCTTTCTTGAGATTGTGGAATGAACTTTTGGTTTCTTTTAGAAAATTGGAGGGTATACTGCTTCCCTTTATCTACTTTTGGTTTCTTGTGTGGGTATACTTATTTGATCTAAGAGTTGTGTCAATCAAGGTGCCTTTATATGCCATTGTTTGAAATAATAGATGGACTGGTCATTATTGAAGTATAAGTTGAATGGGCTATCAGATTGAAAACAGAGAAAGATGGAAATGCAAATGAATTGCTGAAGCACTCAATTGAATATGCTCAACACTATTCTTGTATTTATAGCAGTAGAGATACACACAATCGGGATTACAATATGCAACAGAACCTATGGTTATGAGACACGTAATACAGGAAGGACACTGTACAGTAACGGAATTCAGGGACCACATCTAAGATTGTATTAAAACACTAATTACAATTATACTTTAATACTCCCCCTCAGACAAGAGGGTGCCACAACCAGCCCGAGTTTGCGTCTGAAATGTTCAAATTGAGACTGAGACAAGGGCTTAGTAAAGCAATCTGCAATCTGATATGAGGAAGGAATGTATCTTATATCAATCAGTCCAGATGACACCAAATCTCTAACAAAATGTATATCCACCTCAATGTGCTTGCTCCTAGCATGCTGAACTGGGTTAGCTGCCAAGGCTCTAGCACTTTGATTATCACACCAGAGCACAGAGGGTCTCTTGAGATACAAACCTATCTCAAATAGCAATGAATGTAACCATTTAATTTCTGCTGAACCATCAGACAAGGATCTATATTCTGACTTTGCACTAGATCTATACACTACCTTTTGTTTCTTAGATGACCAGGATATGAGGCTGTTTCCAAGATAAACACAGAAACCTCCAACTGAACGTCTATCATCTAAATCACAAGCCCAGTCAGTGTTGGTATACGCTATTAACTGAGGTTTAGTACTACTGAAAGGTTTTATGTGTAGGCCAAGAGTACAGGTGCCTTTTAAGTACCTAAAAATTCGTTTAACTGCTTGATAGTGAACTGTTCTTGGCTGGGACAGAAACTGACTGAGTTTGTTCACAGCAAAAGAGATATCGGGCCGTGTAGTTGTAAGGTATTGAAGAGAGCCAATGGCTTGCCTATATTCCGTGGGATTGTCTAACAAATCACCATCCAAGGCAGAAATCAATCTCCCAGTAACCATTGGAGTTGGTACTGGAGCACAACTAGACATACCAAATCTCTTGAGTAAATCATCAATGTGTTTTGCTTGACTCAAAAATATTCCCTGATTATTTCTATATACTTCCAGTCCCAAAAAGTAGTACAGAGGTCCTAAATCTTTCAGAGAGAAAACATGATTCAGTTGTTTCACAAAATTTTCAACACAAGTTGAATTGTTGCCGATGACCAAAATGTCATCCACATAGATACAAATAAAAATAGTCAAGTTATGAGTTTGCAATAGAAACAGTGAAATGTCGCTCTTCAAATTTCTAAATCCCCAACTAATCAGAGTATAGCGCAATCTATCAAACTAGGCTCTCGGAGCTTGGCGTAAACCGTAAATAGCTTTTACCAACTTACAGATATAATTAGGTCGTAAGCGATCCTCAAATCCCTCTAGCTAATGCATGTAAACTTCTTCGTGCAGATAGCCATTGGGAAATGCGTTGTTCACGTCTAATTGTCGAATCTCCCAGTTGAATGTGACAGCAATTGAGAGGATTACACAGATAGAGGTAGCTTTAATCACTGGACTGAATGTTACGGTGAAGTCAACCCCAGGAACTTGCTGAAAGCCCTTAGCTACCAGACGCGCTTTGTGTTTCAACACTGAGCCATCGGCATGAAACTTCGTCTTGTACACCCATTTGCTATCGATGAGTTTCTGATCCATTCGTGGCACGAGGATCCAAGTTCGATTGCGTATTAAGGCATCAAATTCTTCTTTCATCGCCAGGAGCCATTTTGGGGAAGAAAGAGCAGCTCGTACCGACGTGGGTTCTGAAGACTCGCTGTTAACAATCTCAGCGGATCCAACATACGGATACTTGGGCCGGGTTATGCCAACCTTGGACCGAGTAACCATTGGATGACCAATCGAAATAGGAGGCCCATCACTGCTAGAGTTGTTCAAATCATCGTGTGGACTTTGTTGACTGAACTCGCCACTCTCAGACATAGCACTAGGTGACTGAGTTGGCAATGTCTCAGATGACACAACGTCGTCATTATCATCTGCAACCGATGTGGTTCTGGAAATATGGGGTGCATCGATTATCAAAGGAATTGAGTTGCCTTGGTCCGTGATTCCAGAGGGTACTTGTGCAAAACCTGTGCGAAAAGGAAGAGAATGACTGTCAAAGACAACATGACGAGAGATATATATTCTACCTGTATCACTTAGATACTTATATCCCTTTTGTTGAGAAGCTAGACCAATGTATACACACTTCTTGCTGTGAAATTGAAACTTATGGGAATTGTATGGTTTCAAACATGGATAGCAGACACATCCAAACAATTTCAGATCACTGTAAATTGGTTCTGTTTTCATAAGACGAAACAGAGGTGTCTGTCCATCGAGCACTGGGGTAGGCAACCTGTTGATTAGATACACAACATATTGAAACGCATCTGTCCAGTATTTTAGTGGCATTGCGGCATGAGCGAGCAATGACAACCCCATTTCTACAATATGACGGTGTTTCCTCTCGGCCTGTCCATTTTGTGTAGAGGTATATGGGCATGTGAATCGCATGTTTATTCCAGCTTCTTGAGCAATTGGTACGAAAGGTTTAAACTTAGTTCCATTATCACATTGTAAAGCTTTAATGTTAGAACTGAATTGATTCTCAACAAGAGATTTAAAATGTTTGAAAGCAGAGACAGCTTCGCTTTTATGTTTTAGAGGATAGAGCCATGTATAGCGGCTGAAATTATCCACAAAATGTATGTAAAATCGATGACCATAATGAGATTGCATTGGAGCAGGACCCCACAAGTCTGTATGAATCAGTTCTAATGAAGAGGATGCTTGAGACATAGATTTTTGAAATGGCAAGTATTTCGATTTTCCCATTTGACACAGGCTTCACATACAAAATTGTCATTGACAGAGACGTTTGGAATTTGGCCATTACATTGATTTAAAATCTGTTTCACTACTCTAACACTAGGATGTCCTAAAAGAGAATGCCACTTAAGGAACTCAGATTCATCTTCTTTCTTTGCCATTAGCACTTCTGGACGGTCTTCAAGCCTTCTTAAAGTCATTGGATATAGCCCTGCTCTTGGAATTCCCTGAACTAGAAGATTTCCTGTCACCCGATCCTTCACATTGCAACCATGATCAGTAAAATCAACACTAACATTGTTATCATGAATCAACTTATTAACACTCAATAGATTTTTGGTAGCCTCTGGAACACATAAAACATCTTTTAAAACAAGTTTAGAGGATTTATCATAACCCACAGTAGCTGAACCAACACCTATAATTTTGCTTCGATTACCGGTGCAAGTAGTAAGAAGATTTGACTTACCCACTGGAGTAATCTCATCAAGATAGTCAGGATTTGAGGTCACATGATAATTTGCTCCGCTATCCATATACCAGGATGGATCTGCAACGGAGTAAGGATTTGCGTAGAGAGCGTGTGGATTGGCATAAAACGCCTGAGGAGGTAGAGTTGAATAGTTGTTGTGTGGAGCTCCTGTGTCATTGCGATAATAGCAATTAGCTAGAGTATGGCCATGACGCTGACAGTGGATACAAAATGGTTGGTTGCCTCCTCGTCGGCCACCACAGAAGCGTCCTCCGCCGCCTCGAAAATTGCGAGAGTTACCTCTGCTACCACCACGATTGTTGCTAAATTCACGTTGCTCGCCACGATCAGTAGTGGCTATGTTCGCTGAGGGCTGTATGCTCAGATTTGAAAAATGATTCAGCTGGTTTAGACGAGTCTCAAAAGACAACAGAGATGCTTGGGCCTCGATCCAAGTGAGATCAGGTGTATCTATGAGCTTAACAACGATGGCATTGTACTCTCCATCCAGGCCATTAAGCGTATGGAGGATAAGATCGTCCATCACTATGGGAGAACTAGCGAGGGCGAGCTCATCCGAGAACCCTTTCATTTTATTTAGATAAGCTTCCATTGTCAGTTCATTCTTACGAGTGTTATGCAGTTTACTCTTAATAACCATCACTCGAGCTTTAGTAGACGCACAGGTAAGTTCTCGGGCTCCACTCCATAGATCCCGAGCAATTTGACAGTGAAGCAGCTGGACGCCAACTTCTTGTGTCATTGTATTGCGTAGCCATCCTACAAGCATACGATCAACTAAAAACCATTCAGTGTAAGCTGGATTCGGTTGAGCTCCCCCAGATGAACCAAAGAGGAGCTTCGCCGGTGCAGCTATCGAGCCATCGATGTGGCTGTCAAGTTGATTGCCTTCAATCAGTGGAAGGACAATCGATTCCCAAACCAGAAAATTGGTGCGATCCAACTTGATCGCAGCTGTCTGGCTGGAAGAGCTAAATAAGGAGTAAGCTCTGGTGGTTGCCATGTTTGGCCGAGAAGCAGAGTCTAAGGAAGAGGCGGAGGGAGTATCTACCATTTTGCTCTGATACCAAGATTGAAAACAGAGAAAGATGGAAATGCAAATGAATTGCTGAAGCACTCAATTGAATATGCTCAGCACTATTCTTGTATTTATAGCAGTAAAGATACACACAATCGGGATTACAATATGCAACAGAACCTATGGTTATGAGACACGTAATACAGGAAGGACACTGTACAGTAACGAAATTCAGGGACCACATCTAAGACTGTATTAAAACACTAATTACAATTATACTTTAATACTATCGGACTATGGTACGTCTGTATATGAAGAACCCACGCTTATTTTGTGATCTTTTATGTTGTTTTCTTTGTTATAAGGATGATTGAAAGTTGCTGCACTGCATTTCTACATTATCCACCTACACATACAAGGTATTTATGTTTTCTTCTTTTTCCTTTGTTATTATTATTTTGTTTACTATCTTAGGCATGAGCTCATCGTGCTTGTGCTTGATATCAGGATGATTTTACGTGAATCAAAGGTGGCTTATCTGAACTGAATGATTATTCTTTAATTTGTTCTGGTCCGTGTGAGACGCTTAATTGGTACAAAGTCCTTTTTATCTTCCTGCAAGCTTATCTTTCTTTCTCTCTTTCTTTCACTCTGTATATTTTAATCCTTTCAATGTTTTTTCTTTATCTTTTTTTGTGTATGCAAATTATGCACAGTTGACCAGTTGTCTTGGTTGGCATCGCATATGAAGTTCTCTTTTATGTACACTTGATTTCGTCTTTCACTTTATTTCTTTTGTTGTCTCTGCTATAGGCACAGAGAGAGAGAGGAAGATGAGAGGTGGCTAGAGTCAGAGAAATGGAGAGGCACCCATTGGAGATAGCGACGAGGAGGAACAGGTAAAACCATTGTGTACTCTGACTCATTGTTGTGTCCTGCATGCTTCATGTCGTTTCAGGTAGTGTCGTGCTAGGGTTTGGTAATGTGGTGTCGTAGCTTTTTTTCTTTGATGTCATGAAATGTCTATCACTATAAAAAATAGAATAAACATTCCGAATTCAAATTTTTCTTCTGTTCTCTCATTTCCACTTGGTTGTTATAAAATTGATGTCTCTGTGTGTTATCAACTTCGCTTTCTTTCTATTGAAGAAAGAACTTCACTGGAAGTGTCGTTGACTAATTGTTCAATTCAAATCTTTACGTGTTGCCCAACTTTAGGTTGAAGGTATTGTCGATCCTGAAATTGCTAGACGGGAAAAGGCCAGACTGAATGAAATGTAGAGGCTGAAGAAACAAAAGATTCAGGAGATGCTGGATGCCCAAAATGCTGCCATTGATGCGGACATGGTGCGTTTGTAGAGGATGTCCTTTCTTCTTTATGAAATAGAGTAATCTTATAATTTTCAACAATATAATTCTTACTCGAAATGCAGAACAACAAAGGGAAGGGTTGCTTGAAGTATCTTCTACAGCAAACTGAACTGTTTGCTCATTTTGCAAAAGGCAATCAATCATCTCAAAAGAAGTCCAAAGGAAGGTATGGGCAAACCCCTCTTTTTAATGTTATTATTGTTATGTGATAGCATTTTTCATATCCTTCTCTGTTCGTGGGAATGATTTTTAGTATTATCTACTGGAGTTTTACGATATAGTAAATTTGCTTTGGTACTCTCAAGTTTATTTAGGAAATATGTAAAAAATTTTGACAATGCATTTCCTTAGCCACTTTCATCTTTTGATTGCTTTGTATATTGATTTATGATTTATTAATGGGCCTGAACCTCTTTCTGATTGACGTCCTTATTTGATGGATGAGTGATAAGTAGATATTTTATAATTAAATAAGTATAGATTTTAGGATATATTGATTGATTTTACTAATATCTTATGCTTATTTAATTATCTTTTATATACTTATCTATTTTTTAATTAAATATGGGATAAAAGAATATTATAACAGAAAATCTATTGATATCCTATTTTATTTTGTAGGAGATATTATGTGGAGGAGAAAATATAGGAAAGACAATAAACACAACAAATTAAATTGAAAAAGTATTTAATATAATATATTATTATGTTAAATGATATAATTGATGATGTACCTTGCGAATGAAAGAAAAGAAGCATATCAGGGAATAAATGGAGATATAGCCAATCAGCACACCACGTAGACCCCACTCGAAATCTTGAATGGTTGAATGGATATCATAATTAATGATATGATATGATCTAAAAAGAAAGAGATACGCACAAAATCAGGAGGAAACGGACTAACAAAAGAAAAGAACAAGAAGACCACGCACAAAAAGAATTCAGACGCAGAACAACGCACAGGACGTGGAGAGCACAGCAACGATTGGGAAAAAAGATTGAGACGCGAGACGCACGCAGGCCGCAAGAACGAGTTTAATTTTATCTTTTTTTTTTTTGTTAACCTAGCCATGCTTGGCTAGTTTTTTTTTTGTTGTTAGGGAGAGGATGAACCCTATGTGAATCTAAAATATTTGTTTGGATTCTTTATTGATTCTTTATTTTCTTGATTGAATGAATTATATTTGCTTAAAGCTTTCTTAAAGACTGATCACCTTTTAGATTGTTCATAGGTTGGTGTATGACAATAGAGATGTTGGTACATTTAACCAGAACCGTTAATTCATCATAGAGTTGCATGACCTAGACATAGGCTTACGAGTTTATGCGATCTCATAATTCTGGTTTAAAAATATAATCTTTCCAAACAATACTAAGACATTAGGTTGTTTTCAAAGATAACGGACTAAGGTAGCATCAAGACATTGGGACTTAGTCCAACTTTAGAGAATTGATCGTCAATCAAGAGAATAATAATAAATAAGGGATTCCATTTGAATTATTAGAGGAACATAGGGGGATTCTCATCCCTAGCTGCGTCTTTCTTGATTACTCATCTTTTCATCTCTTTTGGTTATTAAAATACTTGATTTTAGATTCTCATTTTTTTCTCTCTCTTTTTCTTGAAATTCTTGATTTTGGATTCTTTTTCTTTATTTAATTCTTTAAATTCTGTTTGGTTACAACTCACCCCATATTACTTATTCATCCAACTAAAGCGAAAATAATAAATTAGTGATTGGAGTACTATTCCTCGTGGGACGATCTTTTTCTCACTATTTTATTACTTATAACGACCGGTGCACTTGCCGAAGTCACTATCAATGAGTAGATTACTAGATATATTTTCTAATGCTATTTCCAGAAATTACGGAATTTTTTTAAAAAATGGGCAAGTATTGCATTCCATGAAGCACATTTTTTATATCTGAAGCATTCTTGGTGACTTTTAATATTTTTTGGCATAAGTTGCCTTCTGATATATCATGTGAGTGTTGTTCCTCTCTTTGTTAAACTGCTAATATATGCTGGCATAGTGGCATTACCTGGATTAGTAGGAAACATATGATTGGTTCACTTGAGTTTGTAAAATTTGTTGTAACTTAAGGGCCAAAAGACCAGTTTGTTGTGCAGCTCATTAAGAGTTCTGCATTTGAAACTAAAAAAGTATAATATGGATTATCCTAATTCAAGCATTAATGTTGTTGGCCAACGAAAAAAAATTCAAACATTAAATTTTTTTGTTTGTTCCAAGAGCCTCAAAATTCAAGCTTCCAAATACTATATATATTGGTAGGAACATAGGTTCAAAACACTTTTGGCCGATCTGTTCCAACATACCCATCTGAAAATAATACCATGGATGATACTTCCTCTTTGAAATCTAAAAATTTGATTATCTTCTGATATAGCATGGCAGTTTCTTAGTCCTACAAATTGCATACCTTAAAAAAAATTTGAGAGGAAATTTTAAGATTTTAGTGTCTGATCGTTCCGTTGATTTGTAAAATTTGTTGTAACTTAAGGGCCAAAAGGCCAGTTTGTTGTGCAACTCATTAGAGTTCTGCATTTGAAACTGAAAAAGTATAGTATGGATTATCCTAATTCAAGCATTAATGTTGTTGACCAACGAAAAAAAATTCAAGCATTAATGTTGCTGGATATATTGATTGCTCAGATCTTATAGACCAATTTAATGATTTAGACATTGAGGTGATTAGTTGATGGTTTAAGATTATATTTTAAGTAATGTGAGTTTTCTGAGTCCTTTTTTTTTTTTCTCAAGTACCTTATCAAAGTCACTTGGACTAGACTTAGATATGAAGGTCAACGTGTCATCAATTTTTGTATGCATGATGATATATGCGGTTGGAAGTTTAGGGGATTGAAAATTAGTGTTGACATGCATGGTCGAGCTGTGTAGTGCTTGATAATGTTCAGCCAGAGGTAGTGAAGCTAACCGTTTTATCAAGAGGCAATGAGGTGAATGCGGTGGAGGAGCACACTGATTTGGATGATGTTCCTATATCTCATGTTTTCTAGAAGACAACTGGCAAGGGCAAGAGGAAACAGGTCTGGAATAAGGTGGCTGTTTCAACTGAAAATGCGGGGAATTATATGCTTTCTTCTCCAACCAAGGTGCCACCCAAGCAATGAAGTGTATCAAGAAGGAGAAGATGTAGGGATGCATCGGTCCATATGATGCATACGTTCAGTGAATTAGAGATGATAAAAATGTTTAAATAAGCGGATAATTATTGCTACTGAAGGTTAGAATAAAAGCCCTGAAAATCATGAATTATATGACCATTGTAATTTTATCTCTAATTTATAGTTATCTCAACTTGCAATGTTGTCATGAATTATATATAAATATAAATGTCGCTTAGGGTTAAATGGTAAAAGTTTAGAATTTATAGGCAAATGTCTCTTATACATGAATTATATATAAATTTTGAAATCATGGATTTAGTTGAGCATGCTTATGGATTATTTGGTTTTAATGGATTAGATATATACCTCAAAGTTTGAGACTTGGAAAAATATAAGCACCTCATGTTGGTCATCTTAAAAAAATTTCTTTAAAAAAAGGTGGGTCATCTTGGTGTCTTTTCCTTTCTCACATATTAATGAGGTCCCAAAACTGGCATCTGGATGCACTGAGTTCTTAGGTGCTATATTTTTGTTTGGAATTTATCCAATGTAACGTATTTGAAGGTAAGTTATTTTTTTTCCCTTAGCTTTCCCCTTTTTTTTTTTTTAATAATTGTTACACTTTTTATGATGTGATGTAGATTTTCCATCTCACTCTTAGGTATAGATGCCAGATACTTCAAAAATGATGAGATAGACAAGAGAGTGTGGAAAGATGTAATTTAGTTCTACATAACTTTTTTTAAAAAGTTAAAGGTCACATTTGAATCTTGAGCTGACAACTTGGAAGAACAAATCAGAGTTTTGAACAAAGGTGGTGAAGCATATGATAAAAATTGGCAGGCATTTCAATAATAACTTTAAAATTCACTTCCCACGTAAATTCAAATTCATCAGTTTTTCATGATTGAAACTTTCACTTAAATACTCATTTTTATTTAATATGCATTGATTTTTAACACTACTTAATTAAATATTTAGTTTTGAAGTTACTACATATTATTCATACTGCCATTTCTTATACATTTTACTTATTGACGTTATAATTTTTTATTTTTGCTTTTGGAAATTGTGATTTTTTATTCCTACTTTTGTTTTTTGAACACTTCCTACTTTTGTTTCAGTATATGAAAAATCTTGAGATCCATGAAATAATTTTGTATCATTATATTGTATTGAAGGATATTTAGTTTGCTATGGCTGTCATTGCACCCGATCAAAATGTGGATGAAGAAATTGCTTGGCATGAGGTCCAACAAACTCATTCACAGAGAGTAGATGATAAGAAATGTTGTGTCTAAAGGGATATTTAGAAATGTTAATCATTAGAAGATATTATTGTTAAATATTGTTCAGATTTCATTTGTAATATGTATTTTGAATTGATTGGAGGATATTGTTGCTTTATCATAGTTGAAGTTTTATTTCTAATATGTAATTATTCATTGATAGTGATATTTTAATGTTCCATAAAGATAATAAAGTTACATCACATAGGAAGTAAAATATGTTTAAGTAAACCATAAAGTACTATCATCCGTGCAATGCACGGGGAAGTATAGGCTCGTTCAATGAAAAGAAAAAAAAACGCATAGGCAATATCATTCAATAAAAAAAAACGCACAGGGATATGCAGGGAATTGGAACACGCACGCAGAGGAAAGCATTTACATATTCTATATATACACACACACACACGTACGTACGGAAATCAAACAATTGGTTTCTATAACCTAGAGAGAGGATTACCTATCAAAATATAAAATTAACCTAGTACTCATGGGGATTAGGATTACCTGATCTCCGTGTTGCTAACCTCCTAGGAAATAATTTGATGAGAGTCCGGAAGGAGGATTTGAGAAGAGAAGGTGGCGGAGAAGAAAACTATCGAGCGTTGTTAGGTTGCTAAACCTAAATTTATAATTAAAATTTAGGGTTTAGCTATGGGCTGAGCTTTTATTTATTCCCGATAAATGAATTAAAACAAATTGTAGAGTTTTATTATTATTAGATATATTTTGAGTCCGATGATGAATAAAAAAAATTGAAAATATAATTTGACCTAACTACTCCTAGATTCTTGGATTTAATCTTAATTAATCTAATATTACTATTTACAAAATAATATGATTACCACAGAAACAATACAACATTATTAATTTTTACTATATTATTTATATTATTATTATTATTATTATTTTAATCTACTGTTATTATTATTATTATTTTATTTCTATTATTAATCATTATTATTTTATTAATATTATTTTAATATATCATTATTATTACTATTTCTATTATTATTATTATTAATAAAAATTCGGGATATTACTATTAATGAGGTGTGTAGAGACTTTTTGGATAGATGAATCTACAATGAGATTTTTTTAATATATATTTTTTATCCTGGAGACCCAAATGAGATTTTCCCTTTTATAAAATATGAAATCTAAACTATCTATATTTTTAAACTGAGGGTAAAGATGAAATTCTAAGAAAAGGAAGAAAACAAAGGATTATGGTAGAATCCAAATCCAGCACTTGGTCACAATTTATTTATTATTTTTAAAATTTAAAATTAACATAAACCCAACAGAAGTATATTTTGGTAAAAAAAAATTACTTATATTAATACTAAAATCTTAGTTATTATATCAAATTCGTAGTGTAACATGTATCCCCCTTTTCGGTCATGGAATAGATGAAATAAATCATTAGGCAATATTTTCCAAAGGAGTTGCAAATGCCCATCCTATTTTCACTGTTTGAGGGTTTTAATAACCATTTATTATCTGGTAAAAAACATTTATTAATTCATGAGTTTATATTGGGAGTTTACCATTTATATAAGTTGATCTAAAATCAAAATTCTGACTGAATCTTGACGAATGAAAACTACAAAGCTATTCTTAAATCTTAAGCTCCTTAACATCATATTTTAATCATAATAACTTAGCAAGAACCTGCAGGCACCTTGCATCTCAACTATGATCACAATAATAGAAATGAGCAACAAATACTAATAGTAACGGCCTCACTTCCTGCCAAAATTAGTTAACACTTAGGGCTCGTTTGGTACGGAGAACATTTAAGGAGGGAAATGAACTTAAAAAAAGGGAAAGGAAGAGAAGGGAATATTAAGAGGAAACTTTAAAAAGTTGAGTTGTTTGGTAGACATGAGAATATAAATAAAGGAAAAATAAATTATTTGGTAAAAGAATTGGGTGTTGGTTAAGTGAGAATGTTAGGTAAAATTCCTACAATGCCCCCTCCAAAAGGCAGAAAAAATACTTTTTTTTTTTTTGGTTTTGCAAATTGCACAGAAACATTGAATAGGGAAGAAAATCTGTGAACATCAAACCCAAATGCTGATTTGATAGGGAAAAAAACAAGTTCGAAGTTTACCAGGTGCTGCTTTAACAAGTGCAGTCTATCAGCCATAGAAAATTGTCTTTATGATTTCAAAGTTCGAACTTTACCGTTAAGTTCGATCAAAAAATCATTACTAGTCAATAAGTTTGAACGCATTATCTGACAGAAGAACATATCAACAACTAAAATGGGAAAATAATTGCACGCAAGACCTAATTGATGAAGAGTTGAAATAATCATGGAAACATAAAATGAATGAAGTCAAGACAAGACATAAAGGAAATCATATTTTTATATTCAAAAACACCATTCATGAATATTGTTGTACATTTTACATTTGCTAACCAATGACAACAATAGAGGCATATCAGCAAATTGTCTCTGCCTGAAAGTTACATGTACAGAGGGAACAAGAAACAGGGCATCGTCTCTACCTAAATCGTCTTTGCTTGACTCCCCAACTGGAATAAATAGGGCATTGGCCATAAAGAAAGCTTACAGAAAGAACAAACACATTCAACTCTTACCTTAATTCTTCCTTCGTCGAGTCTTGCTTCGGTTCCTGCTTCAACTGTCGACGCTTTCTTCTCGACCTCCTTCTTCAAGCTTGTCAATGACATGTGGTTTATAATTTTTCAAAAGGGCTTTTTTGACCCAAAAAATTCAATCTTCAGAGAATATTTTTAGATCCCGCCAATTTTGAAGGGATCTCAATTTCTCATATTTGTGGGAAGATTTGGCGAGACGGAACTCACTCTGATCAAAACCTTTAGCGCCAAACAGGTTTTGGAGGTGGGAAGTTATGTTTTCCGGAAGTTACACGAGTTCCGTAAATCAAACGGGTCCTTAAAAAAAAAAGGAAAACAAAGTCCCAGGACTGATCTCACTAACTCAAACAGAGACCACAGGTAGCGCTTGAGTGCATCTCAGCCTAATGGAGCTTTCCCTTACTCCTGACTCTCCAATTCGCCACTCGCTCTCGACACCCACCTTCTCCGCTCGTCATCGTCATCTCCTTACCCTATTGTTTCCTCTCCCCAGTCGCAGGCGCACCAAGAATCCGATTGCCCGACCACGATTCTTGCCCCCCACTTCATGCGTGGCGGAGGCCGATGCCTCCGTGCCCGTCGCTATCACCGCCCCGGAGCACGCCGGCGGCAAGATGGTGATGGAGCTCGTGGGTGCTTTCAACGAGCTAACCGAAAGGATGAATGTCTTGTCTACCAGCTCCTCTCGTCTTCTTTTCAAGTCTCTCAAGCTGTCAATTCCCGTCCTGCAAAGTTTGCCTCTTGCTCCGGATGGTCGTTCTCCACTTTCCAAGGCCTTGTCTGTGGCTATGGTTCTCGCTGATCTGCAGGTGGTCTTGGTTGTTGCTTCTGCTTCTATAAATTTCCCTGAAATGTTGCCTACTGAGGCTTCTTCCCCCCCCCCCCCCCCTGGCGGCTATTTGTTGGGTCTGCTCTTTTGTGCTTGTCTTTTCTTTCTCTAATCTTCTTCATAAAAATTATTGGTGCATCTAGATGAGAACTTACTAGCTTCACCGCATATGTACTCTACTACCAATGTTCCGACTGGATAGGCCGCTCCGCCGACATAATGTTTTGGTCATTCATCTTCGTCTGGAATCACGAAGCCTTTCGGATTTCTTGAGCCTCTGGTTCTCAAGACCACTGGAATTTTTTTCCTAGCTTAACACGGGTTGCATCCCATATGTTGTGGATTATTTCTTAATCTATTCCAGTGCCTTTCAAAAGCTTCATCATATTATCTGTTATCCTCCCGTCAAATTTTTATGAGACCTTTTTCAACCAAAAAAAAATCTATAATAAAGTATCTATGATCATTTTCTAAAAATTTCGTTCATGCGTTCACTCTACAAGTTCGGCTTTTCTTTTTCACAAGAAAAATTAATGAATTGATTACTTTTTTGGGTTAAAATCAAGACTGTCGTCAACAAAATTTAAGTACCTTCTTTAATCTGTAAGATTTAAAGGGTATCATGAAGAGGGATGGAGGGATTACTTTTTCTTTAGTTGTATTAAGATCTGGTGCTTTAATGCCTTTGTTGAGAGTACTTGCTTTTCATTATTATTTCATTGCGATTTGTTGTTTCTTTATAGTAAATGTGACTGCAGATGGATGCCGAAGTGATCTCAGCTGGAATATTGAGAGAGGTGTGGGAGGTTGGTGCGGTATCTATAAATAAAATACGAAATCAGATTGGTGCTGGTACTGCTCATCTGTTGCATGAAAGTTTACGTGTGAGGAACATTCCATCCAGCGTAGATGTTCTAGATGATGATAATGCTGCTGCATTAAGAAAGTTCTGCCTGACTTACTACGACATTAGGGCTTTAATTTTAGACTTGGCTTTGAAGCTTGACATTATGAGGCATCTTGATTACCTTCCTAGATATCGGCAGCAGATCCACTCTCTAGAAGTTATGAAAATACATGCTCCTCTAGCTCATGCAGTAGGAACTAAGTACTTATCACTGGAATTGGAAGATCTCTCATTTCGATATTTGTTTCCTTATTCTTATCTTTATGTGGATGCATGGTTACGAAGTCATGAGGCTGGGGGTGGATCTCTAATTGATATATATAAGGACGAGTTGCTGCAATCCTTAGAAGCTGATGCGTTGCTTGCTACCATGGTAGATGATATCTCAGTTAAGGGTCGGTATAAAAGCCGATATAGCACAATGAAGAAGATCTTGAAAGATGGTCGGAAACCAGAAGATATTAATGATGTGCTAGGACTACGGGTGATATTAAATCCCAAGCCTGGAGATGATACACTGGGAGTTGGAGATCAAGCATGCTACAGGACTCGCCAAATCATCCAATCTATGTGGAAAGAAATTCCTCATCGAACAAAAGATTACATTGCCAAGCCCAAAGAAAACGGGTATAGGAGTTTACATATGGCAGTGGATGTGAGTGACAATGGTAGGGCCCGACCACTTATGGAAATACAAATAAGAACAACACAAATGAACCGTTTAGCTGTTGGTGGAACAGCATCCCATTCGTTATACAAGGGTGGCGTTACTGATCCAGAAGAGGTTAGTGTCCTTTTTGGAATTAAAATTGAAGAATATTAATTGAAAAAAAACAAGTACGTTTAGAATTGAGAAGGTCCCTATCTTATGCCTCTGTAAAAGAATTTTGAGGCAATATCATCTTTACATGGATAAAATTTGACTTTGAGTATGGAAAAACTCAGTCAAATCAGTTCATTTATCAGTGTACACTTATGTTCTTTAGGTTATTTATAAATATGCTCTACTATAAATGTATCTGGAGACTGCCTGCCATCTAGTCTAAAGAGAAAAGGAAAGTAAATCAAGTTTCGGTTATTTGGTTGTTGATGACAGGCAAAACGTTTGAAGACCATTATGCTTGCTGCAGCTGAGCTGGCTGCTCTGCGCCTTAGAGATCTTCCAAGTGCAAATCTGAAGGGAATAGAGATGGAGCAGAGAAATAGAGTATTTTGCCTTCTTGACAAAAATGGTGATGGCAGAATTAGCATTGAGGAACTTACAGAGGTAATGGAGGAGCTCGGTGCCCCAGGGGAAGATGCCCGGGAGATGATGCTGCTCCTTGATTCAAACAGTGACGGTTCCCTGAGCTCTGATGAATTCGATGAATTCCAAAAACAGGTGATTTGAAGTCTTTTCATGGACAAATATTCTTCTATCCGATCTTTGTTTAGGCTTTTTCAGCTTGATTTATCTGCATCTACATGCTTTTTGTCAGAACTTTTACGTAGTCGAAGGGACTTTCTTGACCATGAGTCTGTCAGATTGTGAGTACCCGAATTTTTGGAATCCAAATTTTATTTGTCCACACGAATAAAAGCTTACTTTCTCTACATGTTCTTGGGAACAACCTCACCAATCTGTCTCTTTTATAGTTTGGTCAGAAATAACATTTAATATGCCAATGATTAACGGCCTATTAACACTATTTAGTATTTACAATGCTCTGGATAGTTCTTTGCACGATAAAACCTGATTTATCCCTATCAACTGTGTAAAATCTGCCTAAATCGTTTCTTATTGATTGTATTTTAGATTTTTAGCTAATATCTTACTTTTGTAGGTTGAGATTGTGCGTGGCTTAGAGGTTCAAGACGAAGAATACAAGAAAATGTTGGATGAGAGGCTTCATCCTGCGGATGAAAGTGGTTTGATTCAGGCATACAGCAAGGAGTTTGGCAACAGGCTTGCAAGCTAGTGCTGCCCCCCTTATAGACGCTTCGTGTTCTGTGCGCCCCCTTCTGATCCCCACTTCATGTAGCGATTTATGGCCTCGGCTGCTATTTCTTCTACAGTGACTTGGAAACTGGGAATGATCAGTGCCTCATTTGTAAGTCCTATATTTTTCATGTATATAAATTAACTGTACAGTGAAATTCCGGGGTGATACAGAAACTGTTTTAAGATGTCATTTCTGCTCCCTTAGCTTATGAAACATAGTGTGAATTCACTATAGCAATCTGATCGGTAACTTGCTAAGTTTGTGAATCACATCGTTCAGGTAGTTACTAGTAAGCTCCAAGGATGGGATAACTTCAGTGTGTGTGTATATATATATATATATATAGAGAGAGAGAGAGAGAGAGAAATTGGCTCAGGCATGTTGTATTGTAGCTTTCTTCACTTTATTTGTAAATTGCCTGCATTTCAACACATTACCTGGATGAAACTCAGCTTTGATGTTGCTATGTTTTCCTTTTAATTAGAACATCCAGAATTTGTGCGCAAAAGTTGGTGCATCTAGTTCAACTAGAAAGAAAGTGCGAGGTTGCTATTTTCAGAATTGGTACTCTAGCTATGTCAATTGCATTTACACATCTAGCCAGATTCATTTCCTTTTTGGGGGGCCAACCACAACTCGCTATTATTATTATTATTATTTTTTTTTTTTTTTGGGGCCAGTACGATATGAGTTATACGCCTATGTGCACAACAACTGACCTAGAAAAATATTTGTCGTACTTGGGTTCAATTGACAAAAGGGTCGAACACTCTCACCAAAAGGAGGTGGTTCGATCCTGGAGTTGTTCAAGGTATTAGGGAGGTATTTTAACTCTCGGGTGCTTAAGTAAACGCTTGAGGGTAGTAAACGATTTGCCTACCCAACATTGGTATTACTTAGAAGAAAGGATATCCCTTGGTCCTTAGATCGTGGGTGAACCCAACGTTCTTTCTAAAATTTTTATATTTAAAAAAAAAACTGACCTAGAAAAATAAAATACTCCTTAGGGACTTCCTTAATATAATACATATTTGGAAGGTTGATTTTGATCAAAATAGACATATTTTTTATATTTATTATCGTAATTTAATCTTATTAATGCTTCTTCAACAATAATTAAGGAGGAAAGTGAATGATGGAGTTAAAAAAGATGTTTAGGGTATTTTAGAAAATACATGTTATATTAAGTAATTCAATTAACTTTCTTAATCTAATTAAATTAAGTAAATATGTCTTATATCAAGGTATTTATATATACAATCATCCTAAGGTTTCTAACTTCTGACTCTCTCCCATTTGTCTCACTCGTCTGATTCTCCACTGGCTGGGCCCGGGGCTAATGCCAAATTATCTGATAGCTTCTTGCATAACTGTATGTGATAATTATGTAGGCATAAACATTTGCTATATCATAGAAAAGAAATCATTTTCAACACAGTATTACCTGTCCATATACAGAAGAGTCTCCATACGATTTACACAACTCTACCACATGCAAGGATGGATTTATTTCAAAAACCTGTCATGTTTGAAATGGGGATGGCTCATAAGTTCGAAAATCTAAAGAGATATTGATTCATATATATTAGTTTAGCATGGCTTATTTGAGTCTAAACAATCACTACCTCTACTGCCACCGAGAGGCCACGTAGACTTCCGTGCGCCTTATTCTCTTGTATCACTTTCAACTGAAACATTGGCATTATATTAACAATTTAGCTTAGCTAATATTTCACCAATTCTTACCGTGCTGGAAATGTAATCTTTCTGTGTATGTCTTGTTCCAAGTTTCCATCATTCAGAATGAAAAACGATAATATTTCTTGTCTTTCTTTCGTGTTGTGTGGGTGGGATTTGATGAATCAAAATTTTCAGAAATAGGCGATCATACTAACTTTTCCATTTTTCTTCTGGACTCTAAATCCCATTTCTGCTCCAATGTCTTCAATATTTGCGATGAGATCATTTGCTGAATGGTTGGATGTAAATCTCTTCTTTCTTTCGGAAACATCCTGGAATTCAAAGCATGAAATGATAAGAAAAGCAATGCTCATAACATAGAAATACTACAAAAATCTAACCAATTAACTTTGATCCTCACCTCTTTCTCAAAAAAGCCCGAGAGGTCTAACCATGAAGACATTGCTATCAACTGAAATGCATTGACAAGGGTTGAGGACTCAAGACTCTTCTGTTCTGCTTCTTGTGGCTATTATAAAGGGAATATCTGAGATGCTGCCAAAGAAGAAGAAGAAATTGACAAGTAAATAATTTAACACTATACCGCGTCATGGATTGAAAAGGCTTCATCATCGATATACACATTCTGTTTCTCTTCCTCTCCGTCGTCCTCAGGATTTGTGGGAACAGGGTCCTGCCTGAACCATTCATCTCCTTTTATACCGGCCAGGGTTATCCGGGTAAGAGGGTTGGGGTCAAGAATCCTCCTTAGCAAGTTTTGGGCTCCAGGTGATAGCCATTTGGGTATCCGGACATCTCCTTTAGATATCTGTACTCCCTCGAAATATAGAAAATCAGTTGAGAACCACTGAAGCAACCATAGTAAAGGGAAGGACTGGAGGGGCAGAACTTTGAATACCTTCTGATAGAGAACGACGATGTTCCGATCTTCAAAAGGGAGATATCCCGTTAGAATTACAAACAAGATGATACCACATGACCATGTATCTGATGTTGCACCGTCGTAGCCTCTATTAGCAAGGACCTCTGGAGCAACATAGCTGGGACTTCCACAGGTTGTATGCAGCAACCCATCGGCCTGAAATTTTCATACAAGACATGATACTCTTCGTCTTGGCCTTCAGTTGTGGGTTTAAAGTTAAAGCATATCAGATTCATATACCCTAATGTGCTGGGGCAAAGCACTAAGGCCAAAATCGGTTATCTTTATGTTGCCTTGGGCATCAACTAGTACATTCTCCAGCTGCAACAAAATATAATCATCATATTTCTTTTAAAAAAAGGAGCTGTCCGTGTGATCCGAAAAAACATTTAAGGCGCCACTATTTTATGTTGTTAGTTCTGTAGAGGACTGAGAAAGAAGGAAGAACCTTAAGATCCCTGTGGAAGACACCTTTATTGTGACAGTAGCTCACACCGTCAATTAACTGTTGGAAAAGTTTCCTACCTTCTGCTTCTTTAAGCCTACCTTTGGATGCCTGCGACCACAAATAGCACGTTAATTAATCCAATGCTATGCAGTGAACATAGAAGTAATCAGCAAACGGTCCTTACAATTCTGTCAAACAACTCCCCTCCATTGACATACTCCAAAACCATGTAAATTTTCGTTTTGCTCGCCAAAACCTGCGTAATTAGTTAGGAATCATTGTCTTGAGATTTTGATATTGATAAGATAGATAACCGCAAACGCCACATGGCACTTGTTTCCCTTTCTATTTATGTTAGGGCTTGCGGCAGCTTAAGCAAAAGACTGGTGCATATTTCTTTTCTGAGCAAAAATATAAATAGTTCTAACTTGATCATTTGTCTTATGGTCCTGTTATAAAAGATAGATGAATAACTTCATTCGCAGAACTGCCACGTGAAACTCGAGCGGGAAGCTTACCATAAACATCTAGTTACTACTCTCACAGGTCATTAATAGTTACATCCTAACATGTGAGCCCTGTGTAGTGTAGCGTACGAAGTATGAACAATGAGCCAATTTACGACTTGTTGAGTAGTATGATTTTGTAGTTTATTTCGACACCGGGCACATTGAGGGAGGCGTAGAAATAAGTATAAGAATCAATTTGACAGTGAAAAGGGAGGGAATCAAGTAAGCATATGTCCCCGTGGATGCAATTATACGTGGAAGATTAAACGGAAAGCATAAAGACCGCTTTGTCTCTCATTTTGAAAATTTGTAAAGCAAAACCAGATTCTTTACTTGGTAGTTGGTGTGATTGGTTTAGATTACTTGCTCCGAAATTCAGTATCAATCAGTATGACGCTATAGCAGAAAATGAGTGACGGTAATATAAGGGATGTAAATAAAAATGGGAACTTTTTCCTTGATTGATTAAATAGCTTGAGAAACAAAAAAGAAAAGATAATTTAATTTAATGCGAGTTGTGAGATGATTCATGAAGCGTGGAGCCACGCAAGGCAAAACAAAACGGGGCGGTCACCGGCCTCCAAATCCCCTGCTGAGGAGAACACACGTTGCTTTGAGCAAGGATTGTTAGAAAATTGTAAAAAAAACGAAAAGTAGGGACCACCAAGGCAGTGTGTTTTGTAATTTGTAGGATGCGGGAATCGGAATTCTCGCTTGGGCTCTAGAAATCAGGAAAATCATGTTACTCAGAGCACGGATCCCCGCAAACATAGACATGGTAGGAGGAGAAACTGATTTTTATTTCAAACAGAAAAAGATAATCCAAATTAGAGCAAAGCTTTTACTCAACGTCTGCATGATCCATGAATGGGATACCCGAGTCCGATGAGAAGAAAAAACAAGGAAGATTTGGATGCATACATAAAAAGAAAAGCATTGGAATCCATGGGCGCCAGCAATCTGTCATCGGGAAGAAGATGACAGTAGTAGAGCACGTACCTCGTGTAATCTGACGATGTTGGGATGCTTGAGAAGCTTGAGGGTGGCTATCTCCCTCTTTATCTGCAATTTGTTGTTGTTGTTAAAATCAGAATGAAAAGCTAGGTAGCTTACGCAAAAGTGAAGAGAGAGAGACCTGATGAGCGATATCGAGTTGGACGATCTTGTTCTTGTCGATGATCTTGAGGGCAAAGAGTTGATGAGAATGGATGTGTTTGGCCAATTTCACCTTTCCGAAACTGCCAGTGCCCAGAGTTGTAGTAATTTCGTAATTAGCAAGCCCCGTTCCTTGTTTCTTCTCCGCCTGGGAGTTGCCCAGTCTGAGTATGCCCATTGGGAGTGGTGTGATTGTGATAGCACCCAATGGAACAACAGATTCAGTTGCTCTCTAGCTACTCTGAAACCATCCTCTCATGCCTGTTTGTTTCAGCTCATCATTTTCCTCCAACAAACGCCTCTCCATCCCCCACTCCTAGATTGTGTTAGAATGCATATTTAATAGGATTTTTCAGTTTCGATGTAGTGGAGGGTCATGAACGCGTAACAATGCTTTTTTAATTTGATGTTTGCGGGCAGTTGCGCGAAAAATAGTCGAATGGGTACAAAATTTAAATAGCTAGTTAGTTTAGTTAACTGCGTGACTCACGTACGTACGTTATCCTTAGACACTTGGATGATGGATATAGTTCTGAAATAATTTTTATTATATAGCCATTTATACAAAATGAATATTGTGGAATTGATTTATTTCATCCCAAAAAAATAAATTGATACTTAATACGATGGAATTAATTAATTTAGCAGCAGTGAGTCAGTCAGATGTATAGATATAATTTCTTCTTATGGATGGATATGAATGAATTTCGATCCTATATATGCAATTAATTAATTTGAAAAGATGATCGAGAGAATGCATTGTGTTCATCCAAATCAGTAGTGTTTGGCATGCGACCAATCCAAGCAATGTAATTAATATGAGATGAAAATCAACCATATAAGATGACCATACAGGCAAGGTATGTATTTATGAGAGGTCAATTATATTGTAGTAAGCAAGTTGTAATATATATATATATATATAGACTTTGGGAAATATATATAATATTAATTCTCCACACGGGTGGGTGGGCAACCTATATGATATATTTAGGCATATACACCTTGAATTTTGGTGTATTACGAAGGGTACGTTGAGTGAGCAAGCTAAGTTTTTAATATGGTATAAACATGGTTAATTAAAAAGAAAGAAAAGCAATACATACAATGAATATGATGAAATATGAAGGGCCCAAAGATATGCGTGTGATGTGATCCAAAATGATATTAAACGGCATGCCTGGGAAGGAAGCAAAAGGGAAAGGAAGGGAAGAAATTAATTGGAAGAGAGCCTTCTTATGTTATATTTTGTGTGATTTAGTAAGGAAGGCAATTTGGGAATAGAAATAATGAGGGGGAGAACATACAGCGTTATTAATAGTTGACAGCGAAACCAGAGGAAAATCTCATCCCCTTGCATTGCTTCCATCAAGTGAGAAAGGATGGAGATAGCTAGGAAATGATCATAATAATAATAGAACATATATATGTGGTGGTAGTTTTGATGAATGAAAAGGATTGGGAGGCGGGAAAAGTGGGAATTAATAAATGATGATGGGAAAGTGGGAGGGATGAAGATCACACAAGCACACCATTACCAAGCAAGTGTATATATCTGTTGCGGATTTTTTCCCCCATCTACTCCAACCAAACCAACAAGCATGCTCGTGAGTGACCTGAACTTGCCAAGCTCCACAATCAAACTTCATTCATAGAAAGAGTTAATTAGTTGGTGCCACCTGCATGCTATGCTTCCTCTTCCACTTGCCTGTCTCATTCTTCCCGATGCTTTCCTTCTTTCTTTATTACTCTCCCTCTCTCTACATCTCACCTAACAGTACAACTCCTCCTTTTTATTTATTTTCTTCTTCCTAAGTTTTTGTTTGAACCTATTCTCATTTTCTTTATGGTTTAGGAACATCCAAACCCAACTGCAGGATTGCTATCAACAGGGACAGACAGGGTTCAAAATGCCCCCTGGACTTGGTTCCACCCTGGGCTTTCAGGCATGGGTTTGGCCTTGCCATGCTCCCTTCAAACTGCCACCTGCGATCTCACTCCCAATTCGGCCCATGCATTATTACAACACACCGCCCGCACGTCACTCCATATTATAACAACATAACTCGTCTTCATGCTACAGGTTCAACAGAGAACAGAGTTCTCCCCAAATGAATGGATCAAATTTAATGTGGACGGAGCTGTGTCATCATCTAGGAACAGAGCAAGTTGTGGTGGATTCATACATGGCATATGGATTGCTGCCTTCTCATCTCCGATTGCTCAGTGTAGTCCTCAGGTTACTTAGAATATGGGATTCAAAAAATCTGGTTGATACACTAAATGATGTTGGGAGTGGCAACACACACAGCTTGGTTATGTTTCAGACTAAAAGCTTAGATGGAATTTACAGATTACTCATATATCCCGAGTCCACTGATAAACTTGCGAAGGAATTATTTCTTTGATTTGTGTCCTACTTTTCTAAGGACCTTCAAGATTGTATAGGAGTTACCGCGCTACCTACTCTCTCTCAATTTACAGGCATAGCCTCCACTTATACCCCAAAAAATAATAATAATAAAATAAATAAATAATCATCATTAACAACAAGAAGAAGAATGCAAAGGTTGGTGACTATTATATTATATATGTTGCAACGATTACAAATGTTTTGAAACTGAAAAAGCTGCACGCAAACACTAATAACACATCAAACCCACGGAGATAATCAAACAGCATGCCTATGCAAAACAAGCACATGAAGTAGCTCTTGTACACAACAAAAGGATGACTATGCACAGTGCGGAGGCATAATAAGCAGCTCACAGCTCTGCATCACGGCCAAATTCATCTTTGAGATGCTGAGACTTTTTCTTGGCGGCCTCGTAGTTGGAGGCAATGGTGTCCTTAGTAGACTCCAGGGCCTCCTCTGCTTTCTCTTTTGCCGCCTCATAACCCTCTCTCGATTTCTCCTTCGCCCAATTCTGCTGCTCCTCCTTGATGTTCTCCTCCATTGCGGCTGCTTCCTTTGCCTCTTGCGCCTTCTCATATGCTTTCCCCTTTGCTTCCTTCATTTTCTCTGATGATTTTTTGTCAGCCTCTTGTGCCTTGTCTTTTGCAGAATCCGCAGTGCCCATTGCCACATTCTTAATGTATTGGGCTTTGTCTTTCGCTGTGCTTGCAACGTCGCTCGCCTTCTCCGCCGCAGCGTCCTTCATGTCCTTCATCCTCTCTCTCGCTGCATCTTTCACGTACTGACCTGTCCCTGCTCATTTTGGATTTGTCATCAGCATGCATTCCACGTACATGGATTTACAAACAAGTAAACTCCATGTCAATTCCCACTGAATTATGCCTATTCACCGTGCATCGAAACCGCTTGAATATGACAATATTTTAATATTTTTCTCTTCACCGTGGGCTTCCTAGCAAGTAGAAACAATATAATACAGAGCGTTCAAGAGGAGGGTATACCGACCAGAAGCGACGTCACGGACCTTGTCCTTGGTTTTTTGTGCGGCTTCAGAGGCATATTGCTTGGTCTTGTGTGCAGCATCAGTGGCATAACCTTTCGTCTTGTCTGAAACATCACCCGCATAATCTTTGCTCTTCTGAGCCGCATCGCCCGTATATTCCTTGGCCTTCTGAGCAGCATCGCCCGCGTATTCCTTGGTCTTCTGAGCGGCATCCCCCGCGTATTCCTTGGTCTTCTGAGCGGCATCCCCCGCGTATTCCTTGGTTTTCTGAGCGGCATTGCCGGCGGAATCTCTGGTCTTGTAAGCAGTGTCAGCGGCGTAATCTTTGGTCTTGTGGGCAGTGTCGGTGGCGTAATCAGAAACTTTGTGAGCGGGATCATCATGTTTGAAGCCAAGGCCTTCGGAGATTTTGTCTTTGGCCCACTCAGTCCATGACTCAGTGGCTTCTTTTCCCTCTTTAGCCGTCTCGGCCGCCTTCTGCCCGGTTTCCATGGTCTTGGCTTTGGCCTCCTTATAATCATGAGCTTCCTCCTTGTTGGATGGCATGTGGCCCACACTGGTGGAGTTGCACTGCAAGCCGAACATGACAAGCCACAACACCATCGTCATCACAAAAACCACCCTCGAACACATTCCTATTCGCATCCCCCAATTAACACACTCAAAAGAATCAAAAGTGAGAGAGATCGGAGACTTGTAATTTGTAAGCAGTTGGCTGAAAATGCGGTTGGCGAATGGGTTTATAAGGGAGGGAGTTGAGGGGGGTTATGCCACGTGGAATGGTTGGAAAGATGAACAACTACGTGGCAGTTATAAGGAGCAAGGTGTCACCTTTTCATATTTTTGGTTTGGTGAGGCTGTTTCCGGAAGAGATGCGTGTCAGAAAGTGCTTGCAACACACACGCACCGAACGAGTAACAAGATAAGTAATCCAGAGCAGTTTATCGTGCCTCCTTCCTATATTCACATACCTTCCATTTGTGTTGATGTCTCCCGTTGTGTCATATACAGTACCTTTCTCTAGCAGAGTGCTGTTTTATGCCTAATATTATCTTATAATAAAATTTTATTCGGCTCATGTTAAAAGAAAGTAAAAAGTAACGATGATAAAAGCTCATTTAACATAACACCATGTTGAGTGATTCTGGGGATTCCTTCTGCTACAAATGCGAGTGGATAATAAGTTTCCTTTTCAGTTCGAAATCATCAATCAAATCAACAGAGGAGACCGCTAGCCGTCTTTGACTAGGAGGCTATTGGTTTTAAGGCTGCTATTTATATTGAACATGTATTGTGGTAGTAATTTACATCACCTATCAAGCATTTTCCAATGGAGATGTATTGGAACCATTCTCATAATTATTACCATTGGTGTAGAAGATTGGATCTGTTCTCTCTTGTTGGGTCATTCATTTGTAACCATTTTTACACCTATAGTTTTGAATCATAGAGTAAACCCTAATTTGCTATTCGTTGCACTATATGAGAGTTATATAAAATTTGAATTTGAACTAAAATATGGAGAAGGTTAGGTAGAGGAAAGCAAGGTTCTGAAACTGGACAGGAAAACCGACGAACTAGGCGAAAAATCGGTTTAAGTACTTAGGGGTGAAACCGGGGTCCTCAGTTGACCCAGAGTCAACTTGGTTTGAACCGGTCAAGTTGGCCGAGTCACAGAGTGAGAAAGACATATGAGTACAGAACGAGAAGGAGAGGAGAGAGAGAGAGAGATCTAAAGTGCTTCTCAATGTAAATGCCGACGATGGTGCTACGGAACCGAAGGAGGAGCAATGATCTGTGGAGGCTGAAGGCTTTCCACCTTCTTTGTGGCCGAGACACAGAACAAGAAGGGGGAGAGATCTGAAGTTTGAAATAGTGGATATTTGAAATTGGTGATGAAAAGTGCAGATGACTTGCGGGGACTAGTGAAGATGAAGAATGGAAGGACTGAAGACAACGAAGAAGAGGAAGAGGAGATAAAGGAAGAAACGGTTGATGGTGATGATAGAAGAAAGATGTTGGTGATGAAGATTGAAGAACCTAAAGCTGCTAAAGTCCAAATACGGTGAGTAAAAAGTGATGATGAAAAGTTTTGAAGGTTCAAGATGAAAACGCCAAGATCTTCACTTTTATTCAACGTTCAAGATGTTTTATTCGAGGAAGAAGAGATGAAGGAAGAGAGTGTACAAAGGTGAACCCCGATACGGTGTAATATGATTGGTTTTTGTCTGCTTGTTTGATTGATGGAGGGCATCATGATAAAGCCTTCCCCTTCTTTCTTGTCAAGGAAACGACGAATAATCGTCACTTCACCTGACCAAATAAAATAAAAATAAATTACGAAAATGATATTAAGGAAGAGAGGCTTAGGCTACTAAGGAAGTGAAACTTTTTTTATTTTTTGTGCTTGGGCTTCCCTAGTGAGACATGCATAATTATTTAAATTATGAATATTTTAACATATTTTAATTAAATTATATCTTTTAATCAACACCAATCTAACTTCGTTCTGACCCATTGATTTTTAACCCAGTACCTCCATCGATTCAGTGAGCGATAGGGGTGGGACTAGAGCTGTCAATCAGGGCCGGCCTGTGAAGGGCCAGGGCCTAACAGGGCCCGATGTAAGAAAAATACATGTTTTTCAAAGCCCGGCCCGAGAGCACCAGGGCTAGGGCCGGCCTACAGAGCCTAGAAATTACTATTCCAAATTTTAATTATTTTTCCTCCATTTTTTTCAAAGAAATATAATTAATAAATTACAACATAAATTATCTAACAAATAGACACAGTCACTAATTCATAATAAAAAAATAAACTATATTCACAAATAACTCATATAAAACATAAAAATGATACTATTAATTACTAAGTGACATTAGTACAATGACTATTATTGTCGTCATCTTCGCCACCATCATCAATTTCAAATGACATTTGATTGTTGATTCTTTATTATTGTCTATAACAAATAAAAAATACATATAAATTATTAAAATATCCAACTTCAACAAGTGTTCAACTTTTAAAAATAAAGAATAAAAAAATTGAAGGGCCCGATGGGCCGGCCCGTGTAAGCCCTTGGCCCTCTAGGGCCGGCCCTCTAGGGCCGGCCCTCCAGGGCCAAACATCACCCCTCTCCTCCAATTTTCAAGCCTGGCCCTTAAAGGGTCAGGGCTTAAACGGGTCAGCCCGATGGGCCTGACCCGTTTTGATGACTCTAGGTGGGACTATGTCAGACTTCTATCAGGCGACCTGCAGCATGACCTGTTTAAGGCTTATCTGACATAGCTTGTTTGTCAAAAAAGCTAGGTCAAAGGCTATTTAAAGGCCTAAATATGTAAATAGGTCAGACATATTTTGTTAAGGCCTGACCTATAAGCCTTTAATCTTGGCCTGTTTACATATTAACTAAATGTAATTATATTTGTATCATATAAATAACACAATATTTATTTTGTTAATTATGTTCTAATTTCAAAGTGCACAAGTCTACTTATGGCCTTTAAGGCCTGCAATATAAGGCCTTTTTAAAGGCATACAATGTAAGTAGGTCTTTAAGAAAGCTTTAGGTTTAACCAGGCCTGAGCCTAAAAAAAAGTCTGCATTCAGGCTCAAACCCAGGCTCATGAATTTTCTCCTCATTACAAGCTTAGGCCTGTTTAACTAAAGTCTGACCTAACCTATTTCCAAGCCTAGTGTCTAGTCCAGGTTTTAAAACATTGGAGAAAAGGCATGGGAAGTGAGAAACTTTTTAGAAGTAAAAACTCATTATAGTGTATATTGGCAGTTGTGATTTGAAAAATTAAATAAAGTAATTATTCATTGACAAATTAAAAATTCCTTTTTCGGGTAAAAATTAAAAATACCTTTCATTTCAACACTTTTGCTTTTAGAGTTTTTATTTGATTAATATTTGAAAATTAAAATTTTGAAATCAATCATCAATTAATCAAAATGAGAGAGAGAGGATGAGTGATAATTGATAAATATCATTTTAGAATACAGATTTGATATGAGTGTGGAGATGAGATGATCTGAGATGAGAATAAAACAAACCACCTTATGTATATATCACGTTGGATTAAGACAAATCAATTATGATTGATTTTACCAATTTACATAATATAAATCTAGAATGATATTGACATAATATTAATGCAAAGGATAAGTAGAGGAAAGGCATGAGAAGTAATAGATTCTTGTGAAGTAAAGACTCATTATAATGCATATCATAAGTTATGGTTTGAAAAATTAAATATATTAATTATTAATTAATAAATTAAAAATTCCTTTATTTTAGTAAAAATTAAAATACCTATTATTTCAACGCATTTACTTCCAAAAAGATTTTTTATTTGATTAATATTTGAAATTTGAAAATTTGAAATCAATCATCAATCAATCAAAATGAAAGAGAAGATGAGTGATAATTGCTAAATGTCATTTTAAAATAAGTATTGAATTTTCAATTAAAACTTTAAGAAAATATCTTGAGTTATTACGAGGATACACTATTTAAAATCATTAATCAAATCAAATATTCTCTGTGAGAATAATATAACATGACAATATAGAGACTCTATATATATCTATTTGATTGGTCATTCTTTGAATTTGAAATTTTGAAATTCTTTTTTCTTCTTCTTAAAGTTTGATTCTATTTTCCTATTTCTTGTTTTTTTTTACTTCCTGGCTTATCAATTTTTTCCTTTCTCCACTCTTTTTTTTTTTTTCCTCCTTTTCATATGGCTGCATTAATGCATCTTCTCTTTTCAAAGTATTCTAAATTTCTATGCCCATTCTTTATTTTTCTTTTCTGATTTTAAATTTAAATTCTATTCTTTTGATTATAAATTCAAATATAGAATACGAATGGATATTTATCACTCACCCTCTTCCACACATTTGTCATTCTCTTTCTTTGGCATTGTTTTCTCTCTATACTCCCGTAGCAACCATCAAATTTGAGCCTCTTCTTTCATAAGGCCAAAATCACACTAAGTTAATGACTCGTTTTTGCCACTAATAAAGTTCCGCCTGAGGTCTAATGTAATCATTGACGATTGATTATTATTATTTTTTTATTGTGAAAATGATGATATTGAAATGATTAGGAGATTTGAAATTTGAATTTCAAAATGAAAATATTTGATCAAGGCCAGCGCAAATCACAAGCATGTTTAACCAAATATTTTTAAGTAGTTCAAGAATTTGCATAACCCAATATAAAAAAAAGTATATCTTAAAATATACGTATATTTAAGTTTTTTATATAATATATATATATATAAACAAATAATTTTTTTTTGGATAAAATTAAATGTTTTATGCCCAATTTGGATGGATCAAATTAAATGTTATATAGTCATATACTACTACTTTTTTTTTTTTTAATGCTACATAGTCATATACTACTATTATTTTTTTAGGCATCTTGAGCAAAGTAATGTTTGTTGATTCCATTTCAATCATTGCCTTAAATGTACGTGGATATTTCTAGCTATCATGGATATAATTGTGTATGCATGATGATAGTGAATCTTTTAAGTGTTTTAATTTGGTCCTACTTATCATTACTAGCATCAGTAGGTTGAATGGAATTGAAAGAATCTCGCGTATCGCGTGGCATGTGATCTTTTTTTTTAAAAAAAAAAAAAAACTTTAAAATTGAATTTTAAAGTCATTTTATATATTCCTCTTGTAATTTCAAGAAACATTTTTAGTTGCTGATTCGACTTGTATACCATGGAGATGGCTCTTACTATTAGTTTATAAAGCAGCTAGAAATACTTAGCTTTGTTTCCACGATATGGTGTAAATATTTTCTGGTCAGCTCGGCATGCTTCTTTGAAATGTTCATATGCGAGAGACAATATGAAATTGATGGGCGACCTTACCGTTCTACTATCTTTTAACATAATTTCTGTGGAGGAATGTTGTTGGAATATAATTACTCAACCAATTACTATCCTGCTGGGAATCATGCAACATGTATTCAATTTGACCAAGACAATGCAAAGTTGTATTTACAGGTGGAAGAGTTGTGTATTAAGGCACCACATCAATTATAATTAACATATTGGTCAACACAAATGGCAGTTTTTTTATTACCATCTTCTTCGATGGTTATCTGGCTTTATTTTTTTTTTTAACTACTCCTATATGGCAATGTACACGAAACTGATACTTATCATTTACTATTTTTTGTTGGTCCTTTCTCTAAATATCAAACTTTTTTTATTTGTTGCACAATGATAATCAAAGATGCTGCTTCCTCACAAAATGTATGATACCGGAATACTTTGAACACCCTTACCTTTTAACATGATGAGGAGATCATTTCCAATTATTATTTCATTTGCAATGATGATCAACAAGAGTCAAGGGCACTCTATGTCCAATTTTGGTCTTTACCTTCCTAATCTGGTGTTTTTACATGAACAATTGTATATTGTATTGCTGGAAGTTAAGAGCTCTAATAGGTTGAAATTATTATTGTTGGATGAATATAAGAAATGTATGAGCAAGACAACAAATATAGTGTACAAAAAAGGTTTTCCAAAATATCTGGATAGATTGGATTCATTGAAAATGGTACTGCATTAATCAATGAATCTGTAGAATTCATAATTCCGTCCATCACACTGGTAGTTTGTCTTGTTTAAACCTCAAGCCACATTTATCCAGAGACCAGAATGGGTAACTCTGTATTGGTAGACATTGAGACTCGGGTTTGTTTCAACTTTATATGGTCATGAATGAAACCCGTACGGATAGTTATGTATTGAGTCAATTACCTCGCGTCTCCCTCGCTCCTTCTTCTACTGTACCTTTTGCATTTATTTGTCCAGCCGCTTTCAAGCTATTTTTATATCTTTGCAATAGCATTCCTTTTAAAAGCACGATGATGAGAGTAAAATAAGGTGTTGCAGTTGTCATTTTTTTAAATGGGTTTTTGTAGGCCAAAAACTACTTTTAAGAAGCCCCCTAAAACCTTTTATTAGCGCAATTAAATTTCTACTATTATCAATCCAAACATTAATCATATTTACAATATAACTTTTATCATATTTTAAGTACATAAAACTCATATAAAAAAACACCATTAATCCAAACAGGCCCTTACTTTTGACCAGAAGTAGAAGTAAACCACGCTTGTCTAGATTGATTCCAGTGACTAATTTTGCTGATTTTCAGATTCAGATTTTGATTACCATGGCGCGACTCCTGCAAAACCCGCCCATATTGTGCAAGTAGTGTTACCGACGAAATGAACGTTTGTAACCAACGTTCAGCAGGCAACGATGTCTCTAATAGCCAAACAATTACCACACAGCGGGCTAAGGAAAGCCGTATCACCTTACAAGATACAGATTTTGGCTAAAAAAAACAATCAGTCATCTATTCTGAGTTTTATCAGCAACGTGCGGAATAAGACACTTGAACAACTCTCAAAATAGATGCCTTCAACTATGGCAGGACATCCATAATAATGTTATAAAAGGTTCCATTCATACAAGCTCTGAAAGTCTAGCACTCGTCTAAACGACTCCGACGGGTTGGGGCAAGATTTTACATGAATATTGCACTGTAACTTTGACAGCTACAACGATTTGCACGTCTTCCGGTTGTGGCCCTGTTCCTTGCACTTACTGCACTGAAGCGGACGCTTCATTGCGTCTTCCGATTCAACCTGCTTCAACTTTGGCCGTCCTGGAGGCCTCTTAGTTGATGGAGGCGTTACAGTTACTGATCGAGCTGATTCGCCCAGGAATAGCACTTCATCATTTGACACGGGCCGTATTGATTCTACGTATGTTAATCGGTAGCTATCAACTGTGAAATATCTTGAGCAATAATCATAAGGACTTCTAACAATGCACTCAAGAACCGCTACGGCATGGCAGCAGGGCAACCCAGTAATCTGCCATCCCTTGCAACTACACTCCCAAGCATCAACATTAACCATTTCTATAGATTCTCCACAGACCTCGTATGTGCCACTTTGTGATAGCAACACTTGAAGTGACTGTGCAGCAGAAGTTTCTTTTCGAAGCATTTCCTCCTTCAATGGCACCAACTTTGTAGTCCATTGGTTGGACTCCACCCGTCTAGAGTAAATTGTTTCCATCATGTTACATCGTAATACGTCAACCATATGAATAATAGGCAGATCATGTGTCTCCGACACCCAACTGTAGAATTCCTGTCCAAAATCAGAGGTCAGGTGGTTATACCTTGCTCCACCAAAGAATGCATTGGACCAGTGCTTTGGTTCACTTTGTAGGACCCAATTATAGGCTTCAAAAGACATATTCTTTATGTTGTCAATACAACGTGCAAAAGTGTCTGGTTTAGTCGCATAGGCAGCAGCATAAAAATCATTTATTATGAGATGTCTTTGCTCATGAGAGAATTGTCCCTTCAAGTCCTTGTTCAGTTTCTCAGCAAGGTGGCGTAAGCAATAACCATGGTAGCAGTTCTCGAATATCTCAGCCAATGATTGTTTTAAACCATTCTGGAAATCAGCAACAAATGTAATTTGCTGAGAATTTGATATTGCTGATTTTAGCTCCTGCAGAAACCAATGCCAGTTTTCCTCATTCTCAGAATCTACAACACCAAAGGCTACAGGAAAGACGCGATCATCCCCATCTGCAGCCATTGCAGTCAACAATTCCCCTTGGTACTTTGTGTTCAAAAAAGAGCTTGCAAGAAAAAGCAGAGGGCGACAACCTTGCTGGAAACCAGATATTGAGGCATGAAATGATACAAAGAGACGGTGGAAGCTGGAGTCTTCTTTAGTTGTAAGAGTTGCAAAACTCCCTGGATTAGTCTCTTTAATGTTCTCGCAGAAGGACGGTAACTGAGTATATGACTGCTTGTAGGAGCCTTTGAGCAGCTCTTTAGCAATCTCTTTAGCACGCCATGCTTGAGAATAATTTAACTCAACCCCATACTCCCGCTTAATGTCATCTGCAATATCCCTTGGCTTGTAGTCTGGGGAGACTTTCAATTTCTCTTTTATGATATTTCCCACCCAGCCTCTAGTTGACCGATATCCAGCTTTTATTCTAGCAGCCCCTTCACAAGTATGCTCTGGGATCATTTTCTTAATGCAAATCAATTGGGTGGTGGCCAGTCTTGAGACATATATCTTCCAGGGGCAACCTTCAGATTTACATTTGACAGTGACACGATGAGCATCATTCTTTTTGCATTTGTAAGCAAACCCATGAGCAATAGAGTATTTATGCAATGCTTCCCGGAATTCACTTAAACTACGGAACCTTTGGTTGATACCAGTGATGGTATTTTCCCACTGTTGGGCAGCTTTACGAAGCTTTTCATCATCAGTTCCAGTAAGAACATAGGGCACACGTTTTCTAGCAGCTACAGAAACATCAAGTCGAGTCACGGGATGGACAGTATCTACAGGAACATCAACAAGGGGACCAGCTGAAGCTTCTGGAACAGTTTTCTTGCTTGACCTAAATGAAAAAGGGCTCTATAAGATTATATTTATGACTCTAGTATATCCAAAAGCCATTTATTATAATCAGAAGCAAAGTATCATAATAATGCAGGCCACAAAGAGGCATATTCTCCGATTGGAGAAAATGAGGAAACATCAAAACAAAAATTACAAGTGAAGCTCTCAAATCTCATAAGCCAAGCTGTGTTTTCCGCCTTATATATCATTAGATCAAAGTAAAGAGTAACACCAATGTCTATTCAGGGCAGTCGACAAATGATGGGCAAAAGGTGCGAATAACTACCTACTCCTGGGCACAATAGATGTGTTTTGAGCTGCTGCTTCCTCATAGATAATGAACAAATCAACTGTGCCAGCATCGCCAAGATAATTGATCATGCGTTGCAAGTCCTTGTCTTTCGCTATTGTGATGAGAGTTTTCTTATTGCTCGGAAGAAGGTATTTGATAATCATTGAATCTGTCTTACCAAACATATCTGCCACTTCCGATTTTAAATCAGTCAACTTTGTCTGCAGATCAATGTCTGTTGCATAGGCCTCGCCCCCCTGGTATGCCAGTGATCCATCTGTACTCGTTACAAACTCACCTCCCGACTGACATATTGCTATAACCTTCTTTGTCGCCATAGCCTAACAATTTATCTTTTCAAGAAAAGTATGGGTGAGGTAAGCATGGCTCTCACTTATCAGACCTTAATTTCAAAGGAGACAAGCAGTGAAGGGCTCTGCATTGAGCATTCCAAACTTCGTATGGCAAATAATCAAGGATAAAAACAAGAAGAAGAATATAATCTAAAGAGTAAGCCTCTATTATCCTGCGTCACGGAATAATGTAAGGCCTTGAGAGATGTTGAATTAATCAGCATCATAACCTATGCTTGACATTAGTAAAAAAGATTTTTTTTTTTATTTACCAAAAAGCGCAGAATGGATGTGCAATCTGGATAAAAGAAAGCCTTCTGTGAGGGAAGACAAATAAATTCGTCAAAGGGCAGGAAAGCCCTAATGGAAAACAAGTTTTATGGTCAATAGAGAAGAGAAAGAAAGCCTATGAGATTGAGCACAAAGGGGCATGATGAAGATACTGACCTATAAGCCAGAGTGAAACAGAAAAAGCAAGTAATCGAACCTTTTTTCTTCTCGGTCGTCGTCGTCGTCGTCGTCGTCTTCCTCCTCCCCTGATATACATCACATGCCCGACCCAAACGGGGAGAACAAGTGAGGCTTGCAAAGGCCCAAAAGTCAAAGAAACAGAGGGCCTCCCTTCCACGACGTCGTATTGCCCTCATCAGTTACTATGAGGCGCCAAAGATCTTTCAGTCGTTGGTTTATTCACTCATAAGGCGTAGACGTGGCCCAGCTATATAAAAGGAGGCAGCAAAGCAGTAATTGCGAGGGAAAATCTCTGGAAGGATTGGAAAAAATATAATAAAAAAGACATCTTATTTAAATTTTTTTGATGTGAACTTACTTTATACTCTATGATTATATGGACAAGTTAAATAGCGGTTATTAATAAGTTCATATTTGTTTGTGGGCAAAAATAAGTTCATATTTGTTAACTACAACAGTTCATACTATATTGATAAGTCATAGAGTGACTATTAACAAGCTCATATGTGTTAATTAAAACAACTTTCATTAATAAATTTATGTGACTATATTAATAAGTCAAAAAGAGTGGTAATTAATAAATCTATCAATCTTAATAAAATAACTATGGATTTTTATTAACAAACAAATTTATGTAAATAATATAACTAAACTTTTTTTTATCGAGACAAGATTTTTTTAAATATTTTTTCCTAGTCCCAAGTGAGGTATTCCCAACCTCTAAAATGGCATGACAGCATCATTTCCAGGAAAAGAATTTTTGTATAATAGTATGGATCTTAATTTTAAAATAAAAGAAATGTTTTTATCATTTAAAAAAATTAGCAATAAATTAATATTAATATGGTCAAATCAAGCAAACAACTAATACAGATTGTACATACCATTCTAATCCTATTTATAAGTTCCTTTTGACCAAATCACACATACCAAGGGGAGGTAGTTAGCTTAATGATTATAAGGTGAAGTTTTAACTTTACCCTCATTTATGATTGAGTACTTTTAACTCTTTCTTCTTTCTCTATTTTTGTTGATATAATTAATATGGATAAAATTGTCACAATCTCATTTATTTAGTCAAAAAAATTTATAAATAACATCAAATTTTTTTTAAGTTAAAAGGGAGTTATAAATAGAATGAAGGTGATATTGGTAGGAGTAGGGTGATATTCGTGTAAGATATAAGCCCAATACCCCACGGACAGGATTAGACAGTGAAGTCGAGCAACTTTGATCGGGACAAGAAATAATGAAGCAAGAACCTTCTCCTGAACTGGTTTGGTTAATTGCTTCCTCAGTAACTCTCCTCACATATACTTCTCATCGATAAAGCTTCTTCTCTTGCCGTATCCTTTAGCTGCATCGTCCTCCACGAAGTTACCCTGTAGTTTCCTTGCTTGTATTAATTGTTCGTTTTGCTTCATCAAAAGTAGCATGTAAAGCTTTCATCTTGATTGGGAGAAGGATAAATTGTTCGTGGTGTATTGAATTTGCCGTATTACAGAAGGGACTTGGTTTGTGCTTTTCTATGCAAATTTATATTATAAAGGCAAGTTACTCCCTTGTTATATAATCTTTGTGTCTCAGTTGCTCTGCTTCTTAGCTTAAGGGCCTTCAGGTAGTAATTTTCAGGTTTTCACCTCTTACTGATTATTAGCCTGAGTTGAAGTTGTGGACTTCTTTATGTTTTACTTATGGTGCTATGCTACGTGGATGAGTTTGAAACCTTTTTAAAGCTCTTTATGTTATGATTAAAATAGTGACTTCATTTGTGGATATGTCATTTCTGCTGAAACTACCCTTAACTTACTGAACCAGATGACTTGTAACCATGTCTATCAAATATATTCTGGTGTTGATATGTCTGTGGACTTGCTCTGGATCGTTGGCTTTTACAACTGTTAATGATGGTCTACTGAGGATTAGTCTGAAAAGGAGGAGTTTAGACATTAACAGTCTTCGTGGTGCAATAATCCAGGAGGCTGTTCATCCCACAACTCTGGGGAGTTTCCATGAGAATAATAATTTAGAAAAGGCAGCTGTAGTGTATCTTAAAAATTATCTTGATGTTCAATATTTTGGGGAAATTAGTATTGGTTCGCCTCCACAAAGCTTCAATGTTGTGTTCGACACTGGAAGCTCCAATCTTTGGGTCCCATCTTCTAAATGTGTCCTCTCTGTAAGTTATGAATCATTCATTTTAATTGGATGCTCCCATCATTTGTTGAGTGAGCCTATTGTATTAAAACAAATCATGACTACATGCAGATTGCCTGCTATTTTCATTCCAAGTATAAGGCGCGCCTATCTAGTACTTACACCAAAATTGGTAACTTTGGATCAGCATGGCAGTAATTGTGATTTTTTTAGTTTTGGAACTGGTTTTGTTTAGCTTTATTCTTGTTTTATTCGTTATGGTCATACTTAAAATTGCTGTTGGCAAAATATCCAGGAACACCTTGCAAAATTCCTTATGGCCATGGATCCATTTCAGGCTTCTTCAGCGAAGACAAAGTTAGAGTTGGGGATATCACCGTCAAACATCAGGTCAGCATTTTGACCTTTAAAAAAGAGAGAGAGAGAGAGAGAGACAAGAAGAGGAAGGAAATTGATTTTAAGGTCTGGGAAGTATGATTTATGATCCATTCAATTTTACATGCTTCAAATACGTTTCTTCTTTGGCTGCCATGACGGCTAGTGACATCCATCCTCCAGATCTTTGTAGAGATAACAAAAGAGGGAAATTTGGCATTTTTGGCTCACCAGTTTGATGGGATACTTGGACTTGGATTTAAGGATATGGCAGTTGGACAAGCCACGCCAGTGTGGTACACTTTTGCACCTCCCCTGAACTTTAATCAATACATTTCCCCTTTCTTGTTTATCTTACTATACTCTCTTATTTAGTGGGTGATTAATTTATCTTAGATGGTTAAAAATGAAGAACCGCTGTAATTTTTTCTGTGATTATAGGTATAATATGATTAAACAAGGTCGCTTGAGTCAACCACTTTTCTCTCTTTGGCTGAATAAAGAATCAACGTCAAAGGTAGGGGGAGAGATTGTCTTTGGAGGTGTTGACTGGAGGCACTATAGGGGTGACCACACTTATGTACCAATTACCAAAAAGGGTTACTGGCAGGTCTGTTCTAATCAAAGCTTACAACTTCGTTTGCCTCTTTATAGCTACTCGTCATATGCCATGGCGATATTAACATTTGGTGTATTCTTCTCCAGATTGATGTGGGAGATATACTTGTTGGAAAAAGTTCAACAGGTTCTTTTTACATCCTCATCTGCTATATGCTGTTTATTTTTGGTTCACCTTGTTCTCTTGGCTCTCTTTTTTATAGTATTATAGGTAACTTTTTTTCCCCCAATTATCATGGATTTACATGACCTATTAATGTTCATGTTTACAATTGATAGGGTTATGCCAGGGTGGCTGTGCTGCCGTTGTAGACTCAGGGCTATCCTTAATTGCCGGTCCAACGGTATCATCTCAATCTTGATACGATATTCATGGCTCCCTTTCCTTTGATGATATTAATATTTTCTATTGAGTTCATGCTCTTAGGCTGTTGTGACCCAAATCAACCATGCCATTGGAGCATCAGGTTATGTGAGTTTTGAATGTAAAAATGTGATCCATAACTATGGAAATCTGCTATGGGAATTCTTAACCGATGGGGTCCGTCCTCTTCTTCCTTTCTCCCCCTTATTTCCAATAACTACCCGAAATTTATGGGAAAACTAACCATTCTTCTCGTATCTGCAGTTACAACCTGAATTTATATGTGTTAAAATAGGACTCTGTTCACACAATAAATCTCATATTGCGGAGTATGATATTTTCCCTTCCTCCTATCAACCCCCCTTAATCTCACGAGTTTTTAAAAAACCCATGGCTTTGTTCCAGTCATGCTAACAAAAGTCCCACTTTGACTTGCAGCAATGTTATTGAAACAGTAGTCCACGATGAAAGTTTGGATGGGTCATCAAAGAGGGGGAAGCCACTCTGTACTTTCTGTGAGATGATCGTGTTTTGGATCCAAGTTCAGCTTAAGCAAAAGAATGCGAAGGAGAAAATATTTGAGTTTGTAGATGAGGTACTTGTTTTGAGAAGAACTTATTTCTTTAGTTACTTAATTTTAAACTATGGGGATACATTCTGAGTAGCTAATCATGTATGGTATCATTTGTTTTTATTTATTTTCGTGATGAAGCTGTGTGAGAGACTCCCTAATCCGGGGGGACAGTCATTTATAAACTGCAATGATATTGCAGCAATGCCATACATAACGTTCACAATTGGAAACAAGCCCTTCACTCTCTCACCAGAACAGGCAAGTTAAGTGATGCTTGTGTGTGTGAGCGGATCCCAATTAAGGGCAAATAAAAACCAATTTGATTATTTATTTACCGGAATGCTCCCTTTGTAATGACAGTATGTTTTAAGAGTTGCACAAGGGCACTCTGCTGTGTGCTATGTGGGTTTTGCTGCTCTAGATGTGCCTCCTCCACAAGGTCCCCTCTGGTAAATGAATATTTGCGTGCTCCATTCTACTATTTGTCCTTATAATTCCCTGAATGGTAGCGTGAGATGATGGTATATGTTTGCAGGGTGCTAGGAGATATATTCTTGGCAGCATATCACTCTGTCTTTGACTTTGGCAATCTTCGTATAGGATTTGCAAAAGCTGCATAGTCATGGCCCTCACCAATCCAACTTGTTGAAAGTAGAAACAGAGAAGATATCCTCATAATTTACAGCAAATAAATAAGTAAATAAATCCCCTTGTAAATGGTGCCTGCTATGTCTTGTGAATAAGATCATGATGTTTCAATTCTTAACTGGCCAATTATTCAAATGCCCTCCATCAAACTTGCATTGCCACACAAGGCAGAGAGAGATGGCTGAAGACCATTTGTGGAAGGGAAGAAATGGACTAGAATACCTGAAAGAAAAAACCATTGTGTTGTAAGATTCTTGTAACTTGTGTGATTTAATTCCCACTGCCCCGTAGATGAGAAGAAATGCCAAATCCAAGCTCTATTTCCCTTCACTCTCACTTTGCACTTTATTTTTTGCCCGAAAATAAACACACAAGGCATGGTTCTTCCCTGTTAAACAATGAATAGAAGCAAACGAGAGAGACAGAGAGGGGAAAAGTAACAGAACTGACTAGGTAACTTCGTAAAGCCATTCCTAGTGATTGTCTTCTATATCCATTTACTGCATTAAGATCGATTTTATCCACGAAGGGAAGATATACATACATATACATACACACACACACACACACACACACATATATGTTTTCATTAAAACTAACCTTTATGATCATTCGTTTATGTAACACGTTATAATGAAAGTAAAGTGCCGGTATAATACAGGAAGAATCATGCCCACTCGTGCCAAACTAGCTGTGTTAACGCTGTAATGAAGTGGCTCCAGAAAATGAAGAAATGGAGGCAGCTAAAGCGGCCTTGAACGAAGGATCTTTAACTAAAGCCGCACTGATGACATCTACCAAGGACATGTTCTTGGCAGACAAGGATGAATCATAACCATCCAGGGCAAAGGGAAATGGGTGGGAGGAGTGGCTTGATGAGGCAGACATTTGGAATTGCATGTGTTGATTGGAGGGTTGGGTCAAGTCCAGCGTTATGGTTGGACATGATGAGCTTGTAGACAAGGAAGCAAAGGCACAAGACAAGAGGCCTGAGTTTGATTGTGTGCTTCCTTGTGCACTTGTGGTTGAGCCTGAGAGGAACATGTTCAGCGCTGCTGACGTGGCAGCGGCCACAGGCGCAGCTGCTGCAGGCACTGCGTGGTTATGCTTCCCTTCATAGCTTGTAATCACAACACTCTTATCCTTAGCACACCTTTGCACCTGTCATGTATCTTAAAACTTTCATTCCTCTTCATTATGATTGATTAAACAAAACATTTGCTTCCCAAATTATGGGCAAGCATGCATATAGCCTTCAAGTCATGACTCATGACAATAGTACAGTACTCACCTGCTTACGAACTGGACACGCAGTTCCCAAGTTGCAGCGATAGTAAGCCCTGGGGCATGGGTTTCCCTTGGCTATCTTTTGTCCATACTTTCTCCATTGACACCCGTCACCAATCTAAACATGAGAAATTAAGAATGCATGTCAGCGCTGACCTTTGGTTCTTAAAAGCATGAAATGATAGGTTATGGTTAATCCATACCAAAGAAAGATCCGAACGTGTCCTTATGGACACTCTAACTTTTCTGCAGGGATTTGCCTGATCTGACTCTATGTTTTTCGCATTATTATTGCTGTTAGCTTCACATGCAGGTTTGGTGCACGTGATGCTGTTTCTGTGAGGAATTAGTCCTTCTGATTTGTTGCTTTCTGAAGCTGAGGGCTCATGGATATCCAAGAAGTGCCTGATGGGCAACGCTGCTTCCTCCTCCTCATCTCCTTCATTGTCTTCCTATGTACGTAAATGAAGCTAAGCATTGTGAATATATTTGGATTCAAAGCTTAATCAGCCACCAATGATTTCCCAATATTACATAATCAGATTGATGCTGATCAAGCAGAATCAGTACCACACGTGAAAAAACGGGCAAAGCCTAAGAGGATCAAGAGGAACCCAGATGGCTAGCTGACTGATTTCACCACTAAAAGATAACCGTAATTGTCAGAGACTATTCCTTCAGCAGAAGCTACTAGGAAATTAAATTGTTCTTTTCCCTGTTTCACTCCATTAATTGAGTTTTTTTTTTTTTAAGCTCTTCTAATATATATGAGGAAGCAGACTATTATTTGCATCTTTTTTCTCTCCACTCAATTCTGAGAAAGCTCTACGCCTACTTCCAGAAATTAGTTTCATTTTTAGCTTCTGAAGATCTAATTCAGTATCGTAGAAACTATAAATTAAAAGAAGAAAAAAAAGAGGAAAAGAACAATCTGCGTGGTTGGGCGTTGTCATTATTCAAAGCAGTACTGACAATATTACAGCCTCAGAGGGATATATGTATATCTACCAATAGATATTGAATATGATAGTTGTGTCTCAGAATTTTCACTTAAGAAAAAGTTGGAGTCAAACTCACCTGCAAATTATGAGACTTGAGAGGCGATTGTTGTTGCGGCCGCTGCTGCATCGCCATGAGAAGGCGATTGTGAAGAGCAGCGTAATGTTGAGTGATCTGAGACAGCATAGCTCTTAGATTCTGATTCTCTCTCTTCATTTCCTCTAGCTTGTCCCGCATCAATCCCAACTAAAAGCGACACACCCAAACACAACTCGTTCATTATGTGAATTCCAACGAAAAACCAATATCACTAGAATTACAGATTATTGCTGATTACTGTGTAGCAAAGGATTAACTAATCAAAGATCGCTCACTTGGGCTGCCGGCTGCTCTTCAATTCTGTGAGCCTGCACTTGCTGGTTATTCAGGCTCAAACTCAGAATAGTGGAACCCAACTGCACATCAACATATACTTAAACAATGTCAAAAGTGTAAAACTAGGAATTGAAGTTTTTGAAAACTGAATCTTACAATATCATCATTCTTCTGTGACGCATCTGTAATATTATTATGACATGTGTGGGGTGGCTTTTCCTCAGCTTCCACCAATTCTTTTACTGAAACTCTTCCTTCCATTTTTATGCACCGCTCGGATGGTGTTATAACTTTGGGAGCACAATTATATAATGGATGGTGCAGCTTGATGAGATCTGCTCACTGAGATGCTTGTCCACAACATTTACTAGTCTTGTCTTGGTTAAGTCTAACCTGGCTTTATTCTAGATAATAGTCTTTTCTCCCATATTATTAAAAAAGTCTATTGTTAATTTAATTAATCAGTGCTACCCTATATTAGAATCTCTCCGTATAAGGAGTACTGAAGGAAAGAATATATATGTATATATCATTATGTTGATGACAAGTTTTGATTAAAATTTGTTGATTTACTCTCCGGAAAATGAGGCAGTGATGAAATACTACCATGTTGTGGTTTAAACTCAACATTATTGGCCGTAATCAGAACAAAAAGTGGATGTCGTCCGTGATTAAGATGATAGCGTATTTATTATGAGGTTACTTATTTATGTGACAGATTGCTTCCAACCATTTCTGATGAAGAATGCTTCTCCTGGTGTGAGAAGTCAACCATAGGAAACATCATCGCTCTTATCGACGAGACTCAAGGCATCTCTGATTGGGTTTCCCTCCATTTAGGGGAGGGTACACAAGAGACGACGAGGCCACGCCCACACCATAAATGCTTCACTTCTAGCTTGGCTTTTACATTTTAGGGTGGTGAATTGTGGGTAGTAAGTTTGAGGCACGAAAGTTTTGGTATAGATGAGGTTAGTTTAGCTGTAGTCAGCGAGAATATATAATAGAGAAAAAAAAAATCTTAATATTGAGTCAAAAATAGACAAAGTACCAAGGGCAGCACGTCATAATCATTATTTAAGCTTAATGAATTGACTCCCAACTGTTTCTTTACATGATGGTACTGAACAGGAAGGAACCCGGAAACTTCCTCGGGGCGCACAGTTCAAAGCCTGCCATGTTAATCCAAGTTAGCGTTCAAAACTGTGATGGATGCGGGGGATATAAGTTCACTAATAATCAAACTTGTGACAACAGAATATGGGCGCGTGGAGTTCATCTCCGGAAGAATTTGACTTTGAATTGGTTAGAGAACAAGAGGGGCAGGCAATATAGGAACACGGAATATGGAGAAAGCATAGGGCTGTGAAAGGGGCAAGGATGAATGCAGCTAAACTAATGGGACCAGAGTTGAGGTTTGTTGAATGAGAGGAAGTCAAGGAATAGGTACAAAGTCGTGTGAGGTTGAAGCATGAGAGGACAAAGGTGGTAAAGGAAATCGGCGCCCGAAGGAGCACTTCACCTCCGCCCATGGTTCTTTTTGGGTTTGATTCTTGACTTTACGGTTGCCTTTCACCATTGCTTTCGACTTGACCTTTTACCCCCTCCTAACAACCCCCCAACCCGAATCATCAACAGCTCACGCATGTGTCTCAGATACGACTACTCTACTCTTTTTTCCTTCATTGATTAAAGAAAATGCCCACGTTTTAGGGTGACAGACGTAGGATAATTAGAAAAGGCCACGCCTTGACCCTGTCCCATACCCACCTGCCTATGGCTGATGTGGCATGCACAACTCCAATGCCTTTTTCTTACTTTCTAGTATCATCAGAGCACTATTCAAGAGGAATGTCTTGAATAATAAACGTTCGCCGTAGAGCTACAACCTCTAGAAATCCCATAATAATAATACTAATCATAATGAATAATTAATATGACGTCAATCAAGGGAAGGATGACGACCCTACTTGGCCATCTGCATCAGCAAGCCGAAGCAATCCTTATTGCGGCATCATACAAATTGCACGAGTTTCATCAATTCAAATGAAGACACCCACGGACATGGACATGGACATGGACATGGACATGGACATGGACATGGACAGACACAGTTACTGCGGAAGTAAAATAATCATGTTGCAGCAGAATGTAGGACTCTAGTACAGTCTAAATTTTTCCCTTGTTTTCTCAAACACTTCTTCTGCGATGACGGCCTCATTCCCATCGGCTCTTTTAATCTCCAGCTGAGCTTTCTGATAGAATCCGGTACCCCGCAGTGCATCCGCAATGAAATCGTCAAATCCAATAGCAATGGCTGCCTCCGCCTTCGCTCCATACACTAACCTCTGTTCCCCAATATCAACATTCCCATCCTAAGTTTCCAAAACAACACAAGACTTGTCAAGAAATAAGACAGGGAGGTTATACCTTAATTCGTGAAAGATGGATGGCGCCAAAGCACATGGGGCAGGGTTCGCAGGAAGCATATATTTCACACTCTGAAAGTTCTATCCGCTTCAGCTTCTTACAGGCCTGTAAAGCATCAAAATAGGACATAGGCATCGAGTAATACAATCAATCATTTTTACACTGGAAACTTAAGAACAGAAGAAGATTAGACCATCTCTAAAAGCATCAAATTTTTGTCCCATCATGGACCTGCTACTAGATACCTAAGGAAAGCGAGGCAATAGCATATAAAATTTGGAAGAATAAATTTTCAGGACTTGTTGCCCTTCTACTTTTCTCACTTATGTTCTTTAAAAATGTCATCTGGCTCTAGTACTCTTTCTTCGCATCATCTTCCTTTTTGATAAATTCTTGTTTCATCAAGATACCCTAAAAAATATTATCATCTAAATCAGCATGAAGATCTTAAGATTCAACATATACCACTGCCTTGAAGCATATTCTTGAGACTCTTAAATGTTAGATCTTTCAGCAGCATCTGTAATAACGTAACCACACACACACAAAAACAGAATTGCAGCCGCTGCAGGAATCATACGGATTTTCAGCCACTCTTGCCAATGTTCAATCAGATGCTGGCTGTAAAGTAACTTAGACTGAGCAATTAAAAATTTCAAATAACAATCTTTTACCACCATCAAAACCTAATTGATTATTTCGCACTGCATCCATATATAAGGCTAGATAACACTACAAGGTGAGAAGTGTCCACCATAAGAAGAATATTGAAAGTCTTCAAAGTTGCCACCAACAAACTAGGTCAGTAGAGGTTATTTGACTGTTCGCTTTCAAAGAAGTGCTTATGCCGCAAAAATTGAACCAAGTTGAAGCATTGAACAACCGCACATGAATTTAAAATACCTTAAAATGGAATAGAATGAAAGAGAACAAAAGGAAAAATAAGGTTTAAAAAGAGATTGCATAAATAAATAAGAAAGTTATATCCCCCTATCATATATCAAAGTGTCACAATGTCAAGCTCTAAACATAAGTTGTAATATGACCACCAATTCAGTTAGAGTTCCTTCAATCATGCATGCAATTTCTGACTTCACAATTCTGAGACAAGTATAAATTAAAAGAAACGAACGCATTATGTCATACAACCAGAAGTAACACTTTTGCCTATTTATGATCTGACCTCTCTTATTGCAGTCACCTCCGCATGGGCAGTTGGGTCTGTGTGCTTCAGGACCATGTTGTGACAACTAACAACCACTTCTCCGTTAGAGACTATAACAGCACCAAAAGGGCCGCCATCTCCACATTCTACACCTTTATATGCTTCTTCAACCGCTTTTCGCAAAAAAGTGTGGTCCCTATCCTGTACGGCTAATGAAGCAAAATGCAACACCAAACGAAAAGTAATAAGATTCTAGAACAATATCAACAAGAATTGGTTAAAACACTACAATGCATGCGCAGGTCAGCATTACCTTCCTGGTGGCCAGGAAATGCAGAGGCTACCGATACAGTTCCATCCTTAGCTTCGATCACTGCCATAATAAAGAATGTAACGGAAAGGGAACGAGATAAATAAACCAAATCGGACATCGAGTTGTACAGAATAGGTATTCAATTGGCACGGAATTTCAAGGAACAATAAAATCAGAATTAGTCCATCACCATTCCGTACACTTGGTGTTAAATTCAAATACCTTAATTGCTTCCTAAACAAGTTCTCCAAGACTAGCAAATACAATCCAAGCAAAAGTACAAAAGCATAGAAAGTACATGGTGATCAAAATGGAAAGAGGATGAGAAAATACATATCGAAGGCATAAATATGATATAGAACAGTTAGAAAAGCACCAAGCTTTGTTCAAAGTCAAAGAGTGGTCAAAGGAGGGTCCTTTTGAATCCCATATTAATGTAAAGAGAATTCAAGGGTGAAAAAAGACGATCTCACAATCACCCAATTGACTAATAATACACGAAATCAGAAAACTGAATCGAGAGCATTCCAGAAGGAAGAGAAAACAGAATCGGAGCAGAGGCATGAATTCAGGAAGATATTTGAATGAAACTGGAGAAAGTGAAGCAGAGATGAAAGGCTAATACCGTTAGCTTCCTCCATGAGCGCGTCGATGCGAATGACGAAAGGAAGAGCAATTGCTGGAGGAAAAGGACGAAGGAAAAAGGCAAAAGAGGGAAGGGAGAAGAGAGTACGCGGCTAAAGGACCATGAATAAATAAATGAATAAGCATGTGAATTGAATCAATGAATCATTTTGACCAAAAAAAAAAAATCAATGAATCATTGGATCGAGTGGGGCAACCGCACAGCACATGCGGACGGAGGTTAGGTATGGCTTCTGGGGATGTGACTAGAAGGAAGGGGCACCCGGGCTTCCCTTTCTCCCATCGACCCGCCAAAACGGGGATTGTCGGCGACCAAAAAAGCCCATTGCCCACAAAAAACTGTAATTGGTGATTGGAATTTGGACATGCACCTCAATAAAATAAAATACAGCCCTTGCGCATCATGCAGCCCTGGTTCCTAAGTTAGTCTTAGGAACCTCTTGGCACCCCTATGTAGTGGATCGATCCCGCACCCCCTCCCCTCACGAATATCAAAAAAAAATATATATATATATCCTATTTATAGGTTTCTTTTGACCAAATCACATATATCAAAGAGAGGTAGGTGGTTCAATGATTATGACGTAAAATTTCAATTTTACCCTCATTTATGAATGGGTACCTTTCAACTTTTTATTCTCTCTCTATTTTTATTAAGGGATAGGATATTGTTACAACATTTTTTTGTTGCAACCAATGTTACAACCACTTTTCCACTGTTAGATCAGAATCTTAATAGGAGAGAGAAAGTATATAGGTAAATGAGATTCTGATCTAACGGTGGAAAAGTGGTAGTAACATTGGTTGTAACAAAAAAAAAGTTGTAACAATATCCTGTCCCTTTTATTAATACAGTAATATAGACAAAATTATCACAAGCTCATTTATTTAGTTGAAAGGGACTTATGAATACAAATAGTATTTATAAATAAGATCAGAGTGGTACCCCAAAACTTATCCACACGAGTAAGAAAGCATTCATTTTTTATTCTATCGATTAAGTTGTAGTGAATGGCTTAGATTCCTAAGTCATTTGGACATCAACCAGCTATATCGTTTTGGAATTAAGTACTAAAGGTCAGACTCATGTATTGCGGGCGGCAAGATAATCAAGGGGTTTGGAATTTTGAAACTCATACAAATGCTACTTTTCCATAGTACTCCACAAACTAGCTAAAAATAAAAAACTAAGGGATCATTTTGGCACGTTTTAATTTACTGAAGAGTACAAAATTCTGCGTATCTCTAAAAGAGTAGAATGAGTTTGATATGTGTTGGGAATGAAAGGTAGTTATATAAGGTTGGGACAAGGGAGAGGTGATTGATTGGAACTGATATTTTGACGTGGCCGAAGAATTGTGGGGGGAACAAAAACATGGCTCCGAAGTCACAAAGTGTGGTCCTTTTGTTGTATTCAAATGATTCGTAATTGAAAGCATCCCTGAGTGTGATTTGATTTCATAAAAACGTAACATGACTCAGTGTAATATCCCAAATTTCGGGATTTGATAATAAGGAACATTTTGTGGGAACTTATGATGAAAATTGAGCCTGAACAGTTTGTAGATGTAATTGTTGGAATTTAAGGCCTATTTTCCTTTGGAATTTTCAGGAGAAGAATAAGTCAAGGAAAAATAGTTGGAGAATAAATATTGGTTTAGAAATTTTAGAATCGATATTTTATGGCGTTTATAAGTAAATTGAGAAAGAAAATCCTTAAATGATATTAAGGTTTTACTTCTAATATTTATTTTATGATTGCAATTAAATAAGGAAAGGATTAAGTTGCAAACAGAAGCCTTGTTGAGAGTCAAAAGAAATAAAATGGAAATTTTATTGGTGGAATACAAGTGTGAATAAGTATAGAAAATTGATAAAGAGATACCCTCAATTTTTCTTGCTCATTCCGTCACCTACTTAATCAATAAGTAGGAACTTTTAAAGTGCTCATGTAAACATGACCTAAGTGGGCTACGGAATATGTGCTTGAAGATATGTAGCCAAAGAATATTGAATTACATGTTGAAGAAAAGGACAAGGAAGTTTCATCAAAGTCCACAATATTGGCTAGAAAAAAAAAATGTGGAAAGCAAGAAGCAACCTCCACCTACGTCATTTTTCTTTGATAATGGACTCAATACATGCAAACCACTTCCTTGCTCATTTCAACATAAGGGACCACTTGTTTCTCCATTATAGTCTAACTTTAGTCATTGAACAAACACCACAACCCTTTATTATTAAGTCACGGAATGACATACACATGAAGCCAAACTATCTCTTATCTTTCTCTTAATCATTCACTTTTCTTTTCTTATGCATTCACGAGTGATTTCCTTATTCACTCACGGGCGAAACACTTCTCCCTCTCATGCTAATTGAATACACACATCCACCTTCTCCTTTATTCATTTTCGGCCTGGATGACCGAGAAGAGAAGGAGAGAGGGAGCTGTGAGTGAAAAACACAGAAGAGAGTGTGAGCCGCGTGAATGAGTCCAATGAAGAAAAGGAAGAAGAGTGTTAGAAACTTACATGTGTAAGTTGATTTTTGGGAAATTCTCTGAAGTTAGTCAGATTCATTTGAGGTTTTGATCGGGAAAATGGTTTCCTTTGACCATGAAATTTGGTAAGTTGAAAGTATACTTCTTAATCTTTCAAATGAGTGCTAGAACGTATTAATCCGATGTCTAGAACTCAAGTTATGATTTTTCTAAGTTTGGTTATAAAAACTGGAAAATCCTGCTTTCAGATTTAAGTTACGTTCACTTTTCGAATTTCTGAGAATTATACAGCCATTAATTGGCTTGATGAATATTTTTCTCATAAACTAGACTTACAGAACTTCAAATAGAATTTTGAATCACTTTAATCAGAGTTCTATAGAATTAGTTATGATTTTTCAAAGTTAGAAGTTGAACACTGAAAAACGTCAGTTTCCAGAAATGAACAGTATTTTTCGGATTGATTTTTAAAATAGTAAACATTTGAGTTTTTCTATGAAAATTTCCAGAATAAAAGTAGACTTATCAAGCTTTAATTTGATAGGTCACAAGCCTTATTTGGATTTATATTCAGGGAGTTATGAATTTTTGAAGTCAAGTATGAAATCTGGGACGTTTTCTGAAACATCTTCTGAACAGTGTTTACATTTTTGAAATCTGGGAATTATTGGAGTATGATTAAATGTTGGAACCAATTTTCGTAGAAACTAGACTTAATGAGGAGTTCATGGATTTTTGAACCACCTGATTTGGACACCTAGAACTCCAGATATGGATTTTTCAAGTTCAGCATTAAACCTGGACGTTTTTCTGGAACGGTGATGATGAATGAAAATTCTGGGAAAAGTGTACGTATATTTGACAGTTGAGTGTATTTTTCCCTAAATATAGACCTAATGAGGAACAAGTGATTTTTGGAATCACGTCAATTGGAGTTTTGTGTAATTAAATATGAATTTTCAAAGTTAATTGAAAATTCTACCAGTTTATGGAATTTATTTGGAAATAAGAGAAATAAAGAATTTGGATAAATAATAACTCGATCATCCATGAATATTTAAATATAGGAGCCGATATTTATCCGGGATGATCAAATGATTGAGAACCAGATCAGGAATTGGAAAGACCATCAGGTAGTAACGCTTCTCTCACATACTATGTGTGCCTTTTACATGCATGTATTTACCGTTGTATATATATATGTATATTGTTTGAATGTTCTGAATGTTGAATGTGTTGAATGAATTGTATGTATATTTGATGGTTGACTTGCATGTTTTGTGTATGCATTTTATGTGAGCGATGATTAACGTTACTACTGGGATTCATTTGAATCCCAGCATATATCTTTGAATTAGTTAATTTGCAGCTCGTATCAGAAGATGGAAGAACGAAGAAGATGCATACGAATGAGTACAAGGAAGAAAAAGATTTTTATTTCCGTCGGATTTTTACTTAGACGTATATTTGTACGTATTAGTGAAAAGTACGTATACGTGAATAGTATCGTATACGTGAATAGTAACTTCACGCTAAATTTGTAAAGAACGCTTCCGTGTATGCAATTTAAGGGTGTATTTAAGGCGGGTGTTACAGTTGTGGTATCAGAGCAAAGGTTCTGGCATTTTTGGAAGAGTATACTGATATTGGATTACATAAACAAATGAAATAGCACGGAAAATGGATTCTGTTGCTAACTATAGGGCTCTTAATGTTGTGTCAAACTATGATTTAGATCCCCAGATTTTATTGAAACTTTGAGGTTGAATTATAGAAAATGAAATGGAGCATTTGTGAAATGTTCCCAGTTTAAAAATAATAATATATGAGCTGAAGTTCTGGCATTTGGCTAGGATACTCTGATGATATGAAAAGTATCTGTATTGAAAGTTAGATAATTCTGAGTGACAAGTTGGAATTAGAATATAAATTTTGATGATAGAATTATCAACTCAGAATTTCGAAGTCCGGTTAGGACATAAGTTCTGACAATAGGTTAGATTGATCTGCTGGAGCTTGAACTTATGTGATTAATTGAAAATGGGTGAGAAAAATATTCAAACTTGAAAATTCCCATGAATCTTAGTATAAAAGTACAACCAGAAATTAGAATGCTAAGAAGAAAAGACAAGATGAATTCAAGCATCAAGAGCAACAGTTGGTACAATCCCACCACAAGCGTTGACCATCTCAAGTTTAAGTCTATGAATTTCTTCCTGAGCGGCTGCACTTGAGAGAGGACCATCAGAAGACATTGTTTTTCTCAATCTAGCTATTTGCCTCATAGTGCTTCGAATTTTTACATAAGGCCAATGCTTTATTCCTCCCCTATGGCATATTTTCATTAGAACATTTTTGCATAGACGAACTTGTTGAGCCGCTTCTTGTTGAGGTAAATGGAATAAGTCTCTAAGATCATTTATTGACATTGATGCAGCTCTAATATTTTGTTCAGCTCTTGATCGGTATGGATTACTAGGTATGGGGACTGAAGGATTATTATTTACAACCATGAGCTCTTTTCCTTTATTGGATATATTTTCTGTATTGGTTGGAAATGAACTATTAGGGAGTTCATTTTGATTTTTAGTCCATTCCAAACCAACACAGAGGGCCTCATAGTAGGCTGATAGGGGATCTGACACCAGGACATACCCTAAAGATTTTTGATTCAAACAATAATTTTCTAGAAAATGTTTGACATCATCTAAATTCTTCTTACCAAAGTCAAATACTTGAGGACTGGAAGAACCTCCTTGTACGTCCTGGTGAAAGACAGCGTGGCATATCATACCAATCCTCCCATGAACTTCAAGTTTATGGTATTGAAGTCCATTGGTATGAATGATCTCTCGTAGAACATGGCAGCAACCACATGAAAATGGATTAGTAGTCTCAGTCAAGGTAGAAGCAGGATTCCTTGGTTGAGAAGGTACCGTAGACTCCATAAGTTCTGCCACATTACGACACCTTTGGACAGGTCGCCTTGATGGACCTGCTTCAGATTCCTTTCTGTTAGTAGTTGTAAAAATAGAATCTTGTATCCTTGGAGGAGGAGTAGGAATGTTAATCGTTGAGGCAGATGAATGAACGTTCATACTTACGGGATTTTGGGGAAGTAAAGAAGAATATGGGTATGATACATTGTTTGACAAGTCAGACAATATGTTAGTCTGATAGTCATGAAGTAAGGCTTCAAGAAAGAAAGGGTTGAATGAATCGGAGACTGGAATAGAGTTACTTGAACCGGCCATGTTTAAGGATAATGTGAAAGGTTATAGTGAAGGTTACGATCGGAGAGGAAATGAATATGTGGAAGTTTTATGAAGCTTGAGAGAACATGAAACATTTACTCTTTCTTTACTCGATTTATAGCTGGGCTAGTAACGTCTAGATTTGGTTAAGCAGCATCGGATTCTCATCTGTCGTTGGCTCAGAATAGTGCAGACTTTGTTATCATGTGGAAATTTTATGGCACCGCACCCTAATACAATCTGACACGCCCTAGCCACCTCTATAGGTCGAAGTCTTATAGACTTTCGGTTCAAACAGAAGACAGTGTAGCATTTATTGCCGGTTGTATCTTCAAGAAATTTAGTTTGACGAATACGCGTTGCATGAAGATTATTTCAAGATTGTGTCTCCTAGAAATTTGTCTTGGAGCGTGTAGTTGGTTCGAGATGTCAGACTTGCATTTGAAAAATGGAAGTCTGATCAGTTAAAGCCATCTCGAGAAAGGAGACTCTTTGGAAGTATTGGGAATTTGAAATATCTCGGTGTAAGATCTAAATATCTTGAAATATGAAAAATGGTGAATTTTTCAAATGCTAAGAAAATATAAGAACGAGTGCAGTATGATTAAAGATAAGTTTGAATTTGTTCTGAGTCGAAACAATGTTTAGGTCAGAGTGTGATAAAGTAAATCTTGTGAACCTTGTGATTAGTGCTGGATTGTCAACAATGTTTTGTGTATGAATGGTTATTACCTCTGAGGTATAAGAATGATATTTAAAACATGTTTTGATGATATTGAGAAATGAGGTAGAGGTAGAACCTTGTAGAAATTGCTGAATTTTATTTGAATGTTTGAGGATAGTGCCTGAATGTTGTAAGATATGAATCTTGGAAATGTTAGCAGGTTTATGGAATATGGTCGAATTTTTTTTTAGAATTAGGTTGATAAACCTGAATATTGGAAAGACAACTAAAGCATGTTACCAACTGAATTGAGGCTTGAGAATGAAATTTGGTAATGGAACTAATTCTTTAGGCATTGAATCGACCAGAATGAACAAAGGTACTAGAATATGGTACCAATGTGCACAAGATATTTTGCGGTTGCTAGATGTTGATCTAGCATAGTATTGGAATTTGATTTGAAAAGTCTCCTTAGAATGAATGGTTGTGAGTTTGTTAAAAATCTCAGTTGTTGAGTTATGACTCCATAATTTGGTCAAGTACTCGTAGAAATGTTAGTAACTGATAATTTCCTAATACATCGATGAATACCTAATTAGGAAAGTGAAAAACATTCGTGTTGTGAATGAATGGTATGTTCTATGAATTGCTCAAGTAGCTAAAAATAGAACCTGAAGTGTATTTTGAAGTGAAGACCTTCTGTAATGGTTGTCTGGTTCCTGCATTTGTTTGAAAAATTTAATTTTGAACTTTCCAATGCACCTGTTGTATTTGAGAATTTTTTGAATTGAAATTTTGAACAACAATGTTTTCAGCTGAATTAAAGTTCAGTTTGAAGTATTTGTTTTTGAACAATATTGTTTCATAGAAGGGATCCTTTTGGAACCCAGAGCTTGAATTGAAACTTTGAATTTTATGAATTGAATTCTTGAATGAAAGGTTTTCAACAGAATTTGAGACCAGGGCAATGGTCATTTTTGAATTGATGTTGTCCCGTAGAGAGGGTTCAGTAGAACCCAAAATCTGAAATTGAATTTTGAATTTTGAATTTTGTGGTTTTGAAAGCAGTACAGTACTGGAAAAGGTCAAGAACTGTTGTAGAAATACTCAGTTTGCTGGATCTTACCAGGTGCTTGTGAAATATTTTTGAATCGCTTGCCATTAATAAAGCTCATTTGAATTGAAAATTGAAAGAATGATAATTGAATATTTTTTTTAAATTGAGAATGCAAGCTGTGTGGGTAAAGAATATCTAGTGACTCTTAAACTTTGGATTTATCCTCAGATCCAAAGTTGAGCACTTGTGAACACTTATCTCAGCTAAATTTAGTTGAGCGAACAAATCCTCTAGAGGAGAGGCGTTATTTACCCAACAGAATTGTAACCTTATCGCCGATTTAGGCCGGGAGGTAGTGCCCTTGAATGTGGGGTAACCCTGAATGCCATGGCGGTTTAGGCCGGGTGTGGTAATTCGATAAGGGAAATTATTACAGTTTGTAACAAAGCGGCCAATATGGTCTGCCGTGAAATGAATGTATTTTCTTGTATTTGAGCTGGCAGCGAATATGTTTTCTCTGAAATTATGAAAGAATTATTCTGTAGAATGAAATTTTGAAAATGTACTGCTACCATAGAATTTTGAATATTTGAATTTGAAAATCAGAAAGTTGAATTTGAGACAACATAGAAAATTGAAAAGCAATGATGTGATTATCATTGCCCGTATTTTAAAATGTGAAACATTGACGTGATTGTTTTCACTGATGTTTTTGAATCGAAAGTGGTGCATTGGGTGACTATGTTGATATGGGAACAGAAACTGACAGAATGGTCCAAAAATCTATATTGATAAGTCAGATAGTAATCGCTAGCTATAATGCTAAGCAGAAGAAAGTAATCTATGAATTTGAATTGAAGAAGCTCAAGCATAGAATAGAATTGAACAAGCAAATCTCTAGAATTTGAGATGTTGAAAGAATGAGAAATGAAACTCGTTACAATAATTCTTTTGAAGGATTATTGAGAGCTAGGCTAGTTTGCCCAAAGAAAATTTTGAAGCTAATAGAATATCTGAAATTGTACCAGGATATAATTGAGAAACCTATGGACAAGGGTAAATCCCTGGACAATAAGGTCAGAATATCTAGCGCTATAAAAACAAAATGAATTGGAAAAAGAATATACCAACTGTGAGGATTAGCGCTATGCAGATACCGGTAGACTTGAATGTGAATATTACGCTAGGTACAAGATGAATAGTAATTTTGTGTGGATGTTACATGCTTGGTAAGCATATGTAAGAGGTGAACTGATTATTTGGAATGGTTTCCCGAAGTGGAAATGTACAAATTTCGAGGGCGAAATTTATTTAACGAGGGGAGAAATGTAATATCCCAAATTTCGGGATTTGATAATAAGGAACATTTTGTGGGAACTTATGATGAAAATTGAGCCTGAACAGTTTGTAGATGTAATTGTTGGAATTTAAGGCCTATTTTCCTTTGGAATTTTCAGGAGAAGAATAAGTCAAGGAAAAATAGTTGGAGAATAAATATTGGTTTAGAAATTTTAGAATCGATATTTTATGGCGTTTATAAGTAAATTGAGAAAGAAAATCCTTAAATGATATTAAGGTTTTACTTCTAATATTTATTTTATGATTGCAATTAAATAAGGAAAGGATTAAGTTGCAAACAGAAGCCTTGTTGAGAGTCAAAAGAAATAAAATGGAAATTTTATTGGTGGAATACAAGTGTGAATAAGTATAGAAAATTGATAAAGAGATACCCTCAATTTTTCTTGCTCATTCCGTCACCTACTTAATCAATAAGTAGGAACTTTTAAAGTGCTCATGTAAACATGACCTAAGTGGGCTACGGAATATGTGCTTGAAGATATGTAGCCAAAGAATATTGAATTACATGTTGAAGAAAAGGACAAGGAAGTTTCATCAAAGTCCACAATATTGGCTAGAAAAAAAAAATGTGGAAAGCAAGAAGCAACCTCCACCTACGTCATTTTTCTTTGATAATGGACTCAATACATGCAAACCACTTCCTTGCTCATTTCAACATAAGGGACCACTTGTTTCTCCATTATAGTCTAACTTTAGTCATTGAACAAACACCACAACCCTTTATTATTAAGTCACGGAATGACATACACATGAAGCCAAACTATCTCTTATCTTTCTCTTAATCATTCACTTTTCTTTTCTTATGCATTCACGAGTGATTTCCTTATTCACTCACGGGCGAAACACTTCTCCCTCTCATGCTAATTGAATACACACATCCACCTTCTCCTTTATTCATTTTCGGCCTGGATGACCGAGAAGAGAAGGAGAGAGGGAGCTGTGAGTGAAAAACACAGAAGAGAGTGTGAGCCGCGTGAATGAGTCCAATGAAGAAAAGGAAGAAGAGTGTTAGAAACTTACATGTGTAAGTTGATTTTTGGGAAATTCTCTGAAGTTAGTCAGATTCATTTGAGGTTTTGATCGGGAAAATGGTTTCCTTTGACCATGAAATTTGGTAAGTTGAAAGTATACTTCTTAATCTTTCAAATGAGTGCTAGAACGTATTAATCCGATGTCTAGAACTCAAGTTATGATTTTTCTAAGTTTGGTTATAAAAACTGGAAAATCCTGCTTTCAGATTTAAGTTACGTTCACTTTTCGAATTTCTGAGAATTATACAGCCATTAATTGGCTTGATGAATATTTTTCTCATAAACTAGACTTACAGAACTTCAAATAGAATTTTGAATCACTTTAATCAGAGTTCTATAGAATTAGTTATGATTTTTCAAAGTTAGAAGTTGAACACTGAAAAACGTCAGTTTCCAGAAATGAACAGTATTTTTCGGATTGATTTTTAAAATAGTAAACATTTGAGTTTTTCTATGAAAATTTCCAGAATAAAAGTAGACTTATCAAGCTTTAATTTGATAGGTCACAAGCCTTATTTGGATTTATATTCAGGGAGTTATGAATTTTTGAAGTCAAGTATGAAATCTGGGACGTTTTCTGAAACATCTTCTGAACAGTGTTTACATTTTTGAAATCTGGGAATTATTGGAGTATGATTAAATGTTGGAACCAATTTTCGTAGAAACTAGACTTAATGAGGAGTTCATGGATTTTTGAACCACCTGATTTGGACACCTAGAACTCCAGATATGGATTTTTCAAGTTCAGCATTAAACCTGGACGTTTTTCTGGAACGGTGATGATGAATGAAAATTCTGGGAAAAGTGTACGTATATTTGACAGTTGAGTGTATTTTTCCCTAAATATAGACCTAATGAGGAACAAGTGATTTTTGGAATCACGTCAATTGGAGTTTTGTGTAATTAAATATGAATTTTCAAAGTTAATTGAAAATTCTACCAGTTTATGGAATTTATTTGGAAATAAGAGAAATAAAGAATTTGGATAAATAATAACTCGATCATCCATGAATATTTAAATATAGGAGCCGATATTTATCCGGGATGATCAAATGATTGAGAACCAGATCAGGAATTGGAAAGACCATCAGGTAGTAACGCTTCTCTCACATACTATGTGTGCCTTTTACATGCATGTATTTACCGTTGTATATATATATGTATATTGTTTGAATGTTCTGAATGTTGAATGTGTTGAATGAATTGTATGTATATTTGATGGTTGACTTGCATGTTTTGTGTATGCATTTTATGTGAGCGATGATTAACGTTACTACTGGGATTCATTTGAATCCCAGCATATATCTTTGAATTAGTTAATTTGCAGCTCGTATCAGAAGATGGAAGAACGAAGAAGATGCATACGAATGAGTACAAGGAAGAAAAAGATTTTTATTTCCGTCGGATTTTTACTTAGACGTATATTTGTACGTATTAGTGAAAAGTACGTATACGTGAATAGTATCGTATACGTGAATAGTAACTTCACGCTAAATTTGTAAAGAACGCTTCCGTGTATGCAATTTAAGGGTGTATTTAAGGCGGGTGTTACACTCAGGGCCAATGAAATCTGAGGCCCTCCCGAGCTCATCCCCATCACCCCCAACATCTGCGCCTGCCCCTGTACTTTTTCTAAATAAAAATAAAAGAAAATAATTTCCTTTTTATTCAAAACTCAAAAAGTTAAAAAAACATAATGAAATTTCAGCTGCCACAAAAGAAAGTACGAACTCCTTTTTTTTTTTTGAGCCTATGTGGTATCCAGAGCTTCGCCCTGACTAATCCGAATCCGACCCGCGTCGTGCACCTACCTATGGTGGGAGAATCTCCCAGCGGGGCTTTTACGACATAAACCGCTTATCATTTGTGTTAACCCCCATTGCTTGCATGAACTCATATTGATGTGGCAAATAGAGCATATATCCTTCGCCCCATCCAATATATATATATATATTGATGGGCTTGAGGGATGCAAAGCCCATTGAGAAAATGTGGGCCTCTTCTGTGGTTATGGAGGTTGAATATTTAAAGTGGATAGACCCTTTGTCTTTGGGCTCAACTAACAAAAGGATCAGACACTCTCAACAAAGGGAGGAGATTTGATTCTAGAGTTGGTCAAGGCACTGGGGGAGACATCCTAACTTCTAAGTGCCTAGGTTAACGTTTGAGGGTAGTAAACAACTCGTCTTGCCCAACATCAATATCACCTAGGAGGAAAAGAGATTTCACCCTACCTTAGATTATGGGTGAATCCAACTTCTTTCCTAAAATTGATGTATAAAAATAAATAAATAAACTGGTTGGCAAAATATTTGAACACAAGCCAAATTAAGGTAATTGCATTTACAATTTACAATCTAGCCAATGGAGTAGCGGCTTCAATTGATTGAGTTTTACGGTATGTAATACAATACAAACGACATCATCTTTATTTTTGTCGGTGTACGTTCACGAACCTTTTTTTTTTTTCAAGAGAGAAAGAAATAAAGTGAATTAAGTGTAGAATGTGCAGCACGTTGCGGAAGAATAAAGTGGGCGGAATTAAATTAATAGGGACCGTGGAGAATGAGTGCCTAACGGAATGAGTTGAATATATATATATATATATATATATATATATATATATATATGATTTTAAAAGAAATGGGGTGATAAAAAATTGAGGAGAATATTTTTTTTTTTTTTTTTGGGAGGGGGTGGTGATTAAATGGTTGACTTTAGGATCTCCATATCCCCGACGGCACGCACGCGATGAACAAAAACATGAACACTCCTTCATCCCTCCACTTCCCCAACTCCTCCCCGGCCCCTCCAATTTGTTTGGTGAGATAGATTTATTTTTACATGTGTTCTGTCCTAAGAACATAAAGATTGGACTTGACTAGGTTGTCAAGCCTAAAACTTACGTACCCTTTAAAGGGATCAAAGTCCATGTAGTGAATAGATTGCATAACATCTATTTAATTACTAAACTAAATAAGTCAAATAAAAAAAACTATTTGCTTTACATACATTTTGTCGAAGTTCCATTTTAATATACAACTGACGTAAAATACGGAATTTATAAGCAGCCTTCTTAATGCAGCCACGGGCTATATATGAATATGCATGTTCTTTTAGGCTATATATATACGAGCCGGTGATTCTTTTTTATTTTTGTTGACTACTTTATATATATTTGAATAGAATTTGAAACTGAAAAACTTCAAAAAATTATTATATATATATTCATTCCATGAGGAAAAGAATACTGCTTTCTTTATCTATATATAAAAGCGAATGGAAGGCAACATATATAGAAGGTGCACATAAAATAAGTATTAATTAATTTTAATTATTGGCGTGTTAGACCAAGAGCAGGGCCTCTAAGTATGTGAACACGGATTATTATATATATAAAGTTGATCAATTAAATTGACCAAAGATATGATGCATGAGGTTACGTTCATGAATGTGATTCATTATATATATTCATGGTGGATTAAACTATGTTGGGCTCAAATTACGAGAGTAAAAGAAGTTGAGCTTTGATCTTCATCCAAAGGAACCTCAGAATATTCATGGTTAATTAATCATTTACTGCTCCTGCCACGACACTACCAGCTGATTAAGAAAGGAGGTGGAATTAAAAATGTGGCAATTAAAGCAGAGAGGAGAGGGACTTTAAAAAGGAGAAAGTGAACAGAACCGCCGACCACCCCGTTGGATGGGGGAACATGCATGTGACGCGGAACGCAGGCACCAATCATCTCATTGCCAATACAAATCTTAATACAAAGCAATAATTGATAACTACTCCCCTGTCACTCGCCCTGCATGTGGATTTTACGAAACAACGTAACGTCTCTCTGATCAAATTAAAGGGGATGCACTGTTCCATTGGTATATGCATCCTCTGATCTGCAGCATTATCATTATCATTATCACGCCCCCGACCGAATACATGTTTATCATCATAACAGATAAATAAGAAAAACACATGTGTACGTCACTGTCACAAGACCGGCTTGTTTAGGGTAGGACGTTCCAGATTCCCAGAATCATAAGGTCATATTAATAATTTTCATTTCTGTTACTTGGAACGCAACCAAAACCATACATTTGATTAAAAAACACTAGCTTTGATTGGTTACGGGTGAATGTGTTTGTCAAGGCATGATTTGAATGAAGGGCAGCGTCGTCCCAGTTGAATTAAACAATGGGGGTTTATCCTTAGACGGCACAAGCACAGCCAGAAATCTGTGTAGCCCAGGGGCCTACAATGGAGGCTAGGCTTAGGCATGAGAGCTGCCATTTCCCAGGATCGAAAGCATCCGTGTCAATTGTTCTGTTTCGTTACATGGAAATAGCAAGTCAGTATGAGGTACTGTGTTTGGTTTGAATCAAAACAGGGGAACAGGGTGAGGGTGACAATGAGGATGAATATATATATATTAGAAAGAGTGGAAGTGGAGGGATGAATTTAATAGAAAAGGAACCACGTGGGTGAAGGGAGAGGCATGTGCCTGGGCGCAGTGGGTGGAGTGTTTGTTTGATAAGGAAAACCCATAATCAAAAGAGAGAGAGAGAGAGAGAGAGAGGTGTTGCTTTCTTCCATAACCCTATCTCACGGATCTTGCCCCCACTTCCCTCTATTTTATTATTCTCTGCCATTCACTCCTATGTATAAACCCCTCCACTTCAACACCCTCCTTTCAACCATTCAATCACCTACCCATACATACATGGCCTCTTGGAAGAAGACCATCACCTCTCCCTTCAGGAAAGCCTGCACCTTCTTCAACAACCAGCCCCCCAGGGATCCTAACAAGTCTCCCCCACCCCCAGGTTTCTATTCATTCCTTCTACACTCTCTACCTTTTCTATCGGCATGTGTTGATTTCCCTTGTTGTTCTGTATGCAGGGCAAGACAACCGAATAATGGATCTCCAGGGACAAGTCATGGCGTGTGGCTATGAGGATGTTCACGTTATGTGGTCTATCCTCGACAAGTCCAAATCCACTGCCTGCAACATCTCCTCTTCATGACCCTTCCTCCCTTCATTGTAATCGTCTCTGTAGAAATATTTGATAAATACATTTATGTGCAGGCCATTGCTAGGTTTGGGTCAGTGGCTCCATTATCTCCTCAGTCGGCGATGGGAGGTTCACCCTGTCCGTTTTGGGCGCCACCAAATGTTATTCATAGGGAATCCCCATGGCTCATGTCTCATCACAAGTCATGGCGAGATTTTTTTTTTTTTTTTTAAAATGGAAACCAGATTAGATTCTTTCCTCTGTTTTATAGATTTTGCCTTATGCTATCTGCACGACGATTCTATCCTAACCTGAACCACAAAAGATAGAATGAAGTCTTAATTATACTTTGGTTATCATTAGACACCGGTATAAAGGGGGTATTCAAACTAAACTATCAACAAAGACTCAACAGTCAAGAGCACAAACTGAATCTAGTGTCATTTAGCATATAGGAGTGCGAATGAAGCCGTTCCATCAAACTCTGTTTTTCTGCTTCAAGTCATGTGGCCTGCGACATTAGAATCAAGAAAGCGATCATGCCTTTCTTTTTCTTTTCTTTTTTGTTGAGGGGACTCTGGGGGAAGATCGAATTCTAGTTTGAACAAGCGAACCAAGAATAACGGCTACTTAATTGAGAAATTACCTACTAGTTTTAATGCTTCTATTTCTATATAATATAATGGAAGGAAGGAAAACATAGGAGAAAAATAAATTTTATTTAGGGATATATAATTTTAAAATATTTCATTATCTGCCCCGTTTATATTCATCCTGCACACAAACCGATCTTAATCACAAATCCTGCTCGTGGTTCGGTCAAACCTGATCTCATTGCCATTTAAGTATCGTTTCACGTGTTTATAAAATAACAGAAACACACAATAGGTATGGGGTAAATATAGAAACAGTGTCTAGAATTCAATCCAGATGCACCACAACATTTCGCCCACTAAATGCTGCTCATACCAGATAATATATTTACCTCTTTATTTAACAAAACTAGGTATGATGAGTCTGATTTCTCGCACCAATTTCTTTGTACCCAGTACATCATCATCTAATGAGGGTGATATATGTATGCATTTATTTTAATTTCCTTCCTGTACTCTTTCCTCACCGTGGTAAATCCATGCATATTTACCTCGTTGATGGCACCAAAAGAACAATTAATACTCGTTTTCTAAGATTTATGACCATGCATGCACATAAATTGAATATCTTCGTTTAATTAGTAAAAATGCAATTGTTGAATTATAACCTGACCACTTAACTTTTAATGTATAAGATGATTTATAAATTTATGGATTTAATTTATCACATATGTCAATCTCTGTTTTGTTGGAACTAATGTCAAAGCATCATTATACGATATGTTGGTTTGAGTCTCTGGATATATATTCTGATTGAATTAAAGAGTTTTTTTTTTTTTTTTATATATTTTGGTTAAAAAGAAGAAGAGAAGTTGTTTGATTCAGTTTTTAATTTGTTTACTACAGCTAATGCGTTGGTTGGTGAAACATAAGAAGGTGGATGGAAGCCATTTTTACGGAGGAATGTAAAATAGAGGATGAAAGGGGTGAGGTGGAGGATATATAAGTGAGAGAGAGAGAGAGCTATAAAAGGCAGAGAAAAGAGGAGGGACATGCATTTGACAATGTGTGTCGGCATTCCCGAGCATTCACTAACGCAGTAACGCCCCATTGACTCCTATTCTTAGCATCCTTGCAGCTCGATCCTTTGCTGTCCACCCGTACCGTACCGTACGTACGTACGTGTTTCCTTTATTATATTAACTCCTCTGCATATCACTCCCCGGCCCCCTTGTTGTTTCTCTTGATCTCATCAAATGGCCACTCCCACTCCTCCAACAACATGCCCTTCCCCCATGAAGGCGACCTCCAATGGTTCCTTCCAGCACGAAAACCCCCTCGACTACGCTCTTCCCCTCTTGATCCTCCAGATTTGCCTCGTCGTCGCCTTCACTCGCTTCCTTGCCCTCCTTTTACGCCCCCTCCATCAACCTCGCGTTATTGCTGAAATCATCGGAGGAATCCTACTTGGCCCTTCCGCCATTGGCCGAAGCCCCACATTCCTCAACACCGTCTTCCCTGACAAAAGCCACACTGTTCTTGACACCCTTGCCAACGTTGGCCTTTTGTTCTTCTTGTTTCTCGTCGGTCTCGAGCTCGACTTGCGTTCCATTCGACGAACTGGTCATAAGGCCTTATTCATTGCCCTTGCCGGCATATCCTTCCCTTTCATTCTCGGCATTGGCACCTCTTTTGTTCTTCGATCCTCCATCTCCAAAGGCGTCCAACCCGTCCCCCTCCTCGTCTTCATGGGAGTTGCTCTCTCCATCACCGCCTTTCCTGTGCTCGCTCGTATCCTTGCCGAGCTCAAACTCCTTACTACTGACATTGGTCGTGTTGCCATGTCTGCTGCTGCCGTCAATGATATTGCCGCCTGGATTCTTCTTGCTCTTGCCATTGCCCTCTCCGGCTCTAACTCTTCTCCTCTCACTCCTTTGTGGGTTCTGCTGTGTGCTGTTGCTTTTGTCCTTTTTTGTATCTTTGCCGTCCGGCCTATTCTCGCAGTCATGGCCAGGCGTTCTCCCGAGGGTGAGCCTGTTAAGGAACTCTACATATGCATCACTTTCATAATAGTCCTGGCAGCTAGTTTTGCTACAGACACCATAGGCATTCATGCGTTGTTTGGGGCATTTATCATTGGCGTTGTCATGCCCAAAGATGGTCCTTTTGCTGGGGTCTTAATTGAGAAGCTTGAGGACATCATCTCTAGCCTTTTTCTACCACTTTATTTCGTGTCTAGTGGGTTGAAAACAAATGTGGCGACTATAAGTGGAGGAACTTCGTGGGGGTTATTGTTTCTAGTCACATTTACTGCTTGCTTTGGGAAGATTGTTGGCACAGTTGTTGTGTCTGCTTTATGTAAAATACCTTTCCGAGAAGCCGTTGCTCTTGGTTTCCTTATGAACACCAAAGGCTTGGTAGAACTCATTGTTCTCAACATTGGCAAGGATCGCAAGGTAAATATCCCCCTCACAACTTGTTCTCCCAGTTTGACAATTCCCGCCCCCTTAATCCCTACTAAAGAATGGAAATCACTCAAGCATGTGTATTTCTTCGAGTGCAGGTACTGAATGACCAGGCATTTGCCATTTGTGTACTAATGGCATTGTTCACTACCTTTATCACAACCCCAATAGTGATGGCTGTGTATAAGCCAGCTCGTAAGGGAGCTCCTTACAAGCACAAAACAATTCAACGTAAAGATCAAGATTCAGAATTGCGAGTGCTCGCTTGCTTCCACAGTACACGTAACATTCCTACTCTCATCAATCTAGTAGAATCTTCTCGCGGAACCCGAAAACGAGGAAAGCTCTGCATATACGCAATGCACTTGATGGAGCTATCAGAACGATCTTCAGCCATCTCAATGGTTCATAAGGCACGCAACAACGGCCTTCCTTTTTGGAACAAGATACGGGAGGACAGAGACCAAATGGTGATCCCATTTGAGGCCTATGGCCAATTGAGTAGTGTGAATGTTCGTCCCATGACGGCCATCTCTGCTCTCAACACCATCCATGAGGACATATGTACCAGTGCTCACCTCAAACGAGCAGCCATGATCATCCTCCCATTTCATAAACACCAGCGTGCTGATGGATCCATGGAGTCACTTGGACACTCGTTCCATCTAGTAAACCAACATGTGCTTACGCATGCTCCTTGCTCTGTGGGGATTTTGGTGGATCGTGGGCTCGGAGGGACAAGCCAAGTACAAGCCAGCGACGTATCCTATAAAGTAATGGTGCCCTTCTTTGGAGGCCGCGACGACCGAGAAGCACTGGCCTATGGAATGAGAATGGCAGAGCACCCTGGCATTTTGCTAACAGTGGTTAAGTTTTTACCTCCACCTGGAAATACATTCACGTTTGGGGCTAATTTAGTGGTTTTGACAGCAAACAAGGACAAGAAAGTTATAACAGAAGGAGATATTAGTTCAGACTCTGACAAGCAAGAGGATGATCAAATGTGGTCGGAGTTCATGAGCGCTCAAAGCTCAAACCAAGAGTCAATGAGGTATGAAGAAAGATTAGTGGAGAGTAAAGGAGGTGTAGTAACAGCTCTGAAGGAAATGAATAAGAGCAATCTAGTATTGGTGGGGAGGATGCCTCCAGTGGCCCCGTTGGTAACCAACAGTGACTGTAAAGAATTAGGTCCTATCGGAAGCTACTTGGCATCTTCAGATTTCTCCACCACTGCCTCAGTGGTGGTGATTCAACAATATAATCCTTCTAATGATGTCCATCCCTTGGTGATGGAGGTATCTAACTACCCAGAGGTTCCAGACACACCAAGATGTCCCACGTAGATCTCTTGCATTCGTTGTCGTTGTTTCTGAATTTCTCCCATTTGCCTTGTCTATATTTTTATGAGCCAACTAGGTTGGGTACCACGACCAACTCAGATTTTGGGACGAGGTGTATTTTTGCCTTGTATATAAGGGAGGGGGGGGGGGGGGGGGGGGGGAACCAAAGTTCTTAAGGATGGCCATTGAACAAAAGGAAATTTTGTTCTCTCTTTAGTTTATGGGTTTATTTAGCACATGTCTGTCTGTGAATAAATATAAACAAAGGAAGAAGTATATCCTAATTTGAGGGCATTATTTAGCACATGTCTCCCTTTGAATGACTAGTTCTTACTGAAATTAGTTCTATTCTGCCCAAAAAATAAACATGAACATATATCAACAACAAATATTAAACATATTTATTTTTGGTTAAAACAATTTTTTTTTTTATCATATGGTTAAAACAATCTTTGGTCCCTTAAGATTGATTTTTTGGCTCAGCCTCTAAAGACTGTATTAACCCTGATTTTTTTAAATTAAATCTAAATTAACATTTTAAATGAGTCAAACTATTCAAAATTATGAATAAAAAATTT